>OX387364.1:4249846-5698179 GCA_947563465.1 Archips xylosteana | reverse complement strand
TTTTGTAATTTCTCAGAGACGACATCTTAGCTATTTAACACTTCAGATATCAGGAACTAATCAGAGAGTGGGTGAAGTAAACAGGTCCTAAGCTGAACACGCATCTGTTTGAGGCCATCGATCAAGGTTTGGCTGATCGAAGGATACTGGTCGATAAACAATTAAATGACACCGAATTGATGCTACTGCTTGAGGTAGATCGTTTGGTGTGGTAGGTTTTGGTATAGTAAAAACTGTCGATTAAGTCGACCAGTCCAGTCTTCCATCGTTCGACGATCGAACGTCAAACGATTGATGCGGTAGAGACGTCGATCAACGTCAACCAATCCTTTCTACCATCGATTGATTGCATTGATCGACGATCGATAGATTAGTGTGGTAACACACTAACTGAACGTCACATCACAGACCAAATCTAACTACCCTCCTATTTGCACTCACAAAGAGCAACCAGCCTCACGACTGGAGTTAAAAAAAAAAATTAGAAAATTGACATTGAATTCCTATTATATTAGTATTTTATTGACATCACTCCTCTAATCCGTTTAGTAAATTAATATGTATTTAAATGTTATTAATAGAATAAAACAGTTTAAGAATTGTCATTTTATGGTCATTTACAGTCAACCAATTTGATTTCTAGGCCACTAAAGAACCTTGCCGCATTAACTACTAGACAATTACAACGTCAGTGCGAGTCAAAGGATTACCAACTTTCCGAACACAATTTGCAATAAACGTAAAGAGTTTATAAACGTTTTCGCTCCATGACATGAGAGGAAAAAGAAGTTTTGACACACGGCCAGTGACAATTCAAGTTATTAATACACAAGCAAACTCCTTTCCTATTCAATATCGTTGACACACGTTCGCAAAGATCCATTTTGTCATCATGACATACATCAGACATCACCCAATAATCACTGTCGAAGAAGATAAACAAATTGATTCATTTTGATATGGTTCTATAGTGTCCTAGGTATCAAATTGGTTGACTGCACTAGTAAACAGTATTTCACCTAATACAATGAACATTACTTGTAAATTAATGAATAAATAAATAAATAAATAGTTTCTCGAACACTAACACCCAAGTAAAACTGGAGCTTGTACCTCGCGCTCTTAATGTCCTTTGTCTGGTGGAAATTATTAACCTAAATTTGCCTAAGTGCCTGAGAGAGGAATTGGTGCTAAAATGACAAAGTAGGCGAAATATTATACAGAATTAAACAACGGTTTACGTTTAAAAAAAATACAACAGCAAAAAAGTTCTGAAGTTGTCATCATCATCGTCATCATTATTTATAGCCGTAGGGCGTCCACTTCTTTTGAACATGAAACTACTGTGAGACTCACTCATAGTGAAATACAGGGTTATTTGTAATTCACTGACATCCTCTTAACCCTGAATTCCTATCACTCAAACAAATGTTTTTTGTTCTACAACTTTTTAAAAAGAAGCACTTTTTTTCCCATACAAATACACAGAGTATCGTAAAAATAAGAGGAAATCTCTAATTTTCAAAATGTTATTACACCAATAATATTAAGTTATGACAAAAGCTGTAAAACAAAAAACGTTTGTTTAAGTGGTAGGAGTTTAGGGTTAAAAGGATGCTAGTGAATTACAAATAACCCTGTATACGGATAACTCATGTCTTTAACCGAGTTTATGTTATGTTTATGTTTTTTTCCTGATAAATACAACCTGGGTCTCTTCAAGGCTAGAGTGAATAGGCTGTTACTGAACCAGTGAGGTACACCTTTGGCTTCATCTACACTTTTCATCAGGTGAGATAGTGGTCAATCACGGGTCAGTTTTTTGTAAAAAAAAAAAAAAAAAAAAATGTATAATGCGTATAGGAAACTTTACTCATGCCATTAAATTTCTTCGCAGGTGTGTAAGAATTTCTTTAAGATGCTTTCTTTTACCGTAAAACTCTTAGTAAACAAATGTGATTTCGCCCACAACTCCGAAAAACTCAGAGCCATAAGCGTACTTGCGCTACTGTGTCCAGTGTGGACAGTAAATACAATAGGTGATATTGGCTATGTGAGAAGCGGGTAGTGGGTTACAGAAAACGATCGCAGCGCACAACATGGCAAAAATTGGAAGTAAATGAGGAGGAAATGTTGTCAACTCTACGCGGCGCCACCGTCGTGCACGGTTCCAATAGCTGACTCATGAAATGACTGACTATCATGTTGACTGTTAATTTTATGTTTTTATGTACAATAAAGAGTTTACATTCATACATATTTTATCTTAGCTCTGTAAATTTGGCAACGCACCTGCAATCCTCAAGTATCGAGGGTGTAAATAAGTTGTACCGCTCAGACTCTATCTGGTAACTCATATGTCATGAAAAACCAACAACAACCTAAATACTTCATCTACGACGTGAATAAACAAACAATGACTCTAAATAAACTTACAAAAGAACGCACTAATGTATCGTTACATCCATCAAAAAAATCAATGCGCAAATTTCCGAATGACTGATAACAACATAATAGTGGTACGACGGAGATAATGAATAGAAGTTGACGAGGAAACGATTGCGGATTAGTGGGCAAAGTTGCTTGGAAAAAAGCCAAATGTTTTGTTAGCACCCCCCGGCGTCCTACCGTGCCGGATCGTCAATCTTATTCACACTTGCGGCTTTGAAAAGAAGTGAGGATTAAGGTTTGTTCATGTCAATACTACGCGTGATGCTACGTGTTCCAACGTGTAAATATTATGGGTTAACTTTCATAACGTTGAGAGGGTCGTGGGCAATTTTGTCGGTCGGTCATGGCAATTTGTGTGCGAAATTTCATTTGTAATTTTACCGTTTTGGGTAAAGATAATTTGCACACACCAGCAGAGGAATTTAAACTTCCTGATCCGCACTATGCCCACGTGGGAACTATGATATTGACAGTGACGTTGAAACACACACACACACATCCACCGTAGGTAAAAAAATAGCGTTGTGACGGGAGGCCTTTTTAATGCTGGAAATGGAAAAAGTACTAATTCGCGATTTGTTAAGTAATATAAAGTCAAAGATGTTTATATCAAATAGGTGAGCACATGCAGAGTACACTTTTTTACAATACCTAATAACCAAAAATAAGAAGGGGCTAATTAAAGAAACAAAGAAAAAAAAGAAAGAAAAACATTTAATTATGCTTTATATGTAAACAACGGTTTTGCGCCCAGTTTGAAATGGACTAGAGTTGTGTATGTTGAAAAATAAGACAACGTGGTGGTCGAAGGTGGTCGGGACGCTTGGTAAGACAGGCCGATCGATGGTAGATCGAAGGAGGCTTCAAAAAGTGTTGGCCAAGCTTGAAACAGAACAACCGATCATGGATGAGAGTAGCGCAAGACCGGGCAAAGTTGCAATAAAAAGAATAGGGTTTTATCCACCTGTCGATAGATGGAGCTGATTTAATTGAGGACAGAAATCCATCCAACCGAATAAATAAATACTGTTTAATAAATATTTAAACATAAAATTTAATTTTGTGTGGCAGCCACTTAATCTAATTATAAACTGGCAACACTGTTTTTTCTCATGCTAATGGCTTCTTCTCTGCCTTTCAAGACGGCATGTAAAAAATGTAATAATTCAAAAATATAGTTTATTCACTATAAATCAACCTGCATTATTATTTGAACATGCAGGTTTGTGGTCCTTCGAGCTTCAACAATACTTAGTTGCGATCGCGTTTTCGTCAATACGAATAATAGTGCGCGAGCGTGTTTCAAGTGTTTCAACGTGCCGGCCATAGCGGTATTTCTACAGCAAATTTATCTTATCTTCGCTTTCTGAGCAGTCATCCTATGCATGAAGTGCTCCAGAGTGTTCCTGATAAGAAACGGTCAAATTCCTTGTGATCGCGTTTTCGTCAATACGAATAAAAGTGCGCGAGCATGTTTCAACGTGCCGGCCATAACGGTATTTCGACTGTAAATTTGTCATATTTTCGCTTTTGAGCAGTCATCCTATGCATGAAGTGCTCCAGAGTGTGGTTCCAGAGTGTTCCTGATAAGAAACGGTCAAATTCCATACATTTGAACCCATATATCAACATTTCTCAAGTGTTCAGTCAGTACCTGTCTATATATAGGTACATACCTACGACTATAAACTATAAGCCAAGACGGCAAAAGGTTTTCGCGGTAATTTCAACTGTAGGCTGACGTTGACGTAACGTCACTTCGGTTCCGTGTCACATTGACATTTGACAGTGACAACTCAGATCGTCTGCGATCCGATCAAGCAATTCAATTATTATTGAAAGTGAAGTGTTTTCGTTATGTTTTCGCGGGTTTTTTAGTGAAAATAGTGAAGTTTATCGTAAAAATGGAAGAGCTTAAGCGTTTAAGAGCAAAGCGCGGACAAATAAAGGCGAAGTTTACGCGTAACGAGACTTTCGTTAACGATACAGCGTCTCTTGCTGAAGCCAGCTACGAAATGTTAGAGGCAAGGTTACAAGAACTTGTAAGTAATCTTAAATATTATGAAGACATTAATTTAGACATTTTGTGCCTTGATGATAATGACAGTGAAGACATTTCAGAGGTAGAGAAAAAATACTTTCATGCTGCTGCCATGTTAAAGCAGGCCATGGCGGGTCGTCAAAAGGTTGAACAAAGTTCTTCCAGTGACAATAATTGCAGCATAAAGCTGCCTAATATTGACATAGCATCCTATGATGGTAAAGATTTCACCAAATACCGACCCTTCATGGACCTGTTTATGGCAGTCATCGATAAAAATAAGAGCTTGTCAGATATACAAAAACTGTTTTACCTACGTAAATATCTAGTAGGCGATGCATTGTCAGTAATAATAAACCTGCCTATGGTGAATGAGTCATATCCTGAAGCTTTGGCGCTCCTTAGGAAACGGTTTGATAACAAATCTCGGGTAATATCAAATCACATAAATATTATTTTAGACTTGCCTCAAATGCAGAAAGGTACTGCAAGCTCCATAAGAGCATTTATTTCAGAAGTTCAACAGCAATTATATGCATTAAAAAATTTAAAGCAGCCTGTTGATCAATGGGACATGATTCTCATTTCAATATTGACTAGAAAGTTAGATCAGTATACAAACCGTGCCTTTCAACTTGAAAGGAACATGGATGTTTTGCCAACGATGACAGAACTTATTAATTTTTTGGAAAGGCGCGCTATAGCCCTTGAAGATTGTACTAATACTGCTAGTGTTACAAATAGCACTAGTGGTGAACCCAAAAAATATTTTTCAAATAAAGTGACAAATATTGTCACAAAAAAGGAATATGTTTGCCTATATTGTCAAGGTGTTAACCATGCCATTTATAGCTGTCCTGTTTTTAAAACGTCTGCTATTGAGGATCGTATTAAGTTTATTGAAAGTAAAAAGTTATGTCACACATGCTTAAAAGGCCATGAAGGCAAATGTAAATTCAAATTTATATGTCAAATTTGCAAAGCAAAGCACAATACCCTTTTGCATAGAAGCATTGAGGAGGCCAATGTTGTTAACAACCATTCCCATGTTCCCACTAAAAATGTATTATTACCAACTGTTAAGGTGAAACTGACAGATTGTCACTGTCAAACATTTTATGTGAAGGCATTGCTTGACTGTGGGAGCCAAGCTTCATTTGCTACTACATCACTTGTAAAAAGGTTGGGATTAAATCCCATAAGCCAACCATGTAACATAGTAGGTATTGGCAATAAAAATAATAAAATAAATAAATATGCTGACATTGCTGTGCATTCTCCGGTAAACAATGTTCAGCTAAACATTAAATGCCATGTGGTTGACATTATTACATCCAATTTGCCTCAACAGCCATTTGATATTTCAAAAATAAACATACCTAAAAATATTAGGCTATCTGATGATGACTTCAATATTCCTTCTGAAATATCCTTACTTTTAGGAGCAGATATTTATTTTAACATTTTGTTGGATGGACAGATAAAAATTCAGGATGGCCCTGTTTTGCAAAACACTTTATTTGGGTATACAATTGGGGGAATTATGGCTGCACCAAAGTGTAATGAGGAAACTTTAGTAAATAATTTTGCCATTTGCGACAATAACAAGTTGGAAGATGTGATGGAAAAATTTTGGTTATCTGAGAGTATTCCGGAACCAAAGAATAAATATTTAAAAGAATTTGAAATGGCTGAGCAGTGTTTTCAGGAGAGTGCACAACTCATAGACAATAAATTTTTTGTCAGTATGCCGCTAAAGGCTGAGCAAAATGAATTGCAACTTGGCGATTCATTCTCTGTAGCGTTACAGAGATTTCTAACATTAGAGAAAAAATTTAAGAAAAACAAATTGTATCTTGAACAATATAAACAATTTATTGACGAATATATCCAGCTGGGGCATGCTAAAAAAGTCGACATCAGCTCATATGATATTCAGTGTGGATATGTTTACTTCCTCGCACACCATGCTGTCTTAAACAATGAAAGCTTAACAACAAAATTGCGTGTTGTTTTTGATGGAAGTATGAAATCAAGGTCAGGACTATCATTAAATGATGTTATGATAAACGGTCCAGTGGTTCAAAGCGAACTGTTTGACATTCTTCTTTTGTGGAGAACTTTCATTCACACACTTAGCTGTGATATCACTAAAATGTTTAGGGGTATACAAATAAAACCCCCTCAAACCACTTTACAAAACATACTCTGGCGTGAGGACCCTAGCTTGCCCATCAGCTGTTTACAATTGCAAACAGTTACTTATGGATTGAAAGCTTCCACCTTTTTGGCCACACGCTGCCTTATCGAGCTAGCCCATAGGTATCAAAATGAATACCCTCTTGCTGCTGAAGCCATGTTTAAGAGTACCTTTGTCGATGATGTAATAGCAGGCTCAGACAATATAGATCAACTTATTGAACTTAAAAATCAGCTAATCTTCTTGTTACAAAAAGGGAGTTTTACTCTCCATAAGTGGTGTTCTAACATACCTAAATCTATTGATGATCTTCCCAAAAACAAAAAGTATTTTGAAAAGCTGGATATTAACAAAGACAATGTTGTAAAAACATTAGGCTTGAAGTGTGATGTTTTGAACGATCAACTCACATTTACTTGTCCAAGTACCGATAGTACAGAAATTCAAACAAAACGTAAAGTTTTAAGTTTTATTGGAAGGATGTTTGATCCGTTAGGGTTAATTAGTCCAATTATAGTTGTAGCTAAGCTACAAATGCAAAAGCTGTGGTCTATGAATTTGAACTGGGATGCTATACTACCCCAGGAACAGCTACAAAACTGGAACTCATTTTTAGAGAAGTTAATGTCTATGGGGACCATTACTGTTCCAAGATGTGTGAACAAGCATACGAAAATTTCAGCAGAATTGGTTGGCTACTCAGATGCCTCAATGAAGGCATTTGGATGTTGCCTTTATCTAAGACTTTTAAATTTAGATGGATCTATCTATACAAATCTATTGTGCTCAAAGTCCCGGGTAGCCCCTTTGAATAAAAGTGTAACAATTCCAAGATTGGAATTGAATAGTGCCTTGTTGCTGGCTCAAGTCGCACATAAAGTTCATGCTGTTCTAGAAAATAGATTCTCACTTAAAGTTTACTTATATAGTGATTCGCAAATCACTCTGGCGTGGATTAAATCAGCAGAAATAAAATCAAATCCATATGTGACAAGTAGAGTCATGCAAATTCAAAATTTAACTAAAGACTATATGTGGTCCTATGTGCCTACATCTAGCAATCCAGCCGATTTGCTTTCTCGAGGCTGTGATCCAAAGCAATTGCAATCAAACAAACTCTGGTGGCATGGCCCTAAAGAATTATCTTGCAATCACTATAAGCACTCAGTGCCTGAAATAAAATTGCCTATTCCTCCCCCTAATGATGAAAACATAAATGTAAATGTTTGTGGTGTAAGTGAAGTGGTAAATGGCATTGACATTGACTCAATAAATTTCATTAATAAATATTCTGATCTTGGTAAGCTACAAAGGGTAATCTCTTATGTGTTGCGATTTCGCGCTAATTGTTTAAAAAATAATGATAAACAAACAGGTTCCCTTACACCACAAGAGCTCCATAATGCTTTACTAAGAATTGTAGCTTGTGTCCAAAGGAAATATTTTCACACAGAAATAGAGGCAATTAAAAAAGGACTTCCAGTGAAGTCAGGTTTGGCTTCTTTATTTCCATTTATGGATAATGATAATGTTCTGCGGCTAGGAGGTCGGCTTCAAAATGCTAAAGACATTTCTTATGAAAAAATACATCCTGCTATATTACCTAAATCTTGTCATTTAACAACAATTATTATTCAAAATGAACACAAAAGACTCTTGCATGCAGGAGCAAGGTTAGTTCTGGGCTCACTTTCACAGCGATTTTGGCTCATTAATGGCATATGTCAAGTTAAAAAGGTGGTAAAGCAATGCATTCCTTGTGCTAAGATTAAGGCGAAGGCTGCTCAGCAGCTAATGGGCTCGTTACCACAAGAAAGACTTGATGCTGTTAGACCATTTCATGTTGTTGGCGTCGATTTTTGCGGGCCCTTTAGTGTGAAGGTGTCGCGGTTAAGAAAACCAATAATAACCAAAGGTTATGTAGCACTTTTTGTTTGTTTCACAACCAAAGCTGTCCATATGGAACTTGTTAGTGATATGACTACTGAGGCTTTTTTAGCATGCCTCAAAAGATTTATAGCCAGGCGAGGTATGCCTGTTAAAATTTTCTGTGACAATACTAAGACTTTCAAAGGAGCCTCAAATATATTAAAAGGATTGTACGAACTTTTTAAATCTGAAACTCACATGGATGAAGTTCAAAATTACTGTCTGTCCAATTATATTGAATTTAAATTCATCCCGAGTTATGCTCCGGAGTTCGGAGGCTTATGGGAGGCAGGCGTAAAGAGTTTTAAACATCATTTTAAAAGAATAGTCGGAAATATTGCATTAACTTTTGAAGGCTTATATACGGTCATTACTGAAATTGAAGCAATTTTAAATTCGAGGCCATTGCTACCCTTAAGCTCCGATACATCATGTTATGAATACCTTACGCCTGGCCACTTCCTCATTGGCACAGCAATGATGAACTACCCTGAAATTGATTTGTCAGATAAAGCTATTGATCGACTTAAATTTTGGAATATGTTAAGTAAAATTAAACAAGACTTCTGGAAAGTCTGGTCGAGGGATTATCTTACACAACTACAAAGTAGACCAAAATGGAAACAAGTACATCCTAACTTACAGGTCGGAGACCTAGTCATTGTTCGCAGTGATCATACGCCTCCATTATCATGGCCAATGGCAAGGATTGTCAAGACGATTCCTGGACCAGATGGTAAGGTCAGGGTAGCTGTAGTGAAAATGAATAATAAAACATATGAAAGATCATTTAGAAAGTTATGTCCCTTACCAATAGTTAATTGATTCTAATCTCTCTATTCCTAGAGAATGATAAGGGTGTTAACCTGTGTATAGTGGTTTATAATAACTTGATCCCAAGACTATGTCGTAGGGCTATACACAGACACTTTTTAATATATTTTTGATTGGTTAAATTCAACATTGTATAGTTGAGTTTCTTTATCTTATAGGTCTTTAAATTTATTGTGTACCGAGTGGTTAGAGTAGCATTTAGTGACCTGTGTCTAGTGGTTTCTGTTAATCCGATCCTAAGACTATGTCGTAGGGCTATACACAGGCATGTATAATATGTTCTTGTTCACTTGGTAAAATCAGCATTGTGTAGCTGCTTTTCTTTATCTTATAGATTCTTAAATTAAGTTAAGTGTATTATACTAAACTATATCTTGCATACATTTTTTGCACTTTGGCCCTGGCCCAACTATGTTTAATAAATATTTAAACATAAAATTTAATTTTGTGTGGCAGCCACTTAATCTAATTATAAACTGGCAACACTGTTTTTTCTCATGCTAATGGCTTCTTCTCTGCCTTTCAAGACGGCATGTAAAAAATGTAATAATTCAAAAATATAGTTTATTCACTATAAATCAACCTGCATTATTATTTGAACAAATACCATCTACCCTAACGAACAAAATCATCCAACATCGGCTATTTAATTAATTAAATCAACCAGCCTAACCCATATTCTAATTTAAAGTGAAGTTATTTACCACTATTCCAAAATAATTGAGTTTCCTAACAATACTTTGATTTAGGTAAAACTTTGTTAATATAAATTAGATGGAGTATTGTTCACGGGCCGCGACCAGAATAAGGCTGAGTTTTGTTCACTATCGAGAGCAAAGTCTTGTTAGTATTAAGCTCCACGTTAGCTTCATTGGGTTTCCTCACTTCGCGGGCATCCGTCGCTTTCGATTTAGTTAGTTTGCTGAGCTGTTAAACATTTTGTTTCATATTTAGGTCAAATTAAAATGGTCGGTTGCTGCAACGCTTTGTTCATATATTTTCATACTAAATACAAACTGAAACATGGATACACAGAAAAAAAATCAGAAAAGGAGACCAGCGCTGGGAATCGAACCCAGGTCTCAACATTCCGTGCTGCGTGCCAAACCCCTACACCACCACTGGTCAAACTGGTCTGGACCAGTGGTGGTCAGGGGTTTGGCACGCAGCACGGAATGCTGAGGACCTTGGTTCGATTCCCAGCGCTGGTCTCTTTTTCTGGGTATTTTCTGTGTATCCATGTTTCAGTTTGTATTTAGTATGAAAATATTATGGATTTCACGGGATGACCGTAAAAGTAAAAAAAAATCTGGAGTTGACAAAAAAATACAAAAAGACTTCAACAACCAATATTGAACGCTTTGTTCGTTCCTTATCATCATCATTTCAGCTTCAGCTGATAGACGTCCACTGTTGAACAAAGACCTCCCCCAAAGAGTCTCACAACGATAAGTCCTACGCTGCCCGGGTCCAAGCGGTTTCTGCCAACTTTACTAGATCGTCGTTAGAAATACACATTACTAATATTTTGAGCTGTCTATCTTGTTCTTGAGGTTCTTGAGATACAGCCCTGTGACGGACGGACATTGTAGCGACATTAATAGGGTTCCATTTACCCTTTGGCTACGAAACCCTAAAAAGAAAAGATCAAGTTTAGTAAAATTACGTCTCGTCGTGCGCATACAGCAGCACGCACATAATTACAATCGAATTCGCCTATCAAAATAACTGAAGACGCTCTGAACCAAAATAAATATATTCATAAATAGATAAATACCGGTCAAGTGCGAGTAGGACTCGTACAATGGAGGGTTCCGTACCTCTGTACAATGTTTTAAACAGTTCAGTAAAAACTCGCCGAAATGTAATCACTAAAATGGCAAACTTATAGGTTAGGTTATGTTTTCGAAAAACATACAAACAGCATAGGGTCGCTGGCACGTACGCGCTCGGCCATGGCTATGGCGTGGCTGTTAGGGTGAAGAGCGTAATTTTATGAGTCGTGAGTGGCAGAATTTCGTTCGTGCCATACAATATGCAGGTCATCACGTGACACAATGTATGGCGCAACTGAAATTCTGCCGCTCACGACTCACAAAATTACGCTCGTCTGGCTTCACCTTTAACCGTTGCCTAGCAACTGTCAGCTGTCGCCTAACAACCAGCGCCGCAGTTAAAAACGCTGATAAAGACACGTTTCTCGTATGACGACCCCCTTTAATTTTTAACTTTATTTTATTTTTAGTATTTGTTGGTATAGCGGCCACAATAATACATAAATAGATGAAAATTTCACGTTCCAGAGATAGAGCCCGGTGACTGACGGACAGACAGAGAGACAAACAGACAGCGGAGTCTCAGTAATAGGCTCCCGTTGACACCCTTTGGCTACGGAACCCTAAAAAGCATCATCTTGATTGTCTCTTTTCTAAATTGGCCAATTACAGCGCTACCCAAGATAACAGAGATATCAAGAGTTCACAGGTTATCAATTAATTACCAATAATGGTAATACTTATAATTAATTACCTTGTTATTATGATAAGGAAATAACGTATTATATGGAACAACTTGCAATTTAATTCGGGTAGAGCGTGCTTGACCTGAATGTTGACGGGTCAGTCAGTGAGCCAGTAATTCGGTCCTTTCGTTGCTTTATTATCTCTCTGGCTAGTTTTGTCCACATTGTCATCGTTTTTCATCACTTTAAGGGAGTTCCTACCTTTCAAGCGATAAAAACCGGCCAAGAGCGAGTCGGACACTACGGGTTCCGTACTTTTTAGGTATGTCAAAATATACGCCGTGAACAGCCGTAACTATAAATATCCAGAGTTAGTTAGTAGAACCCTGTTTCTAAGTAAAATGTACGCAGTGTGAGATCATTTTAATTACATTGGTTGGCAAGACCCCCCTTAATTCAAGAAGAAGGGCTACGGATTAGCCCGAAACATGTCGAGTTAAACTCGTTTTAAGACGTGAGTGATCCGTTTATTTTCACTATGAGTGAGTCTCACGGTAGTTTCATGTTTAAAGTATAAGGGTTCAGTTTTGCCATTTTGTCTCCGGGACCCTAAAAAGTAACTATAGGTAACGCCACCAGAGTTGAGGCCACGCACACAACCACATCTCATGTAATGACAGCGGGATTTTGTCGTTGTGTTGTCGTTAAACGTCAACACAACATCAAAATCCCGCTGTCATTACATGAGATATGGTTGTGTGCGTGGCCTCAACTCTGGTGGCGTTACCTATAACATAATACAGTATCTACATTATTCAAAAATAGCCTTGTCGTCACTTTTGGCCATGCAAATGACTCCTTAAATAGCACAGCCTACGTCTTTAACTAAAAATATCGTAAAAAGCTGAACTTTATCCCCAATTTTATGGCTCGCTAACCCTTCTTTTATGTCCCGTCCTACACAACTTAACACCCTTGGATTACAATTGACATTATCACATTGGCCATTCAATGATGATATTAAATACTAGATGTTGCCCGCGTAATTATGTTCGTTAATAAGATTGCAAAATCTGGAATGAGCTTCCCGCTGGGGTCTTCCCATCGAGCTACGTGACCTGGGTGCCTTTAAGAGGCGAGTGTACAATTTTCTGCAGGGCCTACAACGCACTGGCATCGCGTAAAGCGCTGCGGGTGTCTATGGACAGTGGTGATCATTTAACATCAGGTGACCCACTAGTTCGTTTGTCTGGCCTCTCTAACATAAAAAAAAACCAAAACATATTCACAAACATTCTTATTCATATTATTAGTAAGATAAAGCATAAAAGTTTTATCGTAAAGTAAGGAAAGGTGACCTTAAAATTTCTTATGTTTATGACTAAGTTCTGATTTTTTTACTCTTTTGAGTACTTTTTCTCTTTGGTCTGTAGAGACAAATTTTTCAGAATTTCTACATGAATAATCCAGGCACTTACTACGTAGAAGTTTGTGTGGTATTTCCAAAGTTAGCTAATGAGTTATTTTAACTTCTTTATTTATTTTCGTACATATTTTATTGGAGTGGAGGCTGACATAAAACCGGTCGAGTGCGTGGCGGATCGCACATAACGAAGGGTTCCGTAGCCGAAATGTAGTTAAAAAGGTTACCGAAAGCGGACGAAACAGAAAAAGTAAATAATGGATTTAAATGGCACACATAAATTTATAAAAAAGGCAAAACCACTTATATTATAATTTGAGTAGGTACGTGCGTTGTGCGTGCTTGTTTGCTTCTCATTTTAACGATGAAAGGGCTAGACGAATTTGAATGGGTATTCGTCTTATTTACAATATAAAAGACACGTACAGGGTGTTAAAAAAATCCCGTACGATCCAAAAACCAGTGACAGTAGGTACTCATGAAACTGAACAACTTTCCCCAAGGAACAGTGGTCGAAATACAAAAAAAATTGGACTGCCCAAAACATCCTACAAAACATCCGATCAGCTGACAGAGTTAGTATGAAAAGACCAAAATTTTATTTCATATTCCGACCCATGTTCCTTGGGGAAAGTTGTTCAGTGTCATGAGTACTGTCCTGTTTTCGTATCGTACGGGATTTTTTTAACACCCTGTACAGTGACAGTAACTGTCTTTGAGTTAATGATATTTATGGGCGGTGGTGATCATTTTTTTATATAAAACTAACCCGTGAATTTCCATCAGATGACCTGCTTGCTCGTTTGCCTCCCTTACATAATAAGAAATGAAATAAAAAAGAAGACCACTATGTAATTTTTGAGAATTCTCATGGATGTTTATTAAAAACCTGGAATGATGAAGCCACGCGTAATGGCTAGTTATGATTAAAAAGCACTTTTTTATAAAAAAATAAGTAAATATTTCAGCTTTTTTATTTTTTTTTTCAGCTTTTTTTATATGTTGAAGAATGTCATTAATCATTTTTCAAAAAAAAATCTTATAATACCACACGTTACTGTATGTTAATTTTTTTAATATTTTAAGTAAGAAAATTACGTTGATACAAAAACCTATCATTAAAAAACAGGCCAAGTGCGAGTCGGACTCGAGCACGAAGTGTTCCGTACAATTAGGTATCTATAAAAATCACGTTTGTTGTATGGGAGCCCCCTTAAATATTTTTTTTATTTTAATTTAATGATTCATTTTTAAAGTCAATATATAATTAAATATTCTGTGAATATTTCAAGTGTCTACCTATTGCCGTTATCAATATCGAGCAAAAACGAGCAAAAAAATCATGTTTGTTATATGGGAGCCCCCTTAAATATTTATTTTATTCCATTTTTAGGGTTCCGTGGTCATCTAGGAACCCTTATAGTTTCGCCATGTCTGTCTGTCTGTCTGTCCGTCCGCGGCTAAGCTCAGAGACTGTTAGTACTAAAAAGCTGTAATTTGGCATGAATATACATATCAGTCATGCCAACAAAGTGGTAAAATAAAAAATAAAAATATATATTTTTTAAGGTACCTCCCATAGACGTAAAGTGGGGGTGATTTTTTTTTTTCTCGACTAACCTTATAGTGTGGGATATCGTTGGATAGGTCTTTTAAAACCATTGGGGGGTTGCTAACATGATTTTTGTATTCAGTGATCGGTTTGCGATATATTCAACTTTAAAGTGAAAATTTTCATTAAAATCGACCGTCCCCCCCCCCCTCTAAAATCTAAACTATTGGGAGGAAAAATTTGAAATAAATCAGAATGGTAGTAAATACATTAAATTTACAAGGAAAATTATAGCGGCTAAGATTGCTTGGGAATTATTTGTAATTTAAGAGTAAATAGTAGCCTAAGGTATAAAACATACCGTCACTCCTGAAAAAGCTCGTATCTCAAATCAGCATGTAAACAAAACTGAACCTTGATATGCGCGTAATAAAGTTCACTTAGCCAGATTATCGATTGTGAAATACGAGCTTTTTTTCAAAGTATTGACGATACCTAAACTTGGAAGACTCCGTACACATACGAAATCCTTAGAAATATATTACTTGATTTTTTCGCAATGGCTACGGAACTCTATCTTGGGCGTCTCCGACACGCTCTTGGCCGGTTTTTAGTATTTGTTGTTATAGCGGCAACCGAAATACATCATCTGTGAAAATTTCAACTCTCTAGCTATCACAGCCTGGTGACAGACGGACGGACGGACGGACGGACAGCGGAGCCTCCATAATAGGGTTTCCGTTTTTACCCTTTGGGTACGGAACCCTAAAAATGTATTCAATTATCCTTCACACTTTCATAGTAGAATGCCAACTGGACAGGACAAAATCTACAAGGGTTCCGTTTTTGCTATTCTAGCTAGGGAACCCTAAAAAGTTGGCGGGTCAATTTATACTAAGTTGGATTGGCAGTAACATGAACAGGGTCGAATAGGGTACGGTCAGACAAGGACGAGCAGGAAACGAATAAAAAAAAGGACTGGAAATGTTTACACAAAATTGTAGCATTGTTTAAGGAGATAACGTCAAAAATGTAAGTTAATTATAAACGTCATGAGTCCTAGTGTATATTATAAAGCACAAATCAATTGCAAGAATAACTGCCGAGTGTGCTATATGATGTACAAATTACACAATGAAGAAAGAACCTTAAATTATATACTTGAGTAATTTCCAAAATTACAATACTTATGATTCTCATCTGAGTCATAGGGCCATATTATGCTGGGTGGGGCCTAATTTATACATAATAATATTATTATAATATTATTCGATGTTTTTTTTATTGTGTCTTTTCCTGCCAAATGTTCCTACAATATTTTTTACTATGTAGCTATCGAATAATATGTGTAAATAAATCTCTCCCTCCCATTCTCTCTGCAACAGCCGACTGCCCATACATTTCGCTCACCGCTAACATGCAGTTTCCGTGCAGTTTTCTGTACCTCTACCATGAGTTACACTAGTTTACAGTGACCGTACTCGCTAGCGACGGCGTAAATGATTTGTATGGAGAATTGTGTACAGCGCCTCTAGCGGTCACTTACAAGAAGTACAATTCTCCATACAAATCATTTACGCCGTCGCTAGCGAGTACGGTCACTGTAAACTAGTGTAACTCATGGTAGAGGCACTGAATGCTGTACCTCTACCATGAGTTACACTAGTTTACAGTGACCGTACTCGCTAGCGACGGCGTAAATGAATTGTATGGAGAATTGTGTACAGCGCCTTTAGCGGTCACTTACGGAAGTACAATTCTCCATACAAATCATTTACACCGTCGCTAGCGAGTACGGTCATTGTTAACTTGTGTAACTCATGGTAAAGGTACAGAGGTCTACATTCGAAAATGTATGGGCAGTCGGCAGTTACGATGCAGTTACAACAATACAAATATTCTTTATTGAACATCAAAAGCAGTACAGTGAAATTACAAAAATAAAAATTCAGAATGCAGAAGTTAGAATGCAGCCCGCCTTTAACAACCCTAAAAATTACCTTATTTTTTCTCAAGACCACGTGATATCAAGATACAGCGTTTTAAAGTGTTCTCATATAAAAATCGTGGAAGTCAAAACCTGTGGTACTTTCCCTTGTAATATCTAAAATTATACATTTTGGCGACAAAACGCACGACACAAGTGAAGAAAAAAAATTATCTTGTTCTTCATACCAATACAAACTACAAAACACGGAACCCCCAGTGTGTGACTCTAATATATAAACATAATTTAATGTTATTAAGTAATAACTCTGGAAAGAAATTCTTGTAGAACCCAGACGGTTCTGACAGCCTTTCAATAGTATCCACCATTTCATCCAAAAGGACTTATTTCGTCTTTGAATGAATCTCAAATTTCAACCTAAATCTTATTCCAGTAAGGTTTAACATAGAAATTTTCAAGCTTGCACATAGACTGTTTTGACGGAATTTTCAGTTATTTGTACGTAGTCTGATGTTAGACTTTTCTTGATACTTAAACACAACAAAGAAACTCCTCTTCTGCCCTAATCAACTGTCAGCGATACGGAGAAGTCATTTCGTCGAGCTCGCCAGAAAACATTTAGCTAGTTAGGACAACGAAAGTTGACTTTCCGAGGAAAGTAGAGAGGAAAAATTAAGAGGACACCTAAATAGATTAGGTGGCTCACTTAAAAAAAGCGTTTAGGAGTAGAAATTGGATGGTCAAGATGGAGATCTAATTAAGTCGCGAATACAGTGTAGCATTTGAAAGTCTGCGTGGCGCGTGGTCTTAGCGATATAATTACTGGCGCCTTTTTTTAGGAAATTAGTACCTATTCAGATGGCACACAAACACACATTGAACATCACATATTGCAACGTCGGATAACTAAAAGGATTCAGCCAAGTGTTGAAGTTTAAGTTATAAGTCATCATCATCATTTCAGCTGAAAGACGTCCACTGCTGAACATAGGCCTCCCCCAAGGCTCGCCAAACAGATCGGCCCTACGCCATCCGCATCCAATGCGTTCTCGCTACCTTCACGCTGGTCGTCGCTCCATCTTGTTGGAGGCCTACCTACACTGCGTCTACCGGTCCGCGGACGCCACTCGAGAACCTTTCGGCCCCATCGGCCGTCAGCTCTACGGGCGATGTGCCCTGCCCACTGCCACTTAAGTCTAGCGATTCTTCGAGCTATGTCCGTGACTTTAGTTCTTGCGCGGATTTCATCATTTCTGATGCGATCCCGCAGAGAAACTCCAAGCATAGCCCTCTCCATCGCCCTCTGAGTGACTTTGAGCTTCCTTGTAAGACCCAACGTTAGCGGCCACGTCTCAGTGCCATAAGTCATCTCATCACTGGCAACACACACTGGTCAAAGACTTTTGATTTGAGACACTGCGGTATATCGGATGATTTTTTTTTTTTGATAATACTTATAACTTCTACTACCGATATACCGAAGTAATATGTATTTTAAAAAATTCCGCCGTCTCTGTCAATTTTTTTCCCAATGAACCGGGATAGCATCACAGTATCAGAAAGTAGTGAAATCTATACTAATATTATAAAGCTGAAGAGTTTGTTTTTTTGTTTGTTTGAACGCGCTAATCTCAGGAACTACTGCTCCGATTTGAAAAATTCTTTCAGTGTTAGATAGCCCAGTTAGATAGGGCAGATTGGGGGCGGGTTAGGAGCGGGTTGGGGGTGGGTTGAGAGCGAGTTGGGTGCGGGTTGGGTGCGGGTTGGGGCGGGTTGGGGGCGGGTTGGGAGCGGGTTGGGGGCGTGGTGAGAGCGGGTTGGGGGCGGGTAGGGAGCGGGTTGGGGGCGGGTTGAGAGCGGGTTGGGGGCGGGTTGGGAGCGGATGGGGGGCGAGTTGGGAGCGGGTTGGGAGCGGGTTGGGGACGGGTTGGGGGTGGGTTAGGAGCGGGGTGGGGGCGGATTGGGAGCTGGTTGGTTTATTATGAAGTTTCACTTCTTCCGGAAAGCAAATTGGATAAAAAAATAAGCTGCCCAAATTACTAATTCCTTGCGGACGGAGTTGCGGGCAAAAGCTAGTCGGAGATAAAGACCTATTACACCAATCGCAGATAATTTCCCCCCAATTTGTTACCGATGCCATGTCTATTTCATCAAACGAAATAAACAGGGATGGAATCATTGATATATCACTCAAAATAAGAGGAACTTACTTATCACAAAGTTGGCACAAAAGTCATTATACTTGAAAATTTTAACTTAACGATTAAAAATACGCCGTGTGTCGATATGTAGTGGGGTGCGCATCCGTCGTGAACGCATTCACCCGTGAAAAAGGTCTTTTGAAAAGGCTGAAACCGTCAAATAGTCCTCGGATTTTTAAGCACAAATAGCAAGTATTTTCATATATTTACAACAACGCGATTCAACGAAATTTACCTAATATTTACTCAAATGATAAAAGCATACTTAGCATTTACCTAATGATAGAAGCTTGAAACGTCTATTAAATATATGTAGTAGACAATAAATCTTGTTGAATCGTTTTGTATGAAATGACACGTCAATAATGCATTTTAATACGAACGCCATATTTAATTAAAAAAAGCTTTTCATATTTGAAATTTCACATATTATGAAAAATGAAATTCCGACGACAGTAAAGTTCTGTGCAATCGAACAATCATATTAATTGAAAAGCATTATGTTATATTGTCACACTATAATATGGAGAGTATACCATGGCGTGGTTTTCAAATAATCCGATCAGGATTCTACACACATTCGCTCCGCCTCAATGGGAACGCACCCTATGGTAGCAAGCGAACGTAAACTAGGTCTAATCCCGGTTTTATAATATCCGCGATCGACGACACGAACAGCATTTTTAATGCATTACTTGTCTTGACAGCTAATCCCTGAGCCTTGCGGTGTCGACTGCGCAATGAACAGATAGTTAACTAGTTACGAAAGCGGTCGCGCAAACATAGTTATGTTATGACCGTGGCTCAGTTTTCCCAGCGTTTCAGATGAAAAGGAAATATTTAACTTCAACCCTCAGCTTCGCTTACATTATCTCTATTATATAAAAATCTCGTGTCACGGCGTTTGTTATCGAACTCCTCCGAGACGGCTTGACCGATTTTCATTAAATTTTTTGTCTGTATTCGGTAGGTCTGAAAATAGGTCGTAGGCTATTTTTTATACCCAAATTATTCGCAGACGGAGTCGCAAGCAGCAGCTAGTAAATCCATAAAAAACGTTACTAAATATTTTTTACGGTACTATTGATTGCAGACAAAGTTAACAAGTACATCATCTCGAAAGTTGAGATACTTCAACATTTTTGGAAAGCGCTCATAATCCTTGTTTAAAGTTGAAATATTATCCCACGTTAAGTAATTAATTACCAGGATGTTAAGTATCTTATGACTTTATTTTCTAAATGTATTCAGCTGTTATTGCGTGATTTACTAAAAAATATCCAAACATCTTCTCGAACTTTCACATTTATAATATAAGAAGGATGTGTCCGAAAAAACACTGACTCATGGTAACCCTATTGGGTCTGAAGTCATACTGGATCGACGGTCAGAATGCCTTAAGGCTTAGCACGCACTGCGGTTTTTTACTTGCGGTTGCGGTCTGGCCGAAAACGCCGAACCGCGGAGGAACTCGCACTGCGGTTGCGTTTCCGCGGTTTTCACGTTCAGTATGACAATGGATTTCCTCAGAGCAGTATGTGTTGTGGCCTTAGTTTTAAGAAATAAAAAAAATAGAAAACGTCTTCGCCAACATAAGTACTGGGTGCATCCTCTAACAGATCAAAGATATTTGAAGGGATATTTTTGTAAAATGTACAGTGATGTACGAAACAACAAAGACAAATTTTTTAACTACTACAGGATGTCAATTAGTAGTTTTGATAAATTATTGCGAATGGTTGGCCCACATCTACAATTTCAAAATACAAGCTTTCGTAAAGCTATATCACCAGAGGAGCGTTTGTCTGTAACCTGAGGTAAGAAAAAATACAATTTAAATGTTTAATTTGAATTACATAAATTATTTATCTGAGAACTGTGGTGTGAATTGTGAGAAATAAGTAGCGGCTCCGGGTACAATAATTTCGTCACTGATAATCTGACTCCGACGACATAATGCAGCGCACAACACACACCTCACTGCTCCGCTCTCTGAGCCGAACTGACGAAAAAACCGCTTTTTACGAACCGCAGTGGGGGCGCTGCCGTACATGAAGTATGGGATACATAAAAACGCGCGGTTGCAAACCGCGAATCAAAATGTAGCAAGTTGCGTTTTTAAAATCAGTCACTGAAATAAATCGCAAGTGCGTGCGCTTATAAAGAATGCCGTACGTTACATTTTTTGCGGTAGCGGAACCGCTTTTTAAAAACCGCAGTGCGTGCTAAGCCTAAGTTTCAAATATGAAATATGAGTCTAGTTTGTCAGTTGAACGACCTAGCGGGCTATTTAATGTTTTTTTCTCAGTGGTTTTCAATAGATTGCGAGGTTTATGTGCCTTGCTTCAGTAGTTTTTTATTAAAGAGAGCTTATATGAAATGTTATAAATGATTTATACCTACTTATATAACGATAAGGCAGGCGATATGGATGACGATAACATTGCCTATTTTTGGGGTTCCGTACCCAAAGGGTAAAAAAGGGATCCTATTACTGAGGCTCCGCTGTCCGTCTGTCCATCTGTCACCGTTATAGCTAGACAGTTGAAATTTTCACAGATGATGTATTTCGGTTGCCGCTAAGTATAACAACAAATACTAAAAAATAGAATAAAATTAATATTTTAGGGGGCTCCCACACAACAAATGTGATATTTTTCTCTTTTGCTCGATATTGATAACGGCAACAGGTAGACGCTTGAAATATTCACAGAATATTTAGTTATACCTATATTCACTTTAAAAATATTTAAGGGGGCTCCCATGGGTGCGCAACGATCGCTATAAAAACTTTTGATATAACTTCAGTCGCTATATAATGCTCATTTGATATAATTATTGAATCTTATAACAACACTTAATATATTATCATTTTATATAATCAACTTTTCATATAACGTTCATAAGATAATAATGATGGTTATATAATAATGATTGTATTTAATGCCAGAAAAGTAGGTTAGGTTAGGTTAGAACTGCAACCCCCTACACAAAACAAATGGTTGCGTCTCACGAGATGTAACAACAATAGTTATTTGTTATACAAGGGGGGAAAGTTGTATTTTACCTGCGAGTGTCCATTTGAAACACAAGCTATCGAAAGGATTCTATGATTGACCACGAGCGAAGCGAGTGGTTCAAAAATAGAATCCTTTCGATAGCGAGTGTTTCAACACACGAGATGTAAAATAACTTTTCACCCGTGTATAACACAAAACTTTTCACCTCACTAGCTCGGAAAGCCCTTTTTGTTTGTTTGACATCTATTGAGAAAATCGCTTTTTATCCACATGTGAAGAAAGAGTTTTGACATTTGAAGGCAGCTTACGTGATATTTATTTGACAGCTAACAAAACATAAAACGTTAAAAGTGCTGAATTTTTAACATCACAATTAATGAATTGCATCGAGTAAAAAACACTAAATACAGTCTTACAACTTTATTTTAATTCATAAATATCAGCATTCAACATTAACCTTCATTCTTGTTGCAAAAACGGATAAAATGTTCTGACAGTCCAAGTAAGTCGATGTGCGAACAAAACGCATCCGAAATAATAAAAAAACTTAAGTCAAAACTTTTCAATTAATTATTTTGAGTGAATAAATAAATAATAATTGACAGTACAAACCCTTTTTCTTATTTTCCTCGCTGTAGTGAGGTGAAAAGTTTTGTGTTATACACGGGTGAAAAGTTATTTTACGTCTCGTGTGTTGAAACACTCGCTATCGAAAGGATTCTATTTTTGAACCACTCGCTTCGCTCGTGGTCAATCATAGAATCCTTTCGATAGCTTGTGTTTCAAATAGACACTCGCAGGTAAAATACAACTTTCCCCCCTTGTATAACAAATAACTATTTCACCTCACTACAGAGAGGAAAATAAAAAAAAGGGTTTGTACTATCAATTATTATTTATTTATTCACTCAAAATAATTAATTGAAAAGTTTTGACTTAAGTTTTTTTTATTATTTCGGATGCGTTTTGTTCGCACATCGACTTACTTGGACTGTCAGAACATTTTATCCGTTTTTGCAACAAGAATGAAAATGTTGAATGCTGATATTTATGAATTAAAATAAAGTTGTAAGACTGTATTTAGTGTTTTTTACTCGATGCAATTCATTAATTGTGATGTTAAAAATTCAGCACTTTTAACGTTTTACGTTTTGTTAGCTGTCAAATATCACGTAAGCTACCTTCAAATGTCAAAACTCTTTCTTCACATGTGGATAAAAAGCGATTTTCTCAATAGATGTCAAACAAACAAAAAGGGCTTTCCGAGCGCTAGTGAGGTGAAAAATATATATATAACGTTATACCATATAAAATTATATACATACATACATACATGCTCCCATACAACAAACGTGATTGTTTTGCCGTTTTTATAGATAGATAATGATACGAAACCCTTCGTGCACGAGTCCGTCTCGCACTTGGTCGGTTTTTGCTGGACTTGGGACTTGCTGCTATGGAATGGAGTTCGCTCCCTTCCTCTGTATTTCCAGATAAATTCAACCTAGGGCTATTCAAGGGTAGAGTGAATAGACTGTTACTGAACCAGTGGGATACACCTTTGGCCTCGTCTGCTCTATTTTCTTTTCTTTCAAACACATGAAAGGGATGCGTCACTTCGGGGTCAACTGGGCCCACAGTGCACTGAGCTGAGCCCACGGGCTCAGTTGACCAATTGTTATTTTTTGTGGGCGACTCGACCCCACTGATCGGACTACCCAGCCCGCGGGCTATACCTATTGCCCTTTGCTATTGCCCGATTAAATGGGTTGAGTTGTCCGCAAAGAAAACAAAGTGGTCAACTTAGCCCGTTAACCCCGAAGTGGAAAGCTGTGGACGTTTAGACTAGAGGACGTGCCAAAAAAATATACATACATACACACATACATCGATGAGGATTTATTTAAATACATACGATGATGATGATGATGATGATGATGATGATGATGACGATGATGATGATGATTTATTTAAATAATACGCAAGGAAAACATAACCCATATCGGGTAAAAAACAATAGATCCAATTCACATTAAAAATAGCACATTTAAGAGGGTTTATACCTGCGCTGAGCTGGCAACGTTGCATTTTTGTTAGTTTTTCTCGATTATTCCATAAAAGTTGAATGAAAATTAAAAATGTTTTAAATACAAATTGTTCTAATATGTAAGTTACAGACACAACTGCAATAATAATTCGTGATAGATTTTTATTTTCTTTAAAAACGAACAAATTATTACCTAACGGTTTTTAAAGAAAATAAATATATTTATATTGGTTTTTAAAATTTTAATAATAATAGTAATATTTTTTACGGCATGACATTTGATAATTGAAATGAATTGAATTTAGGTTTTATTTATTATTGTTCTAATTTTCTTTTTTACATACATATTTGCATGCTGGTTGTCGCTGGCGAGAGCGCTGTACAAAATCTTTTATTGCTATAAAACAACTGATGTAACCGCTTCTCAAGTGAATAAATGGATTTGATTTTGATTTTTGATTTTAAAAGTCTTATAACGAATTATTATTGCAGTAGACACATTAACTTATATATTAGAACAATTTGTATTTAAAACATTTTTAATTTTCATTCAATTTTTATGGTATAAACCCTCTTAATATCTGTAACTATATGCCCATAAACATTGGTACAGATTGCCCGTAGCTGAGATTTTCATCCGTAGCAGATGGTAATTCAAAACGTGACCTGCCTCCAGAACACTCCTTAAGTAGCATCTTTGATAAATATCATTTTTATTTAGTTTTTATTGCACGTAAAGATAAACACGTTCCTCTTTTAAAATTGTCCCTGCCCTTTGTAGCTTCGTTTTATGGAGAATTAAAAAAAACGTGCTTCCGTGTCATCGTCATCATCATCATCTCAGCCTACGTCCTGCTGTAGGGCACAGGCCTCCTCTCAGAATGAGGGTTGGACATCGACTTGAAATACCAGTGCAGTCAACAAAAAAATAATAAAAAATGTTTCATTAGAGATACGGATTTCTAAAAATATTGAATTGTCTAAGAATAAAGGGGTAACGAATAGCATTCAAGTCTCGTTGGTCAAAGCAAATTGTCGCTAAGGTTAATGTTCAGCAGTAAAGTCTTAAAGTACCGCTAAAAATCATGAGCCCGCTGAGACCAACACCTCGCACAAAATCGTGCCTCTGTTGTGATATTATTTCTATTTGTTTCAACTTATAAATTAGAATTAAGTACATTACATATAAGTAGTTAGCTCTCTCATTCTGAGAGGAGGCCTGTGCCCTGCAGTGGGACGCAGATATCTAGATTTGTGATGAAGTAGATATCTCGTTAAAAACATTTGAGTCTGTTTTTAACAGACTTCAAAACAAAGAAGAGGTTGTCAGTTGGGTTGTATGTTTTTTAATTTTTGTTAATTCAGAGCTGCGTCATTTGTAAACCAATTAAAAAATAAATGAAAAAAATAATAATAATTAATGTTTGCCTGACGAAGCTTGCGCTGCAGATCTGATTGTGTTGTATCCTTTATTATTACTTTTATTAGTAGAGGAGAGAGAGAGAGAGAGGTCGGCGATCATTAGTGGTTTCTTTATTTTAGAGGCTGCCGCTCGAAAGATCTGGTACTCATCCCGAACATGTCTCTTAGGTTTCTTAACCAGGAGGTACGCCTTCTGTCAGGTGGTCTGCGGCCTTGTATCTTCCCCTGGACTATAAGCTGAAGCAGACCATACTTGTCTTGTCGTTACACATTATATGCCCCAAATACAACAGCTTCCTCCGTTTTATAATACTGTTACGAGCCGTAGGGTTCGTTAGATAGATAATACGCCTTTAACGTAAAACTAATTTAATTGAACAAAAAGGAATCTCTTTCAACACTAAACTTATTCACTTAAATCACTTAGTAATCACTTTGATCTCTCTTCGATGTTTATCTCTCGGTATCTCTTCGAAAACTGACTCTGTCGGAACCTTGTCTGCCTTTATATAGGTCCAGTGAATCGGTCCACAAAGTTCGAGAACATTCCAGCTAGAACTCTCTGGCACGGTCTGGAATATTCCGGAAACAGGATCATCTGTCTGTCTCTTTCACGAGTACGCTATGTTATCTCGCTCGCACACTTTTCTAGAATGTTCCGGAACAAGATCGTCTGTCTCTTTCACACATATAGGCTATCCTTGTCACACACCTTCTAGAATGTTCCGGAAACAAGATCGTCTATTTCTTTCACACATATAGGCTATCCTTGTCACACACCTTCTAGAATGTTCCAGAGACAGGTGGACTGTAACTTGGCCTGAAACGGCCTGAAATCGGGTTTTCAGGAAATGGTGTCATGTGACAGTTTTGGGGTAATTTCTGATTTATCGTTATGTGTTAGGACTTCTTCCAGAACGGCCTGAAATCTGATTTCAGCCTGCTGAAAACGACTGCAAGTGCTACTAATTTCATAAAAATGTTTTTGCGGGTTTCTCGTGGACCCATCTCCGTAACAATACGTATCACTTCTAAGTTTTTATTCATTCTTTGCTATACCGTTCCATTCCTTATTCGATCCGTCCATGATATCTTTAACATTCTTCTGTACACCCACATCTCAAACCTCTTACAGATGGTTTGAGTCAGCATCCAGGCTTCCACTCCACACAGAAAAAAGGAAAAAACATAACAGCCGCGCTAAGCGACATAAGCGGCGAGAGTATGAGATTCCGGTTCCAAAGAAGATGAGACATCTTACCAAATGCTTGTCGGGCCTCCTCTATGCGACATTTTACCACCGTGCTGTAGTCTTCCTGTTTATTGACAATGCTGCCAAGATATCTAAAGGAGCTAAGTCTTACTACTGCCTGGTTGTTGATAAGGAGAACACTATTCGTCTGTTGTTTCCGGTTCACAATCGTGTACTTGGTCTTCTTAACATTAATGTTGAGCCCATGTAAGGAACTGACAATCTGTAAGTCACACAAGGAGCTAGCAAGCAGTATGGTGTCATCCGAATTGGCTGTAAAAAACACGAAAATAATTGTCTACTAATCTCTTTAAATTAGATCCCATAGTATGAGCCATCGTCTATAGGAATTATGGTCGACACTTAATTCAAACAACATTTTCTCAAACCTTTTCTCTCTAGCAACCAAACATGAAAAGGGTGCGTAAGCTAGATGAACCGGACTAGATGAGTCACATCCATGACGTTGGCAAAAAGATCAATCATTGAAGTTATAGTCCTAGAGCACGAAGCGTTTCGGGAGCTGCCTTTGCACTTCGGGCTTTATCTTTGCACTATATTTTTTCTGCCCCTTTTAGCGAGGTATAACAATAATAATAATTTAATTCAGATTGCATCCATAATGTGTTAGTAACAAGGACCGCTATTGACTGTGTTAGTAACAATATACCTACAGACTAACTTAAATTAGAAGATAAGATATAAACGTACAGCACTTGTTTACGCTGATACCTTTTATTTCATTTTATATTTAATTATCGAAATTGTTGATTTTCTGCAAACTTATACCGATACTAACTATACTAAGCTTTCCTAATGCAAGTGTAAAACACGCACGGAAATATTGTAATATTCCCTGTACCGATCCTTGCCTGTAATATGTTATTTGAGATCACTAATCAATTGTTATACTTTTTATGAGGTATCATAACGCGTTCTCTTTAGATACATTATTTTGTCTCGTAATAGTGAACTGGGACATCACTTATTAGCAACTCAATCGACTATTTACTTTGTCCAAAACTGCCCAAATCACATCTTACTTCTTTATTAGAGATCTTGATTTTTGGTAAATGGCGTCAATTACCCTATTTTTTGGCAGACGGGAAAACTGACTGACTGAAAGACAGGATCCTCTTGTCGTGAATACTATGTGCCTGAGAGCAACATTGGCTAGAGTAATGGATCGGACATACGATCTAGGCCAAAGCGAGGCTACGCTGGATTAAAGAGCTGAATGTCTAGATTTGACAAGATATCAAAAGGGTTAGTTAGGGAACGAAGAGAAAGACGCTGTCAACGCCACTATTGGCTGGCTAGGTGTCGTTTGGCTTTGACTCGTTGGTCTATAACGTTTCCAGTAGAAATTTAAAACCTACCTACCTACCTTAAATGTATGTACGGGTCAAATCTTGAAAGTTTAACTCACTTCCTGGTTTCCGATTGAGCTAAAATTTTACATACATGTGTAGAACGGATGACAATGCAATATTATTATGACGTGGAGCTGATCTGTTGATGAAGCCGGAAGGTGGCCATAGGAACTCTGTAATACAACGACACGACCGCGTTTGTTTTGTCTTGACGAGTACTTTGGTACCCGGGTATGTCCTAAAACTGCGGCCAGTAATACCGGAGGACGGGCAGCAGCGTCCCTAATATGTACGGTTTTTTCCACTGCGGTCGCCAACCCGCCTGCCAAGCGTGGCGACTACGGCAATTACCCCCCTATGGCTGAGTCCAAAAAAAAACGGCCCCTAGTCTCCGGTAGCCCCGCTGTTCCAGGCTACGGTAGCGGCCTGGGTAGCGGCGGGGCAAGGGGTGCTAAGAATCCCCGGAAGCGATCCGGCTACCATCAGCAACGATCCCTGGCCCTGGCAACGTATAACTGCCGTACGCTGCGGACGGATGATAAGTTAATGGAACTGGAGGAAGAATTGAGCAGGTTACGATGGGGGATAGTAGGGTTATCAGAAGTCCGAAGAGAGGGGGAGGACACGATAATCCTCAACTCTGGTAACATGCTCTATTTCCGGGAGGGCGACCAACAGTCCCAGGGCGGTGTCGGGTTTATCGTCCACAAGTCCCTTGTAAACAACGTCGTGGAGATCGTGAGTGTGTCGACCAGGGTAGCGTACCTGGTACTAAGATTGACCAAACGGTATTCGTTGAAGGTCGTACAGGTTTACGCTCCGACTTCGGCACACTCCGACGAAGAGGTGGAAACTATGTATGAGGATATCTCCAGAGCCATGCATAGCTCCGGAACTCACTTCACGGTTGTTATGGGGGACTTCAACGCAAAACTGGGTAAACGGGATGGTGAAGAGCTGCGAATGGGGCAATTTGGAGTAGGGCGTAGGAATCACCGGGGCCACCTACTGGCCGGCTTTATGGAGAAGGAGGGACTCTATATGATGAACTCCTTCTTCAAGAAGCGAGAGCACAGGAAATGGACTTGGATGAGCCCTGACGGTGTAACGAGGAATGAGATAGACTTTATTATGTCGACGAGAAAGCAAATATTCAATGATGTCTCCGTGATCAGTGCGGTTAAAACCGGGAGTGATCACCGTATGGTACGAGGCACATTGAATATTCGGTTCAAGCTTGAAAGATCGCGACTGATAAAGTCTACGCTCCGCCCGGCACCAGCCCAGCTACAAAACCTCGAAACGTTCCAGCTTGAACTTCAAAATCGTTTCGAATGCCTAGGAAGCGACATGGATGATTACAATGACGGGTTTGTGGAAGCTGTCCATTCGGTTGGGTCAAAGTTCTTTAAGACTCACCGTACAAATAGAACCAAAAAATCACACCTTCTACTCTAAAGCTCATGGAAGATCGACGTAAGATGATCCTACAGATATCTGGTGACGCTTGCCAATACCGGCGGCTTAACAGACAGATCTCAAAGTCTCTGAGGCGCGATATACGCCAGTTTAATACTAATAGTATTGAAGTGGCGATAGAGCGCAACAGAGGCTCTAAAGTTTTTGCCAAGAATCTGTCTGTTGGGCAAAGCCAATTGGCAAAGTTAAAGACCGATGAAGGTAGGATCGTGACCTCTAAACCGGAGCTATTGTTAGAAGTTGAGAAGTTCTATGGACAGCTGTACACATCAACGAAGAAACCCGTCATGGATCTAGCTGAAGACCCGAGAGCTAGATTAACCCGGCACTATACCGAAGACATCCCGGACGTCAGCCTGTACGAGATTAGTATGGCTCTCAAACAACTAAAGAATGGCAAGGCCCCTGGTGATGACGGAATAACAGCCGAACTTCTGAAGGCGGGTGGAAAACCGATCCTCAAAGCCCTTCAAAAACTATTCGATACCGCCATCCGTGAAGGGAAAACACCAGAAGCATGGAACAGAAGTGTAGTGGTGCTGTTCTTCAAAAAAGGCGATAATACCTTATTGAAGAATTATAGACCCATTTCACTTCTGAGCCATGTTTACAAGCTGTTTTCGAGAGTCATCACGAATCGTCTCGCGCGCAGGTTAGACGACTTCCAGCCTCCCGAACAAGCCGGGTTTCGAAAAGGCTTTAGCACCGTGGACCATATACATGCGTTGCGGCAGGTTATACAGAAAACCGAGGAGTATAACCGCCCCCTTTGCTTGGCATTTGTGGACTACGAGAAGGCCTTCGATTCGATCGAGACTTGGGCTGTACTGCAGTCTCTCCAACGGTGCCAAGTAGACTACCGGTACATCGAAGTGTTGAAGTGTCTGTATAATAACGCCACAATGTCCGTCCAACTTCAGGATCAGATGTCGAAGCCCATTCTATTGCAGCGAGGAGTCAGACAAGGAGATGTTATCTCTCCGAAACTGTTCACCGCTGCACTAGAGGATGCGTTCAAGACTCTGAACTGGGAAGGGCGTGGCATCAATGTAAATGGCGAATACTTCACTCACCTTCGATTTGCCGACGACGTGGTGCTTATGGCTGAGACCTTGGAGGACCTCAGTGCGATGCTCGCTGACCTCGGAAGAGTCTCCGAGAGAGTTGGTCTTAAATTGAACATGGACAAGACGAAGGTCATGTCGAACGCCCATGTTGTACCAACTCCCGTCGTAATCGGAGATACTTTGCTCGAAGTTGTTGACGACTATATCTATCTGGGACATACAATCCAATTGGGTAGGTGCAACTTCGAGAAAGAGGTCAATCGACGAATTAGACTCGGCTGGGCAGCGTTCGGGAAGCTCCGCAATATCTTGTCATCCGATATACCGCAGTGTCTCAAGTCAAAAGTCTTTGACCAGTGTGTGTTGCCAGTGATGACTTATGGCACTGAGACGTGGCCGCTAACGATGGGTCTTATAAGGAAGCTCAAGGTCACTCAGAGGGCGATGGAGAGGGCTATGCTTGGAGTTTCTCTGCGGGATCGCATTAGAAATGATGAAATCCGCGCGAGAACTAAAGTCACGGACGTAGCTCGAAGAATCGCTAGACTTAAGTGGCAGTGGGCAGGGCACATCGCCCGTAGAACTGACGGCCGATGGGGCCGAAAGGTTCTCGAGTGGCGTCCGCGGACCGGAAGACGCAGTGTAGGTAGGCCTCCAACAAGATGGAGCGACGACCTGGTGAAGGTAGCGGGAACGCATTGGATGCGGATGGCGCAGGGCCGATCTGTTTGGCGAGCCTTGGGGGAGGCCTATGTTCAGCAGTGGACGTCTTTCGGCTGAAATGATGAATGATGAGTACTTTGGTAACCAGGGGCAACAAGTACTCTCTTTGGATTCACACATTTCTTGCACAAACGTAACTATTGTAAGGTCGCGGGTGAGCAAAGTAATTGTTTTAGTTCATTAAGTACTCTCAGCAAAAAAAGCTTGTATTAAAAATAGAATTTTTAACAAAAACTTATTAACCACATTAATGTTTTTGCATTTGCGTCACTTTCTTACCCTTGAGACGTTCAATGCTGCGGCATTTTAGAACACTTGCTTGCGCGGTCGAGTTAAATTTCACGGTGAAATTAAAATAGCATTTACGCGTTGGTGGCAGTGAGGTGTTAACAATGGGACTGTTCACACCTGACCGTACCTTAATGTTGTGGAAGATAATTATAGTCGTATGTGATCACAATGCGGTTTCAAATGGTTAAAATAACTCATGGCTTTAATGAAATCGTAAATTCATTTTAAAAGCTTTTTATTAACAATACAATACAATACAAAAACAGTACAGTAACATTACAAAAATAAAAATTCAGGTAGACAATAGGCGGTCTTATCGCTAAAAAGCGATCTCTTCCAGACAACCAATTACTCAGAAATTAATAAATATCAACAGACTAATGTAGGTGGCAGAAATAACAGACAAGAGAAACGTAGTAATAATAGACAATAAACAATAAAATCAATACAAATATAATATAAATTTTATAAATAAACACATATACTTAATACAAAATATCAATGGAAAAATGTCAAAAGGCCGCATGTGAGAAAAGGATTTAAAAAGGAAATTAAAGAAACAATATAAACAAAAAACAAAAATAACAAAGAAGTGTCAAAGACCGAGGATTATGTTAGTGACAAATAGTGAGCCTTTAGAAGGTTTTTAAAAATGGGAAGGGATTTCGCTTGCCTTAACGCCAAAGGAAGATAATTCCAAAGACGAATGGCGGTCATAGTAAAGGAGTTATGATAGAATTTGGAGGAAGAAGGAGGAACAGTAAGAAGAAAATTTTGTGCAGAGCGAATAGAGGACATGAACATAAAACGCTCTTGAAGATATTGAGGAGTTGCAGGATTAAAGAGTATGCTGTATAAAAGAGAAAGAATGTGAGTATTACGGCGAAAACGTATGGGGAGCCACTTGAGATGGGTGCGATAGTAGGAAACGTGGTCATATTTCCGCAAACCAAATATGAACCGAATACAGACATTTTGGATACGCTCAAGCTTATTCAATTGCTCCTCTGTAAGATCTAAATAGGAAACATCGGCGTAATCTAAAATAGAAAGAAGCTATTATTAACTTACAATGTTTGTATTGTTTGTACGGGTCAAATCTTGGAAACTGAATTTGACCCAATTCCAGTATTCGGATTTACTTGTAATTTAGTATACTTGTGTAGGTTGGATAACAATGCAAGAACAGTCAATAAAAAGTACAGTCAGCGAAAACGCTTGCATTGAAAATGAAATTATTAACAAAAACTTATTTTTTAAAGATAAAGCGCTCAATCTTTATGGTAACAGAATCAAAAGGAATTTAATTATGATTTGTGAAACAAAGTCGTTTTATTTCACTCAATGAGAAAAAGTCAAATCATGTTAGAGGAAGAGGAATTTTTTTAGTTTTTTTTTTGGACAATCTTACACAAATCGACCTAGTCCCAAACTAAGCAAAGCTTGTACTATGGGTACTAGACGACGATAAACATACTTATATAGATAGATAAATACTTAAATACATAGAAAACATCCATGACTCAGGAACAAATATTTGTGCTCATCACACAAATAAATGCCCTTACCGGGATTCGAACCCAGGACCTCTTGCTTCGTAGGCAGGGTCACTACCAACTAGGCTAAAGCGGTCGTCACTAAAAACTGTGTGTGTGTTCTGTACTTAAAAGGAAAGAGAAAGGAAAGAAAGGATTCTTGAGAGGCCATATGATAAACCACCAGGGTACCGCGACTTTACTATACAAAAATTGTGTTATCACAATATTTCCACGTGAACATCTGCTTCCAAAAAGTTCAAGTCAAAGACCGACCCATCCTTTAATTAACACAAACAAGTAAATCACCGAACAAAAGCTAGTTCACTGCGAAGGCTGCCAAATTTGGCATTGACGTCATCAAGTTCAGGGCCGGCTTTACTGGCTCGGATTTCTCGCCGGGGCTACGGCATGAGAAAATGCGCCCCCATTCATTATTCATCGATCTTTCTGTTTTATTATAAAGCTGTGGCTAACGCTTGTCTGTGCATTCATACGGAGTTAAAAAAACCGGCCAAGTGCAAGTCGGACTCGCGCACCGAGGGTTCCGTACAAATTTATATGTATCTATGAATATTCAGTCTTAGCAGACCCGTGCTCCTAAGCAAAATGTGCGCAGTGTGGGATCATTGTAGATTGGTTACTGATATAGACAGACGGACAAACTAGATCTCGTTCAAACCAATTTTCGGTGGAAGTTTACATGGTAATGTACATCATATATTTTTTTTAGTTTTATCATTCTCTTACAAGGGCGTAGCTACCGCCGTATATGCCGTATCAATTATACGGGGCCCCCGGGCCGGGCCGACGTGCTTAAGCAAAAATTAATACTTAAAAACTTCCCAAATTTTTTTTATTTCAGAAATGACAAAAGTCACAAAAAGCAAAAGTGACAGATAGATAGGTAATTATGATGAATAAATATTCCTTTTAATTTTGTGCAAACATTTTTTTTTCTTTTGTGAGAAATCTTTACCCTTCATAAGGGGCCCCCAAACAAATTTTTATACGGGGCCCCGCCAAGGCACGCTACGCCACTGTTCTCTTATTTTAGAAGTTACGGGGGGGGGGACACACATTTTACCACTTTGGAAGTGTCTCTCGCGCAAACTATTTAGTTTAGAAAGAAATGATATTAGAAACCTCAATATCATTTTTGAAGACCTATCCATAGATACCCCACACGTATGGGTTTGATGAAAAAATTTTTTTTGAGTTTCAGTTCTATGTATGGGGAACCCCCAAAATTTATTGTTTTTTTTCTATTTTTGTGTAAAAATCTTAATGCGGTTCACAGAATACATCTGCTTACCAAGTTTCAACAGCATAGCTCTTATAGTTTCGGAAAAAAGTGGCTGTGACATACGGACGGACAGACAGACATTTGCCATTTGGCTACGGAACCCTAAAAATGGAAATGTTTTGAATACTCGTTTTGGTAACGTCAGAGACTTCTTGATTGCTGCATTGTCATCGAAGTCATTACTCTACTCGTGGCTATCGCCGCTGCATTGTTACTGAAACGTCAAAGCGATTTTTAGCAATATACAGGTACAGTGTGACATTTTAAATATGATACGATATTGGTGTTTCTAGCTGAGTAAATACTAAAATTAATGCTACTGCATAGATAGTGATGACCTGCCGTGCAGTATTTACGCCGTCATTATCATCATCATCATCATCCATCAGCCTATGTTCGTCCACTGCTGGACTTAAGCGGGCCAATCAACTTTTAAACCGACGTTTTTGGCGTCTCCTGCGTTACCAAAATTGTCTCTGGCGTTACCAAAAAATCGTACTTCCAACAAGATATTTTACGGTTTAATAGGTTAAACTTACGTAGGATGGCATGTATTCATGCTATTCATCTATTAAATTACAGAAAAAACATGTTTACTTACAAAAATCTGCAATTGTTTGAAAAAAGTCGCGGACAGATTATAGTCGGTTTAAAAGTTGATTGGCCCAAGCCTCTCCCATGGCACGCCCCTGAGCACGATCCTCGGCCATTCTCATCCAGCTCTTGCCAGCCGCCTTGCGAGGATCATCACTCTACCGAGTCTGAGGACGTCCTACGCTACGTTTGCCGATCCGTGGTCTCCACTCAAGAACTCGTTTACCCCATTGGTTAGTGGTTATCGGTTATTTTCACCGTACTAAGGATTTATTTTATTTTTTAGAGACGACTTTGGATTTTTTTTTCTATCGAGCAAACTACTTTGTTCTACTTTGACTTTTACTTTCAGCTCTACTTTGTTTAATTTAAAGTGACGCGCCCCACCACCGCATTTGACATATAGGATTTGAAATCCTGTATGTCGAATGCGGTTGTGGGGCGCGACATTTAAAATTAGACAAGCTATACCTAATTCTGTTTCGAAAATCACTGGTCATTAGAGTGAATTCTCAAAGATCTTATACATTAATTTCACAACTAAAGCTTTGCAAGTAAGTAATGATATTAAATGATACAGCAAGGGATTTAATTAATGCAATAAATGCGCCAAAAGCTCGGTGGGGCCTTTTCATCAGCCTGGGCCATCAGTCCGTCAGTCCGAGAACGTTAGGTACATGCGTGCGTGTTCATGTGTATGATTGTGACTTTTTCACTAAACCTGGATTGGATTTGCATTAGAATTGGTACATAACATATAGAAAGAAAGAAAGAAGACATTAATTCACTTTTACAAGACACACAAATACAAGAAAGTACACACAATTTCATACAAATAAACAAAGTTCACAAAACAGTGAAGTAATAAATATGGACATATACAGATCTGCATGTGTGTCCATGCAAAACGGTCGCTGACTCAGCATTATGCTGAGGCGTTAGACGCCTGCAGCGCTGATTTTCTGCCAGAACCGTCTGTGACTCACGGAACGATACACAAATACACTATATAACCTACTTAATAAAATGATAAATGACATATACCTACATAGATAGCCAGACGCGAGACGTCTGAAATAAGAAATAACACATAGATTACTTTTTAACCCGATATTCTCACTTGTGACTGCTAAGACTAGCAGCATGAAATTTTGCGCGGACGTTCGTCATACAATACAATACAATACAACTATTCTTTATTGTACACCAAGACTTCAAGACAGCTAGACATAATCGTAGCCGCGAGCAAAGCCCCGGGAAGAGGCTAGTGATAAATATTTGTTTGATAGACGGTGTCGTGTTCCAGGCAATTTTCACAAAGGAGTCAGTTTCAGTGATTATAACTTCATTCTGTTGGTTCTTCAGTAACAACCGCTTAGGCTTGAAAATCGTTAAACCTGTATTGATGATGACAGTTCCATACAAATTTTGACACTAGTTACGTCTGATTTGGTGAAAGTCGCAAGAACGCTGCCCGTGCGCAGGATTGATCGTTGTGGAACTCTTTGGGAAGGCTTTTATCCAGCAGAGGAAGTCTTTTGGGTGATAATAATGTTGGTAATGATAACACTACATAATATCCAGGTTAGAAGCTAACTCGGAGTTCTAAAATTAAATCTTTTGAAGGAGTAGAAATATTGTAGGTAAATCTTTTGGGTACTCTAAAGTCGGGGTACTTTGCCTCAATGAAGAATAACTTTGGCCCAAATGAAAACTACATAGGAAGAAGGTTCTAAAACCCTCAAAAATTTAATTTTTTTATACAGCGTAAAATTAAAATGGTTCCTTAATGCTGGACAAAATAATGGACCGGAAGACGCAGTGTAGGTAGGCCTCCAACAAGATGGAGCGACGACGATAAAGTGGCGGGAACGCATTGGAAGCGGATGGCGCAGGGCCGATCTGTTTGGCGAGCATTGGGGGAGGCCTATGTTCAGCAGTGGATGTCTTTTGGCTGAAATGATGATGATGATGATACACTAACTCAATTGTTAAAATTAGTCTGATAAAATTTAGGATTTTCATACTTAGTAATGAAATTTGTTTATTTGTATGAATTTGTGTGTACTTTCTTGTATTTGTGTTTCTTGTAAAAGTGAATAAATGTCTTCTTTCATTCTTTCTTTCTTTCAAATGAAATCACGAACTCAATGTATGGGCACCTGAAATTAAATAAAACTAATTAAAACAAACGACTTTGTGCATTATTTTGTCCAGCATTAACTGAGTACCTAAGAAACACTAATTATGTTGTACTATTTTGATTTCATCCTGTATTAAACGGTTAAGTTTTTAGGATTGATAATATCGGAATAAGAAGTAGTTAATGAGTGCTATTGGCTATGTGCGGAGCGGGTGGTGGGGTATAGAAAACGATCGCAGCGCACAACATGGCAAAAATTGGAAGTAAATGGGGAGGAAATGTTGTCAACACTATGCGGCGCCACCGTCGTGCACGGTCCCACATTTTATTCAAATCTATCCAGCAGTTTTAGCGCGAAGAACTAACACACACACACGCACGCATGCACGCACATACTACATACGCACTCACACATACAAACATTCGCGTTTATAATATTAGTAAACGGTGAGATTACAGACTCACTTGTCTTGTCAATATTAGTAAGAAGTTACGTATGTTAAGTAAGATTTAGCTTCAAAATTACCTTGTAACTTATTCAATTAAAGTTCATTAGCAAATTGCTGAATTAAGTGAAAGTTATTGGTGTATGTCACACGTAAGATTACTTGTTAAATAATGCTAAGTTGTTAAATTAGTTTCAGTTTTATAGTGTAGACTAGGTAAGTATATTAGTTCCAGACTTTTAGGTTTATGACTTTAGGAGTTACTAGAATTTGGCCGCAGTTTCTCACACGCAAACTACTAGATATGGCAGACAAATTGTAATTCCGGGATTTTACTATACTACATCATGGTCTTCAAATAAGTACGTACGTACGTAAATATAAATTAAAAATTTTGAAAACCCCCAACGCAATTATGTCAGTCGTATGTTTGAACATTAAGTCAATGCCCATTGCCCGTTATGCGTCTAAGATCCCTTCCGCAGCTAACAAAAGAGCTGATAACTTTGAAACGGCTGAACCGATTTTGATGAAACATATCTAAGAACCATCGGCAAGAAATCTACTTTCTATTAAAAAACCGCATCCAAATCGGTCCACCCGCTTAAGAGCTATGATGCCACAGACAGACAGACACACACACATAGCGGTCAAACTTATAACACCCCTCTTTTTGTGGCGAGGGTTAAAAAATAATAAACAACGGGACAATTCACACCAATCGACATAGTCTCAAAGTAAGCAAAGCTTGTGTTATAGGTACTAGGCAACGGATAAACATACTTTATGCAGATAGATACATACTTGCATACATATTAAACATCCAAGAGTCGAGACCAAACATTTGTATTTTTCATAAAAATATTTGTCCCGATGCGGGAATCGAAACTCAAGCTTCGTACTCAGGTTCTCTAATCAATCATTGGGAGATTTGGCCGTCAAATATGACAAACATCAGCGCGAAATTTTATGTCTCTAAACCTAGCGTTTGATATTTCGGGTTTTTATCCCGATCCCGTGGAAATACTGGGATAAAAAGAAGCCTAAGTAAGTATGTGTTATCCCAAACGTCCCGCTATCTGCATACCAAATTTCATATAAATCCGTCCAGACGTTTTAGTGTGAATGAGTAACAAATATACATACACGCACACACGCCCCCACACACATACGGACGCGCGGACGTATTCACGAACTTTCCATCCATCCCAGCCTATACGTCCCACTGCAGGGCACAGGCCTCCTCTCCGAATGAGACTGCTTGGGCCGTAGTTCCCACGCGGGCTCAGTGCGGATTGGGAACTTCACACACCAATGAATTTTTCTCAGGTGTGTGCAGGTTTCCTTACGATGTTTTCCTTCACCTTAAAGCTCATGGTATATTTGAAATATAATTTTGCACATAAATTCCGAAAACTCAGAGGTGCGAGCCGGGATGCGAACCCACGACCCTCTGCTTGAAAGGCAATAGGACAAACCACTAGGCCACCACGGCTTTTTTCACACGAACTTTCGCATTTGTAATATTAGTAGGATTAAATAAATATTTGTAAAAAAAGATTTTGCTCAGGAAATACCGACAACAAAATCGAAAATTTCGAAGATTTTTTTCAATACGATGCACTAATACGTAGAATCCGGCGCTAAATAGAATCCTTACGGGTCGAAGTGTATCCTCAAGAACCCCTAATAGTAAATATAATCTTTAAAATTATCTGCACCTTTCGGCAACAATACCAGTAGCGGTGATCGTCGTTTCTTCCAGTCTATTTTATTAGCGTTTTAATGACATGTGTCACTTCCTGGCGTGCCGTTAGTACTTAACTGTCTACGATTCCACTATTCACGTGAGATTCGCATTGAACTTTCGTTTGTTCTCGCTCACACTCATTCTCTTTGAAAGAGACGGGTCAATCAGGCAATTCAGCTTGACACAGATTGTATTGGAAAATGCGGGGGATTCTTGTGATCTTGTGTTCAGCCCCGTGTTGATACTTCGGGTTCCATTTCAGAACGTGAACGTGGGCAAACCTTGTCCATTCCGATGAAATGAAGCTTATCAGTTCCAACACTGTGAATTGGGTATAATTTCAGATTGATTTGAATGTATCGGACACGATTCCTTGTTTACATTCGATTATTCGATTGAGTGCGCTGTGGCGATGATTTGGTATTTGTGGGTGGTGATGAATATTGAAGTACTTGCGTGAAGAGACGAGTCCATGATTTATTATGAGTGTATAAATGAAGTTAGTAATTTGGATAAAGAGCAAAATTTTACCTTGAAATTTTATTGAATCATTGCTTGAAAACATTAAATAGGTATTAAAAGTGCTATTAGGGTCACTGTCAGAATAGTTACAAAATGACGCTTCATCATCATCATCATTTCAGCCGAAAGACGTCCACTGCTGAACATAGGCCTCCCCCAAGGCTCGCCAAACAGATCGGCCCTGCGCCATCCGCATCCAATGCGTTCCCGCTACCTTCACCAGGTCGTCGCTCCATCTTGTTGGAGGCCTACCTACACTGCGTCTTCCGGTCCGCGGACGCCACTCGAGAACCTTTCGGCCCCATCGGCCGTCAGCTCTACGGGCGATGTGCCCTGCCCACTGCCACTTAAGTCTAGCGATTCTTCGAGCTATGTCCGTGACTTTAGTTCTCGCGCAGATTTCATCATTTCTAATGCGATCCCGCAGAGAAACTCCAAGCATAGCCCTCTCCATCGCCCTCTGAGTGACCTTGAGCTTCCTTATAAGACCCATCGTTAGCGGCCACGTCTCAGTGCCATAAGTCATCACTGGCAACACACACTGGTCAAAGACTTTTGACTTGAGACACTGCGGTATATCGGATGACAAGATATTGCGGAGCTTCCCGAACGCTGCCCATCCGAGTCTAATTCGTCGATTGACCTCTTTCTCGAAGTTGCACCTACCCAATTGGATTGTATGTCCCAGATAGATATAGTCGTCAACAACTTCGAGCAAAGTATCTCCGATTACGACGGGAGTTGGTACAACATGGGCGTTCGACATGACCTTCGTCTGACGACGAATGACGCTTAAATATAGGTAACGCCCCAGAGTTGAGGCCACGCACACAACCACATCTCATGTAATGACAGCGAGATTTTGACGTTGTGTTGACGTTTAACGACAACACAACGTCAAAATCCCGCTGTCATTACAAGAGTTGTGGTTGTGTGCGTGGCCTCAACTCTGGTGGCGTTACCTATACATCAGTGCAATACATAATATGTACACGAAGACACATACACATTTTTAATTAGGAAAAAAAATAGGAAACTTTGTGTTTTTCCTATTCAGAATCAAGACCCTCCCCCCCTAATTTTCCATACAATTTTTTTTGTGTCAGTTTAGTAAACTCATATAAACTGTATGAAAAAAAACGTCACAAAACGAACTCAAATATATAAATAAGCAAGGAGCGGAATTTCTCATAGCAAAAATCAAACATCAAAGGCATTGAACATAAGTTTTATCGACTATCGATAAATATATCAGCAATTAATAAAACAGAAAATAGTAGGTACTTTTAAAATAGCACTTTTTAAGTTAATTACAATAAAAATATAAAACAGAAATGCAACGAAACTAAAATCTAACCTTCATTCAAAATAACAATCGAATCTATTTCTGTACTAATCGTATTTTCTTCATCTTCTCTGTAGTAATAGAGAATTGTCATAATTTATTCTATATTGTCACCCTTTAAATTGGTCCTGTTATCATTGTAGCTGGAATAGTCGATAAAACTTTTGGTCAATCCCTTTGATGTTTGATTTTTGCTATGAGAAATTCCGCTCCTTGTAAATAAGGTAGGTATTATAGCTTACCATTCAATGTCCTTAGCGTTTCAGTTCACAGCCTGTCTCGCCAGCCAGACGACCTTAATCGATAGTAACTAAACCGAAGGATATGAATTTAAACCCCAATAATAGCAAGGGTTTTTTACATGAATTTCTGCTGCTCAATAATGTTCCTGAAGTACAAAATCATACAGAAATTAATAGCAAATAACTGTAGATATGAGTTGATAAATATCAAACTCCAATATGTCCACCCCATGGTGATTCTTGATTTTTTAGTGAAAATTGAATAAAATAACGAAAATAAGGATCATATCTCCATGTCATTAAATTTATTGCGGACATATTGGTGTCTGCTATTTATCAACCTCATATTTCTTTAATGAACTGGAACAATTACTTTGCTCACCCGCGGCCTTTGGTCGCTTTGGTGGCTTTGGTTGCGGGTGAGCAAAGTAATCATATTTCCTTGTCATCAAGGAGTACAACTTTGTTCGCGACTAAAGTTTTCCTTTCTGCTCTTGGGATTCTTAATGGAATCGTTGAGGTACATTATTACATTTAATATTTACCTTCTCAATTGCACTCAGCGGCGAAGACGTTCAATAGCGTATGTGAAGTTCCCATTAGTTCCCGATCCACACTGACGCCGCGTGGGAACTACTCACTGTCTCACTTTTAAATCGTAATTTTTTGCTTGATTTTTGGAGCGAAAAAAGAAATTTCACAGAGTGAAGCTTTACCGCCTATTATAATTTAACTTCGCAATTTATGTATAACATATGCGGCGACGCGTCGGTTCAAAGGCTCTCAAAGAGGACGTACACTGTTAAGCACTTTATTAATGTCATTTGTACCCGCTTCCTGCTTCGGATTAATTTAACCCGTTTCAAACCGATGTAACTAAACCTATTTGCTTGCTCTTGTTTCCATGCATACGGTTTTGTGACAGTTTATTGGATTTAACGTTCCTGGGTTTAGTAATAAAGGCTGGTAACGCTCCTATTTAAATTTTTGTTTAAATCTTCAATACGAAAACTTTTTTTTTTACATAAACAACTAACACCCATTTAACTTATATTACAACACAATAAATAAACAAGAGAGAAGTGACTGATAAAAAATAAAATAACAGGATTTTACACCAAACTAGCTGTTGCCCGCGACTCCGTCCGCGGAGAATAGTATTGGTTTGTAGTACATGCTATGTATCAGAGATGGCGCTGTATATTGGTTTGTAGTACATGCTATGTATCAGAGATGGCGCTGTATGTGAAAAAAGATTTTCCCGCTTTTCTGTTGAAATTTTTCCTGAATTTTCTGTGCTATAAACCTCACGGAGCTCGAGACCTTTCCAACGAATGCAAAACCGTGGAAATCGGTTCGTGCGTTCTGGAGTTATAGCGTCAGGAAGGAAAACCCGACTTATTTTTATATAGTAGATTATAAAAAAAATTAGTAGGTACGAAAACGTTTTTGTCTGTCCCTGCAATTATCATCCCAGCCTTTGTAGTATATATACGTCCCACTGAAGGGCACAGGCCTTCTCTCAGAATGAGACTGCTTGGGCCGTAGTTCACACACGGGCCCAGTGCGGATTGGGAACTTGCAAAAGCAACAGTCTTTGCAATAGCTTTAGCTCTTTTATCTAGAAAATATACCTCTTCAAAATAACATTGACAAGAAAAGGCGTCGGATTATTTTGGTAATACTTAGTGTCAATTACATTTTCATTTATTTTTGTTTGTTGTTTCCTTTTACGATTTTGGGGGATATTCGCCTCGGCCGGAACAGCATTGGTGGCATCCAATTATTTAATACTCAGCCAGCGATTGGCTATTTCCAGGCCTGGGCAATAATGTGCTATTGTTCAATGGAAATCGTATGGCTGTACAACGACAAACAGTTTTAAGATGACGTATCTTCAAGGTGAAAAATGATTATTAAAAATATTCATTTCTTAACTTCTCAGTCTTCAGTTAGGTTCATCTCTTCGTTCAATTAATTATTTAATTTTAAATCTAATGTACTTTGTATTTTTACTCAAGCGATTTTTATATATTAACCACGACAATCTCACAAACGTAAACTAGGTAGGTATCTTAGGTTTAGAAATCGATCCTTTCTGAAAAAATCGTGCAGATTGCCTACCAGCATCTGTGTTCCCTGAACATTACACTCTGGCTGTTTTCAAGGTTAGGGTGACAAGTTTAGGCAAGCGTGCTCCATCGTAGACCTCATCTTCGCTTTCCATCAGGCGTGATGTAGATAGGTAGTCAAACGAAAGTTTATATTGTAGGTATAAAAAAAAATGTGTATTAGTGGCGCAATCTCTTAGCAAGTAGCTGAACTACTACAGCCAAAATACTCGCCAAAATATCCTTCAGCTTCGATTAAATTTGATTTATTTTTTTGGTAAACAATGATCCGTAAGTTATACCTTGGGGACGTGGTAAAGTAACTTTGAAAAGCTGCCAGTATTTATAAACCCACCCGTCTGTGTATCCCTCGTCACCCGTCACTGAGCTTAACTTATAGGTACTCTAACTTTAAACCGTCATATACAATTAATTAGTCAAGTAGCTATATAATATAAGGAATTCATCTTTTAATACTGTGACAGTGGGCAGGTCGTTATAATAAAAAGCCGTGATGGCCTATTGGCCCCCCACCCTATGCTGTTTGGATGTTTTTTGAAAACTTACCAATGAGTTTGCGATTTTAATGCTTACCATTTCAACGACTCTTTACTGATTTGTTTTGCATGGGATATACGCATTATCAGGATATTGATTGTCTTATGTCTGATTTTGTCTATCTGTACGCCAGGTCTCATCCAAATCTGTGAAACTGTTGTTGCGTGATTGACCATCAAACATAAAAACAATTCAAATATTCAGACATCCAAGCCAAACATATTCACAAAATTTAATCATCACAAATAATATTTACAAACTTTTTAATTTATATTAAGTACCTACTGAGATGTGTGCTTGGGACGGCCACCTCTGTATCGTGCCACTGAAAATACGCCTCGAGTAATTATCCTCAGATCTTTTTGCGATACGCTGAGTGGCGGCCATTTTGGCTGGTAAAGATGGGCGTGCATGTGTATATTCTAGTCTATGTTCTTCTTATTCTTTTATTATAAACAATATCCAATTGAATTCTCGATCTGTGTCTTTAGCTAAACCGTTTAAGAGCGTTTAAGTATACCTGCTGAGCTAGCAACGTTGCATTTTTGTTAGTTTTTCTGGATTATTCCATAAAAATTGAATGAAAATTAAAAATGTGGTGAATACGAATTGTTCTAATATAAATAAGTTAATGTGTCTACTGCAATAATTATTCATGATAAGACTTTTATTTTCTTTAAAAACCGTAGGTAATAATTTGTTTGTTTTTAAAGAAAATAAAAGTCTATCACGAATAATTATTGTAGTAGACACATTAACTTATATACACCACAATTCGTATACACCACATTTTCAATTTTCATTCAATTTTTATGGAATAATCGAGAAAAACTAACAAAAATGCAACGTTGCCAGCTCAGCAGGTATTATTATTTAATCGTATGGCAAGCAATTTATGATATACAGAGTCACTTAACAACAATTACTTAATTCTACTAAAAAAGCTATACTACAAACGAATATCTAAGTTCTTTGCCCATAGGGCTGCGTTCGCATCAGGAGAGAACAGGTTCAGGGTGTTTCCAGCATATCTCCTCTTCGGGCAGTCATGAATGATGTGGTGGATGGACTGAACAGGTGCACCACAATCGCACGCCGGAGAACCTCGCCAACCACACTTGAACATGTACTCCCCGCAGAGCCCGTACTCAGAGCGGAGCCTATTTAACTGGCACCATTCTCGCCTTGGACCAGAGAATCCCCAAGGTTTTTGGGTGGGGTTGTGATCTGATAGGGCGGCTTTAGGAGGGTTAGACCGCCATTCGTCCTTCCATCTCATTTTAATGTCGAAAGGTTCATCGAACAGGCTCCGAGCCGACTGGTAGGGTGGACTCCGTGACTTCAGACGATGACAAGGGGATACATGAACTCCCGATAAGCTGGCAGATCTGAGTTCTTAGCTATTTTCTTTGCCTCATTTAGTAGGGCCTGTTGTCTTCTAAGGTGCGGCGGAGGTATGTGATTCAACGAGGGCAGCCATTGAGTAGGGGTGGATTGAATGGTGCCAGTTATGCAGCGCATAGTCCTGCGCAATTGGACGTCGACCTTCTCTGTATGCGCACTGTTGAGCCAGACGGGGGCGCAGTATTCTCCCGCGGAGTAAACCAGACTGAGACCGGTTGTGCGCAGCACGTCCGCTCGCGCTCCCCAGGATGTAGCAGTAAGTTTGTGCAAGATGTTATTGCGAGTTCCCAACTTCTTACCCAGGCTGGTCAGGTGAGAGCAGTACGTCAGTGAGCGGTCAAGAGTAACACCAAGGTATTTAGGTAGCAGGTATAAACGCTCTCAACTGAGTCCTCTCCCGCGCGGTACAGGTTCCCGCACCTCTCCCGGCCCCATTTGTCGTCGTACCCCCAAAGGGGGCCGGGAGACGTGCGGGCGGCGAGCGCGCCTCGTGTGCCTGCCGCCCGCACGTCTCCCGGCCTCTTTGTCGTCATACCCCTCAGCCTCTGTACCGCGCGGGCGTGGACTCAGTTAAATGGTTGAGCTATAATCAGGTTCATTCTCATGTATAGTACCTACCCGCAAATACGTCAGAAATTAATTCAATGACGTTGTTGGTCAGATCAATCATCAGGCCAGCCTCTCGTCGTGCGGTTAATTGCCGCCCCGTGGCTACAATCCACATTCTGGCCAACCAATTAGGTTAGCGAAAATGAAATTGTCACTATGCTTACACTGCTGTAAAGTTATCCATACTAATATTGTAAATGTGAAAGTGTGTTTGTTTGTTTGTTTGTCCTTTTTTCACGTCGAGACATACCTAGTTGAAGTAGGACTGGAGAGACATAGGCTACTTTTTACCACGGGAAAATATCTCATTTCCACGGGAGAACACGTTTTAATGTACTTAATCGGGGGTGAAGCTGCGGGCGTAATCTAGTATGATATATTTACTTTCTTTTGAAATGGGAAAGAAAACCGACTGAGTACAAATCAGACTAGCGCATGAGGAGTTTTTCGAAATGGATGAAATATGGCGACGCCATTTTGAAATATTCTCTTAAAAAGAATACACAAAGAAAATCCATGTAATTACTGAATCTGCTCACAAAAGTTAACGAAAATCATTTGAGAATGGTGACTTGTAGAGGAAAACGACCGGACATCCGCCGGATAACTTCCGGACATACGAAAGCATATCTGCGTAAAGATGAGACTGAGACGGGTCGCGCTGCTCAGTCAATTACACAAGGTCGACTGTAAGAAATCGATTACACGCTAATTCTGCCGTCAGTCAGGTCCATCATTCTGGTCATAATAAAGAGAGAATTATAGTGTAACCCTCTCTGTCTGACGGTTGACGGTGAAAGTTCAATATTTTACATAATTTTCGTCATTCTGTTGTGAATGACGAAAACCAGAATAATGAACTGAACTGAGACGCCAGAATGAACTTGTAACTGTTGTCTAAGTACTTGAAATGTATCGAGATCCCTAGTTCTAACTTGGGTACTTGCGATCCCAATATTAAATCAGCCTTCCCTTAGATGGTCGGATTGGCTAGCCCAGACAACGGTTGATGCAAAAGGCGTTAACCTTTTAGAATGGCGGAGATTTGGGGGTATTAAACGGGCGTATTTTTGAGTATTAGCCCGAGCAAAACTCAGTCACCCAGGTACTTATAAATATACTATCCCTAGCAAAAATATACTAGACGTTATTCGTAATTTTACTTGTGTGAAACATTACGTATGAGATTTGAATCGAAATTCTAGGATTTTTGTATTTACTCCCATGGAAAAAAAGAAATTAAATGATTTATGTTGCTTTAAACTTAAGGTTGAGGTTTTGGGATTTAACATACGTATAGTCAGTACATAGTATAATAATATGTATATCCATATCCCGTGGGCATTATAAGATTAAAAAGTAGCATAAATTCAACATTATTAGAGAAAATTGGGTTGATAGTGCTGAAGAGACTGCCTCGGGACGCGGCGGGGGCCGTGGCGCCGCGCCGCCGGCCGCGCCTGCTGAGCGTGCCATGCTGCCGCACGGTGTACGCGAAGCATGCGCCTACTATGCGTGCTCTTTCGCTACTTAATTCTATGCTCGCTCAGCACGCTGACGCTGACATGTTCGCTGATCGCTTTGCCTGCCTCTGTGGTATTGCAAGGCAATTTCTTTTTACCTAAACATTGTATTTATTTTTTTTGTTTCCCTTTAGATTGACATTAATTTAATTTCGTTTTATAAGTTTTTCTATTGTGCACTGACATTGTTTGTTATTATTAAGAATTTGAATCTAGTATGTAAGTGACTTGGTGTTAAACTGTAAACTTGCACTATTAATTGAATGAATAAATAAATAAGCATTTAATAAATGTTATTTCAGAGTTCCAAACTATGTACATACCAAATTCATCCAGCCGAATAAGACCAGCTGTTTTAGAGTGACAAACAAAACCATTTATTGAATCCGGCGTTACTTTGCGGATGTCCATATTAGTGAACTGAAACAATTACTTTGCTCACCTGCGCTTTGCTTTGGTCGCGGGTGAGCAAAGTAATTGTTTCAGTTTACAAACACAAACACTAATAAAAATTCTCACTTATAATATTGGGAAAACAGAAGTGTGACCTATGGCCTGTCATGCAGGTGGTGGGTTTGAACCTGGGCTCGCAAATATTTTTTTTCGATAATGGAACCTATAACCTAAACCTACATAGGTACACCTGTGAAGCAATTCATTGATGTGTATAAAGTTAGAATTAAGATGATAACCTCTGAGGCAACGTAAGCGTATTGAAGAAGACTGTTACCGTTTATCACTCAAGCGCGCAGAAAATCCTAACGAAATGCTCACTCTTCAGGAAAAAGTATATTAAGCCCAATCTTTCTTCCAACACGTTGTTGCCCTTTGAGCTTTAATTTTCTAGAAAGTATCTGTTACACTTTTATGTCATTTTTAAACGGTGAGAGAAATATATACATTGTTGTCGATGAATTAACACTTATAAATTCATAGCTGTGCGGCTCAGCAATGTATTGAGACTCGGACAATATTTTTTACAAAGTTTAAACGTGCTTAAGCGTTGACGTCAACTTTACTGTTACATATCGGGGTAATAAAAGCCACTTAGCAACACAATTCTGTAAGTATCTAAAAATTCAATTCCAATTGTGTATTCGATAATTGCCGAAAAGTTGGGTTTTGTTCGTCCTTCTGAATACATTCTTATTTAAAAGTTCTTTCGATATCTCCAAGATTCTATCATCACATCTTGAACCAACCAATAATAAAGTGTACCCCTTGAAATTATTTATTGTCATTTTTTCAGTGCGGTGAAAACGTTCATTTTTCAACCCCGTCGTGAAAAAGGTGTTAGAACTTTATCAACAGGCTCGTGCATAGATTTACGATTTTAGCCAACTTTGTCTTGAATTCACGGGGGCACGCCAAGTTCCCAAGTTATATGCTTAGGTGAAACGATAAAGAATATAACTGAACAAATTTCGAGCACGTCGGAATTTTCAGTACGTTTTAAACGAAAAGTTTGGGAATTCGTTAAGCAAGTGCAGGGTAGTAAATTTTGCCCCTCGTCGACTCGTAAGCCGTTGGAATTTTTGAACGAGGCCGCGAGGCGTAAAAACATACATTGAGAAACTTGGAATAACATTGTGGAGCAGTTATGTTTTTACACGCAGACACTTTAACCGTTTCACAATTTTTGTACAAATCCAAATTAATTCCCCCGTCGCACAATGACCTATTTTACGAAAGCAAATTGACCTAAACGCAAAATGCTCGAAACGCAAAATGCCCTAAACGCAAAATGCCCTAAGCATATCATATCATACACGGTATTTATTACTCGTAACTTATGTATGAGTCATATCATAAGTCCTATCTCCATATCAAATTTCATGTAAATCGGCCCAGCGATTTAAGTATGAAGAGCTAACAGACTGACGCACTTTAGCATTTATAATATGTATAAGTATGGATTTTGAGAAGTAATATTTTGAGAGTAACCATTCCAATCATAGACTATGGATCATAATCCTATCCTATGAAGTAATAACCACAGGTCATCCTCGCTACAATATACGTTTAGGGTATTTTGCGTTTAGGACATTTTGCGTTTAGGATATTTTATGACTTCAGGACAATCTGCGTCTAATCCGCTTAAGGTCGTAGAAAATAATTGTAGTGTCTAATGAAAACTTGTGTTTCAAGGTAAGGGTTTTTCCACCCCTAAAGTTTAAATAAAATCTACGTTTTGTTTTTACGAATAAATGCATTGAAGTTTATGAAACCGGGGTTGTCATGGATTTTTTAAACTCCACGAGCCAAACAAAGGCCTGAGAATGCTTGAGCTAGACAATAGCGGGCGAGGAAGGTTGATGCAGAGGCTAGCTATTGAAATGAGGGAAAATCGTGCTAATTATTAAGTATTTTGTTTATTTACAGTTGTTGGAGGAGTGACTTATTAAGCAAGCAAGCGCGAAACATCTCTGCGTCTGTTTTAGTTGTGGAAATAACTTTAATTTCAATACTAGATGAATAAACTCGCCTGTGTAATTCCCGTTCCCATGGGAATTCCGGGAAAATACATATCCCATGTCACCCTCGGAACAGAGAGTACTGAGACGAATCTAATGACACTTCACACTTCAAAATCCATTGAGCCGTTTAGGCTTCAGGGCGTGCCAAAGAATGATACATACATATATATCGACGACTGTAATCTAAATTGGCGTAAGGGACAAAATAGTGAAAATGATTATTGTAGTACGAGTTACAATAGAATTCATAACTCATTTTCGCTATTTTGTCCCTTACGCCAATTTAGATTACAGTCGTCGATATAGTTACATACATAAATACATACGCTCGAAAAACACAACCCTCCATCGACAGTCGGGTGAAAATACTTTCGTATGTTGAGCTGTCTGTTTTCGTTCACTGTAAGTAGGTTCAATACGGTTTTTTGTCGATGCACTTTTTGGATTTTTTTTTTCAAAACGGCGGAGCTATGGGGATAAAAACGTAAAATACAGACTTGCGAGTTTTACATTTCACAGATGGTTCTATGAAGTAAGTATTATGTTTGTCAAAGAGTGATAATGGATATGACAAAATATTGTCGAACAACGACCAACCAATAGTGTTTTTACCAACCTCGATATTAGAAGTTTCGTCGATTGTATCGATGAAAAGTGATGAAAAGTGAATTGATCAAAATATCGCCGGCCCCGGAGAACAAAATGATAACCACCATTATCTTAGTTTTATTTTTATGCCATATTTGGAATCCGTAGGTGCCAATGCACCAGCTCAATTTTTTTCGTAATTTTTGTACGGTAAATGACAAAATTGAAACATAATACAATACTTTTCAATTTTTTTTATTTATATACCTTGTAACTAGAATAAAAGTGTGTAATAATTTTATCATAAAATACTGAAAGCTCATCGCATGACAAACATCTATATTATTATGTTCTCGTCAAAATTAGATCGCTAAGTAATGATATGCGCAGTTATCTTTTTATTCTCGTCGCAAACCGCTAAATACTGTTCGTGCAATGGCGCTCACCAAAACTACGCATTTGAAACGGAACTCTAAAACGTCTTGCCATATCCTTTTGTCACATTGCACGGGTCGAATGTAAATTGCAATGGTCTATATCGACATGTCAAGTGCTAAGGGTACGTGGCAATGTTTATTTACAATAACAAACTGCCTCTCAATGTGATCTCAAACCGGCTCGCGAAAACATTGTGTCGGCTTTTTAGTGTTCGATTTCTAAAACTATATAATTATTGGTGTGATTGGAGTATAAGTGAAGTGAGTGACAATGAACAAACAAAGGACATCGCGTTTAATGAATATTATGAATTAACTGCGACGGATAAAAATGTAGTGACTACGAATCATATATATGATTTAAGACAAATATCTAGAGAAAAAAAAATATTGCGAAGAAAATGATTCTGAATTGAACCAAGATTTCTCACCAGATGTGTCTGAATATTTGCCTAGCCCAGAGAGATTTCAAAATTTACAGCGCAGTAAGAGTTCTTCAAGCATTGGAGGAGACTCAGATTATTTAGAAAAAGCCTCTCAAAATATAATAAGCACTCCATCAAATATATCGAACATTTCCCTCTTATTGAATTCTGTGAATTTTATAGCATCACCTTCAATCGTTTATCAACAACTTAAGGGAACTCCAGATCAAACACTAATTGTTCTACTGATTTGACACCAACCTCAACACATGAATGTATAGGATCCTCTCATAAGAATTCAAAACGATGTCTGAGTCAAATATTTCTTAACGACGCTCAGCCGTCAACATCGTCTAATTCTATAGGTATTTTTGATAACCGAGAACAAGAACTAGCGTTGCCTTTTGACGGTAATGATTTAGATGAAACATTACAGAGGAATAGTAATTGTAGCAGTGTACTCTCAGATAAAACGATTATCGGTAATTCAAGCATGACGTATAGACCTGCCCACCAGAGTCCTGGCCCTCAGAGTCCTCTCTGTCACAGTTTTGGCAATGAGAGCCCGGTTCACCAAAGTCCTGTCCGTTGCAGTACTGCCCATCAGAGTTCCGATCAGAGTTCAGCCCATCAAACTCTTGCCAATCATATTCCTAGCAGTACACTCCCAACCATCAAAATCCTGACCTTCAGAGATCTTCCCGTCACAGTCTTGACGGTGAGAGCTTGGTTCACCAAAGTCCTGTTCGTCGCAGTTCTGCCCATCAGAGTCCCGATCAGAGTCCAGTCGCAAACTCCTGCCCATCATAGTCCAGAGCAGCACTCTCCCAGCCACCAGTGTCCTAACCTTCAGACTCCTGCCTGTCACAGTATTGACAATGAGAGTCCGGTTCACCAAAGTCCTGTCCGTCGCAGTCCTGCCCATCAGAGTCCCGATTACAGTCCACATCAAACTCTTGCCCATCATAGTCTTGAGCAGTACACTCCCAGTCGCCAAAGTCCTGACCTTCAGAGTCCTATCCATCACAGTCTTGACAACGATGGCCAGAGTGAGGGAGACTCTGTGCACGCCAACATTGAAAGAGAATTAAAAAATAGAGTCGTGTACACGCCGGACCAGATGTACGCAATCATTATGAACGCGAAAGTCAACGGAGAAAAGTACAACGTTGAAGAAATGCTTCAAAAGGAGTTTTATAACATAAAAGAACTAATAAATAATAAAAATTGGGTTAAAAATGAGGTAGGGCAAAAAGTATCATGGACACAGATAATGGAAGTGAGAGTCGCTTGCTCACAGCCCTCAATTTTACAGTATAAATATGATTTTGATTCTGGATATTCTCAAATGAACATAGAACCTGTCCAAAAAACATAAACGAAGCGGGGAACCAAGACAAACAGCAGCTCCTTAGTCAACCCAAATCCTGCCTCCGATTTTGAACTGTAAGTGCTATGTACGAACATGCCACTCTGAATATATTGAGAACTCCGTCAACTATTTCAAATATTTTGCTTATTTTGAATGCAGCAGATTTCATAGCATCACCTTCACCGATAGTCGGTGGAAATAACAAGATTTGTACTTCTGATTTGACACCAACTTCAAAGCATGCGTTGAATGAATCTTCATTGCAGCGGTCATCAAAACGATGTCTAAATCAAATATTCCAGAACTGCAACCAGCCCTCGACCTTTGATGCTTACGAAGGTGACAAGCACAAAGAACAAACAAGGACCCTTGATGCTACTGATTTGGACGAAACTCTACAACCAGAAAATAATACAGAAAGTATCTTAACGGACGAAACGATGATCAGCAATGAAAGCACAACAACGATTCAAAGTCAACCGATAATAATAAATAATAAAATAATGAAAGTCAGTATTTCTTCTGCAGAGCCGTCAATTTTAAAATACAAATTTTAATATGACGTCGATTCTGAATATTTCCGAATAAACACAGAGTCAATCCAAAAATTAAGAAGCATGCGAGGTACCAGACAGATACTTAAATCTATAGTCAGCCCAAGCCCTGTCCTTGAAACCGAACTACCAGACCAGTATTATACACCCAGCTCTTGCCAATTATATTATACGACGACCTGATTAGCCTTTGTAAGGCAGGTGATATTCCAAGCTACTATCATGCTTTTTATGAGTCCTTGACTTATGTAAAGAACTCTGAAATGAATAATGATGATGAAGATGATGATGAAGAATAAGAATCAAGTAATAAGTACCTAATAAATTGTATTGTTTTAATTTTTTTCGAGATTCTGTTAATTTTAACCTAATAATTGAAATAAAGCCAAAGTTGATTACCATGTTATTGTTTCATTGCAATACCAGATAAATTACATTATCATAAAACAAATTTCACAATATTAACGAGAATAAGATGATATGTAACTATTATTTTTACTAATCGAACCGTAAAAATAGTAGAATAAAATGATAAAACAACCATACAATACGTATTTTAAACCCTTGAAAAAGCGGGAATAAAATGATAATCGACTTTATAAATCACAGATGATGATCGATTTCCACTAACTTCTAATTTTTTAATTAACTCCTTTATAATATGTATTATATAAGTGACACTAAAAAAAGAAGAATTCTTAAAAAATTAGCTTTCCGTAACGCTGACTATCATCAGTTTACGTCCACTTGTTTAGAAGTAATTGGCAAAAATGTGTTTTTTATTTTTCCTGAAAAGTTACGTTTTTGCAATTATCATTTTATTCGCCGGAGGCGGCGATATCCTTAAAAATAGTAACTAAACGATAAATAAATTGCGAAGAAAAAATACTTAATTGCCTCGTGGATACCAATTGCCGTAGAAATATAATTTTATTACGAAAGAAATTACAACAAAATAAACATCAAAGAACTTCGTTCTGAATTGTATTTCTTCTTAAATTTTAAATGAGACTAGACGGAAAGAATATCACCTAAAATAAAAAAATATCCAACTCTATTCTTAAATTTAAATGGGTTGTCCTACTAGAGTTTTAACCACTACCACTTTTCTGTCGCATATATTGAAGAAACGAACTACAATTACTATGCAATTTTAACAAATTTAAATTGTACCAATATAATACGACAAGATACTGATAATATAACTAGCGTTTAAAACACTAGTAGAAATGACATATGTAGTTCCTATTATAAAAACACTTTTCGATTATATTTATTTTTTTAATAGAACACAAACAGTCATACATAGCTCATGGCCAAATAATAAGGAGATTTGACTCATTACAAGTAACAAATTTGAAAAAAATCAGCCTCCCATCTGAATTCATATCGCGGACGCGTAAGATCACCAGAAATATATCAAATTTTATATTAATACGTAACTCAAATCATCATATTTTATAATATGTGCAACATCTACAAGCTAATTTCTCACCACAGCTTAAAGCAGTTTCTAAATATATCAAAGGATACGTTACACAATTAAATTCAAATGATGTTGGTTAAAAAGGTGACAGTCCCCCGAAAGTTAGCTGAACTTCCAATCTCCCTTTAAAATACATTAAGAAACGCTATTAATATGCTAATATTACTTTTTCCTGCGACGGCTCCTCTCTTGGGACGGACTTTGCCGTCCACTATGACGGTCCAATTCATCTTGCCCTCGCCCCACTCGGGATTTTCGGACCCTATTTGCTTTGGACGGTTTATTACGCAACAAATGAAAAATTTGATATCAGACATTGAGTTTGGACAAAAAGTTTGTGATATAACTACGCGGTGAAAAACAACGTTTCTCCAGTTCTAGTGAGTTCGATTCATAATTAAAGAACCATTTTTCCAGAATGAGAAATTATTTTATTTTTCTTATTCAGGATCGCTAGTAAGCTTTTTATAAAGAAAATGGGTGCTATACAATGGATGAACACATACCATTACGTATAGATAAAAAATATATAATATACCTTAATAAATACCTATATAATAAGCTTGATGACTCGACCACGTCATACAAAGCGACTGACTGAAAAAAGTTCCATTGTGGCACAAAAATTGTATGTTTGGTTGGTATACTTATACCCATGAAATTGTATTGTAAAAGGTTCATACAAATTTTATCTACCGCCACTAAGGTGTCCAACTTTTTATAGGACATCTACGAGTATTCATCACTTAAATGTTATGCATCTAGCGGGATTCAAACCTGGGACCTTTACCTTTAAAGTCGGAATTAATAACCATTATGCTATCCGGGTGTCAATTAATTGAATTGAAATGGCTAATGGAACTTCGCAATATGATTATTCGGAAAGCGTGGAAAATTGAACCCCAGGAATTCGATATTTTCGTAATCCATCCCTGCCTATATTACGTCCCACTGCAGAGCACATCCTCTCGTGAAAGGGCTTGGGTTGTGATTTCCACGCGGGCCCAGTGCGTATCAGGAACTGCACACACACCACTGCATTTCTTTGGAAATGTGTGCAGGATTTCTCACGATAATTTCGTTCACCGTAAATCTCATGGTAAATATCAAATGTAATTAACTAACTCAAATTCCGAAAACCTCGGAAGTACGAGCCCGCGGGCTCGAACCTGCGAGCGTCTGCTCGAAAGGCCATAATTCAAACCGCCAGGCTATATTGTTGAATTTTTGAATATATTCTTGAACAAAGTAATACCTACTCGTTTTTTTCATGAGCACAAATTGAATTTATTCAAGGAATTCTGATAAATGCTAGCTTATTCGCCCAACAGGTCAGACAAATTTTCTCAACATGGAAAAGCAAATGTTTGATGGTAAAAGACCTTGGACTTTACATACATACACTGTATGTGGTATAAAAATAGATCTAATAATGACATAATTTTGTATTACCTACCCGTGTTGTTTTCTAGTTCATGCACATTTATAGAACGAGATTTATTAATAGTATATGAAACAGGAAGGTAAATTGGTAACTAAACGTAAATAATTAATTATTAATTATGTTTAATAAACTATTCTCGTTTTTATTTTGTTTTGTTTTGCAAAAATAACCAGTTGAAACGCCTTGTAAAACTTTTCGATAATTTAATTAAGTACCTAATGAATGAAATTGTATTGTCTGTAAATTGTGTTATAAGTATCTTGTTCTAATTTTAGCTCCTTGTCCAACCAATAATGTAACGCTAGTGGCTAGAAAACTGCAAAATGTAATCTAGGTTTGGCTACGCTAATGTATTTGACACTACCAATCAATTAACTTACAAAATACCCCATCCATACTAATCCATACTAATAGTTATGTGAATGCGAAAGTGTCTCCTGTTTGTCTCAACCCTATTCACGCCTGAACAGCTGAACGAAAGATTCGGTATGGAGACAATTTGAAACCCTGGAACTGGAAAGGACACAAGATAGTTTTTGTTAGGAAAAATTGCAAAGTTCCCAAGGGACAGCGACAAACGAATTCTTCATAGACGAAGTCGCAGGTAATAAATATTAGATGAAGAATGGTTATACTGAACTTTGACGGCACTTATGAGTTATCTACCTATTTAAGTGTTTACAATAACACAATACAATACTACTACTCTTTATCGTACACCATGGAAAACAATACAGAGAAACAAGTACATGGAAAATTAGTGTCTATGTTTACCAATAATTTGATCAGTCATAATGTATCATTTTACATAATAACTAGCTGTTGCCCGCGACTTTGTCTGCATAGAATAGGGGTTTAAAAATAGCCTACGACCTTTTCTCAGATCTACGGAATATAGACAAAAAGGTTTGACAAAAATCGGTCAAGCCGTTTCGGAGGAGTTCCATAACAAACACCGTGACACGAGATTTTTATATATTAGACTAGCTGTTGCCCGCGACTCCGTCCGCGAAGAATGGGGGTATCAAAATAGCCTACGGCCTATTCTCAGACCTAGCAAATATAGACAAAAAGGTTTGACAAGAATTGGTCAAGCCGTTTCGGAGGAGTTCGATAACAAACATCGTGACACGAGATTTTTATATATTAAAAGATTATTAGTCAGTGATTTATTTCGGAAACAGTATTTTCTTCCAAATTGTTATTAAACTAACCTAACCTACTGCATTCTATAAGATGGCATATCAAAAAAATCTTGAAGAAAACACAAAGAAATCCTTCCAGAAATTAATCACTTTATGGCTAATGATAATTATGAAAAATGACATACAAAAAATGAAAATTACATTATGACTTTTAAACTATGGGAAACCAAGGTGTGCCTTAGTTGTTGTTGTTGTTGGTATGGTAGTTGTTAGAATGGATTTAAGCGTGGTGCAATTCAAAACATTACATATTATATAAACAATAGTAACATAAACAAACATTATATAAAAATAACCATTACGTAAAATACACATCATAAAACTTATATAAATAATAAATAGATACACGGCTGTACACTTGTAATTGAATGGACTATAATTCTCGAGCACAATATGACAGGCGGTGTTTACTTTATATCAAAGCTACTAAAAATCATATTTTACGGTTACTTGAAAATTAGTATGGTTCATCATCATCATCACCATTCCAGCCTATATACGCCCCACTGCTGAGCACATGCCTCCTCTCAGAATGAAAGGGTTTGGACCGCAGTCCCCACGCGGGCCCAGTGCGGATTGGGAACTTCACACACACCATTGAATTTTTTCTCAGGTGTGAGTACGTTTCCTCCCGCCCGCGTTAACGACCGCTTTAGCCTAGTTGGTAGTGACCCTGCCTACGAAGCAAGAGGTCCTGGGTTCAAATCCCGGTAAGGGCATTTATTTGTGTGATGAGCACGAATATTTGTTCCTGAGTTATGGATGTTTTCTATGTATTTAAGTATTTATTTATCTATATAAGTATGTTTATCGTCGTCTAGTACCCATAGTACAAGCTTTGCTTAGTTTGGGACTAGGTCGATTTGTGTAGATTGTCCCCTAATATTTATTTATTTATTTTTATTTACGATGTTTTTCCTTCACCGTGAAGCTCGGGGTCAATTTCAAATATAATTTCGCACAAATTCCGAAAAACTCGAAGGTGCGAGCCCGGATTCGAACCCACGACCCTCTGCTTGAGAGGCAATAGGTCAAACCACTAGACCACCACGGCTTAGTCTGGTTACGGGGTTAAAATTAAATGGTTTTTAAATGAGTTTTCTCTAGAACAGTGTTTTTCAAACTTTTTCAAGACGCGGCCCCCTTTGGTTTGAAAAATATTTAGCGACCCCTGCTTACCTCCACTTACAGTTATTTGTATTATCTGACGTTGATAATACAAACATTGTATAATCATACACAATAACGGTGAGAGTATTATTTGACCCACAGATTGAAAAAACTGCTCTAGAAATTAGTAACTAGCTGTCTGTGGAATATTTTAAATATTCTCTCCTCAATTCAACGCTCTACTTTGCTTATCCTGCAATATCCATTATCATCACCATCATCAACATTTCAGCTGAAAGACGTCCACTGCTGATGATCTCCCAAGGTTCGCCAAATAGACCGGTCCTGCCCCATCCGCATCCAACGCGTTCCTGTAACATTAAAATAAATAAAATAAATACCACGGGACAATTCACACCAATTGACCTAGTCCCAAACTAAGCAAAGCTTGTACTCTTACATACCACCCAATTTTGTATTTAATTTTTTTCCGATGCGTAAATACTTAGTACTGTACTGGGTGACATCTTCCAAAATATGAACAACACTTGGCAAGATTTTTGAAATATTATATTTAATAATTACAATTAACATAGGTCAAACTACGGAGACATCTAGGTACGTAATTGGGTTTTCTTTTATGCCCGCAACTTGTTTTTTTTTAAAGAAAATACATGTTCGACTACCGCTCACGTGTCGTTATTTTAAATCTTATGAAAACGGGACATTTTCGCGTCCCCGACTTGTTTTTCGGGACACCGGGACAGAGTACCTGAGAGCGGGACCGTCCCGTTCAAAACGGGACGTATGGTCACATTAACTATGGGTACTAGACAACGGATAAACATACCTATATAGATAAATACATACTTAAATACATATTAAACATCCAAGACTCGAGCACAAACATTCGTATTTTTCACACAAATATCTGCCCCGACCGGAAATCGAACCCGGGACCTCAAGCTTCGTTGTCAGGTTCTCTAACAACTAGGCTATCCGGCCGTCTAACCCGGTCGTCGCTCCATATTGTTGGTATACCTACACTGCGTCTTTCTGGTCCTGCAATATTGTTTCAATTTTATCTCCTAAACATTTTACTTCATTGAGTAGACGGTCATGCTCGTAAAAATTATACTAAAGAATATTGCCAGAGATAAGTGAAACAATGTACGTCTGCAAAACAATACAAAATCATTCTCTATTATGTAAAAACCGCTTTAACGTAGTCAAATCTAAATTTAGCCGTTTTCATTTCTAACCGGTCACAGAAAGGTTGTTATTTATATTAAAATGTAATAGTTTTTAGGGTTCCGTGCGTAGGAAACCTTCTCGTCATCATCATCATCATCATTACATTATCCCAGCCTATACACGTCCCACTCCTGTCAGAATGAGACAGCATTAAAAATAAGCAAAAAAAATACGAATATAAATAAAACATGAATGAACTAAAACAATTACTTTGCTCACCCGCGACCTTCCAATAGTTACGTTTATGCAAGAAATGTGTGTTCATGCAGTTCCTCCACCTCCACACTGTACGAACACATACAAATCACATAAACCCAACCATCACCACCACCAAGCTACACTGACCCGTTTCGAACTCAACCAGAGCTCATCTTCAGAGTTACCACAACCGTATGCTATGCTACCGAATGTTAAACTCACATGTTGAGTGAACAGACTATTATAGTTAAAATTGAGACAAAATTTCCATAATCCATAGGTAGTAGAGAGCTAGCCTTCTAGCAACTAGAGCCCTTAGGTATTATATCTACTAAGCTGACTACTTATATACAGCTTGATTTGGGATACATTTGAGCAGGACCAATCCTATTGGATTCAGTTAATGATAATATTATGACGTAGGCTACTAGTATTTCGTACTGTCAACAACTTAAACTGTTGAGCTGCTTTGCCACTGTTCGTATTTTAGCCGTGTACCTAATAAATATAATAATAATAATACAACACCTATATCATCATCATCATCCCAGCCTGTATACATCCCACTGCCAGGCACAGGCCTCCTCTCAGAATGAGAGGGCTTGGGCCGCAATTCCCACGCGGGCACAGTGCTGACACCTATATACCCTTACAGAAGCCAATAGTTTTAGATACCTACGTCTTGCTCTACTTATAGTACGTAGATCCTCCTATCCTAGGAGTGACTAGCAGGTACACCTTTGGGCGAAAGCTTAAAGGCTATTTGTTGTCGTTTCGAGGCAGTTTCAGGTTTGCGGCGTCTAAGTGCTGGAATGACATTCCCCCTCCTATCCTAGGAGTGACTAGCAGGTACACCTTTGGGCGAAAGCTTAAAGGCTATTTTCACCTCACTAGCTCGGAAAGCCCTTTTTGTTTGTTTGACATCTATTGAGAAAATCGCTTTTTATCCACATGTGAAGAAAGAGTTTTGACATTTGAAGGCAGCTTACGTGATATTTATTTGACAGCTAACAAAACGTAAAACGTTAAAAGTGCTGAATTTTTAACATCACAATTAATGAATTGCATCGAATAAAAAACACTAAATACAGTCTTACAACTTTATTTTAATTCATAAATATCAGCATTCATCATTAACCTTCATTCTTGTTGCAAAAACGGATAAAATGTTCTGACAGTCCAAGTAAGTCGATGTGCGAACAAAACGCAACCGAAATAATAAAAAAAAACTTAAGTCAAAACTTTTCAATTAATTATTTTGAGTGAATAAATAAATAATAATTGATAGTACAAACCCTTTTTCTTATTTTCCTCGCTGTAGTGAGGTGAAAAGTTTTGTGTTATACACGGGTGAAAAGTTATTTTACGTCTCGTGTGTTGAAACACTCGCTATCGAAAGGATTCTATTTTTGAACCACTCGCTTCGCTCGTGGTCAATCATAGAATCCTTTCGATAGCTTGTGTTTCAAATGGACACTCGCAGGTAAAATACAACTTTCCCCCCTTGTATAACAAATAACTATTGTTGTCATTTCAGAAAACTTAATTCCTTTCCTTTCCAGCACTATTTCACAAAACTTCTTTAATTTTTCTTTGTCTCGGTTATTTCAGTTTTTGTTTTAGTCCGCGCAGAGTTGTATACTTGGCAAGTGAGTTATAGCAATTTATGATTCAGTAATTTTGTTAAAATTATTCGCTTTTATGGTCTAGGTACAAATTATCCATTTACGCATGTAGTTTATGTAGTTTATCGCTTATTTATATTTATAAGTATACAGTTTATCTATCTGTGTGGCGTTCCGGGTATTACCGACGGTGCTGGCTGAAAATCAGCGCTGGGGTGCTATAAACGCCTCAGCATTATGCTGAGCCAGTATCCAATTTACAACCGCAATGACACACTCTTTTTTAGCCTTTGTATTGTCCTTTTTGTAAAATATTTTTATGTGTCTTGTGTTGTTGTAAATAAATGTATTTTCTTTCTTTCTTTCTTTCTAGATTTCTAAATCCAAATTCTCTACCAGGACACAGCAACCACTACAAAAACACAATAATTCGACACAACATCCACACTAACACAGACCACTACACAAATAACATTTAACTTACACGATGGTTATGATACTTGGCTTGTGCCCGTATCATGAATCAAAAAAAACCGACTCTAAGTCGAGATTAAAATTCCTTGAGTATAATAATAATAATCCATTTGCAATGCAAATCGGGCTGAGTCGTTAATACTCGTAGGTATGTCCTGATTTGAATTACACGGCTAAAGTGCAAAGAATGGCCAGTTCCTCAACAAGTAAAGTAGTAGACTGTACCAGTATTAATGAAGTTAAAGTTTTATTTAAATGTTGAGAACATAATGTTAGTATTTAATTATAAACAAACAAGAATCGCTTGTTTAAAAGTATTATTAGAATAGATACATAATATTCTAAATCAAGGCTAGAAACCAACACAAAAATACGAAACTAGAACGGCGTAATTATTTAAATTAAATGCGCGGGTCACTAACGTATGCAGTTGAGGTGTGCTGAACATGTTTCGGAACAATGCGTGGTCCATTGTCAAAGCGTGCTTGAAACCTTTTAGAGTATATAAGCACTTGCAAATGCCGAAAAATCTACCACCGGTTTGGAAAAACGTTCTTGAGAATAATCCGGCAAGACACACAACAAAGTATATTTTTTTATCTTAGTTAAAAATGTGATATTTTTCAATGTGGAAAGTGTAGAATTGTAATCAAGTATGAAGCCATACCACGGTGGCTGTGTATTCAGGGTTATCATTTTAGCGACCGCCAGTCTCGTTTGTGCTTCTAGCGGGGATACACGCGTCTCGGGCGATTTTTCGCGGGAAACAAAAGACGAACGCGCGCCGAAACTAAGTGAAGCAATAAACAATTGAAAAGTGTATTCATTGAATATATTTAGTGCAAAAGTTGAGTGTTACAAGTGCGCGGAAGTGTCCACCGAGTGTGTAAAAACTTGAATGGTGAATTTGGTTGGTTGATTAGGCCCGACGAGCGAGTTTTATTTATTCGAAAAAACATGGCACAAATGCGATAAACGTATATTTACTGTCTATTTGCGGTTTACAATTCAGCTGTTTAAATATGTCTGGATTGTGACGTTGCTTATGCAAATTGCGGTGCAAACGAAATAATTTTATTCACATTTAAACTTCGGCTATCATTGTGAAAAAGATCCGTGACAGAAGGACGATATTCCTCAAATTACGCACACCCGAATGTTCAGACCCTTACAACATTTTTCGGCGAAACCCTAATATTGCCAGTTTATGTGAAACCGTTAAGCAATTCTTTGCTTTGGTTATGTTTTATATTAGATAAGACTGTCAAGTGAGGAACTAATACGAAAAATCAGACAATTATGATTCAGATCCGCGAAGTGAGGATTTGATACTTAGCAATATATAACACAACTGAACTTAGTAAAAACAAAAAAAAAATGCTTTGGTTCGTTACCAGACAACAAAATCAAAGTTCGCAATTGCAAACAGAATTTTTTAACGTGTTAATTAAACAAATAGCAATTCTTTTATTGACCTTGCTTCTTGCCAAATGCCATTAAATTTATTCTTAATAAAATTGAAGTATAACTTACTTGCGGTCGTCAAAACTTGACAGACTGACAGATGGACCAAGACTATCGAAAAAATTCTGCCGTCCCACCGGAAAATGAACGCATCTCTCTTCTTTTCGAAATTACGATAATAATATACGTGTTTTTCGTATAACGGCAGAATTTTTGACATCCCGAACTGACCTAACTGGTCAATTGACAGCACTGTGCCTGATAGCTGAGTAAACGCCATTTTGACATCGATCATCTGTAACTTTCAACCTTGATGCTGGCAAAATTTATTGTCCCATCAGACAGAACTACCTACTTCATTCATTTAAAAAAAGGTCATGAAAAATGTAATCGAAATACTATCAAAAAATCTTTACACCATTTATTTGCAATCACATGACAACTATTAATTACATGAGTACAAAATAAATGTTATCGAGCGTATTTCCTTTTACAATCGATGTCGCTACTTTTTCGTCTGAGATGCTACTAATGCGCATAAGTTACTTACGTTTTCATACGTTTTACTGAATTACCTATACGGTTAGTAACATTGAGAATGAGTTCGTACAAAGTTTGAAACGCATTAGAATTTTGTATGTTGTTTGCGATAATTGAGTCTGTGTGACATATTATGTGTTTAATGTGGAAGAGGTCGGGTTCAGCATGTTATCATATGTGTCGCGCAGGTACAGCTGTGGATAACGATTAGTAGCTGGGAACCAAGGTAAAAATTATTGTTTTATGGTTCAATACATCGTGCTCTTCATTATTTTTTCTTTTATTTAGGTACTTACAACATTAAACCCAACCCTAACTCTAACTCTACATGGGCAACGGAGCGACGCGACGTGACGGTCAAAACAACGTAATCAATGATGAGTAATTATTTGAAAATTTAATAAATAACTATAAAATACAATACAAATATTCTTTATTGAACACCAAAAAATCGAATTAGTGTAAATAAATATCTCTCTCTTTCGCTCTCCCTCTCATATTCGACTATTTTGAACACAAGATAATTTATAGTTTACGCGTTATGAGTCCAGCCTTCATTTGTCAGCCACGTATTACACACGGTAGACCCTAATCCTCCTCCTCTCAGCGTCGTATTCCTCATTATTGAGGGTCCTGACCTCCCTTCTGCATGACCTTCACTTGAACGATCTTTCTCCATCTCTTTCTGTCTCTGGCGATGTGGAAGGCGTGTTGAACTGTAGAGTCAAGAACGGTGCGGATCTGGTCAGAAGACCACCGTATTGAACTCCGTCCAGGAGGCCTTTTCCCATCTACTTTGCCAGCCACAATAATCTTCTTGAGATTTCCACCGTCTTTTCTGGCAATGTTACCGAAGTATTCCAGACAAGAGCCGCAAGGAGATTTTGAGTTCTCGGAATATGGATACCTTAACCCTTTCAACGCCCCGCCTCGACAAAACGTAAGCCTGCTTTGAATCTTATGTCATTGTGTCAAGATCACTTTGACACTGTACTTTGTGACACCTATATGTGTCGTTGGCGTTGAAAGGGCTAATAATCAAAGTAATAGTTGCTTTGGTGTAATGACATGTATAGTGACGTGGACATTTGTTTTAAATTTTACGTCGCATCGCAAGACACTAAGTAACTTTGAACAAGGTTGTTGTCAGCCAATGTTTTTAAATTAAAAGCCATTTACATAGAATAACAACGTATCGCCTCGACACTATGAGATATTTTAAAGCTAATTAATGTATGGCAAAGTAACAGACTTTTACTTTCTGAGAGTAGGTATTTTTATTTTTGTTCAGACAAAACTTTTTAAATTACGAACGTATTCGGAAAACCTTTTTTTTAACTACTCTATACCTATTCGGACGTCAATGTCTTAGTGACTATTTTGCCCGATACATGTTGTACATTAACGATCAAAATAATGGGTGACTTTACGTGCAAGACTACATGCAAAGTGACATTCAAAATGTGTTTTTTTGCTCGTCTATAATTTACGAGTAGGGACTCTTTACCTAACGATATACTTACTCAATATGAAAAATGTCATCGACCTCGTTAACGTGTAGGCACCTCTCAAAATAATTCGATATACATAATACGATTATTATTCGATACACATTCGATATACTCAAAATAATTCGATAAATAGATGGTATTATGTCTTTTTAGAGATTATAAAAATATGGAGTTACAAATAAATAGGTACTTTGACTTTGAGTTAAGGTAATCACCGCTGCTTACCTACAAAATCAAAGTTATAACGTAATTTAAATGACATTGACCAAACATTAATAACAAACAAGCGTCCATTGTACCGTAGTTCGACAATAAATAATAATAAAAACAGCAGAAAATAAGATTGTAGTTAGGCACTTCATAGTATTTATTTGAGAGACAAAGTCATTTTTGGTAAATCAGCGATTTTCAGACCTTTCGTTAAACTGTGTTGTGTGGGTATAATACCTGTTACCAAATTTTAAAATATTCTGTGTCCTATCCTATCCTATAACAGTTTAAAACAGTCAATTTTAAAATAGACTCACCCTCAAACCAAAGTTCACGAATCCAACAATTAAACGTTCGGAAAATTAGCAATGCAAATAGATGCCGGCGTGTTTCCTATTCGTTCGATTATACATACATATATTCAAGTTGTTATTTATATTTCAAACAAGGAATATGCCAAAAGTTTTCCTATCATTAGTATGCAAATGTTTGCTAGCATTTGCAGCTTAAAGAGATGTCAAAAATATTAAGAAAAACGGATTTAATGTCCACTTGTTTTGAAAAATGCAAATGATTGCGTATTTAAATTTTAAATCATGCACTTAGTGCATTGTGAAAATAAACGGATCACTCACGTCTCAAAACGAGTTTAACTCGACATGTTTCGGGCTAATCCGTAGCCCTTCCTCTCGGAGTCGCACGTCACGGCGGCTGCCACACGTGCACACACGTGTTAACATGTCGAGTTAAACTCGTTTTGAGACGTGAGTGATCCGTTTATTTTCACTATGAGTGAGTCTCACGGTAGTTTCATGTTTAAACTTAGTGCATTGTTCATTTTCGTGGGTTTTATTTAATTAGTAAAAATGACATTTTTGAAAACATTAAATTTGTGTTTAATACGTATGTACCTCTTCTTACATGCATGAAAAAAATACCAGAAGTTTATAAAACCAATTTTTTTCCCTTCTTTACAATAATTCTTAAATCAGATAAAATTACAGATTATTGTAAAATTAGCTTTTAAGAATGTTTTGAAAGAAATAAAAATTTTTTCGATTAAGTTTGCAAATGTAACGTCATAAACTTTTAATCCATCCATATATAATAATCTATGCAAGAGTCGCGTTATGACAAGTCATAGATTAACACTGTGGCAAACGCTATACGCTATGTATGTATTCATTACCGAGTAACGAGTACTTCACCTACTTACTTATTATAAGTATACTTAGTATAAGTTTTACTTCACCAAAATACTTCTCGATCGCGTTTACGTAAAAATTTCAATTCTATGGAAACATGGACGCGCGGCTACGGAGGCGCTGTCCATGGTTCCCTAGTAATTGATTTTTTTACGTAAACGCGATCGAGAAGTATTGAAGTGAAGGAAAACTTATACTAAGCATACAGTACGCTTAGTATAAGTTTTCCTTCACTTCAATACTTCTCGATCGCGTTTACGTAAAAATTTCAATTCTATGGAAACAAGGACGCGCGCGCGCGGAGGCGCTGTCCTTGTTTCCCTAGTAATTGATTTTTTTACGTAAACGCGATCGAGAAGTATTTCGGTGAAGTAAAACCTATACTAAGCATACAGTACGCTTAGTATAAGTTTTCCTTCACTTCAATACTTCTCGATCGCGTTTACGTAAAAAAATCAATTACTAGGGAAACATGGACAGCGCCTCCGCAGCCGCGCGTCCAGCAGATCAGAACGCGATCGAGAAGTATTTTGGTGAAGTAAAACTTATACTAAGCGTACTGTACGTTTAGTATAAGTTTTACTTCACGAAAATACTTCTCGATCGCGTTTACGTAAAAATTTCAATTCTATGGAAACATGGACGCGCGCGCGCGGAGGCGCTGTCCATGTTTCCTTAGTAATTGATTTTTTTACGTAAACGCGATCGAGAAGTATTTTGGTGAAGTAAAACTTATACTAAGCGTACTGTACGCTTAGTATAAGTTTTACTTCACCAAAATACTTTTCGATCGCGTTTACGTAAAAATTTCAATTCTATGGAAACATGTACGCTTAGTATAAGTTTTCCTTCACTTCAATACTTCTCGATCGCGTTTACGTAAAAAATTCAATTACTAGGGAAACATGGGCAGCGCCTCCGCGCGCGTGCGTCTATGTTTCCATAGAATTGAAATTTTTACGTAAACGGGATCGAGAAGTATTGAAGTGAAGGAAAACTTATACTAAGCATAATGGGCGCGCGCGCGCGGAGACGCTGTCCATGATTCCATAGTAATTGATTTTTTTACGTAAACGCGATCGAGAAGTATTTTGGTGAGGTAAAACTTATACTAAGCGTACTGTATGCTTAGTATAAGTTTTACTTCACCAAATACTAAATGGGTTTAAGGTGTGAACTGAAACGGTTGGGCTATCGCATCGTGTATTGTTTTATGAAACCATGATTAGGTACTTTACGATTGAGCACATAATTCGTTTTTGAATTAATGTGCGAACTTGTTGTGCTGCGCGCGCGCACCTGTTACAGTCATCATCCATCATCATCCCTGCCTATATACGTCCCAGTGCAGGGCACAGGCCTCCTTTCAGAATGAGAGGGCTTGGACCGTAGTTCCCACGCGGGCCCAGTGCGGATTGGGAACTTACAGTTACACTTACGGTTACAGTGTCCTGTATTTATTGTAAGTTTGCACTGCTTAGGGGCGTACGCAACACCGCGCTCAACTGCCTTCTTTCTGCTTATTCCCCTAAATTCAAGTCTAGGGTGAATGAGCATTTACTAGGCAAGCGTGCTCCATCGTAGATCTCATCTTCGCTTTCCATCAGGCGTGATTATGGTCAGACGCAAGCCTGTATTGTATAAAAAAAAGATTCTCTAATCTCTAGGCTATCCAATCGTCATAAAAAGTAAGTCGATTGATTGTTTGTGTTAACTACCCTTTATGAGTGCTACGGTTAAATAGAGTTGTTCTTAATGAAGCTCTTATTCAAGTTACAGCCTTCATATTAATTTAGCAGGGTTCCCACTAATGCTTCAAATCCTAAATTATTTGAGTTTCTCACCTAACAACGGTAGAGTGTAATTACTTTATAATAGTTGCTTTATAGGGGTTTAACTCGTTGATTAAGGGTTAAGGGTTAACTGGTCGAGGTACTTTAAGGGGATAAGTTCATTAACTTCGAAACTGGGCTGTGACCACTTTACCTAAGCGTTGGCCCTTCAGTATCATAATGTATGTGTGTAATCTCGGCCATATGCCTTCCCACTGTAGCTCTCAGAGTGAGAGGGCTTGGGCAGTAGTTCCCACGCGGGCCCTGTGCGGATTGGGAACTTCACACACAGCATTGAATTTTTATCGCAGATGTGTGAAGGTTTAGCGTATGGTATGTCGTATGTCTGTATTTTATGTAAACCTTTTAACAATTAAAAAATAAAGATAAAAAAACAATTAACGACCGTTGTACAAAGCCCTTAGGCTGCGACTCCACTGAGGCGCTGATAAACGGAGCGGAGAGGAGACGTGTAGGGATCGACCAATCAAATTTTTGAAATCCACATCTCGTCATGGATTCTTCACGGCCAGCAATATTGTCATAAATATAGATCTTAATTTTCCAGTGCTATAAAAGAAGTCATCTATCATTTGACGATTTGATTCATTCGATGTAAAAACCGGAAAACCATATAATAAAATTCGATAAAATATAGATTTTGCGCCCACGCGCTATTCTAATAATCTCTTTGTATTTAAAAATAACTCAGCTAGATCCGCCTAATGCCGGTTCGTTTTATTCCGCACTTGCTTTATTCGTGTAATCTCATAGAAAAATCTAGATGTAAGCGCAAATAATCATGCATTGAAATGTATTCATTCAAGGTATTGAAATGAAACTGATAACTGAGACTGATTGGTCATACTCTCCGAAGGGATCCCAACCACATCTTGGGGGGAAGCACTAGACTGGAATCCCTAAGCAAAACGCAAACGTGGGAGTCCAAAACAAACCTGGCGGCGGACTATCATTGACGAAGGCCATTCTCAGGACCTGAAGCAGTATTGGCTAGCGCGCAGGGTTCGAAGTATCGGCCTCAGGTATCGATACCAAGTGCTCACGTGGTATCGAGGGGAATGGTATCGATACCTAAAAAATATCGGTTCTAAAGTACCTATAGATACTATTCAGTATCGAGTAGTTACAGTGATCATTTAATTGGGGCTTCAACTGGACATGAACCTCTGGTTTTTTTCATGGAAAATAAATATAATAAAATGTTTGTTTTTCATCATCATCATCATTTCAGCCGTAGGACGTCCACTGCTGGACATAGGCCTCCCTCATTGATGCCCAATCATTACGATTGGAAGCGATTTGCATCCACCCTGAACCTGCGGCCTTCACCAAATCGTCCGTTTGTTTTTGGGATGTGTAAGAAAATAAAAATATTTTAAACAAAAAGAAATAAAAAAACTTAAATTAGAGTTAAGGTTTATACCTGCTGAGCTGGCAACGTTGCATTTTTGTTAGTTTTTCTCGATTATTCCATAAAAATTGAATGAAAATGAAAAATGTTTTGTATACTAATTGTTCTAATATATAAGTTAATGTGTCTACTGCAATAATAATTCATGATAAGACTTTTATTTTCTTTAAAAACCGTTAGGTAATAATTTGTTCGTTTTTAAAGAAAATAAAAGTCTATCACGAATTATTATTGCAGTAGACACATTAACTTATATATAAGAACAATTTGTATACAAAACATTTTTAATTTTCATTCAATTTTTATGGAATAATCGAGAAAAACTAACAAAAATGCAACGTTGCCAGCTCAGCAGGTATAAACCCTCTTAACATTACTCCTCCTCTGAGCGTCCGGCTTAAGCGCTTAAGGGTGAGGCCACACGAGCGTAATTTTGTGAGTTGTGAGCGGCAGAATTTCGGTTGCGCCATACATTGTGTCACGTGAGTGAACCGAAATTCTGCCACTCACGACTCACAAAATTACGCTCGTTATATTTACATATCGTTACATATAATTACATATCGATGCTGAATTTAACTTTTTTAGTGATTGTATATTCTATGACACCTTTTTAACACCAACGACAGATATAAGATATGCGTCACAAAGCACCTACATCATCAAAGTGATCTTCACGAAATGACATAAACGTAAGGTTCAAAGTAGCTTTGCGTTTTGGTTAAGTTTGACGTTGAAAAGGTTAAAACGAACTGACAAATAATATGACGGTATTTTAGACAGCCTCAGGGAACGTCCTTGTCTAGGACGGTATTGTAATTTACAATGTTGCTAAACCTTGTTAGTTACACGTGTTATTTCATTTTATGTTAGTAGAATGTTAATTACATAATACTATCCTTTAGAGTATCATATTTTGCAGACAAAGTGGCATGAATTTTGAGAAAGAAAACTCGTATTTACATACTTGCTAAAATATTTATGTGGTTTTGATGTAAATAGTAAAAAAATAGGTACCTATGTACACTATCAGTCAACTGACGTTCTTTTTAGGGTTCCGTAGCCAAATGGCAAAAAAAAGGAACCCATATGGATTCGTCATGTCTGTCTGTCCGTATGCCACAGCCACTTTTTTCCGAAACTATAAGAACTATGCTGTTGAAACTTGGTAAGTAGATGTAGTAACCGCATTAAGATTTTCACACAAAAATAGAAAAAAAATATAAGCTGTCAGAGTACGATTCTCCTATAGATTTTGTACGGCAATAGCTAGTTATGACGTCATTTCTATGGCAACTCAGTGTGAAATAAATTCATATTAAATTTTATTTAATACAAATTAAAAATACCAAAGTATCACGTCGGTCGAATACCTACGTTGTTTCTAAATTAGATCGAAAATTCCAGTGGTAACTAATTAAGCTTAATGGTAACTCTTTATGACAGGTACTAAACTGATGTAAAATTATCATGACACTTATTACTCGCCACAGACACTCCTACACTTCTGATTGCCGTGAAATCTCGACTCTAATAATTTTATTGCATACTTCTTATTTAATTGCATATTTTAGACACCTTGCCAGGCAACCAACCGAGAAATTGTGGGTGGTTTAACTGCCTTTAAACATACATTTTATAACTATTGTAATTGTACTTCTGTTTAACATTCGTTCATGCTTGTGGCCACAAAGCCACTCTACAGTTTTAGATTACAGTACATACTAAAAAAAACCGCCCAAGTGCGAGTCAGACTCGCGCACCGAGGGTTCCATACAAATTTATATGTATCTATTAACATCCAGTCTTAGCAGACCCCTGCTCCTAAGCAAAATTTGCGCAGTGTGGGATCATTGTAGATTGGTTGCTGATATAGACAGACAGACAAAAAAATTTATGCTTTTCGCAATTTTTCCTTTATCTGTGCTATAAGGCCTTGCTTTGTACCAAATTTCAAGATTCTGAGTTCACGGGAAGTGCCCTGTAGGTTTTGATTCTCTTGCGAATGTCGAAAATGTGCGTTGGTTACTGATATAGACAGACAGACAAAAAAAATTATGCTTTTCGCAATTTTTCCTTTATCTGTGCTATAAGACCAAGCTTCGTACCAAATTTCAAGATTCTGAATTCACGGGAAGTACCCTGTAGGTTTTGATTCCCTTGCGAGTTTCGAAAATATGCGGAAATTTGCGTCATAAACGGCTGTATCTTTTGATTGCGTTGGCTTAGATGTTTGATTTTTTCACAGCTCCAAGGAACAGTAGACTTGAGTATTTCATATAAATTTCAGCTTGATACCTCTACGCGTTCCTGAGAAAAAGGGTCTTGACAGACAGACGGACGGACGTACACACGGACGGACGGACGTACAACATAGTGATCCTATAAGGGTTCCGTTTTTTCCTTTTGAGGTACGGAACCCTAAAAAGAATGGACAAAAAACAATTCATCATCATCATCATTTCAGCTGAAAGACGTCCACTGCTGAACATAGGACTCCCCCAAGGCTCGCCAAACAGATCGGTCCCATGCCAGCCGTATCCAACGCGATCCCACAACCTTAACCAGGGCCCAATTGCATAACAAAGTACAACTTATATTACAAGCGGAACTCCCTTTCTAGTTAATATAACTGAAGTGAGAGTTCCGCTTGTAATATTAGTTGTACTTTGTTATGCAATTGGGCCCTGGTTGTAAAAACAATTATTTTGCTTAATTAACTATAATTCTTTTTTCTTATTTAGATGCGTACCAGTTCGCATTATAAGTCAGTATGTTTTCTTTGGGGAATCTTATAAAATCCGCGCAATAAGTTTCAAGATATAAATTAAAAATGCTGCGACAACGATATAAATAAATTCATACTTTGCTAAATTAAAATAGAAATAAAAACACATTAAACACTGTTTTTAACACAACCACTCCCTTTTAGCTAGTCATCATCATTAACTATGTAACATGGTATTTTTTCTTTTTTTTTTCCAGAACTTTTATACTTCGCCCAATACCAGAATATTTGACTTTTGGCTTCTGTATAAGTTTTTACACTCTAAAATATAAAAATTAAAATTTATATTAGTATAAATTCAATCAAAAGTCCTCGAAACTGGTGTTGGCTTCATCAAATTCTATAACAAAATCAATTACACAGGCATTGACGGAAAATTAATTTGATAAACTTGCTCAGTGAGGCCGTTTGATGAAACCTGTTTGAAGTCTATAATAGTATTTAAACATTTCAGAACTCTATTATAGCCATGAAGCTAAAAAGCGTGTATCCGTGAGACGAAACGCAAAAAAAAAATTCATTTATGTATTAATTTCATAAATCATAATATAGCTCGTATTCGAAAATTTTATTTTATTACATCCTTGTGTCGTTCCGTCGTTCTTGACGTTTAACGATGACTACTCGGAAATTGCATATAATATAACTTTAACGTTTTTGTTAAAATTTCATTTTTAATACAAGCTTTTTTTGCTGATATTGCTGCCTGTACTTGTATTAAACTTGCATCTATGCAGATCTATCTGCGAAGAAATTCAATTCAATGCTGTGTCCTAATACGCACAGGACCCGCGTGGGAACTACGGCCCAACCCCTCTCATTCTAAGAGGACGCTTGTGCCCTGCAGTGCGACGTATATAAGCTGGGATGATGATGATGACGATGATGATGATCTCATGTCTCGCTTGCTCATTTGCCTCCCTCTCGTAATAAGTCTTATTGTTATTCCTATTCTTAAATCAAAAAGTTGACAGCGTGTTTGAATTTTTGTACGAACAAATAAATAAATCATGGGTCTTTTGACACCAATTGACCTAGTTCCAAACTAAGCAAAGCTTGTTCTATATGGGCACTAGAAAGCGGATAAACATACTTATATAGATAAATACATACTAAAATACATAAATTAAACATTCAAGACTCGGGCACAAACGTTCGTATTTTTTCACACAAATATATACGAAAAATAAACATAACAATAATAATATATATACGAAATATGTACGAACGTTGCAAGTAAAATAAAAAATAACGTTCGATATGGATTCCTATCAATCTTAATCTCAGTTTCACATAAACAACTGCCTTATCAAAGCCGTCCTTGAAGCGCAACTGCATAATTAACTCTGATATTGTTCATAAAGGCAAGGAAACCTACAAATCTGCGGTGCTAGAGTTGTGCGTGTTCGTTCGCTAAACGGATCGCTCCCATCGAGTACAATTGTACAATGTACTAGTTCTTTTAGTTCCTTTAATTCACTGATAAATAAATATCACGGGACAATTCACTCCAATTGACCTAGTCCCAAATTAAGCAAAGCTTGTGTTATGGATTGGATACTAGGTAACGGCTAAAACATACTTAAATAGGTATTAAACATCCAAGACTCGAGAACAAACATTCGTATTTTTCATACAAATATCAGCCACGACCGGGAATCGAAGCTTCGTAGTCAGGTTCTTTGACCACTATGCCAGTCGGTTGACACAATTAGTACGGTATGATTTCTGTTCCGTGTCTACTACTGTCTGTACTAGTATATTTAAGGAATCTGTCAATAAGTCTAGGACGTTCAGATTGACTCGGTTAGCACTTCGCTGGTTGGCAATCGGAGATATTCAGGAGTTAGAGCGAACTGCTCTAAGAGTAGAAATGAGATGGGACTAGTTCATTCTAGTACAGTATCAGGAAGTAATACTCGTAATGTTTAGTACTTAGTACTACACAAGACTTGCACCGAGCGGTGTAGTATATCATAATGGGCGTATTTAATCGTTGATAGCCTAGCATTAAGCTAAGTTATGCGATAGCTGTGATACTGTGACCCTGCTATAACAAACGGGTGTATTGATGTAGAAACTCAGTAACTAATCTACGTCATAGTGGCGTGCAGTATGACCAATTCCAGGACCTGCAGTTAGTTAGATATAATACGAAACATAGATTAAGTGACCATTCTCGAACAAACGAACCATTCTCGATTGTAAATGGAGATGTCGTTTGACACGTTCCAGATTTGGCCGAGATTCCCAAACGTGCGTTTGTGAAGCGAACTCGAGATATTCATCCCGTGAGTGAACTATTTGCTAGTCTCAGGATAGCTTTCTACCTTAACTTTTATTTACAAGTCGATCCTTAAATCGGACTGCTAGAGAATATCGTTCAAAAGTGTTAAAAAATTGTGTATGGCAACCAAATTAGCGCAATTTTTTCGACTAATTAAAAAAGTTGTTCTTTACGTAAAAATGGCCCGTGATTGACCCCTATCTCACTCGAAGAAAAGTGCAGATGAGGCCAAAGGTTCAGTAATAGATGTAGCCTTTTTTACTAATTTAAATTTGTAAATAATAAAAATGTCTCCGTGACGAAAAGACTTAACTTAAGTTAACTTAATCATTTTATTTAGTATTAAGTCGTTTCTTAAACATGTTTATCGGGAAAATGTTATACAATTTACGATACTTTATTCGCGAAAATTGATATACATACATACAATCACGCCTCCTTCACATCAAAGGTATAGGCAGAGACTATTTGCTTCCACCTGCTACGATCCTGACATACATCTTTCGCTTCCACAACATATTCATATCATAATATTATACTTCATTTAATTTAGAATTGAAAACCAGAACATCATTATATTGCGGCTCGTCAACTATTTCTTACCTAGCCAATAGTACAGTACAGTAGTCTGGGAGCCGCAAAATAAAATTGTTTTAATGTCACTTTATTTGCGTGTCGTCAATTGTTACTCTAGTACAAATTGTAAAGAGATTACAGTTCACGAGCCGCAATATAATGTTGTTGTGGTTTATAATTCTAAATAAAATGGAGTATAGTCCCGGCCGCACATCAAAACCGGGAACTCATGCTTTGTTCTCTAATCACGTCGTCTGATGTAGGCGTAGCGCAGGTGTCTCGTTTTGCATAAAAGGTGTGTCAATTTAATGCTAAGCGGAAAATATGTGACTATGTTAATTATAATTACCGTAACCCGTCAATCGACGCTTATAAATAGCATACACACGTACTTAAGTTAATTTCGACAGTGAAGGCAAAAAAATTGTCAACTAAACCAATGGTTAGTACCCATAAGTACTATGTTAGATGGTAAAGGTGAAAAACTTAAGTAAATGACCCGTTGTATGTATGTTCCAAATTAGAAAATCACTTAAGCTCCATATCAATTCTGTCCACCATTACAGGCAAGAGGTACTTTTAAAGAGAATCTGAAAATCTTTATTAAAATAAACTCAACTAATCCAAGTAAATATCTACTAAATTAAATAATACTAATAAAATTGAAATAATAACATAAAAAGAAACCTATAAGGCAAATACGTCGTCGAAAGACGTCGTAGGCATCGACCCTAGAACGCTAGCCGCTTTACATCTTTACTTTTAGAGGTACTTAAAATTTTCACCTATAGGTACGAATGTTAAATTCACGGATGCTACATCTAATCATATACGGTACGTTTTTTTTTTTTTTTTTTTTTTTATGTTAGATAGGCCAGACAAACGAACTAGTGGGTCACCTGATGTTAAATGAACACCACTGTCCATAGACACCCGCAGCGCTTTATTCGATGCCAGTGCGTTGTCGGCCCTAAAGGAGAGGAAATAGGGGAAGGGTGAGAGGGAGGGGGAGAGGGAAGGGGTGAGGTATTGGACCCCCGGCACTCTCACTGACCGTACGAAACGCAAGCAGGATTACTGCTGCTTCACGCCGGTGTTCTGTGAGAGGGTGGTACTGCCCCCGGACGAGCCGGCCCATTCGTGATGCAGCGGCTAGCTACAACATGGCTCTACCACTACAAGGTTTCAGAGAAAAAAACTAAAACATAATAATGAAAAGCGAGTCCCCTCAGGCAAGGTTCTGAACATACTGGCAGCGTTCGCTCTTTGAGTAGCTAAGTTAATTCTTTTTCCGAGGTAGCTTCCAGCTCTTTGGTCTGCCTGTGACGTCGACTAACCTTTTATTTTTAGTTGCATTTGAAATTGCATTTATTTACTTTCATGTTTCTACAGCCCAGTTTGAGCCAGCTAGAATCACGCAAGTTGCAAAAACAATCATCATCATCATTTCAGCCAATAGTAGCCAAACGTCCACTGCTGGACAGAAGCCCGAAGAGTTTTGCAACGATCGGTCCTGCACTGTCCAGATCCAAGTGGTTTCTCCGATCTTTTCCAGATCGTCGGTCCATCTTGTTAGGGTCCTTTCGACCCCAACTCTGTGAGGGCGTAAACCAAACGAGGTTGAAGTGGTCAGCCGAGCCCCGAAATGTAGTGCACAATTTTTTTTTTCAGGTCTAAACTGGGTTTTAGGTGAACAATCGTAAAATAACGAGTAGATGCTTAAAACTTTTTTTGACAAACAATATCGCCTTCCTTGCGACGTTCTTATTCTTCAATAGCCGGGTGTCCACTGAGCGAGCCGCCTCGCGAGGCAGCCATTTTCGGTGTTATTTTGAGCTTTGTGTAGAACAAAATCATGCCTCATGCGCTTGCCTCGCGAGGCGGCTCGCTCAGTGGAGACCCGGGGAAGCATTAGGTTTTGAATTTGTTTGTAATCTAAAATTTTAAATATAGTTACATATTTTAAGAAAATCAATAACAAATCAATAACAAAACAAACAAATCATTTCAACAAAATCAATAACATCTATCTATACATATAATAAATCTGTAACAAGTCGGTGTCTGTACATTGAAGATATTTGAGAAAAACTGTCACTAGGGCTATTTACTAGCGCAATAGAACCCAAAACAATGTTTTTTAGAATTACTGTCTGTTTGTCTGTTTGTACAGACAAGGCACAGGCACAGGCACAGGTTGTTGGCACAGGCGTTTGTGCGCGCTAATTTCAGAAACGGCTTAACCTAGAAGTATGCGGTTGTCATTGATATGTTGGTATTTTCTTGGATTAACATTTAGTGTTTGTTTCATTTGAATCTGTTTACAAATAAGAAAGATACGTCTATTTTAAGAATTTATAGAACAGTTTTTAGAAGTAGTGACTTGGGAGTAGGTACGGTGGTGAATGTGAACGCGGGTGTGCGTGGGGGGGGGTTCGGTGGGGGTCTTTGGGGGGGGGTGTTCCAGGGGTGCGGGCGGGGGGGGGGTAATTTTTTTTATATTGGAGGATAAGGAGAGCCATAATTGATGAAAAAGCAAATTGGATAAAAAAATAAGCTGCCCATATTACTAATTCCACGCGGACGGAGTCGCGGGCAAAAGCTAGTCATACATAAATGTCCAAATTAGATACAACAATAAAGTCAACAAACAAACATAAATAATAATAGCATAAAATGTCCAAAAGCAATAATAACAATTTAAAAATTAACCAAAATAAAATATAGATATTACCCGTCCGCATCGTACTTGGCCCAAACGTGTCCATCAGCCGAGCGGCATTGCCCTGCTGTATGGCCAACGAGATCTGCTGCACCAAGTACGACCGGAACGGAGGTCACTCCTCTGTCCCAAACATACATACGTTAGGTACATATTTGAAGTTATCATCTACCAATTGCACAGCACCTTAGTTATCTAATTTGGAACTACGGCATTCATTCTGTCTGTCCCAGGATATTTGTTTATTTTCCCAAGTAAACTTTGTTTCTTTCCGACCATCGGAAAATATACACAGATACTTAGTCTGTGACCCAGATAGCAAATGCAATGATACCACGAGAGACAGAAAAACTTTTACATCGAGAGAGTTACTCGGATATAAGTTAGTATCGTATATACATTTGAACAGCGGATAAATGGCTGTCCCAAACAGAAATAAACAATTATAATAGAACTAATTGACACTAATAACCTAGTTTTAATCTAAACAAAGTTTGAGCTGATGCAAACGTACTAAGTTTATTATGTTGAGCGTTTGAAGTCAAATTGGTTTCAATGACAATTTTTTTTAAATTTTAGATGAGAGTTATTTTAAAAAAATACAATAATTAAAAATACTGGTTAATTTAGGGTCTGCAAAGTGCTGTGCAACAATTTGCATTCAAACATCCCGCAATCGTATAATAATCGGTAATCCTGCTTAGATATCTATACATATAAATAAAAATGAATCACCGAAATGTATGTACGCGCATAACTTCCGATCGACTGCACCAAATTGGATAATTCTTGAAAAATAAATGGAAGATGGAAAAAAAAGAACTTGCGACGTTAAAAGTCGCTTAATACAAAACCAATAAAATAATTTGATAGATCATTACTTCTCGATTTTACCATGTCATTTTTAAGCTTTCAAAATAAGAATTATTTTTATTTCGCTGAGTTGTAGCTGTTGAGCTAATCTATATATATAAAAGAAGAAACTGACTGACTGACTGACTGACTGACTGACTGACTGACTGACTGACATATCAACGCACAGCCCAAACCGCTGGGCCTAGAGATTCCAAATTTGGCATGTAGGTTCCTTATAAGGTCTAGGGGTGCACTAAGAAAGAATTTTTCAAAATTCACTCCCTAAGGGGGTGAAACGGGGGTCCAAAGTTTGTATGGGGAAACAAGATTCGTTCGACTATTTTATTCGAAACTTCACAGAAGTACTCCTAATGATAAATGAGTAAACACATGTTTCAGGTTTTTTGAGAATTCAACCCCTAAAAGGGGAAAAAGGGGTAACAAAGTCTGAAAATCAACATGGGTGTTGTTTCAATGGTTTATCGGGTCGCTGGTTACGAAAACAACAACGGTTTTAAAATCCGACGTGGCGGACGTCAAAACCATCTCCCTGGATGGGGTGCGATGGGGTTGAAATGTCTAATTAAACTAAATGACTGTTGATATATCAACGCACAGCCCAAACCACTGGACCTAGAGACTTGAAATATTGCACAAATATACCTTATACAATGTAGGCATCCACTAAGAAAGGATTTTTGGGAATTGCCACGGGGACGGGAAAAAACGGGATTTATATATTCGATTCCGAGTGACCCTATCTCAGTAACTATAATAACTAGACTTTTCAAACTTGATACACAAGTAGATATTACATTAGTTAAAACATTAAATTCAGGATTTTTCAAAATTCCCACGGGATAAGGAAAAAACGGGATTTATATATTCAGTTCAACGGGATCCTATGAACTTTAGTTACTAGACTCTTGAAATTTGGCATAGAAGTAGGTAATTATAATAGTAAAAAACAGTTTTAAGGATTTTTTGAAATTCCCACGGGATAAGGAAAAAACGGGATTTTTCGTTTTACTGGTCGTAGAAAGCTGAAATTCGGCATCAAGGTTGCTTGGAGAGTGTAGAGGAGGATTAAGAGAGGACTTTCCAAAATTTTCATGGGAACGGGAAAAAACGGGATTTTTCGTTTTACTGGTCGTAGAAAGCTGAAATTCGGCATGTAGGTTGCTTGGGGAGTGTAGAGAAGCATTGAGAGAGGACTTACTAAAATTCCTACGGGAACGGGAAAAAACGGGATTTTTCGTTTTACTGGTCGTAGAAAGCTGAAATTCGGCATGTAGGTTGTTTGGGGAGTGTAGAGGAGCATTGAGAGAGGACTTACTAAAATTCGTACGGGAACGGGAAAAAACGGGATTTTTCGTTTTACTGGTCGTAGAAAGCTGAAATTCGGCATCTAGGTTGCTTGGAGAGTGTAGAGGAGGATTAAGAGAGGACTTTCCAAAATTCCCACGGGAACGGGAAAAACGGGATTTTTCGTTTTACTGGTCATAGAAAGCTGAAATTTCATAATTCATAAGTTTATACTGTAAGTAGGCCGCAAAGGGCACTTTAGCCGACTTAAAAAAAAGGAGGTTATGCATTCCACTTTATGTATTTTTTTATGTAGGTATGTTCATCGATTTCTCGGTCAATTGTGGACCGATTATAAAAAATATTTTTTTATTCGAAAGAATACAATATACTCCTGAGATGGTCCCATTATCACCAAATCAGAATCTGATGACGGGATCTCAAGGAAATCGAGAGCAACCCTCAAATTTTGTAGGCACGCATTACGATTTTCATATATTTTCTCAAGCTATTTAAGTGTTTGCGTCTGGTAGACATCATCTCATGTTGATGAGCTGATGATGGAAGGTAAATCTCCTTAACGGTTAGGAGTTGTGGATAATTTTTTAAATATCATAGGTACAGTCAAGGGCAAAGATATATATACACCACAAAATCTCAAAAAATGACGTCATCATTAAGATCATAAATTATGGAACATGGAAAGGTGCATAAATATGTATACGTTGTGTGAAAGATAAGTATATAAGCAGCAGGTGCAATATTATGTCCTCATCAATCAACGCATAAATTTAGACACACCATAATATTCATAAATATAGGTACACACTTAGAGCAAAATATGTTGCCGTACATAGTTTCAAAAAATGTATACACTTCTTTATTAACTTAACATTTAGGTCGTGTATACATATTTTTGAAACTTTGAACGGCTACATGTTTTTGCCCTTGACGTACGGCAATCCTTCATTTCTAAGTGGCTGGCCACTTAATTCTGAAGAGTCTACTTTTACGTAGGTAAGACAATCATTGATAATATCGAGTCATATTGATTACTGGCATTTTAAATACTGTTCCTAAACACTAAACACTAAAAATATTTTGGAAATAGAATTTTTTGATTGACGGATTCTGTTGTGGATTAGTGGGTTGGTGGGTATCAGAATGCACTTTGGTTAAATTCAGCAGCTACGCAAAACTAAATAAATTAAAAAAAAAAAAAAAATCGCGTGTTTTATTAAAAAAAAACAATTAAAACTCATTCATATTTGAATCCAATCTTACCGTTAATTTGGGTATGGTTAAATAATGGTTAAATAAACAAAAGATAAACCAAATTACTTTTAAATTTCGAATTTAAATTTAACGGCGTTTAATAAAACGCGAAATTTAGATTTTTTATTTATTTATTTAGTTTTGCATAGCTGCTGAATTGAACCAGAATGCATTCTGATCCATCTTGATCCTCAACTTAGATAAGGTGGTAGTACTGGCTTAACGAGATTTGTTGGGTACTTAATGCTTTGTACAGTCAAGGGCAAAAATATGTATACACTTTAGTACCTTGTCACTTTAACCACTGTGACAGTTCATATATGGCAATTCAAACATGACGAAAATAGACAAGGTACTAAAGTGTATACATATTTTTGCCCTTGACTGTATGAAGATTTTTTACCCTGAAATTTTTTTTTGATAACCTATTTATCATTTTTGAATGTCCATTAAACGGACATGTTTTAAGCTAGTAAGCTCAATAGTGGTCATGTAATTTTTTTCACTGTGATAAATCAAATCTTGACCAAAGTTAAGGAGAAGAGGCAAAATTTAAATTGAAATGAAAATAAATAAAACATTGTAATAGTTTTTTAAAAGGGTTTTTTTTTCATCTGATAACAAAACTATTCAAGATTATTTTTTAATAAAAATAAATTCAAAAAATAATTAATTCGGAATATCACAATTCAAAATATTCGTGCGGGTGTTAATTTTTCAAAAAATCAGAAAAATCAAAATTTCTCGAAAACGGTGCGACTTTTACTGAGGTTATTTTTTGATATTTAGTAGATGACCTGCCCACCTATCTTCCATTTCTATTTGTCGTACTACTTACGGAACACCCTGTATATAGATACCTAGTTTAAGTTGGCAATTTCAATATTATTAGTATTATTACAAACTCCGTAGAAGGTCAAAAATATGTATCCGCTCAAAGTTGCAAAATATGTATGCAATGCACCAAGCTTATTGCAGCGGTTATACATCGCAGTCACGCATCAGTGACAGATCCAAACGTGAGACAGACATATGCAATGACATTTATGGTACCGTTTTCGTGAATTGTCAAAACATTCCATTCAAATTTGTTTCGTGTAAGAAGAACATAAAGTTGCTTTTCGCAGATTTATATTTTGTATACTTATTTTGTAGCAGATACTGAATCTATATTTAGTGATTTAACTACCTTTAGAGGTGTCTGTTTGGGAGTCCAGTAAATACGCGTTCGGTAGTTAATATTATTTAATAACATACACAGTATATCTATAGTTCACATAAAGATCAGAAGGATGGGCTAACCAGGCGGGAGTCGGGGCGCGTTAGTATGCGCGTATATGGTAAGGTGGCTGTGTACCGACTAACGACCGTTGGCAGCGAGTCCCGCGTGGCTAGCTAAAACGCTGAGTATACATTATGTGGCAGGGGTGTCGCCACATCACTCCCCCCACCAATTTTGAAAAATTTACGTACATTTAAAACACTAAAAAAAACTAATATTACACTCGTGACCTTTTTTTTCAATCTGACTATACAGTCAAACAATGTTTATGCTAATATCGATGCAAATCACTGATTCTGCGAATCGCGCGTCGTCGCGCTCGTGTTTACACTTGTAACTTGATCGCCCTGTGCTCGCGCTGACGCTGCTCCACTGCTGCGCAACGTGACTGGACTGGAATGCGGCGCGTGAAGTCCCGTTTGACCATGCTTTGACGAAAAAAATCTTCATGTCATACGCTTTTGCGGCTGTAATGACTTTAAGAATGACCCTCTGCGTCTGGTGGCATGACTCCTTGCGACGATACTCGACGGTGCATAGAAGATCCTCTGACCACACGCTTTGTCGGCTGTGATGGCTTGTAGACGGATTTCCAATGATACGACGTCTGGCGGCGATGTTGTCTGCTTTAACGATTATCTGTAACTTTGGTGATTTCGTCCGGAACGGTGCTATCTTGCTTGTAACGCTATCAGATAGCAGTTCGGCGTAGGCTGGATACTAGCTGCTCGGCTGTCGGGGCTTCTACTTCTAAGGTCACGGTGTGGATGCACTGAATTTAACCGCCTGGTTAGCTACACAAATGAATTTAGTTTGCACGTGCTCTAAAACGGGGTCACCACTTTAACTACCTTTAGAGGTGTCTGTTTGGGAGTCCAGTAAATACGCGTTCGGTAGTTAATATTATTTAATAACATACACAGTATATCTATAGTTCACATAAAGATCAGAAGGATGGGCTAACCAGGCGGGAGTCGGGGCGCGTTAGTATGCGCGTATATGGTAAGGTGGCTGTGTACCGACTAACGACCGTTGGCAGCGAGTCCCGCGTGGCTAGCTAAAACGCTGAGTATACATTATGTGGCAGGGGTGTCGCCACAGTGATATAAATATGACTACAATATTTTGCGTCTTTTGCAGAATACAAATTTATGCCATTTTGATCGTATACAAGTTTTTGAACTTGCCATATACATATTTATGGGCTTATTGACATTTGCATATTTTTGAGCATTTGAATGAGTATATATCTTTTTATCTTTATATGATTACTTATTTTCTTTCACATTACTTGCATATATATCTTTGCCCTTGACTGTACGTATAGACCGATTGTTGTATTATTCTTTCTGGTTATTCAGATGAGCTGATGATGGAAGGTATAACTCCTTAGCGGTTAGGTCACACACCACCTTTACAAAGTACTATAATATGTATAATATCAATGCTAAGTAGGTACACAGCGCTTCCAGTTACTCAAGTTTCCGTAGAAGGTAAGAAAACATTGAATTATACCTAATGCAGGACAGGGGAAAGTAATAATAGGATTTATGTTATTAACAAGCCTGGTTATTTTAGTGGCCGCTTCCGAATTAGTGAAAAACATTGTATATAAAGAAATACTGTAAAGGACCGTATCTATCTGAAGTTTAGTCGGGCTTGCTTGCACGCTTGCTTGCACGCTTACTTGCACGCTTTCTTGCACGCTTGCTTGCTTGCGTGCATGCTTGCTTGCTTGATATCTTAGTTCTTTGGAATACTCATGGTACACGCGAGCGAAGCCGCGGGCAAAAACTAGTTAGACCATAAAAATAGTTGCTAATGAAAAAACCTTAAAATTATATACAAACAACACCGGGACGTAAAATTTCTGATGTTAAATAGTGATCTATCTTTTGGAAACAGCGCCATCTCGCGTTCTAGGTGAGCAGTATAAGCTCTATAGAAGTGTGTACCGTCTACTCTAGCAGGCGTCGTGTTGAGAGTCACTATTGTGTTTCCTGCCTTGAAAAAATCTTCTCATTCCCCTTTTGAACTCCCGTGAGGTACCTCTGACGCGTGAACGGACTCGCTCTTCGACTTCCAGTTAGTTGTTACACGTATGTAAATTCCCCAATGTAATACATTCATCAAACACCAAGCCCCAATCAACACGCGACGCGCTCCCGTAGACTTCAAACAAAAATTTTCCACTCCATACTTTCCTTCACAAATTAAGCCTCTTTTGCATCGAAAAACCCTCGCCTACACAAACATTATCGTGTGAGAATCTCGAGGGCGAGAATTCGCGGTCGCTGCCTCGATCGCCTTGGGCAAGCAGGCTGCTTAAAATGTCTTTTAGGGCACACGACTTCAGACCCAAACTAACATTAATTAAAATTAACATTAAAATTGGGCAAAGACCAGACAAGGATAAGGACAGGGTATTCAACGGTAAACAGCTTAGAGCGAAAAAGACATTTCTTTTAGCTGTAGCGAGAGCAAAAAGATCGAATGAGACGAGTGGTATGTTTTAGCAACCCAGTAGGACTTGTTTTTTTATGAGGTCATGCCACTTTAACAGAAGGTCTAGCACCAGGCAGTGTAGCTATCGGAGGGTTATGCGGTTCCGTCAGGGTTCCTGCGCTCAGGGAGCCTTCGGATGCTAACCAAACCAGTCAGTAAAAAAAGGCTAAACAAAGGAAGTTGTAAGTTGAAGGGTTATAATGAAAATCAGCGGTTTTCCATGTCATCAAGCTGATAAAGAAATGCGTGCTATGGATGCGCGCTGTAGATCTGTGCTATGGATTAGCCCTTCTGTCGATACATCGCATAGTTCAAGCTGAGCAAACGAAGTATAATTACATCGCGGCTGCGCATCTTCTTAGCGCATCTTCCTCGAGGGGCTATATAGCTTAGCATTAAACGATCACATAGTTTCGTAGCGTAGCTTTAACATCTTCGCAGCATAGCTGCATAGCAAAAGCAAATCTCTAGTAAAAAGGTAATCATTATTCTTAAGTTGTAAGTACAATGTATTGCAAAATTTAATTCAGCGGCTGGTTAAGCTCATCTGAATACCCTTGTAAAAGTTTTTCATTATTATTTACAAAATTTCATAACTGAAAAAACAAATGAAATTCGCGCGGCATCGGATTCGTTGCGTACCAGCTGAAACATGTCTGCAACCCAATAATAAACGCGTTAACGTAAACTGAACCTAAACGCAAAGACCTAAGGCGCACTGAGGGTTCTCAAGAGCTGTCTACTCCATTACGTGTTGTCTGAAGGCTAGCATTACAGTCAACATCGTCAAAGAAACGCGACGCAAGATGAGTGTTTTTCTTACGAATTTGATTGTTCTCAAGTAGAGTGCTTTGAGTGTGTTAGTGTCATTTTGACTTTATTAAAAGGTCATGTGAGGTCATTAGCATGAATGAAATTCTTACAAAAGTAGTTGAGAGAGAACATTTAGGTACCAAAATTTCGAAAAAACAACTCTAAAACTCCTTTATTTTAAGCTTTGAAGACCAGGTTTAATTTTTCATTTAGTATAACTTCGTTCGTCCTGACTATTTTTAACATCAGACCGAGCCGAAAATTCACGTTCTAGTGATTTTGAAAATTATTTGACCTTAACTTAAAGTTTAGTTTAGTTTACTTTGTTTTAAGGATGAGCTCTGGTTGAGTTTGAAACGCGTCAATATAGTTAAGTGGTGGTGATAGTTGGGTGTGTGTGACTTGTGTGTGTTCGTACAGTGTGGAAGTGGAGGAACTGCATGACCATACATTTCTTGCATAAACGTAACTATCATAAAGGTCGCGGGTGAGCAAAGTAATTGTTTCAGTTCATTGATATGGTTCTCTGCAAAGTTACGCTTGATTCAATAAATTATTTAAAGTTTTTATTTGATTAAAAATATTCTAGTGTGCGGCATTCTTACAATTGGACGTAGTTTAACGAAAAGGATCCAAACTACTGATATTTCCTTCTTTAATTTCTCCTTTGTTGGTACGGAAATTAGATCCAAAATCAAAAAGCGACTTGTTGAGGGTTGGATCCTTTTCGTTAGACTACGTCTTAGGTTTTCTTAACAGTTGGTATATCGCTAGATGGAGTTGGTATCGTCATTATGACGTTACAGTCTTTCTTGTGATTGGCTCATTTCGCCGATCCCAAATCTGACAAAGATGTCAAAGTTGTCAAATGGACGTCTCGATGCTAGCGCCATCTAGCTTGTCACCGAAACCCGCATTGATTTGTACTTCATCAATACAAATTTGTACCATCGGGTACTTAAAAAAAAATGGACTTAATCTACGTATAACATTATAAATAGCTGTGTATCAAAGTATGCCTGATGTCCGATAAGTTTGGCATTTGGCACGCGAATAAATTTATCGCTTCATACATATTTTAATTAGTGATCATGCAAACTAAATGAATATTCATTACACACAATCGATTCGAAATTTAAAGTTCTATCATAACTCAGAGTCTATTTAACTTTTGGATAATGTGTATGTGGGCGTGATGTTGGAGTTAATTGAAAAATATTTGTAGTAAGTGCCATTGTGATTATCATCGTCGGGAAATGCGATGTCACTATGACTTTTTTCTGTGAAATAAAATTAATTAAATAAATTAAAAGTGCAGGGGTGCCTGTCGTATCGCATAATGTTTATTGTCCTAAAATTTTTTGGCCGAGAATGTTTGGCATAGTGTCGAATGGCATAGTACTTTTTTTCCTATTCATTTTTGCGCATACACATTTAAATGTCCTGAAGTACGTTCGTCCTAATATTGATAACTAGAACATCAAATTACCTAAAACGTAATATTCCTAATATTAATTGTCCTAAAAATTATTTTGCCTATCATTAAAATGGCTAAAATCACATTAAACTCTGCTTGACAGCTACAAAGAAAAGGGGTGAACCCCCCGCACCAAGGGGTGAACCTGGTTAGGTTCGTTAGGTACCTTCCTTCCCTCAGAGCGGAAATAGAAGCCCCGCGCGGGGCTTCGTCTACTGGCTCACATCTCCCCACATCCCTTAGACGTCTCTCACCATTTAAGAAAACATTCTTTGGCTTGGTTAGGTTCGTCAATAAAACACTTTTAATTTTTAATGTGTAATCAGAAACAGGTTTACGAACATCAAAGTAATGCTAATTTTGTTTAACAAAACATTGTTCGTTCGATCACTTGCCGTTGTATATTTAGGCTTTTTAGCTAGAGATGGCACTCCACATGCTAGTATTTGAATTTTATCTCCGTAATCAATTGATTCGATAAATGATGAATTCCACGTGATGATTGCCCAATAATATTTTAATTCTGTTATGCCATGATTCTGCACTCCAAACAATCATAGAAATTTATAGAAATTTATGGAAACAAAACAATTTAAGTACATTAAATATTAGGAGCGAGCCTTGGGGGAGGCCTATGTTCAGCAGTGGACGTCTTTCGGCTGAAATGATGATGATGATGAAATATCACGAACAAAACAATTATGCACATTAATCAATCGACACTTAAATCTTAGACATAAAAAACGATAGGACAAATAATATTTAGGACAAATGGCATTAGGAAAAACAATTTCGGCATATAAAAAATATGCGGAACAATGATTATGCCATACGATATTCAGCGGAAAGTAGTTATACGATACAACAACATTAGGACTAATACTTTTATGCCATCCGATATAGACTCAAAGTGCAGATGTGCCCAAAGGTGTTATCAGCTTATTCAGTGACGCCGATTTACTACTCGGGTCTCAATTATTCGAGCGCTTTAACCGTCTCACTTGCGTAGATTGCGTTGTTGTAGATTTTTTGATGTCGTTTTAGGTTATTTATTAGAATTCCTACACTTCTACCATATAGCTGGAAACTATATCAGAATCTCCTGCCATTTCTACAAAAAACGTTTCCGAACAAACGCTTAAATAATAACCCATTTGCATGAACTGCATAGCTGATGCAAAACCATTTCTCATTTCGATATCTTCCTAACTCCAGACTCACGAAATATTCGTTGTTTCTGGGGCTGCGTTTGTCATACTGTCAGGAGCATCCACCAAGAATATTATTAAATTATACTCCCTTAGGACTCTTGACAGTAGAGAAAACTATGGCCAGAAGATTTGTCGGTGAAACAATGAAATATGAAAGCGAAACGAGATTCTAACAATTGCAATAGCATATTCCAGATGTTCGTGACTACTTTGCCAAAAATGATAAAAGGCAGTATTTTTTCACAAACTTTTATTTAATTTGCGATGTTCGTGTGTGTTTGTCGTTTCAAATGTTACATTTGATTTCGTCATCTTAGTTTACTTTTGCTTCTTTATAATATCAAATCTTAAATGTCAACTGATAGGGTAGAGATAGAAGAATTCTCTTAGTAACAGGATACGTTGCCAGCAACATTTGGTTTGCGGGCTTTTAATGTCTAGGAAAAATAACCCTTTTTATAGGCCATACAACTTTCTAAGGAATTTGAGACGTTTTTGTTGTTTTCGACTACATTTTTCCGGGACAAATCTCGATAGATTAAATGCTGGTTGCTATGGAACAGGAGTAGTCGAGAGTTTTTTTCCCAGTAATAGAGTAAAGAATTAATTGCTTATAATAATAACTAAAAAAGTAGAGAAAAAAGTATGATTTTTTATTTTGGTCATTCTTTAAACTTTTCGTATAGTAACTACTAAAACAAGTAGAGATATAATTGTCTTAGAATGTTAAAAATCAATGTAGGTAGATAATATTAAGAAACGACCTTTATTAATATAATGTTACTTATACAGTATTTATATACAACTATCCTAGACTAGATGTAGGTACAATAAGAAAAAGAAATCAAAATACATAATAACAATAATTATAATAAAAAAAATGTTCTAAAATAAATTATCTTCTAATGTGGGAGAATAGACTGACATCATTTATTCCCTGGCACTTCACCAGTATTCGACGTATCTTGCTTTTATAATCGCTTGATAACACCTGCAACTTACTCAATTCGTTAGCAAAACAACAAGTTCAACAACAAAACACTATCAATCACATGTTTGTATAGGAAACAGGTTATATGTTCAGTTATTTTTCGTTCACGCGACTAAGATTTATCGTGTATCGTGTCGGTTGTCAACTTGGTGCCTCCTCTTAGTTGTTCGCTGGCTTTTATGCTCAGTTTGGAATATTTTAACATGCAGGGACTTAGGGGTAGCAAACTACCAAATGATACCGCATTTACAATTTAGATTTTGGTGACATCGGACGCTGTTTTGCTGTGGTAAAAAATAGGCCCGTGTTTAACTAAAAACTAGCTTTGTCCCATAGCTTTGCTCTCGTGGGATGATAAAAATAGACTAGCTATCTATCCCGTGAAAAGTTTAAATAGGTACCTAGCAATTATTTATTTTATTTCTTACTGTTCGACACACGCACATCTACATACTGCTAATTGTCTTAAAAATAAAATGTAAACTTTTTGTATGGTTGATTTCTATGATTTTAGGTTATACGTTTTCTAGGAAAATTGGGCGGAAATTGCTTTGGCTAAAGAAGAGTGGAAATCCAAGTAAAAAATAATATAAAAAATAAATAACTGGTCTTCCTATTTTCCTAAGTATTGACATGACGAGTTTTGGAGCGCAGTGTCGTATTTCTGATCTCTGAAACACTGATGAATCCCTGACATTATAAATATGATAATTATCTACCTATCTACTTTGTATCCTATGTTTAGTGACTAAAAAGCTATTAAAAGTAGGAACCCCTCAAATCACGATACTCTAAAAACCAAAAAAGAGTGAACAACAAAACTATAAAACCGCGAAAGTTAAGTCCATTGATTAGTCAGTCGTAAACTATTTTATTATGCTTAAGCCGCTAGTAAAACTTCGATTTTTTGGGGATTAAAGAGGCGAATATAAAATGTTTGCTTTGATGATAAATTAAGAACAGTTGGGAGTTTTTATGCCTTTTTATCCTTGACCGAGCCCATCTATTTTGTTACGGGGTTAGTAGGTACGGTAAAGTTCTTAGAGGGCACACAGAGAGTTTAAATAAATAAATACCGGCCAGGTGCGAGTCGGACTCGAGCACCGAGGGTTCCGTACAAATTTTTAGGTATTTCAAAATACATGCCGTAAACAGCCGCAACCGCCAACAGCCGCAAACTATAATAATCCACTGTTAGCAGAGCTCTGTTTCTAAATGAATAATTCAAAACAGCTTTTTTTCGCTGGGTAATCTGTAATAACACAAAGAAATATAAAGCTTATTTTTATTCTAAAAAAAATACTCCGTCGTGTTACTAAAAGCCAGTTCAGTCATTGACTTTCATCGTCACTTAACTTTCATTTGGATAAAACGTCGCAAATCAAGGAAGTAGGTATACAAAAAATAAAGTATTATGTTTTTTCCGAACGAAAATATAAAAAATATAAAAATAATGTAATAAATATCAGTAACATAATTGGAGCACCTTGTTGTCTCCTTAATCAGCTTGCATGCTCTACAAACAGCTACGGGATTAAGTCATGAAACATAACATGACTTTCGCTAATCAATGTATTGCTACTAGCCGGCTTTTATGCTCCCAAGGTTACCGAGGCTTTATGTAAAGCTCAATTAACAGGCTCGATTATGTCACTGGCATGTCATTATCGCGTTGACGATTCCCAAAAATTACCAACAGTTGATCTTGTATAGTCGACCAAGTAAGTGCTTTCCCATTTTTAATGACAATTCCTACGTCAAAATAAAAGAATAAGACTGATTGTCTCACTGACTTGTAAGTCATCATCATCATTTCAGCCGAAAGACGTCCACCGCTGAACATAGGCCTCCCCCAAGGCTCGCCAAACAGATTGGCCCTGCGCCATCCGCATCCAATGCGTTCCCGCTACCTTCACCAGGTCGTCGCTCCATCTTGTTGGAGGCCTACCTACACTGCGTCTTCCGGTCCGCGGACGCCACTCCAGAACCTTTCGGCCCCACCGGCCGTCAGTTCTACGGGCGATGTGACCTGCCCACTGCCACTTAAGTCTAGCGATTCTTCGAGCTATGTCCGTGACTTTAGTTCTTGCGCGGATTTCATCATTTCTGATGCGATCCCGCAGAGAAACTCCAAGCATAGCCCTCTCCATCGCCCTCTGAGTGACCTTGAGTTTCCTTATAAGACCCATCGTTAGCGGCCACGTCTCAGTGCCATAAGTCATCACTGGCAACACACACTGGTCAAAGACTTTTGACTTGAGACACTGCGGTATATCGGATGACAAGATATTGCGGAGTTTCCCGAACGCTGTCCAGCCGAGTCTAATTCGTCGATTGACCTCTTTCTCGAAGTTGAACCTACCTAATTGGATTGTATGTCCCAGATAGATATAGTCGTCAACAACTTCGAGCAAAGTATCTCCGATTACGACGGGAGTTGGTACAACATGGGCGTTCGACATGACCTTCGTCTTGTCCATGGTTCTTGGACTTGTAAGTGAAAAAAGGGAATTTATTGAATCAGGTACCAACTCGCGCCATCGCGCTCGTCTCACACTGTGCTCATCCTTCTGCTGCCGGACAGGTGTCACAGGAAGGTAGCCTCTGGCCAGGTCGGTGAAACCTTTAAGTACATATTATATTAGGGAATTATGATTTAAATTCTGTTAGTTGAGAATTGAAATTGATGGCAAGTTTTGATTTCCTTAGGGACTAACATCTTTAGGCTTAAATAAATTGTGAAACTAGCATCTAAGAACCGCCTTCTGCATCACACCCGCTTGCGGCTGAGCTAAAACCAATTTTGTAAATTGTCTGGTATCAAAATACAAGGGTTTCACATTTATATTTACTTTGCGCTGTATAGAGTCAAAACAGAAATAAAGATTGTGCTTATATACTAACATTTTTCCTTCCAATCCTTCAGTTAGAGCCCTAATCACTCAGAGCACGCCTCCAGACAATATTCTGTTATTTTCAGTGTAGCGAAGGCTACTTTCAGCTTTTTTTGTAACATTTTGTATTGCCACCGGCGTTCCCTCTTCCGGGCAGGGACAACTGTGGTGCATCGACACCGCAGGAGGTGACAATTGGCATTTGGTATGCCATCAATTTGACTGTTTTACCCTGATAAGTTTCTTTTACTGTCCGCATGATAGTGTCTCTTCTGTCGCATTAATGCTGCCGCCTATAGTTTCTGCACGTTCTCTATCAGGGAACGTGCACATAGACGGTGCTGCCAACAAGTGCCATCAATTTGAATGTTTTACCCTGATAAGTTTCTTTTCTGCTGTTTGTTTTCTGTTTTTTTTTTTGGCTGGCAAGAGCCGGATAAGATTGGCCGAGGATCGTGCTCAGTGGTGTGCCATGGGAGAGGCACGAGCACGAGCAGTGGACGAGCATAGGCCGAGAATAATGAAGTTTCTTTTACTGTCCCCATAGTGTCTCTTCTGTCGCATTAGTGCTGTCGCATATAGTTACTGCACGTTCCCTATAGCCTTTGATGTTTGAAGCTGTACAGCTGAAATTGAATTGATTGAATTGGTGGTAAAGTAATTTCTTGTTCGACAATACAGTAAATGTATTTCCAAAAAGCGCATCAGTTTCTTGGATAGCTAAATCACAATTTTAGGAATGAGAGGGCTTGGGCTATGGTTACCACGTGAATCTAATCAGATTAGGAACTTCACACCTTTCAATTGCTTCGCAGATGTACAATCAGCAAAAACCTTTAAAGGCCCATTTTGGGTGCAATGAAATTTGTGGGCGGGCCCACATAGATTTTTTGTGTAATTTTTTTTTAAGTAAGACCCGTTCCTTATTGGTCAAGCAACTAGACAAAACGTGCAAGTAATTAACAGAAAGAAAGATTTTTTGTGTCATTTTTTTTGAAGCAAGACCCGTTCCTCATTGGTAAAGCAACTAGACAAAACATGTGCAAGTAATTAACAAAAAAATATTCTTTTCCTCATCGGTCAACAAAATTAAGGGCGGGGTTAGGCAAATTCGACGGTTGCAAGCAAATTTGTTTTGAAACTGGTAACCTGTGGTTTTTGTCGATTGTACCTATAATGTAGGTTACAATGTTTTCCTGCACCGCAAAGCTCGTGGTAAAATGTGAAAATACAAATGTGATTTGATTTTGCACATGAATTGCAAAACACTTAAAAGCACGAGCCTATTTTTGAACCTGCGTTTTACTCCTATAGGTCAACTAATCTACAATTAAACACAATACAATACAATGACTCTTTATTGTACACCCCAAAGAAAACAATACAGAAAAACAAGTACATCTCTACCGCGGCTCTTTTTGGTCATTTTTCTGTTTTAGTGTTTTTATCAAAATCTGTCCTTTTAGTCTTTCCGCTCCTTTCAATCCTAAGTACATCTTTTTTTAATGTGCTCAACTTAAATAAAACGTTACTGTTTGGTATTTATAGTCTCTTTAATAAACTGCTGATATCCTTTAGTAATTTGACCTCTCCCCTAGGGGTAGGTACTAAATTTTAGTGCTCATAAATAAAAGCTGAGTTAACGCGTAAAATCTAATTTAATTCCACTAATTTCAGGTGCCGTAAACGCAGTAGTAAAATTACTTAGATCAAACAAAGAACATCTCGAGCGAAAGTAAGCTTTTTCGTAATAGGTTTTTCCTAAAGTTTGCTTTATTTTCTTAGGTAGGTTATAGAGTCTGAGACAAGATGAAGGTTTTACTGAGATCGTGTTACAAATTTTAGGTTATATGGGCACGCTTCTTTTGTGACCATTTAAATTACTTGCAGTGGTTTAGTCCCTCGATAACTGGATTCTCACTGGATTGTCTAAATTTAAGTGACGTTGGTAATGAGAAGTGTAGCAAGGGTTGTAAAAATTGCGAGATATTTTATTCAATAACAGCCAACTCACGCTTCTCTCACTTACGGGGATCTAACGAAAATATTAAAGCTCATCGCCACTGACACCTCGTTTACAATCCATATAGCATAAACTAGCCTAATATGATTATTCTTTTTATGTGATGAAAGAAAGACTGAAAAACATTTATTCGTGACAAAAAAAAAATACGAAACGAAAAAACGAAAACAGATACTTATTTAATATTGTTACGAAATGGTTCATACTCAGCATGATGTCGGCCTTGCTTGCGCTTGTCGCTGGTTGATGCAGTAATCTTTATAAGTTCCTTGCTACATTACTACACATTACTAGCCAGAGGTCATTAATTTTTGGGAATGCTGTATTTTTTAATAATCAGTCCTTAAATATTCGTCGAAACGTCGAGACATTATGGGATCTCCTCACTGTCTAGACAGACACCGTGTTGGCAGACATTCATCTGTTTATTTTAGTGGCGCGTTCACGAGTGTTATAGGCGTGAGTGCGCCGGAGTCATTATGTATGTTTGTTGCTTGTAAAAGTCAATGAACTTAAAAGAACGTTTTTTTATCATAAAATGGTTATAAATTTATTTTTTCTAACATATTTCGTTTTATTCAAATTCATAACAACACAATCTAGTTGACTTAGCAAATATGAGCGGAGCAGTTATTTCGGTACTTAAATTTGGACATCCTTTTTCCAGGCATAGTGCCTATAGCGACCACATAAATCTACACAAAGGTTCGACCTTGCTACCTTAACAACATGGTAAAAAATCCATTCAACTTTTTCAATATCATCATCATCATTTCAGCCGAAAGACGTCCACAGCTAAAACAAGTAAAAACAGAAAGCATGCTTATGCTTGGGAACGAACCTGTGTCCTCGTCAATCTGTGATATTCTACGAATAATAATTTCTTCGTTGGTGATATTATACAGTAACACAAGCAATTAGCATTATACAGCGAAATTTTCAGTGCATTCCCGAAGCAGTAGATCGACAGTAAAAATAAATACAAAAAATGATGTTAAGTTGCTAATCTTACAGAATTGGATTACAAATTATGATTAACTGTGTTCTTTACTCGTAGTCGTATTAACTAACTTTACTTGGAGTTTATTATCCAACGTACTTACATCTAGGGACCACGATAAACGCGTTGTAGTCAAGTAGTCAAAGAGCTAGCGGTTTTTTTTTATAAATCATGTGTAGTAATTTATGTGTTTAATAAATATTCACCAGAAGATATTTTGAAGTAAAACACGCAATGCTTGCAAATATATTTTACTTTTTCTTCGTTTTTACTCTCTTGGTATTCGAAGGTAGATAATATAACTAAACAAATTTATTATATCTTTATTTTGCTAAATAAATATAGTAAAATCTCTGCATGGTGTTGACATCTCTTTGAGTCATTTTTTATTTTAAAATTTCACACCAACTGTATTTTTTTATTATAGACATGCGTAAAAAATTATGCAATTACCTATCTATGGTTTACATAATATCATTATTGATAAGATAAATAAATTACAGCGATATACGATTCACACCAATAGATTAAATAGATACATACTTAAATACATACTAAACATCCAAGGCACGAGAGCAAACATTTGTATTTTTCATACATATTATCTGCTCCAACCGTGGATCGGATCTTGAAGGCCAAGGATTTGTATTCGGTTTCTCTGACCACTAGGCTACCCGGTCGCCAAACACACATTAAGTACGTTACCATTAGACGTCATAGTTCTTTCCCAAACATCTTCAGTCGAATTTTAAAAATTTCTCGTGCTAAAAAAAGATAACTACGTTTATGCACGAAATGTGTGTACATGCAGTTCCTCCACCTCCACAATGTGCACACATTTCTTGCATAAACGTAGCTATCATAAGGACACGGGTAAGCAAAGTACTTAATTGTTTCAGTTCATTGATATGGACCTGCGCAAAGTAAAGCTTGATTTAATAAATCAATTAAAGCTATAATATTTTTTGGGTAATGCTATTAGTCTTATTAAGGTAGTGATAAATCGAAAACGTGTAGCGTTGTTGGTGATGAACGCGTTAACCCCAAAAACGTTACCCAGCTCCTCAACTACAACGTTAGGTCGCACAATCTCACTTTCACATCACTGCCTCCTTATGGGATACAATTGCCAGCTTCCATAATAACCACTCGGTAATGTTCGATACTCGATACACGCGGCCATTGTTCCCTTTTGTCGACTAACGTTATGTGAGTTTCGGTTAGAATTTCAATGCAGTACTTTAATGGATTCAATTCTGTATTACGTACCTAGACGGTCTTGTATTGTTCATGTATTCTGAGAGGCTGGCAGCATTTTCCTTCATCAAGCATTTCTGGCACGTACACTGGAATGAGACGTTATGATATAAGCATTGGGAAGCTGCAGTCTTTTTGTTGTTCATATCGAAAATCCTTTAAATTAGGGTATGCTATGATCTATGGCAGTAAAATATGGTTGCTTAAACGGCTTACATTCATAAGAAGCTGTATAAAGATACTGAAAAGCCAATGTAGTTTCCCTCTGGGATCCAAAACTGAATTAAAGCATGAATATTTATTCTACTAAAATATGCAACTTTAAGAAACTAGACAAGTGGTTATGTGTGCTAGACCTCGCTGAATTTGCATAGCTTAGAACTAAATGAATGATGCGCCATTTCGAAATGTTGTCAAAAACTGAATTGACAAAAAATATAGAAAAACATTAACTATCGAACTTGCATACAATTTCATGAGAATCAACCTAAAAAAAAAGAAAAAAAAAAAAAGAAAAGAAATAAAGATAAAAAAAAGAAGAAAAAAAAGAAAAAAAAGAAAAAGAAGAGAAGAGAAAGAAAAAGGAGAAGATAGAGAAAAGGAGATAGCCGGATTTACGAAAACGTGTTTGCCCAAGCCTAAACGGAGACGCTTCGCTTGCTCAGTCAATAACTTAAGTGAATTCTGAGGCAAACATACAAAACATTTGTTCGGATTTTATAGAGTTTGCTTCAGTTCCTTCTGACTTGGCACCTTTATGAAAATGGCTACAATTTGACTAACAGATTATTTTACGACGTTCTTTAAGTCCTATTAGTTTAAATCCAACCGTATTTTTGTAATAAAATTTAAATTCGAATAGTACCGTTTCTAAAAGCGATTTTCTTATCAAGTGGATTTAAGTAATTAACGGACTTTGCGTTATTGTTACCAGTGTCCGCTATTTTCTCAGAAGTTAACAAATTAATAGTCCGTGTCCTCATGATATGGACCTTGTACTTTTGAGGTTCATTGAGAAGTGACATCCGTAGGAAACCAACCTGCGAATCACACACAAAGCATTTGCGTTCCTGAGAAAAAGGGTCTTGACAGACGGACAACAAAGTGATTCTATAATGGTTCCGTTTTTTTCCTTTTGAGGTACGGAACCCTAAAAACCACAACACAAGCATTATACAAATATAAATCTCACCGTATTAAATGAAACCGATTCCGTTCTGACATGCCACGGCACCACACGTCAGACAATGAATCTGGGTTTAGCCGTTTAACATAATGATGTAACATATAATGTAATAAAGAAAATGGTGAAAATCATGTGGCCTCAAACGATATTACCCCAAAACGTCCAGCACTTCGCAAGTCATCAACTTTCATCGACATGGCCCCCATAACCCTAGCAAGTTGAGAAGTCACAACGTTTATAGCTGCTTACGTTAGCTGTTGATACGTTCTTCTTTAGTTGCACTATACTATTGGGTCTGCATAGTGCAGGGCTGCCAGTTTAGATGCTTGGTCCCTAATTTTAAAGGTAATATTACCCCGTCATTAATCTTTTACACTTTTTCCTATAAATAATTGGCTGATAATAGTAATATGAAACCGCTCGACTTTTATCGACTTTTAAAATTGCTTCTATTATAAATCGAACCAATTCTTTTTATTTGACAACCCAATCACTTGCTATCTTTTTTATAACAATGATATAAACAGGTTAGGGTAGTGTTGTCAAGGCGCAAAGCGCCTAAACTACGCGGTACAGGGGCACCGCGAAGCGGAGCTCCGTCGACTTTGTCTCGTAGCCCTTTGCATTTCAAATCGTCTTTAATGAAATACAAAGCGTAGATTTTGCGGATAATGGTTTTGCCGAATAAACTTATAAATATTTTGCAAATGATCCCACGGAATTTCATACAGTTGGATTTTGAATCAGTTGTCAAATAAAAAGGTGGATTTTTAAAACATTTGGCAAAAGAAAAAATGGCATGTTAAAACTTCGGACAAATAACTAATAATTTGGAAAATGAAAAATGGTGTCTCGTTTTCGGGATTTTAATATTCGGAAATACATTTTTCGAGGGTATGATAGGTAACCATTTCTGTCGCCGTCTTATACCGTTTGACAGAAAGAAATAGTGATTGCAAAAGCAAGCGTCAGTGCGTTAGACAAAAAGCCTGCTAGCGGCAATATTTTATAGCACCTTTTCTTATTAAAAATCTACTCAATTTGTTAGTTAAATAGAATCGTGCAAGTGAAATATTTAGCACGGATTTTCGTTACAAATTAATTAATCCCTAAATACCTCTGCACATAAAGGATAAGCATAAATTTTTATATATGGAACATTATAAGTACAATAATTGGTAATTCAGTTACCACGGACTGTTTGGGTAACATTTTTAAATGTATGTGCTTAAAAACTTTTAAATTCCAGAATAGTGTTTTATTTGTGTCTATAGGTAACCCATGGGTAACAAACTAATAATATGCAATTTTTCAGGATAAAAACTATATTACGCCCTTCCCAGTGTCTTAAACTACCTCCATACCAAATTTCATTTAAATCTGTTCAGTGCTTTAAGCGTGAAGTGATAACAGACAGACACTTTTGCATTTATAATATTAGTATGGACTAGCTTTTGCTCGCGACTCCGTCTGCGAAGAATTCTTTTATCGCTATCCCGCGGGAACTATGCAATTTTCCGGGATAAAAACAACCTTATGTCCTTCCCAGGGTCTCAAATTATCTCCATACCAAATTTCATCTAAATGTTCTACGGTTTAAGCGAAACGAGGTAACAGACAGTCAGACAGAAACACTTTCCGATTTATAATATTAGTGTGGACTATCGTTAGTAGAAAATCATTTGTCAAGACACGCAAGCAACCCTGGCGTTCTATTCCAAGTGGCTACTGAAAGAGTGCCCTCATGCGTTCGGCGATTTCCACTGTTTCCATCGCGGGGTTTTATTGCTAACGAATTGCTGTTAGGAACGAAGCAAACCTCGCGTGAGGAGTTTATAACAATGCCAATGTAGTTTCTTATTAGTACAGCTGGTTTCCCGAGCGTATCTTTTGGAGTTGCGTAGTGTGGGCTTTTGTACTCGAAAGGTCTATAAGGAACGCTATTATTGCTATTGCTCATGTGTCAGTCCGTCCCTTTGTTCATCATCATCATCATTTCAGTCGTAGGACGTCCACTGCTGGACATAGGCCTCCCTAATTAATACCCAATCATCCACCTTGAATCTGCGGTCTTTACCAAATCGTCCTTCCATCTTGTTGGTGGACGTACCACGCTGCGCCATTTCAACGAGCTAATCCATTTTGCTTTTTCCCTTTATTACGGAGTATCAAACATACGCACATGCAAAAAATAACTAAAACGGGGCTAACTTGGTAGTTTTATATCCTAACTAATAGTTTACAAAGGAATGTAAGGTTTTTGTTTCTTACGCTTTCATGCTTGAAGTTCTTGACTGATCATGATGAGGAATACATTGGATAGTTTTTATCCCGGAGAATTGCATAATTCTCGCGAGATAGCGATAAAGAACTTCTGTATAAATAGTAATGTATTTTAAATTCTTTATTGTACATAAGACACCAAGCTAAGCTAAGGTGTTTGCAATAAAATTTACATCGCTCGTATCAATTTAGTTTTTGAATGATCGATAAAGACGTCAATTGGGAGTTTCAAATGCGAATATGAATGAGTTTGCAGTGAAACTAATATTTAAAGTCGTCTCGGTTGTTCAAAGATATCCCGTTTTCCGATTCTATTTTTCATTTTATGTGGTGATATTGTAGGTTCTTTCTTTCTTTTCTTTTAAAGTTCTATGTTAAAACAATAGCACATATTCTGTGTTCAAGAAGTAAGTAGGTACTTAACAAAACAATTAGCGAAACAGCGGACTTAATTGAATTGTGTTGCTTCGCAACCCTTCCCTCTTTCAGTCCATGTATAAAATCACAGTACAGAAATCAAGATCTAAATTAAATGCTCTTATTTAATGTGTTAATCACATTTATATTATTAACGTTTTGTATACCGGGTGTTTTCTGTAACTTAACTTATAAGAAGAAGTGCTGATATTTGATAATAAAATTTATGATTATCAGAGGTCGATATTTATTTTGCGCGGCGATACAAAAGACTGACAAGTTAGTTTTAGAAACTTTTTTATCGATATCGATAGTTGAGTGAGTGAAAAAAAAGGACCACTAAATAAAAAATATTTAATACAAAAATTACGTAAGGTTTGTGTAAAATTGTATAGATACAGTCGCAATTCTTCTTCGAAATCCGCGTCAGTAGGTACACACAGCAGCACATGAGATATTATTTGGTTTGTGATAGTGTTCATCATCCATCATCATCCCAGCTTATATACGTCCCACTGCAGGGCACAGGCCTTCTCTCAGAATGAGAGGGCTTGGACCGTAGTTCCCACGCGGGCCCAGTGCGGATTGGGAACTTAGTGATAGTGTTAGGAGGAGATAACCATTAATTTCTCAACATTCTCCGGGAGTAGCCTGTTTCATTTATCATTGTAAATCCATTTAAGTATTTACATAAGTATAAACTTACTAAATGAACTGATCGTGATGATGATGATGTTTAGTGTAAACTAAATGAACGTTAAACTTCACTCGACGTCAAGGAAGCAAATTAACTGCAAATTTCATTCAAATTAACGTCTCGAATGATTATAAAATAATGTAAAAATATGTCGGCATGATTTTTTTGTACACTTAATGAAAATAACAAAAAAATGAAAATATATTTATTGCTCATAAAAATACAAATCAGTAGGTTTGGGACCTCCTAGTAGGTATGCGAGATACCTGTGACAGGAGGCCCCGATCCTCTAGAACTGTGCAACAAACTACAATGAACTATATAATAGGTAAACACAAGAAAGTTATAAATTTAAGTTCTTAAACATTTTCAACTCAAACTTCAGAATAAGTAATCAAATAAAAATAAAGATTAAAAATAAATTTTGACTATTAGTTGCTTTATTACACTAAAGCATACTAAAATTAATCAAACACTGACTAAATACTGATAAATTTTACGTACTACCTAATAACACTCGTTATCGATAAACACACGTTTCCAACTCTAGCTAGATTGCGGAAGTCTTTTGTTTTACCGTGAAATTTCCGACCTCTGATGATTATAATCATGGACGGGGATGTTTGGAAATAATTTCGATCCCTGATTGGAAATAGTGTTCCTACTTACTGTATTTTGCAGTGTTAAAATACTTCGAATGTAAATTAATAACACTTTAGATTCGTATACAAAGGAATATCCCGTTGAGCTTCTTCTCAACACAGGCTATCCAAAAATGGTAGTAAATTTTCGATGTTCGTAGTGATTGTTATATTATAGCTCAAAACTGTGCAACGATACTTTGACTTTTGACAAGAAATTCCGTATTTTACACTGTCACCAAAAGTAGAATACAATACAATACAAATATTTTTAAGTACCCAAGAGATTTTAGTTTAATTCATATTAAAATTGTATTTCTAACAAAGCCAATCGTACCAGCAATATACGGTAAGCAAGGATAAACAAAAATAATAAAATATTTAAGGACTGACGTTCCACTTTATCGCGATGTAAATTTATAGACTTTTTAGCCCTTTGATTTACAGACTTTCATGTGTTGATTCTGGGCACTTTTTTTCCAAGGTCCAGATGCCCTTTTTGGCAAAGACCGTCTATATAACAATAATATAAGTAGACAAGTATAATTATTTACTTGCGGTTGAAACATTGGGTCCATGGTCAGCCGACATGAAAGAATTTATGAGGGCTCTGTCGTCCCGGCTGATCGACGCCTCAGGGGATCCAAGAGCTGGCGCGTACTTAGCCCAGCGGATCGCGCTTGCGATCCAAAGGGGTAATGCCGCCAGCATCATGGGGACCCTGCCGCAGTCATATATTTTAGACGGGGTTTTCTTTTTATAATTTTTTTTTTTCTGTTGTAAATAATAATTTTTATTTTTCTCTTGTAAATACTGTTTTTTTTTTTCTCTTCTATATATTGTATTAGTTTAATTTAAAATTATATTGTTTAAATGACTATTTATTGGTATTAAGTACTAACTAAAGTAAAATTGCTATTCGTTGCCAAATACTTAATCTCAATATTCATTTAATGTTCTCTAGTAACAGAAAACAATACTGTTTTACATAGTATTATGTTACAGGACCTACATATTTTCAAAGCAATTTAACGATAAAATTGGATGAAACCAGAACTATATTTCATACAACTTTATTGTCGTATTCAAGTATTTTTCATCAAAAACAAACAAGTGGGATTTTCATAATTTCTAGGTACGCTTTTTTGTAGTTTTTCAGAAAAATAGTAATCGAAATACATTAATAACTCGATTTGATATATAACAAGAACAGTCCATCAAAATGTTAGAAGGTTTGTTATTCAATGACAAAAATATTCAAATGTACAAAAGCTGCAGATTACGAGTCAAGATGTCGAACTTCCTTCATTAAAAGATAAAACGCAATTTATTAAAACCGTCATCAACTTCAAAATTAATTCGATGAATGGAAAACTTGGTGAAACAAAATGTTCGGTTGTCAATTAGAACGCGGAAAATCGTAAATTTTTTGACGTAAATACCTACGTAATTTTTATGAAACTATCTTTTACTGGCGGCTTTTCTCGCGTTAAATTTTGAAAAAGCCAATAAACATAATATTATTTACATACTTATTTTATTTATTTACAGGAGCACTCCTGCGAAGTTTAAATTAAAAAAAGTCTATCTTATCTTTTTTCTCCATACAATCTTTAGGGGGTGAATTATTAACAATCTTCAAAAAAATGCGAAGGTTCTCAATTCGGTTGTATGTTATGGAAAATCCTTTTTTAGGGGATGCCTACGTCATAATAGCTACTTTTGTATCAACACGTGTGTTTACCACAATCCGTTCAGTGGTTTGAGTCGTGAGTAGATAGATCGTCAATCACCTTGGTCTCATAAATATAAAACGATAGAAGATGAACCTAATTGTGTTATGCTTTTCAATTACCTGGGCAGCATGAAGGGAGAGTAATGAGCAATTTCGAAAAATAATATCTATAATTAATGGTAAATTTTGCACGGCTATACATGATAACGACTCTATATTCCAATTTAGTTTTTAAAATTAAATATTAAGTATATCATGTTATTCTAAATTAGTAAAAATGGTCAGTGATGATCTAATTGATTGTGGCATTTTTTTTGTATGCTAAATATTTATAATATAAGTTATTAGTCATGGTAACATAATTAAATTAAAGTGAATGTAGTCAGACGTTCTTATTCAACTTCCAAGTTACGGTTTGAAAGGAGCGCTACTACACAGGACTTTCAATAGAACAATGCAATGAAATTGCATTCGACCTCAAATGCAACGCGACTGCACTTTAGCAGCTGAAAGCAAACCGTCTTAATACATCTATAACTACAAAAATAGTTGTAGTAGTTAAGTAGTTGGCATATAGGTATCTTTACAAAACTAATAATTTATATATTTTTCAAGATTAGGTCACGAAATATGGTTGAGCACACGTCGCATTTTTCCAATAGATATCTAAAATTTAAATTATGCAGTATAATAGCCAGCGACAGTCAGTGCCGACATAGCTCGAAGAATTGCCCAACTCAAGTGGCAGTGGTAAGGGCACATCGCTTATACAGGATGTTTCAAAAATCCCGTACGATCCGAAACCCAGTGACAGTACTCCATGAAACTGAACAATTTTCCCCAAGGAACATGGGTCGGAATATGAAATAAAATTTTGCTTTCTTCATACTAACTCTGTCAGCTGATCGGATGTTTTGTATGGACAGTCCAATTCTTTTTTTGTATTTCGATCCCTGTTCCTTGGGAAAAGTTGTTCAGTTTCATGAGTACTGTCACTGGGTTTCCGATCGTACGGGATTTTTGAAACACCCTGTAGAACTGATGGCTGATGGGACCATAAAGTTCTCGAATGGCGTCAACGGGCCGAAAGACGCAGTGTTGATAAGGCTCCAAAAAGATGAAACGAATTACTTGATTAAGGTTACAGGAATGTGTCGGATGCGATGGCGCAGGACGGGTCTGTTTGGTGAACCTTGGGGGAGGCCTATGTTCAGCAGTGGGTATCGTTCAGCTAATGACTATAATAACATTGATTCTTTCTGTAGTTCACACACATGATACAATGACTCTTTGTTGAACAACACATAATAAAAAAAAACAAAACAAAGCAAACCTTTAGAACTAAAACAATTACTTTGCTCACCCGCGACCTTACAATAGTTACGTTTATGCAAGAAATGTGTGTTCATGCAGTTCCTCCACCTCCACACTGTACGAACACACACAAATCACATAAACACAACTATCACCACCACCAAGCTACACTGACGCGTTTCGAACTCAACCAGAGCTCATCTTCGGAGTTACCACAACCGTATGCGTATGTGTGTTCGTGCAGTGTGGAGGTGGAGGAACTGCATGAACACACATTTCTTGCATAAACGTAACTATTGTAAGGTCGCGGGTGAGCAAAGTAATTGTTTTAGTTCATTAATATGGACCTCCGCAAAGTAACGCCTGATTCAATAAATTATGCAAACCTTTAGATTGGGCTTCCACAAAAAAATAATTCGGTGTACTCGGTTAAAAATGATCAAAATGATTGTTTAAATATTTGACGTGTCGATGAACGTTCACCGTCCTTATTTCCCTAAGGTTTAATTAAACAGTGATCGAATTATCCAGTCACTAAGCTGCGAGTACTAATTTTAGACAGCGTCCCATACACAGGTACTTGCTCACAAAATGCTACTTCTCATCTCACTTATCTCCGTTCACACTTACTTAATCAAAGAGTTTTTGGTTACCTGCCTCATTGTTTAACTTGAATATTCCTTTGATTCTACAAACGAGAGATTGCCAGCTTTTACTATTCTACTAATATATTTAATGAGAAAGTTTGTAAAGATGTTTGAATGTTTGTTAGTCAATCACTTAAAAGCGGCTGAAGATTTATTTGATTTCTTTGATTATACTTGGCGTACAGATAGACAAAGTCTGGACTGAGAGATAAGATACTTAATATCGCAGTAATGTGTTATCCTGGGATAATATTTTAACCTTAAACAAGAAGATCGCTGTCTAAGAACGTTGAAGAGGTACCTCGTCTTTCCAGATGACGCGCTAACTTTAACATCATCATCATCATTTCAGCCGAAAGACGTCCACTGCTGAACATAGGCCTCCCCAAAGCTCGCCAAACAGATCGGCCCTGCGCCATCCGTATCCAATGCGTTCCCGCGACCTTCACCAGGTCGTCGCTCCATCTTGTTGCGCTAACTTCGACTGCAATCAATAGATAGCGTTGTCCGAGAGAACGTTGTGCTTCAAAAAAGTTCCCGAATCTTTTTTTTTGTAAAAGTTTTTCGTTATGGTATTTAAAACGCGGGCGACGCCACAAGTTAAAGCTAGAATTCCATAGTATTATTATAAATGTGATAGGTAGTGTGTTTGTTTGTCCTTCTTTCACGTTAAAACTGAGCGACGGATTGCCGTGATTTTTTGTAAGGACATAGTTGAAGGGCTGGAGAGTGACATAGGCTACTTTCTACCACGGGAAAATATCTCATTCTCATGGGAAAACACGTTTTAATCTACTTCAGAGGGGGAGAGAGAAGCCGCGGGCATCAGCTTGTTGATAATATTATTAGAACAGAATAACAAAGGCTCAGCTTTGCTATCATCGTCTATGATTATCTAGTTTATTACATCAATGTTTGTTTAATGACGATTACTGTAATGTTTTCTTATCGGTTTATCTGATAAACAACTTTATGGTAGATATAAATAGAAGAAAAAGTCAACAATAAGAGTCTATTAATAAATCAATCGAATAAGTGTAAAGACGAGTTTAGACTTGCAAGAAATAACGTGTAAGTTTCATTACATTGCGAAGCCGTAAAGAGATTGAAGTGGTCAATCGAGCGCCGCAATGTACTGCAACTTGCACAAATTTTCTTGCAGGTCTAAACCGAGTTTAAGACAGCTATACTAGTTCTATTTTACGGAGCAACAAATGCCAAAAGTGTGGTTTTTTTTAAGCTGCCAGACTGTGGTGTTTTTCAGATTAGGACATTTTGTAACTCAATTTTACAATCGATTTTTTTTCGAGAATGTCATTCATGCTTTTTAACTGAACATAATTTCACTATTGCACGTCATTTATTCGCAAAGTGTTGGTTTCTCACGATGTTTTTCTTCACCGTAAAGCTCAAAGTAAAAAACAAATAAATGAAATTTTGCACATAAATTCCGAAAATTCAGAGATACGAGCTCAGGCTCGAACTCACGACCACTAGGCTGCCACGGCTACCCTACCCACGGTACGGTCATTTAGTATAAATAACTAACTGTGCCCACGGCTCCGCCCCGCTTTTCTAAAATTCTTGCATAAAAACATTCTTCTGACAAGAACAAACACAACAAAAAAAGAATTAGCGAAATCGGTACAGTTATTCACGCATGATGCCTTGACCATGGGAAATAGGCATTCATTTTTATATGTAGACTAGATGGTGCCCGCGACTTCGTCTGCGAAGAACAGCCTACGACCTATTCTCAGACCAACCGAATATAGAGAAAAAAGTTTCATAAAGGGTGAGGCCACACGAGCCTAATTTTGTGAGTCGTGAGCGGCCGAATTTCGGTTCGCGCCATACAATATGCGCGCCATCACGTGACACAATGTATGGCGCAACCGAAATTCTGCCGCTCACAACTCACAAAATTATGCTCGTGTGGCCTCACCCATAAATCGTTCATGCTGTAGGAGGAGTTCGATAACAAACACCGTGACACGAGATTTTTATATATTAGATAAAGTAGTAATTAGTTAAAAGTAAGTACCACTGAAGAAAAATCACATCAATTTTCACACCCCTTTTTCTTCCCCCTAATGCTCTTCGGAAGCTTGCAAAAACCCAAAAATACTCAAATGAGCTTCGAAACTTCACAAATAATAGCGATGACAGATGATTATTCCGGGAATCATTAATTACTACGACACTCCGTTTCACGCTGACGAAATGACTAATGACGGCCGTTGACTCCTTGTCGACGTCAAAGACTGGCTTCCTAGTTTAATTTGGTATTGAGGTAATTACGCTGCTTTTGTCCAAAGAGTTTCTTCCAACTATAGACCGATTTAATGGCGCCAGGACGCAAATTTGTATTTGTTATTTGTTGTTTTGTTGTTTGTTACTCGTTCATTTCATATCCAAAAGTAGTCGAGATTGCAATTTTTTTAAAATTTTTAACTTTATTTTATTTTTAGTGTTTTTTGTAAAGCGGCCACATAATACACAATCTAAGAAAGTTAGCTATTACGGTTCAAGAGATAGAGCACTGTGACAGACAGACAGACAGCGGAGTCTCAGTAATAGGGTCCCGTTGGCATCCTTTGGGTACGGAACCCTAAAAACCATTAAAATAGCGTTTTTCCTTTAGCCGCTAATAAAATTATTGTTTATGCTTTCGCGCTCAAGCAGTCAAGGAAATCGTATTTTCTCTCCCTGTTTGGAAATGTCCAATTTTAGAAGGATCGCCTGAGTAGGCGAAGCGTGAAAGTGGAATAAATAAATAGAATTTTCATGATACGCTACGCAATGGAGTTTTTGGACTATCGTAATATATTTGAGTGAAAACTACGAGCTCTTTAAGGCCGAAGTTGGAGAAGTTGAACATTTAATAGCGGTAGTTAAATTAAAATAAATAAAATATCAAAATAAATAAATGCCACGGGACAATTTACACCAATTGACCTAGTCCCAAACTAAGCAACGCTTGTACTATGGGTACTAGACAACGGAAAAACATACTTAAATACATATTAAACATCCAAGACATTCGTATTTTTCACACAAATATCTGCCCCGACCGGGAATCGAACCCGGGACCTCAAGCTTCGTAGTCAGGTTCTCTAACAACTAAGCTATCCGGACGTCTAATAATTAGTAATTAAAAAAAAAATATATATATTAGGGGACAATCTTACACAAATCGACCTAGTCCCAAACTAAGCAAAGCTTGTACTATGGGTACTAGACGACGATAAACATACTTATATAAATACTTAAATACATAGAAAACATCCATAACTCAGGAACAAATATTCGTGCTCATCACACAAATAAATGCCCTTACCGGGATTTGAACCCAGGACCTCTTGCTTCGTAGGCAGGGTCACTACCAACTAGGCTAAAGCGGTCGTTGCATTTCGTCGCGCGTCGCGGTCGTAGCGGTAATTAGTTTGAAACATCGCGTGGCGCGACAGGTTATTCATACCGTTGTGTGAATACTGTGTATTTAATGTGTATGTGGGGCGTTGTATGCAGAACTTTTTCCTATCAGTCGTTTCTAATCATTTGGCCCAACAGGCAATTGGTCACTAACCAATGACGGTGTCCAAAATTTATTTGTACTTGCTATTATCTTGTTTTAAGCACGAATAATTTAATTTACGACCTCTAGCAATTTGTGGTTATGAAGTTACACTCTGTATCCCTACAGAGCGTTATTACGATAACTTCTGGCTATGAAACGGTTCGTTTGTCTACTACAAATATTTACGACTACATGAGCAAACCCTTGCTTGAATTCGAGTTCCCAAGTTCAGCACATAACTTACGTAAACTGTGTGTTTTAGTACAGGATCTGATAGAAATTTTACCTACGTCATCGAGCCACCTGTGTTACTCGTTGATGGATAATGGATGGATGGGTGTTGAACCTTAGTTACTTCAAAGTTACGTAAAAAAACCGAGTATGCCTGAATTTAGCTAGGTTGGTTGGTATAGGTACCTTCCATTCGGGATTTTTTTGAGTCAGGCAGTTGGTACTTCTGAATTTAAGGGTGAGGCCACACGAGCGTAATATTGTGAGTCGTGAGCGGCAGAATTTCGGTTCGCGCCATACAATATGCGGGCCATCACGTGACACTCACGTGAAACAATGTATGGCGCAACCGAAATTCTGCCGCACACAACTCACAAAATTACGCTCGTGTGGCCTCACCCTAAGACCATGAACATTACAGCTACCTATAACATGGCATGTCCAACAACATAACATGGTTTGTCCTACATGACGTGAAAGGTAGAGTTGCGAGACCATCTCCAACGACTTCTGGAGAACACTTCCGAATGGAACACTCTATTGACCTGTGATCAAAATGCTGGTACTGTTATCATTCGGGTACCTACCTACTACAGCTATAACGTGATTTTGACGAAAAAAATGCTTGATGACTCTTTTTATCAACCAGCGCAATCGAAATCAGGTAGATTTGGTTTTTCTACGTAAGTTCGGGGTGGTTAAGGGCCTATACTTGTCTTCAAGTGGTACTTGATGACGTAGATAAACTTGCAGTCAGATTCCTATCTTGAACGTTCCGGAAACTGGTTCACTGGCGATCTCTAGCGGAAGGATTAATACCTTAATCCTTGTAAGGAAATTGCATCGTCAACGTCCAGAATGGTTGAAAGCGTTTGACGTAAATAAGTAAAATTGCTCATGAAAAGTGTTGTCTATGTAGGAACAAGAGCAAAAAAACGTATCGATTTCATCGTCTCATAATTATGTACCAAAACCTTAACTCGACGACATAAGAGAGCTACCTATTGAAGATATTTATGAGCAATTTGCGTGCACCAGTATTTTATACTTGACTACTGGCAAATGGCTCACTCGTGTTGCCACTGGTCGTAATTTGGCCGAGTAATGCTAATTGCGTTTATTAATGAAATATTTACCACAAGTAAAGAAAGAAAGAAAGAAAGAAAAGGCTTATCGCTATCCCGCGGGAAGTATGCAATTTTCCGGGATGTAAACTATCCTATAGGCTTGCCAGGGTCTCAAACTATCTCTATACCGAATTTTATTTAAATCGGTTGAGCAGTTTGAGCGTGAAGAGGTGACAGACAGACAGACAGACAGACAGGCAGACAAACGGACACGGACAAATGTCAGACACAGATTTCCATTTCAAATATTAATATGGATTAGTAAGGATTTTATTGCGATTATTTCATTTTTCAAAATGCGATAATTTTTAAAACAAAATGTCTTGTTGGAAGTACTCGATCGAAAAAGAAAAGAGACTTATTCTTCGTAACTCTCGTTGCCTCTGTCCTCGATTATGAAACTAAATTGTATAATCAGTGTGATAAAATTTTCTTCATGTCTTATTAATGGCAAGTATCCAAGGAAAATACAGAAAACTCCTAAACGTTGCTATAGGGAACTTGAAGATGATTCATGTGATTCTTTTATAAACATAAATTAGGATAATAATTGTTACACAAAAAAAATCTACGGTTACACACAATTGTACATAATTAACCTAGCCCAAGCTTATGTTGCATTCCAAACCTACAATTGACAAGCAAAATTTGATCTTACAAAATCAAAATCTAAAATTAATTTATTTCTGTAAGTAGGCCGTTAAGAGCTCCTTGACATGTCTTTTTCTGAGTCTATCAGCGCTTTCGGAAAGACTACGATTGCCAAGAAGAATGCGCCGCAGGAAACTTGGCAGTTAGCACTTTTGTCTAAAAACAGATTACAATTTCATCATTATGTACATTAAAGAATAAATTTCGTGCATTGTATAAAGAAAGCTCACTAAACAGTTGCAATGCAGTGTAACAGAGGATACCAAAAATATAATAAAATTAAATACACCACATTCTTGTGGAACAATAAATAAAAAATAAACAAATAAATATCACGGGACAATTCACACCAATTGACCTAGTCCCAAAGTAAGCTCAGCAAAGCTTGTGTTATGGGTACTAGGCAACGGATAAACATACTTATATAGATAGATACATGCTTAAATACATATTAAACACCCAAGACTCGAGAACAAACATTCGTATTTTTCATACAAATATCTGCTCCGACACGGGAATCGAACCCGGGACCTCAAGCTTCATAGTCAGGGTCTCTAACCACTAGGCCACCTGGTCGTCTCAAAATGCATTTTTATTTTTATTTTATTATTTTTTATTTTCCGCGGAGAAACAAAATAAAAATAAATAGTTTAGTAAAATGGACCTCCATAAAGTAAGACCTGAATCAAACATTGTTAGTATTTTTATTAAGGTAAACCTTACAAGTCGAATTCTATAGTGATCAAATTCTATTAATACTGATCAAATTAATCTGAAATTTGATAGATGGGCATGACTGTGGTTTATAGATAACAATGCAACTCAAAAAACACAGAAAAAGCCTTTAATTTAAAAAAAATACGCAATCTAGACCAATAACAAAGGTTTTAAATGTTGCTTACCTTAAGTATGATGAAATTACATTTCCAAGATTCAAATATAGTATAAATCTTCCCAGGTGAATTTTTCGCTTCGAGCCCTTATCTTTCAAAACAAACGGTATCGTCATAGTATTAAGGTTCAAATTTAATATAATGGCTCGAAGCGAAAAATTCACCTGGGAAGATTTATACTATAAATATATAGGTATATTCTTTAACACAGGCAGAAACAGTAAACAAAGGTGAATTTGCGTAGCAGTCGTTGACAGCTGTCAAGGAAATATCACAATTTTATTACTTTGACAAATAATATTACTACTCTGAAATGAGGTCAGAGGCGTGGGAAATATTACAGACACAAATATACTACTTAGCTTTTATTCGCGTCTTCGTACGTGCAGTGCAATCCTTGGTTTCGTGGTCTCTTGCTTGGGTAAGTGTAGGACTCCTCGTACGCTAAACTTATAACAGTGCGTCTGAATCTCGGAATCTCCCCATAATATTATGCCGCATCTTAAGGTTGTAAGTTTTTTAATTTTATTCTATGAAATATAAAAATTATTAAGTAAGTATTTCTTGTTAAATAAAGTATTTAGGGCCGGCAATTAAATATGGTAAAATAATGTCACACAAATGTCCGCCTCTAGCAGCGTGGCAGATGTGAACCCTTTTTGTCGAGTTTTTCATCACTTTTCACACATTTCTTGCGTTAACTCAGTGACTGTGTCTCGAATATTTAGTTTTAATTGCTGAAGGTTCATTGGCCTGTTAGCATAGATACGTCCCTTTAGATAGCCCCACAGAAAAGAGTCAGGAGCTGATAAATCAGGCGATCTTGGGGGCCAATCAATGTCACCGTTCAATCAATTTTCTTAGTTGAGTAGAAAGTATTAATAATTAAAACACGTTGTTCAGTCGTAAATCGCTCCAAAACAAATTTGCCGTATCTACACAACGTAATTTTCTTGCAATAACTGTCATATTTGCCGCCGAATCAAAATGGCGGCAAAAAAAGTTATCTACCTCCAAGTTGGCCACCCTGTATTATAAGCAAAATTTTGAGATTCAGACTCACTGTTATAAATTCAGCATATAAAAGAAGTCTTATATTCTCCAGCGGACTGATCAATGACGTCAACGTCCACTGCTGGCCAAAAAAAGCCTCCCCAAAGTGTTCCCCAAAATTATTGTTCCTGCGCTGCCGTCATCCAAGTGGTTCTTGTGACCTTTACATAAAATAAGCCATTCACTTGGTACTCAAGATGTGTTCGGGTTTTTTCTAAAGATTCACTACGTTGTTCTATTAATAGTCTGTTGTTACTAACATGTTGTCATGATCAAAGGCCAAGCAATATCCTCACGGCAATAATAGTTAACGACTCACCGGCCCGTGCCTCCATGACGTCATATTGTGCGAAAATAAAAGTAACGTAAGAAATATTGACAATAATAACAGCGTAATAATTACAATCAGTGAAGAGACTTAGACAATAAGATAGGTGCAACTAAGCGGTGCGGGGCGGGGTTGCGTCCGTCCCCCAGACGCGAATTTGCAGGCTCCAGTCCGTCCTATCTAGAGCGTGCCGGTTCTCGGCCTTTCTAGGCAGCTACCTAGCACTAAGTCAAAGGAATTTACACAAATAATGTTATAATTTCGAAAGTGTGTCTGTCCGCAAAAATGTATGTCTCTGTCTGTTACCTCTTCACGCTCAAACAGCTTAGCCGATTTAAATGAAATGTGGTATAGCAATAGTTTGAGACCCTGGGAAGGACATAGGATAGTTTTTATCCCGAAAATTGCATAGTTCCTGCGGGTTGGCTATAAACAAATCTTCTCAGACGAAGTCGCTGGCAACAGCTAAAAAAAAAAATAGAAAATAGTAGCCAGTGGATCTGGGAGCCCCTTTTCTCCCATAATCTTTTTTATTCGAATTTTGAAAGTCAGAAATCGATGTCCATAATATTCTTGCTCATAAATATCGATGGTCATAATTTTTTTAAAGCATATCGCTTAATAGTACTAACTGCAATGATCCATAATCCTATTGATCATAACTTTAAAAAGTCATAATATTAATATCAATAAAATTTAACGGAATATCGTTGATTATTCAGAAACATTGTAAGGCATATATCTTAAAGTAATAATTGTTTTCAGTCATAATTTTGCATTACCTAAAATGCACTAAGCATATACATCGAAATCTACAGGGTGTAGACTGTAACATAGTCAATAAATTAAAATATACACCTTTTAACTAATCAGTAATTAAGTCCAAATGGTTTTAATTTTTTAAAACGAAAAATAAAAAAATTGTTATTTTCTAACAAAATTAATCGGGCCAGCAATGTACTGCAAACCGTCATTATCTAGTCGGACTACTTGACGTTGACATTTACTATCGTTATCAATTGAAAGTGTACTCAATACATTAATATTTTTGCTAGTAAACATTGTGTAGTTCTTAATGAAAGGATCAGTTTTTGTTTTCAAACAAACGTAATAGCTTCCTCATCAACTACCTAGGCGTGGATGAAATAATTAAAACACTAAAATAACTTTATCCTGTTTATTTAACGTTTCCAAGAAAAAGTGCACTACGATAAAATTACTGACAATAGTAAAATTATCCCAATCTCACCGGGTAACTTCTTCTCAAGATAACTTGCACTTTCACAACGAAAATACCCTTGGACCTTTTCCTGGCTGCACACCCGCGGTCACAATCAGAATCACGTTCGATGATTCCTTATTCTTATTACTCATATGCGATATTTAACACAAATCTTGGCTTACATTTGCTCTTGTTTTGTCATAATTCACGTGCATCGTAATTTAATTTTGTTGATGCCTTTTTGAAGTATTTTGATTGCCCAACTTGACTTGTTGTCAATTTAACGTGTATTAACAGAGTAACAAACTTATTCTTAATTAAAAGAATAGTTCGCATTTGCAATGTATGGTTTATGGTCTGTGAAAGTCTGTGATAGTATTGAACTTTTTGGAGTTCAACAACGTAAGAAGGTTAGTAAAAAGTTTAAATAGGCGCGGACTGTAGGTAGAGAATGTCGACGAGTTACAGTTTTTTCCAAAATTATCATATCATTCTTGAACAAACTGTTTCGATTATAATCGCCGCTTTACCCACTGATAAATAAATTAAAGCCCTGTCCGTACAGCGATATTTAACCACGCGGTTTTTGATTCGCAATTAGACGCCTGGCTACGTCCATAAGATTCAATGTAGTACAGAACTGCGAATAAAAAACCGCGCGGTGAAATATCGCTGTGCGGACGAAGAGTTAGCAGATCTGAGGGCCAGAACTAGCAACCTAACAGCCTGCACCCAAAGTCAACCAATAATATGTCTACGAGTAGAAGCAATAACCTAAGGACAAAGTTGACGTTGCTATTACAATAAAATAAAAAAATCTGTTGACCAATCATCATCATCAACTCAACTGAAAGAGACCTCTGCAGAAAATAAGCCTCCCCAAGGCTCGCCAAACAGATCGGTCATTTGCCATCCGCATCTAACGCGTTCCCGCCGTTTAGGTTACTTCGTCCACATTCCCATTTCGTCAATATTCTCATTTCGTCCACAATCCCACTTCGTCAACATTCCAAGCCGATTTTAATGCGGTTTTTATCACTTAGCTTTTAATTTTCAGGGAAGATTTTATTTTGTGATTTAGGTATTCATGTTAAGAAAAGTACTTGCTAAGCACGGTGCGGGTCACGAAATGAGAATGTGGACGAAATGGGAATGTGAACGAAATGGGAATATGGACGAAATGGGAATGTTGACAAAATAGGAAGTGGACGAAATGGGATTGCTGACGAACTAGGAAGTTGACAAAATGGGAATATGGACGAAGTGATCCTAAACGGTTCCCGAAACCTTAACCAGTTCGTCGCTCCATCTTGTTGGAGGCCTACTTACACTGCATCTTCCGGTCCGTGGACGCCACTCGAGAACCTTTCGGCCCCATCAGCCGTCAATTCTAAGAGCAATGTGCCCTGCCCACTGCCACTTGATTCTGACGATATTTCCAGCTATGTCCGTGACATTAGTTCTTGTGAGGACTTCATCATTTCTAATGCGATCCCGTAGAGAAACTCCGAGCATAGCCCTCTCCATCGCCCTCTGACTGTCTTTGAGCTATCTTATGGGGCTCATCGTTAGCGGCCATGTCTCGGTGCCATAAGTCATTCAGCAACACACACTGGTCAAAGATTTTTGGCCTGAGACTCTGCGGTGTAAGTATTGGATGACAAGACATTGCGGAGCTTCCCGATTGCTGCCCACATTAGTCGAATTCGTCAACAACTTCGAGTAAAGAGTCTCCGATTAGAACATAAGCGTTCGACATGGACCTTCGTCTTGTTCGAAGACTCTTCCGAGGTCAGCTCCAGAGTGTGGCGTTATTATACAGACACTTCAACTCTTAGATGTACCGGTACGGTAGTCTACTTGGCACCGTTGGAGAGACTGCAGTACAGCCCAAGTCTCGATCGAATCGAAGGCTTACTCGTAGTCCATAAATGACAGCCAAAGGGGGCGGTTATACCTACTCCTCGGTTTTCTGTATAGCCTGCCGCTAAAGCCTTTTCGAAATCTAGCTTGTTCGAGAGGCTGGAAATCGTCAAACTTGCGCGCGAGACGATTCGTGATGACTCTCGAAAAGAGCTTGTAAACGTGGCTCAGAAGTGAAATGGGTTTATAATTATTCTTCAGTGAGGTATTAGATATCATCACCTTTTTTGAGGATTGGTTTTACACCCGCCTTTCAGAAGTTCGGCCATTATTCCGTCATCACCAGGGGTTTTGCCATTTCTGAGTTGCTTGAGAGCCATACTAATCTCGTACAGGCTTACTTCCGGGATATCTTCGGTACCCCTACAGACAAAGAAACAAAAAAGTTTGGACATTTCCCTATCCCGTGGGAATTTCGAAAAATCATTCCTTAGTGCACCTCTACGGTACTCTAGGTACATGTATGCCTAATGTCAAGTTTCTAGCACCAGTAGTAGTTTAGGCTGTGTGTTGTCTGTCAGTCAGTCAGTCAGTCCTGGTACTATTTTATAGGGTATTTACTAGCTTTTGCCCGCAACTTCGTACGCGAAAACAATAACGTTAGTTGTTTGGATGAAATTTGGCACACAAATAGTTTATTACATGGATTAACACATAGGACAATGCTAGGAAAATGCGAAGTTTCCGCAGAATAGGAATAAGTGAGTTCTATGACCGCTAAGCCATGATGGCCTAGTGGTTTGACCTATGGACTCTTAAACAGAGGCTCTTTGGTTTGAGCCCGGGTACCGGGGACCTATGAGTATTTCCTAATTCATGTGCTAAATTACGTTTGAAGTTTACCATGAACTTTACAGTGAAGGAAAACATCGCGAGGAAAGCTGCACACACCTGAGAACAAATTCAATGGTGTGTGTGAATTTCCCAAATCGCACTGGGCCCGCGTGGGAACTACGGCTTAATTCCGTTCGTTCTGGGAGGAGGCCTGTGCCTGATTGAAACAGGCTTATTTTATCCCAGGAAAGTGCAAAGTAAAGTTCGCGTGGGATAGAAATAACTGTTTTAACCTATTTTGATAAAAAAAGATAATGTTCGATTATCGTTAGAGCAAAACTATGAAAAAAAAAGCAAAAAAAACAGAGGGCACGGGACCGATCTGTTTGGCTAGCCTTGAGGGAGGCATATGTTCAGCATTGGACGTCTTTGGTCTGAAATGCTGATGATGAAAACTATTGATGACGTCGATACTATTTATTGATCTTTAGGATGAGTCTTATTTTCATCAATCGAGTCAATAGTTAGAAGGGTCGATAGTTTCGGTAGGACCTATCACGATACGGACTATCGCTATCGCAACAAATCACATTTCACATTTATATCATTTAGCCGATCACGACCATTAAAGATTATATCTACCTATCTATCTATCTATCTTCCATGCATATCGTATCGAGCTCGCGTATCCTAAGTATGAACGCTCACTTTGGACATACTGTATCACCAAAATCGTGGCGTGAAAAAATGCGTCCACACTAACCGTAACGTAGCAGCTATAGCTGGATCCACATTTGCATCATTTGACCGTATCGTATCGCCGACGCGTGGCATCGATGCGTATCATGATCGTTAGTGTGGACGCAAAAAGATCGCGATCATGCTACGCGCCGTAGCAGATGGCTCGCGATCCATGTTGATACGCTGTTATTAAATACCCCACACGCATTTTGCCCACACACGTGTGATTGGATACGCGTATCAAGATCGGTAAGTGTGGACGTGTTTTGATACTGTATCACGATACGCAGTTATGATTTGATACGTGATACGCCGCGATCCGTGTCGAGTAGATTTTTCCCCGATCATCAAAGGCGATCAGTGTTGCTACATACAATTTTGGGCGAATAGTACAACAAAATGCAAAAGTTTTGTAGTGGTAGAGCCATGTTGTAGCTAGCCACTGCATCACGAATGGGCCGGCTCGTCCGAGGCAGTACCACCCTCTCACAGAACACCGCCGTGAAGCAGCAGTACTCCTGCTGCGTTTCGTACGGTCAGTGAGAGCGCCGGGGGCCCAATACCTCTCACCCTCCTCTATTCCCTTTCCTTTTTCCTCTCCCTTTTAGGGCCGATAACGCACTGACATCGCGTAAAGCGCTGCGGGTGTCTATGGACAGTGGTGATAATTTAACATCAGGTGACCCACTCGTTACAAAGGTAGGTACAAATAGGTAGAATTGAAAATGAAAAATAGGTAGATCTACCACTCTAGTTAGATCAGTACCTTGACACCAGTCATTTTCGCCTAATTCGGCACTGCTGAGTACGAATTTGACATTATTTTTTGGATCCAAGATGGTGGATGCCATTTCGAGGCCGGAAATCGTAATCATTTATGACGTGCGCCATCTTGGATGCAAAAATTAATGTCAAATTCGTACTCAGCGGTACCGAATTAGTCGAAGATGACACCCATGATGATGATAGTAGTATCATCATCATCATCATCAGCCTACGTCACTCTCCACTGCTGGGCATAGGCCTCTCCCATGGCACGCCACTGAGCACGATCCTCGGCCATTCTCATCCAGCTCATAGTATGTATGATCGTGATCTTTTTGCGTCCACATTAACGATCATGATACGCGTCGGTGTTATGCGACAGAGATACGATATGGTAAAATGATACAAATGTGGACGCAGCTTAATATGCACTAATACGGCTCTCATAAGTGTACCTTCTGGGAAAACGTATCATCAGAGAAAAGACTCTATCTGAGAAAATGAATGTTTTAGGAAAGCGTACCAATTGGGAAACTTACGTTTTGAGATAGTGCACCTTCCGTGAAAGTCATACTTCTGGAGAAAAATTCACCTTTAGAGAAAGCCGATAAGAATGAAATTATTTAAGCACTCTGATTTTATGAAGGTTTAATAAAATAAGTAGATAACTTAAAGAAAACAATATTATAAAAAAAAAACAATATTATAAAAAAACTTAAATTCTTCAGCTTCTTGCCAGAATCCTTACAAATGGGTATTTTTTGGATTCCATAGTCCATTGTTAGTGAACGTTGATGCATCTGTTCAGATAACATTTCGTGCGAATGTAGTGTCATTTTTACTCCCAGATTCTTCTAAAAACCACTCACAATAAGCTCGCCGCACCGTGTAGTCGCGCTGCAACATCGCCTGTACTTTAAGGAACTTGTAGGGATGTTTTTGTTCTTTTTTAATATTTTGTGAACAGTAGTATTATGGACACCAAATACGAGACACGCTCATCTTGTGTTGGAAGTTGGACGTTCTCGGAAGTGCTGAAGAATTCGCCGTTCCAGGGATGGTCTAACGTTAAATGCCGCACCAGGCCCTTGTGCCAGTAGCACTTGGCCGGCTATGGGCTGGTTGTCCCGTACACGCTGGACGGCGTTGACGATGACGCGGCCGCTTGATGGATGTCTCCGATTAGGATACCGTTCGCGGTATAAACTAAGTGCACGAACAGCATTACCTCTCGCTTCACTGTATAATAAAATCATGTCGCACAATTCTCTGCCATCATAATTAATTCGTGGTATTTTTAACGGTGACTAAATTGTCAACTTAGCTGTCAATGTTAGACTTTTCGGTTACGATTATCTAAAACCTAAACTCAAAAATGCCATTACTTTTTATCCAACAATAAAAAGTTTAAACTAAAATATTTGACAGTTTTCAAAATAAATTTGAAAGAAATAACCAAAGGCACATCTTACCAATGAAAATAGTTCCTAATGCATCTGGACAAAGACTAATTTCGATCGTTTTAAAAATATTTCTGAAGTAGCATTTCGTGGTACTGACACCAAACGAACGATGAGCGACTATATCGCGATGTTTAACATCCATTGACTGCTAAGTAAAATTTCAATCTCTGTTTTCTCCAAAGTTTAGGACTTTATAACATTAAGATATTTTGATTATGATTCCTAGTAATGTAAGGAATCTTCATTTTAATTTATTGATTATGTTATAGACTACACCCTGTATAACATCTAAAGGAATATCGATAATTATTCAGAAACATTGTAAGGCATATCGCTGGCAGCGAGCGAGCGAAGCGAGCGAGCAAGACCTTTCAGGGCAGAAGCGACTCGGACAGGTTAGGTTCAGAAGGCTAAGGCGGGAGCGAAGCGTAGCGTAGCTCCCGCCTTAGCCTTCGATGTTAGGTATTTTTTTTATGACAGCACAGAAAAGGATTATTACCTTTAATATTATGAAATGTCATACAACCATGACACTGAATGTTATTACAAAGTAATATTATGACTAAAAATAATTATGACCTGCGAAAAAAGACCATGCATTAATTATTATGAGTGACTTTATTACCTTTAACATTATGAAGAGTGATGTATTCATGACACTGAATGATATGACTTTACTTATTGTTCCTTACAATAATTATGACTTAAGAAAATCGTAACTCCAATTTATGTTGTTTAATATTATGACTTCCGATAATATGACGAAGAAAAATTATGACAGAAAACGTTATGGGCTTGAAAATTCGGAACAAAATTTTTATGGGAGTCATTATAGACCCAGTGGATCTGCATTAGATGGAAAAGTTTTGTTTGCCAATGTATTGTTTTTTTATAATAATTCAATCGATAGAGTTTAGTCTTTCAACGCCATTTAAAGGATGATTCTTGGTTTTTTCGACCTACATGGATTTTTTTTCTCTCACCAGGTACCATTTTATCGTTGAGTTTTCGTCTGTATTTTATTCACATGTTTGAAATATGAAAAAGATTATTAGTCCATGCTAAATTTTGACAGCTGAAACAAAAACTATTTATTTCATTGAAAACTCTTAATGCTTGTAGTCCAAAGCAATCTATAATAAACTAATCTTTAAAACAGAGTGTTACTTTATACAAACACCGCTGGTTAAAAAACATCTCGTCCCACATCAGAAGCATCATTATAATGTTATTAAGAGTTTACATTAATCACGGAGCTATACGTCTATCAGAGGTCAGTGGCCGAATAATTCGTACAACGTTTCAAGTATCCGAGTCCATTTTATCGATACGTGCGTCCCTTTCAAATAAACTCAGTACGAAAGAGACATAGACACGATAAACGCTTATGCTCAGGAAAGGTGAACCTTTTTTCAAAGATAATTTTTCGCCAAAGAAACTTACATCACGTTCAAACCGTAAAACAACATAATTGTAACACTTTCATTTTAAAATTATCGTAAAAAACATGGCTTCAGTTGGTGACACTAGTAAACTATACTTCGATTTTTTTGCATTAGAAAGAAGATAAGCGATCTTGAAATGTCTTTTTATTGAAAAACACTTTTGAAAAATAAACCAAAGCAAATGTTTTTAACAATTTCATCATCATCATCCCAGCCTATATACGTCCTACTGCAGGGCACACCTCCTCCTCCTCCTCCTCTCAGAATGAGAGGGCTTGGGCCGTAGTTCCCACGCGGGCCCTGTGCGGATTGGGAACTTCACATGTAGCACAAATGCCATAGGTTTGTTACTTCTGTCCCAGCCTCTCGGAGAGTAAATCCAGCGGTTAGCAACATGATATTATCGTTAACTCGTGGCAGTATAATTAGATGCAATGTCTCTCTGTTCATAGATATATTTAGAACTGGTTACAAAAAAATTACAGCAAAAAATTGTAAGATTAGACTATGTGGCGGCGATGTAAAAAGCAAGCTGTCTTCAAACCTAGCTACGTTTTTGTCGGTATATTGTTTGTTTTCGCTGTGGTAAGCTACAATATTAAGAACGGTAAAAATATATATTATTGACTGTAATAACGTGTGAAGGTTTAATTGATTGAAAACAATTATGATTTTTTATTTTAACGGATTGTTAGCCTTCATGCTACACCTGAGCGAATGATGATCTATTTTTATTTCATAGACATTACTATGCTTATAAAAACAAATAGTTACATGATTAATTGACTAAAATATACCTTGTTAAGTTTCTTGCCGGTTTCTTCTCAACAGGGTTTTTCCGAACCGGTGGTAGATTCTTCGACGTTCATAGGAGCATCAATTGATGCCTAAATTTAATAAAGAATTTTCACTTTGACTTTCACTGACTGGATAGCGCTCAGCCTAAATCACTTGAAATCTTAAACATATATCTAGAATCATATCAGAATTATCCTACTAAAAAACATTCATGTCCGAAATCCTCAGGAAAAAAGAAATTAGGCTCAACAAAATAAAAATCGTAAGTTTTTCAATACAGATAGAACAGTCACAATATTGAAATACAAATCATCCTCTTTAAAAGAACTCGCCGTGACCTAAAAAACGAAATAATACTAAACTTAGTCAATGTAAAATCAATGAATGCTTCAATTTCCGCATGAAATTCCGGAGTAGCCAAACACTGTAGAACGCTGTCACATTAATATTGCGAATCCTTAGCAAAGCGCTTGTATTTAACACAATGACTATCTAGCTATGATAAAGTCCCAATTTTTTGCTAGCTGTTCAGTAGGTACTAAGTAGACTCGCTGACTCTAACATGACATTGAAGGCATGAATGGGTACAAAATCTGCTTTGGTTCTATTTATAGCGGTTGAACAATGTGTTCTATTTTTAGACGGACAGGTCGAAAAACAAGTTTCGGACGAAAATGTTCATGATGATGTATTGCTGAGTGATAACCAGGATCAAAGATAATCAAAATATAATTTTAAGGTTGTCTTACATTTTGTTATATGGGTCCTATTTAATAAAAATTACAAGTTGTAAATTGTAAATTGTATCAACAGGTTACAATTCTACAAGTTTCTGTTTTATCAAAATTTTAATTTACAAATTTGTTATGGTGGAAAATTTACAAAATTGTATAATTGTACCTACAATTTCACATAATTCTGTTTAATAAAAATTTTCATCTTCATAGGTGATTGTTTACAATTTTGTATGGAAATTTACTTTATTAAACAAGTAATTGTACTTACAAGTTTACATATTTTGTAAATTGTAGTATAATCCCTACAGGTAACCTAGGGATCTGTCAGAAATTAATGAAGTGTGCTCCGACGATCTGAATAATTAAAAATCATGGTTCTAACAACGAGTAGTGACATTAGCTTGAGGTCCCGGGTTCGATTCCCGCGTTGTGGCTGATATTTGTAAAAAATACGAATGTATGTTCTCGAGTCTTGGGTGTATTTATCCGTTGCCAAGTACCCATAACACAAGCTTTGCTTACTTTGGAACTATATTTATTTATACACATACAGCAAATATTGCTTATAGTTTTTTTTAATGGCCGAACGCCATGATGCCGTGTCACTCCGTGTGGAATGGAAACGACATCTCGTCTAGCCGCACCTGCAACGTGATACTTCGCGGCCACAAGGAACATAACATCAATATTATCATTGCATGTTTGAGAACAATATCTTTACTCTCGTAAATTAGAGACAAAATTGTAATTTTGTTGTTGTTCTCCGTGACTTCAACAGGTTAACCAATTCAATAATTTCTTAGTAATTTCTTAAGCCTACCCTCGTTTAATTGTAGCAAACTTGTAGCAAAAAATTACATTTTACGTAAATTGTACCTTACAATTATAATTTTGTAAATACAATATTGTCATTGAAAGCTACAGGCGTTTTTTACATATGTGAACATTTATTAAACGGCGTTTACAATGGTGATAATTGTAAATTTTTAATTTGTAAGTTTCTTACTTATTTGTTGAATTTCTTAAACAGCACTTGTAGTACAATTGTTTTAGTTTATAGTTTTAATTATTTTTAAGTAGGTATTGTTTATTATTATTAATAATTAATATACTTAATTTTATTTTATTTAACAAATATGTGAGTTTTTTACAAAATTGTTGGATTGTAATGTTTATTAAATAGGGCCATGATACTATAGTTACACGTAAAGCACCAAACGATATATTTTATTAAGACGTAGTAGTTAACACTTGGTAGTAAAAATTCCCTATGATTTGTTGTCCCAATTCATGTAAGTTTCTTGCGTCTTTTAATATGAATCAGATAGCAACTAATGAACACAAAGAATGATGGGCAGATATGTATGGAACCCAGTCTCATCGCCAATTAGGATTATAATGTAAGTAGAATTATCGATCCTACCATTTGCTATACTTAATTGTTATTAAGACGACTAGACTGTGTAGGCTGGGAGAATTTACATAGATTATACGATGAACGCAAAAAACAAATATTCTTAATAACTTGTAAACTCACGTATTTGAGGGCTGATAACTCGCTTATCCGGGGTTTTTGAAGTTCGTTTCCATTTTAGAAAATTAAATAAAATTAAGTAAAATAAAAGCTTAAATAAAAAGTAGCTTTCACTTGGATGCATGCCGTTCGTATTGGATATGCAGGCCAATTATTTGCCCATCATTCTTAAGAAAAAAATTGTAGATTTAGACAAATAACTTTTCCCATGACCATTACATAGAGTAGTAATAAAAGTTTTTTGTAATGTTGATGTAATTTTTTTCCATTTCATCAATACCTACTGATTTCCATAACTCACAATTTTTGCACAACAAACTGGGGCAAACTACGAGTATGACTATTGTCGACGGTATGCACACGGTCGAAACGTCAATGCATTTTTTTTTATTAGCTTTTGGCACCCCTCCCCCTCGAACCAATGGTGGTCAAAGGCTTCTCTTCTATTGCTCCACTCTCGCGTATCGAGCGTGAGTTAATCTCATCTCGCGTAGAATTTTGAGTGCTCGTACACTAAACGGATCGCTCCCAACTAGCACAATAGCTCAAATGTGCTACTTCGGTCTTTTAGTTCTTCTAGTACAGTAGTAGTAGTCTATGCATGCTCTCTAATTCCCTTCCAGAATCTGTTCCGTTTCGTTTTGCTATCTCACTCTCATTCAAACTAGTATATTCAAAGAATCGTTCGCTAAGTCCTCACCGTTCGGTCTGATTTGGTTGGCGCTTGGCTGGTCGGTAAATCGGAGCTAATCTAAGTAAATATTTCGGAGGGATTTAGTTACATAAAAATTGTACTACACACAAGCCTAATCCTTTGTGACAAGAATATAAGTCTTCCCTCTATCTCCGTTCTCTGCCTATAAATAAAACAAATTTAACTGAAAAGCTTCCTAGTACTTAAACACTAATTTTATAACTTTAATGCTATTCAGCATCCAAGAACCCAGTCATTATTTGCAAAGTCGGTTCACGGCATCTTGAACATTGCTGCGCAAGAAACTCCGACTGTGTAGGAGGGTTCGGAAGTTTCTAATATCCACAGATGTAACGGAGTCTGAAACTTAAATAAATTTGATTCAGTAACCTAAACTGCTGACGTCTTAAACTAGGGAAGAATTATATTATACTACATACAAACTGATACATGGATGCACAGAATAACCCAGAAAAAAGACCAGCTCTAGGAATCGAACCCAGGTCCTCAGCATTCCGTGCTGCGTGCTCCTCTACACCACAACTGGCCGGAACTTAGACACTATAATTTTCCTATACATCACACATCTCAGCTTGCTTAATCACTTATTGCAGCGATACTAGTTGGGAAGATTTAACTATGAGTTTTATTTTTAATAGAAAGCCGTGTTAGGTTTTGATTTCAACGGTTTTTGAATAACGACACACTTTGAAGATGAGAAAGGATATTTTTTATCGATTAAACCAGAAGCCGTAGAAGGCATTCGCTATCTCCTCCTATCCTCATCCTCTACCGCATGACAAAAGAAGTGGCGAACGATCGTGATCGTGATGTCGAGTGCCTTAGATAATAAAGGCACAGCTCTATTCAATCTTACGGCCCGCCAGACTTCTCTTTTGGCACACCTGACATGTAAATTATATTGATATACCATTTTAATTTACAATGCTGTTGGTTGACAACTTGACAGTCAATAGTGTAGCCTACTGCGTCATTGCTGAGACATATTTGTAGCCTGCACAAAAAAAGGGTTGAGTATGGCTGGCTTAAAATTAGAACCCTATTTTTTTACGGTCCATAGAGACCATAGCCCTAAAGCTCGTCACAGACGCAACTATGATTTCTACAAACTGTTGCCTGCTTGTTTGCGAGGAAATTCTTATCGCTATTCCATGGGAACTACTCAATTTTAAATGAATTAATACGATGAAAAAAAAAATAGTTTCCTACCTATCTCGTGCGAATATCGAAAAATCCTTTAAGCTTCACGATGTCAATCAATCAGTCAGTCAATGTAATATTTTGTTGGTATGGATAGACCTACGTCAGTCAACAACCAACCAACTGTACCATCGTAAAACCGTACCACCCTCCCCAATTTAACTCAGCTTGTACAACGTTTCTCGAACCGTGTAAAGGGGCTTAGCTCAACCCCAAATCAAAAAAATCGTACAAAACAGATCATTTACCTCGTTCGCAAATCACCGGTTCCAATCAGCCTTCCCTCACATTGCGAGGGTTCAATGGGATTCCTCTCTGAGGAGTTATTTCCCCCACACACGCTAATATCCGTTCTACCTTGTCTTACGATTTAAAGTTACTTCCTTTTTATGGTAAATGGGGATATGCGTTTATTTTATGCTACAGCTGTTTAGTTGAGTGTTTTTTGTTTACCACTCGGTATGGTTGAATGTTTTTCCGTGTTGTCTTGGTTGTTATTCTCATTATTAGGATTGATATTGAAGATTGATATTGGAATGATTCTTTGGATTCCGTATCTCAATAAAAAGAATCTGAAGATAGGATAATTTCTTCTAACGTTTGTCTGTCTGGGTATAGTCAGGATTGCTAATTGACGAGGAACGAGGGAAGTTGTCAAGTGAACAAAAGTCACTAAGTCAGTGAGCTGAAAAAAAAAGTTTAAATGATCAAATAACTTGACAAAAGAAGTAAATTTTCATACAGCAAAAATAATTGTCATAGCACCGCATGTTGTTACTATAAATTATTGTCATGTACTGCACGATCTGAATTAATTGTAACTTTTTTAATGTTCTCATTTAAGTGAATTTATGTAATTCTTTTGAGAATAAAGTATATCTTTAACCCGAAAAATCATAGAAATTAAAACCCATAGAATTATAAAGTTGAAAAAATAGTTAGGCCTCACAGCACAAGTAAAACTCTATCTGACGTCTGTTTGGCTAAAGCCACCAGCTCGGCCTTTAAAACATTTAAACGGACATTGAAAAACTATGATTAGCCATTAAGTAAATTCTCAATGTGTTCTCGAGGTGGTCATTTTCAATTTACTTTGCGACTGTATCGACATTAAAGCGATTCTAAAACTATCAAAGTTGCCCCAATTTGATCAAAGGCTACGGTACTTAAAATTCGCGGCTTCCGATATAAAATTCTGTACTGTGTCTAATATTTAGTATCAGGGCGACTGAGCTTCACCTGGGCTCTCTAGCTAAGATCAATCGTTCGCTCCTGAAAACCTTCACATAGCAAATTTCACTAAAATTGCCTTTCTGAGATCCCCGAAATAAATAAAAAAAACAATATAGGTAGGGTCAACGTCATAAATAAGTGATTACTTTTTCCTTGTCAGTTTAACGTCATGTTTGAAAAGCCATACGAAATAATGTAACGACTGAAAGCGACAAGGTACAAAATTAAGTGATCACTTCAAGACGTTGACTATACCAACAAATTTGATCGTTTAAAGGCATTACATACGTGCTGTAACTTCCCTTAAACTGTTCAATTGGCACAGAATTTCCGTAGGGAGAAAATCACCTTATATTTTTTTCTTACATTTTGGAAATTTGGGGTTCTCTCTGCGCAGAAAAAATACTACCGTTTAAAATTTATGTTATTGAGTGTCTCAAATTTTACAAAGAAAGTTTCGCTATTGGTTTTATTACCTCCATACAATGACCGTGTGTAAAATTACAAATCTCATTTGGAATTACTGAGTAGATAATCCTAAAATGTAATAAAAAAAATAAGAGTATTTTTTTTTTCTCCCAAATTAGGGTCTAGATGGATTTCCTGTGAACATAACATAAATTAAGAGCCTATTTTTTTATGTACAGCCAAGGTCTTAAATATACGTTAGCAAGGTGTCAAAAATATCTATACAACTCTATGGCATTAACAGTATTATAAGGTTGACGTCTACATATTTTGACGTGATGACTGTAAGATATATAAGCTTGCGACTGTACCTAAATTTATTTCCACGCGTTTAAGATTAGAAGGATTTAATGCCTTTTAAATTGCATCGATAAAAGCTATCACAAGCTTAGCGTTTCAATAAGGAAGTATTCTCTTTTCTTCCGCATTAAAAAAGATCTATTTCTCGGGATAAAACTCACTCCATTCAATTCCATGCTAGAGTTCAGCGTACTTAACAAGATGAAAATGCATTTGATAGCATCACGATGTCACTATTACTGCGTATTTTGTGATTGTTCAAATAATTCAATTCAACTGTTAATGTACTAGGTTCAAGGTTGAATTTTGAGTGTTTACATAACGAAACATAAGACTTTTTATTCATAAGCCTTCACGTACCGAGATGAGAAATGAATGAATGCCCCCAGGGCGGAAAATGCGGTATTATTCCGAAGTTGTTTTGATTTGAATAATGCTACTATTATACTAACATTTGTTAAGTCTCAGGCACGATCCATGAATTAGAATTGGAAATACGTACCTACAGTTTTAGTGGAGTTTCTTGAACCGTGAAGTTGAAGAATTTAATACGTAAAGAAAGTAAAGTGTGAAAGAAGAAAACTAAAAAATAAATAAATAAAAAACCAAACTAAGCAAAGCTTAGACAACGGATAAACATACTTATATAGATAAAAACGTACTTAAATACATATTAAACATCCAAGACTCGAGCACAAACATTCGTATTTTCACACAAATATCTGCCCCGACCGGGAATCGAACCCGGGACCTCAAGCTTCGTAGTCAGGTTCTCTAATAACTAGGCTATCCGGCCGTATATGCAACAAAAACAAATGATGAAACAAAAAGTTTTAAAACCAGCTTTTTTGTTGACTGCCCTTTTTGTTACTGTACCTTCTCTGTAGATCTCAAGTAAATCTTACCACTGGAATTGAGTTAAATTCGACTAACAAGATTTGATACATACCTACTAACACTGCAAGTCAAAAGTCAAGTAAACATTTAGTTTTATTAAATTTAAGCTATAATGAATGTCGAATATTTACTCCCGGTTAGAAAACACTGTTGGTCTTGGGCTTTTTTTTGTAGTATCGTTCTTAAGCACCACACTCTTGCACTTATCTGATCTCTTAAGAAATCTATCACGCCAAACATTATGAAACGAATGAGCGGCGAACAAACAAACATTGAAAAATAAGTATGCTAATGACTTTTTGTTATTGGCAACACTCCAACTGCTTGTGAACTCTGTACAAAAAAGGTGCACTCCAGTGTGGGCTCAAAACTTGTTTTTAAATATTTTTTTACCTATCGTTATCATTTTTCCAAGATATTATCAATAAACTAGCTGTTGCCCTTGACTCCGTCCGCGAAGAACAGGGTTAGGTATAAAAAATAGCCTACGACCTATTCTCAGACCAACCGAATGTGGAGGAAAAAAATTCATAAAAATCGGCCAAGGCGTTTCGGAGGAGTTCGATAACAAACACCGTGACACAAGATTTTTATATATTAGACTAGCTGTTGCCCGCGACTCCGTTTGCGAATAATATAGCCTACGACCTATTCTCAGACCTACCAAGTATAGAGAAAACAGTTTCATAAAAATCGGTCAAGCCGTCTCGGAGGAGTACGATAACAAACACCGTGACACGAGATTTTTATATATATTAGATAATTTTGCAACAATGTCAATTTTGAAAACAACATTAGGTGCCTCTTAATTTGACTCAATGTTGGGTAACTTTGGTCCAAGTGAAAACCACATAAAATATGAAAGGGTATAATAAAAACATGAAAACGTGGGCGGTAAGTCTAAAACCAACCATATGGCTATGTGCCATAATTTCAATACAATAATAAAACCAGTAAGTACCGAGTTCTGTTGATCCCAATGGACAAAGTTACCCATCAGGGCCAAAGTAACCCCGAGCTTACGATATTTAACGCATTCATTGCCGGCTGTCAAACACGGGACTATGTCAGATGCCCCAAACGCACATGTTCGTTCAATTGCCTGCAAAATTGTGACAGCGGCACTAGGCGAAAGTCAAGAAAACGCTTATAAAAACGCATATATGCGTCGCTGGCAGTGAATGTGTCAAATTGTTATAATTATCATTTTTATAAATGACGTGCATTAACTTCACACATATTTTATAATTTGCAAATTACAAATACCAAATTACAATTGTAGGTGAACATTATTATTTTAATAAATGGTTGGAAAACTCATGTGTCATACATTTATAAATAAATAAATAAATAAATATCACGGGACAATTCACACCAATTGACCTAGTCCCAAAGTAAGCTTAGCAAAGCTTGTGTTATGGGTACTAGGCAACGGATAAACAAACTTATATAGATAGATACTTACTTAAATACATATTAAACACCCAAGACCCGAGAACAAACATTCGTATTTTTCATACAAATATCTGCCCCGACACGGGAATCGAACCCGGGACCTCAAGCTTCATAGTCAGGGTCTCTAACCACTAGGCCATTATTATTTATATTGTTGAAATATTGTACCAAAATGTATTTCAAATTGCTATTTGATATTATATTACAAAATGGAGTTCGAAGTACGTAATTAGAATTCACTGAAGGAGCTATCAATTTCGTAAGGCTTGATTTCATTGATGTTTGAATGATGGGAATCCATAAAAACTATTTATTCTAAACAAACAGTATTCGCTTATCCGCGCCGATGGACCAAAATAAACTATATTGACGAGTTTTTTTTAAGGCCAATATCTCAAGTATGTTATTTAACTCTCTATCTAAACCTCCAAGGAATAAGGTTTACATTGGTACAAATCGTAATGAGATTCGTGACTTTTTCGAGTTGAAAGCTCAAATAACGGCGAACATCTTCAGTTTCTGCGAATAAAGATTATTGTTTTCGATAAAAACGGATTTATTCACGTATAAGATTTCTACTTCAGTTGATAGATTATGAATAAGAACAGAAAAATGTATCTGATAAATATATCCAAAGGTTATTCGCTTCGAACAAATAAGACTACCACTTACTTATTCCAACACATATTTATTTGATACATTTTCAGGTGTACACATTCATAAATATTCAAAAGTCATAAAACGAAAATAAATTTAACATGAAGTAACCACAGATAAAAGTAAATATTATTACTGTAGTAGGTACTGTTCAAATAAAATTGGCGTTGTGAAAAATAAACAGCTATTTCATCCCACTTTGATGTAATCGAAACTTTCTTGTCGCAAGTTTTGGAGATTTTCAGAACGAAAAACAAAAACACGATTACTTAGCGGGATTTCGGAGGTGGTTTCTAATTAAATGCCCGGCGATGATGCCAAGTTTGTCCGCTATAGCTTCAATACCAGTAGGTCTATGAATTAGTCACTAGTCAGAGTCATCCATCACAGACAGCCTACATTCTAAATGCAACTGCCGAACTCCCATATATTTCTATTGCCGCTAGCGGGCAAATTTCGTGCCGTTTTGACGACTGAAATGGAACTGCAAAAGAAAATGTTTGGATATGCAGTCCGTAAGAAATTGAGCACTTTGCATTTAGACGGTCGGATAGCCCAATGGTTAGAGGACCTGGCTACGACGCTTGAGGTCCTGGATGCGGCCCCTGGTCGGGACAGATAACTATTATGTATGACAATTACGAATGTTTGTTCTCGAGCGTTGGTTATTTAATGGGTGAATCAACTTTTTCTTACCACCCGTTGCAATGGTCACACAAATTATGTCCCTTTTGGACAACCTAATCATCTTTCTATGAAACAGTATGAAAATGTTACTGGGAGTACCGGGGACAGAGTAGGTCAACAACACAAAAAGTTGATTCATCCTAATATGTATTTACTTAAGTATGTATCTGTATATTTAAGTACCTATGTTTATCCGTTGCCCCATAACACAAGTATCATTACTTTTAGATTTAAATTTGGTGAATTGGTGTCAATGTGTTTTGATCATTGCATTTCTATCAGCCACGTGACGTGACGTACGTAGTTACCTATAATATTTATTATAAACTTTTTTTCATCATTATTATCGATTTTATCAACGTTGTTGCGACTTGTTTTTTGTTGTGGTAATAATCGTGGGACAGTAATGACGTCTGTACCTCTACCACGAGTTGCACTAGTTTACAGTGACCGTACTCGCTAGCGATGGCGTAAACGATTTGTATGGAGAATTGTACTTCCGTAAGTGACCGCTAGAGGCGCTGTACACAATTCTCCATACAAATCATTTACGCCGTCGCTAGCGAGTACGGTCACTGTAAACTAGTGTAACTCATGGTAGAGGTACTGACCCAAGTATGTTTGCCCCAATATTTGCCTAGTATATTTTTCATTAACGTAAATATTTCGGCGAATGCGCCAAGTGAAGTGCTCGCATAAAATTTAACTTACGACTCTCAGGGTGCTCATATTTGGCCCACACAACTGCGAATGTTCTTCATACTTAACATTCATATTCACGAGTTAATTATAAAAAGAATAGTCCCGAGTAAGGGTTCGGCCATACCGCTGCCTAAAATACGGAAACGTTACGGAATCGCAGTGACGTGCCGTAAACGTCAGGCTTTACCGCATGCTCTCCATAGAAAAGTCGTGACGTTTACGATGCGTCACTGCGATTCCGTACCGTCACGACTTTACTATAGGCCCATACTACACGGGCGGTTTCCCGCCGCGGTTTCCCGCTCGACGGAGCTGCGCAGTGTAGTTTGCACCATACAACTTCCATATAAAATTGTGTCTAGTGGCGGTTCAGAAGCGGTTTCCCGCGGCGGGAGAAACGCCCGTGTAGTATGGGCCATAGAGAGCATGCGGTAAGGCCTTGGTCGTTCTGACCCGCCACCCGCGGCGGGCAGCGGCCCGTCGCCCGCCGCGTCTATATGCTGTGTTCGTCAATGTTCGGGAGTGGTCGTTCTCGCCCGCCTCGTTCGGGACGTCGCACGCGTCGGGCGACGGGCCGCTGCCTGCCCGCCGCGGGTGGCGGGTCAGAACGACCAAGGCCTAAAGCCATCATTTACGGCACATCACTGCGATTTCATTAAGTCTCCGTATTTTAAGCAGCGCTATGGCCGAGGAATTTTGCATAGAATTTGAATTTTACGAAACGGGCGCATGAGAGCTAAATAAAACCTAACCTATCTCATTCTGAGAGGAGGTATGTGTCCAGCAGTGATAACGGAAGTTTGCTTATCATTTTTAGCATTAACTTATTGAGCAGTTTATTCCAAGTTTGAGCATGAATTCAAAAACCTACCTGAATTTAAATAAATTATGTTTCGTTAGCTTTATTTATGTACAACTTAAGCCATGTTTCGCAACCTTTAGAAGCAGATTCCTTAGTAAATCTTCGATCAACATTGTCAGCATTACTAGCTTACTTAATTCATTGTCATCCAGTATAAATGTTGCTGTAACACGTCCATCATTCATCCCTTCTACGTGACCCAATCAAGGAAATATGCCCTTGTCTGTTTGTTTAAGCTTTTCCTTGATGCTTTCTGTTTGAACATTGTCATGGCCTTCTTAGAGGTGGGAAAAATTATGTTCCTTCGTCTTATGGTTGATATGGGCGGTGTTTTGAAAAAATAAAATAAAAAATTGTGTCAAAAATAATTACTTTTTAGGGTTTCTTACCCATCACCCTAGTCTATATACGTCCCAATGCAAGGCACAGGCCTCCTCTCAGAATGAGAGGGGTTGGACCGTAGTTCCCACGCTGACCCAGTGCGGATTGCAGTGCAAGTTTCTTACCCGAATGGTAACAAACAAAACCCTATTAATGTCGCTACACTGTTTCAGTCCATGTGTCTGTCACAGGGCAGAATCGTAATAAATAGACAACTGTAATTTATACATAATTTGTTGAAATGTGTATACTATTGCCACTTTAACAACAAATAACAAAAATTAATTTAAAAATTACCAGCGCTCTCAGTTTGCCAATATAAAACGACACCACACTGCGTAAACTTTTCTAAAAACTGGATATTTATATATACGGCCGTTTATACTGTATATTTTGATTCCGACTCGCACTTGACCAGTTTTTATTTAATGTACGTTGCAAACAAGAATATAACTAATACTTCGAGACTTTGGCGTTCAAGCAATATACCGACGTGATTAAGTCACGATTGTGCTATTGTTTATGAAGTACCACAAAATGCTCAGCGAATACTCGTTTATTTATGGAACTATGGAATTTTCCAGGATAAAAACTATCCTATTCCCTTCCCCGGGAAGTTAAGTAAGTTAAACTCCATACCAAATTTCAGCTAAATCGGTTCAGACGTTATTGAAAGATTAAAAATCATTTTTAAAGTCAGACATTTTGCGTTAAACTTGTGACAGTTATAAATAAAGCCACAGGCTCTTTTTAACACGCTTTTTTTTAAAGCAAAGCTCAAGTCGCCCAACTACTTTTTTATTTAAAGTTGCAATTTGTAGTCGATTAATTCAACCGTTACTTAATCAATAAATGTCATACGTTGTAGTTCGACGATCGATTTTCTTTGGCGAAACGTTCGGTCTATTTCGACTAGTTACATTATCAGTTCCATTGGTGGAACTAGTTGGACTTTTTTCCGAGTAGTTACATTCAACGAAGAGGGTTTCCTTAATGAAACTATATAGTTGGACTTTTTTTTCCTAGTAGCTACATTAATAGTATTAGTATAATACAGAGTTAATTTAATGGAAGTAAATAGAATGCTCCCAAGTATAAATCATTTTTTTAAATAAGCAAAGGAATTGAAATTAAGTAGGTACTTTTTATTATTTGTATTCGTTTTTATTTTATATTAAATGTTTTTATTTTATTTCGTTGAATGTAACTAATCGGAAAAAAGTCCATCTAGTTCCATCAATGGAACTGATAATGTAACTAGTCGGAATAGACTAAACGTTCACTCCAAAATCTGTAAGCGTCCTATTGTATTTTAATGTTTTGTATAAAAGTTTTTTCTCCAGTTGCCAAGCGGCAACAGCTGTTCACAAACTTCGCCAAGTTGGGATATTGTAGTGGAAGTGTTAGTCAGGGGGAAAATTGCTTTGCGAAGAAAAAAATGAAATTTTCAGCTCCAGTTCACATTTTTTTGATAGATTGTTATGGTTACTAGACTATAATTAGATAGATTTAGGCCAAGAAGTAAACGGTCCAGATTAGACTAGCAGTGTCATTTAAAAAATACATCGATCGTTGATTCGAGTAAAACAGAAGCTTGTAGAAGAGCAAAAAACAAGATTTTGCTTCAAACAGCTATGCTATACTAGCTTTTGCCCGCGGCTTCGCTCGCGTGTACCATGAGTATTCCAAAGAACCAAGATATCAAGCAAGCAAGCATACAGGCAAGCAAGCAAGCATGCAAGCATGCAAGCAAGCATGCATGCACGCATGCAAGCAAGCGTGCAAGAAAGCGTGCAAGTAAGCGAGCAAGCAAGCCCGACTAAACTTCAGGTAGATACGGTCCTTTACAGTATTTCTTTATATACAATGTTTTTCACTAAGTATTCGAAAGCGGGCACTAAAATAACCAGGTTTGTTAATAATATAAAACCTATTACTAATTTCCCCTGTCTTGCATTAGGTATTATTCAATGTTTTCTTACCTTCTACGGAAACTTGAGTAACTGGAAGCGCTGTGTACCTACTTAGCATTGATATTATACATATTATAGTATTTTGTAAAAGTGTTGTGTGACCTAACCGCTAAGGAGTTATACCCTCCATCATCAGCTCATCTGAATAACCAGAAAGAATACAACTAAAGTTCTATATGTGCATATGATATTTAAAGAAACTTCCTATAACTCCTAACCGTTAAGGAGTTTAACCTTCCATCATCAGCTCACCCGGATAAACTGAAAGAATACAACTATCGGTCTATACGCACCTATAATATTTGAAAAAATATCCTCAACTCCTAACCGTTAAGGAGTTTTACCTTCCATCATCAGCTCATCTACATGAGATGATGTCTACCAGACGCAAACACTTAAATAGCTTGAGAAAATATATGAAAAACGTAATGCGTGCCAACAAAATTTGAGGGTTGCCCTCGATTTCCCTAAGATCCCGATATCAGATCCTGATTTGGTGACAATGGAACCATCTCAGGAGTATATTGTATTCTTTCGAATAAAAAAATATTTTTTATAATCGGTCCACAATTGACCAAGAAACCGGCGAACATACCTACATAAAAAAATACATGAAGTGGAATGCATGTAATCTCCTCCTTTTTTTGAACTCGGTTAAAGAGCCCTTTGCGGCCTATTTACAGTGTGAACTTATGAATTTTGAAATTTTAGCTTTCTAAAAACCAATAAAACGCAAAATCCCGTTTCTTCCCGTTCCCGTAAGAATTTCGGGAAATGCTTTCTTAGTGCTCCCCTACACTCTCCAAGGAACCCACTTGCCAAATTTCGTCTTTCTACGACCCGTAAAACGATAAATCCCGTTATTTCCCGTTCCTGTGGGAATTTTTGAAAGTCCTCTCACAATGCTCCTCTACACTCCCCAAGCAACCTACATGCCGAATTTAGCTTTCTACAACCAGTAAAACGAAAAATCCCGTTTTTTCCCGTTCCCGTGGGAATTTTGGAAAATCCTCTCTCAATGCTCCTCTACACTCCCTAAGCAACCTACATGCCGAATTTCAGCTTTCTATGACCAGTAAAACGAAAAATTCTGTTTTTCTCGTTCCCGTGGGAATTTTGAAAAGTCCTCTCTCAATGCTCCTCTACACTCCCCAAACAACCTACATGCCAAATTTCAGCTTTCTACGATCACCAAAACGAAAAATGCCGTTTTTTCCCGTTCCCGTGGGAATTTTGTAAAGTCCTCTCTCAATCCTCCTCTACACTCCCTAAGCATCCTACATGCCGAATTTCAGCTTTCTACGACCAGTAAAACGAAAAATCCCGTGTTTTCCTTATCCCGTGAGAATTTCCAAAAATCCTTAAAACAGTTTTTTACTATTATAATTACCTACTTCTATGTCAAACTTGAAGAGTCTAGTAATTATAGTTCATAGGATCCCGTTGAACTGAATATATAAATCCCGTTTTTTCCTTATCCAGTGGGAATTTTGAAAAATCCTGAAATTAATGTTTTAACTAATATATTACCTACTTGTGTATCAAATTTGAAGAGTCTAGTTATTATAGTTACTGAGATAGGGTCACTCGGAATCGAATTTATAAATCCCATTTTTCCCGTTCCCGTGGGAATTCCCAAAAATCCTTTCTTAGTGGATGCCTACATTGTATAAGGTATCTATGTGCAAAATTTCAAGTCTCTAGATCTAGTTGTTTGGGCTGTGCGTTGATATATCAACAGTCATTTAGTTTATTTAGACATTTCAACCCCATCGCACCCCATCCAGGGAGATGGTATTTTACGTCCGCCACGTCGGATTTTAAAACCGTTGTTGTTTTCATAACCAGCGACCCGATAAACCATAGAAACAACACCCATGTTGATTTTCAGACTTTGTTACCCCTTTCCCCCCTTGTAGGGGTTGAATTCTCAAAAAACCTGAAACACGTGTTTAATCATTTACCATTAGGAGTACTTCTGTGAAGTTGCGAATAAAATAGTCGAACTAATCTTGTTTCCCCATACAAACTTTGAACCCCCTTTTCACCCCCTTAGGGAGTGAATTTTGAAAAATCCTTTCTTAATGCACCCCTAGACCTTATAAGGAACCTACACGCCAAATTTGGAATCTCTAGGCCCAGCGGTTTGGGCTGTGCGTTGATATGTCAGTCAATCAGTCAGTCAGTCAGTCAGTCAGTCAGTCAGTTTCTTCTTTTATATATTAAGATATTATGCATAATTCAACTTTTCGGGTAAAATTGTATACAATTTCTCTTAGAATTTCACGCTCTTTACGATTGTGTTTTTATCATAAACATCGGAACAGTCAAGTTACTCAAAAATACTTGAACACGCACGTACGCGATTAACAATAAGGGGCTAAATTCAGGAACGGGCCTTCATGGATTTGGTAGCGGTAATTCAATCGTTTCGGTTGGGACGTTTGGTTTGAACTGCTATTCAGGAACGCCCAAAATCACTGGTATGCGAGAGGTTTGGGATGAGCCTTATTTATTTGTTTATTTATTTATTTACAAAGCGAATAAACAGGAAAGTAAGGCTCATCCCAAGCTCAACCCATTCCTATCCTCTCACAAACGATTGAATTACCTATCGCTCGTAAACCATGTTGAGCCGTTCCTGAATTCAGTCCAAGGTCGTGTTCAGATATTTTGACCACCTTGAATGCTCCGATATTTATGATAGCGCTTGTACTTTGACGTTCTTGGACAGTTTTTCGTTCAAGGTTAAAATATTATCCCACGGGAACGCATTATCGGGATATTAGGTATCCTAAGACTCAATTCAGGTCTTTGTTTATCTGTACTCAAGATTTCATTTAAATCTGTTCAACCATTATCATTTGATGGACTAACAAACATCCAAGCAACGTCACAAACTTTCTCATATGATTATATTAGTAGGATCAAGTTGGATTAAACTAAAGCTTAACACTGTTAAAACTAATCCCCAACTGAAATCTCAAATTAATAAAGTCAGCTGACGACATAACGTCCAACAGTTGGAAGTAACGAAGCCCAAAACAATTACAATAACAAGACGTGGGAACTCGTAATAAACTCTATATATCCAAAGATATACCGAACTTAAGTATTGTGTTTCCCCATCTGTGCCCAGTCTTCGAAATACACTGTCGACTGCTTTTAGAGATGTTTCGCACAGTTTCATGCGACTTTTGGAAGAACAAGCTTGGTTGTAGTTTTAGTTTCGAACACAAAATACGTCTTTGCGAGGAAGTAATTTGCACCCTAGTTGCGGCGATTAGTCGTTCAACTTTTACCAGCTCCTTACGAACTTTTATTTAAGTTGCAATGTCTGTTTGTAGTGTCAGGTAAAATCTTGTGTGTCGAATTTAATTCCCTTCTAGTGAAAGACTATGTATGGATGACAATGCAAAAAGCTTGAATTAAAAGGGGAATTTCAGAAATAGAGTACAAAATTAAATATATTTTTAATTCCGATTTTAGAAATTTTTGCATGGATCTACTCAGAATCAATAGCACTATCGATTGTAATGGAGTAAAAAAATGTCCCCGGTTTTTGATACAAAAATAAGTGTCGCTTTGGTTACCTTCAAACACAAATGTATGAAAAGTAAAACCTCGGGACACATTTTTCTCTATGTAGAATCGATAGTGCTACTGATTCTGAGTAGATGTTTTTAAAAATCTGAGAAAAAATATGTATTGTTTTACCCTATTTCTGAAATTCCCCAAAAATGTAAATTTTCGTGAGATTGCTTAGAACATCAAGCGTTGTTTCTATGGAATTACTCAATAAATGTAAACCATGTCACCAAGATCGGAGGCCAAATTGTTTGATGTGTTCGGAATCACAATCGTTTTCTCCATTTCTTTCTATCAAAGAGTGTCAGGATGAGGGTAGACAAGGATAGAGAACATGATCGCGAGCACCCGTGCGTTAAACAATAATGGTCTCGGGATATAACGGGCAAAATTGGGCGAAATTTAATTTTGAATATCAAATGTGAGTGGGCTAGTTTATTTTAATTTGCCCGAGTCCCACGGTAACATAATAGGCTTATTATAAACGCATTTGTTCTCAATTGCCTTCCTGGATTTAACAACATTCTATGACCATTGTAATTATTTTATTTTAGTAACTGAACACCAATTAAACATTTATGAGTTTATTGCGTTTCCGTCAATCTGGGAAGCCCCGTCAGCTATTTTAATTAAGACACCTAAACAAGTTTGATATTTTTACCGCTCTGATTTCACACGACAAGAATAACAAACCTGTTCAGATTCATCGAAAGTAAGCTCTAGGCAATAATACGAGACAAATGCTTACCTTGCGATGTGAGGAGACAGGACTTTTCTCGTGAAATATTTTTTTCAAGACTTCCCGGCCGTCCTAAATTGCCCAGTTTAACGGTGCTGTAAAATCCATCCTAATATTATAAATGAGAAAGGTACTCTGTCTGTTTGTCTGTCTGTTACCTCTTCACGCTTAAACAGCTGAACCAATCAAGAAGAAAGGTAAAAAGATAGTTTGAGACCCTGAGAAGGACATAGGATAGTTTTTATTCCGGAAAATTGCAAAATACCCGCGGGATGGCGATGAATGAATGCTTTGCAGACGAAGTCGCGGGTAACAGCTAGTGTCTAATAAACTCCTTTTTTTGCTTTATGTCATTCCTTACGCCAATTTTTTTTTTCATTTCAATATGTTTTTTTTTATTTCGGCAGGGCGTGCCGAGTTGTCGGCAACCCCTCACTCTCCGTTAAACTCGATCCTCTTGCTCTCCGCAGAGACGTTAGCTCCCTTTGCGTGTTCTATAAGATCTACAACGGGGAATGCTCTGAGGAACTCTTTGACCTCATTCCAGCTGCGGGGTTCCATTACAGATCCTCCCGTCGTAAGCATTCATTTCATCGACATCATGTTGATGAATGGCAGTCTTCGACGGTGCGTTTTAAGCGGTCTTTTTTGCCACGAACTTGCAAAATCTGGAACGAGCTTCCCGCTGGGGTCTTCCCATTGAGTTACGACCTGGGTGCCTTTAAGAGGAGAGTGTACAATTTTCTGCAGGGCCGACAACGCACTGGTATCGCGTAAAGCGCTGCGAGTGTCTATGGACAGTGGTGTTCATTTAACATCAGGTGACCCATTAGTTCGTTTGTCTGGCTTCACTAACATAAAAAAAAAAAAAAAAAAAAAAAAAAATATGTAAAATCAATCCGACCACTTGAAGCGGAAGGAAATCCGTTGTTACTAAAAAAGAAAAAAAAAAACTAAAATTCACTTTTACAATTAACTAATTGAACACAGAATAGCTTCCAGCAAATATCCGGACCCTTGTTTTCCTTGATGTTTACTGGGCCATTATTTAGTTTTCTTCTATTATTATTTGATATGAGCTTGATTTCATATTAACTTGATTTATTTCAATAGAACATTATTCCTATTCAAATAATACATCACCAGCTCTCTGAGCTGATATGAGTACCTACGTCTCGTGTGTATCACTGCATTTAATCAACAAAGTTAAAATGGTTGGTATGCTAATATTTCATTCAGCCGTTGACGCGAAACCTCACTACCTACATATTAATGAACAAAGAAGTTGAAAAATCTATTCGACATACTAACGTGTTTGTTTGGTTGCCTGACAGACTGACAGGTAGACAATATTCAGCCTAAACCACTGGAGCTAGAGACTTGAAATATGGCAAAAAGGGTGAAGTACCCAGTAGTCAGCAAGGCACCGGTAGTCGACCGTATATGAGTGCGAGGAGTACGAAAGATAATATCTCTCGTGCTATTCCCACTCATGTGAAAGATTAGTAGAGACCAACTACCGGTGCTTGGCTGACTATATACTGGGTATTTTAAGCCTTGAGGATCATAAAGGTGCGCCAAGGCATTCATTTTCGGAAATAAAACAGCAATCCAATCTTTTATTCATTCACATGAGCGAGGCTAGTTTCGTTTTAACACATTTCAAATTCTTTAATATTATATAATTTTATTCATAAAAGCTTCATATTTGTTAAAAATACGTTTTTAATATACAAATTTTAATGATTTATGTTAACATAGAATAAATTAGTTAACACGTTTTCGTACGAAATTATTATTCGGATTGCCTCATCGAAGTTAACATGAACATAGACGGCCATTAACTTGCCATGGTCAATAATTAACTGCTTCTAATTGGTATAATACACACCGTTATACTACGACGGTTAAAAGGCAAAACGCATGAAGCGAAATTTTTTGATCATTACAGGAAACCCGGCTCAAACGACGGAGAAAAATTCTCTGATTTCAAATATGTATATAATTCATTTTGACAAAAAGTGTCGCTTCATGCGATTTGCCTTTTAACACTCTAATTAAAACCACACAACACACTACTGTGTGTAATAATTTTTACTCTATACACGATGTTTTTTCTTGCTTATATAGATAAATAAATACTTAAATATATAGGAAACATCCATGACTCAGGAACAAATATTCGTGCTCATCACACAAATTAATGCCCTTACCAGGATTCGAACCCAGGACCTCTTGCTTCGTAGGCAGGGTCACTACCAACTAGGCTAATGCGGTCGTCAAAAAAAATAATAATAAATATCACGGGATACTAGACCCTAACTGACATAGTCCGAAATTAAGCAAAGCTTATACCATGGTTGGCAACGGATTAACACACACAATCGATACTATTCTAATCTAAAGTTCCATTATTGGCGCACTATTGATAGTCTCCCAGAGGGTATGTATTACAATACCGAAGTACGAAAGACCGAATGTATTAAAACATCGAATGGGTCAAAAGACCGACACGATTTTTTTCTGAAACCGTTAACTTTTTAAGATTGTTATAAAACAAACCTAACCTAACCTAATGGGTTCTGTATGATGCCGTTTTAATAAATTCTGAAAAGTTTACGGTTTCAGAAAAAAATAGTGTCGGTCTTTTGACCCATTCGATGTTTTAATACATTCGGTCTTTCGTACTTCGGTATTGTAAAACACACCCCTCCCAGACAGGTGAAGTTAATATTAGCAAACAATTCTCGTTTTACCCATGAATTCATTCTTAATAAACTCATCATCGTCATCATAATTTCAGTTGAAAGACGTGCACTGCTGAACATAAGCCTCCCCTAAGGTTCATCAAACAGACCGCTCCTGCGCTATACGCATCCAACGCGTTTCTACGACCTTTATACTAGGTCGCCGATCCATCTTGTTGGAGGACTACCTACACAGTGTCTTCTGGTCAGTGGACGCCATTTGGGAACTTTTTTCCCCATCGGCCATTAGTTCTACGAACGATGTGCCTTGTCCACTGCCACTTGAGTCTGGCGAATCTTCGAGTTATGTCGGCGACTTAAGTTCTTGCGCGCATTTCATCATTTCTAATGTGATCCCGCAGAGAGACTCCGACTATAGCCCTCCATCTCCATCTGGGTTACCGGCAACATCACAGTTCCATAAGCCATTACTGACAACACACTGGTCAAAGACTTGACTTGAGACTCTGCACATTACCTCGCCCTTGTAGTTATACTTGACCATAAAAGTTGTGGTGGCAAACCACGGGTGTCCACGGGTGTTGGTCACTTACCACCACGTGACCCACTGACTCGTTTTCCATCTATAAAAAATCGGTCATTTAATGATAAGTAAGAATCACTGTCCAATTGCCCATAGGCAAGCATTGCTGGTTCGTGATGGTGACAGAACTAGAGAGTAGGATGGTGATAATTCAAAATTTAAAAAATTCAACATTATTTTATTTCAACAAAGGTTTTTACAGATTGTGTCGAATTGTCCTTTTAAGTTAAGCACTTGTATTTGTAGGAATTTGTTCCTTCACACGGATTTCTTCCTTTATGCTAAAAATAATTCATAGCTAAAACATTTGTGAGTCGTTCTCAAATAAACCTGCACACAATTAATAAAAATATTAATGGTAGTAATAAAAGTATTTCAGAACATTAGCCGTGTTCGTCCATCTGCCTGTCTACCTCAACTTAGTGTATGAATAGAAAAAATCTAAGTGTACGTCATTATGCCGGTCCGAATTGGGAATGTATAAAAAAATTACCAGTGGTTTTTATATTTTTTTTGTATAGAAAATTCCATTACAAGAAACTAATTTCAATATTTTGTCATTTAGTTCTCTACTTTTTTCAAAATTAATTATTGAAACTATTTTGGTTGATGACGTCAGATTATAATTGAGGACTCCCACACTGCCAAATTTCTAAATCTATCTAAATGCGTACGATAAGGCAACCCCTTTAATTATTTTTTGCGTAGTGGTACACTGTAACTAGTGTCACTTTACTGGCACTGTCAAAGTACTAGATGTCAGACAGCGGGTCCAAATCAAACTCCGTAGTATAATCCACGCGTAAATTGTGAAGAATTCTAACCACACAGAATAAAGTACAACTTGGACAGGTCGCGCAATTTACACCAATGTCAAATGAAGGTCACTACTTATTTATTATATAATAAATTCATTACATAATATTAAAATTAAATAACTACAGAAAACGAGTTAAAAAGCATTTATCTCGTAATGGTTTTCGATTTACTATACATTGAAAAAAAAATAGACATCCCTAATTGCACTAGCCCCGTTTTTTGTCATTAAATAGTGGACACATAACAAGCTGAAATAAAATAAAAGAGAACAAACAAAACTAACGACGACATAATTAAAGCTCGCTGTTAAAGGGCAAAGCTTTTAAAACTTTCAAACTCGCAATATTGCTCGGCTACTCAAACTTTATTAAATCTAAATGACAAAATAACTCGCAACAAAATTTATTAATAAGTAAACAAGTTTATTATGAAATCCTTGTTAAGCCTATTTGCGCCACGAGTCAGTTGCTAGAAATTGGTTAGAAAGACATAATTAAATCGTCTTAACTTTAAAATTTAGTTCATTTGATTAGTTTCAAACCAAATGTTTTGAAATTTTCAACAAGAGTTGGCTGAGAAGCTGAGTTTGGAAGAGAGGCTGGGATCAGGTTGGTGGAGGAGTGGAGTGTTAAGGGGTGGCATACTTCCTGTTAACTTCAATGCCTTCCTTTCGATTGGTCTATTTAAAATTAGACAATTCTGGATGGACTAGGCGGGAGAGGAGGTGCTGAAGGCTGAAGGGCGTTGTGACATTCCGACGCGTTCAGCTTTGCCATCGGACAGATGTTGGCTTTGCTCCTCGTTCAGTCATATACATAGGGACGTCCCCTTCGCCTAAAAAAAATATAGTAACTTACACACGCAGTTTGATTGAGTGTAGGTAGGTAGAAGTTTGGCCGCTAGGATTTGTCTGGCTGCTTACTTACAGGAAGTATTGAAATAATTCCCTGAATACTATATATAGGATCAAATTTGTAAAAATACATAATTTTTCTAAGAGTTTTGAAGCGTCTGGTAAAAGTTGCCGCCGGTGGGAGAGGTCTGGCAGTATTGAATACTAATTTCTAACAATATTCTGTATAAAAGATACATAAAAATATCAGCCATGTGAAATTAGGACAAGTGAGTAGTCTTTTTACGTACCTTTAGCATCTGGTATCTGTAGATTGGCCGTCGGCCCAAGTTAGCAGGTATGCTCGCTTAAAGTACCTACATACTAACACTATTTTATCCCGTATATTTTACTCATGAGAAAATAAGTAACGTCTGGCAGCTCTGGGATCTTGCTCTTTAACCGTTTTTTACTGGATATAAAGCTGGTACTTATAAAATGATAAAGTATGTATTTAAATAGTCAGTTATAGTAAAAAAAGTAATACAATGCTGTTAATGACTTGGTTTCCATTCAAATCCAACTCCCAATCAAAACTTGAGACAATTTAACGCCCCAAAGAATTCGATTACATAAATTATGCATACGCGAGAACATGTTTTAAAAATACTCGAGGTTTGAAGGCAGGCTATTTTTAGATGCGGAGGAGTATGAAGTCACGACCACCTGACTCATTTGGCGTACGTTGTTACAATGATACGACAAAAAGTTACCTTTTTTGTGCGCGTTTAAGACAGTCTGTCGTATAAACCAAGCAATGGGCATATGAGAACATACGATAATAGAGAAAGAATGGAGCCTGTCTTAATTGACAACTTGTTTTAAAAACACTTCAAAATGTATATACGATTCGAAAGCATTTTGCTTCCTGAACACTACACTATATTTATAAAAAAAAAATATATCGCTTAATATAAAAAATACAAAAGAATAGAAAATATGTCCTAATTTTACCAATTCTATAATACAATAGATAAAATGTCAAAAAGTGTTGCCAAAGAAAAAATAAGCTGTTCAATAATTTTGTATTTGTCATTGACACTGTCACTTTTATTAAGTACATGATTTGGGGGCTGCCACGAATTAAATTTTTGAACTTCGTATCATGCCATTACTTTCACTCTTGTGTTTGTGACTAAAACGGCACGGTTCGAAGTTCAAAAATCGAATTTCGTGGTATAAAACCGGATCACTTAAAACTTTTTTTCGAAGGAGATAAGATAAAGGGTCTATTCTACGGTAGAACTGGAGTTACGCCATTTTAGAATAGAATAATAGTAAATTAAGTACAAACCCAGGTGAAAAAAATAAACTATCAGCGTATTTGTCTTTCCAAACCAAGTACAGGGAACCAATAAAATAAGTGGCTCAAAAAAACTAAATGTTATCAATTTTAGTTCATCTCAGCCTGATACAGGGTGTTCCAAACTTCAAGGATAACTTGTGGGAATAATACGAGAAAAAATCCATAACACTTATTTAAGCTAAGGTTAGCGTTGGGTCTGTATACATCTTACTACAGGGCACAGGCTTCCCTGTACAATGAGATAGATTATGTCGTTCTCACGCGGGTCCAGTGTGGATTATATAAACTTTATACTTACAACACGCACACTGTTGAATTTCTTCACCAGTATGTGCAGGTCTCACATTATTTTCCTACATCGTAAACCTCATGTTATTTTTCATCAAATCATCATCATCATCCCAGTTTGTGTACGTCCCCTGTGTGCCCTGCCTCCTCTCAGAATGAGAGGGCTTGGGCCGTAGTTCCCACGCGAGCCCCGAGAACATTGGGAACTTCACACACACCATTGAATTTCTTCGCAAATGTATGCAGGTTTCCTGCGATGTTTTCCTTCGCCGTAAAGCATGGTAAATTTCAAATGTAATTTCGCGCATAAATTTTGAAAACTCAGAGGTGCGAGCCGGGTTTTGAACCCACGACCCTCTGCTTCTGCTTCTGCTTGAGACTCTGGTTTGACCTATGGCCTCTCAAGCAGAGGGTCTTGGGTTCAAATCCCGGCTCACACTCTCTGAGTTTTTCGGAATTTATGTGCGAAATTACATTTGTAATTTACCATTAGCTTTACGGTGAAGGAAAACATCGTGAAGAAACCTGCATACACCTGCAAATAAATTCAATGGTGTGTGTGAAGTTCCCAACCCGCAATGGGCTCGCGTGCGAACTACGGCCCAAGCCCTCTCATTCTAAGAGGACGCCTGTGCACTGCAGTGGGACGTATAAAGGTCGGGACGATGAATGCTTAGAAACGCCAGCTTTTATAATTATCAGAATTGAATTGACTAACTAGTCCTGATTACAGTCGTGTCCAGAATCGCCCTCTATTGTTGCATTATTTAATTTTGATCTAAGATCCACTTGTAAATTGGTGCAAGTTTTTAAAATCGAACATTTTTAAACACAAGCCAAAATCAACATATTACCACAGTTGAACAATTCATACAGTTTAGAATCGCCTTTGATGTCGGACGATACCGCCGCCCGTGTAGGTATTTACGCTATCAGTCGCAAGTGTGCAAGGGTTGTCAAAAAATAAAAAATAAAAAAAGTAATTATTATGTAATCATTTATTTACAAGTACCTATGTAAAGTACCTAAATGCACTTACATGTTGCACTGCCAGATATTTTCGTGATAAGTACTTTATTTTTAGATGTTTTCAGTTTTCTATTATTAAATTTAATTATGCAATGTGTTCGCATACGGATGAACAATCTTATCATAAAAGTTTGAGGAAAACATGAGCATTCAAAGCAAAGATTCTCGTAAAACTCGTCCTCGCTTTACACGGTCGCATCTACCCTCAGCGTCGAGTGCGCAAACTAAGGCTCCTAATTTTCTCCTACGCTGACATCGGTCGCTGACGTCGGTCGCGCGTACGAATAAACACAATACTCTATGGGGCACCGCACAGCGACGCTGACGTCCGCGGCAGATTTATTGCTACGCGCAGCTGATGGCGCGCGTCGGTCTCGCTCGTCCGCGCCGCGCGCGTCAGTGCGCTGATGGCACTGACGCGCTATACACCACTATCGCGCGCTCAGTGCGAAGCTGACCGCTGACGTTGGTCGCGCGTACGAATAAACACGATATTCTATGGGGCACCGCACAGCGTCGCTGATGGCTGTGCGTTTGTCATACGCGACCGACGGTACGCTCGACCGACGTCAGCGTAGGAGGAAATCAAGCCTAAGCGCGATCGGGGGCTGCGACCCGTGCCGCCCACCTCCCCGTGAGTTCCCCGCCATTGCTCTACGCAAGTACATTGGTTTCCGAACTGTATAGATTGTTCAACTGTGATACTACAGCACGTTTATAACGATACTGACAATACGAGAATATGAAATTCCAAAAAATAAACTTTGTGTTAAAATAAAAACGTAATTATTAGACGACGTTTTTATGCGACCTCTGGCGACTCCGCTACAGAAGCTTCGCGACCCCCCTGGGGGTCGCGACCCACAAGTTGAAAAACACTGATCTAAAATATTTCACTTTTTAAGTCACAGTAAGTTACTCAATGAAACAAAAAGAAGTTGCTGCACAGTAATATAAAACTGGCTAAAAATAAAATAACTTGTTTAAATCTTAGCATGTATAAAAATAGACAGTAAAAACGACGTGCATAGACTTTATTATCATATTTATGTTATGACCGAGTTTCCGTCATAATTTAGCTTGCTTTGATATTTATTTGTCTAAACACTACCACATATTTATTTTGTTTTAAAAAATATCGTTATTAAGTGCGTATGCACTCGATAGAAGTATAATATAAATTAGGTACGTAAGCCAAAAAACATTCTAAAACGCTATAGTATTTCCCAACGCCAACCTCAAATGTGAACCAGCGTAACGACATTCAACACGATCCATGGTCGAAATTATGTGCATATTTGTGACAAAAATAGATTACTCACCGCCAACAGGCGATTTTGTTTCACAATGCCGTCATATACACCCATGTTTATAGCTACATAATGTCGCGTTTATTAAAGTAAAAGAGTCAGAAAAGAACTTGTGAAAATTTGCTTGCCGCAATTATTTGAAATAGGTAAGTACTTACGAGTGAAGTTAATCGTAAATTGTCGGTCTTTTTCACTAAAGTAGGTACTTAAGACCGACAATTTACGACAATTAGGTAATCAGAAAATTTTATTCCACCAGTAATTTTGTAGCAATGCACAGATTTTCATCATTTGGAATGATGTGTTCACGGGTGTTATTTCAAAAATAAGTTTGAAATTGACGTCAAAATAAATCTGTAGTTCTCAGGCAATTTAGAAAAGACTACAACAAGTTTAGCACTTAAGAAGTTTATAAATTGTACCAGTTTTAATCCTTAGTTTATTACATCGCTCAGACTTAATAATATAAAATATCTTCTTTCTTTTATCTTATATTGTTACAAATAAAGAGGTATGGTTAGTTATGATTGAGTTGCTATTATAAATACGGTCTGTAAGTACTTAGCTAAACTAGTAACTGCTTAAAATTATTCAAACAAGATTCTATTATTACTGAAGGCAACAATGATAGTAGTTATTTTAGTTCTGTTATGGAAGACACTTAACTTTTTACGGTCATGTGTTAATGTAAGATTTAATCAGAACAACACTCGTAACAACTTAACGACTAACTTTAATATTCAAAATCATCTTAATAAGAAGAAAATAAGACAATAAAGTTTATAGCGTAAAACTATTTAAGGTGAAGGGTTACAAAAGAAACGAAAAAGGCACGAACAATGGGACATAAAAACTGAGTCAACAAGTAATTGAATTAGTAATTTTAAATTGATACATAAAATATGACAGAATAGGATCATAATGGCGTATAAAATAACAATCATTGTGACGATTGAGCGCGCACTGATCTGGCATCAATTACTTATATTATTTGGCACACAAGACATTGTACTTAGTGACCAACGTTGAATAACAATTAGGCTTAAAAATCAATCGAAGTTAAATTTAGAAATATTAGTATTGTCTAATGCTATCTATAAACTATGACATCGGGGCTTTCAAGAAAAAGTTTATTTTATACTTCCTTTAAAGGCCGGCAACAGATTGGTGACTCTCTTTGAGTTGTTGATATTTATGGGAGGTGGTGATCATTTCCCATCAGATGACCCGCTTGCTCGTTTGCCTCACTCCCATAATAATAATAATAAAATCACTCGTGCTCATAATTGCATTCACTGTGTCTTTCGATCGCCATCTTAAGTCGTTTTTGAGATAAATGTCAACTGTCATTGAGATCTTACACGCGTTACACAATAACTCTACAGGTCCTGACTAAAAAGACAAAGATTTGAAGAAATTCAAAGATTACGTATGCTAACTTTCCCTAGTCTATATACATATATATGAAATGATAATTTTTGTCAGATCTAATCCCAGCCTATTGCAAAGTTTTAATAGTTTACGTCTCAGAAGAAAAAAATGCTTATTGCCTTCTAAAACCGCCTTATTACGGAAAAGCATACTCGGAATGGCTCCTAGAGTATATAATAAAAACTTGATAGAGTTTAAAAAAGAATTATATAAATTTCTTGCTAAAAAGCGTAAAACGAATATATGAATAGTATGAATTAAATAATAAGAACTGCATGTGCTTAGTTAACTGACCCTACAATTTGTATGCCTCACGGCTCAACATAGTGATACAAGATATTCATAAGACCTCATGTAACTTACCTGTGTTGAACAAATAAACGAATTTGAATTTGAAAAATTCAAGGTATCATAATATTGGTAGTTTTGTTAAATTTATTTTATTAAACACTAAAGAAGAAATATTTCGCCCAATTTCACCAACTTGACAATGGTCAATGATAATGTCCAGTAACAACTGTCGAATGACAGGCGATATGACAATTTTGAGAATTATTTTCAATAGAAATGCTTATAAAAATGACAGGAATTTTGTTCCAATTGATTGTACAGTCAAGGGCAAAAATATGTATACACTTTAGTACCTTGTCTATTTTCGTCATATTTGAACTGCCATATAATGAACCGTCACAGTGGTTAAAGTGACAAGGTACTAAAGTGCATACATATATTTGCCCTTGACTGTACTAAATTTAATAACAATTATGTTGTGAAACAAGAATTATTTTAGATTTATCAGTGTTTGTGTGTATTTCGTGAATGTAGTAGTGGCCATAGTGGTAGTAACCAGTGATTTTAATGACTTCACATGTAGAAGAAGGTTTAAAGAAAGACACATTTTCTTGACAATTCCCAAAACTGTCAGCGTGTTAAAATAGGTGCCTAAACACTTTTCGCACAAAGTTATATGAAAAGTAAATTAATGTAAAATTCAGGCAGGAGTGGTTCACTCCGCAGTTTAGGTATGTTCGGCCGGCGCACCTCCCGGGCAGGCGTATGGCAGTAGGTTGTCGCTCGGCATTCGGTTCGCACGCGCTAGCCGCGTCACGCGTAATTGCATCTTTTTTCTGTGATTTTTGCAACAAACAATGACTTTTAAACGATCATATAATTCTCATAAAAGATACTGTTGCGTTTAAAGGTAGTTTACTGAATTATTAATTTAAAGTAGTATTAGTAGTTTGGTAGTTTATTAATTGTCACTGTAAATGTAATTGTAATTCTTCATAATGGGATTATTGCCTAATTAAACAATTTATTAATACTTGATTTATACCTACCTAAATATCGGTTAGTGGGAACCCTGTGCTCTTGGTTTCGGGTCAGCAGTGCCCAACGGAATATGAACGCTGGTGGAACACTTTAAATTTTAATTTCACGTGCAAGCAGTTTACGGTCGTAAGAGTAGGCAATTTTTTATACCTAAAGTTGACTTTTGTTGGAGAGTGATCCTTCTGTACTGCTAGTGCTATTAGTTATTCTGTGAGCCCATGTTTATAATTATCTTTGTCATAATGCGTTATAATAATTATAATTGAAATAAACCGAACAAGATAAATTACTAATTCTCGAGCTCATTTTTTTTTGCTTTGCTCCATGCTTAAATTCTTTACAAAATTTCATACTAACTGCAAAATCCTGACTTCATCATTGCCCCGCCTTTTCTAAAAATAAGTAACTCTCGTTAACTTCACTAACCGTTTCATATTTTCAATCTCAGTTTTAATTGAAATACAAAGTCTTCGGAATACCTGCCGATACTTAAACAAATAAACAACAGTTCCAATTTTAAATATAAACAACAATTTTCTTGATTCTTTTCATTCAGAATTGCAAAGAAACAAACCATTACTTATCGTTCCTTTCCTAGCTTTGCGGCTGTATTTGACGTTGTTTCTGAGGAAAGATTTCAATTTCATTGCATTTTTGTGCGACGATGCAGTTCATGCGGGTGCAATATCGATTTAAAAACCGTTAGGTATACTGGCGTTGGTTGCCTTCTCCTAATATTAAACAACTGGTTGGCATCAATACAATAACTTTGATGATTCATATGTTTTTGTGCGGATTGAATCTTTTAGCATTGTATTAAAAAAAAAACCTTTAAAAAACGAGATAACTGTTTGACCTGAAGCGTACGTAAAAAAGGGCGGGCACCTCTAAGTTTTTCATCATATTGCGAAAAATTAAATTTGAAATTTACAATTAGCTTTACAGTAAAAAAACTGCTCACCTACGGTCAAATTCAATGGCGTGTGTTTAGTTCCCAACCGCTTTTTAAAAAAGATTAATTACTTAATTTCAGAGATGTTCTTGTCAATAATTAGCATTAATCAATCAATGCAAAATAAATGTTATTTACAACGCGATCGAGTTACTGATCGAAGTATAAAATCGTTTTGATAGCTGCGATTATCTTCCCTATAAAATAGCAATAAAATTATTGATGTCCGTCTATAAATGGGGGATTGAAACAAATTCGCCAACGGTTTGAAATACTTCGCAGTTGATCACATCATGTTGGAAAGAAGTGGTGTGTCAATAGGAAAAAAAAAATACAAAAAAGATAACTTGATTTATAGAAATGTCTTTAAGTTTTTTTTCTCTGTACAGTCAACCAATTTGACTCTTAGGCCACTAAAGAACCTTGTCGCATTAACTTCTAGATAATTACAACGTCAGTGCGGGTCAAAGGATTATCAACTTTCCGATCACAAGATGCAATAAAAGTAAAGAGTTTATTAGTTAAGTTTAGAGTTTAAGTTTTGACAGAGGGACAGTGACAATTCAAGCTATTAATAAACAAGCAAACTCCTTTTCTATTCATTATCGTTGACACATGTTCGCGATTATCACGATGTCATCATGACATACTTCACGCAACAATCACTGTCGTAGAAGACAAACAAATTGATTCATGGACTTTTCTATTTTTTCTTTTACCCAATCAAGAAAATGTTAGTAGCGAGATAATATTAGTCCGTTTGGTTATGCACTTTTTCAAGCCTTTACAATAAAAAACGTAACAAATCGGACAAGTTTAACAATGTTTAACAAGAAGGGAAGAATTGTCCGGTTTGTTCCTTTTTTTTATTGTAAAGGCTTAAAAAAGTGCGTAAGCAAATTTGACTAATTAATTTTAACTAGGTACCTATTAACAATTTTTTAATGACACGGTTCTATAGTGGCAGGAATCAAAATGGTTGACTCTACAAGTATACAGGATGTTTCAAAACTCAATGATAGCCCGGTACCATGCGAGAGTTCGAGAGAGTCACGTATAAAAGCTTGTCAATTTACAATTATTACGAATATCAAGTACACAGACCTCACTTGCGCTCCCATTCGCAATTTGAGGTTTTTCGTCAGCATTTCAAATTCGTCGTTCTTACCAATTAACATATTGATTCAAGTGCCTTTCCAGCCTTATCTCATATGGTATAAGGTAGATTATCTATTGCCACCTTTATTTTAATATTATCTATGCAGGATGCGTGGAGTAATTTCGGTGTCTATATTAAAAGAAGAGCTTTGTGACTCGAATCCTTGATGATTGGTGCCACATTTTCTCGAGAAATATTAAATTTTTATATTGAAATTTGCGAAATTCATCAGTAGAGGTAATTATATTTTTTATTACCTTGATCTTACAATAGAAATGATAAAAAAAACACTTTACTGGTTTATACACCTGTTCAACATAAAGTACTACCATGTAGGTAACCTACAAAACGTTGTAGCCTAGTGGTTTGACCTATGGGCTCTCAAGCAATAAGTCGCAGGTTCGAATTCAGGCTCGCAGTTCTGACTTTTTCGAGATTTGTGTGGTGAAGGTAAAGATCGTGAAAAAACCTTTACGCACCTGCGAAAAAATTCAATGGTGTGTGTGATGTCCCGGATCCGCACTGGGGGAACTACGGCCCAAGCCCTCTCATTCTGAGAGGAGGCCTGCGTTCTGCATTGGGATATATAGGGTAGGTTGATGATGATGAAGAGGGCCGGAGGTAGTTGTAAGCTATTAAAATGTGTCTACGTAACACGCGATACAAGTATTGTGTTATGAATCACATAATAAATAATGCACATGATGTACGCTACGCCATTTGTATTATAAAAATAAATTGAATAATGGCCCCAGTCTCGTATCTACAACGCGCCATTGTTGACGCAGTCTGTGAACTGTTAGTTCAGCTTTGTAAAACTCAGACATAAACAGGTTATAATAATTAGCGATTTTAGTAAAACTATGCGAAGGACGCCTAAGTGAATAACATTTTAAAATTGGTACTATTACACACATGTACCAACATTATTTAAGTTTTTTTTACAATTATAGGTACCTAATAAGTTATTACTAACTTTACTATCGAAGAATCGCCAGACTCAAGTGGCAGTGGGCACAACATCCGAATTGAAAACTCCCCTTTCTTGAAATCGGTTGTTCTTTTTTTTCTAGTTAACTTATAACTTAATTTCTTCATAAATAATCCTACTAAATGAAATGAAATGAAATTTTTTATTGATACAGAAACAGTATGTAAATACATATTGTCAGCGGGCCCCAAACTAGGCAGTGGATGTATCTCGGGCGCCCTGAAGAGTTGGTATTTCAAACAGAAACGAATTACAGTATTCTTATCTTGGTGCATAGTGCTTTAAAATCTATATTAACAGTTATATAGAGAAATATATAGATAGATAGATATATAGAGTTATATTAGAAATGGAAACATTTTGATGTATATATTTGTATGTTTATAACTTCACGACATAAAAACAGTTTATTACCTGGATTAAATCTCGTTTCTGCAGGATAGCGATAGACGGATTCTTCACAGCACAGAACAGCTACTGATGAATATAAATAAACTTGTATCCGAATTGCTTCCAGACTTAGTTAATTATTAATTGACAGTAATTGCAATTGCATAAATCGCAGTGATTATCACATTTGTGTCATATGTATCACATAGTTAATATTAATTGCCTATAACAGATAGTGTTGGTGAAGTGTAATCAAATAAAATGAGATAAGTGTAAAATAAAATGTTAGAGGAGATCGTCCCTACGATTCTCCCGTCAAATTATACAAAGACATTGAAACGAAAAACTGTACCTCATGATAATCGCGCAGACTCCAAAAAAAGACGACGATGTGAGGGAGACCGAACAAAACATGGCATTCAACAATCCAACAAATCTATGGACGATGCTGAAACACACAAGATTAAAACAAAAACGAGAAACAAGGCTATTAGAATAGATATAACAGTGTTATGTCTCCTCGTTTTTATTTTAAATATTGTGATAATTAAGTGTGATGATAGCGTTAACGAAATAACATTAAAACATAAAAATTATATACGTGGACTGCATGTTCATAGCAAGGAGTCTACCAAGTACTGGCACGGTCATAAGGCTGAAGACAAACATTGGAAAAATCACCGCAAGAGCCGAGCATCAATAACAGAAGGTGAAGATAAATCAGATGCTTATTCTGGTCCAGACGTACCCGAAGGTGACAAGCGGTATGATTACAACCAGAAATATGAGGCTCCTAATATCACTGAGTATCCACAATACATGAAGCAGTTCCGCTATGTCCAAGATGACGCTAATGCAATAGGATACCCTCATGATTTAATATCAAATCCTTACTATGTGAAGAAAATAAATTTTAACCTAAGACCTGAGACTCATCAGTTCAATGAGAAGATATTAAAATTAGGGGTACTATTACCAGCAAATCCAAAATTGGTATTTTCACTAGTTAAAGTTCTACCGATATTGGAGATCGCAATACCAGCCGTTACGAAGCCTGATGGCCCTTTACCTGGATGGAAAATTTTGGTGGATTATCGAGACACTAGCTGTTCCTCTGTAGAGGGACCGCTTGCCGCTTTTGAATTCTACGTCAATGGTTCTGCAGGTAAATTAACTTCATACTTCAATTTACTTTATTTTTCTATCATTTTGTCTACAAACATAATAGTTGTCGTGAGTTGTTTTGTAAAGTCTTTTACATTCATTAGAGTCACAAGCATATTATTACTTTAGATTGAATTCAGACTCTAGGCATTAGATATGAACGGTAGAATAAATATTACAGATGCATTCATCGGTCCGGGGTGTGAGTACGTTATAGCTCCTGTGTCGAGATACGCTGGTCCCTGGGGGATCCCCGTGCTAACTGCGGGCGCGCAAGCAGAAGCGTTCACCCACAAACACCCTAGCTACACAACCCTTACCAGAATGATGGGAAGCTATACTCAAGCCGGTATCGCCATCAGAAAAGTATTCGAGGTAATTTCCTTTACGAAGTCTACTGTACTGGTGTTATGTAATGTTAGTTTTTTCTTTGCTTTAAAACAATTTTCTCCAATTTATGATCTGTTTTATTTGTCTCATTATTTGTTGCTTTGCTTGTGTTAATGTTGTGAACTTTCGAAATTTGTTAAAAAGCCATTATACCGTTTTCAATCCAAACAGTCCAACGGATTTCGAATATAATTCAATGACGATAATAACGCTACGTGACTCGGATTTTAAGCTGGCAAAGGAATGTTACATTAAAAGAAAATTCTCGAGCAATCACGATCTGAGAACTGGAGTATTTGCGATTTTACAATCTAGTGGTAATTACTGAATTCCTTCTTTTCACTGTTAGAATTAGAACTTTTGATTTTAATCGTACAATATAAATTCCACTTTTCGGAAGTTTGAAACCAACTTACGCGAAATAAAGCTGCAAAATAAATAGTGAAAGAAATTTTGTCGGCTCAAAGACACGTCTAGATAGGCCTTTAGGTTTTAAGAAAGGTACGAAACTTACGGAAAGATTGTACGGCCTGTCACAAATCATTTGTCGCTTTCGCGTGCAACTAAAGAAAAACATCGAATAGGTACGGTATTTTATTTACCCGAAAATTTTGATCAAAATCTGACTAATATAAGAAACATTAAAAAGATCGCACGTTTGGTTAAGGCCGTAAGTAATTACTTGATTTTTAACTCTGCACTCGAAATTTGATTTTAAAACTAAATTAAAAGTGACAAAAAACAGCCACAACTCAATTATCTAACTAATATTCAAATCGTTAAGACATTTAATTAATTGACGTATTATTTGTAACTTTTGAACTGAGCGTAGTAAAAAAGAGATATATGAAAAAAAGAAACACAACCTGCTTTAAAATAAAGGCATTGTAATTGTCTCCGTTCTTAAAAAACTACTTTCAGGTTTTTAGTTATTTAAGTGGTTGAACTTTTTCTTGCCACCCGTTGCATTGGTTACACAAATTTTGTCCCATGGACAACTTAAGCATTTTTCTGGGGATTGAGTAGGTTTACAACACGAAAAAAAATAATTCACCCAACAACACCTTGTTAAACTAAATATTTGAAGATCAAAGAAAAAAAAAACTTACATATTTATTACTTCTATTAGCATATCGGTTATGAAATAAAAAATGCTCTTTTAAAATGATGAAAAAATAATCGATGCTGTCGAAAAAGTATGTTCGTGTTTTACATTTATAATTTCAAATCACCGTATCCGTAGACTTTTTACCAGATTGTGGTGTCAGCGAAGGACAAAGGCGCGGGGCCTGTAATAATACGTGATCCGACTCGGTGTTTTATGTGATCAACCCATTTTAGGCTGAAGACATGTGATTTCAGGCACCAAACGATACAAACAGAGTTGAAGCAAAGTAGGTAATGTAAATATTGACTTTGACCGCCCCATCGACATGGGATTTTAAGCACTCTGTAATGCAAAAGTACCTAGTCTTGAAAAAATTATGCTGCTATTTTAAATGTTTCAAAGTTTACGCTATTACAAGAAGAAGAAGTAAGTCCATATAAGGCTGGCAGTATTTCCGCGCTGGATTGTGATGCCAATTCGTTAGGCGCAAGCCACACAGAAGAGACGTGAGACAGAGGCACGTCGCAGTCACGCGCCCCTTGAATCAGTTTTCTTGCTATATGTATAGAAGCATCGCGATCAAAAGCAGATAGAAGAGACGGGGTGGAGACGCGGCATGCAAACAAATGACACAGTCTGCAACGCGCCCCCGTCCCACGTCTCTTCTGTGTGGTTTGCGCATTAGGGGAAGAGTGCACCAGCCCTATGGATACGGGTAATTTTAAAATATTTTTGTTTTATTTGGCACAAAAGTTTGTGAGCATCTGGGTTTCACAGACCGTATGTTTAATCTTATGTTTCATGTTCTGAGAAAAGGTACTAGAAGTGGTAGTACTTTATTATTGGTGGCTGGTTGTATGTTACATGCGATGACAAATTTAATTTTGAATACCTTCGACCAAACTAATATAATTGAACTAAAGAAGTTAGCAAATAAATCTAAGATAACTTTTATTAGGTCAACTTATATCAGTTTGTTATTTATGGCCTTGAGGAAAAAATATCCTTAAATCTAAATTTGACTCACAATTGCAGGTAATATATCTAAGAAACCTGAATCCAAGACGGCATAGCTTTCCCGTAATCAATTCTCTAAATGTTCCTCGTAAACTGTAAGAAGATCCCGCTCCTGCTTTTTTCAATTTAGTTATAAAATCTCTGTATAACTTGATATCATGAAACCACTCTTAGGAAACACCGTTCTTGGAAATTCCAATAAAGCTGTGAAGATTAATATTTACACGCGTATTTACGTACTCAAATAGAAAAGTCGATGTTTAAAGTTCTTTTAACAGCTACTTTTGAAAAAAAAATCTGTAGATCTTATTCAAATATTTATTTGTTTATTTGAAATCAAAAGTCGTCTTTTTCTCGTCTCAGAGTGAAACCACGGCAAATACAATCTTTTATTGAAGTGTAGAAATAATTAACTAAGTCTGAGCGTGCTATTACTGGATAAACACTGACCTATGTATAACCGGAACGAATTCGAAATAGAAACAAAGACGTCTCAAGGATGAGTGATATTATATGATGGCATGTTCACATTGAAATTTCGACTACCCATAGTTAAGTCTCGAACAATTTTTGGCTAATAACATCAAGGTTAGAGACACAATTCGCATTGTAGCTACTATCGTGACGAATTAACTGCGTAGTAGCGGTATAAAGGAATAAATATTTAACAAACATATATCGAAACAGAATATAAATTAGGTTAAAGGTTAACTCAAATTATTGACCTTATTAATTTAGACAATAGTAACTTTTCAATATAAAATGATTACGAAAGAAACATTTTTGCGAATGAACTAGTGATTATGTTTATCGTCGGTACTTGATCAAATAAGGTTTCATGTGAGCATTTTTTTTTTTCGACATTTTTTCTCATTTTTACGTTACACGTTTAAATGTTCTTGTATCGAAGAAATCATTTTCCTACATAATTATAAAGACAATAAATTGTTCTTTTGAACACTTTATACACAATTCTCGAAGTGATAATCTACATAAATTAATCTATTTATACATTTTTCTTTTGCATTTTTTATATGGTTTGAGATAATTATTATTTTTTTATTATTTAAGTTAATCTATATAAATCTTGATGTTAGTATTTATACTGTCAGTGTATGTTTGTCTTCAACTTTTTTTTACTTTATTGTGCCTTCGACTACTTTTTTTATCACGAGATTTGAATGTAACTGGTTTAATTTAAGTATAATGGCTCAATGTTTTCAGCACGTGTTTTATTCTTTGTATTTTACTTTATACTTTGTGTAAGACTCTTATTTTAGTAAATACTTCAGTCATTTCCGTCACTTAATGAAGTTTCCTAAACGTAACAATATTTTTTTGTTTCAATGATCGTCATTTTCTCAATTAATTATTAAAGCACAATCAGCTAAGAAAATGCTTTCTCGGTTTAAAGCTTAACTAACATCAGTATTCGTTTTCTAAGAGCCTCCTGTTAAGGTTGCCAGCTCGATTACCGAGTAAGTTTCTTTAAGAAAATCAAAATATTTTGTGATATTGCAAACCGGAAATACGTTTTCTTTGTCTATTATTACAATAAGCATTACATGATTTTTAACGCCTTGCTAAAACCTATAAAAATCAACGTGTTAGTGCGAAAATGATTGCTAAACCTGTTCCTCTAGACGCCACTTACTTGTAGTGATGCAAGCGTTGATATCCACAACAAAGCCTAAAAAAGTTTTTGTTCATCTTATTATTATGTAGAAGCTTCATATAATCATAAATCTACCCTTTGTGAGGTAAGAATTAAAAGGATCAAAATTGTTAGTTGATAGTCTTGTAACCTTACACCGTTCACCACACATCGTACCCATATATTATTATCATCTAGACATCTGAGGCTTCCATGGAAAATAATGAAACGTTACCTAAAGTGACTCAAAAATTCAAGAATTTTACAGAACTATGCTTAAAAATATCCCTCTTTTGTTGCAGGAATTTAACTGGCATCGTCTGGGCATGTTGTACCACAACCACGATCCGGCAAGTGGTCATGGGAACAGTCCCTGCTTCCTGACCCTAAGTGCTGTCTTCTCAGTCCTCCAGAAGGACTCAGGGTCCAGCATACCAAACATACCTTTCGATGAAATGAACACAACTTCCACCAAATTAAAACAGCTCCTGCAGAAGTTGTCTTTGAGCACCAGAAGTAAGTAAATTTGTTTTTTTCCGAAGTCTCAACATAATTGGAATATAAATACATCCGACAAAATGACAATTTCATTATAATATATATTATGTCGCTTTAAGTTTAAATCTAACCGGTTACATATTGAATTGAAGATGCAGTCATTGGCAATAAGGTTATATTATTATCATGTTTGCGTACTTATATTTTGTTAAAGTTTGAGTTTCACAAATGGCTTTAAAATAAACTATGATTTTGGGCAGGTTTGATTAATAAATGATCAAGTGAATTTTTGTAAGTTTTACTTTGTGATGTTTCAGCCTATTCTATGTTCAAAGAAAAGGTTTAAAAAAAATCTTAATTTTACTCACCGATGCTGTTGATGGTATCAAACTCATTATTAGCCACCGAAAACGTTGAAAGACGTCAGGAATAAACAAAAAAGGACATTTCGACAAAGTGTTTCAATTCAACTCTTCTTTGCGTCGATTCGTCGATCCCAATGGTATCGAATTCGATCTAGTGGGTGCAATAGTCGAAAATCGACATTCATGCCTGCGCTGCGCTCACTTTCAGTCACCCTTTGTGTACTTTTGTAGCAACTACTCGTAGATTCTCGAATGCTTTCACGTTAAATGTCAAACACTATGACAACAGTTTGTTGGTGATATCTAAGTGTTGTTGCAGCTCAGCCACGGACTTCGCGGGACCTTCGGCAGTGGCTAGTGTTTTATCAGTTCATTGCGTGTGACGCTAGATAATCAGCGTACGGTGAGCGTCTCGGCCACGCAATGAACGGAGAAAACGCTCGCCACTGCTGCCGGTCGCGCGAAGTTAGAGCCACCGCACATTGAGCCACTAGTGGCGACCACATTAGAACGACTAGTGGCCGCCACATGTTGCGGACGCGTTTCTTCATACATTTTGTATAGCATCGGCGCACACCGAGTGTTTGAGTGGCCACGTCCGAGCCACAAGCTGCGGGAGTCGACCGCGCTCGCTACTTGTAGCAGCCGCGTTTTGTATTTGTCGTTCAACTCGCGCGCACATACGGCCACTTGAACAATGTACTCTAGCCGCAAGTGGCAGCCGCTGATGGCCCCACCCAGCCACCAGTGGCTGCCACTGGTGGCGGCGTGTAGTGGTCTGACTGAACCACTGGTGGTCGCGTTTAATGGCGGCGACTGGTGGCCATAATGTGCGGGGGCCCTTATGACCGGGCACGCCGCACGCAGTCGATGCACAAGAAACAATGAAGGTAGACAGAGCTTGGTCTACACACAAGTAACTTCCCGACTCCCAACTTTTTCTAACTGATACAGTGCTTAAGACCTAAAATGAGAGCCATACTATTTTGTTATTTTGGAAATTATTTTAGCATATTTAAAGTATTTTATTCATTGAATAATTTGTACTTTATAAAGTACATTCGGCAGTTAGTCTTACAATCAACCTATTTCTTTTACTACTTAAAAATGTTTATTTATGAAAAAAAAGAAGGATACGACAAAATAAGATCCGCAGCGTAAGCTTCGTCAAGTAAACATTTTGTAATCCGCAAGAAGTTTCGTCATAGCAATTGCAATTAATTTGTTCTTTATATAGTACGCTAGGATTCACAAAATTAATATTCACCCGCAATTTTTTAACATGACGCTGGTAAATAAGACGAAATATCGAGAGCTCATTAGAGGTAATCACGGTCGCCATTCAGTAGAAAATATGTCTAATATAGCTAAATCATTTATGTAAGCTGATTGGTTAATACTTACTTTAGTTTCCCAGTAAACATCCAAAGTGAATGGAAATTCATGAACAAGATTGATTGTCTTGGACTGCAGCCAGTAACTAATGCTTTTAATCATCGCTCGTGCCAACAATTTGGGTTTCCGAAATATTTCGTCACATGCTATTATAAGGACACAATAGTTCATTGCGTCTAAATTTAGACTTGTGAATTCAAGACAATTGTAAACATTTCATGGAAAAATTGTGTTCTTATTGTACTTAGTACTCAGGGTCTTAATTATATTAATCCTTTTGCAGAATTGAAATAAATATTGGTCCTAGAGACCCCTATACATTATGTGGTAAACAAATACCACCGTTAACCTTATAAACTTCAGCGTACTAAATGTAGTACATACGTCAACGCAAATGACAATTTTTCTTGATCGACAGAAAAGTTTCAAATTATAATATTCAAAATTTGACATGGCCTTTATATAATACAATCATTAATTTTATAATACGCCTTAAACATTAGTGTATTTTTGACAGTGCAATGCAGTACATCTGTTTAATTGGTGTAATTTTTATAAAACGTATCGATTTCCCAGAAACGACTTGTTGGTTTTAGCCAGTCTGTGAGATGGAGCTTAAAGCTTTCCTGTGTATATTTATAGGCTTGTCGATTTTAGTAGGATAATCACATATTAATAGAACTTACGTAATAAAACATTACAAATTAAATGAAAAATTGTAATTAGGCGCTTAAAAGCTACTAATTTAGTTTTAAAAACACAGGCAAAACTTTTTAATGACACAGCGCAACCACAGCCTTTGCGGACAGCTTAGTCTTCACTTTAAAAGCTTAGTTTAACAGGAACCTTATTTGTTAAGGTCCGTTTGTTTAATTTAACTAAGTGCTCCTAAACAGGGATTAAAATTTAATGGTGAAGTTGTCGCAGTTGTTAAACGGACTTCGATGAGAATAAAGCTTCGTTTTTACCTTTGAGACTCTTGTTTGTTAGTAAGGTGTTTGTATTGACAAATTGACGTTTCTAATCCATCCAAAAATTCATCATCCTGATATATAAATTTCGCTCTTTCCTTTGCCCTTGGCAATTCCCAAAATCCTGATTTTATTTTTACTGTTATAAATACGTACTTGCAGGTAAAATTTAAACAGTCTACTAAAAATAGTTCCTGAGTTAGGATCACTCTGAATCGAACATATAACTACCGTTTATTCCTTAATCCGCAAGAATTTCCAGAAATCCATCCTTATTACTTGCTTACATCATAAAGGAAACATAGAAAATTTTAACTATCTCTTCCCAAGGGCAGGGTAGTTAGTCAGTTAGTGAGTGAGTGAGTCAGTCAGTCAGTGAGTGATTGTTGAGTCAGTCATTCAGTCAGCGGGAAGCGGGAATGTGCTGGAGGGAGGTAGCACGACCGCTCGAGCGATTTAATCTGTACCAGAGTTGAGATTTTTGTCATAATTGAAGACATGAGTGGATGAAGGGGGTATGTCACAAAAACATTATTTCGAGTAAATCGCAGTTAAAGGTTTTTACGTTGTAATTTTGTTTTTAAATTGAATAGGGTATTGATGTTACCTTTATAAAAATCAACCAAATAGCCTGATCTATTGATTTTTTTAATAATTTTTTTTTAAAAACATTTTTTTATATTAAAAAGTACATAACCCCTTCTTTCTCCTTTAAGCTGCTCTGCAATGAAAAGAAGTTAAATAAATTAAAGTGTTTATTGTAACAAAATTGATTGATTTAGTAGAATTTCTTCGTAAAAATACCTGCATTCAGAGTTCATAAATTTCAGCTGATCCCTAATGTTTTCTTTTTTTTCTTGGGATATCGGATAATTATGTCAGAATAAGGGAAAATAAAAGTTTTGTTTCATAACATGGATGAAGGAGCTAAGTGCGTACATGACACTTTCTTCTGTTACATTCACTCGCAAACTGGTAACCACTTCTAGAGTCATATGCCCTTAGACATAGACATAGACATAACTTTATTCGACATCAAAAAAGAAAATACACTGACTAATATACTGAGAAAAATAAAAAGAACAATAATAACAATAAAAACAAAAAAATTAAAACCGGCCAAGAGCGTGTCGGACACGCCCAAGATAGGGTTCCGTAGCCATTACGAAAAATCAAGTAATATTTTTCTAATGATTTCGTATGTGTACGGAATCTTCCAAGTTAGGTATCGTCAATACTTTGAAAAAAACTCGTATCTCAAAATCGATAATCTGGCAAAGTGAACTTTATTACGCGCGTGTCAAGGTTCAGTTTTGTTTACATGCTGATTTGAGATACGAGTTTTTCAAAGTAGTGACGCCAACAGTGGCGTGTGGTAACATCCATCACAACTTTTAGAAGCTATGACTCCTACGTTTCAAATTAGTTGGAAATGCGTAAGAAATGATGTACCACTTCTATTTAATTCAAATATTATTTTTTATTAGCAGTTACGTCTGCTCACCTAAGATTCATAAGTCATAGCTTCTAATAGTTGTGATGGATGTTACCACACGCCACTGTTGGCTTATGTAAGCGATTAAGAATTTCGGGGAAGTCGGTTGGATGCGACGTGGTTCAGTTGGTAGAATACCCAGGTTGGGGCGCATACCCAGGAGACGTGGGTTCAAGTCCCACCGGCGCACCCGGAAAACGTTTCGCTCTTAAATCTTAGGTTCGGTGAGCAGACGTAACTGCTAAAAAAAAAATAATATTTGAATAATATATTTAAAACCTTTAATGTTTTTTTTTTAATCAGTCTAATTTTAAGCTATACATTGAAAAGATTATGCCAATTCTAACTGGGTGTATGATAGTAACTGGTTCGACCTTATTAAGCAGCTTTAGCTTGGCTAACTGCATATTGATGGTTTGTATATTTCCACAGGAATGCGTTTAATATGCTAGACGCGTGCGCTTATGATGCGGTATGTTTTTTAATATACCCGTGCTCATATTTATATGGATTTCCGGGTGTTAATTACGCGTATTAAATTACTTTATGTTTATGACTCTTGTTATCAAACGTACCTACCTGAGAATTTCTCAAAAATCTTTTTATATTTAATGTTGGATTCCGACTTGCATATACATTTACAGGTAAGTAGCGTGAATGCAACTGATCGCAATGAACCTAGCTTCAAATGAACTGAAACAATTAATTTGTTCACCCGCGACCTTCAAGGACCTTTAAGATTGCGGGTGAGCAAAGTAATTGTTTAGTTCATTAATATGGACCTTCGCAAAGTAACGTCTGATTTAATAAATTATTTGAACATAGCTTCCCAAAACATCCTGATTCATTTGTTTGGAATTTCCTTTTTTGTTACGGACCACGAACCATATAATTTTGGTAACAAAAAACGACTGTTTTGATGAATTTGTCGATAATAAGCTCAGTTAAGAAATGTAAGCAACTTGCAAACAGCACAGCGTGGGTAGACCCTCAACAAGCTTGTCTGGTGACCTTGTAGCGACTACTAGCGCCATCTAGTCATCACATAAGGAACTAACTACTACAATCCTACATCACGCTATCGAAGTTTCTCAACTCGGCTGCATAAATACAACTTCCAACATTCATCCATCGGACTTCGGTCCCAAGGCATAACATCTGCCTGGAGAGAGTGATGTAGCGACTACTAGCGCCATCTAGTCATCACATAAGGAACTAACTACTACAATCCTACATCACGCTATCGAAGTTTCTCAACTCGGCTGCATAAATACAACTTCCAACATTCATCCATCGGACTTCGGTCCCCAGGCATAACATCTGCCTGGAGAGAGATCTCTATTGCAGCTACCCCCAAAACCTGATGAAGGTCGCAGGAGACCGATGGATGGATATCATTGTGACGTGCTCAGGTGCCTATGTCCAACACTCGATGTTTTTCATTTAACGATAAAAACCGAAGAAAAATTAGAAAATTACGAATTTTATAATTTTAACTCGTTGATTATAAAACATACAGCATTCAAACACTTTAAATCAACTACCGTTACACCTGAAACGTTCACAATAGAAAAGGTCCAGGAACTTTTCATGTTATAACGCCCAAAAAACTCACAAGCGCGGGTGTTTTCATTAAAAATACATTCTTTAACCAGGATTAAGCGACACGCTTGCGAACCCACAAATCGGATTCCTAAACACCCTTTATAATCAAATCGATATAGTCTTCATTTAAAAAGAAGACGAGTTACGCAAATTTTTGGACAGGCTCATCCACAGTGCCTTTCCCCCAGAAATGTGCTATTATAATAATCAAGGTTCGGATTTTTCAGCGCAGGGTAAGATGAAAGAAAACTATGGAGTCGATATTGAAGTTAAAATTTAACTCATATTCATACTCACTCATTCATGTAATTAATACCGAGAGTAAATTTTAAATGCAACAAACGATTTTTAATTCAATTAAATGATATTTTAAATAAAAAAACGAACTGCCGCACAGTAAAAAAATTAACATTTAGAAAGCTTCTACTTCGTAACATCCATAGGGCATGTAGATACAGGAATGGGCGTCAAAGTCTTGATAAGGCAAGGTATGGCGTGTGTATTGTCCATTTCAAAATTACAATCGTAAAATGAGTATAATATCATGGCGACGTTTTTCATATTTTCTAGAATAAAAGAGGTTTTATATTGGTTGGTAGGGTAGTATATTCTAGACTTCCCGCATCGTACTACAAAAATTCATTTGAATTACATTAAGCAAGGACATTTTCGATCTGTCAGCCGGATAAAGGGATAAAGGTATTATGAGACTAAGAAAATAAGTGAGTATGAGTATGAATATGAGTTAAATTTTAACTTTAATATCGACTCCCTAGTTTTCTTCTTACCGTGCGATGAAAAATCTGAACCTTGATAATAATATTTCGGATTATTCTCCATATATTTGTTAGTAACAGTGTCCTTCGGTGCTATCTTGGTTAGTATTATCTCTGATAAATTCGGTAAAGTTCGGGCCAGTGAGTTCTCGAGTGGCAACCACGTATCGGATGACGCAGTGTATGTAGGCTCTCCACAAAATAGACCGATGACCTGGTTAAAGTTACAAGGGCCCGATATATTCCGTGACCTTTATCAGGGGACGCAGGTCCGGTTATTGTGACGTTCTAAACTTTCGCAACTCTAACTCATAACTACTATTTCTCAAAGATTTAATCATCTTCTTTCAGCTGTAGGACGTCCACTGGCTGGACATAGGCACCCCTCATTGATAACCAATCATTACGGTTGGAAGCGGCTTGCATCCACTTTGAACCTGCAGCCTTTACCAAAACTTCCGTCCATCTCGTCGGTGGACGTCCCACGCTTCGCTTGCCAGTCCGTGGTTTCACTCCTCAGTTTGTTTAGCTCTTTTATGGTCGGTTCCCTAACTTAAGTATCCACTTTTCCATACTAACTTATATTAGGCACTTTAATACACAACACACAACATTGTGCGATAGATAATTGTTCGTGATTAAGTCTCGAAAAATATTAGTTATTGTGACGTTCGTTAGATAGGGCCTACGTAATTTAGTCAAGCGATAGACTTTTTTCGGTTGACGATGATGACAATAGTGCGTAGCTGTGATCACTCTCCATCATGTGATTATACTGGCTATTCATCTTCCTTCTAAATCAGCCAAAAGACGACCACTGCTGGACAAAAGCCTTTTACAACGATCGATTCTGTGCTGCCCGCATCAAAGCATCTCTTCATCGCATCTTCCTTATACCATAAGAAGTCCACTTGTTTTGTAAACGTTTAAACGAAATTAAACCTAATTTAATACACGGAGAACTTATTAATTGCCACGAAAATGTACTTGTTTAGCTGTGTGAGAAGCACCTGAGTTGTAATACATTGCCGTCTATGTTGTACGATTTCTAGATAAATTGCCGTGTAGCCCCACGATGTAATGAAACACACGCATTATTCCTCGCACCGTCTAAATGAAGCTTTAGATTGGATGTGTTTCGAATTAATTTTTAAACGAGTTGAGCCGAAGTGAAGCTTGATTTATTAATCACACCTTTTCCCACCTCGCTAATTTCCCATGGGGGAATGTTAAGTGAATTTTCTTAGATTAATTGCCGAAAAATTTGGTTTTTACGTTTCTGTATCTCAAACATTTTTATTAAAAACGTGTTCCTTTTTTACCTGACTTTAGTTTTATTGATTTTTTTTTTAATTAAAGACTGACCAGTCTGACATTGATCTATTGTCCTATTCAATCTGACTTTAAATAGCCCTAAATTGTTTTTATCCCAGTTATTTTGTCACCCAAATTCCATTGGTTCGTTCATTTCGCCTTACACTTAAATATGTCCCACTGCAGGTCACTGATTGCCTCTCAGAATTTCATACCTAACTAGTCAATTCGAGAATTGTAAGATTTGACCTTAACGAACGCGAAGCCAGCAAAAAGTTGTAAACTATGAAGACGAGAAAAAAATAATATACAACCGAATTGAGAACCTCCTCCTTTTTTGAAGTCGGTTAAAAACAAAGGTACAATGACCGAAACGCTAAACAAAATGGAAAAATTAAAAGCAAAATATTATAAAGCTAACAATAAAAATGTCAAATATTCAATCCAAAACTCCTTCCAATCACCTCAGTAATTCCCGTAAAATGCGCCAAGCACCAAAATGCAACGTAATAAAGGGTATTTTCTCTAAATCCCAATCAATTTCTTCGAGGAATGGAATTGGTTAATCCTTGGCAGCTCTCGGATTTACCTAGAGACACGTTTCGACTCCATTTTATAGTATCAATCTGGTTAAAAGTAGGGTTACCATCTTTTAGACTTTTCCGAAGATATCCGGAAGTTTGACAACACTGAACTAAAAACACACACTGAACTGAGTAATTTATTGAATCAGGCGTTACTTTACAAAGGTCCATATCAATGAACTGAAACAATTACTTTGCTCACCCAAACAACGAATGTGTGAGTGTGTGTAGTGTAGTTTGGTGGTGGTGATGGTTGGGTTTGTGTGATTTGTGTGTGTTTGTACAGTGTGGAGGTAGAGTAGCTGCACGAACACGCAGTAATAGTTTTAGTTCATTAATAATCAGAGGTCGGAGACATTGAACCTTAGGCTGATGATATAGGAAATTCTTGGTCAACTATTATAATACAATATTCTTAATTAAATTTTTCGATTTATATATTTATAACCGCAACTCATCGTTTTTAATATCACCATATTATAAATATCTATATAAATAAAAATGAATTACCGAAATATTTGTACGCGCATAACTTCCAAACGACTGCACCGAATTGGATTAATCTTTCTTTTATGTGTTCGCTGTTGTCAGGAGAAGGTTCGTATGCATTTTAGAAAGAATAAAACGGGGGCGAAGCCGCGGGCGTCAGCTAGTTTAGTAACAAAGACGAAGAGTTTTATTATTTTTTCATCACACTTGCTCGTCAATGGTGTTATTTCATGCCTGTATACTAAATGACAATGGCCTAAATTGTTCTTAAGGGAGTTATGGATTAACGTCCAGTTTTTCTACCCAAGGGTTCTATCTTTAGTTTTAAAATTTGCAAACAAGTAATTTCAGACTAAGGAGGTTTCACGTCTGCCAACGTTTTATTTATTATCTTTAAAACTTAGCTATAACCCAAATTTTACAACACAAAACTTATCTACGCTTCATGAAAATTCGTTATTTTTATATTTTAAATTTATAACAAATAGTTTTGCAATAATTTTAGTAATATTTTTTTAATATGTTGGTAGAATCTGGCCGTAATGACCTTTCGAATTCTAAACTAAAACACAGTTTACATTATCTATGGTAGATGACTCGAAAAAGTGACAATCTGTATTGGCCGGTAGCCATTATTTTATTCAATTTAAGTGTTTAGAGACAAAATAATTTTATTTTTGGATTTTTTTTCTCGCAATGTGATGAAAATCATTGTTTGTATCACGGGCAGTGGCGGAGGGCTTTTAATGACTCGAGTTTGTAATCCCCTACTTACGGCCCTAGATGCACAATGCAACTATAGTTCTCATAAAATGTCGCAGGAACGTCACTATGGTAAAGCTGTGACAGAAACGCAATTAAATTAAGTTAAATGCTTATTGCGAATATATCCTTAATATATAACAATAATTATACACATTATATATTGCTCTTTCAAATATCTTGGCTCTACCTATTCTGTGAAGTTTTTCGAAAGTGTCTTGTGCTCTGTTAATTAAAACTAATTATATTTGTGGATATCGCAGTATTTTAAAGTATATTGTAAGTTTACGTCCTTATTTGTCTATTCGTAACAATTGTAGAATACCTCTATTGTTTTCTAACTTTGTAACTACTAGTTTTAGGTGCCTTCTTTTTTAATTAATAACATATAACGCAATATGATTTGTTAGCAATATCACGAACAACATAGGCATAATATTAATTAAAATATTCAATAGAACTTTTTAAATTTACCGAATGGTAACCCTATTTGAGCCTAAGTTTATCCGTTTTATTGATCCTTTTTGTCTCCCTTCAATTCAACGGATCATAATTAACAAATTTCCTTGTGAAAGACATGCTGACGTCTTTGATCATAGATAATTGATTGTAGTTTGAGCGAAACTGTTGGCGCATTCAGCATGTAGTATAGTAGTAGTATGTTAAATTAATGTATTTATGTATTTAATCTTTCCGTCTTCTTCAACTGTTTTTTTGATTTTGTGCGTTTCTTACGAATTAATTCCACGGTAATCATTTAATAAACAATGTTTCTGTTGCTAAACGAGGACATTAGTAACTTTTGAAAACTCGCCAACCTTTAGAAATATTAATTGGTTTTACTTTTAATAATAAAACATTCTGATTCAAAAATGATGAATAAGATTCGTTTATAACCAGAACGACAGAATAAAATGACAAGATGCATTATTTTTTTAAAAGCAAAAGATTATGCGTGCCATGAATATGCTTAGTGAGCGTCAACCGATCAGAATAATTATAATGTTAAGATTTACATTGCAAACGGATTTAGTTTCTACCGTTATCCTTATAAGTACACTCACAGTTCCCTCGAAAAGGTTCATCAGTTTTTAAATACTTTAATTTAATACTTCGCAACCACATGTTATTTTTCTAAACTAACACATCTAAATGTTGAATAGAAAATCATGCTTAACAACAGTGTTAAAATTTAGTTGATCATCATTAAACTTACATAAACGAAGTGATAAAACCTATTTGCTTACAATGATTAACACTAAATGCAAACAGTTTCTGTCAATATCATCATTGTGATTCCTTGACGTCAACGATTTGTCTACAAGCAAAGGTCGATTTAAAGAAAACGAACCTTTTTATTCCGCTGCTACACGTAAATGATATTCAGGATAAAATATTGAATACTATTTTACCCTGAACATCATTTACTTATAGTAAGTAACCAACCGAAACTTTAGGTCATAAACATAAAAGTTAATTCACTTTAAATTCTGCAGCGAAGCATTCCTTTTTACTTTGCGAAGAAACTTTCGTCCCGGAGAGAGGATTCGCGAATTGTAAATTAGAACTGCACCGGTGCAGCCAACACGTGACGTCAAAAGTTTTGAAATTCACAGAAACTCAAACAAACAAACTTTATGACAGCAGTAAAGATTCGACGTTTTATTCCTGGCTACGAAAGTTTTCAACTTGATAATATTGTGACGTTCAAAATTAAAACGATAATTATGTAAGTAGATCAAGATCACCGAGGGCTCTTTTAAATCTCTCTTAGATACTTGCATCGCCTTCGAAAACTTTTACAGGAAAATTTTTACACAATTTTTTTCAGGATCCCTAACTTAACGTCTAGGAGGTATATCTAATAGGTATTCCTTTTTCATTTAAAAAATGTAAAGGTTACATTTATTTTTTTATTTAGAGAATGCACTTTATTTACATTTAAATATAAATAATTGCTTTCCATGTCATTTTTCTGCTTTGTTTATCAAGTTTCGTTTAAATCTAATTTTATTGTATTTTCTTTAACTTTTGAAAGTGTTATGTACAAAGCACATATTATTATGTAGTTCAAACACATCATTTATTACTATAGTCATTTACGTCAGAAACATGTGACATTGCCAGCATAATTCCAAAGCTAATTGGATTAGTCATCTATTCAATCAATCGCTGCTTGCAACACTTAGCGTCCCACTCTCGCAATCGAGTTAACGCAATCTCTCTGCCGTCAGATGCCACTTACTTCATTCTGGATCACATAGGAGGAATTTGACATAGTAAGTTCATATTAAAAAAAGCCTTGGTATCTAAATGATTTGGCCTCTCAACCAGAGGGCCGTGGGTTCGCGCCTCAGAGTTTTTTTGGAATTTACGAGCGAAATTACATTTAAAATTTACCATAAGCGCAGGAAAACATTTTGAATTCAATAGTGTGTATCCGTATTGTCCACGTAGATACTACGGCCCTTTGCCTACTATCCATTGTACAAGCTTCGATTATTTTAGTACTTCGAGCATTGAATGCAGAAAAAAATAAAATTCCTTATTTGATTTCCTTTAATTCTCTAAATGATATTTCTTCATAATGGCCTCTTCAATAGTTTACGTGGTAGAATTCAGTGCTCATCCATCGCATTATAAGAACTTCATATGTAAATGCAAGTGATTTCAAACAATGTCTGAATTGTTTTATGGAATAAAATTGCACCCGCCTAATATCGGAATTGCAAAATACTAGATTGCCACACATTGTAGAGACTTTAAGAGACTTACTATAAATTTCTCTAAATACCAAATTCTCAGAATACCAGACTTTCCTGTCACCTTGTTTTTCTCTATATCGGATTGCCAAAAAAGCTTATTTTCAATACACTATGTTCCATTCAAAACCGAATTCCCATAATACCAGATAGTGAAATCACCAGGCTTAACTTATTAAACAATATCAGTACTTGTGTTAGTATATACATAGTTACTAACGTGTAACTACACGTGGATGAGTAAGACTGTAAAATCTGTTTACATTATCCTTGGAGGGTTACTGTCATCAACACCAACATCATCAACATCATCATCATTTCAGCCGAAAGACACTCACTGGTGAACATAGGCCTCACCCAAACAGACCGGTCCTACGCCATTCGCATCCAACACGTTCCCGCAACCGTTACCAAACCCCTGACACACAAAAATTACAAACGCTACAAATTGACATAATAATTAACTTACTCATAAAAAAAAGTTACGATTATGTAGAATTGTAGGACTACGATTGTGGTACAGGGGCCAGTGGCCTACCTATACTGCGTCTTCGGGGTCTTTTATATATTAGATAATAATCCAGACGGATCTCGTATTTGCTAAAAATTTAGATTTTTTTTTAGAATAAACTTTAATAACCTAACCTAACTTAAATCTGTGTCCACTTATTTAGGAATACATGAGAGCTTTAAGCTAGAATATCATTTAAAGTACTGTTGATAGCAGTACCCTTTGTGAGTGCGCCACATGACCATAATGCCTTTTGTATAAGCCCTTCTACCACATAATACTGTTGTGTGTTGCGGTCCCTTTGCATATGTAATATATAAACTAAAGAGCTGAATGCGGATTGGCGTTCTGGTAACTTAAAAGCAACTTAATTAATGAGACTTAAGATTTATCTTACTATTAGCTTAAACCCGCGGGTTTAACTGCGTTGGAAATTTACAATCTTAAAGTTTGACTTGTAAAAAGGACAACGCCATTGCAGACGAAGTTAGCGCTCTCTTTTAATATTCACTATTAAAGTAATATCCCAGGGGAACAGAATACCGAGATATTAGGTATCCCGCTTATTAAATAAAGCTTTTGCCCGCGACTTCGTCCGCGTGGAATTAGTAATTTGGGCAGCTTATTTTTTTATCAATTTGCTTTTTCATCAATTATGGCTCTCCTTAGTTCCTCGATATAAAAAAATTAACCGCACCCCCCCCGCAAACCCCCCCTCATCGACCCCCCACCGAACCCCCCCCCCCCCCCCCCGCACACCCGCGTTCACATTCACCACCGTACCTACTCCCAAGTCACTACTTCTAAAAACTAAATAAAAATAAAATAAATAAATATTAGGGGACAATCTTACACAAATCGACCTAGTCCCAAACTAAGCAAAGCTTGTACTATGGGTACTAGACGACGATAAACATACTTATATAGATAAATAAATACTTAAATACATAGAAAACATCCATAACTCAGTAACAAATATTGGTGCTCATCACACAAATAAATGCCCTTACCGGGATTTGAACCCAGGACCTCTTGCTTCGTAGGCAGGGTCACTACCAACTAGGCTAAAGCGGTTGTTAACTGTTCTATAAATTCTTAAAATAGACGTATCTTTCTTATTTGTGAACCGATTCAAATAAAACAAACACTAAATGTTAATCCAAGAAAATACCAACATATCTGTTAAAACGGTATCCTTCTAGGTTAAGCCGTTTCTGAGATTAGCGCACAGACAAACAGACAATAATTCTAAAAAACATTGTTTTGGGTTCTATTGCGCTAGTAAATAGCCCTAGTGACAGTTTTTCTCAAATATCTTCAATGTACAGACACAGACTTGTTACAGATTTATTATATGTATAGATTTATTGAAACAGGTGTTACTTTGCACAGGTACATATCAATGAACTGAAACAATTACTTTGATCAGCCGCGACCTTATGACAGCTACGTTTATGCAAGAAATATGTGTTCATGTAGTGCTGCATGAACACCATATTGTTGTCATATTAAGGTCACGGGTGAGCAAAGTAATTGTTGGTTTGTTAGATCAATTTACCAGAATCGTTATTTCTTAGTAGCAAAATTTCCATTCGCATTTTTTTCGAAATGCTTTTTTTCTCACTATGTTGTTTTACTGAACATAGGTAGGTTTAGGTTATGTTAAGTTTGCATCGGCCCGAAGGGTCAAAAGCACACAGAAGAAGGAGCTCCGCGTGAGCGGAGCTCCGTCGACACTGTTTCTATGTCAATTTAAATTGGGAAAAAACGCGATTGTGAAAATAAGCTTCAGTAAAAAAACCATAGTGAGAAAAAACCGGCCAAGAGCGTGTCGGACACGCCCAAGATGGGGTTCCGTAGCCATTACGAAAAAATTAAGTAATATTTTTCTAAGGATTTCGTATGTGTACGGAATCTTTCAAGTTAGGTATCGTCAATACTTTGAAAAAAGCTCGTATCTCAAAATCGTTAATCTGGCAAAGTGAACTTTATTACGCGCAGATCAAGGTTCAGTTTTGTTTACATGCTGTTTTGAGATACGAGTTTTTCAAAATAGTGACGGTATGTTTAATACCTTAGGCTACTATTTACTCTTAAACTACAAATAATTCCCAAGCAATTTTCCTTGTAAATTTAATATATTTACTACCATTTTGAATTTTTTCAAATTTTTCCACCCAACAGTTTAGATTTTAGAGGGGGGGGACGGTCGGTTTTAATGAAATTTTTCACTTTTAAGTTGAATATTTCGCAAACAAATCACTGAATACAAAAATCATGTAAGCAACCCCCCAATGGTTTTAAAAGACCTATCCAACGATACCCCACACTATAGAGTTAGTCGAGAAAAAAAAAATCACCCCCACTTTACGTCTATGGGAGGTACCCTAAAAAAAATTTTTTTAGTTTTTTTTATTTAACCACTTTGTCGGCGTGACTAATATAAATATTCATGCCAAATTACAGTTTTCTAGTACTAACAGTCTCTGAGCTTAGCCGCGGACAGACAGACGGACAGACATGGCGAAACTATAAGGGTTCCTAGTTGACTACGGAACCCTAAAAAAGCATCTGGGAAAAAATGCGAACGGAAAATTTGCTATTAGGAAATAACGATTAACAAGAGAAAAAGATGTGTAAAAGCAAACTTACCCCCTTAACTTATCCTTGTAGTTAGGTTTAAATAAAGTTTAGATGTGTAAATTGTTAGTTATCTCATTGGGCGCTATGATTTATACTGTAAGTCCATAAAAAAAATTGATCAATATAGTAATAAATGGATCTCTTCTAGTTAGTCTTTGAACGATTGAGAGGATATCCGAAACAAGAGAATAACAATAACTAATTTTTTCTAATTTTTAACCGACTTCAAAAAAGGAGGAGGTTCTCAATTCGGTTGTATATATTCATGTTCTTTTTGACTTATAGTAATAATGAATTGCTTACTGACTTACAGTCTTTAATAGAGTTGAGAGTAGTAGCGAACAAAGTGTATGTTTAAGCTTTTTGCACCATCCTTTTGTTGCTCAGTCTGTTTGGTTTTTTAACAAACGTTGTAGAAAACTAATGAATATCTCTTTGAATAAGACCTTCCTTTCCCTAATACCTTTGTAGCGGACTTTCGGATAAAAATGCAGATTTGGTGCAACAGCGTCCCGCACAAACGCCGCTCATGTCTAATGCATCCGTGATCAACTCGCAGCGTTGCATATTGATCATTCTGGATGCATTCATATTTAGGGTAAAAGGAAACTTTGCTTTTACAGTCTTTGTTTGAAATCCATAATCAACGTGCCCAAATTGAGAGATGTTTGATAGTCTGAAGTGATTAGGAAACAGTATTATACTACTACATACGGTTTTACTCACATTTACCATTTACCATGTCAGCACTAGTTTTTCGCGATAGTTTCTTCGTTATGCCTTAGATGAAAACAAGGAATCGTTTGATCTTTTCTGATTCTAACTCATAACTAATATTTCCCAGAGGCCGTATTGTCTAACGCTTCTGTCGCTTGCCTTCGCTTTCACTGTCTCTTTCTGTCATCCTTGTATACTGTTTGACAGAAATAAATAGTGATTGCGAAGCCAAGCGTCAGAAACGTTAGACAATAAGCCTGCTGGACTTTGACTCGTATAGGTAACGCCATCAGAGTTGAGGTGTTAAACGTCAACACAACGTCAAAATCCCGCTGTCATTACATGAGATGCGGTTGTGTGCGTGGCCTCAACTCTGGTGGCGTTACCTATAGTTTGACGATTATTTTCAAACACTTTAAAAAACTTGGCTGTATAAGCCAATATTCGTAAAGATACCTAACTGATGGATAGTCATAAAATTGAATGACTGAGAATGTCCCAGTAGTTGACATCTTTAATTTAATTTCACTAGCAATAGAGGCGACAGCAGGGTGTCATCTACTGGACATTAACGTGTCAAACACTAGTACTTTATACCTGCGATTACAATTACCATTGACTTTTTTTTAATAATATACTCACAAGCAACAGATCTCCACTGCAATTCAGCGAGCCTATGTTGCTGGCATAATGGGGATCTTTTGATCAGACAGATAGGAACAAGTGGGGATCGGATATGTTGAGATTTAAGAGTATTAACGAAGTGTGTTACTGATTTTATCTTTCTGTGTTTTATTAAATTTGTCAAAAAATATTGCATTTACTTCATTGTATTATTCTCTGAAATTATTTTACGCAGTTGTAGTGACTTTGTCATGCACGGAACAGCTGATTGGTGTGTCAACACGCCTGATGAATGAGATGGCAACGTGTCATGGAAGCAAAATGAGTTGCGAGTAAAAACATCACCCTTTGATGAATGTACTCCAACAGCCATGTTATGTTAGAGCGATAGGCTTTACGGCATAATGTAGGTTTCCTTTACTTTGTAATGTAAAACTGTTTGTTCAGTCGGGTTAATTGTACCATTGTTAAGGACTACGACTTTATACTTTGGTAATTGTATTCCTGGAATATCAAAAGCGTAAGAGGGTTCTTTTCTATAACAGATGTGATATGCTAAGTAATTTGCTATGAATGCGTTTGTTATTTATTATTCACCAATCATAATAATATGCAATGAGAGGCCATAGGTCAAACCGCTAGGCCACCACGGCTTTTTTAAAAAACCCCTCAATCATAGGGTCGTTGGTTCAAATCCCAGCTCTTGCGAGCCTACAGGTTTTTATGATTGTGTATAATAAAATGGTGTAATAACTTGGACGCGTTTTGAATTTGCTCTAGTGACCTGTGTAGGAAACATCGACCTCGTTGGGAGAGTCGAGTGAGGAGTTGTATCATGACGTGCAAATGAACTTCAATCGTACCTTAGGGTGGAAGACCATATTTTTGGCCGACTGTACCTACATCTCTGTTGGAAAAGCTTCCAGTAATATTTTCGCAGATGTCTTTTGTTTTATTTGCGCTAATATTGATTGTTTCCACTTGTTGCAGTCGTGGTTGTCTGCGCTAATCCCGACACGGTGAGGGAGATAATGCTGGCAGCGGACGAACTCAACATGGTGTCTTCGGGCGAATACGTGTTCTTCAACATAGAATTGTTTTCAAAGTGAGTCAAAGTTTACTATCACAGATTATACAAATCGGCCATACTCATTCATCTGTGTATCCATCTAATTACCGTGTCGTCTTATTCCCTGAAAAAGCGATGTGGTAATTAGACAGAGTGCACAGATCCGGAGAAACTATGGCGGCCATTCTAATTCATCTGTGCTATCAATCTAATTACCATGTCAAATCAAAAAACACACACGGTGACACGGTAATTAGACTGGTGCACATAATGAATGCGAATGACTGAAATGATCTTAGATTTTGCTGAGCAAACGTTCTGTTATAAAAACATTAATAATGGGTAATTGAAAAAAAAATGTAAATGGTACACCATTTCTTATCCTTTTCCAGTCTAATTTGGAAAGTACGTGTCGTGATTTAAGATAGTTGCGATAGACATCGTGTGGTGAACGCTACTATTGGCGTATGCGAGCGATAAATGTTTTCGGATGGGTTTTCATACTCGGCCCAAATAGCCAAAAGATGCGGGTTAAAATCTCGCCCGGCACACCCAAAACTTTTAGGGTTCGTATCAACGATCCCGGTGGCAAAGTCCTTTATTTTATGTACTTCTACAAATTTTAAAATTAAATATGACGGGGGAGGGGCTACGTTCGCTCATCATCATCATCATCATCATTTCAGCCGAAAGACGTCCACTGCTGAACATAGGCCTCCCCCAAGGCTCGCCAAACAGATCGGCCCTGCGCCATCCGCATCCAATGCGTTCCCGCTACCTTCACCAGGTCGTCGCTCCATCTTGTTGGAGGCCTACCTACACTGCGTCTTCCGGTCCGCGGACGCCACTCGAGAACCTTTCGGCCCCATCGGCCGTCAGTTCTACGGGCGATGTGCCCTGCCCACTGCCACTTAAGTCTAGCGATTCTTCGAGCTATGTCCGTGACTTTAGTTCTCGCGCGGATTTCATCATTTCTAATGCGATCCCGCAGAGAAACTCCAAGCATAGCCCTCTCCATCGCCCTCTGAGTGACCTTGAGCTTCCTTATAAGACCCATCGTTAGCGGCCACGTCTCAGTACCATAAGTCATCACTGGCAACACACACTGGTCAAAGACTTTTGACTTGAGACACTGCGGTATATCGGATGACAAGATATTGCGGAGCTTCCCGAACGCTGCCCATCCGAGTCTAATTCGTCGATTGACCTCTTTCTCGAAGTTGCACCTACCCAATTGGATTGTATGTCCTAGATAGATATAGTCGACAACAACTTCGAGCAAAGTATCTCCGATTACGACGGGAGTTGGTACAACATGGGCGTTCGACATGACCTTCGTCTTGTCCATGTTCAATTTAAGACCAACTCTCTCGGAGACTCTTCCGAGGTCAGCGAGCATCGCACTGAGGTCCTCCAAGGTCTCAGCCATAAGCACCACGTCGTCGGCAAATCGAAGGTGAGTGAAGTATTCGCCATTTACATTGATGCCACGCCCTTCCCAGTTCAGAGTCTTGAACGCATCCTCTAGTGCAGCGGTGAACAGTTTCGGAGAGATTACATCTCCTTGTCTGACTCCCCGCTGCAATAGAATGGGCTTCGACATCTGATCCTGACGTTCGCTCATGTCAACGGATTTTAGAAATAATAACTTCCTAAGGTTGATTAAGCGTGTATTAAGCGATTCCAATTACATACACTCAGAAAACACTACTAGGTAATCGGATGTTAATCGATTGCAAAACGAAACGTGGTGAATTCGATACTTGGCTAACTGCACTACCGCTCTAGACCAAGGCGTAACGAAAAGTGAGTGATACCGTCCCGTTCCTAACCTGTCAACGTTGTCAAGTCTACCCTCAATTAAAATAAGAGCTGTCAGCCAAATATCGACTACACCCAAGCTTGACGTTTCAAAAGAAAATAAACGTTTACTTCCGTGACTCGAATAATCTGTGTACAATTTTAATGCCAAACTAGTTCTATTTTCCGCCGCGTGTGGCGCCACTAGCGCTGTCACTGCGACAAATATAATTCTTTTCGTACTAAAATATGAACCGGTAGGTAGTGGTTCAAAATACAATAATGCAAAATGATTGAAACCACTATCAAATTCAGTATTAAAATTTTACCTGCAACCTCTCTGCTTGCTAATACTTCATTGATTTCCTTAGGGAGCGAATGGGGCCCATAATTAAGGTCACCTGCAGTGCAACGAGCGAATATTTTTTTACTAAAAGCACCTATGCTGAATCAAACTTTATATTTTTAGTGTCATGAGTAGCTAAGCTATGAACTTACGGTAAATCTATGCAATATTATGGGATAAGGTATTAATAATGATTAATTATTGATTTCTTAGTTTTTGCCATCAAAATTAGACAACATTTCAAGGCCTGTTCACATCTCATTTTATGCATTTAGTTGTTAACGCTTTTGGATTAGGCGTTAATCGAATTTTAACCGCCTCATTTATCTGGCCACATTTTTTAAGAAAAGGCAGAATATTCTGATACAGTTTCCAGTTTTATGCTAGACGTATAGGACTTCTAATATTTTACCGAAAGCCCCATCAAAATCTACAGCCATTTCTTAAAAATGTGACCACATAAATGAGGGAATTGAAACGCTCGAATTAACCCCCATTATATGTTAATGTGCGTGTATGCTTCATCCTGGATATCCTGTCAGTATTGTCAGTTATGTAGATCAAGAAAAATATTACAAGGATAGCGTTTCTATAGTAGAAATAGGTAGAAGTCCTGTGGAGGATGACATTGAGGGCTATGATGAACTGATTAGATACCTTTGATTCCGATTTTGAAAATCGGTCTGAAATACCTTCGCATACGACACTTCTAGCAAAATTTTGTGCTTTTTAAGAACTTAAATTATTTACAACAATAAAGAGCACATCGATAACCTCCGGGAACAGAAAATACATAGTCAGCTTTTTCTCATTTCGCTGCCTGTATAAATATTTATGCACTATTTCAAGCTATTTTGAGTTAAGCATACCTACAGCAGGATCCAGATGAGCGAAATTTTATTGTGACTAAAGCACTCTTGTTCTGAGCATCAAAAATGGTCACATTACAAAAATTTACCATTATTTATACCCCTAGTTGGGCTAAGTAAGGCGTTCAACATTTTAATGATCCGCTTCTGTTCCTACGTTCCTAGTTCAACTTTACAAGAATTTAATTTAAAAATTACCTTTGCGTTATCTTAGCAAACGCAAACGCTTCAAAAATTTAAAAATCAGCTGGTAAATAATTCAAAGTCATAAAATTCGAGGTATAGATAGCTTGTTAAAATATACTGGAGCAGTTCTAAGAAATTCAAGCGTACGAGCATAAAGGTCAAGAAGGAATTTATATTCAACGGCGTTCGTATTTTCCGTTAGAATACGTTCTATGCAATTTATATTTTTCGACATAAACCAATCCTAAAGTAATGCAATTTGCCATCGTTACTCAACGAGCAATAAAATTTTGAATGCATTTCTTAAGGAAAAGGAAAATATATATCCAGTTAGGTTTGTGTTTTGAGGACATACGAAGTAAAAATGCTCATATACGCCGTGTTATTTTTGATTTCTTGTAACTTTAAGGGAAAATTCAACATCTTAAATAAAGTTAGGTTCTCTTAGAGTTCTTAGACACTAGTGTTTAATTCTTATTGTTAAAGAGATAATTAATTATGCGTGGTGCATTATGATTATGGTGTAGAACTAAGCCAAGTTGCGCTCCCGAAGTTAAGACGCTGTCGTATTCCAAAAATAACAATAAAATACAGTTACATTTTTACTGAACCCCACACTAGGCATGGCCTGTCCCGTGGGGTAAATGTTACGGTTTACAAAAATAATACATTACATTAGCGGCTATTTGCAACCATATTTAAGAAACAGAAAGAAATAAAGAGTAAAATAAAACAAACTGTTTGACACTAACTTTCTGTGACTCTAAAGGAAATTTTACAATGACTGTGAACTCAATATTGACTTATTATGAAAAACAAATTTCCACTTGGCCAAAAGTTAATTACCTGGTGTACTAAGCCATTTGTCAAAGTTAACGGATATCAAAGAAAACACGTGTATAATTTCTTGTAATTCTAGTTTCGGTTTTCAAAAACTCTTAGCATAGTTAGATATAGATAGTCTCTAATCGCTGGACTCTTATAGGACAAACATTGAAGCGATATCATTGGTCAATTTTTCGTCATTCGGTTTCCTTACTCAACTCTGATAGAAATTAAAACAGTTTGTATATTGCTATAACAACAAGTGATAAAAAAATTAAACTACGTTTAAGAATAGCAAATGTACGGTGGTACGGAAGTCCAACTCCTGAAATATTTCTTCTATCCAACAGCCTAGCGTCAGCGTCTTCCAAGGAGCCTTGGAAAGTGGAAGGTGACACAGACGAGCGAAACGAGCGAGCTCGACGAGCGTACAGTGCAGTACTCACCGTCACCAGCCCTGCGCCAGAGAAGAAAGAGTACTTGGACTTCTCTGATCAGGTTAGCATAAATCACAGGAGAGAGAGGTTGAAGACCTAGTAGACGTGGTTCATATTTTTTACGTAAAAGCTGGGTAGCGATTGAAAGCTCATCTGATGGAAGTTGCAGTAAGGCAGAATTACAGCCAGTATGTATGTTTACGTACACTTTCCAATCCAAACAAAGCGGATCCTGTAGGGATTCCGTTTAACTCACAACGATCAACTGCATGGAAATGATTTCTCTGAAGTCCTATAAAGTTGATTGTTCCAAGTTAAACGGAGTACATACGGAATATGCTCCGCTCGCAGTATAAAGCAGGCATTACTCTAGTCTTGAAGAGCTTAAGGTTGTGTCTGTACGAAAATATAGACGATAGAAGCGGATTCTGCTCCTTGGATGAGTGAAGGGTGCATACTCATACTTTGACAACGAGTATTAAGTATTTGTTTGAATCAGAGCTTACTTTGAGGAGGACCATAAACCTGCCGCAACCTCATTTGCAATGTAAAACAGCAAATCTGTGTGATATAATGTATGTTTTGATGCAAAAACTCTATGTACACTCAACCTTATACAAAATATACACACTCTGCAATAACTCCTACTTGCCAAGTTTGTTGAAGGTATGCTAACATCGCATATATTTACCTGCATAGGGCATGCTGTGTTGACTTGTTTTGTTCTAATTAAGGCACAGTCGTATTTAAGCGACCTATGCTTAATAATTATTTAAATATGAAAATGTCGCGGGACTATAGACACCAATTCAAGCTAGTCCCAAAATAAACAAATTTTTTGGTATGGATACTAGATAACGGATATAATATAATGAACTAAAACAATTACTTTGCTCACCCGCGACCTTACAATAGTTACGTTTATGCAAGAAATGTGTGTTCATGCAGTTCCTCCACCTCCACACTGTACGAACACACACAAATCACATAAACACAACCATCACCACCACCAAGCTACACTGACGCGTTTCGAACTCAACCAGAGCTCATCTTCGGAGTTACCACAACCGTATGCTATACGGCATAGCTCGAAACGCGTCAGTGTAGCTTGGTGGTGGTGATGGTTGTGTTTATGTGATTTGTGTGTGTTCGTACAGTGTGGAGGTGGAGGAACTGCATGAACACACATTTCTTGCATAAACGTAATTATTGTAAGGTCGCGGGTGAGCAAAGTAATTGTTTTAGTTCATTAATATGGACCTCCGCAAAGTAACGCCTGATTCAATAAATTGGATATAATAAACTTAAATAATATAAAATACCCAAGACTCAAAAACAAAATTTTGTATCTTTCATACATACTGCCCCAGCCAAAAATTGGACCTGGTACCTCAAGCTTTGTCAAATGAGTATATACGAGTACTACAATATATAATCAATTTTTGAATAGGTCATCCCCGCATTTCCGTGAGAATCTTCTTTCTAACTCCTTTCCTATATTAGCGTTGATCACAATAACAGAATACTTCTGTCCACAGGTCAAAGAATTAGCAGCAACTAAATACAACTACACGTTCGGCAAAGACGAGGTGGTGTCGACATTCGTTGCAGCGTTTTACGATGCAGTGCTGCTGTATGCACTCGCGCTTAATGACACTCTGAAGCAATCGGACGACCCCAGGGGACGGCTGGACGGAAAAGCTGTCATAAATAACATGTGGAATAGGAGCTTTCAAGGTAATCCTTTAAATAGGTTTATCATTCAAATTCAGCGCAACGTGGGACGTCCACCAAGTGTACGTCCCTGAACATGGTTAATGCTGTCGCATGCCTGTTATTGGTGCATGAACGGGAGCCAAAACTTACATTTTTTATGATTTGAAATGTTTTGTTTATATACTGTTGGCATGTCTAAATAAATAAGGCTAGAGATATTAAATTTTGTAGCTGCTGCCTTTCTCATGCAAAGTAAGTGAAAGCCACAATGTTTTTTTTAAAGACATTTATTCGTCATTGTTCCCTGTCTCACTAATGAAAAATACATGAGACCAAAGGTGTATCTGACTGGTTCAGTAACAACCCATTCATATTAACCTTGAAGAGCCATGTGTCTGTATGGAGATACAGACGATGTTTTTTTTGGCGATTACTATAGAATATTTTATTGACATTTTAACAATTATTATTTTATACAATTAAATACTGCTACAGTCAGTTTTACATAAAATAAATTCAGTCAAATAAACCCACGCTCCTAGTCGTTTCTGGCGCAAAGGTGCCCATAACACTTGCGGCATTTCCGCGCTGGATCGCCAAGGAAAGCCTTTGCCTCAGAAACGATTCGGAGCGGGGATCTTCACCCCTCTGCCTAAGTCGACGGCCTATGTCCTGCACAAGCCGTCTCGCGTCCTGCCCCCAGCAACCCGCCGTTTCTACCGCCAATGGGACAAAATGGTACCCCTGCCCCAAAGGGGCATACTTCTGCCGCTTCATATTTCTATATAGGACTTTGGTATAATCCCGGAATTTCTAATCGACTACTAGATATATTAGTCTACGTGAACGAAGCCACCGCATGAAATCTAACTAATCGTAACATTTCAGGTATCACAGGCGAAGTGATCATAGACACGAATGGCGATCGAGTGGCTTCATACTCCCTCCTGGACATGAACCCAGACACCAGCAAGTTTCAGGTTAGTTTGATGTGTAAATTACGGTTCTCTGCCTTTTCCCAACTATATTTTTCCAACTGTTTATTTTTTTCTGAAGCTTGTAACTTTTCAGGATTGTAATAAAACAAACCTAACCTAACCTATGGAGTCCAGAAATATATCCTGAATTGTTTACAGTTTCAGATAAAATAAACAGTTGGCAAATGAATCATTTGGGAAACAATTTTCGGCGAAAAGGCAGGATACCGCTAATTACATTATAAATATTATATTTTACAAGATATAATTTAAAACATCATTGGTGTTTCTAACTCAATTATAATGCTGGGCAACATAATGCTTTAACTCAACCCGGTAGTACCGGCATAAAAAGTTAAGGCTCAAAATATTATGGTATCCATCGGACGCTCGACGGGTTGAAATTAGTGTGATAAAATTTAGGATATTCATACTTTGTTGAAATTAAATCATAAAAAGAATGTATGGACATCAAAGTATGGACACCACAAATTGGGAACGTATCAAAATATATAAAGTTTAAAACGAATAATGGATGAAATACATAATGGTCATAGTCATAATATAGACGACCAGATGGCCTAGTGGTTAGAGACCCTGACTATGAAGCTTGAGGTCCCGGGTTCGATTCCCGTGTCGGGCGGGTATGTATTACAATACCGAAGTACGAAAGACCGAATGAATTAAAACATCGAATGGGTCAAAAGACCGACACGATTTTTTTCTGAAACCGTTAACTTTTTAAGATTGTTATAAAACAAACCTAACCTAACCTAATGGGTTCTGTATGATGCCGTTTTAATAAAAACTGAAAAGTTTACGGTTTCAGAAAAAAATCGTGTCGGTCTTTTGACCCATTCGATGTTTTAACACATTCGGTCTTTCGTACTTCGGTATTGTAATACATACCCGTCGGGGCAGATATTTGTATGAAAAATACGAATGTTTGTTCTCGGGTCTTGGGTGTTTAATATGTATTTAATAAGTATATGTATATTTATTTATTTTTCATACTAAAATTTTCTATGAAACTATTATAAAACGAACTTTTTTAATCGTGTAATCTACAGATTGGTTTAGGTTAGGTTAGGTTTATTTTATGAAAATCCTGTAAAGTTGAGAATTTCCAAAAAAAATGCATTATATCAAATGACCATTATGTATTTCGTCCATTATTAATTTTAAACTTTATATATTTTGATACGTACCCCACAAATTAAATAAGACTAATTAAAATAATTGAGTTACCACATGTTTCACCATCCATTGATCAAATTTATTTGACGGATAAATGTGATGCCGTCTCTGTTTGTTTTGTTCGAATAGACGGAGACGGCATCACATTTATCCGACAGTTACAATTAATCAATGGGTGGTGAAACAGCCCCTTAGTGTATTATATGTATTGTCCAGCTTTAACTGGTTAGATGAATGAAGTACAATCATTAATGTCAAATCGAATGTAATATTTACAACTGAAACCAAGACTTTACTCGAGGGCTATTCCAATGTATATTTTTCGACTTGCAACCATTTTATCTTTTGTAAATGTCATCATCATAACATCAGCCAAAAGTCGTCCACTGCTGGACAAAAGCCTGCCCCAAAGAGTTCTACGATGATTAGCGCACCCGCATCCAAGTGGTTCCTGCGACCTTTACCAAAACAAAGTACAACTTATATTACAAGCGGAACTCCCTTTCTAGTTAGTATAACTGAAGCGAGAGTTCCGCTTGTAATATTAGTTGTACTTTGTTATGCAACAGGCCCCAGATCGCAGGTCTATCTTAAAATTATTTTTGTATTAAAACAAGCGATTGTTCATTAAATTGATAGTTTGGTAGCGCTAAAAAGCGAGTATCTATTTTTTTGCCACGTGAAAAAACAACATAGCCACGAAAAATTATCAGATTCTCGAGTAGCAAACCCACTCGACAACTCAGTTTGCTTCCGAACGACGACATCCAAATACGATTAAACCGGCCAAATGTTGCCATACATGCTTCCGGTTTGTACTGAAGTTTCGTTATGAAGGTGTAGTGTAGACCCTCCGTTGGCTCACGAGTCGTCGCACTGTGTATGTTTTTGTTTCATTTTTTAAATGGGTTCTACTGAGAAATGCGTTGTCAAAGCGGGTGTAGACAAGCATGACGGAGACTGGTTAGAGAGGCTTAGACAGAAAAGACTCCGCGCTGCCAGACCACACATCCCTTGGACTCTTATCATGTTTATGATTGCTGTGGCAGAAGATGCCGCTCTAGTATAGGGCTCTTCAGCCATCGCAGACGTTGCAATTAAGCTCCCTGTAACACCTAATTTTACCTGAGACACTGCAAAATTATTATTTATTATTGTTATTTCTCATTCTGAGAGGAGGCCTGTGGCCTGCAGTGGGACGTATATGCTGGGATGACGATGACTGCAAAATTCATCTGCAATAAACAACGTGGCCAATGAATGACTGAGAAACAGCCTTGGGACTTGCCATGACAGTATGCTGGGGCCCAATTTGTCTTATTCGATTATTTTTTTTTGTATCTTTTGCTTCCTATGTGTCGAATATGTGCAAATAAGAAACTCTCTCTTTCTCTCAATAAGTTTTGGTCCTATTTTCGGCAGAACTTCTGTGGAAGCGGCGAACTCCAATATAACGCCAAACCTTGCCAAAATCGAATGTTCTGTCGGACACTAAAACTGACTCTCATACAAACCACACTGACAAACGTTTCCGACTTGTAGCGACACTAAACGCTGCCACGTTTCACAAAGGCACGCTCTGCTACGCTCCGTAAATACAAATGGGCACAAGTGCTAAGCAATTAAGGAATTACGCGTTTTGCTGGGCAATTTTGCGTAAGTTTGGTAATTTAAATTTGAGTTTTTGGTGTGCTACAGCTGTAACAATTTTAACTGGTACCGTAAACTGGGGTTACTTTGAAATGCGTACTTTAAATAGAAAACAGTTTTTTACGCCGTGTCCTTATTTTTTTAGACCATCTGTGGCAGTGAAATAACCTAACTTTTTACGTCATTTGCTCAAACGAGCTATGAATATTTGCGTTTTTATAACCATTTTAAATCTATCAAATTAGCCCCAAAATTTCCTAAAGTACCGGTAGTGATATATAAAATGTCCTGAAAATTCGTCATTGTCAACTGTTGGCAACCCAACAGAATTAATTTTAGTTACTATATTTTGCAATGGCAACTTTTTACTCTTCTCTTTTATTTGACCACGTGCGCCTTATATCACAACACTTTTGTGCATCGCGTAAAATTCTCCAGCTACTAGACAATGAATGATATGGTCCTTCGAACCGGATATGAGCCAGAGACTGATATGGATATCACATTAGTGCATTGTTGACGGTCAGTCCAAAATTAAAATAAACACAGACAGACAAACCTGACGAAACCACACTGTTTATTTTTTAGTCCCTACTACGACTGCTGCGCTGTGCACATGATTTCTCTTAAAATATAATTTGTCTTATTTGTCTGTATTGTTGCTTTTGTTTTGGACATGGAACCCTACAAACTTATTCAAATAGGAAAGACAATCACACCCAAACCATCTAGAGACGTGGCCAGTATATTATCTCGCCTTTCACTATGTGGCTTCCCTTTTTTGGATCATTAATCTTGATGCTATATGGTGGGACGACACTCGATTCGTTTCTTGTAGGTCTGTCCTTCGTCATTTACTGGGTTCAGTGAAAGAAATCCATTAGATAAGAGATTTTGGTCGATCTATAGGACATTGTGAATGTAATTAATTGTGCTAATGAAAGAAAATTATGTTGACACCCTAATTAGATGATTACTATTCCATTTTAGCAACTACCCGCGGCTTTACTCTTTTAAAAAAAAGAAATATGCTAATTCCTAATACTCCTTATTATACACATTAAATGCTCAAGAAATATTTATACCATTGTATGATTAATTATTTAATTCTTTCTATTAATTAAATTTTCAAGTTTCAAATTCCACTCTTGTTCAAAATTCAAGTCAAAACGCCCTATTACTTTTCGCGAGGAAAATCAGTATGAAATTTACTGTGAAAATATTTAATGGTTAAATATTTAATAATATATTTTCTTGAGAGTGTTTTAAATTGTCACCAATTAAAGCTTTTAAGCTTTAAAGCATTAAGATACCCAGCATTCTAGGTTTTCACGACTCTCGGCACTAAAATCAGGTCGTTACAAACAGCAGATACTTAGCCAAAATACAGTAATTTAATTTTTAGACTAGCTAAACCAAGCCCTATGCCTTTTAAAACAAGTATCAAATCAAGATACACTTGAGAATTTGACTTGGGACTTTGTCTCGGCGGATCAAGGATTCGCTGAGATTATATTTAGTCTGACTTTAGGCGCCCTTCGTTGCTTATCTTTAGTGATAATAAGCAGTATTATCGTGTAATTTTTCATATTTAAGATCTTTGCCCTAAATTGTATTTGGGGTAAATGGGTAAAATTAAGGTCTGGAGGAAAGGAACGCATCATGTGCTTCTCTGGTCGGTTAAGATAAGCAAAGCGGTTGGAGCAACGCCATTTTCTTGATTACCATCATATATTTTAGATGAATTTGTTAGATATCGTGTGATGTTACGTTTTTGTTAGAATAATTACTTAATATTTTTGTTGGAAAAAACGGCTAATGAACGACTTACTTAATCTACATCGCGTATCATCTTTATTTGTAAACCCCGACACAAAAAGAGGGGTGTTATAAGTTTGACCGCTATGTGTGTGTGTATGTCTGCGTGTCTGTATGTGGCATCATAGCTCTTAAACGGGTGAACTGATTTGGAAGCAGTTTTTTTATTTGAAAGCGGGTTTCTTTGCTATGGTTCTTAGACAGTGTCTTCAAAATTGGTTCAGCGGTTTCATATTTATTTATCAGCGCTTTTGTTAGCTGTAGAAGGAAACTTAACCTAAATAAACGAATAACGGACATTTACTTTATTATCAAGCATAATATGTGACCAAATTGCGTTGGGGTTTTTAAAGTATTTAATTTATAGTTATATGTTTCATGTAATAGGGATGACGACTGGGTTAAAAATATGTCATTCCATTTAGTCCGTCGGTTAGATTATGGGAAAATATGGGACACGTATTTTTTGGTTTATCAAATTATTAAAAATCTACAAAGATATTGATCATCAAACTTCCGGAGTGGGGGCTTGTGACGTCACCCTTAGGTAAAAATTGTACCATATGGTGACGTCAGTCGAAACTTCTAAGCACTGTATCCTCGTCATTTTTTGTTTGTTAAACAAAAGAATAAATACGTATACAATATTTTTTAATAATCTAACTGACTTACTAAACAGTTTTTTTTAGTCGTCTAGCCTATTAATTAGTCTTTTAATTTTGTTTAGCAATAAGTCTTTTGCCGGCATCAAAAGTTAACGTCAATATTGTATATGTGTTTTAGAAACTTTGCTGTCTTACGCTTGAGTTATAAAATGCTTTCTAAACTTCTTAAGTATTTATTCATCCTAGGGCTAATTTACACAAAAACGCGACGAGACGTAACGCGGCACTATTCATTGACAGAACACGTGAAATTAGGACTCGTTGACATTCTATCAATAAAGTCATTATATTTTATAGTAAAATCAAATACAACAGAACAAAACACTAAAGAAAAAAAATCTAACAAACCTACAAACCATAAAAATCATCACTCCGCGTCGTACATGGCTCAAAAGTCCCATAACACCAGCAGCATTATGCCCTGCTGTATGGTCAGCGTATTTCTGTCAATGAAATTATTCGAGTTTTTCGACACTTTTCTAAATAAAATATTTTTAATTTTTTTTAGAAGGGCCTGATAAAAAACATGCGTGGATAAATAGCAAAAATAATGTCAAATCAATCGACAAAGTAGCATATCACTAAAAGCGTTGTTTGCAAACTTTCGACAAATTGAAATGAATGGACATGGCGAGCGTGAGGCCCTCAGGGATCCGAGTAGCTTCACCGGCTCAGAGTAATAAATAAAGAATGGCGTTTCAAAACTTATTCTAATATTACGCGTTGCGTGATATTAAAAAAAAAGCCGCGGTGGCCTAGTGGTTTGACCTATGGCCTATCAAGGCTCAAATCTCGGCTCGCACCTCTGAGTTTTTCGGAATTTATTTACGAAATAAATTCAACGGTGTGCGTGAAGTTCCCAATACGCACTGGGCCCGCGTGGGAACTACGGCCCAACCCCTCTCATTCTGAGAGGAGGCCAGTGGGATGTATATAGGCTAGGATGATGATGATGATGATGACGCGTTGCGTTGCGTTATCGCGTTAGATGCGGATGGCGCAGGGCCGATCTGTTTGGCGAGCCTTGTGGGGGGCCTATGTCCAGCAGTGGACGTCTTTTGGCTGAAATGATGATGATGATGATGATGATGATGATGATGATGATGATGATTCTAATATCATCCGCATTTTTGTTTCCGTACCTTATCTGTCATCAAATAGTCCATAAAAATCGAGAGGGGCGTAGAAGTTTGGAATCAATCATTACCAGTAAAATCCAAAATCCACACAGTATTTTTAACAGGAGCTTATTGATACATGTCCTATATTTGGCTATGGCTGCTCAAGCAGAGTATCGTGGGTTCGAGCCCGGGATCGTACCTCGGAGTTTTCCGTAATTTATTTGAGAAATAACATATGATATTAACTATGATCTTAAGAGCGTTTTCACATTATCCGATACCGATATCGGATCGGACGCCGATACGATATCGGGGCAAGTAAAATGTATGAAATATGTACCTACCTGTCTTTAAGATTATCCGATCCGATATAGTATCATATTTCATACATTTCGTATCGGCGTCCGATCCGATACCGATATCCGATCGAATAATGTGAAAACGCTCTTACGGTGAAGAAAAACATCGTGAGGCAACCTGTATAAGACTGTGAAAAAATGCTATGGTGTGTGTGAAGTTCCCGATCTGCATTGGCTACGCGTTGGAACTGCGGCCCTAGTCTTCTTATTCGGAGAGGAGGCCTGTGCCTTGCAGAGGGGCATGTAGGCTGAGATGATAACGATGATTAACAAGTAAATTACATTAAGACATATTTGCTACGGAGTGTAGACCTCGATCATGATGCATGCCACTGTGTCCAAAAATCGGGAGAACATTAAATATATGTAATCTTATTCAAGCATATCTCTCTCTTTTTGTATGGAATCATCGACCCATAAACTAAGGTTTAAGGATTTTTTTAAAACCCTAGATTATGCAAACGGCCCTAAGTGTGTGTTTGATGTCAAGTAAAGGTTTAGCCATACCGCTGCTTAAAATACGGAAACGTTACGGAATCGCAGTGACGTGCCGTAAATGTCAGAATTTACCGCATTCTCTCCATAGTAAAATTGTGACGTTTATGGTGCGTCACTGCGATTCCGTAACGTCACCGTTTTTTAAGCGGCGGTTTGGTCGCAACTCTTCACCGGTGCGGCAAGCGTTTTCCTTAGGTACTCATTGCGCGGTTGAGGCCCTCGCCGCACAGTGGTTACCCGATATTACACGCAATGAACAGAAAATACCCCTAAAAAAAAGTAAACCTAAAACAAATAATTGACAAATACAGAAGCTGAAATTTACTGCAAGGTTCTACGGACCGAAAAACAATCACGCAGACTTGAATTGCTAAAACAACAAACGGAACAATTAATTCACAATGTTGAACTAAACAAACAACATCGAGGTCCTCAGGAGTCGATCGAGCGCTGTGCAAAGTTCAGAGAGTAATGAAATTTTATTATGGAGTAAAAATGTGAAGTTTGATGCATCTTTTGTATACCTCAATAAGGTTACCCCGCTCGTTGTCCTATGATTAATCGAGTCGATTGTTGACTATAATTAACTACTCGTGGTGTAATTTTTATTATAAACATATTTAAAGTGCTTTAGATATATTTGTATGGGATGTAAACCGTTTACCTTTGTTAAGCTCTCCATATTTTGACACATTTATAACAATCTAGAACGATAAGAGCTGGTGCCCACTTGTCGAATATCGGGTCCGGATTTGCATCGGTTGTCGGCACCTCTGTTCCCGCTCCGACATCTGACCAATGCGAACTGCGTCATACTTATAAGCGAAGCGAGACCCGACACGTTTTTTCTTTGGAAGTGAGGGCTTGCAAAACATCCGATATTTCTTGTCGGCACCGATACAAAATCGGTGTCAGGCAAGTGTGAATAGCTTCATATAAAATGTTTTGACTCTGGAACATCCGATTAAAATCCGGCCCCGAAATCCGACAAGTGGGAACCAGCTCCAAGGACAATACACAGATTATGACGACACATAGACCGATGTGTGTACGGCGCAAGGATATGAATAGACTACACAGTACACAACATTAACGTCCACCCCCAGTTTGTCGAGTCTATCCGTAAACATGTTGCTGGTAGATGCGTCTAAATATCAAAAGCTCATTAGAGGTAAACGTGGTCTGCATCTCGTATGGGTTGTTTTACACGTACCACAACCACACCACGTCGCAGCGTTAAAATGCGATCAAGCAGTGGTTACGTGTGAATAGTCGGTACACACGCGGTCGATAATGACGGCAAAATGTGGTACGTGTGAATTAGGTATACTATTCATTTTCAATACAAAATATGCGCCCGACCATGGAGTTGTGGTTGTGGTTGTCGTGTGATTGTGGCACGTGTGAAACAACCCTATAGGTACTTACAATAATATGTTTAACTAGCTTTGATCCGTGATTTTGGAAATACATTCACGAGAAGCATTCATGAAAAAAGGTCACGGTAATGTTTTTAAGCACGAAGTTCGCCCGGCCAACGCTAACTGTTGATTACGACAAATGTTAATATCATCTTGAAAGCTGAGGTTGGTATTTCAATGTTCTTGGACAAATCTCTGTACCTATATCTGCACGCTAATTTTTATCTAAATCCATTCGGTCGTTATTGCGCGATTCAGTAACAAACATCTAAACATCTTCACAAACTTTTTCATTAATTATATTAGTAGGAGTCTGTAGGCAGAATATAACTAACCGTGAATTATTTACTACTAAAACTGTAAAATTGAACTGTACCTATGTATGAAAAATAAGTAAACAGTTCTTCGGGGAATGAAAAACTTCGCAAGCTCATGAGATAATTTAGAATTTTAGATGGTATTATCCCTAATGTGCCTGCTTTAGCGGTGGAAAGCCAACGATGATGAGGTTCGAATCCCGTCTCAGATCATTAATTTTCTCTATTTTCGTCCGAGTTAACCCTGTAGAAAAATTACATTTTTACCACGTACTAAGCAATTTTCTGGGTTTAAACGGGTACGTAAAGAGGCACACGAGGCACTAGGTATATAGATATTTTGAAGTTTATCAAAAAAAAAAAAAAACACTGGACTTACAGAACGAGTATCTTATTCTTTCTTTAATCTGAAATTGTCTCTACGCAAGAATTTCACTAAGATAAACTTCCCAGTTTACACAATACAAATTAAAACTAATAATAATAATAATAGTACTGAATAAAAAAAAACATAAAAATATTAATTGATTGATTCCATTACTTTGAGCAGATCTCTGTATAAGTGAATTACAACATTTTACCTTACATCTACGCTACGACCATTATAGACAAAGTAATAGTTGACGCAGGAGCAAGGTAAACCTTTTTGCACCATCGGCCATCCAAACGGTCCGGCGGTCCAACAAGACGGAGCGACGGCCGGGTTAGGGTTGCGGGATTGCGTTAGATGCGGATGGCGTGGGACCGATCTGTTTGGCGAGCCTTTGGGGAAGCCTATGTTCAGCTGCGGACGTCTTTCAGCTGAAATGATGATAATGATGATGATAAATATAAAACCAGATATATCATTACCTAATGAAACGGCAAAACATCTCACTCAATGTACCTCAGCAAAAACCTTTCATTCCCAAAGCAACCCAACCACAAGCTAACGTCAGATACAAAATCATCAACGTAACGTTAATGTGATTGCGTGACTCTATATTTATTTCCAGGTTGTCGCTACGTACGTGGCGGCCAACTCCTCCTTACAATTCATACCAGACCGGCCGATACACTGGGCGGGGGGGCGCATCACCCCACCCCCGGACACCCCCGTCTGCGGCTTTGACGGATCCCTTTGCCCGGACAACTGTAAGTCGAATTTTTGCTCTTAGCTCGTAAGCCCCAACGTCCTAATTTTAGGACAAATTTATTTAATTAATTTATTTTAATTTATTAATTTATTTTTTAAATCCAAAGTAAATGTTAAAATTCAATAGCGTCCTAATGTCCCAAAATAAGGATAAATAAAAATAAATAAATAAATATCACGGGACAATTCACACCAATTGACCTAGCCCCAAAGTAAGCTAAGCAAAGCTTGTGTTATGGGTGCTAGGAAACGGATAAACATACTTATATAAGTTATATAGATAGATACATACTTAAATACGTCATATTAAACACCCAAGACCCGAGAACAAACATTCGTATTTTTGATACAAATATCTGCCCCGACACGGGAATCGAACCCGCGGCCTCCAAGCTTCGTGTTGTCAGGTTCTCTAACCACTAGGCCATCTGGTCGTCGTTAGGATGCACAATAATTTGCAATTAAAATCTTTTCTAAAATATATTAAGTATATTTCATACTAAATACAAACTGAAAAATAGATGCACAGAAAAAAATCCAAGAAAAAAGACCAAGTGCAGATGAGGCCAAAAAGTGTATCACACTGGTTCATAACTTATTCATTCTAGCCTTGAATAGCCCTATTTGATGTCAGATACTAAAGTATATCTTGGATATCTACTTGCAGTACTTGTCAATGTTTGTCAAACCTGTTTGTTGGTTTTCGATTACTCGCAAAGTTTGCTTGACGGTATATTGGAAGAAGATGGCTATATATTTTTACTTTTGCACCCGTACCATACGGATTTCAATTCAATTGAGAAACATTGTATACATTTACAAATAAAAATTTTCAAATGGTATTATGTTTATAATTCATTAAGATTTCATTTCCTTAAAAATGAAAACGGGTAACGATTTTTATATAGGAGCTTAAATAGTTACAGGGAGCAAAATAATACAGGACAAAAATAAACAAGATCAAAATATAATCAACAAAAGCTTTTTTAAATGTTATCAAATTTAAAAAGAATAAACAAAAAAAGTAGGCTTTTAACAAGAAAATGCTAAAAACGTAATCCTTTTCGTTAATAAATCTTGACCAAAACTCTAACAAAGTAGGGGCTTCGGAATTCGGTATTAGATGGGTATACACCAACTGCACAGCAAAACAAGTAATCGAATCGTTCGAAAGATTTCCTTGATTGTATTCTTATTAGGTACCTAACATTTGTACTTATTATTTGCTATCTAATCGAACGGTAAAGGCAAACATCGCGAGGAAAATCTGCAGACGCCTGCGAAGAGATTTAATGATATGTGTGAATTTCCCGATCTCTACGGGGTAAAATCATACTCGAGTAAATGTCCGAACAAAATGTGAACGATAGTTAATTTAACACATCAATAAAATTACGATGTTAATCAAGAGCGACGAAATGGTTAAGATTACGGGATCGCGTTTTGGATGCGGATGTCACGGGATCGATCTGTTTGGTGAGCCTTGAGGGAGGCCTATGTTCAGCAGTGGACGTCTTTCAGCTGAAATGATGTTAATCACGAGTCCGTTTCACTAATATTCAAAGCGTCAATATTATTCAAATAAAACGCAGAGTACAATACTGTACAGTAAAATTACATAAAGTTTACCACTGACAGATGGTTTGCCTTCATTTCATATTCAACTTTAACGACCTACAAATAAAGCCAATTTTAGAATACTGTTACCCACGTTTGCATGTTTGTATGGTGTTAAAGTTGGAAATGAAATGAAGGCAAGCCCTCTGTCAGTGGTAAACTAAAAGTAAACGTATTGTACTGATCTCCACCATTTAGTTTTGACTTGAGTTTTAAACGCGCCGTGCGTACTATAATAATAATAATAATAATAATAATAAATCTTTATTAAATTTTACATTTAGGTACAATTAGATAACTTATACACTAAAATATTTTAAATTAGAACAAAAACAGTTATGTATACCTGAACTAGGAAAATTCCTGTGTTTCAGGTGTAAAAGAGCTAACAAAACTTAAATATTAAATTACATGCAAAAGAAACAAAATCATTTAGGACAATTTAAATTGTTTTAAGTAATTTAAGTAACCAACTAACTAATAGAATTATCTAACTAACTGAACTATACTATGTTTATTTTAGAACAACTAATAATAGTTCTGTATCTTCATAGGACATGTGTTGAAGTGCTTCTTGAAGAATTTTCTTAGTTTGGATGTAATTATGCGCATAAAACTCAACTTTGGCGTTTAACCTGTTATAAAGGAATGGTGCCAGGAATGCATGAAATCTGGAGGAGAAAGGGTGTTTCTTATTTAAATTTGGTGGGCAAACTATATCCTTACGTCGCTTGTTAGTAGTTTGAATATTATATGGCAAAGCAGCATGCTGTTTTAGAACCGTGTTGATTATAAATAATTGTCTCACTGTTAGTACCTTGCAGGATTTATACAGAAGGTCCGTTGGATACAGAAAAGAGCGAAAAGTAGAGACCTTTAGGATTGCTCGCTGTGCCCTTTCAATGGTTAACAATGCAGATTTGTATGTGCCACCCCATGACGTAATGCAGTATGTTAATACAGACTGACACAAACCAAAGTAAACTAGACGCATCGTTGTAGAGTCTGCAAATTCACGTAACTTTTTAAAAACATATATTAGCTTCCGGACTCTACCACTTAAGGCGGCAATGTGTTGTTTAAATGAGAGTGTGTCATCCATTATAACACCCAGATATTTAATATTTTTTGCCTTTGTAATCATAGGACATACGCATGAGTCTGAAGTGCAGTTACAATTATGTGCAATTATTGTTTGGTTAGTTGTGGCATAATTCGATTTACGCATTGTGAATTGTACATAGTTAGTTTTTGCTGCATTTAGTGACAATATGTGTTCCCGGAGCCAGTTATTAACCACATCAAAGCCTTTTTGTGCGAGCTCGTAGACCTCTTTTTCTGTGCTGGCAGAAAACAAGAGAACAGTATCATCAGCATATGAAATAATTTTACCACCATCCAATTTTAGGTCACATAGGTCATTAATATAGATTAAGAAAAGCGTTGGACCTAGAATACTTCCTTGTGGGACTCCAAAAGGTTTATTTTCAAGGTCACAACTGAGAGTATGGCCTATTTTGACACATTGGGTGCGCTCACTTAGATAACTTTTAAATAATTTGAGCTGGGTTCCTCTTATACCCAAAGATTCTATCTTTCGCAATAAAATAGGAATAGAGACCGTATCGAAAGCTTTTGCGAGGTCCAAAAATATTCCTACTGTTCTATTACCATTGTCTAGTTCCCGCACTACATAGTCCGTTAGTTCATGAACAGCATCAGCAGTTGATAGTTTCGATCTAAAGCCATATTGTGCATTTGATAGTACAGAGACTTTCTCCAAGAATTTAATAAGCCGATTATTTATTATTTTTTCTAACAATTTAGATATTGCCGGAAGTATTGAAATTGGCCTATAATTCTCTACTTGGACTTTACTGCCAGTTTTGTATATGGGTATAACAACAGCTTTTTTTAAACACTTAGGGAAGCAGCCTTGAGAGAGGCATTGATTAAAAAGTTTGGTTAGTACCGGGACAAAAATGTGATTAAATCGTTTTAATATTTTGTTAGGTATATTATCCCACCCTACTGCTGAGTCGTCTTTTAGGTTCCTAATTAATCTTTGGACCTCAGCTTCGTCCGTATCTAACAACACAAATGAATTTAGCGGATTCGTATAGCCTGTAGTTGATTGAATATTTTGAAATTTTTGAGCTAGATTTATTCCTACGTTAACAAAATATTCATTTACTCTATTTGCAGATGTCAGCTGTGATGAATGCAGTTGTAATAACCTTGAAGATGATTCCTGCTGTTTTTTTATATGTGTGACATTTTTTACAATCTGCCAGACCTTTTTGTGGTTTTTTCCAGCCTTTTCTAATTGGTTTTGGTCGTAAATACTTTTAATTTTCTTTAAAAGATTGTTACAAAAGTTCCTGTATCTTTTGTATGATAACTGTAAAGCCATATTACTAGGATTCGATTTTGCCTTTTTATGTAGTTTATCTCTATGCCTCATACATCGAATAAGCCCCGGGGTTATCCAGGGCTTAATATTGTATGTTTTATTGGTCAATCGCACATATTTGGTGTTTTTTGTAATTGATTGCTGAATATACTGTATTAGGTTCGACATACAGGCATCCGCGTCATCAGAATGATAAACTGGGTCAAAGTGAAGTCTACATAAATCGTCTTCAAGGTTATCAAAATTTATCTTAGTCACTATTTTTGTGCAAGTTGTGTTAGGTAATTTGCAATTTAAGGTTAGTAGGGCAGCACTGTGATCGGTTATCGTCGAGTTAGTAACTAATGTTATTGATGGGAAATCGGTTTTAAGCATGATATGATCTAGGCAGGAGCCGCTTTGATGTGTGGGAAGCGTGTGCGCAGGGAGTAAGCCATGAAAGGAGCAAACGTTTAGGTAACTTTGGACAGCGGAGTCACAGTTGTCTTGAATAATATTAAGGTTTATGTCGCCTATTGCTATTACATTCCTAATTTTAGACATATCTTGTAATGTTGTATTAAGAGACTCAATAAAACTGCTACTATCCCTAAAAGATGGCGGTCGATACAATGCTAATATTGCAAAATCGGCTCCAATTTTAATTAAGAGCCGATTACAATCCAAAATAATAGGTTCCTCTACGGTAATATTTAGATTATTCCTAGCATAAATAACTACTCCGTCATTTTGGTTGTAATTTACTGTAGTGTTGTATACACTATAGCCGGGTAACTGTGGTATGTGACTATGTTTACCTAACCAGCACTCTGTTAAAACAGTAATGTCACAGTTGAAATTTAACCTTTGTTGAAAAATTGTGAAATTGTCAAAATTTTTATATACACTTCGTATGTTTTGTGTGATTATTGTAAGAGGATCATTGAAAGAAGATAGAAATTGTTTGCACTCTTCAACTTCACATGTCGCTGAATCCGATACAGTAAAATTATCTAAATCAGAAATTAAACTATCTGTCATTGTTAAGTAATTAAACTTATAAAACTAATAAAGAGCCGAAAAAAATAAAAGGGGCGCGGCGCTCTTAGACGCCTTCATAATCAATTGTATTGATGTATCTTTTCTCGGCGATTTTTTTGGCGGGGCACTCAGGGTCACCTGTTTTGTGATTATGCGGCTTCTTAAATTTGTAGCACGTGGCACACCTCCCTGGTTCAGATTTTTTTGCGCACTCCTTGATGGTGTGGCCTACTTCACCGCAGTGGCCGCAGCTGACGGTCTCCTCCCGGCACGACTTGGCGGCATGGCCATACTGTTGGCACTTGTAGCACCTAGTGACTGCCGTGAAATCCCTTACGGGGCATGAAGACCAATTAATAAATAATCGCTCCTTCATTATCAAGGCCTTTCGGATGTTCGCCGGGACTTCGATGACATAGTTGCAGGTATCTGCTTCTCTCTTTCCAGATTTATGGCTCAGTTTGATGGAGGACAAAAAAGATTCGACGGACATACCTTGCACCTTGTCGGCAACGTTTTGGTGGTATATGCAGTTGTAGACCTCAGCCTCCTGCATAGACGTAGGCACTCCGATTACAACGATTCTCGGCTTTCTTTTTTGTGGGTCATCTACCGTGAGCCCGGAGATCGTCAGCTGTTTCGATTGCTTGAGCTTCTGGATGTCGTCCTTGGTGTCCGTGCTAATGACGACACCTCCATTTTTCGTCTTGCGTAAGCCTCTTACTTGTAGCTGCATTTCTTCAGGGCGGATAATTTTTTGTACAAGGGCTTTAGTTTCTTCACTCGACTTCGTCTTGTCAGAAGGGTAAATGACTACGGAGTTCATATTACTGGCCTGAACGTACTTATTAGAACCTTTTTTTATAATGTCCGCAAAAGAAGCTGCCGTTGGGACAGGTCTAGGGGATTCCTGTATACTTTGTTTAAGGTCTAAAAGGTGTTGCGACAGATCATGCTTCTCTTTTTGGGCTAGTAGGGCAGTATGAATTTGGATGGCCTTGTGGGACAGGGACTGATACTCCAATGCGACTTGAGCAGTTCCATGGTACACTTTCCTGCACAGAGTTTGCACCTTGCTCTTCTGATCCGAATTAAGCTTCCCTTCAGAAGCGATTACGCATACCTCGTTCAGACTCTGCTCTATTTTGGAGAGCCAGTTTTTGATCTCCGTTGTCCCCACGACATCTGGTTGCGCATCGTCCGGGGGGTCATGTGCATGGGGTTCTGATCCGGGGGTAGGCGGCGGGCTCCGTCGTGTTAAACCACTTCGGTTAAAAGGACTTTCACTCATTTTAAATATTTAAGTCTGAACTACACTACACAATTCATTGCGGAAGTACTATAACGACTTGACCTAGATGAGATGTTTACGCGGTATGTAGAGCTAGGTCGCGATTTTGCACGTAATTAATAAAAATTGCTGTAAAGCTAAATGGACACGTCCGATTGCTATGATTGCTCGAGAATCAACTAAAATGATGGCTAAGGAATCCGCCGTAATAATACCATGCGATTAGTGCGTACCCGTCTCTTTATTAGCAGATTATACTGATGCGCTTTGCTCTAAGTGCGAAAGTCCCGGCGAAGTGTTGTTTACTTCTCACCTTTGCGTTAATGTTTTCTTTTAATTAAAGTTAGAGATAAAAGCGTTGAGGGTGAAAAAACAATACTGATGGGGGATAATTTAAACAGTTAATTAAATTAGTGTGAATAAAATATGTAATGGTAAAAAAATTGCGTAGTTCCCGCGGGGTACCAATAAACCAATTGGGATTGTTCATTTTTTCTAACCCCCCCTTTTTATTTTTTTTATCAAAAATATAGAGCATTTTAAGAAACTAATTTGAATATTTCAGCAATTCATCACTCCAATATTTTTTTATAATTTATTGAAAATTTGAGATACGACTTCTCGTAAATTACATGCCGCGGCAGAATCTGTGTATAAACCACAGACATAATGACAAAAAAAAAGTGTCACAATCGATGGTTAGTTGTCATCTGACAATGTCACTTTACATTACAATAACAATAACACTAAAGTTGCAGATTCTTCCAAGAGAATAGGTAAAAAAAAAACGATTTACGGCTATAGTATTTTTGTACGTATAAAATAAAATGGTCAGAAGTGTTCGCTTGAAAGTTCTCTGGCGGATTTAATCCATACTTACATTAAAATGATCCTCGGATCAATAAGTACATCTTGTAAACTTTGAATTAACTTTGCGGCACCACTTCTCTTGTAAATCTTCTCTAATGCGAACAATTAATTTGTTTGGGCTATTGACAGAATCATTTCCACAAGGTAGGAATGAAACACTTCCTGTATAAATCCATTATTAAAATATAAAAAACGGGAAGAATGTTTTTCAAAATAGTATCCTTAAACTGACAGATGATAACTACGTCGAACTGACAGAGAATAGTATAGAGAAACTAGACGGACGGCTTTTTTTTTCTTGTTGCAAAGAATTTCAAAGTTAATGCCCACAGAAATGTCAAACAAAGGTCAAATATTATTTTGCAAAAATACACACTATCATTTAATATTTTTTTACTACAATGTTATAAAATGATTTAATAAACCTATTTCTCGAAATGGTTTTGGAATTAGACCACATTGTAAAAAAGTGATCAATGCCAATTCTTCGCAGACGGAGTCGCGGGGTGTTGCTTTAAATAAGATGATACTACTTACCTCGTCAATTGTACGCGCATCGTTAAACTTTTTTCGCCAAATTCCTCTTTTCTCCAACAAATCACTCAAGCACTTATCATTGAATTGAGATTTAACGACAAGAAAGGCTTTTTCCTTAACAAGTAACTACATTATTAAGAAATACTCGACCATTTTGTAAGTGGTATCGATGAGTAGGGACTAATTGGCTATTTCGGAATGCGAGGGTTGCCAGGGGAAGATAAATTGGCATATATTGGTGAGTTAATGGTGAGCACGGGTAGAGTGCTCGGTAGCCAAAATTGGTAAAATACTCATAGGAAAACGCTGCCAGGTTTTGAGATTATTCTTAGCGGAAAATGTAATTTTTCTGTTTCAATAACCCACGTTCTAGTTTTATAGCTTCTAGACCAATAGAATGTGATTGCCTTTAATAGATTAAGGTATCCGGGCTCCGGGGTAGGTACATGAAGATAAATATGTGTATAAGCTTTGGCATATTTGACAGAACTATTATTGTTATAATTACAGTCGAGACCAAAGATAACTCTATTATTTAGTACCTTGTCACTGTAAAGTTCTGGCAATTTTATATAAAAGTTAAAGTTAGTTTTAGCACGAAGTGACAGCGACAATGTAGTAAAGTTTAAACATACTCTTTGACCTCGATTTTACAAGTATTTGACTTGCAATATTTGAATGTACCAAGTTGTCTTTAAATGCTGGTTGAATTTCCCCCTTTCTAATGATCAGATTGACTAAAATTTATAGGGATGACTATCCAATTACAGTCAATAAATTAGTACGGTCAGCTGCAGAGAAAAGGTACCCCCGGTGTGGTTACCGCCGATACGAGGGGTACCATTTCTCAGCAGCAGACTGTACAATCAGCAAAATAGCTCCTATTAAAAAATGTTTTCGGCTGTGTGAACTTCTCTCATGACATATGCTACTGCTGATGCTAGAGCATTTTAGGCACGTTGAAATAATAAAAAAAAAATATATTATCAATTTAGAATCTTGAGTCTGGCAGAGCGCTTGTGGTTATTTCGCTACCGCGCAGCATAGTGACATTTTCAAAAAATTAAACTAAAAAAATATCTTTTAGGCAACTTGAAATTTTTTAATAATCTCATTTAAAAAATGAAATTAAATATTTATTTGCTGGAATACGTCGATACGTTAAGATGTATACAGGGTTATTTGTAATTCACTAGCATCCTTTTAACCCTAAACTCCTACCACTTAAACAAACGTTTTTTGTTTTACGGCTTTTGTCATAACTTAATATTTTTGGTGTAATAACGTTTTGAAAATTTGAGATTTCCTCTTATTTTTACGATACTCTGTGTATTTGTATGGGAAAAAAGTGCTTCATTTTAAAAAGTCGTAGAACAAAAAACATTTGTTTGAGTGATAGGAATTCAGGGTCAAGAGGATGTCAGTGAATTACAAATAACCCTGTATAATCGAGAAATAAAAATTCCAGACTATTATGTTGATTTTAAAGTATGACTCGATTCTTACAAAAATATGATTTTATTATGCGCCTAAAATACCTACACTATAGGCATTCTAAAATTATAAATTATTAATTAATATAAGTCATAAATACTAACACACCTGTTTGTTTCAGCGCTACCCGTATACGCCATACTCAGCATCGTTCTCAGTTCCGTGGTTGTGATACTGGCCATCCTATCAGTATTTATTTACAGGTATGTACATTAAAAAGTACAGGTTGGTTCTGCAGACGTGAGCAGAATTAAAGCTTCATCATCCCAGCCTGTATACGTCCACTACAGGGCACAGGTCATCTCGGAATAAGAGGGCTAAGGCCGTAGTTCCCACGCGGGCCCAGTGCGAATTAAGAACTTAACAGTCATTGTTATGTTCACTTTTATTAGTATGTTATAAAAGGGAGTCCCTTAAGGCTGCGTTTCCACCAGAGATGTGCGAGGATGCGTTGCGAGGGATGTGTCTGTCATGAACCAATAGAAACACTTCATTCACATAGGACCTTTTAAATTAAGTGTTTCTATTGGTTCATGACAGACACATCCCTCGCAACGCATCCTTGTACAGCTCCGGTGGATACGCAGCTTTAGGCATGGGTCAGAAGATATTGGCAGCGTGTCCTCTTTGAATAGATAAGCTAAGCTTTTTTATGTGCTTTAAGTTGGGGATAATCGTCTATTTATAAAATTAATCCCCATTACTTTGGGTCACTTCATAACTTAAAAGGGACTGTGCCGATTTCATTCATCTTTGTTTCTTAAGTTTTCTTATCCCTTATAGAAGGAAAATTTATCCCACAGGACAAATAAATACAAAAAATTATATAAATATTCGATTGAAAGTGTAGCCTTATCTTTGTAACTTTAATTATTGAGCTATTCAAATTTGGCATGGAAGTTTTAACCCTTAGATGCATGGTATCAAAAGTGACACCATAAGTTTTTTTTTATTTTCTCCAAAAAACCTAGATAATTGTTTTAATTAGTTTTATTATAAGACTGTATCTATGTACATTATTCTATTTTGCAAGCAGAATACAATTTTAACTACAATTTGCATGGAGTCTAAAAAATGATTCCATATCGTTAAAAAATAAAATAAAAATTAAACTTCTAACCTAATTTTTAGGGTTCCGTAGCCAAATGGCAAAAAACAGAACCCTTATGGATTCGTCATGTCTGTCTGTCTGTCCGTCCGTATGTCACAGCCACTTTTTTCCCAAACTATAAGAACTATTGCTGTTGAAACTTAGTAAGTATATGCATTCTGTGAACCGCATTAAGATTTTCACACAAAAATAGAAAAAACAAAACAATAAATTTTGGGGGTTCCCCATACTTAGAACTGAAACTCAAAAAATTTTTTTTTCATCAAATCCACCATTACGTGTGGGGTATCTATGGATAGGTATTCAAAAGTGATATTGAGGTTTCTAACCTAATTTTTTTAAACTGAATAGTTTGCGCGAGAGACACTTCCAAATTGGTAAAATGTGTCCCCCCCCTGTAACTTCCACCAAAAATTGGTTTGAACGGGATCTAGTAAGTAGTTTTTTTTTAATACGTCATAAATCGTAAACCGCAATTTTTTATAGATAATGGTACGGAACCCTTCGTGCGCGAGTCCGACTCGCACTTGGCCAGTTTTTTAAATATTTTTCTTATTGCTGTTTTGCGTTTTCCTAACAATTTTGACGGGACTTATTATTACATCATGCAGCTAAGGGTCAAATTTTATCTGTACGAGGACGAAGTCTCGGATAAAAACAAGTTGGTCATAAATAGTTACAATTTTTTTCTTTTTGATAGTACATATATGGATTAATTGTTATTAATATTCACTCAACAGGCATTACAAACTCGAAGCAGAAATCGCAATGATGACGTGGCGAGTCAGCTGGAGCGACGTGCTGCAGCCGGGCACTCGGCTGCGCGGGAGCATGCACTCTCTAGCGAGAAGGTACAGCAGTGGGGTGAGTCCTTGTCTACTTACCTCAACACATAAACTATCATCATCCATACGCCCCACTGCTTGTCACACTGAGAATGAGAGGTAAATCCCACGCGGGCCCAGTGGGGATCGACGGAACCAAAAATTGCGTTACATTATTTGACGTGACAACGTCTAATAAATCGATGAACACCGGCTGCATACACAAAAAAAGATGACGCAATGTAACGTACATGTAACGTTACGAATATAACATGTAACGTACCTACATGTAACGTTACATAATACAATCTATAGACAACCGGTTTTTTCACACATTCTGAAAATTTTGGTTTGTTTCTATTCAGAATCAATAATAATAACGATTCACATAAAAGAACAATTGTGTTAACATGTCAGTTTTATAACTTTGCATACATTGGTATGGAGACAGTGAAACTAACTTTGTAATTTGGGTATTTTTTTCTCATGTGTAACTAGTATTTATAATTATGAGTTGAAATAACGCTTTCGTATCGAAACGGCCATAACTATTTTTTTAAACTCCCAATAAAAGATATTCAAAAATCATTATAAAAACGTTTTTTTGTTAAGTCGTTCCAAAACAATGTTGTGCAAAGAATGAAACGTTGAAACGATTGAAAAACGTTATTTACACGTTATTTGTGGATTGTATGCATAAAACATTACTAAGATATAATAACTATAACAGAAAGCCAATTAAGTAAAATATCGCCGTATATTTACCGTCTGAAATTTGACTAACATTTATATTAAATTGAAACATCAAAAGAATAAATTTTCACAGACTTAGTATAAAAAAAACATTATTTTGCTAAACGAAAAGATTGAATAAAACGAATGAAAGAGGGCAAATTTCACTAAATCAAATACAACAAAAAACTTGTTTTTCGGCAATAATTGGGCATGTTTCATAAACAATCTGATAGTTATTCTGTCGTCGTAATCTAGCATTAAAACGTCTCAATTTTCCGCTACAGATGCTGCGTGGGTAGCATTGTGTTTCTTGAAAGGTTCTCTTGTCCAATGTAAGCTTTGTACAGTTCGAGAAATATCGTAAAGTTTTGTTAAGTTGCGGAGTTTCAAGCCAATGGATTTATGAGAAAACGTACTGCTGTAGCAATGGAACGCAAACCCATGATTTTTTGCATCGTTTGTAGACTTTATTGGGGGGTTCTATTGTAAATGATAGGGTATGGACCGTTTCTAGAATGGCTTCAATTCGTAGAACAAATCGAGTTGTTAAGTTAGGTTATAAGTGTACGAGTAGGTGTAAAATTACACCAGATTACATCAGATTTGTTGAACTAAACCTTAGCAAGCTTATATCCGTCCATATACTCTGTCTTCATTATAAAAGAACGGAACATTTCAGGTTTTCTGATTCACAAAAGGTGATTCAGGTGTTTAGATTAGACTTTGTGTTGATGAACAAGTCAGTCAGTCAGGACTTTGAGTGCTTTTTGTGTCTTTTGGAAAGACTTACAATAAATAATGATTTGAAAATTTATGTAAAATTAAAGTTATTGGTTCGAATATTAGGTTCAAAGATCTTTATTATCTCATAAGAATATACATATGTATTCACTTACATGAGACAAACTTATTTTAAATTACCATATAAATCGGTGAGCGCATGCTTAATAATTAATGATTTAATCTACACTCGTATTAGGTATAAGGAGGAAATGCTTGCATTCCTGTATGCAAAGAATAAACTTAAAAACTACTGGACCGATTTCAAAAATTCTTTTGCCGTTATAAAGCTACATTATCACTGATTGACACAGACTACTTTTTACCACTTTATATCTATATATATAAAAGAAGAAACTGACTGACTGACTGACTGACTGACATATCAACGCACAGCCCTAATCGCTGGGCCTAGAGATTCCAAATTTGGCACGTAGGTTCCTTATAAGGTCTAGGGGTGCACTAAGAAAGGATTTTTCAAAATTCACTCCCTAAGGGGGTGAAACGGGGGTCCAAAGTTTGTATGGGGAAACAAGATTAGTTTGACTATTTTATTCGAAACTTCACAGAAGTACTCCTAACGATAAATGATTAAACACGTGTTTCAGGTTTTTTGGGAATTCAACCCCTAAAAGGAGGAAATGGGGTGACAAAGTCTGAAATCAACATGGGTATTGTTTCTATGGTTTATCGGGTCGCTGGTTACGAAAACAACAACGGTTTTAAAATCCGACGTGGCGGACGTAAAATACCATCTCCCTGGATGGGGTGCGATGGGGTTGAAATGTCTAAATAAACTAAATGACTGTTGATATATCAAAGCACAGCCCAAACCACTGGACCTAGAGACTTGAAATTTTGCACATAGATACCTTATACAATGTAGGCATCCATTAAGGAAGGATTTTTGGGAATTCCACGGGAACGGGAAAAAACGGGATTTATATATTCGATTCCGAGTGACCCTATCTCAGTAACTATAATAACTAGACTCTTCAAATTTGATACACTGGTAGGTAGGTATTACATTAGTTAAAACATTAATTTCAGGATTTTTCAAAATTCCCACGGGATAAGGAAAAAATGGGATTTATATATTCATAAAAGGCATAAAATTAGGTAATTATAATAGTAAAAAACAGTTTTAAGGATTTTCGGAAATTCCCACGGGATAAGGAAAAAACGGTATTTTTCGTTTTACATCTCTTCGTCTTTCTCTCGTCGTCTTTTCATCTAGATTTTACGCATTCCTAGCACCACTTCTTTACAATAGATTAAACGCCCAATTAGACATTTACTCCCTTAATTATAATAAAGTTAAGATATTTCTCCAAACAGCTCTTCTACAAATGTCCTATGAGGATACAGAAAAATTATTGTCAGTCTTAAAATAAATATGCTTAGATAGGTATATAGTTTGTAAGAGTTGTAGTTACTGTATTTTTGTTCATAATTAATTTATTTTTGTATCTATGTTATAAATGTTAAGATTTTATTTTGTTTTCTTTTGTTTTTTAATGTGGTTAAATATTTAAGACTTGTTTTTTATGTATTCCTTGTTTTACACCTGAAACACAGGAAATTTTTTTTTTTTTTTTTCCTAGTTCAGGTATACGTAACATGTTTCCCTTTTTAAATATGTTTAGTCTATAAGTTGTTATGTTTTGTTACTTTTAGTATGATAAATAAAGATTATTATTATTATTATTATTATTACTGGTCGTAATTGAAATTTGGCATGTAGATTGCTTGGGAAGTGTAGAGGAGGATTGAGAGAGGGCTTTCCAAAATTCCTACGGGAACGGGAAAAAACGAGATTTTTCGTTTTACTGGTCGTAGAAAGCTGAAATTCGGCATGTAGGTTGCTTGGGGAGTGTAGAGGAGCATTGAGAGAGGACTTTCCGAAATTTCCACGGAAATGGGAATAAAGGGACTTTTCGTTTTACTGGTCGTAGAAAGCTGAAATTCGGCATGTAGGTTGTTTGGGGAGTGTAGAGGAGCATTGAGAGAGGACTTTCCAAAATTCCCACGGGAACGGGAAAAACGGGATTTTTCGTTTTACTGGTCATAGAAAGCTGAAATTTGGCAAGTGGGTTCCTTGGGGAGTTTAGGGGAGCATTAAGAAAGCATTTCCCGAAATTCTTACGGGACCGGGAAAAAACGGGATTTTGCATTTTACTGGTTGTAGAAAGCTAAAATTTCAAAATTCATAAGTTCATACTGTAAGTAGGCCGCAAAGGGCTCTATAACCGACTTCAAAAAAGGAGGAGGTTATGCATTCCACTTTATGTATTTTTTATGTAGGTATCTTCACCGATTTCTCGGTCAATTGTGGACCGATTATAAAAATTATTTTTTAATTCGAAAGAATGAAATATACTCCTGAGATGGTCCCATTGTCACCAAATCAGGATCTGATGACGGGATCTCAGGGAAATCGACGGCAACCCTCAAATTTTGTAGGCACGCATTACGTTTTCCATATATTTTCTCAAGCTATTTAAGTGTTTGCGTCTGGTAGACATCATCTCATGTTGATGAGCTGATGATGGAAGGTAAACTCCTTAACGGTTAGGAGTTGAGGACATTTTTTCAAATATTATAGGTACGTATAGACCGATAGTTGTATTCTTTCAGGTTATCCAAGTGAGCTGATGATGGAAGGTTAAACTCCTTAACGGTTAGCAGTTATAGGAAGTTTCTTTAAATATCATATGCACGTATAGAACTTTAGTTGTATTCTTTCTGGTTATTCAGATGAGCTGATGATGGAAGGTATAACTCCTTAACGGTTCGGTCACACAACACCTTAACAAGATACTATAATATGTATAATATCAATGCTAAGTAGGTACGGTACACAGCGCTTCCAGTTACTCAAGTTTCCGTAGAAGGTAAGAAAACATTGAATTATACCTAATGCAGGATAGGGGAAAGTAATAATAGGTTTTATAATTATTAACAAGCCTGGTTATTTTAGTGCCCGCTTCCGAATTAGTGAAAAACATTGTATATATAAAGAAAGTTTAGTCGGGCTTGCTTGCACGCTTGCTTGCACGCTTACTTGCACGCTTTCTTGCACGCTTGCTTGCTTCCGTGCATGCATGCTTGCTTGCTTGCCTGTATACTTGCTTGCTTTATATCTTGGTTCTTTGGAATACTCATGGTACACGCGAGCGAAGCCGCGGGCAAAAGCTAGTTCCTTATATTCTTTATATTCTTTATTTTTTATTCCTTATAGCTTCCGAAAGAATGTAAAACAAAATATATTTAAAAGAAATACCAATTACTTAATATGTTTTTATGTAAAGTAAGTCTTGAAAAACAAGAAGTCGCTTGTCGATGTTGTGATCCGGTTGAAAATTGAATTTGTTTTCTTGGAACAAACTTCTAAGATTGCTTGTAAAAATTGCGCCCGAAGCATAACAACGATTTCTTGGTTTGGCGAAACTCTTCTAAAATTACTTATTCTCATAATATTCTTCACGAATCAAGTTTTTTGACGATTATAACGCAGTGGTTTGAGAATTGTTCTTGGGGTTTTATGATTCTGTACCAAAATGCTCAATAGGACCCTATTACTAGACCTGCGCTATCCGTCTGCCACTAAGCTGTATCTTGTCAAATAGGTAGAAACTTGAAATTTGAATTTTAAAATCGAAGTTAAAATATATTTTTATTAAAAAGCTTCAATTCAAGCACTTATGAATATCGAATAATCTACCACCGATTCCGAAAAATCCTGAGAAGAATCCGGCAATAAACTCAACAAGTAAAAATTTTGTATTGCTACGGCCGCTGTAGCAAAAACCATTCAATAAAAAGGAAAATCATGTGATAAATGGGGTCGCCATACAAAAAACCAGTTTTACTAAACATAAATTTTTCACAGATTTTGTACAACTGTGACTGGTATACCTAACAGCAAATAAAAATAAATGTGTGGTTTTTTTTAATACGGTGGTGCGGTAATCTTTATGCGCGAGTCCGACTCGCACTGGGCCAATTTTTGTATCGATTTCTTTTGATTCCCATTTATTGGTAAAAGCTTTGAGTTCGCTAGATCGAAGGCAAGACGTTATTGTTCTTTCACGTTAAGATCCTGTCCCTTCTTTACAATTTTCGCTTTCATCTTTATTTGTTTTTCATTTAGGGAAATGTATTTTTCGTTTTATACAAACGGCTGATCTTATATCGTTCTATCATTCATTATTAATTGCTTTTTGTTTCTTGTTCTTGAACTGTGACCGTAATATGTCATTTGAACAAAGTTCAGCTTATGTTTGTGCAATAAAACTTAGTATTATGAGCCAGATTAATTTATTTCAGTACGTATAGATACTTCAATATATAGCCCCGAGCCTGCTCTTATAATTGCTATGATTTTGTAGACTATTTACCATCTCGACTATTAGATAAAAAGTACACACAAAGTTCATTTATTTAAGGGATTCACAGACATACTTAAACTTAATAAAAGTCTATTACCGAGGCTTATTATTTTAATTAAATTTCCGTACTCAATATATTATTTCGTTGACATCATTATTCGATTATCTGGCACTGCCAATACAACACTAAAAAAGAAAAATCCTGATGATTGACTGACTGGTTCATCAATCTCCAAGCTAAATCTTTGTATGAATTAGAAAACGAAAAATTTGTACAGAGTTCCTGCGATGAAGGCAAAAAACTGGAACAGATTTAGCGAGCGAAATTTTAAAATAATTCGCCTGTGATAGGTGAACACCACCATTTATGGATACCCGTCACATCATAGGAGATACTTGATTTCATCATTCAACATTTTGGAGTTTGGAGGGCTAATATAGACCTTATGTGCCAGTAATCTCACCGCCTGTCTTATTCCCCTCATTGTGACGCCTCAGCGTAAATACAGCTGTATGCTTAGTATCAGTTTTACTTCACCAAATACAATCAATCTCAATCGCGTTTACGTTAAAAATTCAATTACTATGGAAATTTTCCATATTCAATTAATTAATTTTATTTTTCAATTACTATGGTAAGTTTCCATAGTAATTGAAATTTTAACGTAAACTTGATCGAGAAGCATTTTCGGTGAAGTAAAACTTATACTAAGCATAGTATAGTAAGATGGTGAATGACGAATCTCTCGCAAAGTTCTACCACCCATAAAATGTGCATACCTACTTCAAAAATGTTTATAAGTATGTAAATCAAAACGCTTATTCTGTAAGTCGACTGCAAAGGGTTTTTTTACATGTCCTTTTATTACACAACCAGCGCTTTCGGTAAGACCATCATTGCGAAGAAGAATTTGCGGGAGAAAGTGGGCTGAAAGTAATCTTTTTTCCAACAAAAATCATATTTAGTATAGTTCTCAATTATAATATAATCTAAAAGTACAATTTTCTTTCTAGACGGCATACTCCGACGAAGCGACATCATTGGCCGGTGATCGTCAAATCTATACTCCGTGCGGCTTGTTCAAAGGCTGCCGAGTTGCTCTCAAAAAGGTCGACAAGCAACGTATCGACCTCACCAGACCTTTGCTATTAGAGCTAAAAAAGATGAAGGATTTAGAACACGACCATGTAGCGAGATTCTACGGCGCTTGTGTGGACCCGCCTCATTGTTGCTTACTCACCGAATACTGTCCCAAAGGCTCCCTACAGGATATTTTGGAGAACGACACGATCAAATTGGATTGGATGTTCAAAGTCAGCTTAATGCATGATATCGTTAGGGTAAGACCTTTACCGTATTTGGATTTCGATCGCCTTTGGATTTTTTTCTAAAAAACTGTTATGCAACCACATTGATGTCATTTAATGGCCATTTAGATACGGCACGGCCACATACTATTGCGCTTGGAGGCTTTCGATAAATTAAATTTATCAGCTAAATGAATAACTTGTTTGACGTTAAAAAAAATACCTACAAAAAGTTTTCTATCATATCAGGTCCCTATTTCAAAAATGTGTCTGGCGACTAGTGAATTTGATTTGAGCAGTTTGTGTTTAAAATCGGGCTTTACTTTGCCTACAAAATTCGGACCGAATTGTTAATCGTCAATTACTTCGGTCATCTAATGCGATCGCCGAACTTATTTCAAACTACTTGGCTCAATAAACGCCGTCTTCACATTATTCTACTAATACAAAACAAAGACTATTGACACTATTGACAACCATTGAGATACATGTACAAAGACGAATTTATCCTTTTAAGGAATCTGTACCAGTCAATACGTTTTCGTTTTATTCTAAAAAGCATGCAATTGGGCCGATAAATTTCTAGTACAAAGAAAAAGTTTGGGTGCGAAGTTTACTTGCATTTTCTTGAGGTACACGCGTACAAGTTACCACGTAGTTAAAACTACCTTTCTCCCGTTCGCAGCACTTCGTCTTTACTTTTTATTTGCTCTGAGGTTTACCTACCTAGTGATTATGTACTTGAAATTTTCTCTCGGACTTATCATTTCTTTACACGTGTGTATTTTTGTTTGAACAGGGTATGCATTTCCTTCACGGTACAGATATAAGGTCACACGGGGCTCTAAAGTCAAGCAACTGTGTAGTGGATTCGCGGTTCGTTCTGAAGATCACAGACTTTGGCTTGCACGCTTTTAGGACGCCGGAAAAGGACCCATCAGCGCATAGTTATTGGACCCGTGAGTATAAATAAAATAATCTTAACTATAATGAGTTGTCACGTGCAAATCAAATCTCATGTTTTAATGTCGAAATGTCGAGGTAAGTTTAGCAATTGGGAATGTCTAAAAAAAATTACCAGTGGTTTTTTTTTTCGTATAGAAAAGTCAATTATAGGAAACTAATTTCAATATTTTGTCATTTAGTTCTCTACTTTTTCAAAATTAATTATTGAAACTATTTTAGTTGATGACGTCAGATTATAATTGAGGGCTCCCACAATGCCAAATTTCTAAATCTATCTAAATGCTTACGATAAGGCAACCCCTTTAATTATTTTTTGCGTAGTGGTACATTATACACTGTGTCACTTTACTGGCACTGACAAAGTGCTAGATGTCAGACTGCGGGTCCAAATCAAACTCCGTAGTACATATAATCCACGCGTAAATTGTGAAGAATTCTAACCACACAGAATAAAGTACGACTTGAACCGGTCACGCAATTTACACCAATGTCAAATGAAGTTCATTGCTTATTTGTTATATAATAAATTCATTACATAATATTAAAATTAAATAACTACGGAAAACGATTTAAAAATTTTCGATTTACTATACATTGCAAAAAAATAGACATCCCCAATTAGTGGTTTGTGAAGTCCCGAGAATTATTAGTTATGAAATCAAATCTAAGCCTAACATGAAACGAATATAAAAAAAAACCGGCCAAGTGCGAGTCGGACTCGCGCACGAAGGGTTCCGTACAATTATCTATAAAAATCACGTTTGTTGTATGGGAGCCCCCCTTAAATATATTTTTTATTTTAATTTAATGATTTATCTTTAAAGTCAATATAGGTATAATTAAATATTCTGTGAATATTTCAAGTGTCTACCTGTTGCCATTATCAATATCGAGCAAAAACGAGCAAAAAAATCATGTTTGTTGTATGGGAGCCCCTTAAGTATTTATTTAATTTAATTTTTTAGTATTTGTTGTTATAGCGGCAACCGAAATACATCATCTGTGAAAATTTCAACTCTCTAGCTATCACGGTTCCCGAGATACAGCCTGGTGACAGACGGACGGACGGACGGACAGCGGAGCCTCAGTAATAGGGTTTCCGTTTTACCCTTTGGGTACGGAACCATAAAAACGACTGTATGAGAACCTCCTCGTTTTTGAAGACGGATTAATTAACGGCTTAAGAGCCCACAAAAAAGTTTGTATTTAATTTTTATTTTACATAAAATTACTTACCTACACTCATTTTCATCTGTTATGTGATCAGATTGACTTGAAATTCGACAAAGACATTTAGATTAGGTGATAGTGCAAAAATTCAGTCGACAAAAATTGCGCCAGAAAAAAAGGCTTCAGTTAAAAATATTTTTAACCAAAACTTGTTTATCCCAAAGGTATGCTCTGGACTGCGCCCGAGTTGCTTCGCATGGAGGATCCTCCCCCAGAAGGCTCTCAAAAAGGAGACATCTATTCTTTTGCCATTATTATGCATGAGATCGTGAACCGACAGGGGGCATTCTGGCTGGGGCCTGGCATTGACATGAGTCCGAAAGGTGAGACTTCGTGACACTTATCACGTAGGTAAACATACACTTTTTACAAGTTTTTATTTAACTTGCAACATTCGCATGCAAGTTTATATGTATGTAATTCAAACCAACCGTAGACCAGAAAGTAGTTAAAGTTGTGACCCCGACGTGATCTTAAATTTAACATAAGTAGGTACTTAAAACATATTAACAAAGAGCTAACGGCGGGAACCGGGACGGAATATTTTGTACGGGATTACGCTTTTCAGTCTCCTCATGCTTAGAATTACTGACATAACGACCCGCGAGTGGTGTCGCCACATATTTTATATTTGTCAATTTTGTAATAGTAGGTACATTATTGTCGTGGCCAATTATGGGAGGCAATTGCTGGCTGAGTATACTAATATGAAACCAGCAATTGCTATTCCAGCCGAGACTAATATAAAGCTTTTCTCAAAAATGGTGAAGGAAAAAAAATTAGAATAAACTTTTATTAACTTAAATAGGTACAAATAATTGCAAATCACTAAAAATCAAATGTCATTTAACCCTTTCCCGCCGTTTTTCATTAAAAAAAACTTCAGGTGTATTTTTCCACCGAAAACACCACAAGCTGTTTCAAACACAATAAAAAAAGTCCGGAGTTCCAACAAAACAACTGATACCGGTCATTTGGTCATTTGTGTTGGCTGTATACGACTAGTGCCAACTTATTACCATGGCCGTTTTAACTGTTTAAAAAGTTTGAGACTCGACAATTATGGAATTTGTATGCGACATTGTTGTCGAGTTTATCAAGCCTGCAATGTTTTTAACTTTTTAATTTTCTACTGACCGTAAACTATGCACTTCGCATTCTGATATGTAATGAATAATGTCAACTTTTACGGATATTTTTGAAATAAATTATTTCGTTGCAGACATAATCGAAGCGGTCAAAGCAACTGGCCTCCGTCCCAACACATCGCACCACCGGTCTTGCGATATTGACGACGCCCACGACCTAATGCGTCGCTGTTGGGCGGAGGACCCCGCCGAAAGGCCTGTGTTCGGCCACCTGAAGGGTGCAGTACGACGCCTCAACAAGTAATGTTTATGTACATGTAACTTCATCTGATGGGTGTCCGTGTTTTTTTATCTTTCTCGCGTTTAATTATTCATTCTTATTCAAATTATAATTACGCTGATGCTCCTTAAGGCGGTTTTAGACTAGCGTTTTTTTTTCTGATCGTACACACATCCAACGTCAACGTATGTACTCGTACGTACCCGATAGTGGTTGGGTGCGTCCCACGAGATATAACTACAAAATATCTAATTTCATAATAATAACGTTCACAAGATATAGTGAACGTTAGCTATACAGTCCTTCAAAAAAGATGTTTACGTACAATATATCGTATACCTGCCTACATTCCTAGCCGATTTTAATGCGGTTTTCGCTATCACTTAGCTTACTTCTCAGGGAAGATTTTATTTTTTGTGATTTAGGTATTCATGTTAAGAAAAATACTTGCTAAGCACGGTGCGGCTCAATACTATTCAGATACACTACCAATTTCGTTACTATTTTGTTACGAAATGAGAATGTGGACGAAATGGGAATATGGACGGAATGGGAATGTTAACGAAATGGGAATGTGGACGAAGTGGGAATGTTAACGAAATGGGAATATGGACGAAATGGGAATGTTGACAAAATAGGAAGTGGACGAATTGGGAATTGATTGTGGACGAAATGGGATTGCTGACGAAACGGGAATGTTGAAAAAAGGAGAATGTGGACGAAATGAACCTAAACGACCAGTTCTTTGTAATATCCCCAGACTTAGAAGTCATTGGGATTCAAATCCGGCGGGCGACACGAACAGACAGACAGAAGAAGAACAAATTTATTTGTTCATTAAAAGTATTACATGGCTTTAATTGATGGCCAGTACCAAATTAGGTTCGGCCATATTAAAAACAGTTTGGTTTTATGTTACTTTACTAACAACAGACTCTTTATTACACATTCTACCTTAGTACGTTTGAAGTCGAATCCAGCAAATTATGCCCCATTAAGGGGCTGTTTCACCACCCATTGATTAATTTTAACTGATGGATAAATGTGATGCCATCTCCGTCTATTCGAACAAAACAAACAGAGACGGCATCACATTTATCCGTCAAATAAATTTGATCAATGGATGGTGAAACAGGGGGTAAGTGTCACTTTTTTGTATTATTCTGAAAGTTTAGACACTGGCGAAGTTTTTGAAATTACTTCTGGTCTTTGAATTCTGAGATTTTTAGGTTTCAACAACAACTTCGATTTGCTCAAAGGTAAAACTTTCACTTTCGGTCAATTTTATTGTAACTTGCGTCAAGTTTGGGAAGCTGATTATTTTATGTGTGAAAGTACAGTTTGTGAGGATAATGTCAAAAAAAAACACTCAGAAAAAACGCAGCCAAAAAAAAGTTACATGATGTTAACCTGCTCGGCCCGAAAATTCTTGAAAAAATCTTTAAAAACAGTCTTTGGACCACCCTGTATACATATAAACAACGTTATACCTTACAAAATTAGATAGGTATTTTAAAATTATACTTTTCGTTCATTATATCCAGCGAACGTTATACTAAAAGCGTTTATATAAAGTGAGCGTATATATTAAGAATATTAGATAATAAGTTGTTATATCTCGTATTACTTACCCCTGAAACCGCACTTAGCAGTAATTTATTCTTGCTCATTGTAATTAAATTTCTGTGTTTTATTTGTCTTAATGCTTTGGTAATTCATTGATACAGGCTTTACTTTGCGGAAGTCTATATAAATTAACAACTAAAACCATACTACTCCACATCCATCGCGTACACGTGGTAGCGGAGGAGCAAAAATGTAGTTCACCACGACAAAGTTAAAAATAAAAAAAAACCTTTCCTTTTCTATACTCCATTTAATTTAGAATTATAAACCACAACAACATTATATTGCGGCTCGTAAACTGTAATCACTTTACAATTTGTACTAGAGTAACAATTGACGACACGCAAATAAAGTGACATTAAAACAATTTTATTTTGCGGCTCCCATACTATTGTATTGTACTATTTGCTAGGTAAGAAATAGTTGACGAGCCGCAATATAATGATGTTGTGGTTTTCAATTCTAAATTAAATGAAGTATACTTATGTATAATGTCTACGTATTGATAATCTTCCTTTTTGCATGACCTTATAAGAGGCTTTAATTGATTTTTATGTACGCAAACCTACTTTTAAAATCAGTGGCAGTGATGTGCAATATGACTTAAATAGAATTATTATGCTTCATTAATTCCATTATTCAGACGTCTGTTATTAAAATAAAGTTTTACGTATTATTTTATTTTTGGAATAATTTTATATTCCGTTTAAAATTTAATTTTCATTTTAAATGTTCGCATTCCTATTTGAATATTATTTTAACCAGCTGCAACACTTTGTTTCACATTACACAGTACACCTACTTCATCACGTTCAAGCAAGCAAAACTCAGAACGAACTGAATTTCTCGGTCTCGTATTACATTACAATAATATTGGCGATAGCATTTCTTGCCAATGTTAGAAATTGAACGTTCGAAGTTTTATAATTTGAACTGCCTTATTTGATCCGATCAAAGCAAACAAAACCGATTTCTGTTCTACATTAATCCCTTTATGCGAATAACGCTGATGTACAAACATCAAACATGATCCTGTTCAAACGAAGCTTTACATCGGTTTGAATCAATTCAATATATTTTTGATAGACATTTCTTTGAGGGTTCCTTCATGACCTCTATCAATTTCGTTTAATAGAATAAACTGACAACGTCACCAAAAATGTATTGTCATTCTCTTATACTTAGCTCATAATGATCGAGTAGAGCTATGAAAATCTGAAATTGCGCTTTCGAAATCAGGATTTTTCTCCGGACTTTTAAATTATTCATCTTGTAAACCTAATCACAGTAGGTACACTTGGCTTTATATAGAGGCATGATTAAATGTATGAATTTTGCATAGCTATTATTTCATTAAATTTATCTTTTTCCATTTGTTATACATTTTGATCATTATATTTTATATTTACTTTTAATATCTCATCAAGTTTTTCATTTTCAACTCTTAGACAGGCTAGTGTCAAAATGAATAGATCTGAATGATCTGGTCCAAGTTAACGACAAAGTGTTTTAACTCTAGACCAAAAAATCGGCCCTTAATAGTTTTTATAACTCTTTTTACAGGTCTCAAGAAAGTAGTAATATATTGGACAATTTGCTATCCCGTATGGAACAGTACGCTAATAATTTAGAAACATTAGTTAGTGAAAGAACACAAGATTATTTGGAAGAAAAAAAGAAGTGTGAAGAACTTTTATATCAGTTGTTACCGAAGTAAGTACAAGTTGTTAAGAGTTCACATTGCTGATATGATACCTACTCTGTATTGAGAAAGATACAATGTAACAAAGTATTCGAATAAAACTGCGGACTTTGTAATAAAATAACATGAGGAATGACTACTAAACGCACCAATGTTACGCGTATTTTATTTTGACACATTAAAAAGGGAAGTAAATTTACATTGTTCGATGTTTGTTTGAACAATTTTATGGTGGGTGATGATCATAGTATTTTTAAAGCTGAGAAATTGAATTAAATAAAGCAAAATGAACTCACAATTTTCAGTAACTTGTCAATTAATAATAAATTTTGGTTAAAAAATTAATTTTAATTCAATTTTTTTATATTCGACAATTTGTCAATTTTTAAAGCTTGAAATTTTAGTTACGAAATCATTTGAAGACTAGAGATTTATTATTTTCATGTTGAGAATCTACTACAAGCATGTTAGATGTCCGATACTCAACGAACTAATATATTATTCCTTTCAAATTTAATACTTTTTATTCTTTCTCAGGTCAGTGGCGTCTCAGCTTATCAATGGTTTATCCGTTGTAGCAGAGACCTTTGAGCAAGTCACCATTTACTTCTCTGACATCGTCGGGTTCACTGCTCTCTCCGCTTCTTCCACTCCCATGCAAGTCGTCGATCTGCTCAATGACCTGTATACCTGTTTTGACTCCATTGTCGAAAACTATGACGTTTATAAGGTCAGTCATAATCATCTTTATTGTTATAAGTAATATCAATTGAAAGTTTACTAACTTTAATATCTCATTTATCACTTAATACATTATCATCTTGCTTTAGGATCAGGCATATTAATTACATTAATCAATATAACGATAAATATATATATCTTCAAGCTCATTTCATTTTTATATTGGTAAAAAACAACTTATTCATCAACGCCCAGCTCGAACCCTTGAACTTTATTTTTTTTTTCTTCTAACGACGCCTCTGCAGTTAGCGACGAGTGTCCGTCATCTCAGCTTCTTTATTTTTGTCCTTGGCAAACTGGAAAGATCTGTGTTACGGGATTCTTCGGGATTATTAAATTTATTATTCTATAAACATATTATTCTTATATTCGGGATTATTGAAATCTATACATGTAAAATGAAAAATCCTGATTTATTGACTGACTGACGCACTCACTCAGTCATTGAATCACTGACTGAATGACTCATCAATACCCAGCCCAAAATCTTGGCACTGGAAAGCGGAGATTTTGCTTGCATAGAGTTTACTTTTATGATGTACGCAAAGAACGGCACGGGCCTGGGAATAAACTGGATTTATATAATGTTCGATTCCCACTGACCCTATCACCGTAACTGTAATTACTAGAATCATCAAATTTGGCCCGCAAGTAGGTATTTATAACAGTAAAAAAATAATTTCAGGATTTTTCAAAACTCCGATGTGATGAAGAATAAAGATTTATATGTATATTCACTAATTTGCTAATAAATAATATTTTTGTATTGTATTATATTGTATTTAATACCGATGGTGATGATGACGGATTTTTGCTTTATTCAATGAAAGAGATGAAGAAGTTTTAGTATATAATTGAATTTCGCGCGGACGAAGTCGCGGGCAAAATGTAGTTGAATCATAAAGCTGAAAATTTGCATTAATATTTTGTTTATAACGTAGACAGCAAAATTTTGAATAAGGACCGACTTAGCGTAACTTCAAGAATACAACGAATTAGCCACGGTCAAACAGCTATTATTTTCTAAGAGCACAAAACAAACGTTACTTTCACTTCGGACGACTAATCACCATCAATACTATACTAAAGAACAAATAAATCTACATCGAATAAAATAGTGGAATTAATTTAACTTTTCCATCAACGCGCACTTTCTTTTCAATTAACTACTTCACAGATATTTTCTTCATCTCGAATTCACGCTTCAACTGTTAATTTTAATAAAATTCTCTCGTCAGCCGTTACCTTCGACAACCCCGTCGCACGAACGCTACTTAGGAGTGAACTTTTGCTGTGAGCCTCAAGTTTATTGAAGTAACTTGTTTTCTCTTTAATTAAAAAGTTTGCAGCAACTAGAGATGAGAAGCGTCGGTCGGGTTGTAGATTAGCCAATAAACGCTATCAACATTTGTTTTGTTACTCAAGGAGTTCGGTCTTCATCAATATCGGTCCATTTTAATTACAAAATTTGGTTCATTGCTTCATTAGTTTCATTATTCAAGTCTAGTGTAAAGTATTGATCCAATAGAAACATTAAATCCTAGTACATCCAGTAGTAGTAGTAGTCTCATTATTATAATTTTATTATAAATGCGACAGTTTAGGAGTGCACGTGTGTGCGTGTCTGTACACGCGAGCGTGAGTGTGTGCGTGCGTGAATGCAGGCGTCTGTGCGTGCTTGCGTGTATGCGTGCGTGCGTGTTGGCGTCCGTGCGTGCTTGCGTGTATGCGTGCGTTCGTATGTGTATTTATTACTCTTTCACCATTAAACCACCATTAAGATGGATTTGATTGAAATTTGGTACCTACGTAGATAGCTACATCTCTGAAATAACACATAAGCTACTGTTTATTTCGATATTCCCGCTTGATCGGGACGAAAGCGTGTACAATCCGAAATCTCAGTGCGCGTTTGGCAGCCGCCGTGACGTATGACTCGAGGATTAGCCCGAAATATGTCGAGTTGAACTCTTTTTAAGACGTGAGTGATCTGTGTATTTTCACTACGCTTAGTCTAGAAATATAAAATTCTGTACCGTTGATTTTCACACAACGTAAATGATGACTATGAAAATTTTGTAAAATCCCGAAATTCAATTCAAATACGACACTTGATTGTTCGTTCACCCGAATGAAGGCGCGAGTAAAAGCTAGTGCTTAATAAGTTTTTTACTTGTCAAAATGGAACCGGCGCTGATATCTTTCTGTACATATGAAAAGAGAAGAACCGACTCACTGACTCATTAACGACTAACCCAAACCCTTGCCCTAAAAAGCTGAAATTTTGCGTAGAAGTTGCTTTTATAATGTAGGCAAGGAATAAGGATGGATTTGTTGAATATAGGAAATTTTCACGGGATAATAGAAAAAACGGTATTAATATGTATATTGACTAACTGATATCGATCATGCGATAGATTTTAGGACTTTTGCTTAATTCAATGAAAGAGATGAAGGAGCTTTGGCAGCTTTGCCTCAAATCTGAATTCTATGCGGGCGAATTCGCAGGCAAAAGCTAGTTGAATACCAAATTTACAGTCTAACTAATTCAATGGCTTTTCAACAAATGTCACGTTGGCATTCCATAATGTCTGCCGAAGAAATAATCTTGTAAGTCTAAAATTTAGATTCCTTGCCTGTAAAACAATGCTCATATTACGAGTTACCATTTGTAAGTTAAAGTATATAAGAATTATGTAGCATTTGACATTTAATAATGCTGGCTCAGCTCCAGTAATAACCATTATCATTGCGTATTCAGCCGCACGCCAAATTTTATATTATTCAAGCGGTATCCCAAACATGATTTCTGCTTCCGCGGTTTTTCCACAATTTTCCTTATGAAGATGATTATTTTTATTTTTGTGGGGCGCGGAGTGATGAAAGATGTCATGTATGTCAATTACGAAGATTCGGGAATTCATTGTCCTTAAGATTCCGTCCCGCTAAAGGAAATAATAATTCAATTAAAATAATTTTGTTGACTTTTCTTGCTTTTCATCCAAAACAAATTCGGTGTCGAGACTCATGGTCCGTGGGGTCTTAGCGCTATAAGGCTTTTTAAGGAAATAGCAAAAATGTTAGTCGACATCACAGGAGACCGAAGAGCTGGCAGCTACCTCGGATAAAGAATTAGTTTATCTTTTCTAAGGGAGAACGCTGCCAGTATCTTCGGAGCCTTGCCTAAAGGGACTCTCTTTAATAATATATTTTAGTTATTATTATTATATTTTTTAAGGTTTGTAGTTTTAGGCTAATTGTTCTTGTATATAAAATTTTTATTTGTGTATAGTAGTTAATTATATAATATTAATTTTATTCATAGTTAGGTATATGGAGTTACAAAATTACCATTAAAAAAAATTTTTTAGTCGTACAGTCTCTATATAGCAGCGAGTAAAATTTGATTTGTAAGCGCGCGTTTAGGTAACTAGTACGAATATTTGTGTTAGTTGCAGTACATTTCTGCGCTCCAACGACTACTTCCAACTCGATCGATTCACGGCCTCGCAATGTAATGCAACTTAGGTAATTTTTCTTTCTAGTGTAAATGTGAGCTAAGATTTGACCCACACAAACATTCGAAGTTATATAACTTTCAAAAGGTCGCAACGTTTAAAAGGTGTTGAACCCTGAAGGATTACTTCGTTGTCCATCTGTAAGTGCTTGCGTGCGTCTGTCTGTTAGCACTATTTTTGCACGAACGAAATCAAATACTTTATTTACCATGAAGTCATGGTTTGACCTTTGGTTTCTCAAGCAGAGGCTCGTAGGTTTGAGCCCGAGCTCGCATCTCGTCAGTTTTAGGAATTTATGTGCAAAATTACATTTGAAATTTACCATGAACTTTAGGTTTTACGGTGTTTACGGCTTACCGTGAGAAAACCTTAATATACCTGTGAAAAATTCAATGGTGTACTTATATGAAGCTCCCAATCCGCACTCTTGGCAGATAAGGCCCAAAGATTCTCATCCTGAGAGGAGGCTTGTGATTTCTAGTGGTATGTATATAAGTTGGGATACTGGATGATTTATCTCCGACTTACAGACCTCTCTCTGCTGCGCAGAGTCTTACTTGTATAACAACAACAAATTTGGCATTTTTTTTTGCCACGAAAGTTATTGAGTATTTTCAAATAACAAGTCTCTACAATATTTAACCAAATTCACCATTTATATGAATGCCTCAATTAATTAAAGGAGCTTTTCAATTCATGAACTTTGGGGACTAGAATTTTTATAATTTTCTTTAAAGACATGCTTAAGTACGGTCATTAATATCAAAAGATACGAAAGACTACACTCGAAGCCTCTCCGCATCTCTCATTTCTTTCAAACAATTATGAAAACCAGTCAAGTCGGACTGGTGTGAGTTTTAGCTTCAAAGCAAGCTTTATATCTCCATTAAAAGCAAGTTATTTTTATCAGAGCAGTAATTTCTCTCAAGCAGAGGGTCGTGGGTTTGAGTCCGGGCTCGCACCTCTGAGTATTTCTGAGCGAAATTACATTTGTAATTTACCATGAGCTTTACGGTGAAGGAAAACATCGTTTGGTGAAAATTTTCCTTAAGTCTAAATCGTTCTACAGGTAGAAACAATAGGCGACGCGTACATGGTGGTATCTGGTCTACCCGAGAGGAATGGGACTCGGCACGCCTGCGAGGTGGCTCGGATGGCGTTGGCATTGCTGAATGCTGTTCGCCGCTTCCGCATCAGGCATCGGCCCCATGACCAGCTGAAGCTGAGGATCGGATTACATTCTGGTGGGTACACACTGTATAAAAAAATCTAGGTATAATCTGTTTATGTGACCACAATTTGAACGTTTCTCATATTTTTTTTTACTTTTTATATTCGACTCCGATTTATAGTCGACCATTTACCATTTTGCACTCCTAGATGAACCGAGCGTTATCTCGAAATAATATACCATTTTAATTTGTACCTTCCAGAAATTGACTGAAGTCTACCTTACTTAAAATGGTCCATTATTGTGAATTGATGCTCTTTTGATCTGAGAGTGTGATTTAATAGGGCAGTTTCTACATCAGATAAAACAATAAAGCTGACTGTCACATTGATGTTTAAGTAAAAATAGCCTTTAATAATAATACAATAATGTTTAATGTCTTCGGTATAACTGACATAGGGTTACAGGTGAAGGAATTCCTTGGTCAACCATACAAAAAACTTGCAAGTGAAGAGTGAATGAAACTAAGCCTTTTTCTTTCACCAGCATAAAGCTATTTTACCAGCTTTACCCTGTCTATTTAACAGAGTTAGCAAAGCGTTCTCTGTTGCACTTTTGTATGCAAATGAAAGGGACAAGAAACTGTAAATGGGCGTCAACAACGTCGATGGCGGGCTCGGCTTACATGCCATTTGTTGGAATATTCGTAATATTTCTCGTGATTTTTGAGGCACCACAAATAATTACATGTCATGTTTATTCATCTATTAATCATAATTATGTAATTTAAAGTAATAGATAATCAGATTTAAATATGTGCCGGTGCATCGTCCTTATCGCTGACCAATTACGTGCATTCTCTGTTTTCTAGTACTAACTCTGTTAAATAGACAGAGTAAAGTAACATAGCCGTAACATATATTTTCTTTGATAGCCGTTATCCTTTAACAAATGGCTTAGTCCATCGATGGAAACTCCTTGGTAAATTATATTTTTGGCCAAATCGTTTTTTTTGTACATACTAAAAATATTGAGTTCTTAGTCGAGATGTTCCTTTAGAATTACGAAAAGTTGGTGCGAAAAATGACTGTGTTTTAACTTTGACGTCATAAACAAAGCTTAAGAGCGTTCAAACACCCTTAACTCATATTTTATTATGTCTTCACAAAACTACCGCGCAAGACCGAATAAAATCATATAGTCAAGCAATAAATTATCACATCCTACCGAAATAACTGAAACTAGGCGCGTCCGTGAAATATGTCTTCGCAAAAGCAGACCTGTATTCGTCCGACCCCTTATTTACATTCACGGAGTATATTTCAGTTTGCCTCATTACCCTCCAAAGTGGGTGGTATGAATAAAGATATATATTTGTGCGGGATGAAATGAGACATGAAATAAATTCGGCTTATACCTTGTGATTTGACTCGCATTATTGTCGGATATATCTGTTTATCTCAAAAATGTCCACTAAAGACATCACTGTTGGTTGACGTATCAGAAGGCGAAGTGCATTATTGACGTTCAATTTAAAATATAAACAAAAAGATTTGGAGCGCTGAATTCTCCAGAAATTTTGTAATCAAATTACATTGTTGTTTAGTTAATGACTTTTTCAAAATGTGAAAACATTAATCTAAGGCACAAAATGTATCCACCAAATTAAAAAAAAAGTTAGTTTGACAACTTTTTATCTCTGTGTCTGTTTCAAGTGTATTGGTTAGCAAAATACACCTCTTCAAATGATATATTGTTAATTTTAAAATCATCATCATCATCATTTCAGCCATAGCACGTTAACTGCTGGAAATAGGCCTCCATTATTGATACCCAAATCATTACAGTTGGAGGCGGCTTGCATCCACCTTGAACCTGCGGCCTTTTCGAAAATCGTCCGTCCATCTCGTTGGTGGAAGTCCCAAGCTGCGCTTGCCAGTCCGTGGTCTTCATTCAAGAACTTTTCGACCCCAACGGCCATATGTGCTGCGTAGTATATAGCCTGCCAATTGCAATTTCAACGAGCTAATCCGTTTGGTTATGACGGTGACCCTTGTTCTTCTACTGTAAAAATTAAGGAATAATTAAATTAAATAGGTTACTTTTTAAATTATGTTGTGTACGTCCCACTTCTGGGCACACAAGCCTCCTCTCAAAATGCGATTTCTTTTCATTTCCTAATCTACTTCCCGTTATGTTTCATGGTCAATTAATACTAATTGGACATAAAGATTAAATATTCATTCTAATTAAAAAGCAAGAAGGCAAAACAAGGAAGGCATTTCATTTTGCGGTATACAAGCATAATTAAATGCCTTTATTAAATATATATATATTTTATCTCTTTATTCTTAACAGGAAACTCGGACGAGCAATTATATTATGAATCCACCTCATTTATAATTCAAAGAGAAGATTCTTACGGTTTCAAATTTCACACTGCATTACTGTATAATTTGTTTGATAAAAAAATACCTCATTTTCGTTTTCGGTTTAAAAATGGCGGCCTAAATAAACAGTCATGTAATTAATTTCTTCGGTTGGCAAGAGGTATTTGTTTAGATTCTTTTGCTGTGAAAATTAAAATCGTATCAGCCTTTGATGGGTTATTATTGTTTCAATCGTTGATACGTTTTTTAGGGTTCCGTAGCCAAATGGCAAAAAACGGAACCCTTATGGATTCATCATGTCTGTCTGCCTGTCCGTCCGTATGTCAGAGCCACTTTTTTCCGAAACTATAAGAACTATGCTGCTGAAACTTGGTAAGTAGATGTATAATGTAAACTGAATTAAGATTTTCACACAAAAATAGAAAAAAAAACAATAAATTTTGGGGGTTCCCCATACTTAGAACTGAAACTCAAAAATTTTTCTATGGATAGGTGTTCAAAAATGATATTGAGGTTTCTAATATCATTTTTTTCTAAACTGAATAGTTTGCGCGAGAGACACTTCCAAAGTGGTAAAATGTGTCCCCCCCTGTAACTTCTAAAATAAGAGAATGATGAAACTAAAAAAAAATATATGATGTACATGTAACCTTCCACCGAAAATTGGATTGAACGAGCTCTAGTAAGTAGTTTTTTGTTTAATACGTCATAAATCGTAAACCGCAATTTTTTATAGATAATTGTTCGGAACCCTTAGTGCGCGAGTCTGACTCGCACTTGGCCGGTTTTTTATTCTGTAGGTACTCAAAAAAAATTTATTGACTTAAAATGTATCTTCTTTGGTCTGTATCATCCTACTACTAATAAGCCTCAATTGATAGGGCTTGGGCTGTGTAGTCCCCTCGCGGGCGCAGTGTGAGTGATCAATTTTAATTATAGTTATTCCGTCGCCATTCAATTTATTTATTTTGTCGCTGATATGTCGTAAGTCCTGATTAAGTCTTCAGAATCACCCCGTAAACTCAATAAATACACACACCCGCGAAGCAATTTGGTGTGTTTGAAATTCCCAATTTATGGGTCATTCTAAGTTAAGAGGTAATTTGTTGTATGAAGTGGCGGCATGCCATTTTTTTAATTCTTTACTTAAGTATTCATTTTTTTTAAATTGAAACTTCTAATTTGAAAACGTATACAATGTGGCCAATCAATTTGTTGTTTTTATCTCGTTTTTTAAGTGACCAGGGGAAATACTCAGTACAGGGGAGAGACAAGGTGCACAGGGGAGGATACTTTATGAACAGGGAAGAGACAAACATATACAAAAACAAGGTTATTTTTAAAAATCTACTTTATTTATTAATTTTTACTTTAATTATGAATTATTTATAATCACACTTTTCATATCTTAGCAGTCGTTCTTTATAAAATTAAATGTTTCTTAAGTACTAAGTAGGTACAAAACTTTTTCTGTCCATTAAAACAAAAATATATAAAACTTTACCATCTAGGCAACAATGAAATAAAAAGAAACAAAAACCTCTTTTGAACAGTATTAAACTTTGCTTGTACTTAAGCTATAAAAACATTTTAAAGGATACTAAACAAATACTTATTTTTTTCTAAAAGCCACGTTCAAAGACGTCAACGGCATCATGAAAAGCATAAAAAATACGCTGTCGAGATCGAGATTTTAATTCAGGGGCAGGTAGTTCTTTTATAATCTGATCCCAGGTGATAAAAGAAATATCGTCATCATTAATTCTGAAGTATTTTCCAGTTTGATCCACGATTTTACAAAATACAACTTGAACTTCATCATTTTCTTCAACACCTGTGCACATTGCAACATAACGATATTCTGTTTTTCTATATTGAAGTTTAACCAGCACAAAGTCCCCATTGCAGAATGTTTTTTTCCCAGATGTTGAGGGCTGTGGATCATCTTTGTGCTGTCTGGTTTCCTTGCTTGTGGTAGGTACAGAAAGCTGTACTATTTCTTGAGGCTTCTTCGTGCGTTGTTGAGATGCAAATTTTATTAGTGGTTCGTCTTCTGAATCACTAACTCCATATATATCATCAACATGCAGACGAGATTCAGGATATGATTGTGGATAATCCAAAGTCCCCAATTGAAAATGACGACATAACTCAGAGTCACAGAAGCAGCTCAAACTTTTCAATGTCAGGTAATTGGGTATAAATACGCAACCGGTAACTTGGTGAACCTTTAGTGTGCCTGAAAAAGTCTTTATACCTTCAGTAGATCCTAGTTTTGCTGCTTTTTCTGATATTTCTGCGTCATCTACGGTGAAAACTTTAATATTCGGGCAGCTTTTCTCAAGGGCTTTGGCTAAGTCATCTATGGCCGAAATATCGGTTCCACTCGCAACTAGTCTATCAGCAGTTCTCTTGCAGGTTGCACCCACTCCATCAGGAGCTCCCTTCCCGTGACCTGCTTCATGAAAATTCCATGTGAAATTTTGAAGGTTAGGGTAGAAATCTACTAGCATTGTAGCCAAAACCTTGAACATCATTTTGTTACGATATTGGGTGACCGGCCCATCGCTCAAGAAATGTAAATTCGTGACAGTAGCCGGCAGAAGGTCAAGTATAGGTTGTAAATGGGCCCAAATAGCAGGAGGTGAGTGCGATAAGTTTTGTGACAAAGTACAGTAACATTCGGTTTTTAGCTCTTGATCGACATCTTTAGTGTAGACTACAACAGTGTGCATACTTATTTGCTGTCTCGATCCTCCGAAATGGAAGGATTGTACTTCTTCAGCGTATTTTGTTAGGTAATTTTCACTGAAATCTACATGTATAATTGTGTCTGACTCGGTAAGGGACTCTTTTTTCGTTTTTATAGCTTGATATTGGTGTACTATGTTTAGTTCGTGATTCAAAAACTTTTCCATCTTTGATTCCATATCCAAAATCAAGTCCCTTGGTTGAATCTGTAGTATGCTTTTAACGCATTTAGTTACAGTTCGTGGTTTTTTAGTTTTTGAATCGACAATATCTTGGCGTACACTTTGCCACTTGCTGTAAAATAGTGGAATAGAGTCATCGAATTCCTTGTAATGAAGACCTTTGTTTAAACACGTCTTGCACTCGCGTAATAAACATTTTTCGTTGAATCTGTTGCAGCAAACTTGGTTCAGAAGATCCACGTAATTCGACACACATATTATTTTAGCGTTGTATAGTGATTTCAGCGTTAAATCCATATTGCTATGTAACACACACATGCAAGTGTTACGACTGTCACAGTGTGGCTGAACGACCCAAAATGGTCGGAGGTTACAGAACATTGAGTAAGATATTTTTATGTGTGTCTTTTCCACAAAACGTTTGTGCAAGTTGAGTAAAGTATCTAGCATAACTCTCTTTTGCTTGCGCTCGCCGTTTTTGGTTATAAAGTCTTTTTTTCCTGCACAAAGTCTGCTGCTTGAATCGTCTTCCAAAAATTTGGCAATGCTTTTTTTTAAATTCTCACAGTTTTTTCTTGAGCTGCGTTTTATGTCTATCAGTCTTAATTTTTTGCCTACTTTACTCAAAGGTTTCATATGTTTCGGTAAAACATTGTATTTTTTTACAATTTTCCCGCTTATCACTCTCCTAAAGACTCTTCTTTCTTGGTCAGTGGCGAGATTTGAAAAATTTTCATTAAGTTGTTGAGTAATAACTTCACTGAAAAGCAGTTTTTTCTTTAGAGTTTCTTTGTCGCCTGCACTAACTGCTTTTGCAAGTGAATTTACTTTGGTGTTGGGTGAGCTAATTACTGGTTTTTTGATTCGTTGTATTTGTTTTTTGTAGCGTTGGATTGCAGACCTAAGTTGAGCTATTTCGACCTCTTGTTTTCTTATTTTCAGGTTTCTTGCTCTTCTCGCTCGAGTTGACTTTTGCTCTGCTGCCTGTGCTCGCCTGTTTATATTTTGAGGATGCGGTGGTGGCTGTGGGTCTTCATTATCCGAACATGGTGGTGTTATAGGAGCATTACTTATATCTTGAAGTGCTAAACGACGTCTACGAATTTTTGCTTTGTCTCTCCATACTTTTCTAGCCTTCCGCTGCTCTCTGGGCGTCATTTGCTTCACTGTCTTAATAGTTCCTAATTCTTTCTTCTTTTCGTATTTTTCCCTTTCCTTAACTCTTTGTTGTGCATACTTGTCCGGGTCATTTTTAATTCTTTGGTACCGTAATCTTTCTGCGTTCCTTTTTTTTTCGAGCCGTTCTTCACGCGTCATTTTTTTTCGTGATGCCATTTTTCTGTAAAAAAACGTCGTATTATATTGTAAAGCTAATAGACACAATACCAAGCAAAGGTTCAGAGAAAACAGAACAAGTATATTTGAAAACAAGTACAATTGTATCTCCCCTGGAGTTTGAGTATCTCCCCTGGCATCAAAAGAGCCAGGGGAAATACGCCAGGGGAGATACATTTTCGAAAGAAACCCAAAATAGCCGTAAAAGTGTTTCTTGTACGCAATTCACAAACAAATGTAACAATGTATGCACTATTCGCACTGATTATTTAAGTATATATTAGTATAATAACAAATAATTGCGGAATAAAACTTACCAGAGGAAAGACTTCGTTCACTCAACACTTCTTCACCCAGCGAGTGGCGTGACCGAAATGGCCGACAAAATGGCTGCGCAGTTGGCTTATGCGCCGCTTGCTACTAACTTCACGTCACACACTGGGTATTCAAGGTCACAACTTCCACAGACTAGCAAAGCAAAACCGATTTTTAAACGAAAACAAAAAGCCAGGGGACGAGACACGAAACACGGAGGACAAATTCCGGCGTTAATATTTATTATGAAAAATTAGAATGTAAGCAATTTTACTTGTAAGATACTGTTACTTAGTTATCTTTGTTTAGAAAATTAACGTTATTAAAGTCATTATTGAATTTTAATACATTCATAATTACTAATTTACAAATAAAGCCGGTTAGGGGACAGACCAGGGGAGAGATATATTTCTTATATTAGAGCTAATTGTGACTAAATTACGTGCATTTCTGTAGTAAATTTAGGTGACCATGTAGAAAACATTTAGTTTTATGAAATAAAATAGGTTATTACAAAGTTAATATAAAAATAAAGTATTTTTTTGTCTTGACCGTCGAAAGTACCTCTTAACTTAGAATGACCCACGTATTAAAACGAGTTTTAAGGAAGACGTGAGTGATCCGTTTATTTTTACCATGAGTCTCACGGTAGTTTCATGTTTAAAGTATAATTAAAAATTTTAAAAACCTCCAACGCAATTTGGTCAGACATATGATTGAAAATAAAGTAAATGCCGATTATGCGTCTAAGATCCCTTCCGCAGCTAAAAAAAGAGCTGATAACTTTGAAACGGCTGAACCACTTTTGATGAAACATATATAAGAACCATCTCCAAAAAAACTATTTTAAAAAAACTGCATTCAATTCGGTTTACCCGCTTAAGAACTATACACTCTCACATAGCGGTCAAACTTAAAACACCTCTTTTCGTGTCGGGGCCTAAAAATGAACTTCGTTAGTAATTGTAGGATAACGTTAGTCATAAGAGAGTAATTAATGAGATTACTTAACACTTGGTAATTAAACTAAGTTTTTCTAAATTTATGTGCGAAGTTACAATTGAGATTAACCATGAGCTTTACGTTGAAGAAATTCAATGGCGTGTGTGAAGTTCCCAATCCGCACTGGGCTCTCGTAGGAACTACGGCTCAAGCCTGAGGAGGCCTGTGAAATGCGGTAGGGACGTGTATAGGCTGAGATAATGACGATGAATATTAATTGAAAAGAAAAATGTGGATCTAAAAAAAAAAAAAGTAAAAAGTTCTTTATTAACAAAAAGGAGAGACAATTTAGAACAAAAATAATTCTGCGACACCCACACTAGGCAGAGCCTGTATCGTGGGAGTCAAAACATACAGGATTAAACTTAAACAAGTGCGGCTTGAAAGAAACGGAGACACTGATTTTGTACAATAATAAAATAATATAATTATCTAAGTATTTAACAACAAAAATAAAAAATAAGATAAAAGAAGGTTTGTTTGTGTGTTTGTGTGTGTGTGTGTGTGTGTGAGTGAGTGAGTATGTGTGTGAGTGTGTGCGTGTGAGTGCGAGTCAAGTTTCATGCACCTACCACACCTAATTCCCACCACTACCTAATTGTCATTATATCCTCGGCCTCTTTATAGGAAAATCTTTTACGTAGGAAGGAGGATCTTTTACGTAGATACCCAAATACGACTTAAGTCCATTTACTCTATTATGTAGGTTATTCCCGATAACCTCTCTAGAATCATCCTTTATTAAATTTTGCCGCTGCCCTTCATAAACATAACTTACGGGTTTAATATAGTTTCAATTCGCTGGTAGTAAAATAACCCTCGAAAACAATAAAAGTCACCATTATTTAGTAGTAATATCTTCACTGACTTAACTTTACATTATGATGTGTAAGTAAATGTCTGTAATAAATAATAAAGCTATATCATAATAACGTAACAGTCATGTAGAGGTCATAATTCGACTTTGTACGTGCGTATCATAATACTTGATTACTTGTACGTCGGAACTAAGGATGGAATAAATTAATATTAAATATCGATAAAAATGTGTCAGGCAGATCCTAGACGGTCAAATTGCTTGATAAACACGTTAGAAAGAAAGAAAAAAAGAAAGAAAAACATTTATTCGTGACAAAAAAAATTACAAAAAAGAAGAAACGGAAACAGATACCTATTAAATAAAATATTGTCACGAAATGGTCCCACCTCAGCATGACCGCTGGTCTTCCGTTGGAACCATACCACACCGTTAATATTTCGAGGTTGTTTTAAGCGTTTAGAACGAAGCTTGATTTGCGTTACAAGTAAACTACGTGATTAATAATGATGGTAAAAAAAAACTTGCAATGCCTGTCAAACAACAGAAAATGTGCGCAGATACTTTGACGTTGTGTGAATTCTCATCAAGCGTTGTTATCGAGAATTTTTTCGGCGGTAAGGTTCGTTCAGCCGTGGCTGGTCATCACCCTATAGGTTGAGCCAGGCCGCCAAGTGACTCTCGTCGTGTTCCGGACTGTTGCCTATATAGTTCAGTCGCCCGTAGAACATTCAAATTACCAAAAAAATAACCGTTCGTCTGTGTGAAATTCTCATAGATTTCGCCATTTTATGTACTAAAACCAAAGTCTTACAAATCCTAACCCGCCGTAACTATATAAAGTGTAAAGTCAAAAATCGCCACTTTTACCAAAATGTACATTTCGAGGCAACCGCACCGTTTCACTACTACTGTCATATACAGCTTTGTGCAATTACGAAACGTCATAGTAAGACCGTCCAATATATAGCCGAACAAAATTTGAAGACCAGATGAAACCCTGCCATTTTGACAAAAAATTACATTTCTGAGCTACCGTTCCAAATTAATACATGTTGTGATAATAGGCCCTCTGAATAAACCGTATAGGTACTTATTTTAAGACCGTTTCTGTGGCCGGCTTAGATTTTAAGACTGATTTAGTCCGTGATGAAGAAATGCAATAAGTACAATAATTTAGGACTAAATTCGAATTTGATTAAGTTGTAAACTTCTACCTAGTTCATTAAATTATGGAAAATTTTGATTTAAGAAACAAAAAGTCAAAAGTATTAAAAAAATGAAAAAAAAACCTACTCGGAAAAACCACGAAAATAACTTGTGAGTGCTCAGTTTTGGTAACAATTACGTAAAATTGATAGAACTATTTCATTTACTGTCAAGAAGCGTTCGTTCTGGTGACTGCAAGCACTTTGCAAGATCTGCAATAGACCTTACGCTTGAGCAAACCGTTAACGCAGACGCAGCTAATAGTTCTGTTTAAGAGGAGCGGTTGTGGTTACCATGACAAATTCTATTGTTGCTCGACAAAGATGGGCTATGTATGACTCATACTGGAAGGACATACATAATGAATGAGGGACTTTCTTGAAAAATTGGGTATGACTAAAAAAGAAGACGTTACACCAGATTAAGAGCTTCGGATATGAAAAAAAATCCAATCTAGAGGAAGGGTCTGAGCAGTTGTGCTGCGCGCGCGTACCGGTTACAGTACCCCGTATTTGTTGTACGGTTTGCACTGCTTGGGGGGGCGCGCAACACCGCGCTCAACTGCCTTCTTTCTGTTTATTCTACTAAATTCAAGTCTAGGGTGAATGAGCATTTACAAGGCAAGCTTGCTCCATCGTAGGCCTTATCTTTCCTTTCCATCAGGCGTGATTGTGGTCAAACGCAAGCACTATTGTATAAAAAAAGAAAAAAATTTTTGGCTGTCCGGGGATGAAAAAATAACTTTAGGTTGATATCACTTGTAACGTTAATATACCTAATACTTAGCTAGTTCTAGTTATCTTACCAGAAATAGTTTGCGCTTCACTAAAATAAACAAGTAATTTTATTCTTCTTACCTCTATTTGAATCAATCACATCTGCCGATAATGCCTTAAATAAATGAACGAACATGGATCCAAAACTCGAGCGTACCCAGTTTAAAAGGTAATTCGTTAATCTTTACAGACAAAACAAAAGAGTTTAATTTATTGAATCAGGCGTTACTTTGCGGTCCATATTAATGAACTAAAACAATTACTTTGCTCACCCGCAACCTTACAATAGTTACGTTTATGCAAAAAATGTGTGTTCATGCAGTTCCTCCACCTCCACACTGTACGAACACACACAAATCACATAAACACAACTATCACCACCACCAAGCTACACTGACGCGTTTCGAACTCAATCAGAGCTCATCCTCGGAGTTACCACAACCGTATGCTATGCTACCAAATGTTAAACTAACTTGTGGTAACTCCGAGGATGAGCTCTGGTTGAGTTCGAAACGCGTCAGTGTAGCTTGGTGGTGGTGATAGTTGTGTTTATGTGATTTGTGTGTGTTCGTACAGTGTGGAGGTGGAGGAACTGCATGAACACACATTTCTTGCATAAACGTAACTATTGTAAGGTCGCGGGTGAGCAAAGTAATTGTTTTAGTTCAAAACAAAAGAGGCTAAATATTGAAGGAAAATATAATACGCACCACTTATAGCATGTACTGTGCAGTTGTCTATAGTTTCGTCTAAGTCCCGTTGAAATTTGTTCGCTTCTGGAATTTAATAATCTGGAATAGTGTAGTTTGTACACTTAGTAAAAGATTTTTTAAAATCAATTCATTAATGTTGGTTGCTCCTACAATTCCCACATACGAACAAACAATTGATTTTTATATACACTGTATGTAGCAAATGATATGCTACAAATTTATAGTTATAACCTTTTTATTGGTATTGCGTCTCGTTGTTGGTCTGGCTGGTTTCTCTGTCAGTTTTAATTTGAATCGAGACATGTAAAAAAACAATATTGGATTGGGAGAGATGTTTGGGCCGTACGTGGATGACAATGAAGATCTGAATGTCTCCGGAATAAAAATAATATCTTCGTTTCTAATTACTACGTGGTTTGTAGTGCTTTTTCGCCATTTTGTTCTTTCGTGCGCCTTGACGGTGAAGTTCTGGATGTCGGCTGATTAAAGTTTTTGTGTCATTTCGGTCTTGAAAAATATATAAAATTTCTACGTGATTTGTAGAGCGATATAGGCTCTAGGGCAATATTACACATTGATGAATCCGTTTATAGTAGAGGGAATTCAAATAATAAAGATGTATTTTCTCTATGAGTGAGTCCCACGGTAGTTTCATGTTTAAAATGTATTTTTATTTCACAAATGCATTGATTTTTTTTTCGATAGTTCGTATCGATAGTATTATTTAATTTCCCATCTCTTACTGAGTCGCTGTTTCTTAAGTGCCTACTGAATATTCCTCTTTCACAGGTGTCAACGACATTCGCGATATCTCTGACTAACAAATTCAAAGGACTTTTATATTATTTTGTGCTTACTTGTTTTAATGTTTATTTGTATTTTAATACGCAGCGCATCGGTATTAACTGTAATGCTGTAATTTTCATTGATAAAGAAATAAAACTTTTTTTCCGAGTTCACACACGAGCAGCATTTTTTTAATTTTAAATAAAATCTTACTAATACTATGAACGTGAAAGTTTGTATGGTAGATGGATAGATGTGTGGATATTTGTTACTCTTCCACGCTAATAAATAGGCTACCTTTTATCCCAACATTTAATAAACATTTAATAATAAAGGAATGGCAATTTTGGGATTTCCCACGGAAATTTTACGAAATCCAGGAATTTTATTTCAATTGCCAGATCTAGTGGTAGCCACGGCAAAAGATTAGTAGATAAATTGCACAGTGCACGCTGCATCTTCACTATTTCCAACAGACGACCAAATGGCCTAGTGGTTAGAGAACCTGACTGCGAAGCTTGAGGTCTCGGGTTCGATTCCCGCTTCGTTGCAGATATTTGTATGAAAAATGCGAATGTTTGCTCCTGAGTTTTGGTTGTTGAATATGTATTTAAATATGTATCTATCTATTTAAGTATGTTTATCCGTTGCCTAGTACCCATAACACAAGGTTTGCTTACTTTGGGACTAGGTCAATTGATATGAATTGTCCCGTGATATTTATTTATTTATTATAACAGGGCCGTGTGTCGCTGGCGTCGTGGGTCTCAAGATGCCACGCTACTGCCTCTTCGGGGACACAGTGAACACTGCGTCTAGGATGGAGTCCAATGGGGAAGCGCTCAAGATACACGTGTCTCCGACTACCAAGGCTCTGCTTGACACGTTCGGGACATTCCATTTGGAACTGCGTGGAGAAGTCGCTATGAAGGTGAGGGGATAAACATTTTAAGCCTGCAATACATGTTGGCCGAGCGTCGCCGAGTGAACGCCAATACCAACGTATGGACAGTAGGTATATGTGCATTGTCTTGCCATCGCTCGGTGTCGCTCGCCTAGTTAACCGAGTAAAGTCAAGCGCCAACGTGTATAGAACTCATTTGGCGTAGCTTGTCACAACTTGCGGTCGCTCGCGACCACTTGCTGCACTTCAGAGCACTGTCGGTTTTTTTGCACAAATCAAAGGCGCTTGCGCGCACTCGGCCAATAGTGTCCACATGTTTGTCAGCGCGCCATTACGCGGTTGGCCGAACGTGTAGGCAGTAGCACTTGCCTTTTATTAATTTGCCTACGCTCGCGTTGGCCTGAGTTCGACCAACATGTATTGCAGGCTTTATATAGGCATTACATCAGAGGCCGTAATGCCTAACGCGCGAGTGCTTACCTTCGCTTTCACATCTCTCTCTGTCACCGTCTCATACCGTTTGACAGAAAGAAATAGTGAATGCGATAGCAAGTGTCAGCGTGTTAGACAATAGGCTATTAGTCTGGTTATTATGATTGAGTCGGTCATGAACTAAGAAAAGGAATGAATTCCCATCAAGGACCGAAAGGAACTTATTTACTCGTAAACGATCTTTAGGCCCTCGCTCTTTTATCTCCGAACATTAGCTTTATATTATTATTATACTTATTACTAGCTTTTGCCCGCGACTCCGTCCGTGAAAGATAGGGGTAGGTATAAAAAAGGCCTACCGAATGTAGAGAAAAAAGTTTCTTAAAACTCGGTCAAGCCGTTTCGGAGGAGTTCGATAACAAACACCGTGACACGAGATTTTTATATATTAGACTAGCTGTTGCCCGCGACTCTGTCTGCGAAGAAAAGGGGTATAAAAAATAGCCTGCAACCTATTTTCAGACCTGCCGAGTATGGACAAAAAGTTTTATAAAAATCGGTCTAGCCGTTTCGGAGGAGTTCGATAACAAACACCGTGACACGAGATTTTTATATATTAGATTAGTAGCTATTCTTATGTTTATTTTAGTAATAAATGATTATGACTAGTAGGTAATTATTTTAGAAAACTATACGAAACCTAACTGTTAAAGTAATGATTTGTATCCTCTTTACTAATAGCTTAAATATCTATGGTATTAAGAAGAAGACTAGACGTCGTTACATTTGATTTGTCACATGAATGATTTGTGTTGTGTATGGTAGTAGGCAAAGAGTATTGTAATATTATATGAACAAGAGTGGCAACTCTATGGTCAAATATGCATGTATGGAAGGTGCTGCCGCCCTACGGCTGCTCAAGAACTAATGTGACGTTTCTATAGATGTATACCTATCTATATGTATATGTTGGTAGTGATGTACAGCTATAGATACGCGTACCTATAGCAATGTATAGTCAAGGATTTTAATTGATAGGCTAATTGCCACTATTCGTATTTTAGCCGTCTAATTCAAATCAGCATATAAGAAGTATAAGCGGCTAAACCCGATTTGCATTATACGGCTAAAATACGAACATTGGCAAGTGGCCTATCAATTAAAGTCCTTGACCGTACAATTTGGTTCGCCATGGCCATGGCCGATGAATGACAACTGACAAGTTTGACAAGTCAACCAAGATGGCCGCTAATTTAGTTCTTCGGCAAACACCAGAGATCGCTGTAGTCGCATGAAAAGTGATGGTATATGTAAGTGTGCCCCCCCTGGTAGTAGGTAATTATTTTAGAAAACTATACGAAACCTAACTGTTAAAGTAATGATTTGTATCCTCTTTACTAATAGCTTAAATATCTATGGTATTAAGAAGAAGACTAGACGTCGTTACATTTGATTTGTCACATGAATGATTTGTGTTGTGTATGATGACTGTAATAAATATGTATCCACGGTAATCCATCGTATATTATTTAACACTAACACTTGTACACCAGTACGATCTTCGGATCACAGAAACAGATTCAAGCAATTCATTCCTTTTATAATTATTATACTAAACGGGACTTATCTCGCAAACAATATTTACCTTGACGTTTCGCCACATTGCAGCAGCCGTGGTAAATTGCATAGTACCCGTGAGAAAGCGATAAACGAATTCTTCGCAGACGGAGTCACGGGTAACTGCTAGTTACTTATAGTTTTTTTACATTTCACACGAAATACAAACTGAAACATGGATGCACAGAAAAACTCAGGAAAAGAGACCAGCGCTGGAATCGAACCCAGGTGCCCAGCATTCCGTGCTGCGTGCTAAACCCCTACACCACCACTGGTTAAGAGTTTAGACACAATTTTTTCCTATACATCGCACATCTCAGCTTGCTTTTTAGTTACTTAAGCAACTTAATTGTATATCTTGTATTAATATAATACTAAAAACGAGTGACAGATAAAATTACGCATAACTCGAGAAACAAACATTGAAATGAATTCAGTATTTGCAAATAAAAATGAATATTGCGTTACTCCGTGCAGAGAACGTAGAATTTTATGTTACATTGAATTTACGATCCATCCCATTATTCGTATTGTAGCTCTTTTCTAAAGATACGACGGCCTTATGACCCTATCAACTGGCAAAAGATAAGGCATAAATTAAACCTGCATAATGCTTTCTTGCTGAATTGAAACCAGCGAATTCCTGCATATGAAAGCTATTAAAAAGACTTCTAATTTCGTCGGGTTACTGAACGAACAACGTATTGACTCTGGTAGCTTAAGTTCAGATAAAGAGAGAAATGCTATTCTGTGAGCTTGGCTACATAGTTTAAGATACGGTAATCCTACTAGTACTATAAATGAGAAAGTTTGTGATATTTGAACGTTTGTTAGTACACACAATAACGGTTGAACGATTAGCATGAAACTTGGCGTACGGATAGACAAAAACCTTTATTGAGTGAGACATAGGATACTTAGTATCCTGGCAAAGCGTTCTAGTGGGATAATATTTTAATTTTAAATAAGACTAGAGGGCGGTAGCCATGAACGTTGAGGGACGTACCTTGGATTTAAGTTGAAGCGTTAATATCATCTAAATTAACTTTGATTTCAATACTAGATGAAAAAAACCCGCTTGTATAATTCCCGTTCCCACGGGAATTCCGGAAAGATACAAACCCTATGTCACTCTCAAACTAATGACACCTCACATTTCAAAATCCATTGAGCCGTTTAGGCTGCAGGGCGTGCCAAAGAATGATACATACATCCATACGCTCAAAAAACATAACCCTCCTTCGACAGTCGGGTGATGAATAGATAGCGCTGTCCGAGCGAAATATAATATCGAATAATATTATATTATATACTCCCCTGTTATTTTTACAAACTGCAAATAGGTTAAGTACCTGGCTTAATCTGGGGCCTTAAGATTTAAGGTCTTGGCAATCGTAGTTATGACATGCTTTTGACAAGGCAACTTTATTTTGTTGGACAGGGGATAAAATAAACTATTATATGAACAAAAAACTAATAAAAGGTGTTTTGACTATGCCCGGTTTACTGTTGGTATCTGGAAGTTTTATAGTTGTACTGAAAACTTTTTTTTTATTCATATAATTAAGTACACACTTAATGGAAGAGTATGTTCTTTAATAAAATAAAATCCAAATTCATTCAGGCAACTCATTTGCGATTTATAAATGTACATATTACCTAAAATTACAAACTTTGTTATCATCAAATAAAAGTTGAGAGTCTATATTTCTATTACCACATCTACTATCATTAAATTCAACCGAATATGTGCTTATTTGTACCGTAAAATGTAACGAACTTATTTGCATAATTAGGTATCCTTAATGATCTCGCAGCTGTTTTGGCAGCGCCGTGAAATTGAATAAAGATAACCTACAAAAAAAAATTCGATTTCAGCAAGAAATTAATTGAGAATTTTTCCGTAATTGTATTATAGTATGCCCTTTATTCTTAGAAAGAAAAAACAACGGGTCACTGGAATCAAAACAAAGTTAGGTTTATTATTTAAACAACAGCTAGTAATATTATAAATGCAAAAGTTAGTGAAATTGTTTGGATGTTTAACAACTCAAATTAAAAGAAAGATACAGACAAAATCAGTGTTACAAATTCTATACCGCTTGATGTAGGTAAACTCATATTATCATAATTATATTCATAAAAAAAGAACCTTATCAGACATGAAAACGATCTGCCATAGGCTTCGTTAACCTAATAATAAAACTAGTCATCCGAATACAAGAAAACTTCGTCAAAAGCCTAACAAAAACTGAAATAAAAATCCGCAAAATGCTTCGTCAAAAAATATGGAATACGTCTAAATCCCACTCAGCACCCCGCCCGATCCAAAGGTCCCCATCATACTAGCAGCATTGCCCCGCTGAATAGCAATCGAGACCTGCTGGACCAACCAGGACCCAGAGCGGGGATCATTGCCCTTCTCTCTCAATCTTCGTCCTATCTCCCTAAAAAACTCGTGAGCCTCATCACCCCAGGGTCCAATCGTCTCCACAACAACCGGCACGAAGTCATACATTGACTCCAAGGCTGAGCACTTGGCGTGTTTCAACTTGGCGGCATTATCTGCCGCTGAACCCGCCAGTTTCACGGTCTGCCTCAAATGGGACGCAGCAAAAGACCTTATTCCAGTCTTTAGCAGTCTACAATGTAAAAGACGAAAGGATGTCTCTTAAACCCTGACTTATACTTGACACACATTTCAAGATTTTATTATATTTAACAAACACTTTTGTTCACAGGGAAAAGGAACTGTTATCACATACTGGTTGTTAGGAGAGCTTGTGGATCCAAACGCTCCACAGAAGGAAAGACCACCGCTACCGAAACTTCAAACGCAGTCCACGGACAGCGCTTCCCTATTACATCTCACTCCATTCAGACAAAGGTTAGACCATGGCTCCAGGTCTTCAAGCAGGCGAGGCTCCGGGATATTTCAACAGAAAAACAACGACTTCGTCAAACTAGAAAAAGAAGCACAACCTTTATTACAAAATCTCAAAATACAAAGACAGCAGTCGGATCCGACCGAACCGGTTGCCAATGGCGTCCCCGCGCCAGAAGATACAGACAAAATCAGTGTTACAAATTCTATACCGCTTAATGTAAACTCACTTAATCATAATTCTGTGAGTCAGAGCGGACAACCCAGAGTGAAACTGAAGGACTGCCAAATGAACGCCATAGGTAATCACAATTCGAATAAAGTAGGTAATAATAATTGGATACCCAAACTACCCCAAGCTAGCTCGTTTGATAACGGCGCTAGAAAAGGTAACCAATGTCTTAAAGACTATAGCAGTGTACCATTATTGTCTAAAGCTGATACACCAAATGATTCAGTCGTATAATAAGCGTATAGTACTTAAAGTTTTACTTAATAAATGGCAATTTTAAGAGAGAAAATTTGAAATTTTACGTGTGACTATTCAATGTTTTAAATGTCGGTAGTCATTTAGTAACTCAATTGTTGAAGGTGTGCTCAGTTTTAGTCGTCTCTTACATTCCTAAACACGAGCTTTGTAAGACTATCCTGCCATAGGTGTGATACTTTATACTATCACGAAAATGAACATCGAAGTTTCTAACATTTTTGTTGGCTGAACTTCTATCTGTATTCGCTTCTAAATTACACCGTGTACTTAAATGTTGTACTTATTTATTTTCCCAGTGACGATAACGCACTAGGTTGTAAATATACTTAAGTGTTTATTTATTGTAAATATTGTAGTATTAAAATGTAACGTCGTTGTGATCTTAGCAAAAGGTATTCTGAAGAAATGTAATATTAAACCCTCGATGTTTTAAAAACGTTATAGCAAATATAATGAGTGAGAATGATATGGTTTTTGATTTCTTATTCTCAACTTGTCTCCCGGGATAAAATGTCGTAGTTTACCAAAGTAAGTGACATAGTCCATAGAATTTCCAAACTTAAGTGGACGCAAGCGGGTGCATTGGTCGGAAAAGTGATAACCGTTGGAGTCAATATATTATGTTATTAAATAGCGGCCACATACTGGAAGATGCAGCGTGGGTAGGCCCTACACAAGGTGGACGGATGACCAGGTAAAGGTCGTAAAAGTCCGGAGTATGCGGCCTGCACAAGGCCGATCAATGTGGCATTCTTCGAGGGAGGCCTATGTCCAGCAGTGAACGTCTTTTGGACGACAACGATGATGATGATTCTCAACTATGTAAATAATAATGTACATACCTATTTATTTTGGAAAAAACATATCTTTTTGGTAACAATGTACCATAACCTCTAAATTATTAAAAGTCTATTCATTATCATCATCCTCCCAGCCTACATACGTTCCCACGCAGGGCTAGTGGGGATTTGCAACTTCACAGAAACTATTCAATTTATTTTTAGGTGAGAAGTGAAGTGTATTGAGTCTTAGAAATACAAACCTAGACAAATGGATCATCGATCCTCTCCGTAACAGTGGCCAAGGGCTAAATTCAGGAACGGGCCTTCACGGGTTTGATTTGAACTGCTATTCAGGAACGCCAAAAATCACTGGTTAGCGAGAGGTTTGGGCTGAGTTTGGGATTTATTTTCAAAGCGAATTAACAGGAAAATAAGGCTCATCCCAAGCTCAGCCCATTCCTATCCTCTCCCAAACGATTGAATTACCGCTCGCAAACCGTGTTGGGCCGTTCCTGAATTTAGCCCTAGGAGTGTGTTAGTGTTACTAAAATCTTACTGTAGTTTCGTAAGAAGGTGTTGGTTTTTTTGTTTATTTAAAGCGTACCTTAAAACCAGGTTTATAGTTGCTAAAACAACGATCAAATTTATTCCAAGGTCGGACTGAAAGGCGTAATTTATATCAGCCCTTTAATTTAAACTATTCAACAGCTTCGCAATCAGTCTATCGGAGAAAAATTAGTTTGTAGAATATAAATTGTAAAGATTCGGAAGTATTTGTGTAATAACATTATGGGACTTATGTAAATGTAAAGAAGTTCATCATCTTATATCGAACCACGTCCACTTCTGGGTTATGGGTTCGTCTCAGAATGAAAAGGCTTGGACTGTAGTTCCCACACAGGCCCAGTGTGGATTAGAAACTTTGCCATCCAAGGTGCCAACTAGATGGTCGGTTGGTATTTTTTTCTTAATCTACCATCCAAGGTGCCAACTAGGTGGCCTGTTAGTATTTTTTTCCCAACAGACCGACCGAGCTCTTCAGTTGGTTGGTCAGTTAGTAAATCTTTCCTTACGTACCAACCAGACTACCCAGCTGATTGGTCTGTTAGTATTTTTTTCCCAAGAGACTGACTAAGCTCTTCAATTAGTTGGTAAGTTATTAAATCTTTCCTTACGTACCAACCAGACCACCCAGCTGATTGGTCTGTTAGTATTTTTTTCCCAACAGACCGACCAAGCTCTTCAATTGGTTGGTCAGTTAGTAAATCTTTCCTTACGTACCAACCAGACTAACCAGCTGATTGGTCTGTTAGTATATTTTTCCCAACAGATCTACCGAGCTCTCCAGTTAGTTAATCAGTTAGTAAATCTTTCCTTACGTACCAACCAGACTAACCAGCTGATTGGTCTGTTAGTATATTTTTCCCAACAGATCTACCAAGCTCTCCAGTTAGTTAATCAGTTAGTAAATTTTTCCTTACGTACCAACCAGACTACCCAGCTGATTGGTCTGTTAGTATTTTATAATTGGTTTTTACTAATTGGTTTTATAATAAAAAATATTATACAATAAATATAATCTAATTGTTTCTTCTCTTATCATTGTTAATTATTTTACGAATGCCAAAAAACAGAGCAAAAAATTACATTTCAATAAAAATATATTTGTAGATGGGCACTGTTTTAGTTAGGCTGATAGATAGGAATAAACTCGAAAATTGGCTCTAAAACCGCGATAATAAATGATAATTTAATTACTTAATTCGAGAATAACCAAAGTGACTTTTGAACCCCATAGTGACTTCAGCCACTTTCGAATTGGCCGACTTATTTAAATAATGCTTACAAAACACGAGGATATGAGTTGTTGTTAGCTTCGATAATTCAAACTTGACACATGACATGACGTAAATACATAATGATAAAGAGAGCAATTTTCACTGTCATAATATTATTGCAAAGGGAAATCGACCTTGTTGTTTCATGAGGTTCAAATGAACATCGACCATAAGGGGGTAGACCAATTTCTTGGTCGACTGTACCCATAAAATTCGAACCATTTCTATTGGTCGATTATGAATTCGAAGGAGATAGAATAATTATTTTTGTTCCGAAGAGATGAAATGCATTATGGGTAAAATAAAATCATTTTTAAGTGACGGAACTTTTAAGAGCTGTCTGCAACCTTTTGCACAATTATACGTCATACACGGTGACTTAGGAAGTAAGTACCAAAGATTCTACGAATATAATACCGCTTGTGTACGCTTTGCTGTCTGGTAAGACAAAGCGTATTTATGAGACTTTATTCAATTTGATAAAATCACAGATACCAGACTGGCAACTACGAAAACACAAAACGGATTATGAAGAAGCTGTCATGCAGGCTGTGGTTTCTATTTTCCCTGAAACTCGAGCTCCATGGGTGTTACTACTATTTTAACAAGTTCATTTGGAAAAAGGCAGAGAACTTGGGCTTACGACAGAAAAAAACACACGGCGAAATTGTTACCATTACTATCATTCAACAAAATGCATGAAGGTTGGGACTACATGCAACAAGATTCAGTTGAACTTTGTGTTCTTTAAATAATCGCAAGAGTAAAAAGAAAAATGTTCGCAATTTACTTCTTTCCCAATATACCTACTACGCTTGTTTAACAAATACGATTTTAATTGTGGGACCAGTAAAAACAATCTCGACTGGCCTTTTTGATCCCGTTCGGGGAAGGGATCGCAAAAAATAATGATTAATGACCAAAAACCTCGCTTTTGGGCAATATAACTACTTCAGGACTTCCAGTCCGTAAATCATGTTTTGCAGATTCGCTGTCCGGTTTCATTACATCTTTATTAATATTCTAAATGAAGAGGGATGGCGGTATATTTTCTGAAGGAAAGATAAGTAATTATGCTTCAATAGTTGTACTTAATAACTTTTGATTAATACATTTATAAACTTCACAAAAAACGAGCATAATTATAAATTTCATAGTTTCCCGTTTTTGACGTTACACATTGATTGCTAAGCCGAAAATTGCTAAGAAGCTATGGTGGCCTAGTGGTTTGACCTGAGGCACCTCTTACGAAATTATGACAAATTAAACTATAGGAAACGAAATGTTTCGAGAAAAAATATTTTTCAACAGTTAAGAAAAGCAAAATTTCCGAGATAGATCCTACGATGATTTCACGAACACGCATTCTTTGCGCGTATATCGTATATGCAGATTCTTTATTTACATATACAGCTGCAAACTTAAATTTGTAGGTACTACTCTTTGAAAAATTTATTCAACTTTATAAAGCTCAAAAGGAACCACCAAAATGAAACCAAAGAAAAAAAACTTGAAGAATCATCTAAAGAACTGTATTTTCATAATAATATCTTCTACCGTAGTCAGTTCCTTAATACTTATTTCAATATTTAAAGCAAAGAAAAAATATTGAATCGTTTCTTCAGCTTTTACTAAAATAAACTTGGTAAGTAAAACATTCGAATGATTGGCAAATCGAGTAGAATCAAAACAAACAAGTAACGTCCTGAGATAGCTAAGAAATATTTTAGCTAAAAAAATAATTGTCAACAAACCCAGGAAAGTTTGTTCGAACTCGCTTTTTAGCGTTCAGGGAAACTTGTACTCTGCTACTTCTAATTTCAACTACAATTATCTATTGTTCTTCTCTTTTCTTCTTCTTCAGTGCGTTTTCGCGCACTGTTGGGCATACGATTCTCCAACCTTTTTCCATCCATATCGTTTATCTGTTTCCATCTGTCTGTGGTCCTGGAGTCTCACAATACTTCGTTTTTTTAGCATTAGAAAGAAGGGAAGCGATCTTAACAATTTGAAAGGAACTTAACAGTTACTATTTTCTAAAAGCGTTTTTCAATAGACTCGTCAAGATTGTTTACCTTATTTCTAATGCTAAAAAAACGGAGAATAATGTCATCTCGGCTCTTAATAATGATGTGTTAACAATAATCAATTACGTTGTCAGAGCAAACGTTGTGTTTTAAAAATGTTACTGTAACCTTTTTTCCGATTAAATTCTAAGTTTGAAAGCTGCGAGTTGAAGCTGGTCTCAAAATATATCTAACGAATTCATGACTACTCATACCTCTAATATTATAACGATAAATAGACGCTGATTCAAACGGTAAATTACGTTCAGCAGCCAATGAATGCAGTCTATGTATCTGACAGGTTCAATCCGAAGGATAGGTAGTTGATTACCCACATCTCACTTTATCCCCTCACAATGCCTTTATAAACAGTAGCGTAGCTTTTTGTATTGTCCCCTGTGTGAATCCGTAGACAGTAGTGGTATAAATAAGTTTTTTTTTGCTGGCTTTTTTGCTATCTAAATATCCGGTTACTGAATGTGAGTAAAATACGACTTTTTCAATATTGATGATAGATTAACAGTACAAAAATAAAAGCTAGAAATACCTACTAACTTTTTTAGGAAAATCACTTTACAACAAGATAACTGGATATCCTAGTTGATTGAGAACCTGACTACAAAGCTTCAGGTTTCAGGTTGTCCCGGTTTGGGCAGATATTATGTATGAAAAATAGGAATTTTTGTATTCTAGACTTAGGTGTTTAATCTATACTACATACATTGGTTATCCTTTTAGCAACTTGATGCAACTCACACATATAATAAACTGAAAACATTTGCATCGCACCATGATATAGGCCTAAAGCAAAACATCCTACTTTATACCCACAAAAACCAACTCACGTAGCACCGCCAATTTCATTTTACGGAAAACGCAAGTATATTCAGTTTTGGCGCACGAACGTGTCAATTGCGGGATCCAAACGGAGTTCAAATGCAAATGCCGCTCCGAATAAATATACATACGTCCTTAATGGTGCGGGGTAACCGTTTTACCTCCGATTCACAAATCACCTTGACCCGTTTTAAAGCCTTCAAAAATTCAGATAGAAAAGGATCCTGCCACCTTTTATAGCACGGGTTAGGACATATAATATACCACTTATTGATTTAACCCGCTGAGCTTAGAATAGGAGGGATATAAATGTCTTATAAAACAATAAAAAGGATCACGGGATTATTGCATTCAGAAAACTTTTAATGTAGCTTTAAATTCTTTTTTCCTTCTTCCTTAACACGCCTTTTATCTATTTTGACTGTTTCTTTTACAAATTATTTTTTTTTCTGCAAAAATATAGCTGTGGAAGACTTCTTATCCGCTGACAAAATCGTAACAATTACGATTCCAAGTTTTAGCTGACTGCTTAATTTATGGAAATCCAAATTATGCAAAGATATATTATGAAAATCATAATTTATAATTTTTTGAGTTTACGAACCTTCTGCGACTTAGCGATAAACTTTGCGATGTCGTAAACTAAGATTAGGTTAAGAATTGGCACCACTCGGGGAAAAATGTTAAAATGTATTCAAAAGTAAAATTATTTATTGCTGAAGGAAAAATAAAACGAAACAATAGTACCTACCTATTTTGTGAAAGTTTGTGAGACTTTAAAGCTTAAACAGATGGATGAATTTGGATGAAAACTGATAGTAGATATGAGGATCTCGGGACTATCGCAGAAGCTTCTTCTATCCCGATATCCTACGAACTCACAATCTCATCATCATCATCATTTCAGCTGAAAAATGTCCACTGCTGAACATAGGCCTCTCAAAAGGTTCGCCAAATGGATCGATCCTGCGCAATCCGCATCCAACGCGTTTCCGCAACCTTAAGGTTCGGCCATACCGCTGCTTAAAATACGGAAACGTTACGGAATTACAGTGAAAGTGCCGTAAACGTCAGAATTTACCGCATGTTCTCCATAGTAAAGTAGTGACTTTTACGGTGCGTCACTACGCGGCGCTTAAGCGGCGGTTTGGTCGCACCTTTAACTGTTCGAGGCCTACCTAGACTGCGTCTTCCGGTTACTTCATTTTTAGGGCTCCGTACCCAAAAGAAAAAAAACAGAATCCTTATAGGATCATTTTGTTGTCCGTCCGTCCGTCCGTCTGTCTGTCATCGCCCTTTATCTCGGCACCGTGTCCTAGGTATCAAGTTGAAATTAAAACCATATTCTTAGATCTACAATCTCTTGAAGCTGTAAAAAAATTAAACATTATTTACATTATTGACAAAATATTTTGTCAGATGATTAGGTTGATTCTCTATTGGTTGCCAGAATTTCATATGCCATAATAAAAGTTTTTCAGAGTTTTAATTTGTCATAAAGTAATATTACTTAAACACTAAACTTAAACTTTAGAATTGTTATTAAACTAATTTAATCCAAAAATTTAGTACACAAACTTAGGTCGATTTGGTTTAGTTTCGGAGATTTTTAATTTTTGAAAAAATAAATATTTTGAAAAAATTCTTTAGTGCAACACAGTCTAATATTTGCCACTATTCAGCCCTATAATAATTTAGGATAAATTTCCAGCTCGTTCTAAGTTTTGATTGCCGATTAGAGCCAAGGTTTATAAAACGTTTTTTACTTCTAGGAGACTCAAAAGTCTGTCTTATACCCTGACGCATTTACCGTATCCACGATATCTTTTGACAGATGTTATTTCGCATCAAAAAACTGGCACCAAAAGCTACTAATGGAATCAAGGGAGTACTTCCCTAAAAATCAAATCCGATTAGGTAATTCAATAAGAAATCTCATTTCCAAAACAGTAGATTACAATGCAAATAGCTAAGGTCGACATCCCATTAAACGTAATCGCACTTGTTCCTGGATTTATAGCAGTATTAGTCTTTATAGTGACAACTCCAAGTTATGTTCGAGCACTTTACTACCTTTAAACTTTAACCAATTTAATAAGAGACGGTTAAAACGCTGTAGAAGTAAATTAAAGGTTAAAAGCTTGGCATAAATTAAATTACGTATCATCATTACCGTCAGCACCTCAGTCGTAGGACGTCCACTGCTGGACATAGGCCTCCTTCATTGATACCCAATCATAACGGTTGGAAGCGGCTTGCATCCACCGTGAAACTACGCCCTTTACTAAATCCCATTCATCTCATTGATAGACGTTCCACGCTGCGGTTGCTAGTCCGTGGTCTCCATTAGAGAACTTTTCGGCCCCAAAAGCCACCTGTTCAAAGTGATATATGGCGTGCCCATTGCCATTTCAATAATCCGTTTGGATATTTTGGCTAAATTAGATAATTAAGTAAAAAAAAAAATGAAAACGGATGTTGAGAACAAGCTCACAACGTGCACGGGAGCAGATAAGCAGGGGGACGACACGCTTAGGTCACGATCATCACTCCAAGACAGCGGCTACTCGCCTTACAGTCACCACTGGCATGGGAATACCTTCCAACATTTTTGTATCAATGTCAGACCCGAGAATAAGGTACGTATTAGGGCCAATTTTTGTTTTGTTGTCTTGTAATTTCTGCTCAGAATCTCGAGCTTTTTCGATCCTACTAGGATAAAAAAGTGTCCCAAAATATCCATATAATTTTTGATTCTTCCATTTAGTTATGGTCATATATTAAAGGCTTTGAAAAATTGTTACTCGTCCGAAAAACAAACTTGGGACACTTTTGTTCTCCTAATCGGATCGAAAAAGCTCGTGATTCTGAACAGAAATCACGTATAATTTTCGAAATAAAAAAAAGATTAACAAACAACAAAATGAAAATTGACCCATTTATTGTGGTAATTTTGCTAAAAAAATATTTTTAATGCAAGCGTTCTCACTGGCTATACTTTTTGTTGGCTGTATTTGCATTGTTATCCAACTTACATAAGTATATCAAATTTCAAGTCAATCCGACCAGTGGAAGTGGGTTGAATTCGACTTCCAAGATTTGGACGTTCTGGCCCAAACAAGCAGATCAATTAAAAAAAAAGCATAGAGTTTATGCAGAGCTTATAATTTTACTAGTTGTTGAATGTTTCCTGCGTTGTCGTACGTGTTTAGTGAGACCTTAGTATCTCCCGAAATGAGAATATGTCTTTGTAATGAGGAATAGTCTGTAAGCTATGAGAGATCCGGCCTGTACTACTGTACTGCATAGCTTTAATTTAATCCAATACTTTATTCCGCATATCAGTACTTTAAATATTTACCTAGTCTAATTTATATTGACATCGTATAAACTACGTAAATCCAATAACGACTCTAACAGCTGTGTCTTACGATTGCTTTTAAGTCCAAATGGTAAGTAATAAAACCAAAATTGCGAAAAAAGCGTGTCCCCTGACGCCCTGTCACTCATGTTATGGACCTCGTAAAACGGGAATAAGGAAAAAGGCGGGGAAGTGCCATGGTTTACTGTTTGGCGTCTTTAGCTAAAATCCCGGAAAGAAAGCTTCTTAGGATTCCGCGAAAATATCGCGAGTTCTTTGACTCTATTGTAGTCTTGATCTTTATAACAGCAGGCACGAAAATGTACTTAGTTTTATCTGGTGACTAATACTAAGGCTTTATTTTCATGAGATTTCCAAATAATAGTAGTAAAAGTTAGTTGCATATAAATATTCAGCCTTTTCAGTTCTGGAAGGACGATGTAGCTTGTGAATTTTTTGGCCAATGTGTTCTTGAATGACTATCACGTATTGAAAAACGTGGCATAAATAGGTCTCCTACGCGATGATTTTTAATCGGTGATCAAGAGTTGAAAAATAACGATACCTAGCCAAAATTGAATTTAATAGACGAGGACTAAAAGCAATGAAGTCTCTGTTTCATTTAAAAAAAAATTTATTGTTCAAACTGCCTCCATCCAGGGAATGCATGGTCATCCTACATTTGTTGAAGTTAAGTAGTTTAGTCAAGTGTCATCGCTTTGGCAGGGAGTTCGACAGGTCTCACGTCAAAGTTTGTTTAAGAAACTGACAAAGAAGTTTTAAGCTCATAGACTAAATCATGTGTAGAGAGGGAGACAATGATTTTAATAAAAAGTGTTTATCTAAATAATCGTTATTTAAAAATTATCTAACCGCGACTTAACCGTGATCACCACCGAATACTGATCTAGAAAAATTGGTTCCTAATCACCGATTAAAAATCATCGTGTATAAGGTGACTAGTGTCCTGGTGAACGTCAAAGGAGTGGTATCCTATTATCTCGCCTCATACGTTTTTCGTTTCTTTCTTATTTCGTCTCATTCTGTATTCGTCACTCATTTTTTTTCGTCTTGTTCGCTATCCGTCATTCTCTTATTTGGTCAAATTCTGTAACTTGTCTCTCTCTTTAATAAGTCTTATTCGGTATTCGTCACGGTCTTCCTTGGACTCATTCGTCGTTCTTCCTTTTCGTTTTTTGTTTCATTTACGTACGAACATTTATTTACCAGCATTGAACGTATCGAAATAATTTTGTCGAATAAGTAAATGAGACAAAAAACGAAAGGGAAGAACGACGAATGAGTCCAAGAAAGACCGTGACGAAAAACGAATAAAACGTATTAAGAGATAGACAAGTCGCAGAATTTGACCAAAGAAGATAGTGACGGATAGCGAACAAGACAAAGACGAATACAGAATGAGACCAAATAAGAATTAAAAGAAAAATGAATGAGGCGAGATAATAGGATACCGAAGGAGTGCGTTGAATATGGGCGACTCGGAGCTGGTCAATATAACGCTCTTTGAGATAAGCCAATGTCCAGCAGTCGATGTCTTTCGGCCGACGATGATGAACTTAGAAAAACCGCAAATAAAGTTACAATTTAAGAACAAAGCAGCTTTCTATTAAAAAAAGCGTCCAAATATACGTAGCTCCATCCATTTCAGAACTATAATGTCACAGACAAAGACACATACAAACTTTATTTTTATATCATCCCCTGTTTGCGTTGAGAGATAAAAAGTAAAGTATCTTACGAATAATTAAAATCGACCATTTCGTTTGAAATAGTTATTTGTGCAACAAGAGAGCAAAGTTGGTTTTTACTGCGAGTGTTGATTTTGAATCACGAGTCAACGAAGGATTCTATAGTTGAATCACGAGCGTGAGCGAGTGATTCTAAGTTAGAATCCTGAGTGCGCGAGTGATTCAAATACACGAGATGCAAAAAAACTTTGGTCTCGTGTGACACATACAACTTTTCACCTCAGCAGCGAGAACATAATAAATTGTTAAAGGTCGTCTTTTTGTCTTTGTTGTGGTTTTCAACATTGAGTAAATACTCCATAATTGTTCCTATATAACAATACAGTATCCGAAAAAGTGTTAGCACCCTTTGCTAGTCTCCATTGCTTAAAAATATCATAAGCTTTTAAATATTTTTCGCGAGACTTTTCAAGTAAGAAACTTAAATCTGCATTTTGTATTACTGCCTTAATTCGTCTGGTGTTCAATTGTTGACTTCGTCACTGGACTCACTCATATCATAGTAAAAAAAAATTATTAAATAAGTACTTATTACTATTCTTATAATTTCCAAATTGCCATTATCGTGTATCAAACTCTAGATATCGAACGCAGCAGCTAGCGAAACAGAAGAAGAAAAGAATCAAAATTTGAATCCCGCTATTTTTAAAGATGCGTTCCGATACCGCACCCGATATTTATCTCGATGTTCAAGATTGTTAAAATTATTAATAATTGTATAGATACATGTTAAACATTGTATTTTTCTACAACATTTTTACTATTTGATTACTTATATAAAAATATAATCCAATTATTAATAAAGTACCATAATTAAATTTAAAACCTTAACAGACGAATTACAATTTTAAGGTTAAGTACGTATTATGAGTATCCGAACGTCCAATCGTTCGTTTATTTTAGTATATTGAAATCGAACTTAGAATCGATTTGATCTTATCTCTCGCTCTTTTCGTATCGAAATGAAAGTGACAGATCAAACTGAAGTTGAAATCTTTCGAATTCAGCACATGGGAAGGATGAATGATGGCATTGTCCTCGACATTTAAAAAAAATATTTAAAAAGCTACTTTGTCTCACGCAGTGAGCAAAATCGGATTTTGCTCACTGTTTTTTAGTAGCAAAACCTGCCTGTTTGAGGTGCTGAGGTGAAAAATCCTTTTCACAATTATTCGTATTGCACAGAATCGGAACCCATACTTTATGCCGTAACACGTAGAACATACGTTTAAGGGGGAGTGAGTATTTAATGTAAACAATTAACTGCTAGCGGTTTAATTAGAAAAGGAAGAATTAATCTAAGTGAGCGGATGTTTACTCAGTGAAGGGTAAGAAATTTGCTTGCTGCTCAGCCAGTCCGTTTCCTACTGAATGCAAAGGTTGCGCTGAGCGACAAGCCAAAAACGTTTATTTTAAGACAACGCCACCTAACGACACCTGCATCACCAGAAAAGGAGAAGCCTACATAAGATTACAATGCTTGGCAGCAAGATCAGCATGTATGATGTTGGTAACAATCCGGACAGATTTTGCACGAGTCTTCAACCACCCATGAATAGACCCCTAATATCTCTAACTTCGTGACTTATTATTAGAAATGAAAAAGTGAGTATGTTTGTTACACTTTCATGTTTAAAGCACTCAATCAATATCGTAATGAATTTCAGTATGCGGGGATAGTTTGAGACTTTGCGAAAGATATAGGTTAGCTTTTGTCTCGGAAAATAATATATAGTCCCGCAAGCGCGACGAACGCATACTTCGCACACAAAGCCGCGGGCAACTGCTAGTTATCTACAAACTTTCAAGGATATTTAAAAAAAGTCGAATTTAATTCAATATTATACTATATTGTATCTATATTACAATAACGTTGATAATAATGCTACCTTTAGACCAGTTTTGAACAATGTTCAAAAAGTCAAATCGTTCTTGACCACTTCTTAAGCAAAGCCTAAAAGCAAAAGGTCATCGCAATGATACTTACTGAATGATCATAAGGGGACTGATGCGTAGGCCATGCAAGCTTTTTATGGATTCCGAATGGGTTGGTTATGGTAAGACATCTTTGACATAATGTAGGCACCGTTTAGCACCGCCTCCAATGACTGTTAGCGTATTTTGAGTTAGTTTACGCATTAAAGATGTGGAAAACATGATTTTTTTTTATTTTTTTTTTATTAAATGGCGTCTGTCCAATTGGACAATTTTGCCAGCGTCAAGGTTGAGAGCTACAGATGTTTATTACTCCATGGATTACTCAAGCTGAAAATATTTATTTTTATAATTATCAAAATGAATCTGTTAGATTTGCTTTTTAAATTGAACTTGACATCGTAAACACTACATCTGCGTCATGTGAAAAAGTCAATTAATATAAGTATGTGTGAGTGTGTATGAATTAAAAAAAAGCAAGGATCTTGGTAGGCTGAATTAAATTTACCTTAATTTGTTTCTCCGGTTCCAAAAAATGAAGACTAGAAGATTCTTAAAACTGAGTAAACCCTCATACAGGGCACATATAATATTTTGTCCAACATGTTAACAATATACCTTTTTACAGAACCAAAAAAAATCCTTCTTAAAAATCTGAAACTGCAACAAGTAGTGTTGGGTGTTGGGTGAGGCATAAAACAAAATTGAATGCGATAGTCTTCCATCGAGAAAAATCAATTTCATTTACTCAGTTTGTTATTTACTTACACGCTCTCGATTCCGAGTATCTTTATAGAAAAAGTAACTTCGTTTGGTAAGTAAATTGGTAACAAAATTAGCTCTATTCCAGCGAATACTACATCCTCAAGATCAGATAGGATTTATTAGAAAACTCTTTTCATATTTAATATAACGCTGCTACTACAGAAACTAAAGTAAATATTTCTTTTGATTTATGCCTGATCATAACGCGATGGCTACCTGAGAGAGTTTTATTGGAGTTCTTCCATAAATATTGCTAGAATTCCTTCTAGGAATTCCGCTACCTATCCAATAAAGATACTCGAGACTTTTTCAAGTATGTCTCCTTTATCGCTTCGGTATTGTGAAGTTGCCGTGATTCATTTTGTGTAATAAAATATCCGAATTGGTTTTGTTCAGTTGCGATGAAGATAGGTTTCGTAAATGGCCAGCAAAGTAAATATTGTTAAATCAGTTTCTAAGTACTGATGCAAAAAATACGGCTGTCATTTTAATCAGATCTAGCAATTAATATAAAAAATGCCTCATGAATTATCATTGTTTATTTTACATAATTTTTGTATCTTTTTTAACAACTTCAATATAAATTCTCGTAACTTGACATTTATGTGCCTCTATATTATGTTGTATCTAATACTCGCTTTATATGGAATGAATAAATAAACTAAGCTGTGCCGCTTTCTTAATAAAAACTTACGTCATCATTTTAGCCGAAAGGCGTCCACTAGTCTGCTGAACTTAGGTCTCCCCCAAGGTTCACCATCCGCATCCAACGCGCTCCCGCAACCTTAACCAGGTCGTCGCTCCCTCTTGTTGTTCTTGTACCTACACTGCGTCTTCCGGTCCATGCACGCCATTCGAGAACTCTACCTAACAGCTTAGCTATCTATATGCTTTAATAGGTACCTTTAGTAGGTATAGGTAGGTCGTCTTATCGTGGTCTATCCTTCGGGCACGTTAGTCTTATCTAATTGACTCTAAATTTATGCAAAAAGGCTCAAAGATAGGCGTACCTGTAATAAAGTTCTAGATCTATAAATTTACTAGCTTTAGGATCGGGTGCCTTAAAAAAATATACGGCCAAAGTTGATAATTTCACATTTTATTAACATTTTTCCAAAAAATACACCCGCACGGCCGGGGCCTATCGCTAGTTTTATATACAGGTTAAAACCTAACAATAACCCCTAATAATACCTAAGGAATGGTGAAATTATGGCTTTTATTTCATTTTGATCTCCAGCTCAAACACAATGCACGCACAGTAGTACTTTCAATTGAATAAAGACGAGCCTCAGCCCGGATATTTAAGTACCTATTCAGTGCAGTTTTTCTAACGCCCCCTACGTTCTGTTTATTGAAACCTAACTATAACTAACCTATTTATTTTTTTAGCAGCCTTCTTCTTTAATTGGGACCACCAAATTAGCTTTTAGTAAAAGTCCCGTTAGATAGCGCTGTAAGCAAAATGTCATACTCTACATGGCATTTTGTAATTTTTAGAATTTCTTCAGAATACGAATAGTCAATTATATTGTTTGCGAGTTTAAGAGCGTACGAACAAAAAGTTGGTATTTTAGAAGATTTATAGATTTTTTAAAGACCGTAGTTTTGTTTAAATGCTTACATTTTAAAAGTTAACTACTGTTTTCTGTAGATAAACTCTTACACTAGACTATAGCGTTGCTTTAATTCTATTTTTATAAGCGGTTACTTAAAACGAACAGGTTTCCGTCAGAGTGATTTCCAAAAATACGCGTCAGAGCTATCTTTTAGGTAGAGTATTTCCATTTTAAATTTTCAAAAATGTTTTTACTTTTGCATTTTACAATAGGACATATAGTCTTTTAGTGCATAGCGATCGCAGTTACTCTGAAATATTGGTTTTTACTATTAAAAAAGAATACTACAAAATGTCTAATTCGGTGCGTTTAAACATTTTTTTTCTCACGTATTTGAATATATTTTACAAATAAAATATTTTACTACAAAACTACAGGAATTGCTTAATATTATATATTTTATTTAACGCTTGTGGATGACCCAATTAATTTAGTCAATTTTTTAAAAACCATATTACTGCGCGCGAAAACGTTGTCCGCTTCATTACGCGACGGGCCTTCCCAAAGAACGGACGTATCGCTCTCGTCGCTGCCTGAAGCTGATGTAAAAGTGTAACAATGATCAAGAAGTGTCGTTAGACCGTCAGCGCTCGAACCGCACGCACACAGTAAACTTGGTAGTGCGGGTTAAATATGGCCGCTCGCATCAGACGATCGCGTCGCGACTATGACGAGTTGTAACGAAATGTTTGTACGCTCTTAATTTGGCACGGTCGATTTTTTGAGACTACAGTCGAACGACAGTAATGTGCCAATTCTGAGAAATTTTGGCTCAACCTTAGGTGTCATTTACAGCATTATAATGGCCAGTAGGGCCTCGCGCACACTATGGACAGCATCAACTAAGTAGCAGAAATCTATTGCGATACTCTACTAGTCTGTCGGCGTAACGTTTAAACGCCTTTCGGATCGTGAATTTTTGAATCAACTGTTTTTTGCCTCATATCAATTTATCAAAATTCGTAACACTCACCAAACCGCCTTTCCTCCTGTACGCAACGCGACAAGTTGTCTGGTCTGAGATATCGTTTACTTTTCTTTGATGATACAAACAAAACATCAGAAGTCTAAATTAAAAGCACAATTAAGTCATCTAATTAGATACTAAGATTAGGTACTAAGATTATTGTTCATTCTTTAATCATACCCATGCTTTAATTTTCTCTAATTTATTTAAGGGTGTACAATTAAAGCATTTTAATTATAAAACTTTATCTGAAAGCATACCAAATGAAAAGGAATCTTAACAACTTCGACGTTCAAGGAGTCATTATTATATCTGAAAATAAATTATTATTATTATTATGATTCATACAAGTAATTTGGAATAGGTTTAAGAGTCTTTATGTGACTCATTTTTAATGAAAAGTTTGTACTATTTTTTTAGTTGAATGTGGTTCAATGCCTGACTTTGAACAATATAAACGCGTGGAGAAGCGATGTTGTTTTATTATGTAGGCTAATACAATCTCATGAAATTGTGCAGGTTTATCTTTGAGTACTTGCTTATCAAAACTTTGTTAATACAATTTCGTCAAGATTTATTTAAGCAAAAAAACATTGTTTAATATTTTGGGTGGGAAGCCAAAAATGAAGCGTATACTCGGGGTAAGAAAAGGTTCGTCACTTTTCGACCTTAACTCGTTGACATACAGTCGAAAAGTGACGAACCTTTTCTTACCCCGACTATACAAAACACGATAGTTGTAGTCTCTGCCCTCAAGTGTCGTCGAAGAAAAAGACAAGTTCCTTCACAACGGGAGCAAAACAGACGTAAGCATATTATAATTATGTGCTGCTGCGTTCAGTTCGGAGCATGTTTTTCAGTTGAGAAAATTCTTATGACGTACCTTTACTTTTATAATTACATAATAAGTATTATAATTTAATACTCACACGATTATTTAGTGCAGCTTGTTCTTACGAACTATTTCGAAATGTTATTAAAAACAATTTTTTCCTTCCAAGTACCGCAAAACTGATAAGTACAGTTATCTGGAAGGACGAGGCTTCCTGACGTACATTATGATTCATAGGAACTCTTGGCCATCGAAGGTGGAATGAAATTTATTTGTATTTGAATATCTGTTCGAGTTTCAAACTGATGTTATCCAAACAACGGTTGCTCAGGGAATGACAAATTTATTCGTCATGAAAGCTTTTATAGTCTGCCAAAAAATCTTAAAAGCGCGAATCAGAATTTCATGTAGACGAGACAGTGACATCTGTTGCAAAACATTGAAACTGAAAACAGTACAGTTTAACAAAATTTGACATAAAATATATTCAGAAATAATACCTTTAGAAATGTAAATAGAATTTTAAACTCATATTTTCTACCAAAACATAGGTATAAGCAGAGTTTATTGATCAAAACACAAAAAAACATAAGCGAATGACAATATAAATCAATGTCAATACAAATTTAAATAAAGCAGTAACAAGATGGAGTTGGCCAGAGGCCGTATTGTCTAACGCTTCTGACGCTTGCAGAAACGCTCGCGAAAAGTTAGACAATAAGCCACCAGGATTAGAAATAAGATGTTTAGTGAAACCTACAACATTTAGTTATGCTTTGACCAAGGAATTGATAGTGAACTACAAGATAGTTCTAAGAATACGTGCCAGGACAATGAGTTTCTGCATGTGAAAGCTTTCTCACTTTTCTCAACACATTTAGTTTCCATCCGCGCAGTAAACTTGTATTAAATACTGGTAAGAAGCCTGGAATGAACCCGTCAAGTGGTAGTAATATAATATCATATATCAAAAGTGCTTTTCTTGAGACGTCTTTTCTAGAATCCTTTCTCAGCGGATTACAGACAAACCGATGAGTCATGGTAACATAATGAAATATTTTTGCAAATAATGCTGCACGCTTTATGAAAATTAGGGCTTGGCAAGTCACAATTTGTTCTCTAGGCAGGGTTTATTTTTAACATGGTGGCAACTAAGAAAATATTTTTACACAGTCTGGTTAGTAGTGTCAAAAAGACGCAGGTATGTATTGTTGAGCTAATTATTTAATTCAGAATAGATTTTCATAAACAATGACTGCTAATTTTTTTGGTAACGAAGGTGTACAAAATATTTTTACATCACATAATCGTTAATACCTGTTGCTTTTTATCTTGTAGATATTTGATTTGACGTAATTTTAAGCGGGCTAATAGACTAAGTGGATAAAGTGTGGAATTAGATTCCAATTTTCTAAGATCAAGAAAACGAAGAAATTTCTACATCGAATAAAATACGAAATGTTAGCGAAAACTTGAAGGAGTAATCTCGTAAGGGAAAGAAACAAAATAATTTAATTTCAAATTTAAATAAATAGAAGAGAAAAGATGAATCTAGAATTTTCTTTCTGAATACGTGTGCTAGATTCTATATTTTTGTGGTCAAAGTGTGTTTGAGCTTATAAAGTTGCATGGAGTACTTTATTTAGTGATACATACATGCTTTGTTGATTAAACATTTTCTATAAACTTCATGTGTTTTCTTGCAATACCGCGGAACATATTGAATTTTGTTTCCACTCGTGGCTTAAGTGGCTAAATCAAAACCACTTAAATGTCGTAGCTACTTAATAAGGTATTATTTCATTAAATTAAAGTCACTATCTTGAAGAACTCGTGATTCAATATTTTCTGTGTAGAAAAAAAAGTATCTTTCAAAATAATAAAGATACAACGTTTTAAGCTTCTCCTGTAAAGTTGGGTGTTGAGTAGACACGCAGTATTTACTAGTGCTAGTTACGTGATTTTGCACTATGTCTGTTGTGTAGATACGCAGTATTTACCAGTGCTAGTTACGCGGTATTGCACTATCCCCGACGAGTGGTAATCGCTCTCGTCGTCTATATTTTCTAGAGTGAACAGACAGTTACCGAACCAGTGAGATGCACCTTTGGCATCATCTCCACTTTTCATCAGGTGAGACAGCGTCAATCACGGGTCAGTTTTATATGAAAAATAAAGTCGACTGGTGACCTGAGGCCGTATTGCCAACGCTTCTGTCGCTTGCCTTCGCTTTCGCCGTCTCTTTCTGTCATCCTTTTGTACCGTTTGACAGAAAGAAATAGTGATTGCGAAGGCAAACATCAGAAACGTTAGGCAATAAGCCTGCTGGTGAGCTGGTGATGCACGCGGCACATGTTCGTTATGGTGTTCATTCAGTGAACCTTGTCCAGCAGAGGACATTTTTTGGCTAACAGTGATGACTTTCAGCTTACTTGTTTTTCATAGTACTTAATTAATACAAAAACGCTTCTATCTCACTCCGAATGTGAAAGATGTTTATCGTGAAAGGAATTAAGGGTGAGTGATGTTGGAATAATGGTGTCATTTAGCAGCCGGACCTCGGGGAGAGAGCTTAGTAAATCAAAGAAGAAAAGTACATTTTTTTGTACATTTACGCTAGGAGTATATTTGGGGAAATGCTTGCGCATAATTTATTGCGAAAATATACCGGGTGTTGCCTATGATAGAAACAATAAATATATACACAGTAATTATTTTATTATATACTATTAGGGTGATCAAAATAAACGAAAAATTACAACTACTAATTTTATTTAATCACAATAGGTAAAGTTACAAATAATTGCAAAACGAACGAAAAAATGGAGAAAACACTTTCTAATCTTAAAATTAGGCGCGAAAGGATAAGCTCAGAACAATACAACCGTCCTATGCCAAGTGCCCGGTAAGAAATGGCTCACGAGACTGAGCTCCGGCGCTCACCATGACATAACGATGGCGGAAGTCAATTGACGATCTCTAAAATCAACGCAGTGGTGTTGCAAGTCTTATTTATTCCTAATAATACTAACACGTCATGATGTTGACAGGCTTCCATCAGATCGGGAGGACTTAGGCTGTAGTTTCCACACAGAATTGAAATTCTTCGCAGTAAGTATACAGGTGTTAAACTATGTTTTCCTTACCAAAAACTCATGGTAATTTTCAAGTGCATACAATTCAAAAGTCTGGGTTTGAATCCACGCCCTTCTAGTTAAGTCACCATAGGTCAAACTACTAGGCTTGGTTTTTAAAGTCGTGCAGGCCGTACCATCCTTTTCTCGAAGCGACTCATTTTTGAATCCCCTGTATTTTCATTGTGGGAAGCAAGATAACGTTAAACGAATATACACTTAATTGTTTTCATGTTTCAATCTCCATTTTCCGCCACGGCTAGTAGACACGGTGTTGAGATTTTAATCAAAATACTAATGAGGGTCTCGTTTGGAGCAATTATTATTTCATACAGAATTTCCGCAAGGGATACGAGTACAATGTTAGCGAAGTGAGCAATGGTTTGGTACGGTTGGAGAAAAAAATTATGATAATCCCATAATTGCGACAGTGGTATTTTATCCGAGGAAATTTTTTTTTAAAGAAGTGGGACGCCGTCTTCGTGAGAGAGGTCTTGACCCTCGCTCTGGGTCGTTTCTGGTGCAAATGTTGTCCATCGCGGTACAACGGGGAAATGCGGCAAGTGTATTTGGCTCCTTTTTGCGCCTGGTACGATCCGCGGTGAATTATTTGACTGACTGCATTTTTAGGGTTCCGTACCTCAAAAGGAAAAAACGGAACCCTTATAGGATCACTTTGTTGTCCGTCCGTCCGTCCGTCCGCCTGTCTGTCAAGACCCTTTTTCTTTGGACCGCGTGGAGGTATCAAGCTGAAATTTATATCAAATACTCAAGTCTACTGTCCCTTGGAGCTGTGAAAAAATCAAACATCTAAGCCAACGCAATCAAAAGATACAGCCGTTTATGACGCAAAATTCTGCATATTTTCGAAACACGCAAGGGAATCAAAACCTACAGGGTACTTCCCGTGAACTCAGAATCTTGAAATTTGGTGCGAAGCTAGGTCTTATAACACAGATAAAGGAAAAATTGCGAAAAGCATACATTTTTTGTCTGTCTGTCTATATCAGTAACCAACGCACATTTTCGACACTCGCAAGAGAGTCAAAACCTACAGGGTACTTCCCGTGAACTCAGAATCTTGAAATTTGGTACAAAGCAAGGCCTTATAGCACAAATAAAGGGAAAATTGCGAAAAGCATAAATTTTTTTGTTTGTCTGTCTATATCAGTAACCAATCTACAATGATCCCACACTGCGCACATTTTGCTTATGAGCAGGGGTCTGCTAAGACTGGATGTTCATAGATACATATAAATTTGTATGGAACCCTCGGTGCGCGAGTCCGACTCGCACTTGGCCGGTTTTTTAATTGTATTTATAAAGTTTTTAGTTTTACAGACATGATAAAATTTTAAGGTTTCCGATTTGTCGTTTTGACTACGGAACCCAAAAACGGTGTATACTAGAGTACACTTGTGTGAAACCGGAATGGAGCGGGCATCTGCCGTGTCATGACAAAACACTGTATTTAAAAAACACCCATTTTTCAGAAATCGCAAAAAACTTTTGCTTTCTTTAATTGGCTACAGAAGTGATTATTGATCTGATTGCAATAAAATTTGGACAAATCACGAATAATGTGCTACTAGTAGTGGACAAAGAAAAATAATTTTAAACATGAAACTACCGTGAGACTCACTCATAGTGAAAATAAACGGATCACTCACGTCTCAAAACGAGTTTAACTCGGCATGTTTCGGGCTAATCCGTAGCCCTTCCTCTCGGAGTCGCACGTCACGGCGGCTGCCAAACGTGTACTGCCAACACGCACGCACGCACGCACGCACGCATTGGCAGTGCACGATTGGCAGCCGCCGTGACGTGCGACTCCGAGAGGAAGGGCTACGGATAAGCCCGAAACATGTCGAGTTAAACTCGTTTTGAGACGTGAGTGATCCGTTTATTTTCACTATAAAGAAAAATAATATTAAAATTTTTACTTTTTTCATGAAATTTCAAGCAAAAACGTGTTATGTCGTAATGTCCTTTATCAATAATATATGAGAGTTGCTACAACAAAACACTGTAACGTGATACTTAATGACATTTATACTCATATGAAAATGCTACTTTAAATTTAATTTAGATTATATTGCTAACATTGTAACGTAGACGCGTTACGTAACCTCGGTTTACAGAAAACTTATCTAATAAAATAATATTAATTAAAAAAAGATGATAATGAAACGGTTAAAATTACTTATAATAAATACTTACCTAAATATTAACTATTTACAATTATATAATAATCTAAAAATAAAATAAATTAACAATTAAATTAATATATAGTTAGTGATGATGATGATGACAGTTATTGTACAGCTCGTCGTTACCTTATTTCCCTGGCGCACTGTACTAGACTCGCATCTCTTGGTTTTAATAAAACTTGCCGACCGCGCGGTGCCTCTCACCGCCGGCCGCGGCCGCCGTACGTTAGACAGAAATTTGTTATTGACGCAGGCGCACGTTCGTTTTTCTCAGCGAGAGCGTCCTCATACGTTGCGCCGGCGCAGATTAATTATTTTATTATCTTTTATATTGGGCATTAACTAGCCTCAATTTGTGTTGCTCGTATTAGTAACGTTATTAAAATCAGTGTTAAACCCCTATATTGGGGTCCTACCACTACCTTACGGCTCGCGCGCGAACCTCCCCGTTACCAGCCAAGCTGACGGCTCCTCGGCTCTTCATCTCCACGGCGCCTCCGAGATCCAGGGGAGTACTAGCGTGGTGGAAGCACAACCCCTTTTTATCCGGAGAGTAAAATCAGACCGGTGTTTCGAACCTACCCCCTACGACCTTTTCGTGTGCTTGCGGCGTTCGGGAGAAATAAATGATTATTAACGTATTTACTTGTTTAATTTATCTTCTCCCGACCCTTAAACGGAGCACTGGCGCCCTTCCGCGGTTTATTTAAGGTCTGATTTTGCTCCCTGGTGGGTAGTTGTGGTTTGTGTGTGCTTGATGTTTTTTTCTGTTTTGTGAAACGTTTTTTTTCAGTTTTTATTTTTGGTTGCAAGCAGCTAAGGTGTACGGATTACTTCTATATTTTTGTTTTACTTATCATAAAAAATCAAACATCGTAACTTTTGTTAGTACAGTCGGACATATAAAATAGTGACATTTTCTTACCATCGTTTGTGTTTCAATATAACAACTTATTGTATTACTTGCAATTTGCGATTGTCCGCTGGTACACTCAGCCAAATTTAATTGTATATTTTTTTTTTTTAACAAAAAGAATTTTTTTTAACAGGATTTTTTATTGCTGTTTTATCTAGTGTCCATACACATTAGTTGCACTTTACACGCTTTTTTTGTTTTTATTTCTGTGAGCGTTTTTTTTTGTGTGCGCTTATTTGCTTTTATTTTCCTAGCCGCTTCTTTTAAAAGGAAAAAACAACCAAAACGTTAATATTAACGAACTAATTTGTAACAGACGGAGTATTTTGTTGTTTTTTTTTGCGTTCTGTTCAACATTTATCCAATTTAATTATATTTCTTATTGCTCATTTTTCACAATGGCTTGCCCTATTAAATTCATGTCCCTTCAAAAGGCCGAATTGGAGTACGAGGTTTCTATTAGAGGCGAAATCCCAGCTTCCACAGTTCAGGAACTGCGTAGGCAAATTGCTAAATGTGGGCCCCTCTTTCCATCTGAGGACATTCTTACTAGCCCATTCGCAACAAGGAAGGATATAGATGGCGTTGCGGATGTGCTCGAGAAAGTAAATTCATATTTAGATACCAAACCTTTGGATAAAAATACTTTACTTCGAGCACAAAATCTAGTTCACCACCTGTATCATCGGCTCAATAGGATTATTTGCGAAAATGAGGATGTCAGGGAGGCTTATGACCACTGCGTCACATTATTTAAGCTTTGCTCCGATCGCGTTAACTTGCTTATGGACAGCAACATCGTAGACCCACTTGCTTCCGCTTCCGGTGACCCCCAGCCTTCTGCTGTCACTTCTGCTTCTCCACTTAACATCATTGTAACCTGTGACGGTGCCAATGCGAATAATCTGTCAAAATTAAGATTTGATGGCAAAACCTGTGTGAGGGCGTTCATACAACGCGTCTCCGAATTTTGTAATGCAAAAAATATTTCGAATAATAAAATTTTACATAATGCCACCGAAATATTCACAGGCGATGCGATTCACTGGTTCAGAAGCGTCAGGGAAAAAGTAAACACTTGGGATGAGCTGGTTGTGTTTTTGAGGCAAGATTTCGGTCAGGCTGACTTCGATTATAGACTGTTGTCCGAAATCAGGTCTCGCACACAGGGTGAAACGGAAAATATAGTGATTTATATCTCGATTATGTCTGGCCTTTTTTCACGTCTGTCTACCGCCTTGTCAGAGAACGAAAAGCTCGAAATTCTTCTGCATAATATACGACCATGTTACGCGAGTACTTTATCTTCCGTTTCCCAAATAAAAACTATAGAAGAATTAAAAACACTATGTCGAAATTACGAGAGTATACAGTCGCGTCTTTCTCAGTTCAAAGAACCTCCACGACCGAGTACAGATACTCTGGCACCCGAGTTTGCCTATGGTGGTGGTCATTCTAGAAATAAGCCGAATTATAATAACGCAAATAATAATAATAATGTACAATTTAATTATAATAAATATAAATATCCTAATAATAATAATTACAATAATAATAAATCCTATTCAAATAATAACAATTACAATAAATCTTATCCAAATAATAATAATAGCAACAATAATAAATCAAATCAAAATAATAATAATAATCATCATCATCATCATCATCATCAAAATGTGTCCAATCAAACTAATCCGAACTATGTACATGCTATTGCTCCTCCAACATCTAAGTCACGTTTTTGCCCGCGATGTCGAGTTAATACTCACAATTTGCGACAGTGTACAGCAAACAAAGATATCATTGTTTGTTTTGTTTGCGGACGCAATAATGTAAAAACACCTGACTGTCCAGATTGCAATAAACATAAAAGGCAACAATCAAAAAACTAGTTACTCAGAATTGCGTTAATGGTAACAATTTTCCTAAATTTGATTCTGAGGATTGGCAAAAATGGTTACGTACAGTCAATTTATTTTTTAAATGTTATAAAATTGACGCAATTCTGAAAGAATATAATGAAAATGATAGCAGACCCTTCATTTCTGTACAAATTAATGATATAAAATTATCAGGGTTATTGGATTCCGGCTCTGCTGTAACAATTCTTGGCAATGGTGCTCATACAGTACTTGTCAATAGTGGCTTAAAAGTAGCAAGAGATAAACTTATATCAGTAACAGCAGCTGGAGGACAATCATTGCAAAGTGAAGGTTACATTGATATTCCGGTACATTTTGACGGACAATTTCACATTTTAAAGGCTTTTATTGTGCCAGGTATACTAAATAACCTCATCTTGGGTGTAGACTTTTGGCGCGCATTTAAAATCTGCCCTAAATACCTTAGCAGCATTGTTTTAGATGAGAATTGCATTGAGAATAATAACGATTTTATATCCAAACGTAATACCTTCATCCAAGGATACGATAATTTGGATGAATCAGAGAAACAATTAGCCGACAACGTCGTTAAACAATTTGAGGACATTTCTTTCCAACGTAAAGGCTTAGGTGTCACTGACTTAATTACACATCACATTGACACCGGCGATGCTGGTCCAATCCGTCAACGCTATTATCGTTTGTCACCTGAGAAGCAGCGCATCTTAGTGGATCAGGTCGACGAAATGCTTGCTCTTGGCGTGATTGAGAAGTGCGAAAGCAGTTGGTCATCACCGGTTTTACTCGTCAACAAGAAAGACGGACAACCACGCTTCTGCCTAGACAGTCGTAAACTAAATTCGGTGACGAAACGTGACGCGTATAACCTGCCTTACATTTCAGAGATTTTGGATAACCTCAGGGATGCTCGTTACTTGTCCAGCATCGACTTGTCCAAAGCCTTCTGGCAAATCGAAATCGCTCCGGAGGATAGAAACAAGACTTCCTTTTACGTACCTGGTAGGGGGACATTCCACTTTAAACGAACTGCGTTCGGCCTGACCAACGCTCCTGCTACTCAACAAAGATTAGTGGACCTGTTGTTCTCAGAGTTCGACCTTAAAGTTTTTGCCTACCTAGATGACATTATAATCGTCTCCGGAGATTTCAATAGCCACGTGACCCTACTTTTACGCGTCTTGGACAAGCTCAAACAGGCCAATCTAACAGTTAACTTAGATAAGTGCCGTTTTTTCAGTAGCCAGCTTAAATATCTTGGATATGTAGTAGACGGTTCAGGTTTACGTACCGATCCCGCGAAGGTCGAAGCAATATTAAGTTATCCAACACCGACATGTCGCAAAGACGTTAAGCGATTTCTTGGTACCGCGACATGGTATAGACGTTTTGTCCCTAATTTTAGCACCATAGCTGCTCCATTAAATAAGTTGACGTCGTCAAAAAAAGGTTCACCGTCTTTTAAATGGACCCCTGAAGCTGACTCCGCGTTTCAACAACTAAAAGAGTGCTTAGTTTCTGCTCCAGTTCTTTGCTGTCCAGATTATACAAAACCGTTCGAAGTGCATACGGACGCTAGCAATTACGGGATAGGCGCTATGCTGACACAGACTATCGATGGCAAGGAGCATCCGATCGCGTATATGTCGAAAAGTTTATCACCGGCTGAGAGAAATTATAGCATAACCGAACGCGAGACGCTAGCCGTAGTCACAGCCTTGGAGTATTGGCGTTGCTATATCGAAAACGGACAACCCTTCACTGTATACACTGACCACAGTGCGCTTAAGTGGTTTCTGTCCATTAGCAACCCGACTGGTAGATTGGCTCGTTGGGGCGTTCGCTTGTCAAGTTTCAACTTTACCCTTAAACATCGCCGGGGCGTTGATAATGTCATCCCAGATGCCTTGTCTCGGATACCTGTAAATGCCATTTGTACTTCAGACTCTCATTTAGACTCTAGAGACACTTGGTACACTAACATTTATAACGGCTGTCTTCACAATCCGATTGATTTCCCTAACTTTATAATTAAAAACAATGCCTTGTACCGTTTGTCCAAGAATAAGCATGAGCTTACATCGGAATTTTCGTGGAAATTGGTTGTACCCGCCGAGTTACGTCAAAAAGCTATTTCTGAAAATCACTCAGAACCTTCTGCAGGCCACATGGGGATCTTTAAAACTTATCGTAGACTCGCTCTGCGTTACTTTTGGCCAGGCATGTACCAGGATGTCGTTAAGTTCATTGGAACGTGCGATAAGTGTTTGTCATACAAGGCTCAGAACCATCTAACCTTAGGGGAAATGGGGAGACCTAAACAATGCTCACGCCCGTTCCAAATGATCTCTATCGATCTGATGGGTCCTTTGCCTACAACGAGGAAACGTAACAACTACATCTTAGTCGTCACATGTTGCTTTTCCAAATATTGTTTAGTTTTTCCAATAAAGAAGGCTACTGCAGAGGTTATAGTCCAAATTTTAGAGGAATCGGTTTTCTTGGTGCATGGTGTACCGCAAACTATCATGATGGACAATGGTACACAGTTTACTGGAAGAGTTATGGAGTCTTTCTTTAAACTTTACAATGTCCCCAATGTTTTCTATAGCCCAAAATATACCCCTCAGGTAAATCTCGTTGAACGTTACAATAGATCCATTATAACGTGTATTTCCACCTTCGTAGAAGACGACCATAGGTCATGGGACGTGTTCATTCCACGAGTCCAGTTTGCCATAAATAGCTCGGTAAACGAGGCCACAGGTTTTACGCCTGCGTTCTTGGTGTATGGGAGAGAGCTGGTTGCTTGTGGGACACACTACACGGAAACCGACATTGGGAAGGAAGTGTTGTTTCTACCTCGTGACGTCTACGCTGAGAACTTGGGTTGTCTGTCCTCACTTTTTGATGACGTGCAAAATAAGCTTTGGCAAGCTCACATTAAAAACACGTCACACTATAACCTTAGACGTAAACCAGCTGAATTCCACGTTGGTGACGTTGTCATGAAACGCGCTTACTTCTTAAGTGACAAAGATAAGAAGTTTACCAAAAAGTTGGCACCAAAATTTATAAAAGCTAAGATCGTTGCAAAGAAGTCTCCATTAGTTTATGTGCTTCAGGATTTAGCAGGGAAAGACTTGGGCACCTGGCACATAAAAGACCTAAAATTAATTGGTCTTAATAAATAATACAATATTATATTTTCTAAATTTCACAACAATTACACTAAGTATAAGTTTTTAGCGTCTTAACATCTTTAATACATGTATCTGTAAGGTTTCAAGTTCATGTAACGAGTTACCTCATTTTTCTGTCATAAAGCGTCAATAATTAAGCATAAAAGAATGCAATTACTGACGTAAATATGTAAGCGTGAAGTATGAATGACGAGTAATGAAAGTGGTTCTACAGGTACAATGACAGTGCGGATTTTATTACATATAGATATAATAAAATCCTTCACGACGCGCGGGGGTAATGTAACGTAGACGCGTTACGTAACCTCGGTTTACAGAAAACTTATCTAATAAAATAATATTAATTAAAAAAAGATGATAATGAAACGGTTAAAATTACTTATAATAAATACTTACCTAAATATTAACTATTTACAATTATATAATAATCTAAAAATAAAATAAATTAACAATTAAATTAATATATAGTTAGTGATGATGATGATGACAGTTATTGTACAGCTCGTCGTTACCTTATTTCCCTGGCGCACTGTACTAGACTCGCATCTCTTGGTTTTAATAAAACTTGCCGACCGCGCGGTGCCTCTCACCGCCGGCCGCGGCCGCCGTACGTTAGACAGAAATTTGTTATTGACGCAGGCGCACGTTCGTTTTTCTCAGCGAGAGCGTCCTCATACGTTGCGCCGGCGCAGATTAATTATTTTATTATCTTTTATATTGGGCATTAACTAGCCTCAATTTGTGTTGCTCGTATTAGTAACGTTATTAAAATCAGTGTTAAACCCCTATATTGGGGTCCTACCACTACCTTACGGCTCGCGCGCGAACCTCCCCGTTACCAGCCAAGCTGACGGCTCCTCGGCTCTTCATCTCCACGGCGCCTCCGAGATCCAGGGGAGTACTAGCGTGGTGGAAGCACAACCCCTTTTTATCCGGAGAGTAAAATCAGACCGGTGTTTCGAACCTACCCCCTACGACCTTTTCGTGTGCTTGCGGCGTTCGGGAGAAATAAATGATTATTAACGTATTTACTTGTTTAATTTATCTTCTCCCGACCCTTAAACGGAGCAACATCACAATTCATAAAACTAACACTTTCATCTTAATATATTTCTTAGTCTTTAGAAAGGATGATTACCTTAAAGAAGTCCCGACTTACAATAAACAAGGACTTGGACAAATTTCTCGTGTGATTGTTGCGACAAAACACTGTAACTCTTGATACTATACTAAGAAAATGTGAGTTTGTTTTGGCAAAACACGGTATCCGGAGATAATACAGTGTTTAGTCTAATCAAGACCCTACGTTTTAAGAGTTAGGTAACATTCACACGAGCATTCGGTTTGCAGGATACCGCAAACCGAATGCTCGTGTGAATGTTACCACAGTAGCACGTATGCTACTAAACGGGATCCTGCATAAAACCGAACCCGCAAAAAACGGGACGTGGCCCGTGTGAAAGTGCCGTAACAGTGTAAATTGCAATGACGTTTTTCAATGTTTTTGATAGAAAAACAGTTTATCTAAGCATGCATATTTAGATTAGGGTCCGAATAGTCAATTTAACGGTGTTAGCACAAAACACTGTAACTCGAGTTACAGTGTTTTGTCATGACACGGCAGCATTGAGTATCCAACCAATCACGTAAAGTTATATGGGACCTCTTGGCACAGATATCTTTATATTGGATGTCCCAACCTTGATGTTAATGTGTAAGGTTAAAAACGATATAAACATCTTTTAAATTTTTTTTTTTACATGTGTCTCCCCTCACTTCCCCTTTAAATATAATATAATAAATACTAAGGTGTGAGGCAGTGTCTCAATCCTAAAGTCTTTGACGAGTGTGTGTTTTCTGTTATTACTTATGGCACTGAGACGTTGCCACTAACGATAGGCCTCATAAGACAGCCCAAGGTCACTAAGAGGGCGACGGAGAGGGCTATATGCTCGGAGTTTCTCTGCGGGATCGCATTAGAAATTATGAAATCCGCGCAAGAACTAAAGTCGCCGACATAGCTCGAAGAATCGCCAGACTCAAGTAGCAGTGGGCGGGCAGGGCACATTGTTCGTAGAACTAATGACCGATGCACAGTGGTTCCGCGCCCTAAGTGTGGCGGTCATAGGGTCTCGCGAAGGTGACGTTATCGATACTTATTATTGTTATTATGCTTTTATGTAAAACTTTACATTATAATAAAAAGAAAAAAAGAAAATTTATCGTGAAAATCCTATTTTATTCGAAAAAAATATTCATTTATTATACTTGGAAAAATACATACTAAAATACAAGAACAGAATTGGAAGTTAATAACTAATTTACTTAAATATTTACTTTTTTATAATAAAAATAAAGTAAATACCTAACATTACTTAACTACAAACACAGAAATGGTCAAAAAATATATTATTTACATATTAATATTTACATATTAGAAGCTATATCTAAAATAATGTAAATCTAGTGTTTATTACATTTATCTCTTGCTACACCTTCTCGAAGTCCTTCCTGTACTGGATGCTGTTGAGTGCTCGTCGAAGACTGCTGCTGGCGGTTGAATGACGTAGCTCCCTGCTGCAGCACAAGATGGCAGAACGCAAACTTCAATTTAATTCAGCCAGTCTCCGTATTTAGAGACCATGCGAGAATGCTTGCGAGATACTTGCTTCCAAATAGCTACAAATCTTGTACAAAGATTAGTAACTCTTTTTTCCAAGTCATCAGCAATCAAATACTCAACATCAGGCAGCAACTTTATCAGGGCCTGAAAAACATGACGACACCGGTCTAGTTCGGATTTGCTGTCGTTAGTAGACAGCCAAGTATCTAGTACAAGCATTCTTTTGAAAGAACACTCAACAATAGTACCTAAAACAAAACAAAAAAAACAGTTAAATGCGGATCAAAATACCATACATGTTTCGTAGCAAGTGCAGCATGCCGCAAAAACATTTTTTAAAGCCTAGTAGTAGAGATTTTAAGCGACATTTTTATACCAATTTCAATGGCACATTTAGATACCAACATAAGTAAAAGCTTCAACATTTAAAAATGCAAAACAGTAAAGTGAATTAAAAATACATACCAGTAACTTGAATTTCCATTGCAAAATAACAGGTCACAGACAATTTGAAGCTTGAACACACGCGTTGCGTCTTGGGCTAATTGGCTTTTAGTGATAACACGGTTTTGATGATTAATTGATGCGTTCACTTCCGATGCCGAAAAAGGAATGTTGCGAATAATAGTTTTCAAAACCTTTACTACCATCAGGTAGTATGACAAATAGTGGGTAGTTGAGCCATGTAGCATGGCTTAGCTCAAACATTGCCATCCGAGCCCTATGACCTACTACGGGACCACTGTGCGATGGAGCCGAAAGGTTCTCGAGGGGCGCCCACGGATTGGAAGACGCAGTTTCGGTAGGCCTCCAACAAAATGGAGCGATGACCTGGTTAAGGTTGTGGGAACGCGTTAGATGTGGATAGCGCAGGACCAATCTGTTTGGGGTGCGAAGTCGGAAACCTCCTCGAGTGCCCGGGCGTTACCACTCCCTTCTGTCCGAGGCGTAGGCCTCATGGGGTGGGGAAGGGTAACGCCTGGGACGGTGCACCCTGGGCAACAACGGTTAATTAATTCCTTAGGGATTTAGTTAACCGTTGGCTAATATCCGACTGGGGGGGTGGGGGTCAGCAATCTCCACATGTGCCCGGGCCACCAGGCCTACGACTAGATGGTCTGGGCTGCACGACCGTTACGGTCCTCCCCTATTAACCCTGGTGGTTAAGGGGGAGAAGAGTAGCGGATGGGCCCATGGCCTGTGGCGATTGACTGACGGGGGGGAGGGGGGTCAGCAGCTTCTACATGTGCCCCGGGCGGTCGGAATAACGGCTTGACGATGCATAAGGTGCATTTTCAACACCAAAAAAAAAAAAAAAAAAAAAAAAGGACCAATCTGTTTGGCGAGCCTTGGGGGATAACTATGTTCCGCAGTGGACGTCTTTCGGCTGAAATGATGATAACGACAATGACTAAGGCGTCAAAAATAAACGTATACAACTCTACACCACTGACCATAAGGTTGATATTTGACACGACGTCTGTGTATAGATATTTATTTCTTCGACAGTACATATTGAACAGGAAATAGTCAGGATCTGGAAGCCCAGATATTCAATATAGAGTCTCACATAAACTCCGCTTTATTACCCATTAGACACATATTTACAGCAGGTAAAGGTCATAAATTGTGAATGATGGTTACACACCTCAATAATTCAAGCGATAAAAACCTACCGCAATACCATTAGCTATACTATAGCTACGTTTGTTAAAAAATAATAAATAGGTACTACGGACGTTTGATGATACTATTTATTATTGAACAGCGATCGAAAAAGACTAAATCATAATAATTATAAACATGAAAGTTTATATAGATGGATGGGTGCTAGTGAATGAATATTTATTTAATGATTTTATTCCAGAAACAAGTACACAATCAGTAAATAAAAAGTTACAAATAGAATTAAATCTAATCTTAATCATTCAATTTACTCTATCACGCGACGCCCACTACCCTACAAAAATAAATATTAATGATGGACTGAAACAATTACTTTGCTCATCCGCGACCCTACGATAGCTACGAATGCGTAAATAAAAATGCGTGTTCACGCAGTTCCTCAACCTCCACACTGTATGAACTAACACAAATCACACAAACCCAACTATCACCACCACCAAACTACACTCAACCAGAACTCATCTTCACAGTACCGCAACCGTTCACTGTACTACCAAATGTCAGAATGTGTAGGGTCCTGTCCTTAATAAATGAACATAAACTAATTTCAATAAATAACTCCGATCTGCATTGGCTATCTCTAGTTTCAAATAGTTTGGAAAAAAATGTACCCTGTTGAATTTTTTGATGGACAGGGTTTTCCGAACCGGTGGTAGACTCTTCGATATTCATGAGTGCTTGTTATAGCTTAAATTGAACAAATATGTTTTAACCCTTAAAGCGATCCGGCAATATATTTGCCGTCAAACTGAACTCAAAGAACGGTTCAAATTAACAACATTTACGGTACAAAATCGAATGTATTGACAGATGGTTTACGGGTTAACTTTCACTTTGAATACCTACTTTTTAAATTAGATCCGACAAGCTTAACAATGAGGCTCTTATTTAAATTCACACAAAAGTAATCATTAGCCTTTTCGAGCGGTTACTTCACAATTAGTTTTCGTCAGACGTGTACCCTGTCCAGGGTCAAACAATGTCAAAATTGACACAAATAGAAGTACAGGCTAACTAGCACGTATTCATCGTCACGTCTGTGGTCGGGCATAACAACGGGAACCGGATAAATCCGGCCCAATCCAGTTAGAACCGGATCAAGCGAGAATTCCGGATAAGATTGTGATTCCACATCTTATCTTTGATGCAATTAAGATGGCCGTTTCCGTGATGAGGTCAGATTTTTATAGGGTCGTTGAGAGGCTTTTTAATGAGATAAAATGATGCGAAATAGGCGTACGGCTTAAATGAAAGCTTTTATAACATGGAGCGATGGTGGCAAAAGATATTAAAAGTTTTTATCTATGGCGTGCGGTGAGGGTAGGAAGTGCTGATGTCACTACCACCACGGGCGTAGCTATCAGCTACCTGCTCGTAGCCCGTGAACCTGGAACAGATCCAATACACGCTACTGGTACGGTTTAACCTATTGCGATCGCCAACCCGCCTGCCAAGCGTGGCGATTATGCCAACAAACCCTCGTGTGCGACGACCTGATTCAAGTTGCCGGAACGCGTTGGATGCGGATGTCGCAGGACTGATCTGTTTGGCGAACCTTGTGGGGGGCTTATGTTCATCAATAGACGTCTTTCGGCTGACATGATAATGATGACACCACTGGTGATGCTGTTGCATGTTTTGATAAAAACGTATTGGTGTGGGTAGATTTTGTGAAATAAAAAATCAGTCTTAGCTCGATCTGCTTTTCATTTACAACATGGTGACAGCGGTGCTTAAATAAATTAGTGAATTAGTGCGAGTTTTGAATCTTTGTAATATCGAGAGTGTGTATTGGACGCGTGTTGTTACGTAAACAACAATACGATTAGATATGGAGCACGCTCGACCTCCGCCGGAGCTGAGCCTAGCGGGCGGCCCGGCCAGCCGCGCCGACGCGTGGCGTCGTTGGTATACTATGTTCCAAGTGTTCCTGAGGGCTTCTGGTGTATCCAAAGAACCAACCGACGTGCAAGCCAGTCTTCTTTTAAATTTGATTGGTGCAGAAGGGTATAATGTGTTCTTGACTTTTAAATTTGCTAAGGAGGAAAATCGTGATAATCTAGAAACGCTAGTGAATAAATTTAATCAGCACTTTGGAACGAAGCAAAACACAACGATGGCCCGTTTTAAATTTTTTACTAGGAGCCAGGAAAACGGGGAATCGATCGATGAATACGTAACGGAGTTAAAGATACTCGCTCAGTCATGTGAGTTTGGGGATCTCGAAGAGAGTTTGACACGCGATCGCATCGTTTGCGGTGTCGCAGATAGTAAGGTGCGTGATCGTCTCCTTCGTACTGTGGAGCTAACTCTCGAAAAGGCGATACAAACGTGCCAAGCAAACGAAATGTCAAAAGAAGAGAAGCGGCAAATCGAGGAGACCAAGGTTGAAGCAGCGTCGTCATCGGCGGTGGACGCCGTGTTCTCGGCGCAGGCGCAGCGGTCCTTGGGGCACCGGGGCCGGCGCCCGCAGCACTGGCGGGGCCGCGGCGGCGCGCGGCGGCGGCGGGCCCGGCCCGGCCGTGCCGGCCCGCTCCTGCAACGCCTGTGCTAGTATCTATTGTGATGGAGCATATCGTTGCCCGGCGAAAAGTGCCAAGTGCTTACTGTGTGGTGGAATAGGTCACTTTAAAGTGAGATGCCCCTTTCAGGGGTCGAGTGCGTTTAGTGCAAGTAAAGTGTATCATATACAAGAAGACGACGACTGCAGTGATTACGAACTGTATTACGTTAATGTGATTGACGGCAATTGCAGTAAGGACTCGAAAAAATGGTATGAGACTTTATTATTAAATATTAATGGTGAGCAAGAAACTTTTAAACTCGATACGGGCTCTGATTTAAACGTGTTGTCAATAAATACCTTTAAGAGGTTGGGCCTCGATATTGTTAATCTAAAATCTGAGGGTATCAGAGCTCAATCATTCTGTGGCAATTACATACCCATTTTGGGTTCCTGTGTCATTGACTGGCAATATAAAAATCAATCGTATCCGTTGCATTTTGTAATAGCAAAATATAATTGTCAAAGTGTCCTAGGTAAGAATGCTTGTGAAACGTTAGGCCTCGTTAAACGAATTTTTTCACTAAGTGTAGATCAATACGAGGACCTTTTTCACGGCCTCGGTAAGCTGCCAGGCCAATACACTATTGATGTCGAGGAAAACGCACAGCCGTCGGTCTGTCCGGTGCGAAAAATACCTATCGGTGTGCGTGACAGGTTGCAAGGTGAACTCGATCGCATGGAAAAAATGGGAGTGATCAGAAAAGTCCGCCACCCCACCCCGTGGGTGAACGCGATCGTGGTAGCCGCCAAGAAGGACGGCAGCCTGCGCGTGTGCCTGGACCCGCGGCCGCTCAACCGCGTGGTGCGGCGCGCGCGCTTCCCGCTGCCCACGCTCACCGACATCGCCGCGCGGCTGCAGGGTGCGCGCTACTTCAGTAAGCTCGACGCGCGCTCCGGCTTCTGGATGGTGCAGATCGACGACGCCAGTGCTGATTTATGTACGTTCGGGACGCCGTTCGGTAGATATCAATTTCTGAGGCTGCCATATGGTATCAATTGTGCCTCAGAAGTGTTTCACTCGAAAGTTCGTCAATTTCTGGAAGATCTGGAAGGAGTGGAATCTTTCATAGATGACATCATCTGCTGGGGTCGAACCTTAGCGGAGCACGACGCGAGGTTAAAACTCTTACTGGAAAGGGCACGCGAAGTGGGTATTAAATTTAATAAGGAGAAATGCGAGTTTCGCGTGCAAACAACAGACAAACAGATCACTTACCTCGGGCACACATTCAGTGCCGAGGGTATGCGCATCGATGTTACGAAGCTGAAGGCTATCCAGATGATGCCGACGCCGAATGACCGACCGTCTCTCGAGCGGTTCTTAGGAATGGTGAATTACCTATCCAAGTTTATACCTAACTATTCAGAGGTCGCTTCCCCATTGCGGAGCCTATTAAAAAAAAACACGGAGTGGTGCTGGGATGAAGTGCACGAGGCGGCGTCGCGACGATTGAAGGAGCTGGTGTGCAGCGCGCCCGTGCTGGCGCTGTTCGCGCCGCGCGCGCCTGTGCTGCTGTCAGTGGACGCGAGCGCCGGCGCGCTGGGCGCCGTGCTGCTGCAGGGCGGCCGCCCGGTCGAGTTTGCGTCCGCCACGCTCACGGACACACAGACCAGATACGCGCAGATAGAGAAAGAACTTCTCGCGATAGTCTTTGGGCTCGAACGCTTCCACCAATACGTGTACGCTCACGATAACGTCACGATCGAGACGGATCACAAACCCTTGGAAGGTTTATTTTTGAAGCCATTGAATTCGGTCCCGGCGCGCCTGCAGAGAATGATGCTTCGCATCCAGGGCTATGCTTTTAAAGTGGTTTACAAACCGGGAAAATACATGTTTGTGGCTGACGCGTTGTCCCGGGCACCGTTACCTGAACGTGTAAGTGACAAAATATCAGATGAAATAGCAGAACAGTCGTGTTTTCTGATAGAAAACATACGATTCAGTGACTCCAAATTGCGAATGATCAAGAGAGAAGTCAAACGAGATGACAATTGTCAAGTACTAATCAGTTATATAGAACACGGTTGGCCGAACAACAAATACGAAGTCGACGATCGTGTGCGTGAACACTGGTCATATCGAGATAGCTTTGAATACGTCGACGGTATAATCTTCAAGGACGATTTAGTGTACATTCCGTTGGCACTACGTCCGGAAATGGTAAACCGCGTCCATGATGGACACATGGGCATCGACCGCTGCAAGCGTCACGCGCGAGATGTGATGTTCTGGCCGGGCATGAGCCGCGACGTGGAGGCGCGCGTGCGGCGCTGCGGCGCTTGCGCAGAGCGCGCCCCGCGCCCGTCGCGCGAGCCGATGATGCCGCATGCTATCCCCGACCTGCCATGGGCCAAAGTCGGTTCTGATATATTTCAGCATGGTGCGAACTACTTCCTGTTACTAGTAGACTACTTCTCGAACTTTATAGAAGTGAGTCCAATGAAAAGTATAGGAAGTAAAGCAGTGGTAGCTGTGATGAAAGACCAATTCGCGAGGCATGGAATACCAAAGGAGCTAATAACGGACAATGGGCCTGCTTATGCGTCAAGGGAATTCGCAGAGTTTAAACGAGACTGGGGGTTTGATCACATCACATCATCACCCCGCTATCCACAGTCGAATGGACGCAGCGAAAAAAGTATACGCACCGTGAAGGATATTTTGATAAAATCTTTGAATTCTGGTAACGATTTCTACTTGGGCCTATTAAACTTTAGAACAACGCCGCGGGATAACTTAAGCTCGCCTTCTCAGTTGTTAATGGGTCGAACGCTCAATACGCGTCTACCAGCGCACGATGACAAGCTGCGACCTAGTCGCGATAATAACCGTGATTACCAGAACATTATTCACAAGCAAGCGACCAGCAAGGAATACTATGACCGGCGATCACGTGTATTACCAGAGCTTCAACCGGGAGACCCCGTTATGGTCATGGAAGGGGAAACACGAAGAATGGCACGAGTAGCAGCGCGGGCTAAAGAGCCACGCTCCTACATTGTGAAGGATCAATCCAATAAATCTCTAAGACGCAATAGGCGTCACCTTATAAAACAGGACACAAGTTCACTTAACAGTGAGTTGGATCACAACACCGCGAGAGATGAAGACGCTTGGTTCAACGCAGATAGCGGCGACGCGCCCTCCTTGGCCGACGCCGGCGCACCCGGTGCGGCTCCCGGGCCTTCGAGCGCCGCGCACCCTGACACACACACGCCACGGCAATCATTCCACGAGCGCGAAATCAGACCGGCGGCACTAAAAGCTCTTAGTAATATTAAAGAACTTGCTTTAAATAAAAAATAAAAAAGATATATATATATATATAAAAAAAAAAAAAGAAAAAAAAAACATAATTAAATATTGATAAACATAACTTTACTGTGCTTTAATAATTTTACTATTATACCTAGCTATAATTTTAAAGTATTATAATCATAAAATTAATTGTATCTATCTATATTGCGATCGATTTACAAGAGAAATTGATTCACCAATATATACCGACCTAATTAAGTTATTCTCTTGTTAGTGTGTTACTATGTAATGTAGTTGTGTTTCATAGCAGTTACATTTCCAATATTGTATAAACTTATGAATAAATAATTTGCTTGGATTATACTTAGATTATTGTGAAGTGATTAGCTGAACTAATCTATTCTACTATGTTAAAATAATATTGTTTGCTATTTAATTGTTTTGTAAACAGCTACAAATAAATTGTTTGTTATGTATAAAAAGGGGAGATGTTGCATGTTTTGATAAAAACGTATTGGTGTGGGTAGATTTTGTGAAATAAAAAATCAGTCTTAGCTCGATCTGCTTTTCATTTACAACAGATGCTTGTCTAATTTTAGATGTCACGAGAAATAACATGTGAGCTGCAGTACATTTAATTTATTGGAAACAATTTTGGGGGACACTGTAATTATTATAATTTTAATGAATAAATGAAAATGAATGAATAATATTTTGTACTTAATTTAATTTAATGTACTACCTAATGTAACGTCGTTTATTTTATTTTAATTTAAGTACCTAATTTAATTTAATTAATGATTTTATAATAATAGTAATCAGTAATAATATCTAATAAATATATAAAAATCACGTGTCTCGGTTTGACCGATTTCAACGAATCTTTTTTCACTGTATTCGGTAGGTCTGAGAAATGACAATAGGACGTAGGCTATTTTTCTTCGCAGACGGAGTCGCGGGCAACAGTTAGTCTAATATAAAAAAGTCTCGTGTCACGGTGTTTGTTATCGAACTCCTCCGAAACGGCTTGACCGATTTCTCTCTTTCTCTATATTCGGTAGTTCTGAGAATAGGTCGTAGGCTATTTTTATACCCCTACTCTTGACTTCGCAGACGGAGTCGCGAGCAACAGCTAGTAATGACATAAAAAGGTTTCGACCTAAACAGTTGCCAGCAAAACGATTTTTATATAAAAAAATCTACTGATATTAAACAATGTCCCGTTCCTCCCCTGCGAAATCCATTACAACGAAAAGTGCCCGCAGCCATTCAATTCAAGGGCACAATACGAGTTTGATTAACAAGGACAGTCGAGTCGGGATATATGAGAAGATTTGAAGAGGGTCTCAACCCGTATTAAACTATTCAAATACGGGGTTGGACGAAGTTCGATAGCTATTAGCGAAGTAAATACGAACATAGTTGGCGGAGATTCGGCGAAAACGAGAAACTTGTTTGGAGTGACAGCTGACGGGGGAGCGGTGAGCATCATAACCGCGAAAATGTAGATAGCATATACATAGTTTGTTCCGAATAAAGCAAGAAGGTTCATACTGGAGTCAATATAGAGATCAAACCTAACAACCCAGCAAATGTGGGTTCGGGTCGTAAAGACGAGTTTGAAAGAAAGACTATACAATACGTTTACTTTTAGTTTACCACTGACAGATGGCTTGCCTTAATTTTATTTCCAACTTTAACACCATACAAATAAATTAGCGATTACAAAATCTGCAAACGTGGGTTACAGTATTCTAAAATTGGCTTTATTTGTAGGTTGTTAAAGTTGAATATGAAATGAAGGCAAACCATCTGTCAGTGGTAAACTTTATGTAATTTTACTGTACCTACCTTTAAAAAAAAGGTCCAAATCAAAGGTGTTCAATCAAGTCTTTATACATCATCTGGATATTTCATACTAAATACAAACTGAAATATAGATGCACAGAAAAAAGACCAATGCTGGGAATCGAACCCAGGTCCTCAGCATTCCGTGCTGCGTGCTAAGCCCCTTCACCACCACTGGTCTAGAGATTAGACTCGAATCTTTCCTATACATCATACATTTCAGTTTGCTAAATTATCACCTTATGCAGTGACAAGCACACATCTATGTTACACCCTCTATCGAGAGATTTCAACACTCCTTCGGAACTAACCGCTCACCTGGACAAGAGATGGCGCTACTGTGCAACTTTAAACAAGTTAGCTATGCTATGAAGTATCTTTTTGTATTTATTTTATCAACTTCATTTTTTATTACTTTTACGGTCATCCCGTGAAATCATATATTTCATACTAAATACAAACTGAAATATAGATGCACAGAAAAAAGACCAATGCTGGGAATCGAACCCAGGTCCTCAGCATTCCGTGCTGCGTGCTAAACCCCTTCACCACCACTGGTCTAGAGATTAGACTCGAATCTTTCCTATACATCATACATTTCAGTTTGCTAAATTATCACCTTATGCAGTGACAAGCACACATCTATGTTACACCCTCTATCGAGAGATTTCAACACTCCTTCGGAACTAACCGCTCACCTGGACAAGAGATGGCGCTACTGTGCAACTTTAAACAAGTTAGCTATGCTATGAAGTATCTTTTTGTATTTATTTTTTCAACTTCATTTTTTATTACTTTTACGGTCATCCCGTGAAATCATATATTTCATACTAAATACAAACTGAATGTATGATGTATAGGAAAGATTCCCGTTTATTCTCTATCCCGTGGGAATTTCAACAAATTTGTCCTTATTTCTATGCAAACTTTCGCTTATTTTTATTCCGCGGGAATTTTGCATTTTCCCCGAGAAAAAGTAGCTTATGTCCTTAAAGGTGTACCGGTAAAAGAAGTTTTGAAATCAGCCCCGTAGTTGAATTCACTTATTTTTTTCCCGTGAGAATTTTGCTTTTTCACGGAGAAAAGAAGTCTATGTAAATAATAGTTGGTGTAGCTTCCTACTGGTGAAAGAAATTTTCAAATCAGCCCTCAAGTGATATTCACTTCTTTCTATCCCACGGGAATATTGCATTTTATCGAATAAATAGTAGGTAGCCTAGCCTATGCCAATAAGCTTTCTATTGGTCATTTTTTTTAAACTCAGCCCCGAAGTTAAATTTACTATTTTCTCTACCGCGGGAATTTTGCATTTATCCAGAAAATAGCATCCTATCCTATGTTAATCAAGGACAGTGTATCTTTTCTATTGGTGAAACACATTTTAAAATGAGCTCCGTAGTTGAATTTTCTTTTCTATCCGTTGGGAATTTTGTATTTTTCCGGAAAAAAGTAGCCTATGTCAATAAAGGATAGTGTAACTTTTTACTGGTAAAAGATTTTTTTTAATCGGCTCGGAAGTTTCAGAGATTATCTATCCCACAGGAATTTCCAAAAATCCCGCATTAAGTTTTTTTGCTGTTATGCATACATAACCATTTACGTTTATACTGAATTTGAAAAGTTTAGTAATTGTAGTTACGGACATAGGCTCCAGTTGATTTGAGTATATAAATTCTGATTTATCCTTATCCCGTGGGAATTTTCAAAATTATTGAAATTAGCTTTATACCTATTCTAATAGTCTACTTGCATGCCCAATTTGAACAGTTTAGTAATCTTCGTTATGGGGATAGGGTCACTCTCGACTGATGAAATATATACATCCTGTATATTCCTTGTTCCGTGGGAATTCCGGAAAATTCTTTCTTATCGGATGCCTACGTCATACAAAGACCACATCCTCCAAGTTTCAGGTCTCTACATACAGCGGTTTAGGCTGTGCGTTAATCAGTCAGTCATTTAGGACTTCAGGACAAAGCATTTTATATGTATTTGCATTGCACCAAGCTTTTATGCGAGTTCAACAATGATGTTTGAATACTCAATTCGATTTTATTCGAAAAAGGTTGAACTCACATAAAAGCTTCATCATCATCATCATCATTTCAGCCGTAGGACGTCCACTGCTGGACAAAGGCTTCCCTCATTGACGCCCAATCTAATGATTGGGAGCAACCAACCCGTAACCGTAATCGGTTGGACACGACTTGCATCCACCCTGAACCTGCGGCCTTCACCAAAACGTCCGTCCATCTCGTTGGTGGACGTCCCACGCTGCGCTTGTAAAAACAAAAGCCTGGTGAAATGCAAATACTTATACATATAATTACTTAGTTATTATCAGAGATCTGATCGTGATCAGGAAGTGGTTTGCAAAATTTGAAGTTTCGTTTCGTTAACATTGTGTCAAAATAAACTGTAATTTAAATCAAAAGCATCAATACTCCTTGTATTGATATCAACTTCGAAGCAAATCACCCCCAAAATAACTTTCTACTCCTTTTTAACCCCGTCAAGGGATGAATTTCAATAAAATACGAAACACATCTTCCATCAATTCTGTTAAAGAATGTTTATGCAAAATTTGAAGTAGATTGGACCAAGGAATCACGTTGTCCCATACAAACTTTGCCCCCCTTTTTTACCCCTTTAGGAGTAGAACTACCAAAAATCCTTTCTTATCGGATGCCTACGTCATACAAAGAACACACCCTCCAAGTTTCAGGTCTCTACGATCAGCGGTTTAGGCTGTGCGTTGATCCGTCAGTCAGTCAGGACAAAGGATTTTATATGTATAGATTATAATTATAAAGAGGTAAGATTAATACTTTTATTTGATTAGTTTCTAGGTGTCATTTTTAATAGCGCAATCTTTGCTCTACTCTTTGTTTTTGAGACACGCGTAACGCCGTTCAATTCGCCAAATACACGTCGAACTTCCCGTACATACCTGCGAGTCAATTAGAGGAATCTGGTTGATTAGCTGGCGATTGTGCTGAAATGGATAACTTCATAGACTATTTCAAAGGCAATGACATGGCTTTTAACTAATGTGATTGGTCAATTTTACACTAAACTTGCTGCTTCGCTCTAGGTACAGTCGAAAGCATAAATATGTATATAGTCATCGCGTCGAAATTTGTAAACATCAACCTTATGGTAAATGACTTAGAGTTATATCTTTGACACCTTGTTAACGTATATATATATTTCTGGACTTGACCGTACTACAGTGAAAGGGCATCTTATCATTTGCTGATTATAATACGGGCCAAGTACAAGTTGGATTTGCGAATAATTCCGTACCACCGTCTATAGTTGCCATTATCAAAGTCGAGAAAAAAATTACGAAAATAGCTCATTCTTCTATTTGTATGCTATTTTCGGTTAATTCAAATCAAACACCGACCAAAATATGCCAACTTAATGTGTTTATTCATAATTTTACTTCCCAGTTTAACACAATGTAAAATGAAAAACACACACTAGGAGAAAGAAATATTTACTCTCAGTAATTCTTCGGAACAGCAAAACTCGGCAATTGGTTGACAAATTTTAAATGTGATCACGATTTGCATAACAGGCTAAATTTTCTGTAAGGCAAATAAGCAAGTAATAACGCCGACTTTGCGAACTCCGATTGGTAGCTTGTATAAGAAGCATCTGATTTGAGATTTTACTCGTTGAGCCGCTAAACTGACTCTTTCAAGGTATATCGTCACTCTGGATGAGAAGATGGCGTGAAGTTTTCCGAGCGCTGCCCATTCGAGTGGGATCCTTCGGGCGACCTCTTTGTCAAAGTTAGACCTACCTAACTGGATGACTTGTCTAAGGTAAACATAAAAATGGAAAAAGATTGCGAGATCATTTTTAAAGCACAACGTTTGCTCAGACAATGTCTTGTCATCTAATGACCTCAGACGAAATTACACGTCATTTTGAAAGGATAAGTGAGGGCGCTGTCACACATACAGCTGAAACGCGCTCTATTTTTGTCTAAAGTTAAAATATTATACCACGGGATCGCATTACCAAGACTTATTAAGTACATCCTATGTATCAATCTTCTAGATCTTTGTATACCCGTACGCCATGTTTCATCTAGATTCATCCAGCGGTTATTGCTTGATTGAGAAACAAAACATCCAAACACTGAACTACTAAGCATCCAAACATTTTTCTTCACAATTATTGTATATACAGCACAAAATGCTTACATATTTTTGTCAATGTCAATTAATTATTCTTAAAAAACTTTTCCGATTTTTTTTTTAGTTGAACTTACTCAAACTCTGGTTAAAAAAATCCGAATCCATTTAATAATACCTTGTCTAGCCTACTCGACACTGAACTCTTTATCTGGTGACCTGGGCTTTAAACTCGAAAACACGCATTTCCCAGAGATAATACCAAGTTAGAACGATTACTCGTATTTGCCCCCGAAAACCTCACGCAGCAATTGTCATCGAAATCATTCGATCATTTTCAGATATCGCAAAAGTAAATAAGTAAGTAAGTGTATAATATCCACCCTCCTCCACCTTTCATCCACTCAAAGGTTGACTGGTAGAGATCCCTTAAAGGGATAAGTTCGCCTTTGTACATGCATTTCAACGGTTGTCAATAATGTATTTCTTTTTTTTTCCTTATTTTTGTACAATAAACATAATACGCAGCTTCTTTCATACGAATTAAAGAGTACACGCGAAAAAAGCAATTATCTTTTTTAAATTAAAACAAACACTTCTGCGACGTCAAAGCGGGGGCTTAATTAAGTACCAATCTAACTCATAAAGAAATAAAAAACATAGCCAACGGTGATGTTATACGGAGTTGGATAAAGTTTGTTCAAGTTGAAGTTGTTACTCAGAGTTAGGAATTTTCGGGAATGATATAAATAAAAATAGCCGTAATTTTATTGTTTTCTGACAGTTTCTTTATTATTTCTGTCACCTGCTACACATTTTTTGTTTCGCATTTTTTGAAACAGACAAGGACTAAAATGTAAGTATCATCATCATATTAAGTCTAGCTTTTGCCCGCGACCTCGTCCACGCAGTGATATTTATGGACAACCCCCGTTTTCTATCCCACGCAAAATTCTATAAATCCCGTCTTACTGCATCTCCATGATCCTAAAAGATGATATCTGCCAAGTATAAGTCTTTAAAACAGTTGTAGCTCTAACAGTTAGATAGATATGGCTACTTAGGATCAAATATATTATTATACTCCGAATACTATCCCGTGAGATTAGCTGCGGGATAAAACTAGTAATATATAATGTACGGGAATTCCCTTGCGATTCCATTAAAACTCCGAATTGATTTGAAATGGTAATGGTAAAACTTAGGTAAGTAGGAACTAAATTGATTAAAGATTAGAAAAGCGTCTAGTCGACACTACTGGAAACCAAAGGGCTGGCAGCTATGTCTCTCAACGAATCACCATCGTCATTCAACAAGGGAATGCTGCCAGCCTTTTGGGCACGATGTCACGGGGGCCTTTTTAGACTTGATCTAGTAGTTTTTATGTTAGATATTTAGTTTATAGTTAAGTTTTATTCATTGTTATTTTTTAATTCATAGTTTCAATAAATGTTCCTAATTTATAGAAAATTATTAGAATTACTTATACATAAACTCTTGACCGTCACAGTCATCCAGTCATGACAGCCAGTGAAAAGGCTAACGCATCAACTTCACCAATACATGACCCAACATTCAACTCGAAATTAATCCTCCTAAAATGGAAGAAATTCCGTGGCATACAGAGCACGTCCCTTCGTTTGTCTTGTGACGATCAAGAGGTTAACAAGATACTGTTATTATAAATCTCGTGACAAGCTTTTATATCAAATTTTGTGTAATGTAATAAATTAATGGGTTTGATTTAATTTAAGGTTATCCTTCCGTTTAGAGTAACATATTCTTAATTTTTGTTCAGCTATTAATGTTCGTATTCTTGTTAGCAAGCCTTTTCAGATATGATACCCATATCCTAGAAGAGCTCAATAATTATGTCTGCCATCTCGGTCGTTCCGCCATATTGGATTTAGAGTAACGTCACTAAAATAATCATGCATTGTCATCTAAACTAAACGTATATGCAAAGTTTCAGCTGAATCAATTGAGGATCATTGCTTAAAAATTCAGTCGCAAGATGTGTCCCGACAAAAAAATTACAAACAAACATTACAAGTTAAATAAAATCTTGTGAAAAATTGCAGTAGTTCCATTAAAGATGCTGCTGGCGAAGTACTGCGAATAATCCACTGCCTTCTGAAGATACTTGAAACTGCAGCATGTAACTTCATAGCGGCACCTCATAAAATAAAAGAGCTATTCCGTGGCGATTACGTTTGCCAAAGGCTTTCAAGGAAGCTCCTACAAAACGCTGCATTAGACTAATGGCTACTTGGCATTATTATTCTTTAATTAATTTTATTCTTTATTCTTTATTTTGTAGTTGTTAATATGTTCAAGACATAAGGAGCTAAAGAAATTAGTTTTTATTTTTTTGTCGGCCTAATAGTGTATACGTCCCACTGCAGGGCATAAAATGAGGGTCTATTCTGACTAGTTCCCTTATTAGTTCCATTGATGGAACTAGTTGGACTTTTTTTCCCAGTAGTTACATTCAACAAAGAGAGTTTCCTTAATGGAACTACCTGGATTTTTTTCCAATTAGTTACATTAATAATGCAGGGTTTTATTTAATGCAATTAAATGGACTGTACCATTACTTCCATGGTATATTGAACTAGGTTGTACTGATTTTACAATACAATGCCATATGTCCAAATGAGACATCACCATGCTATAAGGAACTCGGTACATTCCATTTAGTTTCATTAAAATAAATTAACTCTACATTAGTAATGTAACTACTGGAAAAAAAAATCCAACAGTTTCATTAAGAAAACCCTCTTTGTTGATGAACTAAAACAATTACTTTGCTCACCCGCGACCTTACAATAGTTACGTTTATGCAAGAAAATATGTGTGTTCATGCAGTTCCTCCACCTCCACACTGTACGAACACACACAAATCACATAAACACAATCACATAATCACATAAACATTATTGATGAATGATGGTTGTGTTTATGTGATTTGTGTGTGTTCGTAGTGTGGAGGTGGAGGAACTGCATGAACACACATTTCTTGCATAAACGTAACTATTGTAAGGTCGCGGGTGAGCAAAGTAATTGTTTTAGTTCATTAATATGGACCTCCGCAAAGTAACGCCTGATTCAATAAATAAACCTTTAGGGATGTTTGGTTGAGATGAATAAAACTCCCTAATAGATTTGTAGAAATGAAGAATAGGTGAAGAAGAATGTTTATTATAAAATATTTACAGGTGTATATAAAATTAATTATGGCACAACTAGTGCGAGGTCCGCGGATCACGTAAGAGGGCGTGGATCGATGCGCTCTCGCTCTAAAGTGAGCGAGACGGTTGCGGGCTACAGAACGCTCGGAACTCTCGCTCTCACGTCTGTATAAAATACGGCGCGGCACAGCTTGCGATCTTTTTCATCGCGCGGCCGTCGAGGAAGGAACATGTCGTCGTAGCTCCGATGTACTTCGCTCCGATGCAGCGTGTGTCTCCGCTGCACTCCGCGATCTGAAGCACGACGACGAAGATGAAGATTCCTCGAGGCTTGAAGATGGAAAATGCTGCGATCGACGAAACAAATAAAAACTGTTCTTCTCAGAACATTCGACCTTATGGTCGCGTCTCTCTAGACAACGTCAACTTTTTCCTTGAACGACGTCAATCACCTACAGGGTTCCCCTTCAAGCGAAGCGTACCGGCAGGCGGATAGTGCGGCCTCGGCGAGAAGTTCTGCTTGTGGTTGTTGTAGGTGTTGAGTCGTTTTGTCCTGTGTTTTGTTTCAGGTTCTTATCTTGAAGTTTCAGGTCGTTTGTTGTTGGTTTCGTAGTTTGTTTGTCGATCGTCTTTGATGTACTTTGTTTATTGTTGCAGGGTGTTGTAGCGGTAGGTATAGTTATATTATCTTGCTCGGCGATGGTGTAGGCAGGTTTGAGACGGTCTATAGAAATATTCGTTTGTCGGTTAGGTAGCTGTAGTGTAAATATCTTGCTATCTCTTTTCAGCACGCGATAGGGTCCGTCGTAAGGTGCTTGTAGCGGCTTCTTTACGGCGTCTATGCGTACGTATACATATTCGCATGTTTGCAGGTCGCGATGTACGAATATGGGTTTCGTGCTGCTGTGTGGATGGTTCGGCATCGGTCTCAGGTTGCGTATTGTGTCTCGCAGTTGATCGACGTAGGCGGAGTCTAGTGTGACGTCATCGCGGGTTAGTGATAAGAAATCACCGGGTAAGCGTACGTTGCATCCGTAGGTGAGTTGGGCTGCGCTTACGCCGGTGTCACTTCGCATCGCGGCGCGTACTCCGAGTAGTACTGTAGGTAGCTCGTCGATCCAGCTTCTTGCGGTTTGGAGTCTTGCTTTTAACGCGGCCTTTAAAAATCGGTGCCAGCGTTCAATAATCCCGTTACATTGCGCGTGGTATGGGGTTGTGCGCGTTTTTTCGATGCCGAGTAAGTGCGAGAGAGATGCAAATACTCGGCTTTCGAACTGACGTCCTTGATCGGTTGTTATGGTCGCTGGGCAGCCGAAGCGGGAAATCCAACCTTCGTAGACGGCTTTGGCGACGTCTTCAGCTGATATTTCGCATAATGGGTATGCTTCGGGCCATCTCGTTGCACGATCGATCATTGTTACGAGGTAGCGATGACCGGTGGCCGCGGTAGGTAGCGGGCCAACGATATCGACGTGTACGTGTTCGAATCGTTCGGTTGGCGGGAAAATTGACGGTTGACTCGATGTATGGCGCTGTACTTTGGCGCGTTGGCACTGTACGCATACTTTTGCCCACTTGCCGATGTCCGCGTTCATTGAGGGCCAAAAGTAGCGTTGCGCGATGAGTTTTCGTGTTGTTTTGATTCCGGGATGACTAATGTTATGGACTGTGTTGAATGCGATGCGACGGTGTTCTTCGGGTAAATATGGACGTAAATATGGGGTTGATGTTTCGCAATATATTTTGATGTTCGACGTTGGCAGAGTGACTTGCTTGATGGATAGATTGCTCTGCAGAGTGAGTGCTTGAATGATATCGCTGTCTCGCTCTTGAGCTTCGGCAAGTTGTTTGTAGTCGATTGGCGATGGACACGTAATAGCTTCGACACGTGACAAGGCGTCCGCTGCAGCGTTTTGCGACCCACTGACGTGACGAATGTCAGTGGTAAATTCGCTAATGAATAAAAGCTGGCGGGTGCGTCTTGGCGATTCGCTACTTGCACTTGTCTTTGTGTAGGCGAATGTTATCGGCTTGTGGTCGGTAAAAATGATTATTTCGCGTCCCTCGAACATCTTGCGAAAATGCTTGACGGCCATGTAGATTGCGAGTAGTTCTCGGTCGTAGGTACTGTAGCGAGTCTGAGCGTCGGTAAATTTCTTCGAAAAATATCCGAGCGGTTGCCACGAGTTGACGATGTACTGATTTAGTGCGGCACCGGCTGTTTTGTCGCTGGCGTCGCAAAATATGGCGAGTGTCGCATGATGAGACGGATGAGCGAGTAAAGCGGCGGTTTTTATGCTGTCTTTACACGCTTCATACGCTTGCGTTGCCTCAGCGGTCCATTCGATCGGAGTTTTGTCGCGCTTCTTGACATTGTGTAGGTACTTATTCAGCGGCGCTTGAATGGTGGCGGCGTCTTTGATGTTTTCCCGGTAAAAGTTGAGCATACCGAGAAAACGTCGTAGCTCTTCCACGGTTTGCGGTTTCGGAAAGTCGGTGATCGCTTGTACCTTTTCTTGAGGTGGCTGTATTCCTTCCGCCGAGACTTGATGGCCGAGGAATTTGACGGTCGGCTGGCCGAAAACACACTTTGACGGGTTAATGGTAATACCGTATTCTTCGAGTCGCTGTAGTACGATGCGTAGGTGTTTTCGGTGCTCTTCCTCGTCGTTTGATGCCACAAGTAGGTCGTCGACGAAAGGGAATACGAAATCGAGTTCGCGTAGTACTTCGTGAATAAAACGTTGGAACGTTTGACCGGCGTTCTTGAGACCTGGGCACATGCGCGGAAACTCGAAGAGACCAAATGGGGTGATGATAGCGGTTTTTTCCACATCTTCTTCGCTTACTGGCAGTTGTTGATATGCGCGATTGAGGTCGAGAGTGGAAAAAATTTGCTTCCCGGCGAGTTGGTAGGTGAAATCGCGTATGCGTGGTATGGGATACCGATCAGGCTTAGTAATGGCGTTGAGCCTTCGGTAATCGCCACACACGCGTAGGTCACCATTTTTCTTTGGCACGACATGAAGAGGTGATGCCCAAGGGCTCTTGCTTGGTCTGCATAGGCCTTGTTCCATCATGTTCTGGAATTCTTTTTTCACGATTTCGTAACGATGCGGTGCGATGGGGCGAGGCTTACAGTGAAGGGGCGGGCCAGTAGTTTCGATGAAATGTTCGACTGGATGTTTCGGCGACAATTTCATCGATGTAAGTCGGGTGGCTCCTGGAAATTCGGCAAGGATGTTGTGGTACGCATCTTGCACATCTATGCTGCGAACGGTAGGTATTGGCGCAGAGCATATTTGTGCGTTTGTTGTGAGATGCGTCTTGCCGTCGATGAGTCTGCGATGTTTTATGTCGACTATTAGATCGTGGAATTTCAGGAAATCTGCACCCAAAATCGGCTTTGACACGTCTGCGATGATAAACTTCCATCGGAATGATCTTCGGAGGCTGAGGTCGAGATCGAGAGTCTTCTCACCGTATGTAGGTATGACCGTATTATTGGCGGCGTACAGTTGGAAAGGTAGAGGCGTTGCGGTGGAATTTTTCGTTCTTGGTATGACGGATATATTTGCTCCCGTGTCTACCAAGAACGATAATCTGGTTTTTCTGTCGGTTACGAAGAGGCGGTGTGATGAGTCGGGAAAGCCAGTTTCCGCCGCAGACAGCGTTGTATTTTCCGACGGCGTGTGGATGGGTTTGACGCTGCACGGTGGTTCGCATTTCTTGGCGTCCATACCGTAGCGATGATGGTACTTGCAGTATGGCATGGGTGAGCTTGGACGGCTTCGGTTTTGCGACGTAGTGCGCGGGCGTGCTTGGAAGTTACGGCGAGGGCGACTGCGCTGTTTCTTGTCTTGCGGTCGTGATCGCAGCTCGGCAACTTCTTGTGACAATCTTCGAATTACACTGACGAGCATCTGAGTATCGATGGCTGGAGAGTGCATTTTCTTAGATTGGATTCTTCAGAGGATTGCTGTTGTTCACGGGATCATCACTTTAGGGACCTATGCTTCAGAGGGTTGCTGTTGTTCACGGGGTCACCACTTTAGGTATGTTTGGTTGAGATGAATAAAACTCCCTAATAGATTTGTAGAAATGAAGAATAGGTGAAGAAGAATGTTTATTATAAAATATTTACAGGTGTATATAAAATTAATTATGGCACAACTAGTGCGAGGTCCGCGGATCACGTAAGAGGGCGTGGATCGATGCGCTCTCGCTCTAAAGTGAGCGAGACGGTTGCGGGCTACAGAACGCTCGGAACTCTCGCTCTCACGTCTGTATAAAATACGGCGCGGCACAGCTTGCGATCTTTTTCATCGCGCGGCCGTCGAGGAAGGAACATGTCGTCGTAGCTCCGATGTACTTCGCTCCGATGCAGCGTGTGTCTCCGCTGCACTCCGCGATCTGAAGCACGACGACGAAGATGAAGATTCCTCGAGGCTTGAAGATGGAAAATGCTGCGATCGACGAAACAAATAAAAACTGTTCTTCTCAGAACATTCGACCTTATGGTCGCGTCTCTCTATGCTTTAGACCTTTAGGTATTTAAAAGAATGTAAACAAACCATTAAAGAGGTTATTTCTAAGACAATGTTTGGTTCCTGCTCAATATTTATTATTTTAAAATAATTGAGCAACCGACTTCAGTCCGTTCAATTCTAATAACGTATAATTACGCTAAATTTTACTGAATATGTACACATTTACGAATACAAAAATATTTTTATCATGTTAAATGAATATTTAATTTATTTATTGTAAATTGTCACTAAAAAATACCCAATCTTGCAGAGGTTTAAAACGCAAGGTTTGATCTAATGAGAATGTAATGCGACTAAAATAGAAAGTGTCGTATTTAATGTAGCAACACCTACCTTACGTGATTTTTAACTTTGTCGGTTTGACATTTGCCATTGCTTGTTGTCATCTGATGCGAGTGCGATATTTGTGGTGTTTTCAATATTTCATTTATTGTTATTCTTTGTTAAGTTTGTTGTTTTCTGTTAATTATTTGTTGAACTGGTTTGTTTTGTTACGGAGTTGTGTATTTTACAAAGACATGGGTAATGGGGAGCCGGGAACTAGCCAGGCTAGTTCCTTGCTTACATTTCCTTCTCTGAAGAAGAAGCGGACTAAGACAGGACATCTTACATCATCGGAAAAGAACGTGCTTGTGAACATATTTAAATATGTTGAAGAAACGTGGCCAAAAGATAGATATCCATCCAAAACCGACATAACCCAAAAAACGGCAGAAATCATGAGTGTCTCGATTCCTACTGTGTACAGTGTTCTCATAGCCGGGAAATAGTTCTTCAATTTATTAGCAAGTGAACGAGTACAATACTATTAACGACCCACACCTAATTCTGAATAAAATAATTAATAAAAGTATTGCGTTTTATTTAAAAAGTATTATAAGGTAATTGTTATGATTAGTAGAAATACCACACAAAAATTTAATGAAAGACTAGCAATGAGACTACTTTATTTACCAGTGATTAATTATTGATTATTCAATAATATTCAGATTTCATGCTTTTACATAAAATGGGATCATTATAAGAAGTCTAATAGCGTATTTAGTGCTAGCTACATTTTCAATTTTTATTCTCGTCATAAAGGTTCACAACCTCTGAATCTGTCATTTTTGACAGCTCCCGTTTGTTTACATTCTTTTAAATACCTAAAAGTCTAAAGTATAGACAACGTCAACTTTTTCCTTGAACGACGTCAATCACCTACAAACCTCTTTGTTGAATATAACTACTGGGAAAAAATCTAAGTAGTTCCGTCAATGGGACCAATAATGGAACTAGTCGGAATAGACCAAAAGGAGAGCTGAATATTGATAACAGTAGGAAGATCGAATAATCTTACTCTTAAAACGTTTTTGACAGGTTCATCAATATTTCATTCACTGAATATTTTGAAAGTTCCGTCGCTGCTCTTCAATATTTTGTAAAATTTAAATACTAACAAAAACAAAAAGTTGGAAATAAAGCTTTACGAACTTAAAGGAAAGTTTAAAGGATGAATAATTAACGAGACAAGTTGGAAGTGAAAGTATATTTTCTGGTTCACTTCCTACTCTAATTGCTATACGAAAATTCGTGTTATCTAATCTTCGTTGTTGCTAAGCAAAGTGTAGTAGCTATACGATCCTTTTAGAATCTGTAACGAAATAAAATATATTGAATAAAGTTCTACAATAATTATAATGTGATAGTTTGTGTGAGCTTGTGCGTGTCTGCGTGCGTCTGTGAGTGTGTGTTCACGCAAAACGACTACATTGACTTCAGATTAAACACGTGTTACGTTTCTTCATGATGCTGTACTCCAGCGCAAAGCTCAAAGTAAATTTCAGGTGTAATTTTCCACGTAATTATCAAAAACGTAGAGGTACCTACAAGTCAAACAACAAGGCTGCTATAGCCCCATTACTCCTGTGGATACGGCACAAGTTAAGGTTCTATAATAGCCAATATTTTTAGTCGAATCTGCATCAACGTAATCAACGTGTGTAAAAAGGTGTGTGTGGGCGCCTGGCCATCTTTCGGTCTATTTCGACTAGTTCCACTATCAGTTCCATTAATGGAACTAGTTGGACTTTTTTTTCCCAGTAGATACATTCAACAAAATAAAATAAAAATATTTAAAATAAAAGCGAATTGAAGAATTTAAATAGGTACGCGATTAGCCAAAAATGAATGTATGTATTGGCCTTTTGCGTTTTTGGCAGTATGGGTCGGAAGGATTCCATTTTAGTTCCATTAAATGAACTCTGCATTATTAATGTAACTACTAAAAAAAACTCCAGCTAGTTCCATTAAGGAAACCCTCTTCGTTGAATGTGACTACTCGGAAAAAGTCCAATATTAGTTCCATCAACGGAATTAATAATGGAACTAGTCGGAATAGACCCATCTTTCGGCCTTTTTAAATAAATCTCAAGTTTGCTGACTCGGAGACACTAATATTATGACCACAGGACAGACAACTTTTGTTTGTTACGGTGTGTATGATCCTATTACATAATAAAACATACTGTAACGAAAGTAGAAACAGTGAGTGTGGTGAAGGGACCAGCGTTGAACAGTATGGTCTGTCGCAGTTGTCCACCAAGCAGCAGCACGCATCGACGCACGCGCACCCCGCATTGCCACCAGTCGCTCTCGTACACGCCTTGGTCGACTTGCTGACTCTGCGCATTAAAGTGGCATAAAATAGCGTGCCTACGCTATAGCGTGCCTATGAGGCTACCCTCATCAAAAATTTTTTTTGAGACAGGAGGTCTCTGAATCGAATATATTAATTCCGTTTATTTATTCCCTATCCCATGAGAACTTCACTAAAACCGTCCTTACTCTTTACCAGCGTCATACAACCTGTATGCAAAATTTCAACCATCTAGGGCCAAGGGTTGAGTAACTAGATCAGTTCCCCAAACTTGTTTCTTCCGCTTAGCAAAATTCCCAGTCTTATTTTTCCCAAATGCTTTTTTCTCACTATAGTTTTTTTACTGAAGCTTGATTTCACAGTTGCGTTTTTTTCCAATTTGAAATGATACAGAAACAGGCCCTTCAGGCCGATGCAAACTTAACATAACCTAAACCTACCTGTTTCTGAGTTGATTAAAAATGGGAAAGAACGCTATTGTGAAAATAAGCTTCAGTAAAAAACCATAGTGAGAAAAAAGCATTTGGAAAAAAATGCGAATGGAAATTTTGCTATTAGGAAATAACGATTTTGGTAAATTGATCTAGAAACTCGAATGGCTGGGGTTGGGCGTTGATAAGTCATCCAGTGATTGAGTGAATGAGTCAGTCAGTCAATCAGTCAGGGCTTTTATAATAATTTATTATGTTCAGAATACTACACTCTGCAATTTAGTATTCAAGTACGCAATTTTAACAGTAAAAAACTGATTTAAGATTTTTTCAAAATTCCCACGGTATAAGGAAAAAATACGATTTACGAATTTGTATTCCTTAACTGATACCAATGATAATGATGACGGATTTTCGAAAGAAAAAAAAGAAAGAAAGAAGACATTTATTCACTTTTACAAGACGCACAAATACAAGAAAGTACACACAAGTTCATACAAATTAACAAAGACTTAGAGATTTAGAAATTACCTTGTCGAAGTTTTGCTCTTTTTAATGAAAACGATAAAGAAACTTTAACATTAATTCGAATTTCAAAAGCTAGTGTTTGACTAATTGCATCGTAATATGATTTGAGACAAAGTACGCTTATCTAGCATAATCTTAACGTCAGAAACACGCTCTTTTCCCGTACTACAATTACTAGCCATCAGCTGTGGCGCAAAAAGGACTGATACGTAGGTACGTGACAATTTGATCTCCCGGGACCACTATACTGTCCCTTTGTCGGCTACACGCCTTTATTCATTTCATATCAGTGCAGCTACAGGTCGGTTATATGCCTTTTAGTAGGGGATACGTTAAAAGAAATATCTATCTATTCCCATTAATTTTATTATCAGTTCCATTGTTGGAACTAGTTGGAATTTTTTATCTCAGTTCCTATTTAAAAATTATGACGTTTTGTTTAGGTAGTGGAACTAAATGTAGCTTTTAATGTAGAAAAAATTGTCAAAATTCAATTGATTAAGTGTCTAATGGGACAAAAAAATCCAACTAATTCCATTAATGGAACTGAGAATGGAACTAGTGGGGCTAGACCAAAATATTATCTGTAATTTTGTAATGACAAAGCTGACAAGATAGATAAGTAATTAAGTAATAAGTATATTTATCTGTTGCTAAATCGTGTTAAGATCTAAGGTGTTGGTAATAAATATTATCCAACGACAACCTGGTACCGGGCGAAAGGTCAAGTTAAACAGTTCCGAAAAAAATAAATTCATGTCACATGTCAAGCGAATAATCAAATTTTCTCGAAAAAATCTAACATCTACCTACTAAATGTGATGTTATTATGTTACGTAACTTTTTTAAGTGATATGTATTTTTATTCTTATTTTTTCAGAACTGGTACAACTTAACCCTCGCCAGGTAGCACTTATCAATCCATGCCCAGCCTATATTGTACGGTCGCGTGATTTAATTTGGGGCCCATTTCGAAAAAATATCCTTTGAATTCCTATAACATACAATATGACAGGACTGTCAACCTTAAGTGGGTCCCAAATTAAAGCTCGTCAGTGTACGTCCCACTGCAGGGCACAGGCCTCAGGATGAAAGGGCTTGGGCCGTAGTTCCCCACGCGGGCCCAGTGCGGATTGGGAACTTCACACACACCATTGAATTTCTTCTCAGGCGTGCAGGTTTCTTCACGATATTTTCCTTTACCGTAAATTTCAAGTATAGTTTCGCACATGAATTCCGAAAAACGCAGAGGTGCGAGCCCGGATTCGAACCCACGACCCTCTGCTTGAGAGGCAATAGGTCAAACCACTAGGCCACTACGGCTTCACCACGTCGCCATTAGGGTATCGTTAAATTTTGGGACACTGAAGAAACACTTACCTTGAAATAAACTTTATTGCCATGCCAGCAATATAAAAATAGCTGCGCTATGAGTGCTACAAGGTATTCTGCAACCCAAATACGCTGCATAGCTGTCGTACTTTCCTGGAAACATCGGGAAGGTATGAGACTATTAGTAAAACAATTATTCAGGCATTTTGGGTATGTGGCAATTTTGTAACAGTCTGGACAAAGTACCTATTCAGTAGATTTAACAGTCTTCGAAAGAGGAGAGATGCTCAACTGTTTTTTTTATATGGCATTTCCGCTGATATTTACACCAAATATGAGCGATTTTTTTATTCGAAATTTATAAAAACAGTCGGCATTACCTGTTGTTATTTGAAGTCGTTAATTTATTCTTCTTTTAAGTGGCATCCTTTTGCTGCGACTAATAATGTGTTAGACACATTTCCGGTTGCTTAGTTTTAGTTTGCCACTTCGTTTGTCAATATTCGAAAATGATAAAATAGAGGCATGTGACTCTCATATAATCCCCAATTGATCTGTTTATCGTCATCTCGAAAGACACGAAACCGATTTTATCATCTTAGAAAAATTGGATTCTTGAGAAAACATATTCCACTCAAGCAACGCATATGATCCATATATATACATGATTTGTCACACTGGATGCGTTCTGCGGTCGCGGTCGCAGTCAGGTCAAATTGAACGCAGCCCACAATATGTATGAACAACATTGTCTTGTCGATCTCTATATATTGCGCGTGCGAGCGATCTGATCGCGCGGACCGTACGGTCAGATCGCATATCTATACAAAATATATAGAGACCGACAACGTTGTTCATACATAGTGCGGGCTGCGTTCAAATTGACCGAGACCGCAGAAAGCATCCAGTGTGGCAAATCCTAAGTTTTATAATAGTCTAATGGTTAAAAAGCTGAGACATCATTTTCTAACGCACAGCCACTCGTAATTGTCTTCATCATCTCTTTCTGTAATGATTTCATACCGTTTGATAGAAATAAATAGTGAATGAGATGCCAGCGCAGATGAGTGTGCGTGTCACGCATTCGTTGTAATGAATGAAACTGTAAGAAAAATGGCACACCATGTGCATGCATCTGGTGCGCCATCTTTCTTACAGTTTAATTTGTTACAACTGGTGCGTGAGCGTGACGTGACAGTGGCTCTTGACTTTACTGAAAGTACTTACGTTCGTTAATAGCGAAGCGCTGGCGCATATCATGAGTGAACATATGATTACGTATATAAATAACACTAGAGACAATAAGGAATTCAAGATCTTCGAATACCTAGAAAAGGAGAAAATAAAACAAAAGGCCATGAGAAAATTTGTATAGTCACTGGCGCCACACAGCAACAGAAACGAAACATGTTTCATTTAATAGATTTTTGCAACCTGATGATTTTTACCGTGATGATGATAAGGTTTTCATGTAAACCCGAATTTTGTTTAACTATATTTTTTGCTAATTAAGTTAAGACATACTACAGGAAGAAAGAAACAGAAACATTATGTTACTAGTGAAAATAAACAAACAAACCTTATACCTACATAGGGTTATAGTAAAAAAAACATCAGGGCCCAATTGCATAACAAATTACAAGCTAATTAATATTGCATAACAAATTACAAGCTAATTAGTATTTTGTATTGAAATTCACTAATACTATTTGCTTGTATTTTGTTATGCATTTGGGCCCAGGTTGTCAAGATCTAACGTTTCATTTTTGTTGGTGGGTGGGGACATTTTTGCATATGGTTCTTTGATAGAAACAATGATTAAGCAGCTAAAATATGTGAAAGCAATACTTTATCAAAGACAAATGGTGATTGTGACATGTCTTTATCCTGTTCTTCGCTTCCGAGTAATTGACGAGCCCGGAACCATCGTTGAATAGCGCCTTGCAGTTTTCATTCAGCAGCTCAAGCTGCCCACAAAAGAAAGACATCAATGCAACGGCATTAGCGTCATAATTAGCCACTATACCACCTCCGTAAAAACAAATCAACGAGTGCTCTATAATCGCCACCCAGTAGCCCACGCCTCTTGTTTTGTCAAAAGGGAACCATGAGCTCATAATCTCGGGGTAAGGAACGGTTCCATTCCTTATTCTTTCACGTTGTTCCTCAGATGACAAATACAAGCCCAAAGGCGCAAATATCACTGTAAAAACAGTGGCCGTGACAAGACACCAATAAAAGTAAGTGACGTTTCTGGAATACTTCGTGTAGCCTTCAATAATGTGTTGAGTCGTTTTGTCTTTGTTTTTAAGCTGGCATTTCTCCAATGTTGACACGAAGTTAATAACGTCTCGCCAGTACTTTTGCCAAGAGACAAACGTGCCCGCTTTTATAACGCAGACTGAACTAAGCATAGTGACGGATAGGTTTCGCAGTGCCGATTCACGGTCGGCCCTGATGAGCCACAGTTCGATGTACTGGCTGAACACAAATAGTATGGCAGCGAGATGAATCAAATTGTAAATGATACGACTGAGGCCGCTGTTTGGCTGCCACATGCCCCAGCTCTGAAGACCCCAGAGAGTTGGGCCGAGTAATGGATGGTTTGGGTCTTCCAATCTGGACACATATTTTTTTAACATTTCCCTCACGTCTTGCCGTGTGATGTAGCTGAACGTTTTTTTCGGATTGACTTCAATTTACTCGCGGAATAGAAAAGGAGATATTCATCAAATTTTCTTTTACGACTTTGTAACACTTGGCGCGGCACGTGACTTTGCTTTGGTGCCGAATTAAAGATTTTATGCCGAATTCGCTGTGTTGAAGTAGCAACAATTTATTGAGTTAGGTTTTAACATTATTTCTCAATGATTTTTTTTACTTTAAAACTTGGTATTTCAGTTAAATATCTAAACAACGCGTAAAAATTGTGAAACAAAATGACCAGAAACAAAGACATTACGTTGTAGTAGTTATGTGTACCTATCATTTAGTTAAATTCAGGGGTGGGGCAGTTGTCACAATTTGTCAGTTAAAATGATATATTACGTACTTTTTATAATTCCCAACACAAACTTTGTTGAATTCCTGTGATTTCTGTTTGTTGTGACAGAACGCCAATTTACCTAGAACTAAACGTATAATTTACGAACTCGCTGTTGTTTTATGTAAAGTAATTATTGCTACGGTATACGGTAATAAATACAAATTCCAAATCCAGACACTACATTTATTTCCTTATTAACCTTTTCGACGCCAACGACACATATATCAGCACCGCAGGTTCTACGCCAACGACTTATATATCAGTCATGGCGTGCAGAGTGATATCTACCTACATGCATTTCTGTAGGGTTCAACTTCGCGTTTGACATTCCGATGTCATGGCGTATGAGTGAGAGCTGCTGTATTTGAGAGAGCGTTGAAAAGGTTAAAATTAGAATGTAGGTTACAAATATTTTAAGTTATCTCATTTTCTTATTCTTCTTGCATCTGTGTCAATAATGTGAAAAAGCTATACGATCCCTTCATCACCTGCAATTAAAAAAATATATAAACGTTTCATCGTTTATTAATCATCATCCTAGCCTATATACTACGTCCCACTGCAAGACACAGGCATCCTCTCAGAATATCTATACTAATATTATAAAGAGGAAAGATTTGATTGTTTGTATGTTTCATCATCATCATCATTTCAGCCGAAAGACGTCCACTGCTGAACATAGGCCTCCCCCAAGGCTCGCCAAACAGATCGGCCCTGTGCCATCCGCATCCAATGAGTTCCCACTACCTTCACCAGGTCGTCGCTCCATCTTGTTGGAGGCCTACCTACACCGCGTCTTCCGGTCCGCGGACGCCACTCGAGAACCTTTCGGCCCCATCGGCCGTCAGTTCTACGGGCGATGTGCCCTGCCCACTGCCACTTAAGTCTAGCGATTCTTCGAGCTATGTCCGTGACTTTAGTTCTCGCGCGGATTTCATCATTTCTAATGCGATCCCGCAGAGAAACTCCAAGCATAGCCCTCTCCATCGCCCTCTGAGTGACCTTGAGCTTCCTTATAAGACCCATCGTTAGCGGCCACGTCTCAGTGCCATAAGTCATCACTGGCAACACACACTGGTCAAAGACTTTTGATTTGAGACACTGCGGCACTGTTTGTATGTTTTTTTGCATTAAATAGGCTCCGAAACTACCGGACCGATTTCAATCATTCTTTTGCCGTTAGAAAGCTACATTACCACAGAGTGACATAGGCTACTTTTTACCGCGGGAAAATTAAATTTATCGCGAGCGAAGCTGCGGATGGAAGGCTAGTCGTTTATAATATTACAGAAAATTATTTTAGTCTGTGGAAATATTTAAATATTATTGTATTCTGTATACTATATTCAGTAACGGTCCGACAACTCTTGCAATACTTATGTCTTGGTATGATAGTTCCTCGCAATCGCATTTGCCATCTCTTTCTACCGTCATCCTATACCGAGTGACAAAAATAAGTGATTGAAACGATGGTGTTGGCGAGTGCGTTAGACTAAGAGCATTGGCAAAATTATCCTTTACCAAAGTAACCAGACTTTACGGTAGGTACTGAAAAACGTAACATCAACCCTTACTATGAATAAATTATTGACGTTTTTCAACGCTATCTCTGTTGTGGCCGGAGCTCTCATCAGTGCCAAAATTGTTTTATTAAATTCATTCATTTAATTTGATAGGTATATTTAGCGATAGCTGGTGCCCGCGACTTCGTCGTCCGCAGTAGTCCGTAGTGGGTCCTTTTAGTACAAGGGTCTTCAACCTTTTTGAAGTCAAGGGCCTAGTAAGTATACTCTGATATTGGTTCGGTGGGCCGCAACATAATAAAAACTACTTTATTTATTATAATTATTATAATTTATTTAATTTGTAGACATTTGAGTTTAATTTTGTCAATACAATGTCGGGCCGCCATGGATCGCAGGCCGCAGGTTGAAGACCCTTGGTTTAGTAGTTTCGGAGCTTAGCGTGTACATACAGACAGACAGACGCATGATTTCTACTGTTTTATTATATGCATAGATGTAAGATGTAGGTATGGATATATAGATTTTGGCACTGATCAGTGCTAAGTCATAGAAAGGGTAAAATTAAATCTAAAAAAGTCCCCGTGGCATAGCTCCCAGCATTTCCTCGTAAAATACCTAGCGTTGGTATCATTTAGAAAGATAGCCAGCCCTTTTTAGACTGGAGTTGTATCGCCCAAGCGATTTGATTTGCACTTCGTTAGTCAGTTTGCGTGCGTTTTCAAAAATCGTTCTTTGGTTTTAAGGGTATACTTGTATGAACATCGACGTACATCGATAAAAGTAGGCACGCATAGTGTCGTAAACGGGCCAGCGTTGAAAGACACGGAATGCCTCAGTTTCCCGCCGAGAATGACCAGTTGTTTGCGTATGTGCACGTCCGCTTTCCACCAGTCGCTTTCGTATAAGCCTCTGCCTACGTCGTTACACTGAAAAAAAAAATGGCCATGCTTACTGGAGAAGTTGAGATTGCCGCGTCTGTCTAGACTCGCAAAGCAACAAATTAACCACCGACAAACATAGCAATTTCACTTTGTATAATAATAACAATTTTTCCCATGAACAATAATGTTTATGCAGTCTTTAGTAGACATAAAAAAGTTAGTAGCAGTAAGTAACAGATGAGATAAAATAAAAGTAGTCAAAGAGCTACTAAGTAAATCAGGGTAGCACTCGTTTTATTCATTCATTCGACTTTTCTCAACCACAACAAGGGTTTAGGCAGGTGGGCCGCGACCGTTGGCGCGGTTTTTCATTATTCAAATCCAGTTTTATTTCTGCCTGTTCATTTTCAACGGTCGGTAATTTCAGAGCGCCTGGAATTTTGATGTTCACTTTATAAAGCTGCGTATACCTATTTACTGGTAAGACGATTGGTGTTTATTTTTATTTATCCTATACTAGCTTTTACCCGTGACAACGTCTGCGAAGAATTCGTTTATAGCTATCCCGCGGGAACTATTCAATTTTCCGGGATAAAAACTATCCTATGTCTTTCCCAGAGTCTCAAACTATATCCATACTAAATTTCGTCTAAATCGGTTCAGCGGTTTAAGCGTGAAGAGGCAACAGACAGACAGACAAACACACTTTCGCATTTATAATATTAGTATGGATTTTACTATACAAGCATCGGCATATATCCTGTCTTCCTAATATTATAAATGAGAAAATAAGTGAAAATTTTTGGATTTTTTTTATTTGATTCGTTGCAGACCCTTGCTACAACCTTGTACGAACGAAGCAATTTTACAAAAAAAAAATCGCTTACAAATAATTAAAAAACTTAATATAATTCACAAAGAGGTTTACTCGCCGAATATCAACCCATTACCTAAGACTAAGACTAAGATTTCCCTATAGTCATTTTATGTTACCTACTGTTCACAATTTCATTTTGTTAGTAGTCAGTCAGTCCATCCTGGTACAGTTTTTTATAGGTAGGTATGTATAGAAACTTGGAAACCAGTACAATATAAAAATAATAATTTGAGGAGTAATTATTTACCTCGACGATCACTTCGTTGCTATGCCAGCAGTAGAGAAATAACTGAGAGATAAGAGCTGTAGTGTACTGCAGAACCCAGAGTTTCTGAGAAGTTGTCGCCTCGTCCTGGACGTAGAAAAATAACTATAAATTATTTTATTTAACCTTTTCAACGCTCTGTCAAATACAACAACTCTCACTCATACGCCATGACATCGAAATGTCAAACGCGAAGTTGAACCCTATAGAAATGCATGTAGGTAGATATCGCTCTGCACGCCGTGACTGATATATCAGTCGTTGGCGTAGAACTTGCGGTGCTGATATATGTGTCGTTGGCGTCGAAAAGGCTAAAAAAACCCAACGACAGGGTTATTGGTAAGTCAACCTATTCTGGGAAGTCATTTCCTGAGATAATTGAAATTTAAGTTTTTAGCAAAAAAAAGTCAAATACGCGTCTTCAAAAATGTATTTAAAAAAAGTTGTCAATTATAGTTCAAAAAAAAAAGGAAAAAATTACTTACCGAAGTGAACTGAATTACGCTACAGCAAATCATACCAGAACAAACCAATATGTAAAGAAACATGACCGGTGACAGCAGCGAGTTTAGCAGAACGCTCTGTCTGTAACGAAATTATCGTCATTTTATTCAATTTCTACATATCGTCACTACTTTGAAAAAATCTCGTATCTTAAAATCGAAAATCTGGCAAGTGAACTTTACTAAAAGTATTATCAAGGTTCAAATTGGTTTACGTATTGATTTGACATACGAGGTTTTTTCAAAGTAGTGACGATATGTATCCTGTCTAGATATAAAAACATGACTAGTTGAAATCACAGTAACTTCAGCAAATCTTCATATGTCTCAAACATTTTCCTTTGAGTGCTTTTTTATTTTAATATTAAAGCAAATTGAAGTAGAAAATTTACATTTGACACGACACGATTTTAGCGTAGGAACCTTTATAGATTAGATTAGATTATTTATTCCTTCAATATAAGATTACATCATAAATTGTACGAAGTCAAGTCACGCGAATTTATATTGAAGTCGTCAAAAGCACACAAATTAAATTAAATCAATGAATCAAATGGATGTCACAAAATGTTAAACTTGAATAAAATAATAAATAACAATAAAACAATTACAATTAAATTTTTTCTCCTCTCAGGATCGTCATAGTTAAAATAAAAATAAATAAATAAAACATTAATAAGAATAATAATAACACAAACAGGGATCAGCCTATTGAAATACATGTCAAATAAAATATTAAAAGTAAAATACAAAGTCAAACCATAATATAAAATAAGTATACATGTCAAAAACTATAATTCAATGTCTGCAAGCAAACTCACTAACAGAGTATAATGGTTTATCCAACAAAAGGTTTCTCAGTTTGCGTCTAAATATTTCGTCAGATGGCTCATTTTTCAGTTCAGCAGGAAGACGCAAGATAAGATTTGCAAGATTTGACCCGAACGAAACAAACATACCTACATTCTACATTGCAAGTTAAATCATCATCATCATCTCGGCCATAATATATCTCACCCACTACAGGGTAGAGGCCTCCTCAGAACGAGAGGGCTTAAGCCGCATTTCCCACGCAGGCCCAGTGTGGATTGGAAACTTCACTTCACTTTCCCCAAAAGCTCATAATGAATTTAAAACCTGATTTAATAAATTTCAAAAATCTCAGAGATGCAAGCCCGGGCTCCAACCTACAACCCTCTATGTACGGTCAAGTGCAAAAATAAGTATCGATGTAATCCTCCCATCGTTACATAACTATGCCTTAATTCGACGGTATAAGAGCTATGGGACATATTTATGAGCAAGTTGTGTGCACCTATATAACAGTGACATGTAATTATTTTATTATGATTATGTAATGTAAGTTATTATTATTTTTCTTTTTTGTCATATGAAGCCTTGAGTTTCGAAATAAAAATTATTATTATTATTATTATTGTTGGTACGGATTTCCGATCACGGGCCCATGGGGACCCGGTCATTTGAAAGGCATTCATGGGGCCGAAGCCAACATGAAGAGGCCTTTGGTACCATATAATATAAATGAGATGGGCGCAAATATGGAGGTCTATCCCCTAATACACCATGAGGATGTGCTAGCGGACAGTCCTCCACAGTTGCCAAACTATTGCCAGGTAGGAAGCGACATGGAATTGGCTATGGGGTTGGGATGTTGTGGACAGGATTACTGGGCTATGGAGTGAGATAACGGACACCTACCATTTCAATATCTCATAAACTGAATTTTTGGCAGGCGGTGACTTGCCATTCACTAAATGGGCCCCTCAAACTATTGCCCGCTCGGGGCAACGAGGCGGCAACATTGGTGTGAACGGCTAAGGATGGATGGCTCTTGCGCTCCACTCTAGGCGGCCAACAAAGGCAAACTAGAGGCGGGGTGGGTGTGTAACTGTGTGTGTGTGTGTGTATAAGCGCATGTGTGTATGTGTACCCCTGGAGGTCTCGGGTTCGTGGTGTCGCTACGCACCAACAGCTCGCCACAAGCCGCCCTGCGATGACTGACTGCACTGGTGACACGACAACACCAGCGGGCGATGAGGTCGTCACATCCCTACGCCTTTATTATTATTATTATTATTATATTTTACACTTGAATGTACTTGAGAGGCGGTCAAACCATAAGCTACCACGACTTACCTTATAATGAAGTTATGATGTCTATGGCATTCTTTAATCCTGTCTAAAATGTCTCTTCTGGTCACCATTTCAATATCGTCAAATAAGATTTTACATTTTTCTCTCAAAATAATCAGCTGTCCTTTGAAGAAAACCATAAGAGCAACAGAATTTGAATCATACAGCGCAATCATTGCCCCACCGTGTATGTTAATTAGTATATGAACAAATATCGCTACAAAATACCCGGGATTCTCTGATTTGTCAAACGGAAACCACGAGCTGAAAATTTGTGGCGGCGGTTCAGTTCCGTTGCTTATCAGTTCACGGTATTCTGGAGACGTGGCGTATTTCACAAACGGCGCGGAAACCATGGTGATGTTAGTCGTAAGGACGACATTCCAATACAAATACGTCACAACCCTAGCGTAGACTTTGTAGTTTCGCATCAATTTTGCACACGACTCGTTCTGACTTGGAATTTGCGATATTTCCTCCACTGATACAAATTCTACAAGTTCCTTCCAGTCCGATTGCCATAGAATGTAGGAAATGGCTTTAAAAATACAAACCATGCCAAGAGCGGTCAAAGAAAGATTATGTAAAGCGTTCAAGTAGTCGTGTCTTATTATCCAGAGCTCGACAATCTGACTGAGCACGAATAAAAATGCGCAGAAATGTATGAAATTGTAGCAGCTATTTCTTAATTTGCTCCCGCTTTGCCAAAGGCCGAAAACGTAGAGCCCTTTCAAATTTGGACCCAATAAAGGGTATTTCGGATCCTCGAGTCTTTTAGCAAATGAAATTATTTTCTGCACAATCATCATTGTACTTTATAACACAATGCTTCGATGAAACTGCGTACTTCGAGTCAGAAGAACGGTTTATTACCATTCAAATGGAACTTCTGCTAAATTATTTGTTAGCAAAATTACTGACGTGTAAAAAGTGTTTTGCAAATTAACTCTTGTGCATTAAATATGAGAAAGCACTTAGGCAGACTCGTTAGGGAGGTTAAATGAGCCATTAGAAATGTATGAAACATGGTAGAATCGAACTAAACGTTTAGAAAAGGTGGGATCCTTGAGAAAGAAACCAGCAAAAAACGAGAAACACGCGTCGCGCCTGAGCGTTCCGTACTTTAAGAAAGATATGATTTAAAAAATTTCCTAAATATAATTTACTAGCTGATGCCCGCAGCTTCGCCCCCGCTAAAGTAGATAACGTGTTTTCCCGTGGGAATGAGATATTTTCCCGTGGTAAAAAGTAGCCTATGTCACTCTCCAGCCTTTCAACTATGACCATACAAGTCCTCTTAGCGGCTATAGTTCGCTATTTGAACTCCAGTTCATAGGTTCATAGGTTCGAACCTATAAAGATTGTTACGCTACGATCTCCTTTACGTTTCCATACTTAATATAATCTGTTTTAGTTTTGTTTTCTTCATTTATGTTATATTTGTAAAATGTCTTGCTTGTTGGACGCGTTGGCTAATGCTGTAAGTCTAACAAGAAAAAGTTTTTCTAAATAAATAAATAATACAAAATCACGGCAATCCGTCGCTCAGTTTTAACGTGAAAGATAAACAAACAAACACACTTTCACATTTATAATATGGATGGCACATTTCTAGACGCACAAACCTTAATCTACCAAAGGCTATATATACAGGGTAATTTTTTAATAACTGCACAAATTTTAATATGTGATACAGTGTCGTTAAAATAACAAATTTCAGTATTTTTCGTTATAAATTTTATCACTTATTATTTTTATTTTTCATAGAACTCGACCAATTTATTGGATGAATTACTAATAGAACAACCCAAATTTCAAAATTAAAAAAAAATCTTGAATAGATAATCGTGATCTATTAACGATACTGAATCACGTATCAAAATTTGTGCACTGATTAAAAAATTACCCTGTATTTCCTTTGAAGGTATTGTTCAAATAAAAAAATAAAATTTGTATACCAAAATGATCTATTGCAACCACGCAACCAAAAATGTATCACACCAGAAAAATTCCCTTAGAATATAATTCACTAGCCTTCCGTTCGCAGCTTCGCCCGCAATAAATTGATTTTCCCGTAAGAAAAGGTATTTTCCCGCGGTAAAAAGTAGCCTATGTCACTCAGTGATAATGTAGCTCTCAAACGGCAAAAGAATTTTTGAAATCGGTCCAGTAGTTTCGGAGCCTATTCAATGCAAACAAACAAACAAACAAACAAACAATCAAATCTTTCCTCTTTATAATATTAGTATAGATAAAATGTTTTGTCCCGTTTGCAACATATCAACAACAGTAAACTATAGGGATGACATCATAATACAATAATTCCAAGAAAAACCTTTCTAAGTTTGATCGATCAAACAAACGCTAGCATTTACTTGAAAAGTTCGGATTCATTAAAAAAACCGGCCTAGGTCGAGTCGGACTCGCGCACCAAGGGTTCCGTACAAATTTTAGGTATAGTTGGAATTTTATAAGCTGGGGGTTTAGGACTGCAGACCTCATCTGGTAAAGATAGCATTGTTCTCGTTTGTTCTATTATGGACGCACTACAACGCCGATGATCCACCTGAGTACCGCTTACAATAACGAAAGGCCTTCCTTAATGAGTTAAGCTTTTGCAATTTCAACCTTGTAACTTAGTAAAGACGGTAGCTATTAGTTTGCATTTTTTGTTACTTGTTTTGATTTGTTATTAGCGGTAGGCTTCAACAAACGAGAACAATGTTATCTTTACCAGATGAGTTCTGCAGTCCTGAACCCCCAGCTTATAAAATTCCAACTATATGTCAAAATATACGCCGTCATCGTCATCATCATTTCAGCCGAAAGACGTCCACTGCTGAACATAGCCCCCCCCCAAGGCTCGCCAAGCAGATCGGTCCCGTGCCCTCCGCATCCAACGCGATCCCGCAACCTTAACCAGGTCATCGCTCCATCTTTGTTGGAGGCCTACTCACACTGCGTCTTGCGGTCTGTGGACGCAACTCGAGAACCTTTTTGCCCCATCGGCTATCAGTTCTACGAGCGATGTACATAATGATTTAAATGCGATGAGCGATGAGCGATGTAAATATACGTCGTAAACAGCCGTAACTAAGTATAATAACCTAGTGTTAGTAGAATATAGGAATTTAAGCTACAATAGAGAAATATTTCTCTAGGCAGATGTTACGCCTGTAAGTGAAATGTACACACTTAGTAAATTAGAAGAAAAGTAATAAATAAAGTTCAATTCATTATATCTTCAGCCTTTTCAGCGAGCAACAATGTCCAGTAATGACAAATTCCATTTAACTTCAAAAACTTGTTTATTCATGTGTAATTCGTGAGTTTGTTTACAAAATCACGTGAGCAACCAGGAGTTCCTTAGCGCAGTGATAATAGTATCAGCAAAGTCAGAGCACCCGCCCCATTATCTCTTAACAAAGTTTTAACAGGCAATTTGCCGAACCCATGTCAAGTTCGCAAAATTACCAATTAAGGCACCTACAGGTGCCGCGTGTAACGGCTCTGTATTGCTAAAGTATGTATTTCAAATTAAATTACATTTTTACGACATGTCCGGAGGAAAAACAGACCCAGGTGGGAGAGACCAGTGCTAAAAGATTAGCTAGACTTATAGCTTACAATAAGGAGATGTGTAAATCGAGAAAAGTATGTATGTATGTATGTAAACTCTTTATTGTACAAAAATAAGGAAAAAAGAAATACATTATTGACAACCGTTGAAATGCATGTACAAAGGCGAACTTATCCCTTTAAGGGATCTCTACCAGTCAACCTTTGAGTGGATGAAAGGAGCATTTAGTAAGGGACCGACAAAGAGTAAGTAAAAATAAGACATTCGGACAAAGCAAAGGCTACAATACAACTTTTAGTAAATACAATACATAAACTTCTAATATAAAGAAACCTAATAAAAATATACTACCATATCTAATAACTTTAAACGAGCAATTCTTGTATATATGTATATATATATATATATATATATATGTATATATATATGTATATATATAATCAGGATCTCGGAAACGGCTCCAACGATTTCGATGAAATTTGGTATGTGGGGGTTTTCCGGGATGAAAAACTGATCTAGCTATGTTTCATTTTCAGAAAATCACTTTTACTCGTGTTTTCCGGCTATTTTTGTTTGCATTAGAATATAAAGCTAAATTTCGCACACTTCGAGCAGATCATAATGGCACATTAGAAATCGGGTGGTCGCGGATCCAGCCGACCTCGGTTCGAATCCACGTTTTTTTTCAACATTTTTAGTTTTTTTTTTTTAAGTTTATTTTTCATGAGAAAACGTCAAGTTTCTTCTTTTGTGAGAAAAAGTTACTTTTTTGTTAGAAAAAGTATTATAGGGAACGTGAAGTAACTATAGGCGGCAGCACTAATGCGACAGAAGAGACACTATGCGGACAGTAAAACAAACTTATCAAGGTAAAACATTCAAATGGATGGCACCCTTATTGCACCAGTTGGCAGCACCGTCTATGTGCACGTTCCCTATTGGGAGCACAGAACAGGAAAAGCCGGTTGTCTGTAAAGTCGGTTTACGGACGATAGTTTAACGTGACTCACCCAACCTCCGGTGTTTTTGTCAAATATCTTGAAAATGGTGCATCCTACGGCAAAATCAATGAAATTTTCATCCCCCCTTTAATTCCCCCGCGCTCCCTCCCCCCCACCCCTCCGGTGTATATAATCAGGATCTCGGAAACGGTTCCAACGATTTCGATGAAATTTGGTATTTGGGGGTTTTCGGGGATGAAAAATTGATCTGGCTTGGTCTTATCTCTGGGAAAACGCTTGGTACCGAGTTTCTGCCCGAGCAGAGCTCGGTCGCCCAGGTACTACAACATATATATGCAAAATACATACAATAAATAAGCAGTGTTCTCAATATATTAAAGAGATGGTGTGAGCCACATCTTCTTCAAAGCTTCCCTGAACGACACCACGGAGGGAGATTGCCTAATGGAGGTGAAAAGTGATATTTTTGCCCAGCTGTATAGCAATATTGGGTAGGTATATCGTATATCGATATCCTATTATCTCGCTACATTCGTTTCTCATTTAATTTTTATTTCGTCTCATTCTGTATTCGTCACTCATTCTTTATTCGTCTTGTTCGCTATCCGTCATTATCTTATTTGGTCAAATTCTAGAACTTTTATTTATTGCATATCACATTACAAACATGGATGTTATTTATTATAGATAAGCAGGTACAATACGTTTACTTTTAGTTTACCACTGACAGATGGCTTGCCTTTATTTCATTTCCAACTTTAATACCATACAAATAAAGTAGCTATTACAAAATCTGCAAACGTGGGTAACAGTATTCTAAAATTGGCTTTATTTGTAGGTCGTTAAAGTTGAATATGAAATGAAGGCAAACCATCTGTCATCGAGATTGCATGCTTGAACGAGGCCACGAATGCCTGGCTAGCTGGACCAAGCCCAAATCTCCCATCCAAACCACATAGGCAAAGGGCCTGGGATACAATAGCCTCCGTCGCCACCTTACAGACTTTAATAGAACCTTCAACAGGCAGGGATCGGGCCAGACTGTTAGCTGTGGCCAAGCCAGAATTTGGTTACTGGCTCCATGCATACCCCTCGCCTAACACTGGAACTTTTATCGACCCAGACACTCTACGCATAGCTGCTGGTCTCCGGCTGGGAGTTGGGATCTGCGCAAGTCACAACTGTGTTTCTTGTGGGGCTCTAGTGGACCGACTCGGCCACCATGGCCTCTCCTGCTCCTCGGGCGCCGGCCGCCTGTCCCGCCACGCCGCTCTCAACGACATTCTCAGAAGGGCGCTCGTTAGTGCCAACGTTCCCGCTGCTCTGGAGCCCCAGATTGTGCGGAGCGATGGCAAGCGCCCTGATGGAATGTCGTTGATACCCTGGAAGACTGGCCGTGCGCTGGTGTGGGACGCCATCTGTACAGACACCCTGGCGGCGTCCTACCTACCAGCAACTACCAAACGTGCTGGGGCGACGGCAGACGCCCGGGAACGCCTCAAGGTCACCAAATATAGCTGTCTCGGCGCCCAATATCATTTCTTTCCTTTCGGCGTCGAGACTCTAGGTCCTTGGGGTAAGGGTGCACTGGAGCTACACAGGGAGCTCAGCAATAGGTTGAGAGAGGCAACAGGCAACCCTCGCACCGGCAGCTTTCTCGCGCAAAGAATCGCAATCGCTGTTCAGCGCGGGAATGCTGCCTGCGTGATGGGCACCATGCCAAGAGGCCCACCTCTCTTTTTTAATTAAGTTTAGTTTTAGTTATTTTAATTTAATAGTAGTTTTAGTCTTGTATTTACACCTTTAAGTATATGTTTTTATTAATTTAGTATAATAGATATTTTGTATATTGAAGAAAATAAATTTCTACCTAAGTATATCTGTCAGTGGTAAACTTTATGTAATTTTACTGTATTCACGTGACGCCCTGTAATTCTAGAACTTGTTTCTCTCTTAATAAGTCGTATTCGTTTTTCGTCACGGTTTTCCTTGGACTCATCCGTTGTTCTTCGCTTTCGTTTTTTGTCTCAAAATAAAAAAAAAAACAAAACGTTTATTCTGCAAGTAGGCCGCAAAGGGCTCTTTTACATGTCACTTTTTTTAAAACTACCAGCTCTTTCGTAAGGACCATCATTGCCAAGAAGAATGCGCCGCAAGAAACTTGGCACGAAGTCATCTTTTCAAATTACAATTCTTTTCTCATTTACTTACGAACATTTATTTACCAGCACCGAAAGTATCTAAATAATTTTGGCGAATAAGTAAATGAGACAAAAAACGAAAGCGAAGAACGACGAACGAGTAAACGCTACAATTACTGGGTCTGGGTGGGTTGTTGGTTCTTGTTTACGTCTCCAGAGTCGCCCTGTATACACTTTTCCATCCTATACACTACACACACACACACTGTATACACTTTTTCAATCTTTACTATCTAAACTTGCTTAAGTAAATGATAAAAATCGCGTCAAAAACTCTTCCGAATCAGAAAACTCTAAAACCAATAATATATTTAAAAAGCAAACGAAAGTCAAGCACTTTGTGTAAAAAACATCCCATTGAAACTTTGTTAAGCAAAGGCGCCTTAAATAGGTTGGAAGCTCGTTGAGTTTTATGAGGAGTTAATAACATTGTTACCAACTTTTCTATCTGCACCGTGTTGTATCCCTTAAATATATGCGTTTCGCCTACAACGTGCTTAAGAGTCACGGTAAGTAGGCAGAGTTAAGAGGAATTCTGTTGTTTGTGATACGAATATGTTAGCTATAATGAATGGCAGACTGAATGAACAACTTTTATAATGAATGGTATGTTGTCTCAATTGAGTCACTCTTCGTCTTTCTGAACAATGTATTTAATTTACTACATCTCTCTTGAATTCACACAGTGTACTACGCAATAATGTACACTGTTGTTGGTGTTGTTGTATTGTAATGTATTGTATACTGTTAATCTAATGTATACTGTTATAGGTTATAATTAGTTAAGTTAATTGTAAGGTCTTTTAATATTCTATCGCATTAGGTTAAGAAAATCTGTAATGGTAGAATAGTTATGAAAAAATAAATAAATAAATAAATAAATCTTATGTTTATAAGTACAATAAAGAGTTTTACATACATATATATTGCGTCTTAAATACAAACAACAATATGTAGGTAGAAGCTATTATTGTTTTTAAATCTGTACTATATACTTTTGTTCAATAATATTATAAAGCTGAAGAGTTTGTTTGTTTAGTTGAACGCGGTAAACTCAGGAAGTAAAAAAAATGTGATGAATGTCCAATTATCGAGGTAGGCTATATATATATATATATATATATATATATATATATATATAACATCACGCTACGACACAGTAACCATAAACGCGGGTGAAATCGCGGGCACAGCTAGTATTTTTAAGATTTAGATACAAGAATTTGGCGTCTAAAAATAGCAAAGTAATTTGAAAATAACAGTTTCGGTTTCGAGAACATGGGTTGGTGTTTAAAGCGAAGCACGCATTACGGAAAAAGAACTGGGTCCAATTTCTAGTCCCAGTTATACCTTTCCGATTTTTCAATGTGTTCTAGTTCAGGTATAATTCAGAAAAAAAGTGGCACTCAGCCTTCGAACGGACTCGTGTACCAAACAAAAATACAACAAAACAGGTGCCATAATATCTTCGCACAAATTACTACTTTAATAATTATTTTGCAACGAGGCAGTCACAAAACCAATTACCGTGGGGAGTGAATCATTCTTCCGCCTTTTTATAAAAAAAAGTGCTATTTCCTTCGCGACGAGTTTAACAAGAAAGAAAATAAAATTTCTTTGTCCATTTTGTTTGACTTTTTATTTTCCATGAATGGTTTCGGCATAACATCTGCCAAGAGAAATATTTCTCTGTTGTTTTTTGGTACATCCATATTGTGATATTCAAGACATACCATTTTCACTCATATTAAATGCGATAGTGCGTGAGCATGTGTGTGCGAGCATTGTGTATTTTACTCTTTCACACTAAAGATGAAACGATAAAATTTTGTATGAATGTAGATAGCTGGACTGGAATAACACCTAGCGCGTATGCACGCAAGTATGTAACAAATATCTGTTTTTTTTAGTTCTCATTGATTTTTTGATAATTATAGTTGTTCGACTTGGCGGAGGCACTCCCGTGCCCCCAGATAATTCCATTGAACGTGCATTAGAATACGCATCTTTAGAATTTCGTATTTATAGGATGTTTGATTTTAGAAATTATGCTACGGACCCAGACAACCGTATCCCACGTACCTACCTACCTCAAAATTTCCACTTAACCACTGCTGACTTTGAATATCTTTTCAAATTCGATTACCACACTTTATCGCTAAAATAGCTAAGGAGAAGATTAGTTTTTGTTTCGCGTAAGGATTTATTGATTGTAAATAAATGGCTATCATTTACCGAATCTGAAAAAGTGGTTTGTAATTAAGTTTCCGAGGTCACCCTGTAGGCATACAGGGTAATTTTTTAATAAGTGCACAAATTTTAATATCTGATACAGTGTCGTTAAAATAACAAATTTCAGTATTTTTGGTTATAATTTTTATCATTTATTTTTTTTATTTTTCGTATTAACTCGACCAATTTATTGGATGAATTACTATGAACAACCCAAATAACAAAATGTAAAAAAAAATCTTGAACAGATAATCGTGATCTATTAACGATACTGAATCACGTACCTAAATTTGTGCACTGATTAAAAAATTACCCTGTATAGTATTTAATCGATCTCATAACGAAAGGCAAGCCCTTAGAGGTGATAAACATGAAGCAAGAATGTTGCTGGTGTCTTGATAAATTCCAACCAAGGAATTTAGCACTTTCTCCGAAGGAATTCCGATTATTTTGTAATTACACGAGATACTGCCGATGGCGCTGTAAAATGTCTCGGGTACGGGAAAAATGATAACGTGGCGTTCGAATATCACTAGACGTATCCTCACACGTCAACGTAATATATAATACATACACAGATTGAGAACAGAACAGTAAACCAACACAGATTTTGAAAATTGAAATCATTCTGGCTACCACGGGACAGGTACGACAAGAAGTAAGCAATCAAGTACCTAATAATTAAGCGATGGACAAAAAATAAATTATTATTTATTATTTTTATGCGAGTGTGTACGTGTGTTTGTTTTTTTTTTAATTTGTAATTTTCCATGATTTTTTTTTTGTTTTTTAAATAAATTATTCATTTAAAGTGATTTGTAATTCTTTGTACCTATTTATATTATTAAGTTTGTAGGCGTTACTTACACGTACTAGTTTGGAGCAATCTATTTAATGAACGAGCAAGCATAATTATAATTATACTACCTGTTGCCCATGACTCCGTCTGCGTAGGATATGGGTATAAACAGTAGCCTACGACCTATTCTCAGACCTAACGAATACAGAGAAAAAAGTTTCATAAAAATCGGTCGAGCCGTCTCGGAAGAGTTCGATAACAAACACCGTGACACGAGATTTTTATATATTAGAAGACTAACTATTGCCCACGACTCCGTCCGCGAAGAATAGGGGTATAAAAATAGCCTACAACCTATTCTCCAGACCTACCCAATATGGAGAAAAAAGTTTCATAAAAATCGGTCTTGTCGCATTAACTACTAGACAATTACAACGTCAGTGCGAGTCAAAGCATTACCAACTATGGCCAGTGACAATTCAAGTTATCTTCTATACCTATAAAACAGTACCGTGACTGACTGACTGACTGAATGACTGACTGACTGACTGACCGACTGACTGACTGACAGACAACGCAGAGCCTAAACTACTGAGGCTAGAGACTTGAAATTTAGCACACATGTACCTTGAGTATTGTAGAGGTGCACTAAGGAAGGATTTTTCGAAATTCCCAAGGGTAAGGGAAATATCCAAACTTTCTTTGTTTATTTGTTTGTGGCGGAATCACTCTGAAATTATTGAGCCGATTTTAAAAATTCTTTCAGAATTAGAAAGCTACACTATCCTTGAGTGACATAGGTTACTTTTTATCCGGGAAAATGCAAAATTCCCACGGGATAGAAATAAATTAACTCAATTTCGGGGCTGATTTTAAAAATTCTTACACATTATGTGAAATGATTATCCCCGATTGACAAAGGCTACTTTTTTCCGGGAAAATGGAAAATTCCCACGAGATAGAAAAATTTGAATTCAACTTTGGGGCTGATTTTAAAAATTCTTTCACCAGTACTAAGCTACAGTATCCCTGTTTGACATAGGGTACTTTTTTCCGGGAAAATGCAAAATTCCCACGGGATAGAAATCAGTAAATTCAACTTCGGCACTGATTTTAAAAATATTTCATATGATATAATATGACTATCCTCAATTGACATAGGCTACTTTTTCTTCGGCATAATGCAAAATTCCCGCGGGATAGAAAAAACTGAATTCAACTTCGGGGCTGATTTTGAACATTCTTTCACCAATATTAAGCTACAGTACCAATCCTTCATTGGCATAAAGTACTTTTTCCGGATAAAAACAATATTCCCGCGGGATAGAAATAAGTAAATTTAAATTAGGGGCTGATTTTTAAACAATATTTTACAATTTGAAAGCTACAATATTTCTGATTGACATAGGCTTCTTTTCTACGGGAAAATGCAAATTTCCCGCGGGATCGAAATAAGTAAATTATTATTCAACTTTGGGGCTGATTTTAAAGAATATGTTAAAATTTGAAAGCTACAATATTCCTTATTGACAAAGGCTACTTTTATACGGGAAAATGCAAAATTCCGACAGGATAGAAATAAGTAAATTGAACGTGGGGGCTGATTTTTAAAATTATTTCACTAATAAAAAGCTACACTGTCTCTGATTTTCAAAATGTTTTGACAGTTATTTCTATCCCGCGGTATGCTGTACTTTGCTCTTACCCGGGACAAAATGTTGTTGTGTTAATCAGGCCTCCTCCCAGAACGAGAACACTTGGGCCGTAGTTCCCACTTGGGCCCAGTGCGATTTGTACAGTGCGGGTGTGTACCATTTAATTTCTTCTCAGGTGTGTGCAGCTTTTCTCGCGATTTTTTCCTTCACTGTAAAGCTCATGGTAAACTTCAAACGTAATTTAGTACACGAATTCGGAATAACTCAAGAGGTCCAAGCCCGGGCTCAAACCCATGACCCTCTGCTTAAGAGACCATAGGTCAAACCACTAGGCCACCGAGGCTTACCGGCTTTAGAATTCAAATTCAGCGGGAACTTTGCATTTTACTGGCATTACCCTACTTATGTGTCAATCCACGTAATAAACTACCTGTGTGCCCAATTTCATGCAAACAACTTTAACGTTATTGTCTTCGCGTACGAAGTCGCGGGCAAAAGCTAGTTAATACACAAGCAAACTCCTTTACTATGCAATGTCGTTGACACACGTTCGCAAAGATCGAGTTTGTCATCATGACATACATCACCCAATAATCATTGTCTTAGAAGATAAACAAATTGATTCATTTTGACATGGTTCTATAGTGGCCTAGGAATCAAATTGGTTGACTGTATCTAAGTTTTGTTGCATTTTCCGCTAGCGTTCATGTCGTAACAGTGTGTATGTTTGTATTTCGTTTTGAAATTGTTCCCACTGAAAAAAAGCGCGACTTGCCGTAAAATTACGCTGAGTGCGGCCCATTCGATAGTTTTTTTGTTCGTATCTTATCTTTCGAAAGTTTTTCATTGTGTCTCAGTGCCATAATAGATAGATAGATAGATAGATAGTGGTTGTGGGAACGCGTTGGATGCGGATGGCGCAGGATCGATCTGTTTGGCGAGCCTTGGGGAGGCCTATGTTGTAGGTATGTGTCTCTAGGCAGTCTTTTAGGCCTCTTTTTCACTCACTCTCTGAATGATTGCTTATACTGATCCTAACTGTATAATATATTTAACTTACCTTCAGTGCCGCATGTAAACGCGAAGCTCGTAAATAAATATCAGAGAAACTTAGGGTATATCACGACTTGATGATGCCCACATAAATGTTAACGTGATATAGATGAGCGGAACTTTACGGAGAATACGGCGTTTGACATTCGGATGTTTACAAAGCAAGCCAATGCCGTAGGATCGGGGTACAGTCAGCTGCAGAGAAACGTGACCCCCACTGCATACAATGTTTGGATGCAGGGTCACGTTTCTCTGTAGCTGACTTTACTTTGTACTTTGCTCCAATGAAAAGTAACTTTGGTCCATAGGAAAACCACATAAAAAAACATTAAAAAAAACACAAACACATAGGTACTACAACTGTTACAGTATGTTCCTACTTATTGTTGATTTGTCTGTGGGTATTAATTGTACTGTTTTATTTATTTATTTGATACTAGCTTTTGCCCGCGACTCCGTCCGCGTGGAATTAGTAATTTGGGCAGGTTATTTTTTTTATCCAATTTGCTTTTTTATCAATTATGACTCTCCTTAGTTCCTCGATATAAAAAAAATTACCCGCCCCCCCGCAACCCCCCGCCCCCTCCAACCCGCTTCCCCCGCACAGCAATCCCGCACAGCAATCCCGCACCCCCCCGCACGCCCCCCAACACAGCACCCCCCGCACACCCGCGTTCGTCCCAAGTCAAGCGTGCCTATAGAAGTTTTGTGCCTATAGAAGTTCTACTTCTAAAACCCCCGCACCTCCCCACTAACCCCTCATCCCCACCCCCCGGAGTTTTTGCCAAATATCTTGACAACGGTGCATTAGGATCAAAATCAATGAAATTTTCATCCCTCCTTTAATACCCCCACACCCCCTCCCCCGCACCCTCATAAAGTGAACAAAATTAGTAAAAAGTTATCAATGGAAAATATTACTGTAGCAGTAAACTTGTTATGTTTGATTAACACAGAACCTAGCCTATTTTGGATATAAATCAAACGTCAGAACATAACAAGAAAAACCTCGAAACTTTTTCAATATCACTGTTTTAATAAAAAAGTTTGATTCGGTTTGAGCCCACAAACAATTTAATTTGCTCTCTGAGTGCAAAGAACAGCCTTTCTTGAGAAATATTAAGGATTTTAACGCCCCCCCCCCGAACAAAAATTTTAAAACTTTCTCAAAGTAGAAGTGGCATTATCAATTTGTTTTCATCTTCAAACATTATTGGATTTACTCAGCCGTCATTGTTACGGCTAGATTTTATAAAAAAATAAATTTTTAATTTATTTTTATAACAGTAAATTTTATAAAAAGCGCGTGTTGGGTCCCAGCCTTTACATATACATTCCACCGCTGAGCACTTGACTTGACCCATAGTTCCCACGCGGGTCAGTGCAGATTGGGATTTTCACACATACCACTAAATTACTTTGCAGATGTGTATAGGTTTCCTAACGATATTTTCCTCCACCAAAGCTCATGGTAAAATTCCGATCCGTTTCAAATTTTCCGTCAAAAAAAAGCTAGCAATGACGATAAAAAACACTCAAACCTCAACGCCTTTCCAGATAGCAGCCTAAAGTGCTAAAAAACGTCCTTGCCCTATAATTATTCGCGAAGAAACCCCAAATGAACACTAAGGGATTACAGAAGGGGCCCGGCAAATAGCTCATATGAATAATGCAAAGAATACCGCTTGCGTGAAAAAACCGAACGGAGAGCCTATGTACAGTCGCAGATTGAACAGCTTTTTCATCTTAAAGTCGACTTTAGCTTGTATTATAAGCAACTACGTCAAGGAATCACACGAATTGCAATGATGATATCTATTGAAACTGTTTGCATTTAGTTTAAATTATTATAAGCAAACAGGTTTTAACAGGTTGGGTGGATAAGGGAAGCCCAGGTTCGCGAATATTGGCGCAGTATGAGGGAGGCCTAACGTCCAGCAGTGGACGGACAATGGCTGTTAGATATAATAGATAGATAGATACAGGTTTTACTACTTCGTTTATCACAGAAATAATGACAGGTCAAACTTAGTAATAAAAAGGTTTTATCTCAACTACTCATAATCATGGATCGTTTGATCTACTAAATTTGAACCCTGTTGTCAAATAGTTATGCATAATTTTCTATGCAACAGTCCCGTGTGTTCTATAAGGTGAATTTTTAAACGTAAGTTGCAACATAAAAATATTGAGTGCTGGACTGTATAATGCATTCATTGTTAAAATTAGTCTGATAAAATTAAGGATGTTTATTATTATTATCATCATTTCAGCCGAAAGACGTCCACTGCTGAACATAGGTCTCCCCCAAGGCTCGCCAAACAGATCGGTACCGCGCCATCCGCATCCAACGCGATCCCGCAACCTTAACCAGGTTGTCACTCCATCTTGTTGGAGGCCTACCTACACTGCGTCTTCCAGTCCGTGTACGTCACTCGAGAACCTTTTTGCCCCATCGGCCATCAGTTCTACGAGCGATGTGCCCCGCCCACTCTTGACTGCCAAGAATGTTTATACCTACTTTGTTGAAATTAAATCACAAACTCAAAATGCACAGTTCAAATTAAATAAGGCTAGGTATTAGGTAAAACAATTGAGTTAGTGGATTATATTGCCACCCGTTGGTTACACAAATTTTGTCTACTGGACAACCTAAGCATTTTTCTATGAAACAGTATGAAGCTGTCACTTGGACAACCTGGGACCTACCTAACCTGTCTATTATAAGTTATGGTGATGGGATGTATCTTTTTTGTTTTAATTAATTTGTAATTTTTCATAAATAAAATAATTCCTTCACATCTGGGATAGATACTTCTCAAAATACTTGATTGACCCAGATACACTAATTTTGTTTTATGTTTAAAGTTCACCCTTTAAAGTTTAAAAAAGTAGCATGTACTTGCAAAGTGTTAAATTAAAGAACCTATTTAAACACTGACGAAACTTTTCATTCGACTGTACAGAAATTGGCAAGTCAATTGACTTTGTAAGGTATATTATCTGCTATTGAAAACCATTGAATTGGGAGAATAGAAACAAAACCAATGTGGTGAAATCGTAAAAGCACTAGTTTTGTTTTTATGAAAAAGAAAATGCGCAACGCCGTGAACCCTATCCGTGTAAAACTTTTGAGAGACTTTTTCAAGATTTTGAATACAAAGTACCTTTTGCCTTAAAGATTTATGTTCTGTAATTAGTTTGATTAATTGTGCCTATGTAAATAGGTAATTAATCAATAAAGACATTTGCCTAACCGAAGACCTTATAATTTACACTTGCACACAATAAGATTATTTCCACTTTGACACTCGGGACGTCTCAGTTTTAACAGTAAAGGATCGTGTTTTCTCTTAGGATACTTATAAAAAATCCTAGAATTTAAACATAAAATATCCAAACCTATTTAGTATAATAGACACCACTGGAGACCAAAGAGCTGGCAGCTATCTTTCTCAACGAATCGCCATCGCCATTCAACGAGGGAATGCTGCCAGTCTTTTGGGTACGATGCCACGGGGGCCTTTTTTAGACTTAGTCTAGTACCTAGTATAGTTAAGTTTTAATTATTGTTATTGTTTCTTAATATTTGTATTATATGAATAAATGTAATCTTTTTAGTATAATTAATAATAAAACCTTAGCCCTTAGATCATTAGCCTAAGTGTTGCACTTCCGATCTTTCTCGATGAATGTCAAGTATTGCCGAGTGACAAAGTGAAAATAATCTTACTGTATTTAGTTGGTCACTTCATTTAGCTTTACACCTTTAGTTATCGTTAACCGTTTGTACATTTAATATCCTAATAGAATAAGTTTATACTAGCATTTACCTGCGCCTTTGCTTGCTTGCACCAAGATATTGGGCATGTGATCAAAATTCCCATAGGAATTCCCAAGGCTTATATCGTGCTGATGTGACCCGTACCAAATGTCGTGTGTCTATCTAAAGAAGTTGAGATTTGTGTAAAACGCGAGCAAATTCCGATCCCGTAGGAATATTGAGATAAAAAGTAGCCAATACATTATTCTAAAGATTAAGGTATCTAGAACACCAAATTTCATTCAAATACGTTTAGCCGTTGGACCGTGAAAATTTAGAAAAATTGATTAAAAATGTGAAGAAAATTCAAAGCTTCTCTTTGTCTACGGTATAAAATGACTAACTCACATTTATTTCCGAGCATTTGTTAAGGTTTAGTTTCTTGCTGACTTAGCGTTCTTTAGTGGCTCTTGTTTGAAGGCTAAGAAACCCGCAACAGTCCCGCTTAACCCTCCATAAAAGAAAAATAAAACACAACTCAAAAGCTTAACACATAAGGTTGAAACCCGATTAACAACAATACAAGAGAATCGTTTTATGACGCCTCGGAGAACGGAAATGAAGTTACAGACGTTTTTGAGCGGAGCATTGAATTTGCAGGCTCGTTCAATGTTGGTTTTTGATAATGTTAGAATTAACGCGTTGTCTGGAGTTTCATTTTAATACAAATAAAAAATTGTAGTCTAGAACGCGGCATTACAACATTTCAAACATTATGTCACTTGCACTAAGTATATAATATTTGTCTCGCTTTTTGGTGTTGGGCGATGCATAAAATCTTCAAGAAAAGGCGCCGTACCTACTGGCAATGCGCGTCGAGCAAATGGTTCGAAAAATCGGCCAAGAGCGAGTTGGACACGCCCAGAATAGGGTTCCGCAGCTGTTACGAATAAATCCTTGCAAATCTTATTAATTTTACTATTAATTATACTGTCCGTATTAAACAAGCAATATTTTATAGGTCAGGCTGCTATTTACTCTCAAACCACTAATAATTCTCAAGCAAAATTAGCCGTTATAGTTTTCCTTGTTAATTTGAGATATTTCCTCCCATACTGATTCTTTTAGGGCGGGGGGGGGGGGGGGGGGGGGACGCTCGATTTTAACAAAAAACTCACTTTAAAGTTCGGTTTCGGTTCGGTTTAAAGAATTTATTCTCATAAGAACAAAAGTACATGTTCACTTAAATGAGAACTTACAAGCTATACATAATAATTAATCTAAGATAGTAGTAACAAGTAACATGCAAGTAACATAATATTAATCTAATCTAAGATAGGTAGTAACATACTTATTACATTTATGCAATACTAAAAAGTTATATGCTCCTGATTTTTATTACAAAAGGTGCTATGAAAGTTGAATAACGTTTTATTCCATCCACAAGAACCTAAAACAATCGGAAGATAAAACTACCTACTTTAACCAGCGCAACCAAGAACCTAATTGAACATGTGGATTTTTAAATTATACGTTAAAGGCTACGGAGGGTAAGTCCTCATGAGGTGTTTAAATAAAATAACCTGACTGCAAAATTTGAGGCTGGACCTCAATTGACCTGGTTTGATTCCCGGTCGTGGGAGGTGTGTAAAAAATACGAAGTATACAAAGATTTGGACTGGGAAATAATAAACATACCCCGTTATCATGTTGCATATCCATTGAAACTAAGTCATAGGGTTGTCGCACAATATTTATTTCATTGTCAATGTGGCATGTGACATATTAGTATGTAAAACATTTTTGTTCGAAGAATTTTCATTAGTTGGCTCAATAAATTATTGTATTTCATTGTATTGTTAAACTCTTTATTGCACATAAAAACACATGAAAATAACATACACCGGATTAGGCTGCGTATCCACCGGAGCTGTGCGAGGATGTGTTGCGAGGGATCTGTTTGTCATGAACCAATAGAAACACTTCATTTAAAAGGTCCTAAGTGAATGAAGTGTTTTTATTGGTTCATGACAAACACATCCCTCGCAACGCATCCTCGCACATCTCTGGTGGAAACGCAGCCTTAATTATTAAGAGTTTTCTTCTAATTTCGCCATCAGCTCTCTTTTAAACAGGGAAAATTCAGCGTGATCATTAAGGAAATTCATGATTTTAACTGAATACTAAGCAAACGAATAGGGATGACGACTGGGTTAAAAATTGGTCATTCTAATTAGTCCGTCATTTAGATTATGAGAAAATATGGGACACGTATTTTTTGGTTTATCAAATTATTAAAAAACGACAAAGATATAGATCATCAAACTTCCGGAGTGGGGGCTTGTGACGTCACCCTTAGGTAAAAATTGTACCATATAGTGACGTCACTCGAAACTTCGAAGCACTGTATCCTCCTCATTTTTTGTTTGTCAAACAAAAGAAAAAATACGTGTACAATATTTTTTAATAATCTAACTGACGGACTAAACAGTTTTTTTTAGTCGTCTAGCCTATTATATACGACATTAATTAATATTGACAAATAAATTACGCAACCACCTATTATGGAGTTTAAAAAGAGAATAAAACCCTCTTTTAATTACGGGCTGAAAGAGGTTTTATTTTGGTTTAAAAGTTAAAATATATAAATTAAAAAAAGGTGCATTAAATTATATCTACCTAGGCACGCATTAAAAAAAAATATGTGCAGTGCCATCCCTTGCTTTTTCAGTGATTCTGCAACACTGATAACGGGGTGTTATAATAAATTTAATGTGATTAGAAAACAATTAAATACAAAATATTATAAGAAGTATTGATGCCATTGATGGAGTCGAAGTAGGTAGGTACTGGCCATATAGATAATGACACTTGACTTGATGACTTAATATGTCAATTCCTGCATAGTGTAATTTATTTTCCGAAGTGCGAAGAAGGAACATTTTAAAATGGAAAGCGATTCGACTAATTATAAATTCGAAGATATATTGTTTTTAAAACGAGGTCGTGGTCACGTACTGGAGCTTGATAGGTGTGACTATTATTATAAACAACCTATGGTTCCGGAAATTCTATTTGGCGTTGCAGTAAATACGAAACAAAAAAATGCGTTGGCAGTATTTAACGATTTCATTAGTGAGTATTGACAACATTTCATTTTTGTCACGTATTAACCGACTTCAAAAAAAAGAGGAGGTTCTCAATTCGTCTATATGTTTTTTTTTTTTGTATGTTTGTTACGCGATTACTCCCTCAATTGTGAACCGATTTTCAAATTTTTGTTTTGTTTAAAAGAGTATACTCCTGAGGTGGTCCCATTGGCACCAAGTCAAGATCTGATCATGGGATCCTAGAGAAATCGAGGGCAACCTTCAAATTTTACAGGCAAACCTATGGTGATTTTAGCATTTTTAGCATTAAATGAAGTATTTGCATTCAGAAAGTATAATTTGGTAAACTGGACCTGACGAAGAAGACCGCTCATGGCCAACGGAACTCCTCAACGGGTCAAATCTTGCAAGTTAAATTTGACCCACTTCCCGGTTTCCAATTGAGCTAAAATTTTACAGGCATGTGTAAATTGGATGACAATGCAATATTATTATGACATGGAGCTGATCTGATGATGGAGCGGAAATGAAAATATGGCCTAGTGGTTAGAGAACCTGACTACGAAGCTTGTGGTCCCGGGTTCGATTCCCGCGTCGGGGCAGATATTTGTATGAAAAATACGAATATTTGTTCTCGGGTCTTGGGTGTTTAATATGTATTTAAGTATGTATCTATCTGTATAAGTATGTTTATCCGTTGCCTAGTACCCATAACACAAGCTTTGCTTAGCTTACTTTGGGCCTAGGTCAATTGGTGTGAATTGTCCCATGATATTAATTAATTAATTATTAATAAAACTATACGACCACATTGAGTTTGGGCTCATTCTTATGAAGTGTAACATTATTGCGACAAGGGGTTGCGTCCGGATGCTCTGGAATGCATGGAAATAATTAGGTACAACACTATGGGGTCTATTATTAATGAACAGATAAATTTAGTATCTTCTCCTTTACTGCGGCTTGGGTCTAATTTGAACAGTTAGTATTAATAAAATATGCCTTATAAATAAATAAACAAAAATTCAAGGTAGTTTTATAATATGTCAATAAAAGTTAATTTTTGTGGGGTAGTTTGAGAATAAGAAAAATAAAGTGGGTACTTGTGAAGTAACAGTGACAAGTTAAAACATTTGTTTTGGTTTGTTAGTTTAACATTTGGTAGCATAGCATACGGTTGTGGTAACTCTGAAGATGAACTCTGGTTGAGTTCGAAACGCGTCAGTGTAGCTTGGTGGTGGTGATGGTTGGGTTTATGTGATTTGTGTGTTCGTACAGTGTGGCGGTGGAGGAACTGCATGAACACACATTTCTTGCATAAACGTAACTATTGTAAGGTCGCGGGTGAGCAAAGTAATTGTTTTAGTTCATTAATATGGACCTCCGCAAAGTAACGCCTGATTCAATAAATTATAAATCATTCGATATGTCTTGACGAGTACTTTAATCCTAGATGGTAACTAGGGTCTGAAAATGGAGTTGGAAGGTGACCATAAGAACTCCGTAATAAAACGACATAACCCCATCGAGTTTGGGCCCCCCGCAATAAAAAAATACATACTTTCAAACCACCGCCCGTTTAACCTGGTTAGGTTCGTTAGTTACCTTGAGCTCCTCAAAGTGGAAATAGAGGAGGGAGGGCTCGGGGGGTGGAGCCCCCAGCAGTAAAAAGTACTGTCAATCCGCCTCCCGTTTAACCTAACCAAATTCGTTAGTTATTTTGCGTCTCTCAGAGTGGAAATCGAAGCCTTGGTACTGGAAAGGGGTTCGGGAGGAGGAGCCCCCTGTAATAAAAAGCACCTTCAAACCACCCCCTGTTTAACCAGGTTAGGTTCATTAGTTATCTTACGTCCCTTAGAGTGGAAATAGAAGGCCGCTCTTGGAGGGGGGCTCGGGGGGCGGAGCCCCCCGCAATAAAATATACTCTAAAACTACCTCCCGTTTAACCTTGTTAGGTTCGTTAGTTATCTTGCGTCCCTTAGAGTGAGAAGGGAAGCCTAGCCACCGGAGGGGGGCTCGGGGGGCGAAGCCCCCCGCAATAAAAAAATACTTTCAAAGCATCCCCCGTTTAACCTGGTTGGGTTCGTTAACTACCTTGCGCTCCTCAAAGTGGAAATAGAGGGGGGGCTCGGGGTGTTTTACCTTCAAACCACCCCCCCGTTTAACCTGGTTAGGTTAGTTAGCTACCTTGCATCCCTCAAAGCGGAAATAGAAGTCCCGCCCTTGGAGGGGGGCTCGGGGGGCGGAGCCCCCCACTATTAAAAGTACCGATAAACCACCTCCTATTTGACCTGGTTAGATTCGCCAGTTATCTTGCGTCCCTCAGAGTGGAAATAGAAGCCTCGGTACCGGTAGAGGAGCTTAGGAAGCGGAGCCCCCCCGTAATAAAAAAACACCTTTAAACCACCCCCCGTTTAACCTGGTTAGGTTCGTTAGTTACCTTGCCATTCTCAGAGCGAAAACAGAAGCGGGGCTTCGTCTACTGGGTACGACTACGCATCTTTTTTATACCAAAACAACTAAAAAGCCAAAAATAAAAAAATTTAAATAAAAAATAGAACCGCCTTCAAAAACACCCAAAAAAATATTAAATAAAAATTTAACCGACTATAATGAGCATTATAATATCTTTCTACTAATCTGTTTGAAGTCGGGCCTCAGCTCGAGCCAACAGGAGTGGACCTAGTAATTAAATTAATAAATAAATATCCCGGGCAGGCAACAGATAAACATACTTGTATAGATAGATACATACTTAAATAGATATTAAACACCCAAAACAAGCATTCGTGTTTTTCATACAAATATCTGCCCCGACGCGGGAACCGAACCTGGGACCTTAAGCTTTATAGTCGTAATTTAACTTACCTACATAGATACCTACTATCTATTGGGCTTCTACCACTCCTGCTAACTCGTGCTGAGGCCCGACTTCAAACAGATTAGTAGAAAGATATTATAATGCTCATTATAGTCGGTTAAATTTTTATTTAATATTTTTTTGGGTGTTTTTGAAGGCGGTTCTATTTTTTATTTAATTTTTTTTTGTTTACTTATGTATTTTATGGGTCAACCAATGATTATTATTATCGTTACCCATAGTACAAGCCTAGAGCTTAGTTTGGGACTAAGTCAATTTGTGTGAGATTCTCCCCTGATATTTATTTTGTATTAATTGCAGTCCGAAAAAAAATCATAAAAATCAAACAGCACTCAGCTGAAAACTGTAAGCTCACTAAAGATGAAAAGGCAGTTAAAGTAGCTTTCGCGGCTTGTATGGCAGAGGCAATCCGTGGCGAAGACACAATACCGGCAATATATAAAAAGGCAGTAGCTTCGCTCGAAGACGACGGTATACCGTTTGTCAGTAAAATACCGACTTTTAATAGAATAAAGTCAACAATGTACCGGAAACGTAATCAGGAAGCACAGGTTGAGAGGTTGTTTAGTGGAGTTGCCTTAGAAGTAGAAGTACCTTCGCAGTTTTCAATTTTTTTGTTAACTGATTATAAAGATTTCGACAAAAGCATTATTATGTTTTGCTCCGAAAAGGCAAAGCAACTTATAAAAGGTAATTCGACTACAAATTACTTCTGTGACGGAACTTTCGAAGTTTGTCCAAAGCCATTTGTACAACTATACACCATACATGGAGATTTAGGAAGTACTGAAGATTCCACGAATATCATTCTCTTAATTTACAGTTTAGTAACTGATAAAACTAAGGAAACATAAAAGTATTCTGGAGCTCATTGAATCGGAGTTCCCCGACTGGGAGCCTTCAACATTTGTAACTGATTTTTAAATGGCTGCAATAGCAGCTATAAAAGACGTATTTAAAGCAAAACACCATGGATGCTATTTCCACTTTACACAGGCATTGTGAAAGAAAGCAAAAAAATTAAACTTAACCAAAGATGTTAGTTTAAAATTGATTGTTGGCTTGTGTTGCACTCCTCTACCACTCTGAACCAGTGATATAATTGAAGAAGGATGGGCGTATATCCAATCCGTAACTATAGTTGACGATAATCTGAGAACGTTTATAACGTACATGACCAAATTTTGGATGAAAAATTACATGCGACACAGTTGGAGCTGCTTTGGCTTGCAACATAGAACTACGAATGCAGTGGAGTCATGGCATCACCAGTTTAGAGGCAGTTTTAAAAAAAACCCGCACAGTTGCTCCTGTTTTTGATAAAGTTAGAACAAGATGCAAAATTTTATAATACTCAAGCATCAAAAATTTTTAAATCGCAAAAATACAAAATTAAACGAAGGATGAAAATAATAAATAGAGATCGCTTCATCGAAGATAAGCAAAGGCAGTTAATAATTGGGGACATTTCAATAGAACTTTTTATGTATTGAGTTTTTTTTTGCAAATTTAATAACACTCCTGTAAATCTTAATGTAGTTGGTTTTGTACGTGATAACTGTTTCATAATTGATGGCTGAATCACTACTCATTGGGAATCGTTTCATTTGGCTCGATTTTTTAATCCTCGTGTAATCAAACTTAACTTATTACTAATATTGTCTTTAATATTCACAATTTGTTTTGGAAAACTCTTTCTGAAGAGATCCTAAATTATTCCATTTTACTCCTATAATACGTTTTCGAAAATTATCATTGTTTTTGCTATTAAAAAGTCGTCGTTTGACAATGATGCTCCTTTTCTTATTATTAGATTTGTTGAAGTTTGAACAAGTTACATTGCAAAATAACCCTGCGTGGCCATCTGACAGTCCGTTAAACTCAATTTTAATATCATATCATCTACAGACGACTCGGGATGATTTGTTGAAAAATTGTCCAGACATGATTGAGCATTACGACAACTGTACGTCGTCGATATGGTTAAAGGTCTGAAGTTATAGCATTGTATACGTAACATCGTTGTAAATTGACTCCTTTGTTCATTATCTTTTAACAAATCTACATTAAAATCACCGCATATGATACAATCTTTGTTAAAAAAAATGTTCAAGGAGTTTCTCAACTTGTTCCATGAAATTGTCAAAAAACTTCTGGTCCTCGTTTTTGTAAATACAACAAATATTTAAAATTGCTTGTAACATCTTTGACACCACACACTTCAAAGTAGACCATTTTGTACAATTTTTTGTATATTTCCAATTCCTCATAGACACAGTCGTTAAGTCCCATTATTAGACTATCTCCTCTTTTCATGTTACGTCTAGTATTAGCTGAGATTAAATTATAAATATGTTATGAAAAGAGTTCAACGTTATTATTACTTAAGTGCTCTGTTAGACATACATATTAAGGTATGTTCTATAAGCAAAGTGTTCACATTTTGAAGAAATTACCTTGATTCCAAAGTTGTTAATGTGCCCGGAATGCTCATTAAACATTTTTAGTGTTCCGTACCCAAAGAGTAAAAACGGAAACCCTATTACTGAGGCTCTGCTGTCCGTCCGTCCGTCCGTCCGTCCGTCCGTCCGTCTGTCACCAGGCTGTGTCTCGGAAACCGTGATAGCTAGAGAGTTGAAATTTTCACAAATGATGTATTTCGGTTGCCGCTATAACAATAAATACTAAAAAATGGAATTAAATAAATATTTAAGAGGGCTCCCATACAACAAACATGATTTTTTTGCTCGTTTTTGCTCGATATTGATAACGGCAACAGGTGAAATATTCACAGAATATTTAATTATATATTGACTTTAAAAATAAATCGTTTAATTAAAATAAAAAACAGATAAAAATCAGCTGTTACTCACCGGCTTCGCACAACGGTGGCAAAATACTATTTTTGAACCTCAGGGCACCTGTTGCTGATTATAGTAAATAAAAAAAATTACTAGATGGCAAACACTTTATTAAAATTAAGTCTTTCAAGGTTAACACTAGAATAAAGTTTGGGACTGACCTTTTTCACTTTTAAATCACACTCTTACACTGAATTTGTAGCAGCAATCCGCGAGACTGTTGAGGAAGCAGCCTACTTCAGGTGTCTTGTCCTGGAGTCACTTCCCACTCAAGTTACCCTCTGCAGTTCAGGTTAATGAAGCCAAAGAGATAAGCCAGCACCGAGCTTGAGGACCCGCCTTTTTAATGCGATGCGATACGATACGATGCAATGCTACGCGATACGATGCGATATGATGCGATACGATGCGACCCCTAAGAAAACAATAAAAAATCGGTTGAAGATAACAATAGCCATGGTGTGCCAAACGGACACATACCATATTAAGACAAAGAGCTACTTACATTTGCTGGGTTTGAGGAATTTAACTAAATATCTGCCATCCGGTTATTTTTAATATAGTTATTTAAACATGGGCTACTGTTTTCCCTAAGAAATATTACTAATTTCTATTTTTAATTAAATCGGTAAGTAGATGGTATTCTAAACTTTTTTGTTCTAAACGGCCGCTCTTGAAATGGCCAAATTGTGTGGTGGCGCTGTATTTATGCGGCGGTTTTGGGAACTATTTCATTCGAGTCATTTGATGGATGAATGAGCTGACAGTTGTTACCGACAGTTTAAGCACGATGCTACAGTTCGCCGCGAGAGGGCGCTGATATCAATTTTTCACGTTACAAGGGTGGCTCCCATACAACAAACGTGATTTTTATAGATAATTGTACGGAACCCTTCGTGCGCGAGTCCAACTCGCACTTGGCCGGTTTTTTTATCATAACTAAGATGCAGATTAGAATCTAGTAAATATGCATATTCATATTATATATATCGTTTCGTCAGAGGACAAAATATATCATTGAAGACTTCCACTCTTTTATTGTAAATGTTTGCAAAGTGCTACAGTTGAAGACTGGAACGCATAGAAAATTACATTAGTATGCGAGATACTTCGTATAGCACTTTTAATAAAATACACTATGCTGACCTCACCTATGAATATAATGCAGTAGTCATTCATCGTATAGTTACTCACTTTATTATGTAAATTATTAAGGACCATACTGAGGCGGCAGCCTCAAGGAGAAAAACCATAAGTGACAAAAAGTAAGTTTCGAGATAAATCCAAAAAACTTTGCACTTCTGTTTAATTGCTTTAACTTCAAAGTACAAAGTTGAAACTTGCGTTTTTAAAAAAACGAATATAGCATAATTATTATGCATTACAAACTTTTCAATTATCTATTTGAGGAAGGTTTATATGTATAATACATGCATAATAAACTAACGAAGGAGCTTGATATTGACGTGTTTAATGTTAACACTGACACCTTGAGACGTACTTTGGTGAATCGATTTTTTGAGAGCGTGCATTGAGCGTTGTACCTTACTGTAGCCTAAGTTTGTTAGGTTAGGAACTTGATTATTTTTGTATTGTCACTAAGTAGTTATTTTCTCTTTTTTCTGTGTCCGAAGGTACTGTGTGTGGGCATACTGCCTTATTGTTACAATATAATTGTCGGCGAGAACCTGTTATTGGCTTGCTGTATTTACTGTAATGTTTAAGATGTATTGTATAAGCTGTTGGTTCTCCATAAATAAATAAATAAATAAATAATATAGTTGTACCCGTGCGAAGCCGGGGCGGGTCGCTAGTGTTCTTATATATTTGTTCGCAACCATGTAAAAAACAGATAAAAGTACAGGAGTAGGAAAAGTTAAAAATCACGTAGGGTAGGTGTTGCTACATTAAATACGACACTTTCTATTTTAGTCGCATTATATTCAGATTAGATCAAACCTTACGTTTTAAACCTCTGCAAGATTGGGTATTTTTTTGTGACAATTTACAAAAAAAAAAATTAAATATTCATTTAACATGATAAAAATATTTTAGTATTCGTAAATGTGTACATATTCAGTAAAATCAAGCGTAGGTAATTATATGTTATTAGAATTGAACGGACTGAAGTAAACTGCTCAATTATTTTAAAATAATAAATATTGAGCATGAACCAAACATTGTCTTAGAAATAACCTCTTTAATGGTTTGTTTACATTATTTTAAATACCTAAAGGTCTAAAGCATAGGTTAAGCCGTTTCTGAGATTAGCGCGCACAAACGCACAGACAAACAGATAAACAGACAATAATTCTAAAAATCATTGTTTTGGGTTCTATTGCGCTAATAATTAGCCCTAGTGACAGTTTTTCTCAAATATCTTCAATGTACAGACACCGACTTGTTACAGATTTATTATATGTATAGATATAGAAGATGTATAGATAGATAGAAGATAGATATAGAAGAATAGATTGTCTATTTCGTCTTTGCTGTGTTCTTCGTTTGGCATTTTGCGAGCGTTATTACACGCAGCATGACATCCTGCACATTTCCAAGACTGTTTACTGTTGTGTGACATGATTATGAATCTTTTAAATGTAATGTTTGTAGTACAGTCTAAATGCAGAATACTATTACAAGTGCAGCATTTTAAAAATTCTTTGCCTATTATTTCACTTGTGCATTTCGAGCACTTCGTTTTTTTACTTCCATCTGAGAAGGACATGCATTATGCTTTTTTAAACTACACTATGGCTTTATATTTATTAAGGTATCATAAATAGCTATTAGCTATTTATTATTTTATAACCAGCATTGTAGCTTAAAGCGGCAATGTAAAGCATCCACTACAGTGACTTTTGGTGCGAGCGAGCGTTCACGCGCATGCGCGAGCAACGAACGATGAGCTGATGAACCCGCGACGAGAACGTCGTTAAGTGCGCTGTATATCGCGTCGCCGTCGCTTACGCGTTTGACTGCTCCGCACTGTTATCACTGGTGTTACTCATTAGAAGCGACGGAATTGACGCTAAAATTTGAATTTATGGAAACAGTGCTAATTTAAATGCTACTGATACATACTACAATATATAACTTCAGAAAAACTAGATATTCAATTTAATCACAGTAGCACAGTGTTAGATAGTTCACCAAAATCAAAAACTAATCACAGCAGTCAGCTGATCGGATTCCTCGAGGCGAGGACGATTTCCAGGAATTCTTCGGCCGCGGACTCTAGTATTTTTATACTGTGTGATAATACGCTGAAACGACGTCGCATGCGAATTTACGAGCAGACGCTCTGTCTTCATCATTTTATGTTAGACGTGGACAAATCCATCGCTTCTATGATATTGAACAAAACTAAATACTTCTACTCTACTAGCTAGATGCTAGCTTCCTTAGATTACTAACATTAGCTTTCTAAACTAACTGAAAAATTAGCCTAGTATGGGCATTTTCTCAGGCTCAACTTTTAAAATCCAGGAAATCCAGAGATTAAATAGAAAAAAACTCGCGTGCCTTTCTCAAAACTTAACTTATTTGGAATGTCTCCCGGATTTTAATAATGTCGAATGTGGCACTCCAATTACCTACGGCAGAAATTTAAACCTGATGCCTTCCCGTTTCAAAAGAGCCTCACACTTAGAAAGGGTATCTTTGAAAGATATTGGAAAACCTGCGGGGGCAAAAATGGACGGGCACAGTTTGCTTCATTCGTCACTGAGGCTTTGAGATTTCTTTGGGAGTGCTACCTACCAACTTATATTGAGTTTTTCCACAACTTTTGTTACGTATTGCTTTGCTTTTGATAAGTGACATGAACTTTTCTTAAACATTTTATTATTTACTGGATATATTTTAGGTTTATTTTATAGGTTTCTTTATTTATATTTATGTATAGAATTAAAAAAATATATTATAGCTTTTACTAGTTATTTCTGACTTTTTAATTTACTCTTTGTCGGTCTCTTGCTAAATGCTCCTCTCATCCACTCAAAGGCTGACTGCCTGACTGGTAGAGCTCTCTTGAAGGGATAAGTTCACCTCTGTACATGTATCTCAACGGTTGTCAAGTGTTAATTTTTGCTTTGTTTTGTACAATAAATGGTTTACATACATACTTATTATAAAGTAATAAAGTGTCTTAAAATTAATACAAAATGTCTCAGCAGCAAAAGTTTTTTTTTAATTGAATTCAATCAAATATGAAGTCACTCTTTCGATGAATGATTGCATGAAATCATTTATTAGTCACAATAAAAAAATCCTGAAACAAACTGAAACTTTATATAAAGGGGTGGTCAGTTAAACTAACCTGCAGGAATATTTTGTATAATATATATTTTAAAACACGCTATATAAGTAGAGTTCCGGACTTTTAGGTTTTTTTAGGTCTCAATTTTGAAGCAGCTTTTATAATTTTATTAATAGTGAATTAAGGAGAAAACTTTTATTTACATTTTAAAATTAATAAAAATGTAAAGATAATAAAGCGTAAAGACGATATAAAAATCTCAGAGCAATTATTTAGTAGTTGAATTTAGAACTCTGGTGAGCTTTTTGATGAAGGAAAACACACTTAAAAAACCTGCGCACATCAACACCCTGCAGTCAAAAGAATTATAGCTTATTTGAAGAATATAGACCCGCAAGAAGATTAACTCACTTTTCGTCGTATATACTAAAGTATTTAGCGCAACTCATTTCTTTAACACAGCAGATACGCTATTTGAAACTAGGGATCACCAACGCTGATCCAAATTATTTTCAAACATCTTTGTCCATGATTTATATTATAATACGCCTTACATTTGCGTATTGCATCTGTTTTATTACAATTGCAGATTATGTATTAAGCCCACTCTAGACATGCGAAAAAAATTGTGCAAGTTTTCAGAGTCAAAGTTAAAGTGTAAGTCAAGTTAAAGTGATTAATCGAGCGTCGTAATATTTAACACCTAATTCATTTTCCATAATTTTATTGTAGGTCTACACTAGGGTTTTCATCTTGTCATGAGTTGCTGCAGCGCAAAACTGAAGGGCATTACGAGTAAGACAGTGCGAGAAATTATTATGAGTGTAGCAATACATTGCTATTTATGATCGACTATTTAGAAATCCATAGTCGCGCGACAACGCAATGTAATTAAACTCGTACGATATTTCTTGCAGTTTGAAGCTACCTATATACAGGTAGACTTGTGGTCGTTTAGATGGTATTCGAGATGATCAAAGGAGAGAACCGCCTTATCTGAGAACCCTCTTCAAAGCTGACATCTAAGTTATCAGTGCGAAGCCAAGGTAATCTCAGCCTTACTACATGTATGATTCAGGATCCCACGTGACTTGTATGGACTTCAGTAATAAAGGAGTGCATTAAAAAGCTACTCAAATCAAATGCTAGCTATGTAGTCGTCATTCATTTTTCTCTATAATATTATATTTAGTACTAATTGGTGCCTGATAAAATAAGTTTTTGGCGACTGTATCTTTTGATGACCGTACTTTAACAAAAGTTTTTTTGCTGACTTAACTTACATTGTAGTACAAATCCGCTCCATGTTTCGAGTCGAGGCTATTATCCTTTGCACCTGCGGACATAATTCTGGCCGGAACACCAGAAATTCACTATATTATAGAGTCGGCATTTGCCGCACTTATTAAAAACAGTCTTGTTAAGGACAGCAGAGGCTCCCTGCGACAGGGTTCCGCCGAGCGCCACGCACGAGCTTGTCAAGGTATAGATCGTATCATTCATGATGAAGCGTGCCGTGGTTCTTATTGCAATGTCCTTAATGTCTAATTTTGACAAATTCACGTGTCTTTGTGAATGGCGCTAGCTATACGAGATAACTGTATTGTCACCAAATTTACATTAAGTAAGTATGCCTAATTGGGATGTACCAAAAAAAATAACCTATAGTTTTTATATTTTTTTTGGAAAGAATAGGATATTTTAAGATATCATTTTGATCGATTTTGAATTTGGTTGAGTATTTAATTTTTTATAATTTTTTTTAGAAATACTTTGGATGACGTCACAGTGAGAGAGTCACGTTCCATTGCCTACAAAAATTCAAGCCGTACCTACATAACATAATCCGTGGCACTACTGATTTGTCTTGTCACTGTCAATAATACAAGCACGGCTTAGGGTCCTAAATGAACCATGACAAATAGTTTTATTTATTTATCTTCTTTTAGCTTCGATTATTCCTGTTTGTTTAATGGTGTGATAGTAAATAGATATTTTTTACTAAAATCTGATATTTAAATTCTTTCATATTTACTTGTAACGTAGTGATTTAATAATTAAATTTGTAAAAATACATTGCGAGTATTGTATACATTTCGGACTTTATGATAAATGACAACTGTTTAAAGCCAGGTGCGCGTCATGTGATTAAAGTTCTGTCTTTGTCACTCTTTGCTATTTTAAGCAGGACAGCAACATTTCAAACTGTCAATTTGCTTTAGAGTGTATACCTGCTTTATATCTGCCTATGTGACGATTCACTGCAGGGGTGAAATGAAGGTCATTACTTAAATTTTCTTTATTTAATTCAGTTTATCATATTTCTGGAATCTGATTTCTGAAAACGATTCACAAAGCCTATTTCTCCAAACGGTTTTCGATTTATTATACGTTGTCAAAAATTGGGACATCCCAATTTAGTTCAATCGAATTCCAAGATGTGTTCGAAAATGGTTTTGAATTTTGTAATCATACCACGGATACGAACTTTGAATGTTCGCGCAATAAAACCTTTTTTTAACCGACTTCAAAAAAAGTAGGAGTGGACCTAGTCATCTACCTTACCCACATACTTCCTATTGGGTTTCTACCTTGTTCGCGCGCTAAAACCTCTTTTTAGTTTATAAAGTGCAGGGGTGCTCTCTGGCTCCAAGAAGAAAAAACTACTACTGTCTGTCATATTAAATTTACTGTCATCTATAACCGCATTTAAGTTACAATATTAATAATAATTGTGCATGAAATCTTATTACCACCGCATCTTCCAACCTATTATACAACATCGGTCGGAGCTTCAAACAGGTGAGTGCTTCTGCACTTGTTCCAAATTCCATTTTTGCACCAGCTGGCTCCTGGCCTTCCGTAACCCCTTAAAAATTGGCTATTTACATGCCATAACACTACCACTCCTTTTTTTTTTTTTTTTTTTTTTTCGGTAGGAAAATGCATTACGCATACTCCCGCGCGTGGGGACTACGCGGGAGTTATGTGGGACTCTCCTCCCCCGCCCCTCCCCAGTGAAAGGGGGGGGAGTCCTACCCACTAAAAACCTACCGGTATTCCGTCTCTTGCCATTTGCGGTTGCCGTGGGAGCAAAATGGGACACCACAGCAACCGCTGGCCGCCTCAGCCTATGCTGGGGCCCCGCGCCAATACAGGGGGAAGTCGGGAAAAATTGACTCCCCCCTAGACCTGTGGGCCATGAGGGCCGGCGGGGGATCCCCACCCCCCACCGGCTGGCACCACTAGGGGGGGAGGGCGGCGAATTGCCGCCTTCTCCTCCCTGTCCGTCTGCGCCGAAGTGGGTTCGCGAGGGGATCGTTCTCGCGTCCCCGCTCCTTCTCCTCCTTCTGCGACATAACCTCTTCGCAGAAGGAGGCGACGGCCTCCCAGGACCTTTCGCTGTCCAGCATAGCCTTTACGACGCTAGGGAGCGAGAGGTCACCACCAATTGTCACCACCAGGGTGCGGCGCTGGGAGCACCAAGCGGAGCACACCTCTAGGGTGTGCTGCGCCGTGTCCTCGCTGGCGCCGCACTCGTGGCACGCCGCCGTCTCCTCTCTTCGCGCAACCTTGTGGAGGTACCGTCCGAAGCAACCATGCCCGGACAGCACCTGCACAAGGCGGAAGGTTAGGGGACCGTGTCCCCTCCTGCACCATTCTTGGAGTACCGGTCGGATGGCTTGGGTTGTGCGGAGACCAAACTCCGCGTCTGCCAGCTCATCTGCCCAGCGCTCCAGTACCTCATCTTTTTGCTGCTCACGTTGGTGAGCCACTTCTTGCGGGGCGAGCGAATCACCCCGCTCCCTCCTCTCGGTCCGCGCCCGATACGCGTCGGCTAGCACCCGTGCCTCGATCTCCCAGGGAGGGGTGCCAGCCAAGGCGCCTGCCGCTGCCCAGCCTACTGTGCGATAGGCACGGCACATCCTCACCGCCATAATCCTCTGGGGCTTTCTTAGGAGGGCTTTTGTGGTGGCGGTGAGGGCATCAGCCCATATAGGGGCCCCATATAGGGCCATACTTCGTATGACCCCTGTGAAGAGGCGTCTGCAGGGGGCATCGGGCCCACCCATATTAGGCAGGAGCCGCCCTAGTGCTCCAGCCGCGCCCACAAGTCGGGGAGCCATTTTGCGGAAATGCTCTCCGAACTGCCATTTTCCGTCGAGAGTAAGGCCCAGATACTTGATATGGGCCTTCACCTTGACGGTCTCCCTATTCAGTTGGAGGCATGCTCCTCGGGGAATCCTCCACCTTGGTCCCCTGAAGCAAAGGGCCTCGGTTTTGGGCAGCGCTACTGTGAGGCCTAGAGCCTCAATTCGCCGGACCACAAGCTCTGCCCCCACTTCGGCCCTTCGCGCCACCTCCTCGTACGTGGTGCCCCGGACGGCAATTAGTGTGTCATCTGCATAGCAGATGACTGCCATTCGAGGCAGAACCTCCCCGCGGATGGCCCAGTCGTATCCGATGTTCCAGAGCAGGGGCCCGAGAACGGACCCCTGCGGGACGCCACTGGCCATCCGTCTCTCCATCCTTATACCCCCCCTTCCCGTGTAGAGCACTACCCGTTCCGTCAGGTAGTGCCCCACAATTCTCTGGAGGTAGAGGGGAATACCGTGGTACCGGAGCGCCTCTTCTATCACTCCAAAGGGGAGGGAGCCGAAAGCGTTGGCGATGTCGAGTGATACCGCCATGGCCCCCTGCCCCCTCGTTGCCGCTTGCTCAGTGAACCCTTTCAGGGTCGATAGGGCATCCAGTGTGGACCGCCCCTCCCGGAACCCGAATTGGTTCACTGAGAGCTCCGGCCCCACGTCTCCCAGATGCCGGGTGATACGGGAAGCGATCACTCGTTCGAGGAGCTTCCCAGTCTCGTCCAGCATCACCAGCGGCCTGTATCCTGAAGGGGAATCCGGCGGTCGACCCTCCTTCCGCAGAAGTACAAGCCGCCCCTCTTTCCAGCAGCTTGGGAATTGCCCCACTGTCAGGCACTCCTCGAAGAGCGCTCGTAGGCGGTCTCCGAGATGCCCGAGGGCGATAGCGAGGACTTTTCCGGGCACCCCGTCCGGTCCGGGAGCCTTCCGACACCCCTTGAGGCGGCTCACCATCCGGTCCAGTTCCTCCTCCGTTACTGGGGGAACTTGGGTCACCTCAGGCTCTGCTTCTGGTGCTGCCATTCGCGGCGGCTGGAAAGGGGCGCAGTCCGGAAACAGGCCTTCTACCACCGCGGCAAGGAGTGTAGGCTCGAACTCTTCTGTGGGGGGAGCCGCCTCCAGTTTTGCTCGCACCATTCGATATGGGCGCCCCCACGGATCGGCGTTCAGTGTGGCCAAGAAGTCTTCGTATGCCGAGTTCTTAGCCTGTGCTATTGCCACCGAGAACGCCTTCTTGGCCGCCCGGAGCTCAGTCGGGAGACGCTCTTCCTCCCCTTCTCTGCGGTTCCTTCGCCGCCTGCAGCGGGTAAACGCGCGGCGGGCGGCATCGCTGGCGGCTCGCAGGCCTGAGAGGTCTTGTGACCACCAGTACGTACCTCGTTTGGGGGCGAATTTCTTTGCTCGTAGCATGGAGGCATCGCAGACTGCCGTCAGGTCTTGGCGGAACTTGATAGCCCTCTCTACGACTCCAGCAGGTTGAGGAGGGTCGGCGCACCATGCCTGCACCACCGCAGCCTCTTCCGCGCGATTCTTGTCAATCTGTGATCAGATAGGGTCTCCACCTCTTCTAGGACTCGCCAGTCCCTTACGCGTGTTCCGATGGCAGGGGTTGCGAACATTAGGTCCACAATCGATCCCCCCTGCCACCGGACGCACGTATCAGCGCGCCCTACGTTCTGCAGAACCAGGCCAACCATAGCAGCCCAGTCCCGCAGAAGTGCTCCTCGCTGGTCCGTGTTGGGGGACCCCCACGCCACGCACTTGGCGTTGAAGTCCCCCATCAAGAGTACTTGAGCTGGTGACGCTCTCTGAATCACTGGCTCCAGGCCCGCCAGGAAGAGCTCGAATTCCCTGAAGGGCCTGTTGGGGGAGAAGTAGACACCAATGACGACTACCTCTCCCCAATTGGCCGCCGCGTAGCCAGCGCCTCTCTCTCTCAGGGAGAGGCGCTGTGTGCCTGCAGCTGGCACCACCACTCCCACCAAGCCCTCCGTGTCCTCAACCCAGTTTTGCCGAGGGGGGATGAAGTAGGGCTCAGCAACTACCGCCACATCGATTCGCCACTCGGCTATGACCTGCATGAGCAGGTCCTGAGCGCGAGCCGAGTAGTTGGCATTTGTTTGGAGGAGTTCGTAATGCAGGCGTGCTGGCATTATGATGTCTGGACTATGATCTCCTCCGTGGCCTGCTGCCCGCCGCGCGTGGATAGGGCCCGGATCGAGGGGACCCTACCTTTGACTGAGGGGGGGGCACAGTTAGGTCCCCCCATCACATGCCCGTGAGGGCGTCCCGCCTGGGCGCATACTGAGCACCTGGGCGAAGCCTTGCAGGTGGCCGCTAAGTGCCCTACCCCGCTGCACCGGAAGCATTTCACTCCGTGCTCTGCTTCGGATGGGCACAGGGCCCTGGTGTGGCCCAGCGCCATGCACTTAAAGCAGCGCATGGGCAGGGGCTCTACCGGCTTAACGGAGGCCGTGGACCATCCTACGACCACTTTTCCCTCTTTAATAGCGGCCTTTGCAGCCACTGCAGGGCATCTAATGAGGACCGAGCTCTGTCCCCAATGGCCAGCCCTTATTGTACCCACCTTTTCTTGCTCGGGCGAGCAGTTCCCGATCGCCGCCATAGCCTTCGCAACCTCCTCCCGGCTCACAGTCTCATCCAGACCCGAGATCTTGAGGTCTGCGAGTTTGGTGGGCCGGGAGATTGCTACAGTGTCGCCGACGGCAGCCCGGAGTTTTTCGGCTAAGCGGTCAGCGTTGCTCTCCGGGTTTTCCCCCCCCACCTCCAGCATTTTGGAGCCGGTCATGGTCGTTTTGACCTTTACCGACTCCAAACCTATGTCAGCCAGTCTGATTGAGGCTCTGGCATTGGCTAGAACCTCAGTGTAGCTTACCACTGCCCCTGTTTTTAAGGTAAGCACCACAGCGGCCGTGCGAGGTGTCACAATTTTTTGTGCCTTTTGCAGTGATGTTTTGGGTGGGGCTTGATTTTTGGCTTTCCCCATCCCTCGGTTTGCCTTGCGGCCCACCACCAAGGTCCAGGGCGTGTCTACTGCAAGGGCGTTAGTGGGAGTTAGTTCTGTCTGCTGGCTCGACCTGACTGAGGACTGAGGCTGGGGCTCTGGCCCTGTTTTGGGCCCGCCTCTGGATCTACCGCCTTTGCTAGTGGATGGCTGCGGTCCCTGCTGCCAGCCTTTTCTCGCTTCCACTGGCCGCTGTCGTAGTGGGGGCAGAGCAATAGGCGTGCCTCCCGTTCCGCGCACAACTCTGGTCTTCTCAGCCTCTTGACGGGGCTGGGGCTCCGTATGTTCCGATTGTGCGGGTTTTGTTTTACTGGCAGGACCACTTCCTGCCACTGCCTTCCTTTGTCCCCCCTTTTGTGGCTTATTTCTAGTTTCGGTTGTAGGCCGACTTAATTGAGCTCTTGGGTGGTGTGGTGGCTCCCCACCGAAGTCGGCCACTGAAGTCACAGGCTCCGGGGGAAAGCACCCCATGCGGGCACTTATCATACCACCCACGGTGGCGAGAACGTCCCCTTTAAGTCTTTCTAGGGCGTCGAAAAGCCCAGCGGGTAGTCCCTGTGAGGTGGCTGGTGGGGGTTTCGGCTGGTTTTCTTTATCAGAGTAGGCGGATTTGAGAGCTTTTACCTCTGTCTGCAGGAGCGACAGCTGTTCGCGCATCCTGCGGTTATCGGCCTTCAGTATTCTCATCTCGTCGGACTCTCGCCGGCCATCCAAGTCGTCCATTGCCTGAAGGATGTCCCTGCAGGCCCGGTTCATACGGCCCCATACGGTGCCGCTTATATTTCCGCATTTTCGGGCCTCAGCAAGGACCGTCCTAGCTGCGCTTCGGGTGACCTCGAGGCATTCCTGCCCAGTGGGGGATGTTCGTCCCTCTACGGGTGGACTACGCTCACGCAAGTTTGGGGTGGACTTTGCCCCTTTTTTCTCTTGTTTTCTTTTACGGGGATTGGGCGTCGCTAAGTCCAGCTTTCCCTCAGCCCTTAGGTCTTCGAGGCTTTGGCTCTTTAGCCGTTCGAGCCTCCTTCTCTCTGTGGGTAACCCACCATAGTGCCCTGATGCCTTTGAGCTGCTTCCGGCAGTGTCAGATAGGGTCTTAGCCATCGGTTGGGGGTCGTCTGATACGTCCCCGTGTGCCTTATTCCTATCGGTAGTCTCCAATAGGTCGTCGGCGTCCCTCTCGCTCTCAAGACAATCCTCGATGGTGACGAGGTGCTTCGGGGCTGCCGTTGCCAGTGTGTTCGTTAGCTCCAGCTCGCTGCCACGAGGTTGTCCTTTTGATTTGCGCACAAAGCGCCCATGGCAGTCGCGCTCCAGGCGCGCGCTGCCACCTCCTTTCTCTTGTTTCATTTCCAGTTCCGTAGCCAGGTCATCATTTTTTTGTGCAGATATCATTCCGTTGTGCATTGTACCGTCGGTCGTCGGTGGGGAGTCAGGGCTCCCAATTGCAGGGCCGTGGCCCTCTGAGTTCAATTTGCCCCCCCCAGAATACGAAGGGCTGCTCGCATCCGTGGACACGAGGAGGGATTCTCCTTTTAAGGTACCCTCCTGGGGTAATGTATTTGTAATTGAACTATTCATATCTTCTCTCGTTCCTTTTTTTATGGAGGTGAGGTCCCCCAGGCTCAATTCAAGGAGTAGCGCTCCTCTCCGCTTTGTAGGGGTGAGTTCCCCCGCAGTATAAAGCGCTGCTGCCCGCTCACTACCTTCGTTAGCCTTCCAGTACGCCCTCTGCTGAGAACATAAAGTACCGGAAGCTAACCCTCCGCCTCCGCATCCCCGTAGTCCCCTGATCCAGGGGAGATGGGGAGCAGATAAATAGCGCACCCTTTCACTAGGGCGCGCCTGCCTCGCCTACCCTTGATAGGGTTCGCCGAGGCTGTGCCGCTCTTGGTCACCCTTTCACTTCGAGCTTTAAGGCCCGAAGATCACTAAGGGGCTCAAGCCCCCCCACCACGACAAGGTAGCGACACCCGGGGGGGAACACTACCACTCCTGCTGGCTCGTGCTGAGTCACTGACTTCAAACAGATTAGTAGAAAGATATTTTTATGCTTTTTGTTTGCAGTCGGTGCAGTTTTTATTTCATATTTTTATTGGGTGTTTTTTGAAGGCGGTTTTATTTATTTTTTAGTTTATATAGTGCAGGGGTGCTCTCTGGCTCAAAGAAAAAGAAACCAACCTGTCACTTTAACTTTTCCTTTCATCTTTAACTCGTCGTATTCACCGCATATAAAGTTGCAATATTAGTAATAATTTTATTGTGCTTGAACTCTTGAAAATCTTGCTACCACCGCATTACAGATGCGAAGCCGGTTATTAACGATTTTAACCAAGCGGTTAAAAACGCATTTTTCGTTATTAACGGTTATTTAACCGCATTTTATTACGGTTAAATACTCGCACAGCGTGGTATGGACAACCAAAAAATAATCAGTCAGTATACTTTATGTTCTTTAAATATGATATATAAAATCTAAAATAAAATCTTTATCCTTCGGATACCGATTTTTCACTTCACCTAGGAGTTGACTGCACAATAAAAAAACATTACCCTTTTTCGTTGTCGCAGTCGGATAATTAACCGTTAATAACTGCATTTTATCGGTAGCTAACCATAAATTTGGTTAATTAACGGTAGCTAACGGATTTTTTACAACTATACACCGCATCTTCCAACATACTGCATCATCGCCGGAGCTTGAAACAGGTGAGTGCTTCTGTACTTATTCCAAATTCTCTTTTGGCACCAGTTAAAATTGGCTATTTACACGCCATAACATTGAAAGTTAAATAAAAACTTGTAAAAAACAAAGAACTTTTTCAATACATTTGCTCGAAAAATTCACTTGCAAAGGATGTATACATGACTCGTAAGTTCATTTTACCGCACTAGTGCGATTTTAATACAGTTTTTTAATTCTCCATTTTAAAAGTTTAGGTACAAGCAAAGAGTTTTTTAAGTGACAATAATAAAAAATATCGATTTATACGTAGCAAAATGTATAAAATATACAAAAGTAAGTAATGAATTTGCAAAATTGATTGTAATTATTATAAACTGTAATTTAATTACCACAGATTTTAATGATTTCCAATTTTTATTTATTCGAAAAAATCGCAGTGGCTGAACGCGTCGAACCTTTGCCTGATAATTTTAGTTAACCTAATTCAAAACAAAACTTACGCATGCGCATTACGGACGCGCCATTTTGTAAAACTTTGCGTTGTTTTGAGTTGTTGATTATAGTAATATGTACAAAAACCAAACAAAATGAGTTCTTCAAGTGATGAAGTCGACAATAACATGGAATTAACTCCGCCCGATATTAAGTAAGGCGCAAACCGCGCAAAATAATCTTTGCCACCAATATCTCGAGAAATATGTTTTTATTTTACAATTTTGTGTTATTAATTGCCTATTTTCTCACAAATGTATTGAAAAACGTCGTATGATACACGGTTGGCATGGTTTTACAAACTTATATCATCGAGTTTATCACTCGTCAACTCATTTGTAAAACCATACTTACCAACCTTGTATCACAAATAACTATTACGAAGCAATTTTCTTTCCCTTTAAAGTACGAAAATAAAAATGTTACAGAATGGACAAAAACTCTTAGCCAAAATATTGATCTACTAGGAAACAAATTGTGGTTCACATTACATCAAAAATGACGTCCATACTTATTTTTAGTATTTGTTGTAATAGCCGTCACAGTAATACATAATTGCAAACCGCTTAACCGATTTAGATTAAATGAGGTATGGTCATAGTTTGAGCCCGTAGAAAGGACCCTAAATATAATACCCTAATATATGCAGAGTGTTGAGAGTATTCAATTGATTAATCTATGATATTATAACCCATTCGATATTCAGATACATATTCTATTCTATACATATTATATTCTTAACGATCATTTGAACCACTACGAAAATTTAATTGAAACGAACCAAATAACGATTACCATCATTAATCGCTAAGTAATTTCTATTAAAACAAATACGATTGGAACCTAACAAAGGATCACTTGGCAGTAAAATTAATTACTTAATTAAAACAGACGTGGAATTTAATCCGATCGAATTAAGGTGAGTTACGAACCCTTCAGTCATTGTATAGGTATAGTCAACAAATTAGATTTACAGATTAAACGGTACGGTAAGAACGGTTCTGGTTAAGTTCAAATTAATAGGTATATGGAGGGGAGGGTCATCATAAATCGCGTCAAATAAAACCAACTAATAAGTATTATAAAATCAAACATTAGTGAGCGCGCCTATTTGTGTTTGTTTGTAACTTTTTGCACAAAAACAGCTGGAAGGATTTGTTTGTAATTCAGTATGTATATAAAGCTGGATATTTAAAAATTACAGACTACACTACTGGATACTAAATACAAACTGAAACATGGATGCACAGAAAAAAATCAGAAAAAAGACCAGCGCTGGGAATCGAACCCAAGTCCTCAGCATTCCGTGCAGCTTGCTAAACCCCTACACCACCACTGGACAGGAGCTTAGACACAAATTTTTCCTATACATCGCACATCTCAGCTAGCTTTTAATCACTTTTACAGCGATACTAGCGACATCTACATATGTCATGCTCTCATCGAGAGACGTCAACACTCCTTCGGAACTAACTGCTCACCCGGACCAAGAGATGTCGCCCTTAAGCAATCTAATCAAGATTGGTTTTTGTGGAGTCTTTTTTTTAGTACTGGACATAGATCTCTCTCAAAGAGTTACACGACGATTTGTCCTGCGCTGCCCAGATGCAAGTGGTTCCCGCGATCTTTATCAGATTATCGGTAAATTTCGTTGGGGGCCTTCCTACGCCACGTCTTCCAGTTCACAGTTGAAACTTTAGAACGTTACTGCCACATTGGCCGTCGGTTCTACGAGCAATGTGCCTTGACAACTACCACTTTACTGTGGCAACTCTCCAAGATATGTCAGTAACTTTGGTTCTCCTGCAATTCTATTTCTGATACGATCATGGAAGAAAACTCCGAGCTTAGGTCGCTCTATCGCTCTTTGAGCGAGTTTGAGCTTCCTTATGAGGCCCATTGCAAGCTTTCAATTCCCAGTCTCCCCCACCCTACCCGTCCTATTGACACGGCAAAATGACCTAAACGCAAAATTACCTGAACGCAAAATGACCTGGTTGCAAAATGACCTAAACGCAAAATGACCTAGATGCAAAATCCCTAACTTATGGTTCACGTGAACAAAGCCGCAGATAAAGACTAGTCTTTTATATAATTGTGATCGAACTTCACATGCAGGTTTGACCATTAAAAATGTTCCGATCACGAGTAAACCAAAAATATTTTGATGCAAACCAATTCCCAAAAACGAGGTAAGTACGAATAGGTACGTTAAATGATTTATCGTTGACATTCACCGGTATCGCGCTTAAGTGCGAGGAGACTCGCAGTAATGTAGTGAAATTGGATACTTTGCATTGGAAATAGGAGAAAATTTTTTAAATAAAAATAAAACCTCCTTCAAAATGTATTTTGTTATTTACCTTAAAAGCAAAAATTCCTTGTAGCGTTTCACCTAGTCGCGTTTTGTCGCGGCAGAACAAAATCTCGATAGTCTTTTATACTTGAAGCAATTTAGAAAGAAAGAAAGAAAGAAGACATTTATTCACTTTTACAAGACACACAAATACAAGAAAGTACACACAAATTCATACAAATAAACAAAGTTCACAAAACAACGAAGTGATAAATACACAGATCTGCATGTGTGCCCATGCAAAAGTGAAACGGTCGCTGACTCAGCATTATGCTGAGGCGTTAAACGCGTGCAGCGCTGATTTTCTGCCAGAACCGTATGTGACTCACGGAACGATACACAAATATATGTATTATATAAACTACTTAAAAAAATGATAAATTGATAAAATGATAATGAATTAATAAATAATTTAGATTTACTATTGCGTAGCATAAAATGTAAATAAATAAATACAATAAAGAAAAGTAAACTGCGAAAACATACAGTGGTGGTCATACAATTAAGAACGATTTGAAGTTTCCGATTTTTTTTTATCTAAATCATGTCATATGTCTAGTTGTGTTCCTTCTTAGAAGTAACAAGTTATGTTATAAAATAGCCACATGGATAGAGCAAACGGGATTAAGAATAATAGTGTATAATTGCTAACATTTTTTTTTACAAATTTTATTTGTTCTCTATACTAATAAATTCAAATAGTAATGAAGCTGGACAAATAATTAAGAACGATTTATTAAACTGCTCGAGAGTTGTTTTATATGAAACTTAGATTAAATAAATCATATTAATGTGAAGTTGGTATAGAAAAAAAAGCAATTTAATACATTTGAATTAAAATTAATAGTTAGTAGCATGTCCACGGCTTTTAATTACGGCTTTACACCGGCGAGGCATTGAATCTATCAATTTTTGACATTTCGCAAGAGAAATAGAGTTCCATTCTTCTAAGAAAACGTCGTACAGCTCTCTCAAATTGCCACACTGTCGATATGAAACCTTTTTCTTGACTTCGCACCAAAGATGCTCTATTGGGTTAAGATCTGGGCTGTTGGCTGGCCAATCTAAGACAGAAACTGATTGTGATGTGAGGAATTCCTTAACGGTGCGTGCAGTATGCTTTGGATCATTGTCGTGCTGGAATGTCCAAATAACCGGAAGCACGTCTTCGGCATATGGTAACATTGTTTCTTGCAGTATATTTTTGTATTGGAATTGATCCATGTTTCCTTCTATCAGCCTAACAGGTCCAACGCCATGTCCAGAAAAGCACCCCCAAATTTTCACATTTCCCCCGCCATGCTTTAATGTCACTTTTGTGTACTTTGGGTCGAATGCTTTATTCGGAGGGCATCGTACATATCGTTTTCCATCAGAACATACCCTATTTATTTTTGTCTCGTCAGAAAAAAGAACGTTTTTCCACTGTCTGACTGTCCAGTTTTCATACCTTCTTGCAAATGCAAGTCGGGCTTGCCTATGACATCGTTTCAACATAGGCACCTTCCTTGCTATCCTTCCGTTCAACTTATTTTCTACCAAACGCCTTCGAATAGTGCGTGCAGAGATTGCTGAAGGGTTTTTTTCGCCAAAATATTCTTTTCTCAACTCATTAGACCCTTTAAAAGGATTTTGTTTTGCCAAACGAACGATATTTCGATCATCTCGACGAGATGACTTTCTCTGTCTAGGTCCACGTGGAACGTTTGAAGTAGTTTGATACGTGGAATAATGCTTTACGGCATGGAAAACCATTGTTTTTGAACATTGCAGATAGTCGGCTATCTTTTTATACGACCAATTCTTCTCGCGAAGTTTTATTATTACTTCTCTTGTAGATTTATCACAACTTTTATTTTTCCCCATTGTTTTTATACGAAGTAATCACTTTTAAGACTTTAACAGCACGAAATGGCGCCAAAATTATACGAATAATAATCTACAACCACAGAGCCACACAGTGTTCTCTATTTAAATTTGAAAAAATAATAAACTATTCAGCGTTCTTAATTACGTGACCAGCCAGTAAGTACTAATACTAGGTTCAGATCGAATGTATTAAGTTTCTCTATTAATTTTTTAACCAACTATGTTGCATAAATGAATGTACCGGTAGTACGGAAAAGTTTCGCAATACCGAGAGAAATAAAAAAAATACGGGCAATTAGTTATACTTGTTACTTTGAAAAAATCATCTCAATAAATAATCGTTCTTAATTATATGGCCACAACTGTAACTGTTTCATTTTAATTAATACCAATAAATAACTAACTTTAAAAACGCGGCATTACACAAGATATTCAACATAACATACATTAACACTTGCACTTTATTATTATATATTTGTCTCTTCTCTTTGGGGTTGGGCGACGTATAAAAACTCCAAGCTAAGCGCCGTACTGGCAACGCGCGTCGCGGAAATTGGAAATAAGAAAAAAGAAGACTCGGACTCTCGGTTTTTGATGGCGATGGCGGCCGCCGTGTGTTTTAAATATATTATAATTTTAATAAATAATCAAAGACTTGGATGGTGAAATTTGTGATTGTGCGGAGCGGACGCTTTTACGGGGTAAGCATAGGGCATAATAATATTATATTTTACATTTAGTTTTTTGTACCCTTTTATGATTCTTTTTACACAAAAGAAAACTAAGGAAATCGAAAGATAAAACTAAAGTTTTGAACCAGCGCAGTAAGGAAATTAATTCGAACAATAACCCTGTAAAAACAACAGGTTGGCATTTAAATGAGTGCTGGTTTTATAGGTAGGATTTTTGGAGCGAAAATAATTAGTGATCCTTCAGCTTGCGCTTGAAGGTGTACCTACTAGACGCTCCTTGGATAGGGGGAGGAATATCATTCCAGCACTTTACCGCGTAGCTGTTCACGTAAGTATAATATTTAATTTGTAGAGTCATTATTTTCCGTGTAGTACTTTACCGTGATCGTTATTTATTTGGATGGAACGCTTTTTTCTTTGACGCAATGATTGATGTTTGCAGCAAAACTCTGAAACTATTTTTTTTAAACGCGTCTTGTAGTTATAGTTCAATTTCTAAGAGGCTATCAAACTCATTGAAATATTATCTTTATTACTAATAATAGACAATACTCTGTCATTGCGACATTGAATTGCAGTGACATTAATATGCAATAATTACTCAAGATCTCAGCTCAAGTTAATAAATAAGTACAATAAAGTTTGCTGCTTGAAAATATGGAACTTGAACCAGGGTCTGCTTCTGCTGGGCGGGGTCATTTTTATTTCATCGATAGCTCACATAAAGGGAAAATTATGATAAGAGCTGGGCACAGGCACCAACTAAATAGGACAAAAATGGCTCTGGAACAACGGTATATACATGTTCGACGAAATTTTGCAATGGTACCATAGTCCTCAATCTCACTAAAACAGAAATAGTGCGAGAATCACTGCATACGTGTACACCGGACTTTGAAAGCATCGATGTAGAGAAATGCATGACGCAACTGAAAAATAAAATCATTACCGACTACAGGCCGGTGCCACATGTATTTCATGAGGAAATGTCAAAATTTCGAACACCAGAATATGCTGACAAAGTCCCATCATTTTTTAGCAAGCGTAATGGGCTCTACAGAACAAGAAAAAGAAATTCCGGCAACTGTACATATCAAAATGCATCGGATGTGATTATTCCAGAGCATTTAGCTTCCAAGTTGTTATGCTGATGAATGCCTAATATTCATTAGCCCTCCATGCAAAAATTACTTCGCAAACGTGGAGACATTTTTTGTAGATGGGACATTTAAAATAGTCCCATACCCGTACACACAGTTGTATACATTGCACGGAGACATCGGTACAGACGACGGTCATACGAAAGTTATCCCGTTTGTATATGCCTTGTTAACGAATAGGCAGCAAGAGACTTATGAAATATTGTTCAATAAAATAAAAGAAGCTGTACCTGAATTTAATCCAAAAGTTATTGGGTAAGGCCGCGGAGCGTTTCAACCGCTGCACTTATATGTAACGATTGTTGTCTATTGTAAGTAAATAGATTCATAAAGTACGAAAGAAAATACGGAAAGATGCATTCCATCTAACTAAATTGTAAAACTCAGTGGCATTTTTCACTTTATTTACCAGTAATTTGTTACATAAAAGTACTGGCGGTAGAGACGCTCCGCGGCCTTACCTATTAAAACTGATTTTGAAAGAGCTGCAATTAATGCAATGCACACAGTATTTCCACACGTCGAGATGTCCGGCTGTTATTTCAATTTTGTCAAAGCTGTTTGGAAACGTGCCGCAAAATTAGGCATATCACTTACTAGAGAAAGCTGCTACTATGTGAAAAAATGCCTGTCAACGGCACATCTCCCGCAATCCAAATTTAACGAAGCCTGGTTTAGTGTTTTAGAGCAAGCACCGACTTTACCAAATATGGACAGATTTAACAACTACATGGCTAGCCAGTAGTCTTCTGTCAACAATATTAGTATGTTGCCATGCTTTCAACAACGACACAGGACAAACAATGTGTTAGAAGGATGGCACAGTAAAATAAACAAATTATTTAAACCGAATTCGAATGTATTATATTTGATATTATTTTTAAGAGACGAATCCATAACAGTTGACTTCAACTTGTTACTAAATGAATTGAATGTACCAATATTTCGGAAATGATTGGTGAAATTAAACATCATGGACTCTAAAATACAACATATAGTTAGTTCTTATTTGCAGGATGTACTACCTCTAGCACAGTGCATTAGTAAACTTGCCATGTTGAAATACTAAATGAATAAATAAAATAAATAAATATCACGGGACAATTTACACCAATTTACCTAGGTTCTCTAACCACTGGACTATCCGGTCGCCACATCTTTCTTCACTCTTGTCCTGTTGTGTATTTAGTTTAAAACTTTGTTTGTAGTTTTAGTTTAAGCACCAATAAAGCAAATTTGAAACATAAATAAGTTATTTTGTCCTTAAAACGCCACATTTCCCAACCTAAATACAAAATTCTCAAAGTAGGTAATACTGGGTTTGTAAAGTGCCTATGTGAACGACAAAACGTTAAGTTTTTCGTATAAAGTAGTACTAGAAATATTGCTGAACTATAATGTTACAGAAATATTTAATCGAGCTGAAAAGCGGCTACATCGATTGTGTATTTAGTTTAAAACTTTGTTTGTAGTTTTAGTTTAAGCACCAATAAAGCAAATTTGAAACATAAATAAGTTATTTTGTCCTTAAAACGCCACATTTCCCAACCTAAATACAAGATTCTCAAAGTAGGTAATACTGGGTTTGTAAAGTGCCTATGTGAACGACAAAACGTTAAGTTTTTCGTATAAAGTAGTACTAGAAATATTGCTGAACTATAATGTTACAGAAATATTTAATCGAGCTGAAAAGCGACTACATCGATTAGCGACCAAAAAAATAGACGATTGAGACATAATGCGAAAATAAAAAACACGATCGCGGTGAAATGCGACTAGGTGAAACGCTACAATGAATTTTTGCTGTTGAGGTACATAACTAACAAACGTCAAAATTTGTGCACTGATTAAAAAATTACCCTGTAGGACGACTGATTTGGCTCGTGAGGTTGTGCGCAGAGTCACTAACGCTCTAGATGACAGGCAGCAAGTAGCGATTCTCTGCTGTGACCTTTCCAAGGCCTTCGATGTGGCTGATCATGACGTGCTTGCGGCAAAGTTAGAGCATTACGGGATAAGAGGAAATGCGCATAGTCTTTTCACTGACATTTTGCGTGGTCGGTCGCAGATTGTTGTGGGCGACGGGGGACGAATCAGATCGGACCCGTTGACCACGGCGATGGGCGTGGCTCAGGGATCGTCTGTGTCGAATATTCTTTTCTCTATCCTGCTAAATGACTTGCCTGAAACAGTTTCGGCAGCTAATATATTAATGTACGCCGACGACGTCGCCGGTATTGTGTCGGCTCCAAATATTGATAGTCTGGAGATTCGTCTGAATGATACCGCAAACCAGCTCACTCGTTGGTTTAAATCGAACGGTCTGTCTCTTAACCTGACCAAAACACATTTTCTTCATTTTCATTTGGGAGGTAGATCTCCCAGGCCGCTTCAGGTTCAAGCTGAAGGAATAAGTGTGGAGCAAGTGCAAACCACAACTTTCTTGGGGTTCCAAATTGACAGCGGACTTAGTTGGGGATCTCACATAGATAGACTATGCAGTGCAATGGGAAGTGCTTGTTTTGCATTGCAACGCCTGGCTCGAGTTGCGCCGCGGCACGCGGTGCGGACTTGCTACTTCGCCACAATCCACTCACTTATTCAGTATGGTGCTGAGTTGTGGGGGCGTGCTGCTGATTGCCAGCGCGCATTCAGATTGCAGAAGAGAGCTGTACGAGCAATCGTTCGGGCGGGACAGGAGATGTCGGCAAAAACATACTTTAAAGAGTTAGGTATACTCACGCTACCCTCGCTTGTAATATTTCAGACAGCTGTATACATATGTGCACAGTAATCTGAATGAGTATGGAAAGCGCGCTGATATGGCGGCCCACTTGCTGCGGAACCCTCAAAGGCTCCTTACAGTGAAGCGACGGCTTGCTAAGTCTGGCAAGGTGACACATGTTGTAGGCCCGACAGTTTATAACAGGTTACCTGAAGCGATTACTTCGGCTCCTTTGTTGGACAATTGGACATATTTAGGAGACGACTCAAAAATTGGCTTCTCGAGCACACATTCTACACTTTTGATGAATTCCTTAACTTTCAGCCAGAAACTTCAACTTACTAATTATTATGATGACTATGGAATAATATATTAGAATAATTTTAAGAATGACATGTAATAAATATTATGAATAAATGAGTATGAGTATGAGTATGAGTATAATATGATATTTTTTATTTATGATATTGGTTGAATTGTATCGTACCGATCTGAGCTAAGACCACCAAATAAGAAAATTCCAAGTTAGCATCAAATACTCAAGCTGTCACGGCACGCGGCACACTCTCGACTCAATTATAACCGCAGCGGATCCACGCTATGATTCGACGACTCTTGGGAGATGATAAATCACTTCAAGATCTAATTATTGAGGCTTGTTCGACGGTTGGTCGTTTACCCCATCAGTTTTAATTTATTAGACGAACAGCATCGAGACAAATAAAATCTATAAAATGTAGTCAGAAAGGCTTTGACTGATTGACGTACCTACTGACCCACTCACTGACTCACCAACTCACTCTTTAACGCCCATCCCAAACTCATGGCTCTATACTCCATTTAATTTAGAATTATAAAACACAACAACATTATATTGCGGCTCGTGAACTGTAATCTCATTACAATTTGTACTAGAGTAACAATTGACGACACGCAAATAAAGTGACATTAAAACAATTTTATTTTGCGGCTCCCAGACTATTGTACTCACTGAGTTATATAATCTAGAGTGACAAACTTCATACTACCGCCTCAACAAAACGCGTGCCAGTTTTGAAATTTGACAACGTAGCTTTGAAATCAACAAAATAATAAATGAAACATATGTTTGTCTCTCTTCCACTAGTATGCTCGCATTGCGCCGTTTATGAATGTGATAAAGATGACGATATTTAAGGCTTGGTGTTGCTTACCTTACGCAAATTTCCCCCTAAATAATAAATTACACGAAGAAATTTTTTATTAGTTCATAATGTTAACTGGGTGGACAAAACCATAATTAATTGGGTTTCAAATACTACTACTACTACTGCACCTACTAGCAGCTGTTGCCAGTGTCATTTTATAATATTAGTGCGAATTAAGTATATCTATTGAAGGGCGTAAAATAAAACGAAAGTTTTTTTCATAACACAAATATAATATAATAAAACCACAATATAGAAAACACAACGACCATTAAAATAGATATATGTACAAGTATTTTTGTCTCGGACGTTTTAATTTTTTTTGTTTTTATTTTTTTCTGGGTACAATTTATTTTAATCATTTATTTATTATACCTATACTCAAACCCGAGGTAGCCTAGTGGTTCGACCTATGGCGTCTCAACCAGAGGTTCGTTGGTTTCGAATCCAAGCTCGCACTTTCGAGTTCGCTTCACGTTCACTTATGCATGAGTGAACGTAACCACCATCTGTTGTTGTTTTTTTTTTTATGTTGCTCAAGAAAATGTTTCGAGCAAATTTTTGTTGATTTTGTAGGTAGCCAGTCGGTTTCCCGTCTTAGTAATCTGATTTTTTCTATCCAGATCCGACGGCGCACTTCATCTTTCGGTACCCTACAAAGTATAGCACAGGTTAAATAGAGATTCCATACAATATGCGAAATTCCCCCTAAAGGTTGGGAAAACCAAACTATGATTATACTGGCCACACTGAACTTACAGTGCGATATTAGATATTTTTATTAGTTTTTGGTCACATACAGAATAATATGAGTAACTGAAAACTGAACTTACGCATGAAAAGTAATGCCACTTGCTTTATTGTGTGTGTTGATAGCGGAATCGCAAGATTTTACCGTGTATTTCCCCATTTTTCGCCCGGTATGTAACGGTCGGTGTCACAACGACGACTGATTAGCTGTCAGTTGAGTTCGAGACTGCAGTCTACATCTGAGGTTCCTCATGTTTGCGATCTGTCTACAAATCTAGTTTGTATTAGATCAATGATTGTACTGTACTATTTGCTAGGTAAGAAATAGTTGACGAGCCGCAATATAATGATGTTGTGGCTTTCAATTCTAAATTAAATGAAGTTTAGAAGGCTGAGATTTTGCATAGAGTTTGCCTTTAAATATGATGTAGTGAAGGAATAATGACGGATTTGTTATGATTCCCACGGGATATGTAAAAATGGGATTTATATATTCAATTCAATGGGACCCTGTCTTTGTTACTACAATTACTAGACACTTCAAACTTCTTTTTTGGCACTTTTCCTACTAATCGTATAAAAGCAAAAGTTTGTATGGAATGGATGTGTGGAAGTTGGTTAAAAAACAAATTTTGCAACTCTATTTTTACCGACTTCAGTCTCCGAACGACTTGCAAGTTGGTGCATATAATATAACGACGAGATTAATTTAGTACTGTCAACACTGATACGTTGTGTCACTGTACAGCGAGGTAATGCTGCCAGTATCTTTGGGTCCATGCCGCGGGGGGAACCTTTTATTAATTATACCTAGTTGTAGTTCTGTTGGTTTTATATTATTATTAAACATAGTGTTAATTTATATAAAGATATAATCGTAAATTATAGCCTAAGTATGTATAATGAACTTTCTTTTTTGTCTACAAGAACCAAGCATCTTTGGTTGCCATAGGCTAAAGTAAAGCGCTGGGCATAAAATGGTCGCGTTCACAATTAGACACGGTCCGGTCGTGCGTGCAGCGAGCAAGTGACGGCCTCACGGTCCCACCGGAAGACCAGCGCTGGCTCTCGAGTCGGCATTATGTTGAGGTGGGTCCGTTTCATGATAGTTGCTTTTTTACATTGTAATCTCGTTGTTTATGTAACTGTGATACCTGATTTACACTCTCGCCTCGTCACCTCGCCTCGCGCCTCGCCTCGTCGTCTCGCTCCGGACGCGAGCGTCAAAATCAAGGCAAATCACGAGACGAGGCGCGACGCGCGCCTGTTCACACTCTCGTCTCGTGGCTCGTCCCGCAGTTCGTCTCGCCACTCGTACGAGAGTGTAAACCAGGTATCACGAATAAATGTTTATTTTCCTTCTTTCTTTTCTTTAAATAATATATTTTTTCATTAAATAATGAATTGAAGCTATAGCTCAATACACTGAGCATCCTGTTTCTTCAGTTGGCTCAAAAAAATACGACCCGAAATGACTGTGTGTTGACAAAACCAACAACCTTTAAATGGACGCTGTCCTGTATACACATTCCGTTTTAATTTGTTCGGCGCAGCTCCGACGAATTTGTGTACTTTGAAATGCACATGCTCTAAAAACGTTTTAAATTGAATGTGTGTAATGAAAATGAGAGCTGTAAATGGGATTAAACGGCACGACGAGCCTTTTGATTTTGTTCAAGGTAAAATCGCAAACTTTTTTTGTCAATTTTTACCTTAAGCCTTACTCACTGAACTCGCATTGTAATCAACATCATCATCATCATCCCAGCCTATATACGTCCCACTGCAGGGCACAAGCCTCCTCTCAGAATGAGAGCGCTTGGGCCGTAGTCCCCACGCGCAGAAACCCATTGACTTTCTTCTTAGGTGTATACATGTTTTCTCACAATGTTTGGTGGGAATTGTCGGGTAATTCTGGAGTCATGAGCAGGAGTGAAGGGGGTGATGGGAAGATTGGCATTGAGCAAATTTTACTATGGAACATGCCCCGAAATCGCGGAAAAAAAACATTTAACCAAGAGTTAATTGATCGCTAACTATCCGAAATGTATGGAATAGCAGATTTTTTGTGATTTCGTGGCTGGTCCCATAGTGAAAGTTGCTCGGTGTGGCTCTCATTGCCCCCATGACTCCTGAATCAGCCTGTATATAAGCCTGTATATACATTGCAAGTTTTAACTAATAGGTCAAATAAAAAGTTGAAAAATAGAGACCATTGACATAAGGAAGGGGAAACTTTTGTCCAACAGTGGGACACTTACTAGGTTATTTAAAAAAAAAACCGGCCAAGTGCGAGTCGGACTCGCGCACCGAGGGTTCCATACAAATTTATATGTATCTATGAACATCCAGTCTTAGCAGACCCCTGCTCTTAAGCAAAATGTGCGCAGTGTGGGATCATTGTAGATTGGTTACTGATATAGACAGACAGACAAAAAAATTTATGCTTTTCGCAATTTTTCCTTTATCTGTGCTATAAGGCCTTGCTTTGTACCAAATTTCAAGATTCTGAGTTCACGGGAAGTACCCTGTAGGTTTTGATTCTCTTGCGAGTGTCGAAAATGTGGGTTGGTTACTGATATAGACAGACAGACAAAAAAATTTATGCTTTTCGCAATTTTTCCTTTATCTGTGCTATAAGACCTAGCTTCGTACCAAATTTCAAGATTCTGAGTTCACGGGAAGTACCCTGTAGGTTTTGATTCCCTTGCGAGTTTCGAAAATATGCGGAAATTTGCGTCATAAACGGCTATATCTTTTGATTGCGTTGGCTTAGATGTTTGATTTTTTCACAGCTTCAAGGGAGAGTAGACTTGAGTATTTGATATAAATTTCAGCTTGATACCTCCACGCGTTCCTGAGAAAAAGGGTCTTGACAGACAGACGGACGGACGGACACACGGACGGACGGACAACAAAGTGATCCTATAAGGGTTCCGTTTTTTTCCTTTTGAGGTACGGAACCCTAAAAAGAATAGTATAATAAAGTAGATGCTAATTAACTATACTATTCCTTTGTCTCAGGTGTATAATGGTAATATTACTCTTTGAGAAAGTCTTTTGTTTTTGATATCTCTTTAACTTTGTATACAAAATATCAATGATTGTCAATAGTGTTTTTATTTTTCTTTATTTTTATACTATAAAAGTCTAACAGGGCAGTAAGTATACGTTTTTATTTTGTATTTATTCAGCTCAATCGTTTTGGTACTTTTAGAGCATAATTGGCTGTGGCAGATAGACAGACAGATAGGCACACGTGATCCTTGAACCGTTTCGTTTTGTCCTTTTGAGGAAGGCGACCCAAAAAAGTAGGTAAGTAATTTTCTCCTACGATACGAAATACCAACTGAATACATAAATTACGCCCCGTATCACGCCTCAAGAGGTCCTGCATCGGACGATGGATAAAATATTTGTCCACGTCCAAATTTGGTTCCTAGCCCATAGGGAGTTGCAATGTTTACTCGGCTGTTTCCAATTTTCTTCTTTAACAACCCAACCAAAATTTCAAGTTGTCCAATAATAATATTTTTGTTTGATTTTGCATTGTACTGTGTAGTGTTTTTGAGTGGCAACCTCGTACAAGGCAACGCAGCGTAGATGGTCGGTGGACTGATTGACTTGAGGCCGTATCATATAACGCAAGGGTATTCGTGATAGCATTCACCATCTCTTTCTACCCTTATCATTTACTATGTAACAGAGAGAAATGGTGAAAATGGTTGTGATTACAAATGCTTTAGACGATAAATAAATAAATATCACAGGACAATTCACACCAATTGACCTAGTCCAAAAGTAAGCAAAGCTTGTGTTGTGGGTACTAGGCAACGGATAAACATACTGACATAGATAGATAAATACTTGTCGTAGATTACAATAATCAAGCGTTATATTAGATTGTTAGTTGTCATACTTAAATACATATACATATACATATTAAACACCCAAAACTCGAGAACAGACATTTGTATTTTTTATACAAATATCTGACCCAACGTGGGATTGGAATTCGGGACCTCATGCTTCACAATCAGGTTCTTTAACCTTTTCAACGCCAACGACACATATAGGTGTCACAAAGTACAGTGTCAAAGTGATCTTGACACAATGACATAAGATTCAAAGCAGGTTTACGTTTTGTCGAGGCGCGGCGTTGAAAGGGTTAACCACTACTAGGCCATTTGGTAATTTACACAATAAGCATTTTGTGAAGGTCGCTGAGTCTGACGGGTCCGGTCCAGGTGGCGCGAGGTCATTGTGGCGTTTTTGGTAAAGGCTTATGTCCAGCAGTGGATATCTTTCAACTGACGATGATGATGATGATGATGATATTGATGATACCTACACTAAAAATAATATTTTATTGAAATAGGTAAAGTGGCACTTTCTAGTTTGTCGACGGTGTTTGTTTCAATATGTTTTTAAAGTGAAAGGTTTACATTCGCAGATATAACTGAACAAAGCACATTAATAGCAGGAAAAGTGAATAAGTGGCTATATCGATTCTGGAAGGAAATATTCACATTCATTAATTTATTGCATATCACATGTGACGACGGGACACAGCAATATCAGAGAACCAATAAGTATTTTATTTTACAAATTATATTATTAAGTGCATATTAATTCTATGAGTAGAATTATCGAGGTACACGATGACATTTCTATTTTGCTTATTAGCTCTGTGATCGCGAAAATATCATCACCATCATCCCAGCCTACAAACATACGTCCCATTGCAGGGCACAGGCCTCCTCTCAGAATGAGAGGGCTTGGGCCGTAGTTTCCACACGGGCCAAGTGCGGATTGGGATCTTCACATACACCATTAAATTTCTCCGCATACGTATGCAGGTTTTCTAACGATGTTATCCTTCACCGTAAAGCTCATGGCAAGTTACAAATGTAAATGTAATTCCAAAAAACTCAGAGGTGCGAGCGCGACAATATAAATGCACTCAAAACGCATCACTGCTGTAAACACGAAACTAAAGAAAATTCAACTGACATCAACAACAAAGAACCAACGATAACTCCTTTCACATTTAACACATTTTCTATTCAAAGAGACTTAAATCCACTGCAAACAAAACTTATATTTTGACTCCAAAGCGCTTATTCTAAAGTTCGAATTCAAAGTAACACTGAAATGGATACAAGGCCAGTTGGAAATTCTCCACTCAATTGTCAATTGAGTCTGGCTGCAGGCATACAACGCAATATCCCCAATTGGGCTTACATCCTGTTACAACGTAACCGAAAAAAAATCTTCACACAATCAGTTGATGCCACGATATTGTTGACCTTTTCTGTCGGCTGTATTGGCTCACCCCAAGGATTACGGTTATGCCGAGGACGATAATTCAAATGCAAAAGACAAGCTTCGGTTTTGCTGAAATGTTTTTACACCAAATATGTAGCTTGTTATGTATTAAAGCACATAAATATTGTTACGAGCCGTAGGGTTCGTTAGATAGATAATACGCCTTTAACGTAAAACTAATTTAATTGAACAAAAAGGAATCTCTTTCAACACTAAACTTATTCACTTAAATCACTTAGTAATCACTTTGATCTCTCTTCGATGTTTATCTCTCGGTATCTCTTCCAAAACTGACTCTGTCGGAACCTTGTCTGCCTTTATATAGGTCCAGTGAATCGGTCCACAAAGTTCGAGAACATTCCAGCTAGAACTCTCTGGCACAGTCTGGAATATTCCGGAAACAGGATCATCTGTCTGTTTCTTTCACGAGTACGCTATGTTATCTCGCTCGCACACCTTCTAGAATGTTCCGAAACATGATCGTCTGTCTCTTTCACACATATAGGCTATCCTTGTCACACACCTTCTAGAATGTTCCGGAAACAAGATCGTCTGTCTCTTTCACACATATAGGCTATCCTTGTCACACACCTTCTAGAATGTTCCAGAGACAGGTGGACTGTAACTTGGCCTGAAACGGCCTGAAAACGGGTTTTCAGGAAATGGTGCCATGTGACAGTTAGTGTCCTGAAACGGCCTGAAAACATGTTTCAGCCTGCTGAAAATAATGCTAACTTGGGGTAATTTCTGATTTACCGTTATGTGTTAGGACTTCTTCCAGAACGGCATGAAATCTGATTTCAGCCTGCTGAAAACGACTGCAAGTGCTACTAATTTCGTAAAAATGTTTTTGCGGGTTTCTCGTGGACCCATCTCCGTAACACTGCCCCCTCCTTAGACATGCTCGTCCCGAGCATCATTAGATCCATTGAAACGTGCCAAACGATTCACATGCACAATCTTGGGCAGGTTCCTGGCATTACTCGTTTTCTTTATGCGATAAGTTACATCATTAATCTTCGTAATTATTGTGTAAGGACCATCCCAATCAGCTTGCAGTTTGGGAGATTTTCCTTTACGTCTTACAGGATTATGAAGCCAGACGAGTGAGCCTTCTTCAAAGTTCACGTGATGCATCTTCCTGTCATATCGAGTTTTTGTCCTTTCACTCATTTTGCTTTCTGACATCCTGACATGTTCATGGATTTCGTACAGTTTTTCTCGTAATTCCGCGGCATAGTCTGTTATACTCACTGGTGAATCTGAGACTCTTCCGGTGATTATATCCGCTGGCAATCGAAGCTGCCTACCATACATGGCAAGAGCTGGAGTCACATTCGAGCTCTCATGAACCGCAGATCGATATGACAGTAAAAATAACGGAATATACTTGTCCCAATCCTTCTGATGGCTATCCACTAACTTGGCCAGGTGTCTTTCTAACGTTTGATTAAACCGTTCGACCATTCCATCTGACTGTGGGTGGTAAGGCGTAGTTCTTGTTTTGTGAATTCCCATTATTCGGCACATTTCTTGAAAGAGTTGGGACTCGAAATTTCTTCCTTGATCACTGTGTATCTCTAAGGGTACCCCAACTCTACAGAAAACCTCGTTCACTAGTACTTCGGCTACGGTCGTTGCTTCCTGGTTGGGAATGGCGAACACTTCCGGCCACTTTGTAAAATAGTCCATCACTACCATTATGTACTTGTTTCCTTTTTCAGATACCGGGAAAGGTCCAGCTATGTCAATTGCAATCCTTTCCCAAGGAGCACCAACGTTGTATTGCTTCATCCCAGCTCTACTTCTGGTCTGTGGTCCTTTTACAGCTGCACAAGCTGTACATTTCCGGCACCAGTCTTCTACATCCTCGCGGCAGTGTATCCAATAGAATCTTTCTTTTATTTTCATCAGGGTCCTTTTTATTCCTAAATGTCCACCCGATGAACCACCATGAAACATTTCTAAGATATCACGGATCTTGGATCTTGGTACAACTAGCTGTAAATGGGATGCATCACCACGAGCATTTTCCCATTTTCGGCATAACACATCGTTGTGAAAAACCAGGCTATCCCATTGAGCCCAATAACTCTTAGTTGTGGTGCTGGTGTTGGCGATGTCATTCCACCGTGGCTTAGTATCGGAAGATTTCATCCAATCTAAAATTGGTTTTATGTCGCTATCTTCTTGTTGTGCCTTTTGTATCGCCTCCCCACACCAATCCGGACTAATGGTGTCTGTCCTGAGTAGCCTCACGTGAGCGAGGTCTTTTCCTTCGTGCCTCACGCAATATTTGCAATCAACATCACATGGCCGTCTGGACAGTGCATCTGCATTTCCGTGAGATTTGCCCTTGCGATGCTCAATCGTAAAGTCATACTCTTGCAGTTGTTCAATCCATCGAGCCACTTGTCCTTCCGGGTTCTTGAATTGTAGTAGCCATTTTAGTGCAGCGTGATCAGTTCTCAGATGGAACTTACGTCCAAGCAGATATTTGCTAAAATGTTGTAGCGTCTTTACAACAGTAAGTAGCTCCCTCCGAGTGACACAGTATTTCCGTTCTGGTTTCGATAATGCCTTACTGAAGTAGGCTATTACTTCCTCGCGTTCGCCCTTAATTTGAGATAGTACTCCTCCAATGCCAGTCCCACTAGCATCTGTGTCCACTACAAATTTGTGCTCTTGATCAGGATAGCCTAGAATCGGAGTCTCACACAGGCGATTCTTGAGCTCTTCAAATGCAGCTTCACATTCTGCGTCCCATATAAACTGTCTTTTCTCTTCGGTCAGTCTGTGCAAAGGTTTCGCAATGTCAGCGAAGTTTTTCACAAATCTGCGGTAATAGGAGCACAATCCTAAGAAGGCGCGCACTTCGGTTTTATCTTTAGGAACTCGCCACTCTTTTACGGCAACTATCTTCTCCGGGTCAGTTCTAACTCCATTTTCAGATATAAGGTGACCCAAGTAACTAACTTCCTTTTTAAAAAACGAGCATTTCTTTGGGTTTAGTTATAGATTAGCTGTGTGCAATCTGTTAAGTACTCGTTGCAGGTTCATAATATGATCATCAAAATCCTTTCCAATAATGACCACATCATCCAAATACACTAGACATGCTTCTCCAATTAGTCCTGATAGCACTCTTTCCATTAATCGTTCGAAAGTGGCAGGCGCATTACAAAGACCAAATGGCATAACTTTAAACTGCCACAGTCCTTTGCCCGTGGAGAATGCCGTCTTCTCTTTATGACTCGGATCTATTTCCACCTGCCAGTAGCCACTTTTCAAATCTAACGTGGTAAACCATTTTGCCCCGCTAAGTGTGTCCAAAGTGTCATCGATCCTTGGCAGTGGGTAACTGTCCTTTTTTGTGATATCGTTCAAACGGCGATAGTCGACACAGAATCTCAGACTGCCATCCTTCTTCTTTACCAAAACCACCAGAGAGCACCAAGGGCTGGATGACGGCTCAATTACCTTGTTTTGCTCCATGTCGGTTACCATTTTCTGTATTTCACTTTCGTACGCGACAGGAACTCTGCGTGGTCGGAGCCTTATGGGTGATTCCGTTACAGTCTCAATTCTATGTTTGACTATGCCAGTCCTTCCTAAATCTCCATCATTAATTGCAAAAATATCGGAAAATTGCCGTATCAGTTTCTTTGCTTTTACCATTTCTTCCTTTGATAAGGTCTCTCTGCACGTCTCAAGTATAGCAACCAGTTGTTCGCTACTGTTATGGCCTTGTGAGCTTCCTGAAGCAATCGTTCTTTGAAAATCGTAGGCACCTTTCGACATTGCACCTTTTAGGGCGATTTCCTCTAAGCCACATTTGAAGATGCCGCTTTCTAAGTCAATTTTGCAGCTATGGTTTTTCATAAAATCTAAACCAATGATGCAGTCATCTACTATGTCTGCAATTACAACTTTGTGCCGGTAGAACTTTCGACCAATTTTGAAAGTAGCGACACCCTCTCCTCGAACGGTTATGTGCTGGCCAGTAGCTGTCAGGAGCTGAATATTGCCACGTGAGGTTGGGTATCTCTCGCCAAAAGGCTTCAGAAGCTGGTATCTGATTACCGAGCGCGAAGCTCCGGTATCTAAAGTTAACTCGCATTTAGTCCCATTGACTTCGCCTTCGATGACTAAAGTGTTCCCATCTTGAGTCTGAGAGATCATGATTTTTGGGGCCGTCCTCACATTACCGGCCAGCACCTGCCCCGCGGTCCTGGCGTTCACTCGTTTCCCTGCCGCGTTTCTGCGGCAGCGCCTGTTACCACATCTGTAGCTCTAAAATCACTGTGATGGATTTCCACATCACCTCTGGGGTCTTTCTTAGGGCATGAAAATCTCATATGCCCTACCTCCCCGCACGCATAACACGTAGGCCTGCTTCGAGGTTTCACTTTGTCCGTCATACCTCGGACGCGGTAAGACCGATAATCCCTGCGGACTGCCTCTACTTCTAATGCGTGAGCGAGTGCATCTTTTAAGGTCTTGTGATGACCGAGACTCACAGTTGTCTTCACTTCACGGTCTCTAATGCCATCTATAAATGCCTGCACTAGCATGCTGTCCACTAGAGACGGTGAGGACCGGTACGCCTTTCTAACCAACTTCTCGATTTCCAGGCACCATTGCTGCAGGCTCTCATTACCTAGCTGCATTCTGTCCTTCAACTGTGCTCGGTAAACGTGTTCCAGGTGGGAGTCACCATAACGCGACTCTAGGGCATCCTTCAGGCGTTCTAAAGTCACTTCTCCAGTCATAGTGTCTAATACTGTCAGGGCTTGATCCCGCAGCCCTAACATAAGGGCGGTTACCGCTTGTTTATCGGTCCAACCGTTCGAATCGGCTACGGTCTCAAACTGGAGCTTGTAGGCCCCCCCAAGAAGAAGTACCGTCGAATGGGGGCGCTTTTAGTTTGCCTGCAGACGCACTAGAGGTCACAATTCCGTTAGACTTTAAACATTTTAGCTCCTTTTCCACACTTAAAATTTGCTTGTCATGCTTTAAAAGTCTGTCGTCGTGCTCTTCTACTTCTAATTTTAACTTCTCCATTTTCTCCTTGAATTGCACGCCGATTGCCTTCAAGTGCTCTTCTAAGAAAGCTCGAGTGTTCTTCTCTTGACGGTTAGCCTGCTCCTCTTGACGGCGAGCCTGCTCCTCTTGACGTCGAGCCTGCTCCTCCGTCAAGCTACGAGTTTCCTCTTGACGGCGAGCTTGCTCCTCCATCAAATTCCGAGTTTGCTCCTCTTGACGTCGAGCCTAATCCTCTTGACGTCAAGCCTGCTCCTCCATCATGCGTTGCATGGCCAGTAGCAGACTGGACTGGTCTGTATTTTCGCTTATGGCGCGGTTGTTGTCAAAACTTTGACGACGAGCGGCGTCACGTGCTGCTTGTGCCCGCGTCTGCATCGCTGGCGCTTCTCCGCCGGACTCCTCCTGTTCGTCCCTCGGTGTTATAGGCATTTCTCTATCCCACTTCTGACACCAAATGTTACGAGCCGTAGGGTTCGTTAGATAGATAATACGCCTTTAACGTAAAACTAATTTAATTGAACAAAAAGGAATCTCTTTCAACACTAAACTTATTCACTTAAATCACTTAGTAATCACTTTGATCTCTCTTCGATGTTTATCTCTCGGTATCTCTTCCAAAACTGACTCTGTCGGAACCTTGTCTGCCTTTATATAGGTCCAGTGAATCGGTCCACAAAGTTCGAGAACATTCCAGCTAGAACTCTCTGGCACAGTCTGGAATATTCCGGAAACAGGATCATCTGTCTGTCTCTTTCACGAGTACGCTATGTTATCTCGCTCGCACACCTTCTAGAATGTTCCGGAACAAGATCGTCTGTCTCTTTCACACATATAGGCTATCCTTGTCACACACCTTCTAGAATGTTCCGGAAACAAGATCGTCTGTCTCTTTCACACATATAGGCTATCCTTGTCACACACCTTCTAGAATGTTCCAGAGACAGGTGGACTGTAACTTGTCCTGAAACGGCCTGAAAACGGGTTTTCAGGAAATGGTGCCATGTGACAGTTAGTGTCCTGAAACGGCCTGAAAACATGTTTCAGCCTGCTGAAAATAATGCTAACTTGGGGTAATTTCTGATTTACCGTTATGTGTTAGGACTTCTTCCAGAACGGCCTGAAATCTGATTTCAGCCTGCTGAAAACGACTGCAAGTGCTACTAATTTCGTAAAAATGTTTTTGCGGGTTTCTCGTGGACCCATCTCCGTAACAATATATATTTGGCTGGGATGTGGTTCCGATTGGTAGCTAAGGAGGTCATCACGTACCGACTTACGTTTGACAGGTTTTATAAAAGTCAAACTTATAATGTCTTTATTTATTTTATGAAAATCGATAAATCAATCATAGTCCCAATCTTTCAACATATTCCAGAACTCATTTCGATTTCCCTCCACTCCAACTAAAGGTTATTTCATAATAAGCCCTTTGAGGTGAAAATAAACATTCGATCATATTCACCCAAATAAATCGAAATTTACCCATTCTACTTATATTATAAATGTGAAAGTTGGAGAGTGTATGGGTGCGTGCGTATATGTGTGTTTACCTATTACATTTTCGCGCGAAAACATTATATGTAATAGTATGCAAATAGCTAGATCCCCGGAATAGCATAAGTATTTACTGCGATGTTCCCACGGAATCGGAATTTATTCGGGTACCTAATTTCCCGAAATATCAACCACTAAATCACAAAAATCATCATGTATCTACATGAAATTTTGCACGGCTGTATATTACATAACGTTAAATGAAAACGACATTGTAAAATCTGGAATTTCCAACAGTACTTTAGTGACCACTGAAAACTTGTCCGCTTATGGGATCGCAATATTTGATCTAACTAGCGCAATTTTTCTTAAGCTCAGTTTAGACTTGCAAAAAAAATTGTGCAAAATTGCGATAGCAACGAATTTGAAGTCGTTAATCGAGCGCAGCGATGAAATGTAACTTGCATGGTTTTTCTTGCAGGTCTAAACTGGCCTTTACACGTCTAAACTGGGCTTTATGGTTCACGCAAGCAAAACCGCGAGTAAACACGCGTATAAAATACGTGGCACGGTAATAAAGCAGGGATTGACTGCGAATCAGCTCCCACATCACGCCGCCGTGGAAATTACTTACTCGCTTGATTTATTGGCAGGTGTTAACAGACGAGGTCGAGGGTTCACAGCTTACAACAGATTGGGCAACACAGGATATAAGTTTGTCTTATAAACCTCCGAAAAAGTCGTCATTGTTATCTTTATTTACGTATAGAAAAGGCGAAGCTTACTGAAGATGACAAATCCAAAGTAAAAAAAAATTGCTGGACCGCAGTTAGATAAAGATTAAATACATTATCTAGTTTGTCAACTTTTTAAAATCTAATAACACCAATATAACCTCGTGAGCTATGGCGTACTTCATAAAGAACAAATTAACTGAAAAGATAGCTGCCGAATGTACTATTAAGTACAAATTATGCAATGAAAGTAAAAGTTTAAAAAAAAATTCCAAAATTTCTAAACTTTAGGACTTTCACCACGATCTCAATAAGCACTGCAGCAGTAAGAAAAAGTGAGGTCTCAGGAGGCTAATATGTACCTACTAGCTTTTGCCCGCGGCTTCGCTCGCGTGTACCATGAGTATTCCAAAGAACCAAGATATCAAGCAAGCAAGCATACAGGCAAGGAAGCAGGCATGCAAGCAAGATGCAAGCAAGCATGCATGCACGCAAGCAAGCAAGCGTGCAAGAAAGCGTGCAAGTAAGCGTGCAAGCAAGCGTGCAAGTAAGCCCGACTAAACTTCAGGTAGATACGGTCCTTTACATTATTTCTTTACACAAATGTTTTTCACTAATTCGGAAGCGGGCACTAAAATAACCAGGCTTGTTAATAATATAAAACCTAATATTACCCCTTTACTTACCCCTGTCCTGCATTAGGTATAATTCAATGTTTTCTTACCTTCTAATGAAACTTGAGTAACTGGAAGCGCTGTGTACCTACTTAGCATTGATTTTATACATATTATAGTATCTTGTTAAGGTGTTGTGTGACCTAACCGTTAAGGAGTTATACCTTCCATCATCAGCTCATGTGAATAACCAGAAAGAATACAACTAAAGGTCTATACGTGCATATGATATTTAAAAAAACTTCCTATAACTCCTAACCATTAAGGAGTTTAACCTTCCATCATCAGCTCACCTGGAGAACCTAAAAGAATACAACTATCAGTCTATACGTACCTATAATATTTGAAAAAATATCCTCAACTCCTAACCGTTAAGGAATTTTACCTTCCATCATCAGCTCATCAACATGAGATGATCTCTACCAGACGCAAGCACTTAAATAGCTTGAGAAAATATATGAAAAACGTAATCGTGCCAACAAAATTTGAGGGTTGCCTTCGACTTCCCTGAGATCCTGTCACCAGATCCTGATTTGGTGACAATGGGACCATCTCAGTAGTATATTGTATTCTTTCGAATAATAAAATATTTTTTATAATCGGTCAACAATTGACCGAGAAATCGGTGAATACCTACATAAAAAAATACATAAAGTGGAATGCATAACCTCACAGTATAAACTTATGAATTTTGAAATTTTAGCTTTCAACAACCAGTAAATCCCGTTTTTTCCCGCTCCCATAAGAATTTCGGGAAAATACTTTCTTAATGCTCCCCTACACTCCCCAAGGAACCCACTTGCCAAATTTCAGCTTTCTTTGACCAGTAAAACGAAAAATCCCGTTTTTCCCGTTCCCGTGGGAATTTTGTAAAGTCCTCTCTCAATGCTCCTCTACACTCCCCAAACAACCTACTTGCCCAATTTCAGCTTTCTCCGACCAGTAAAATGAAAAATCCTGTTTTTTCCCGTTCCCGTGGGAATTTTGGAAAGTCCTCTCTCTCAATGCTCCTCTACACTCTCCAAACAACCTACATGCCGAATTTCAGCTTTCTACGGCCAGTAAAACGAAAAATCCCGTTTTTTCCCGTTCCAATGGGAATTTTGGAAAGTCCTATCTTAATCCTCCTCTACACTCCCCAAGCAACCTACATGCCGAATTTCAGCTTTCTACGACCAGTAAAACGAAAAATCCCGTTTTTTCCCGTTCCCGTGGGAATTTCCGAAAATCCTTAAAACGGTTTTTTGCTATTATAATTACCTACTTCTATGCTAAATTTGAAGAGTCTAGTAATTATTGTTCATAGGATCCCGTTGAACTGAATATATAAATCCCGTTTTTTCCTTATCCCGTGGAAATTTTGAAAAATCCTGAAATTAATGTTTTAACTAATGTAATACCTACTTGTGTATCAAATTTGAAGAGTCTAGTTATTATAGTTACTGAGATAGGATCACTCTGAATCGAATATAATAAATCCCGTTTTTTACCTTTCTCGTGGGAATTCCCAAAAATCCTTCCTTAATGGATGCCTACATTGTATAAGGTATCTATGTGCAAAATTTCAAGTCTCTAGGTCCAGTGGTTTGGGCTGTGCGTTGATATATCAACAGTCATTTAGTTTATTTAGACATTTCAACCCCATCGCACCCCATCCAGGGAGATGGTATTTTACGTCCGCCACGTCGGATTTTAAAACCGTTGTTGTTTTCATAACCAGCGACCCGATAAACCATAGAAACAACACCCATGTTGATTTTCAGACTTTGTTACCCCTTTCCCCCCTTTTGAATTGTTGTTGGGTTGAATTCTCAAAAAAACTGAAACACGTGTTTACTCATTTATCAGTCGAACGTCTTATTTCCCCATACAAACTTTGGACCCCCGTTTCACCTCCTTAGGGAGTGAATTTTGAAAAATCCTTTCTTAGTGCACCCCTAGACCTTATAAGGAACCTACATGCCAAATTTGGAATCTCTAGGCCCAGTGGTTTGGGCTGTGCGTTGATATGTCAGTCAGTCAGTTTCTTCTTTTATATATATAGATACAAGTTTTATACACCAAATTAAAAAAAAATGACATCATTAATTAGAGTTGTATTTTTATCACTTTGAACGGTATTTTCGAATGGTATGATTTCAATTAAATTGGCCCCCAGAAGCGCCCATAAAAATTGCAACCTTATTGCCAATAGTGTAAGTGTTCAGATATCTTTGAGCAACAAATTTTCAATTAAAAAAATGCATTTTTTTTATTTATTGAAAAAGTTTTCTTTTTAAACTTCAACCCAATGAAATCACTGTTTGTTTATCTTCCGCCTCCCGACCAAAATAGTAATAGTACGAGTACAAAAGCTAAACTTAAAAATTTGCATGGACTAGATTCTGATAATGGATGGGATTTTGGAGGCAATCAATTTTGCCGAATTTCATCCCGCTTTAATTCACAGAGCTCGCTCCATTAGCGTATCCTCTAAACAAACAAATTTATAGGCTGAGTGTAGGGTTACCGCATGGAAAATTAAAAAATAAAGTACGAAAACCAGCCAAGAGCGGGTCACACGCTGTAAAGGGTTTCGTATTACGAGTAGATAGCAAATATTTAATAAAAAAAGTGTAAAATTGGATGCACAAAATAAAATAAAAGTTTGGTTTTTAGGGTTTCGCCCAAAGGGTAAAAACAGAAACCCTATTACTAAGGCTCCGCTGTCCGTTCGTCCGTCCGTCCGTCTGTCACCAGGCTGTATCTCGGGAACCGTGATAGCTAGAGAAATGAAATTTTCACAGATGTTGTATTTTGGTTGCCGCTATAACAACAAATAGTAAAAAATGGAATTAAATAAATATTTAAGGAGGCTCCCATACAACAAACGTGATTTTTTTGCTCGTTTTTGCTCGATATTAATAACGGCAACAGGTAGAAGCTTGAAATATTCACAGAATATTTAATTATGCATTGACTTTAAAAATAAAGCATTAAATTAAAATAAAAAAAATATTAAAGGGAGGCTCCCATACAACAAACGTGATTTTTATAGATAATTGTACGGAACCCTTTGTGCGCGAGTCCGACTCGCATTTGGCCGGTTTTTAAATTTAATGATTAATTACTCGTTAACTTGTGAAGCCTACAGCTTTTTCCTTTTAAATGTTCTGTATATCATTAGGCTGCCTGACCACTAAAGTGGAGCGAGGGAGCGGAGTGGTGAGCGACATAAAAATCCACCAATAGAATTGCGTAAAATTTTCGCTCCTCTTCAGTGGACGTGGACTTGTAAAACTAGTTTAAAAGTTCATAATAGAATCGAGACGCGGAGCGAGGAAGAGAAGTGGGGGAAGCGGGTAGAGAAACGAGCGCCTTATGATTTTTTCGGATCTTTTAAGCCGACAAGCTTTTTTAAAATATACTTACATATTTTGTATCAGGTTTAAAATTTTGCCATGTATAGATGGTGTTGTGGGTATACGTATTACAAAAATATTATCTAAATCATAAAAATATTTAGTTAGTCAGTAAAAGTTTAAAATATACGCATGAACGAAGAAACGCCACAATATAAAGGGCTACAATTTATATTATTTGGAAGCAGGAAATTATAATTATCTTATTTGTTTTTAGTAGCTCATCCCTTAAGCTTTATCACTCTAGAGGCCCATTAACATTATACAACTTTCTTGCACTTTCCATAAAATAAAATTGAGGCAATAAAACATTGCTCAGTCTAAACCTAAGGTTTCTAAGGTTTAGACTGAGCAATATGTTTTATTGCCTCAATTTTTTTGTATGGAAAGTGCAAGATAGTTGTATAATGTAATTGAGCCTTAACGTTCCAAATTGCATGGTTGCGACTTATGATAATTGCGATAGATGGCACTACATGTCACTATTTGGCGTATACAAGCGTTTGATGTTTTCGGATGGATTGGTTGCGAGCCACGTGGTGCAGATGGTAGCATACTTGGCGCATATTATAATCAAGACGTTTTCGCTTTAACTTAAAAAGAAACAATAAAAAACAATCTTAAAAACAATCTTGACAAGAGTCTTGAAAATTCTGATATGTTGACAAACCCTGGAGTTTGGCAACCCTGGTAGCAGATACTCGCAATAAAAGCCTAGCAAACAAAGTGGATAGATCAAATCCGGTGTTGTTTAAACATATAGTTGTGTGTATATCATTTTGTGTTTACAACATTGTGTTACTATATCCTTTTGTAAAATTTTCATTTTAATAGTACCTTTTCTACTAATTTCACTCAATTCTTTCCATCGGACTTGAAATTACCTACGGATATTTAAATATTGTGACAGAGGAATTATGGTCAGCAAAAAGTACAGTCAGCAAAAAAGGTTCAATTATAATTAAATTTATATATAATAACTCAATATTCCACCACCATCCCAGCCTATACACGTCCCACTGCAGGGCACAGGCCTCCTCTCAGAATGAGAGGGCTTAGGCCGTAGTTCCCACGCGGGCCCAGTGCGGATTGGGAATTTACTCCACTCAATATTGTGGACACAATTAATAAAAAAATACATCCTGAAAAAGGCAAGTTCCTTAACAAATATTGCAAGCTTTATTGAATTGATCTTTTTAGGGTTCCGTACCCAACGGAACCCTTCGTGCGCGAGTCCAACTCGCACCCAGCCGGTTTTAAAAAAAAATAAGATTAATTAGGTGATACACCACGCATAAGTTAATAAAATTTATTTTTTAACAATAACAGTTAGGACACTAGAATCTTAGAGAAATTAACTTTTTTCGACCAATACATACACTTAAAGTCAACGAAAATAAGATATACACGGTACACATATTATTATTTAAGTAAAAACAAATCTAAAATAAACAACAAATCAAAGTGAAGCAATAAATCAAACCGACTAGCCTTCGAACAAGAATCAAGTTTCGGAATGCAAACAAGTAGATGTTCACTTGAAAACAAATTATGTCGAAATTCTACACCCACTTCACTGGTCCCTTAATTACGTCCCTAAATATGCGAATAAACCGCTTATTTGTCCATTCCGGGAACCGACAGTGAGTGGGCATTAAGATGGATGTTGAATACAAATCAGTAACTTTTCAGTTTAATTATTTTTCGTAATATATTTCGAGAACTGTTTGAATAAGAGGTATTCAAGTTGACACTGACAGTTAGAAAAAAAAGACAGAGACTGATGAAGTATTATCTAAAAAAATATAATCTTAAAAAAATGGTACTGTAAATCATTGGAATCGAGAAGCAGAGGCAGATTATTGCAAAATTACCTCTGAACTGCAACCACAAGTTTAGTGCATTGCCGTGCCACGACAAAACACTGTAACTTGATCTATAGTGTATTGTGGCAACATCTATAATTTAGTTTTTATGACCTATAAACATTTCATTGGTATAATATTTATTAGTACATTGGGAGTGGACTCATTTTGTATCATTATCACTTAGTTACGGAGATAGAGCCTTCAAATAAACGGCTAAATGCACGATTTTTAAAGATATCCAATCCTAAAACACGGTTAACTACATTACTACACTATATAATGACTATCGTACTTTAACTTGTGTATTTTTGTAAAAATCAGATCTGAGGGCACGGCAGTGCCCCCGCCAAGTCGAGCAAAACAAGGGCACGGCCGTACCATCCTTTTCTCGATTATGTTTACATATCTATAAAATAGTTATTTGCAGATGTGTATCTACTTCATCGTTAAATGTGGTTTAGCCTTTTTTTAACTTTTTTTTCTCATGTAGATCAAATAACAAAAACAACGCTTAAAAACAGTTTTCTCAAAAAAAAACACTAAAGTACAGCTAAGGTCACTTAACCCATTATTTTGTTGTAAATCCAACAAGACTCGATCTACAAACACATAGTTATAACACAGTCATCGTTTTATTGTGTTGCTTTGCAATATGAGTTTTTTATAAAATAATACGCTATAAAACGGCTAAGTAACATTCTACGCTAAATAACGGGTAAATGCTGCACGATCTCCACCGCTATCTGGGGGGTGGGCGGGTGGCGGGACGCACCGCCTGGACCCTAGTTTGGTGTATGGTGAGGTAATGGTATTATGTTTCTTTCAGGTAGGTATATGACTAATCCAAGAGTAAAATCATATATTTAGCAAGAGAATATTTGTAATATGGAAAAACCAGACTTACAAAACAATCAAAAACAAACCGTTGCTCACGACTTTTCTCACGTCACCTTTGATCAATTATAACTGTAGATCCACAGTCGCGCGCCCGAAAATGTCCGAGCCAAATGAGCGCCACTTTGATAAAAGTGGCCTTCTTTTTTCTCAGAACGTTGCGTGAAATTGTCAAGTTTAGCTGTCAAGTGGAGTTTTGCCGCTACCGAAATTAGACTGTAATGAAGTAAAGACTAGGTTCAAATTTCTGTGTAGGTGATGATTTTATTTGTTACGCAACCAAATACAAAAGTTCGGACATTCTTTGAAGGGGATTTTGTTCGGCAATGTGTATCTTCAGTTATAATTGATCAAAGCTCGTCACAGTAAACCAAGACTTAGAAAAACCATTCAGTAAATTACGCAGCAACTGTAACTCAGAGAAAAGCCTCGTGGACTCACTTTACTCTAAAAAACGCAAACAAAGCGATGTTTTGAAAGTGAATACGACAAATAAACGCGATGAGGCAGTGGCTTCGACTTCTTGTAGTACAGTAAACGATTCTTTACAGCCCAGGCAAGAAAATAACACTGACGAAACTTTATTGGCATCATCTACTAATAGCAACACTGTCTCAGGGAAACGAAAAAAAATTTGTACGTCATTAAGAGTGAGAAAAATTGAAAAACAAATAGATAAACGATTGAACTACGAAGTAAAGACTGGATGTGGGGAAAAATGTTATAAAAAATGTTCAGCCAACTTCACTTCTGATGACCGCGAATTGATAAGCTATATACGTACATACTGGAATTCATCTTGGAGTGAAAGGAGACTGTTTATTCAATCTTGTACCGCAACAGCCATACCAAAGCGTAAAATTACATCCGCGCCTCAAAGAATACCATGAAAAATCTTCAATTTAAAAAAAACGACAATACCAAGATTGAGGTTTGTAAAACATTCTTTTTAACCACATTGGGCTTTAATAAAAGCAATGATATGGTACTATATAACTCAATAAAAGGAGAAATGGTAGATAAAAGAGGCTTACACACGAAAAGTCCAGCTGTTGATCGCGATATCATAAAAGATCATGTGGAATCTTTTTACCCTCTCGCACCACACTATCGTCGTGAGCATGCGCCTTAAAGACGATACCTGCCCAGTGATGTAAGTATTACTTTAATGTACAAGGACTATAAAAGAGGCTTACACACGAAGACCCCAGCTGTTGATCGCGATATCATAAAAGCTCATGTGGAATCTTTTTACCCTCTTGCACCACACTATCGTCGTGAGCATGCGCCTCTAAGACGATACCTGCCCAGTGATGTAAGTATTACTTTAATGTACAAGGACTATAAAAGAGGCTTACACACGAAGACCCCAGCTGTTGATCGCGATATCATAAAAGCTCATGTGGAATCTTTTTACCTTCTCGCACCACACTATCGTCGTGAGCATGCGCCTTTAAGACGATACCTGCCCAGTGATGTAAGTATTACTTTAATGTACAAGGACTACTGCGAAAAATACCCTTTGCCGTGTATTTCATACGAGTTATATCGCAAAACTTTATAGGAAATGAACATTTCCTTCGCTAAACTTGGAAATGAAGAACGTGAAGTTTGCGTTGCTAATGATTTGCATTGTAAACAAACTCCACAAGAGCCGAAAAATAATGAACTACTCGATTGTGACGATTGTCAATCATGGAAAAAGCATCAGAACGCAATACCAAATCACGGGAAATCTACAGTATTCACAAAACTCTTACGCAAGATGGAAATAATATATACTACAGTACAGACTTGCAGAAAGTGATAATGCTGCCCCGATTAGACGGTTTTAAAAACATTATATTATGCCCAAGACTAACGACATACAATCAATCGTTTGCACCAGTCGGAAAAATAACTAACTCTCTAAAACCTATGGCCGTAATTTGGTACGACGGGATAACGGGCAGAAAGCAAGAAGATATCATGAGTGCCTATTATCACTTTCTTATTCAACATCGTGACGTAAAACATGTAAACCTATGGATGGATAACTGTACTGCACAAAACAAAAATTGGTTGTTGTTTTCCTTAATAACGTATTTAGTTAACAGCAATTGCATAGCAACAGAAACGATAACATTTCACTATTTTGAACCAAGACACACCTTTATGAGCTGTGACTAATTCCACCATCAAGTGGAGAAATGTATGAAAGAAAAGGGCAAAATGTACGATTTCCAAGATTTCGAAGATTCAGTTGGCGCAGCAAACAAATTGAGGACTAATGTCAAGAAAATGACACATAAGGATTTTTCCATTTTCCGAACATGATTTCTGACAGACGTATACAAAATACAACACCGCGGGTATATCTTAAAGATATAGTACAAATTTGTTTCCGAAAGGGGGTTACATGATATGTTGTTTAAAAATGATTTTGAATCTGAATACAGAACTGTAAGATGACTGATAAATGTTTGAAAAATCTCACCCATGCTCAGTCCCGAATTCAAAACAGTTCCCAAAGGAATTGAACCAAATCGGAAGCAGGCGATAATAAAAGCTTTAACAGGTATTACACCAGCACACAAAATGGTATTCTGGAATGAAGTACCTGTCAGTAAAGATGAAGTTGCTAAGACAAGGGTAACATTTTAATTTACATTTAAAAGCTGATTTTATTGAAAAGATTAAATTATCGAATTTTCGACTAAATTTATCGTTTAAGAATTATTATGCAACATTAGAAGATTCCTAATTTTAAACTTATTACGCTAGAAAATTTGTGATACTATCAGTAATACTTAATAATAAAATATAATGTTGATCTCAATTTTTATAAGAGATTATATTTTGATAAAATAGTACTAAATTAAGTTAAGTGGTTGATCTCAATAAGTATAACAAGAAACGTGATACTAAGTTGTAGTAAAATAACATAAAGTTTACCACTAAGAGATGGTTTGGTTTCATTTCATATTCAGCTTTAACGACCTACAAATAAAGCCAATTTTAGAATACATACACACGTTTGCAGATTTTGTAATAGCTACTTTATTTGTATGGTGTTAAAGTTGGAAAAGAAATGAAGGCAAGCCATCTGTCAGTGGTAAACTAAAAGTAAACGAATTGTATGTTACTTACTAGAAGTTTACGTGTATGTTAAAATAATAATGCCTAAATAATCGTTAAAGTTGTTGATTTTAATAAATAAAACCATTAGTGAGACTGAACTATAAGCTACATCATAGAAATAAGAAGTTTTTAATTTGTTTTTATAATAAATATATTTTGTAATAAATGTTTTATTTACTCAAATTACCTATATAATACAGTATTCCAAAATTATAATTATTTTTAAACTAAGGAAAACTTGTAAGTTATCCTCTTTTTGATAGTACGGTTCAAAATACCACAAGGTTTTCCTTGCTTAAAAGACGGTTAATGTCAATAGTTCGTCACTTAACCTTCTTATAGCTTGGCCAACCGAAGTGTTTAACGCTAAGAGATACACGGATATTAAGAACGATATTAATTTCTAAACAAAAAAGCCGTTAAACGCCACTAACGGGATTATTGATAAGTAATTTTGTTAAAAGACCGACATCAATTACACGGTTATAACAAAGTTTTCTGATTTAGCCGTCTTTAACTTTGCAATGAGAGAAAATTTTGAGCTGTTTTTAATTTATTGCATAGTTACTTTGTAATTCTTTACTAGGAAACGGCAAAAGTATGTTTAACGGTGTTCTAACGTACAAATGGATAATTTACTTATATTTATTTGCAATCCTAAAACACAAAACGCGAATTTATAAAAGATACATGCATGTTTTTACTAAAAGAGCAATGGCAACCAGCAAGCATAAAATATTTACAAATTTTTGTATAACAAAAATCTAGCAAAATGCTTCACAATTTCTAAAGTTTTGATTTTTTTTAGTTTTTTGCCCATAACTCAAAATCATGTTTTGTCACTAAACTGTCTTTTAGTTAGAGCACGGCAGTGTAATTGAACAAAGTCATGTCATGAAACAATAACAAACTTTGACTTTAATAAAATAGGTAAAATTATTGTAAAGAAAGCAGAGTTTTTGAAGCTTAAAAAGGCATTGGTAGCCTATTGGATTGACATAATGATATCTCAAGTAGAGGATCGTTGGATGATAAAAATTATAACATAGTTTTTTTATTCGCTAAGAGCGAAGATAGAGCTATCTTGAAGAAATCTACCTACATAGGTACACCTGCAGGAAAGAGTTCAAATGGTGTGTGAAATTTTTCAATTTGAGAGGACTTTGCCCAATAGTGGGACTAATATAGGCTAGAGATGATTGAATTAGAGATAATGTCAGTTTACATCTACTAACAAAATTTTGATCTTTTATTAGAAGCTCTGGTAATTCGTGAAATTCTGTCAAATTGAGCTTCATTCGGTTTGTCGCGCTGTCGTATCTAATGAAAGGCAAGCCGCAAAGCAATTTGGTAAGCACATTTTAGCACCCCTGACCCTCATCCCGCTGACATATTTAATTAAACGGAAAACGATCACCACCTTGTAACGTTGTACGTACATTTTTATTATTAAATGGTTTAAAAAATAGAATGAGTTCATTATTAACTCTTATCAATCACATTTTACAGTGTTTTATCTACAAAACTAGCACTATTTAGTCGTTAACACGCTGTACTCGATTTAATCTTATTTCGCTTGTCGCACATCACTACTGTGACGTCACGCGAACCGTTATGAGGCGCCGGCGCCGGTCATTTCGCGGCGAGCTGCAAGCCACACACTCGATATCAGCGCAGAGATGAACGTACGCTAACATCTCCGGTCTTACTACGTACTTCACGTAACCGGCCATTGTTTTCGTCCCTACACGTTAACCTGCGGAAATCTAGTTAAACTACAAATTTGTTCAGTGTATTCTTCAACCCCAATCTCGGGTAAGTGGTGATTAACTGCATAACAGCTAGTAGTAGATATTTTACCTTTAAATGTGCTTAGAATGCTTGGGAAATTGTAGTTTCGCAATCTATCATCCTTCCGGTTATTTTATGCAGCTATTAAGCCTCGCTATACTTAGTGCTTGACCCAGCGCTGCATGAAAGTCTGGGAATGATAATTGCAAGTCACTTCCTTACTACCCACGCATTTTGTTAAAAGTAAATTTCTTCCCCAATAATTATTATTGCCTTATTTTACCGAACTTAAATGTAATCTCCGTATCTGATTGTGAACAAGCACGGCAGCACAACTACGGAAGTACTTTCATAGCGCTGTTGCCGTGGTTGTTCACACGAACACCTGGATCGTGTGTAACACCCCGTTTTGACGGCGCGTTCCAGGGTCCCAAGTACGGGTTGGCTCACTGGGGGCCTATCTCTTCCACCTTCTACTGCCACACTGCGGCCAGTACGTCGGCCGTTATTGGGTGTTCTACCCGACGCCCACGGATCAGCGCCCGACCATCTTCTGCGGCTTCAGTGCAGGGAAGTGCTTACTAGGAAGAATAATAGGAATCGTATTTTCCGTTAGACTTGCGTACTAGATTCGAACCACACCCTAAATTTAAATACCCACTTTTTTTTAAATTGTAATTTAATTATTTTTTTTCTGAGCTAGCCTACGGGCATATTAAATTGTTATTTTTGTTGCGTAATATTTTGTCTCATTTCTCCTCCTGGGGGGGGTGGGACAAACCCTAACCACGCGGGACGCGACAACCTTCACATTGCAGCGTGAATATATTTAAAATTTTTGTTTTGTTTTTTGTTCCCAATATCAAGTAAATATATCACAAAAGTGGAGTTGGATACTGACACAAAAAAGAGATAAGGAATAAATATTAGAAAGAGTACGTTGAACGGAAAGGTAAACTGGTAGGTAAGGTTGGAAAAAAGGTGTTTGTCGAAAACAATTGATATAAGATTACGAAATATAGCAATAAAAGCACGTAGTTTGACACAATAGTCTTTCAAATATTTTTGAGGGAAAAGGAGAGAAGAGCAAGAGGAAGACAGAGATTTATTATAAAATGAATTCCATTTGTCGTCCATAAAAAGTAAACGTGACTAACAGACAACACCTGACCAGTACTACACTCACTAGAGCTGGACACTTAAACTTAACAAATATACAGGCTGTAACGGACTTTCGCAAAGTTACGCCTCTATCAATAAATGGGTTTTAGTAACGAACGCGATATCCACTAGGATTACCTAATTCGATCCCCCAGGTAGTAACAATTATTTTACCCGGGGGATCGAATTAGGTGATCCTAGTGGATACCGCGTATTTATTTTCCAACACTAATCCATTTTTCTCGCCACCGCACTAACGTATACAAAATAAACAGGTAAAACGTTACAAAAACCTTTCATAAAATGACTGATGTTGACAGCAAAATTTTTCCAACAAAGCCCATAGCTTCAGCTAGGTGTTTTTATAACTTTTGTATGTAAATTATAAACACGAAAATAACTATACTCGTAAGAACGAGTAAATTATAAGTAGGTACAAGATTATTTTTCACTTCGATTTTGATCAAGAAATTAAATGAAAATGTTTTCAAGACAGCTACAATTATCTTGATTTTTTACACTGGCTTCGCTTTAGTTGTTCTTTATGTCCCTGAATTGTGAGTGGTCTTCACTGGTATGCAGATCAGAAATGGTCTGTCAGCAAGCCATCCTTTCGGGCCGGTAACCTTCATATAATTTATTGTTTCAGGCGTTACTTTGCGGAGGTCCATATTAATGAACTGAAACAATTACTTTACTCACCCGCGACCTTAACTACACTTTATAATCTTTCTTTTATTTTTGACTTTATAATCTTTCTATTTTACTCGTATATAATATATAAAAAATAAAAATGAATCACCGAAAGTATGCGCATAACTTCCGATCGACTGCACCGAATCGGATAATTCTTTTTTTTGGGTTCGTAATTATGAAAAAAAATTAAAAAGTTTACTGTACGAGAAATGCTTACAAGAAGAATCATTGATCCTGTGCTAGGAGTCCCTGTCAATTAATTATCAGGACAAGGTTCGTACAAAAAAAAATCAGCGGGGGCGAAGCCACGAGCATCAAATTACTAATAAAAATTCTTAATTTTCCGTTTAGGTATTTTACTTGTCAACTAGATGTGTTAAAGTAATAGTAGCCGGGTGTGTAATAATCGTCATAAAAACTATTGTCCGAATTTATCATTTGTCAGAAATTATCATTTTGCATAACTATTTTTGCTCTGAATCCATTAATTGTACAGAATTGTTATAAAACAAAACTAACCTAACCTATAGAGTCCTACACGATAATGATTTGTAAATTCCTGAATAAACAATGGTTTTTGAGAAAAAAGAGTTACCTATGCGAAATGTTAATTTCTGACAAATGATGAATAATGCTAAAAGTTTGTAATAAAATATGACTATTGGGAGCGCGCACGACGGTGGCGCCGCGTAGCGTTGACAACATTTCCTCCTCATTTACTTCCAATTTTTGCCATGTTGTGTCGTATTATTTTTTCTTACTTGCAATTCGATTTCTTATGCAATGGCAACACTTGGTGAATTTATTTTCGACCTGTTTCAACATGGCTGGCGTTTGAAGTTCCCGTGTTTCTGCTTTTCAAGTTTAGTATGGAAAAATTAGATCCCAGGTAAGAACAGTGCATGTTTGGAGTAACATTTGAACTGCTTATTTGATGGGTACCAGTAAGAAGTTTAGCTATTTGGTTAGATTAAGAGTTAAATCTTCTATAAATGTATTCTTTGGTGGCTTACTTTGCGATTAAGTTGTTATTTTTAGGTGTTCCATTACTGGCTTATCAAATGTTCTTAAATCAGTAAATGAACAGTCCGTTCATTTACTGGTGTCGGGTCAATTTAGTTTTTTACTTAAATCTTGTGTTTTCAGATTCTGCATAGAAAACGATTCTGTTTCTTTGTAAGTATTGGGACACTAGTAGTTTTCATTTATAGGAATGAAAAATCTAGTAAAATGGACTATAGAAATTTGGCTTTGTTCATTTACTATGCACACTGCAGTATTACAATGCCGCATGGGTATTTTAGTTTTCAAACTTTTTACTTATTATATTTTATCGATACTGGTAGATTTACTTGACCACTTTTCTCGGTCGTTTTTTGTATTTAGGTAGCTTTCAAAGTTTAAATTTTAAAATTTGGTTCTTTGTTTAGACAAACCCCTTTTCTTGTCACTTGATTTCTGGCTCGAGGCCTGTAAACATGATTTTTTGATGCCATAAGTGGGCAAATCTGATCTATATATCATCGAATACCTTCAGTGCAGTGTTGGGTGTGGTGTTCGCTTGAAAGTACCATCGTTTGGGTTTATTTAAAGTTTATGTGGAGTCTGTGACTTTTCTGGATTTGTTGCTGCTGCCGAAAGTTTGTTCCAGTTGCCCTGTTTGGAATTTCTGTGGGCCGAATTTGACATTCGGGTAAGATTTTACCTCTTAGGTTAGGGAATAGTCTTGGTTTGGGATTTTGGTTCGGTTGTATCCTAGTTTAGTATAATTTTCTTCTTTTTAGCCCCGAGGTCACCTCAACAACTTTGTGTTGTTTGCCCGGAGGTTGCCACTGATATACACTGGGCATAATCCAAGGAGACAAGCCGAGGGACCGATCACTGTACGTCTCCATATCTACCTTTTATCGACTACGCAGCCGGAGTTGGCCAGACGTGCCGAAGAAGCGTAAGAGAGGAGCGACGGTTTCGTCAGAGTTTTTTTACTACTACTTTTTAGTTTATTTTTCCCATTAAATTTTCTGTATTTTTTATCAAATTTCACCAGACTTCAACCACAGATTTTCTCATGGCTCTACTGTGCGCATAGCTTAGTTAGGAGTAAATTTACCGGACGTATTTATTCATTTTCAAAATTCAAAAAAGACCCATTTGTAGGTCATTCTTTCTCTCGGTGTCTTCTTTGGCTTAGCGTGTTTTGTATTAACTTTTTATTTTTATTTCCTGTTTTTGTAAACCAGTGACAACCCTAAACGAACTGATTTTCCCCATTTATTATGTGTTTAAAATAAATCATTGTTTTACCGTAAAAATTCTTCGTATTTCCCAGGCAGCCGCCTGGGAGTTTGTCAGCCTAGTCAGTCGCTTTTCTAGTACCACAGCGACTGGCTATGCTACAATACCTACTTTTTTTTTTACATAAAACTGACCCGTGATTGACCACTATCTCACCTGATGAAAAGTGTAGATGAGACCAAAGGTGTACCTCACTGGTTCAGTAACAGCCTATTCACTCTAGCCTTGAAGAGACCCTGGTTGTATTTATCAGGAAATACAGACAATGGGAGCGAATTCCATTCTTTCAGTTCGCATTAGGAAGGATGACGCGAACCGCTTCGTACGGGCTACTGGAATACTAACCACAGACGCTTCCCCACGCCTGGATGTCCGTTGGTGAAATGGAGATGGAGATGGAGATGGAGGAGATGGAGGAATTAAATCATGTTATGGAGGAATTAAGTCTCACCAGATCCACACCGGGTCTGAGCAAATGGATCTAGCGAGATTAATAATCTCATCAGATACATGGACAAATATGAATAAATGGATCCATTGAGAAACTATTCTCCCTAGATCTATTCCAGTGATTGGCAATGTATCTACTGAGAAAAATATTCTCCGTAGATCATTTTTTGTAACTGACTAGAACCGACTAAAAATATGAAAAACGGCCAAGTGCGAGTCGGACTCGCGCACCGAGGGTACCATACAAATTTATATGTATCTATCAACATCCAGTCTTAGCAGACCCCTGCTCCTAAGCAAAATGTGCGCAGTGTGGGATCATTGTAGATTGGTCACTGATATAGACAGACAGACAAAAAAAAATTATGCTTTTCGCAATTTTTCCTTTATCTGTGCTATAAGGCCTTGCTTTGTACCAAATTTCAAGATTCTGAGTTCACGGGAAGTACCCTGTAGGTTTTGATTCTCTTGCGAGTGTCGAAAATGTTCGTTGGTTACTGATATAGACCGACAGACAAAAAAATTTATGCTTTTCGCAATTTTTCCTTTATCTGTGCTATAAGACCTAGCTTCGCACCAAATTTCAAGATTCTGAGTTCACGGGAAGTACCCTGTAGGTTTTGATTCCCTTGCGAGTTTCGAAAATATGCGGAAATTTTCGTCATAAACGGCTGTATCTTTGATTGCGTTGGCTTAGATGTTTGATTTTTTCACAGCTCCAAGGGACAGTAGACTTGAGTATTTGATATAAATTTCAGCTTGATACCTCCACGCGTTCCTGAGAAAAAGGGTCTTGACAGACAGACGGACGGACGGACACACGGACGGACGGATGGACAACAAAGTGATCCTATAAGGGTTCCGTTTTTTTCCTTTTGAGGTACGGAACCCTAAAAAACGACATCTTGTATTTTTATTTTATTGATCGATAGGGTCAATCATGAGGATGAAATCTCTCAAACTGAAAAACATAGAAATGTTACCTTTGATTAACTTTTCTTATTTTCAGCATTTAGAGTAGGTACTTTCCGTCCAGGTGGCATTACAAAATTCCAGCCTGTATATACCTACATACTTATATATGTGTATTGGGGACTGACTCCTATTACTATTAAATTTACTTCTCATTAGATCCATGACAACACGTATGATCTACTGAGAAAAATATTCTCCGTAGATCCATTTTTTTGGAACTGGGTAGAAAGATGTATCAGGTGAGAAAAACATCTCATTAGATCCATACTTCTGCGTAATGGATCTAGTTAGAAAAAAATGTTTCATTAGATACATCATGGATCTGATGAAAGGATCTTAAGAGAATGATAGACTTATATACAAGAAAGATTGTAATTGATCATGAAGGTGAAGAGATTTAGACGGATGCCACCATCATTGGTCCACAACAGAGGGCTTCTAGCCTTCCGCAATTATTCACAAAAATTGGCTATGTGTGCACCATTCATACCAGACCAGGTGTTTAATATGTATGTATTTAAAGTATCTATCTATGTAGGTAGTTTTATCAATTGCCCAGTACCAATAACACAAGCTTTACTTACTTTAGAACTAGATCAATTGATGTAGTGTCCCATGGCATGTGTCGTAAAAAAACAGAAGAAGACTAAAAGAAGAAGTTTGATAAATTTCCACGTGAATAAAACAACGAAGAGATGGGCCCAACCCGCCTCTAAATCCACAATACGTCGTCATAACAATCTCTAGGCAAACTTTTAACGAGCAATTTCCTCTGACGGTGTCTGCTTGGTGGTTTAATTAAATTTCTCATTACATCCTATATTACATAATCTTTAAGATGTGGGATTGCTGATGCGTTGCCGACCTTGGAAGAAACGAAACGCACACTCGCTTTGCTGCTTGCACGTTGACTATCCAAAGAATCAAAGGTAAAGAAAAACTCAAAGTATAAACACAAACCAAAATGCTTTAGGTAGAGATGAACCAAAATGCTTTACGTAACAGATCGAAAGAAGTAAATTATACGACACTAGTACAAATCATGGGTCAGTAGAAATCATGTGTCTGTCTGTCTGTATGTACACGCTAATCTCCGAAACTACTGAACGGATTTTCTTGCGGTTTTCGCAGATAGATGAATCTTAACTTGGAGCAATATTAAAGCTTTGTTCCATTAAAATCGGGTAACAATGAAAAAAGTTATCGTCGTATTAAATCTTCTTCTATACACATAATAAAATATTAGAAATCATGCGTCTGTCTGTCTGTATGTACGTACACGCTAATCTCCGAAACTTCTGAACGGACCTACTACGGCCTACTACGGACGTCTTTACTGCGCGGACGAAGTCGTGGGCTAGTCAGTTAATATTTAAAGAAACGAATTTTATATTACTGTATTTTACATCGCCGCGCTGGTGCAAAAGATTTGCTAATGGTAATTATAGCAGGTAGTAATTACTCCCTCGTGTAATTGAATAGGCTGTAGTCCAATTATAGTAATTAGGATCCGGCTTAACTCCGGCCAAAACATTTTGCACTGGTTTCGCGTTTATTTGGTACACATGCCAAAATGCATAAAATGTTTAGATGTAACATTGTCAAAAAGTACAAAATGTTTGCGCCACATTTTGTCTGAATATTTTAGGGGCAGAACATGCTTTGGCCAACATGTTCTTTAAGATAGAATGTTTCCAGGGCAGCATTCATTGTAGTCTAAATGTCCTTGTGTCTGGAAATTTTTATAACAGAATACTCTGGGGTCAAAATGTACAAAATACGATTGACTGAATGGGCTCCAATGAGAAATGTCAATAGGTACATTAATATACGTTTTTGACTTTTTGTACATTTTGACATAGGGATCTTGGCCATTTATTTTCTGTTCGTTTTTTGTATTATTTAATAATTAGGCTCTTAGGTTTTTGTGACATCTAATTATTTTGTCTTTTATTCATTATAACATGTTTACATTTACATACTTTTTGACCGTTGTACATTTTGATAATGAGACATTTTTAACCATTATAATTTAGACATTTTGTACCAAAATCACCTGTTACCGTTTATTTTCAGATTTGTAGCGCTATCTGTTGACGAGTAGAATTAAACTACGTAGGTCGATAGCGACATCTCGTGGCGAGTAGCAATAAATTCTAGAAATAAATAGCGGCGGGGTTGGGAGTACGTAACTGTACTAAGTCGGCGGACAAACTAAGAAACTGTCTCATCACAAAACCTAGAGATGGAGTTATATCGAGTCTTCGCGTTTCTGGCTATTAAGCAGTATTCTAAACATATACGAAAAGATCGTACAATTACCCGTTAGATGGCAGTGATATCAACTGAGGTGCAGGGATCATAATGTTGGCAATAGAATAGTACCGGCCGGGAAGTAAGGGGTTGCCGGGCGAATACTTATACAGGGTGAAATTTTGAACGTGATACAAATACAAATTCTTTATTATACATGAAAATCAAGTTTAACAAAATATAAGAAAACAGTTTATAATAACCCAATGACCAAGTGACAAACATGCATCAGTGCTTCAAGTAAGATTGCACTGGCCCCTACACTAGGCACAGCCTGTCCCGTAGGTAGCCAATAATATTAACACAAATCTCAATAGCAGATGCGAAAAGATAATAAGAACAGCTATGAGTGTGCGTTTAAAAGAAAAGGTTACAAAAATAAAAAATAAAATAAAAAACTAACAGGAAAATTATAAAACTATGTTAAAATAAGAAATAAAAATAAAATATTTTGACATCAGTTCAGTGCGTGTGCGTGTGCGTGATTGTGAGTGGTGTGGTGTGCGTGTGCGTGATTGTGAGTGGTATGGTGTGTGTGTGTGTGTGTGTGTGTGTGTGTGAGAGCATGTGTGTGATACAAAGTCAATGTTTTCGATACATCTCTCAAGAACTAAAAAGCTCTGATAAGTCTCGAGTTACCAAAGTAATTAATTAGAACTTTATTAACAGTCTTAGTTATCCCATTTTTTATTGGCATGTGTGGTTACCCTACCCTTTCAATGATAAATCAAAAAGTTCAAAATTGGGATGCACCAAAAAAAATAACCTATAGTTTTTATATTTTTTTTGGAAAGAATAGGATATTTTAAGATACCATTTTAATCGATTTTGAATTTGGTTGAGTATTTAATTTTTTATAATTTTTTTAGAAATACGCTGGATAACGTCACAGTGAGAGAGCCACGTTCCATTGTCTAGAAAAATTCAGGTCGTACATAACATAATCTGTGGCACTACTGGGGGGGCTACCACGAAATTCCTTAATCGAACTTCGTATCGGACCGTCCCGCTCACTCTCGTATTAAATCCTATTAGCGTGTGCTGGACGGCACGAAACGGAGTTCGAATTTTGCACTTCGTGGTAGGTAGGGCCTCTGATTTGTCTTGTCACTGTCAATAATACAAGCACGGCTTAGGGTCCTAAATGAACCATGAAAAAAATTTTATTTATTTCTCTTCTTTTAGCTTCGATTATTCCTGTTTGTTTAATGGTGTGATACTAATTAGTTATTTTTTATTAAATTCTGATATTTAAATTCTTTTAAGTATAATTACTTGTGACGTAGTAATTTAATAATTAATTTTGTAAAAATACATTGGAAATACTCGTATACATTTCGAACTTTACGATAAATGACAACTGTTTAAAGCCAGGTAGGTACGCATCATGTGATTAAACATCTATCTTTGTCACTCTTTGCTATTATAAGCAGGACAGCAACATTTTAAACTGTCAATTTGCTTTAGAGTGTAGACCTGCTTTATATCTGCCTTTGTGACGATTCGCTGCAGGGGTCAAATGAAGGTCATTACTTAAATTTTCTTTATTTAATTCAGTTTATCATATTTTTGGAATCTAATTTCTGAAAACGTTCCACAAAGCCTATTTCTCCAAACGGTTTTCGATTTATTATACGTTGTCAAAAATTGGTACACCACAATTGTTTCATAATAGGCACTCGCCTCTTTGATGCTTGGAAAAACACTTTGACATAAAAATAAAACAATACTGCCAATTCGTGACGTGAGATGTCATAATAAATTTAACTGAAAAATACCGTCTGCTTTTAGCCTTAAGGTCGCTATTAAGGAAAAAATAAATAAAATAAATCGTTATACGCACGTTGAGCATTTAGTTATGGGTATCCAGACTCTCCAATCTCGTCTCGTCGTTTAATAAACCACACTGTCCAAAAGATGAGGGATTATGGACAATTGTCCATTCCAGGACATGCACAAGGATCGCGAGCATGCAACTATTTTAATGGAGTGAAATTAAAAGGCGAGTCTACAAACGTGAGTCCCCATACAGTCACAGAACTTCGGCAAAAAAATATACAGGCGTTTGATGCTGTAAAAGCCAATGTGTTTGTGCTTGGAAAACTCAAAGATAATCTAAGACGTCGCGCAGAGCTGTGCCGGCGGGAAGGTGGTTGTCATTTTGAGCATTAAATTTATTGAAGTATGTTTGAGAAACCCATTTCTGTTTTTAATATTAAATAATCATTATTACCCCTCTGTTTGTTATTTATACCAAAATAATACATAAGAGCTAGGGATTTAGGTTATCTGCGATGTTGATATTATTATTTGAAATTATCCGCTAAATGTTAATTACAGTGATAAAACCTGTCAAGTGTCAAATGTAGGGTAGCTATACTTTAAGTTTGTGAATTATTTTTTTGTTAGAAAGTTATCAATATTTAATTAAGACGAATTTTAACCAAACGAGTTAACCCACTAATCATACAGCATCTTCTGAGCAGGAATCACGTAATTTGTATTACGCTCAAAATTTCACCCTGTATATGGATAGTTATGGGGTTGGCAACTCCATTTCCCGCCGAAGTATGTAAGTATAATGCTTTTCTCAAACATGAACTGAAATAAATAAATAAAAACTCCACAATAATCACAGGTTTATTTCAAGAGAAATAAATAAAATATCGTCGATCAACAACTATACAAAAAGGTAAGTTTATTTGGGTTTCCCTGTTGGTAGGAACAGTCAATCATGGTCATAAATAAATGTACAACTCTAGTATGCTATTAACCATAAGATAGGTATACATAATTATGTAGATTGCACGTACTTGGGTAAATATATGTATGTATGCAATTATGTAAAACTCTTAATCCATACTATCGATACTAATATTATAAATGCGAAAGTGTGTCTGTCTGTCTGTCTGTTACCTCTTCACGCTTTAACCGCTGAACTAATTTAGATGAAATTTGGTATAGATATAGTTTGAGACCCTGGGAAGGACATAGGATAGTTTTTATCCCGGAAAATTGCATAGTGCCCGCGGGATAGCGTTAAACGAATTCTTCGCAGACGGAGTCGCGGGCAACAGCTAGTTGTACATAAAAATTTGAAATTAACATTTGCAAACAGCGGTTTTTTCGAATCTATATTCTGATAATAATCTGAATCTTGTCGACCATTTTTTGTACAACACAGGATACTCACCTTCCCCGCTCTATATATTTACGAAGTTTGTTTATTTGTAAAGAATAATATAAACATGTTTCAAATAAGGAATCCTAGACAAAGATTGTTGTCAAAATATGGTCATGACATAGTCTGCCCAAATTCCAGGTCAGCTCTCTACTCAAAAAATATAGTTGGAATGAGTGCCAGGCTGTGTAATAAACTACCAATGGAGCTTAAAAGATTGCCACCTTTACCCTTTAAAAAGAAACTTTTTAAACTGGTTAGTGGAAAAGTGTTTTTACAGTATGGCTGATTATTTAAATTTCTTGGAATATCGTAATTGAACGGATTGATATAATAATGATTTAATTATAATTAATAATTTAATTTGGAAATGTTATTTAATAATAATAATAAAGTAGGACATGGTTGTATTTTTATATTAGATTTGTAATTAGTTTATATAATTTGTAATTAATATTAAGTTGACATTGTACACCTCATTGAGGTAGGATATGAAGGACATTGTTATTGTTAATAAGACCTGTTTGACTCATAACCATGCAATAAATTAATTGATTTGATTTGATTTGATTTGATAGACATATCGAAAAAAAACACTATCACCATCTCATAGGACGATATTCTAAAATGAAATACTTTTGTGTCAAGATGAAGACGCTAAGACAAGGGTAGCATTTTAATTATTTAAAGAAGTCTAAGAATTATTCATAAAAAAATCCTATTTCTAAACTTATTATGGTAGATAATCAATAAAGTTTTGACTTAGATATACTGTATGCTTCACTTGAAACTTCATGTATTGTCACATTGATTGTCTCAATGTGTCAAGACACTGTCTCACAAAGGCGTATAATTTAATGATTAGTTGAATTTATTATTTATTAGGTAGTATAGGTTAAAGCTGATAAATCAATAAAGATGATTCTAGTATATTTCATTATTTTCCACTGCTTTGGGCTTAAAACAACTAAATTTCATAATACCTTATTCACTAATACTCCTAATTTTCAAATTACCATGGGCTCATAATACCTAAAAATACCTAAAATTTCAAATTGTCTCATCTTAAAATTTGAAATTTTAGGTATTTTTAGGTATAATGAGCCCATGGTAATTTGAAAATTAGGGGTATTAATGAATAAGGTATTATGAAATTTAGATGTTTTAAGCCTAAAGTGTTCCACTATACACGTTGTTTTGTTTCCTTTCTGCGCTGTTTGTTTTCTAATTTTATCAGTGGCCAGTTGTAATCTTTTTAAGACGCTTCGTACATGCGTCGCTCACAGAGCACGAACTTAAAAAAAAGTTAGAATCAGTATTTTTTTTCGCACCTAAATTCCATGATCGAATCGATTCGTTATAAAGGCAGTTATACAGGCATCACTTAAAAATGGCCACCATTTGTTACTTTCATCAAAACTGCGGTAATTCAGTTTCGGTCGTTGCTTGCGCTCAAAAGCAATAAATTTTACCTTTAATCTGATAAAAGCAGTGGTCAATGGCTCGCACTGAAAACTGAAACCGAATATTACGAACCTGAAAATATCGCTGGTGGACTAAAATAAAATTTGCAGGGTGATATTTTATCACGTTGCGCGTTGAGTCTTTATAGCACTATTTTGGAGTGGAATTTTGTATATTTTTTTGTCCCCCTTCGACGCATACTACCACAAACGTAAAAGGCAAATAACCAGTCGCGGCGCCCTCGTCGCCCCCCTCGCGACTCGTTCAGTGCCCCCGCAAAACCAGGCCTTGATTTGTAGGCCTGGTACCCCCAAGCCTACAAATCAAGGCCTGGTTTGCCAATGAATTAATTTAAATTAGTTTCTGTGCGACCTAAGTCGGTTGAACCTGGTACACTTTTTAAACGTTCGAAGTCATGTAGCCCCACTGGGCCCAATTGCATAACAAAGTACAACTTATATTACAAGCGGAACTCCCTTTCTAGTTAATATAACTGAAGCGAGAATTCCGCTTGTAATATTAGTTGTACTTTGTTATGCGATTGGGTCCTGGTCATTATTATCATAGCCCTCGTAAGCGCTGCGTGCTAATCTTTGTTTTTATTAAATACCAGCTGACGCCCGCGGTTTCACCTCCGCTGAAGTTTTTTTTATAAAAACCTTGTCCTGATAAACGAATACAACAAATAAAGAACTATCCAATTTGGTGCAATAGTTCTCGAGTTTAGCGCTTAGCAACACATTAGGCGATTCATTTTTATTTTTATAGATTTGTAACATTTTCATTGGAAACTATATAAAAGACAAATGCTCCATTTTAAGTATCCATATTAATTAATATGTACTCTGACAATCAGGTTCATAAATTAAATACATAAACTAATAAATACACACGCTCGAAAAACATAACCCTCCTTCGGCACTCGGATGACTGAGACTCGGACTCCGAACTGAGACGGAACTTAAATAAATCATTTTTCTAATTTAGAACGTTAACTTATCTGTATGAACACTTTACTTCTACTACTATACGTGTAAGAGGAGCTTTTTTAAAGTATTTTACTTACAGATGCTCTAAATATTTATCCGTGCATTCAGTATGAACAAAAGAAAGGGATAATTAACAACCAGCGCAGTTCGTCGTGACAGAAACTAATTATTTCTGCGGTATCAGGGACCATTTTTCTCTTGGGGAGACTTTCAGATAGTTAGTGATCGTAAAAAAATAACTTATATGAATCTATTATGGTCATCATCATTAATTATCCCAGCCTATACACATCACAATACAGGGTACATGCCTCCTCTCAGAATCAGAGGGCTTAGGCCGTAGTTCCCACGCGGGCCCAACGCGGGCTGCGAACTTCACACATACTACTGAATTGCAAGTGTGTACAGGTCTTTTACCATAAAGTTCATGGTATTAGGGTTCCGTACCCAAAGGGTAAAAACGGAAACCCTATGTAGCGAAAAACGCTCCGAAGAAGTTTTAAATGCATTGTCGCTTTGACAACCTCCGTGGTATAGGGTCGTTCTTTTACAGGCCGTTGGTATTTCAGCTTTTCAAATTTCGATGTTCGTGTTTTGACGGAGGAAAAATTGGTAGTCAAGAGCCATTGTTTCGCCAATAATCATCAAGTAAACAGTCTTGCTTAGGAGTTTTTTTGGATTTTGCTGTGTGAAGGAAAAGTTATTTTGGTATCCTTGCCGCATCAGATTTAATCGCGGCTACCCGTTTTGGTGAACATTCGTGTTCGTTTCTGGACCTGGACCTCCGCGGAGGAGGCCCGTAGTGTCCCGCCGTCGCTTTTGAGGACCGAGAAGCCAGCTGCGTCTTACGCCTGGGTGAGTGTTTAGCGAGGCTCTCAATCTCGTTTTGATTTCACTCCGACCAAATCCCAGCTATATTTTTTCCGATAGGATTTTCATTTTAGGCAATCTTGTTCTAGCTTCCTGGAAGAGGGACCAGGCCTGCGTCAACCGACGACTAGCGTCCGTGTTAGTCGGAGCACCGCGAAGAGCGTGAAACGATCCGACCCTGCGGTGAAGACGTGTGGGATCGCCGCGGGTGCAGTCCACGTATTTTGTTTGAATAATCGCCTTATAATTATGCCTTTTTATTAACTCGGCGTACCCGTACTTTATACTGCTTAGCTCCGTACAGAACGCTATGCACTTAAATTCACTTTAGCTCTCCTACTCTCAAAATTCTAAAAGGCGCATTGCCCGCCCTCGTACCGCACAATGGCGGACTTTTCGGTGTCGTTTACTAAACCGTGTTAGCCACAACGCCTTGCGAACGGAATTTTACTTTTAAATTTGCTATGCCCTCCGTAGTTTAGTCTGCCAAGCGACTCCAAATCACCCCCTCATTCCCACGCTCATTACCTATCACCCACTGTTGCTTGTGAGATTTTACTCCGCGTGGTAGGGGCTATTGCCTGGATCTACCTACTACTGTTACTTTTGTACGTTGTAAAGTGTGTTTGCAGGCGTTATGCTAAATTGTCTTGTTTATTGTACTAAACGTTTTTCTTGCTGTGACCTCAGTCGTTATGTACTTAACCGACTGTACACCCGTGTTAGTTCTACAACAGGTGCTAGTGCGTGATTTTCGGTTATTTTGTCGCGGGAGTGGTGTTTTTGACTTGTACATTTGGCCATTTAATTTATTAAATTACAATCGTTTACATGCTACTGTGTTGTTTCCTTTTTTATAATTTTTACGTAGCACCTATTACTGAGGCTCCGCTGTCCGTCCGTCTGTCCGTCTGTCCATCTGTCACCAGGCTGTATCTCGGGATTCGTGATAGCTAGAGAGTTGAAATTTTCACAAATGATGTATTTCGGTTGCCGCTATAACAACAAATACTAAATAAAAATAAATTAAAAATTTTAAAAACCCCAACGCAATTATGTCACTCGTATGTTTGACATTAAGTCAATGCCCGTTATGCGTCTAAGATCCCTTCCGCAGCTAACAAAAGAGCTGATAACTTTGAAACGGCTAAACCGATTTTGATGAAACATATCTAAGAACCACCGCCAAGAAACCTGCTTTCTATTAAAAACAAACAGCATCCAAATCGGTTCACTCGTTTAAGAGCTATGATGCCACAGACAGACAGACAGACACACACACATAGCGGTCAAACTTATAACACCCCTCTTTTTGTGTCGGGGGTTAAAAATGAAATAAAATAAATATTTAAGGGGGCTCCCATGCAACAAACAAGATTTTTTTGCTCGTTTTTGCTCGATATTGATAACGGCAATAGGTAGACACTTGAAATATTCACAGAATATTTAATTATATATTAACTTTAAAAATAAATCATTAAATTAAAATAAAAAAAATATTTAAAGGGGGCTCCCATACAACAAACGTGATTTTTATAGATAATTATACGGAACCCTTCGTGCGCGAGTCCGGCTCGCACTTGGCCGGTTTTTTTTAAATGTAATTTCGCTTGTAAATTCTAAAAAACTCAGGGGTGCAAGCACGGAATCCGACCCACGACCCTCTGCTTGAGACGCCATAGGTCAAACCATTAAGCTACCACATGCGGCATGGGATATACTCAGCATCAAAAAGTTTAATATCATCTTTGTAAACCATTAGATTCGGCACTTATATTTGAATTTTGGGATCTCCCAAAAATTACAACATGGTCTTTATTTACATTGTAATAAAGCTAACGGCCAACCTTCACTAGTTGGAGTGGCACTGAAAGAAGAAGAAGAAGAAGAATGCAAAATTTTAAGTCTCTAAATTTGGCGGTTAAGATTTTAGAATTACGTAGATCCCGTAAAAATATCGGGATAAAAGTATCCTGTGTACCTATTTGTCCAGACGTTTAGCTATCTACATTCTAAATTTTATTCATCTATATAACGACCACCAGACACGACCAGACGAACACCAGACGACCAGATGGCCTAGTGGTTAGAGACCCTGACTATAAAGCTTGAGGTCCCGGGTTCGATTCCCGTGTCGGGGCAGATATTTGTATGAAAAATACGAATGTTTGCTCTCGGGTCTTGGGTGTTTAATATGTATTTAAGTATGTATCTATATATATATAAGTATGTTTATCCGTTGCCTAGTACCCATAACACAAGCTTTGCTAAGCTTACTTTGGGACTAGGTCAATTGGTGTGAATTGTCCCATGATATTTATTTTTTATTTTATTTTTTTATATAAATATACATATCTGTATATACATATTTACTAGCGGACCCGACAGACGTTGTCCTACATGAACCTATATACTGTAGGCGCTGGCCACTGAGACCGTGTTGCTGTTTCGTGTATTTTGAAATATTTAAATCGTACGGATTCTGGAATTCGAATCCTGAAACAAACAGCGAACAGCAGACGGGCTTGGGAGCCATTCTTGATTAGGCCGTACCACGCGAGTGATCCATTTTTTAATACATTGTGAAACCGAATAAATATTGTTAAACTTTCAAACCAAGTTTCCTTCAAATTAGCTAAGTCAAGTTAGGATTTTAGCGTAGGCAGTATTTTCTATTTCAGAGCGTAGGGCCCCCCACTACAATACCGACTGCAGCGCCAGCAGCTGATTTGTGAATCTAAACCATTTAGGGCGCTACCCAAACGCATACAGAAAAAATTAATTCAAATCGGCCCAGCCGTTTAGGAGGAGTTCAGTGACAAACACACGTACAGTGGAATTATATATATAAAGATATTGCTACAACCAGGAGAAGTTGTTCTTAAGGTTGATGTTAAGAACGCATTCAATTCTGTCAACAGAGACGTGCTTTTGAAGGAAGTTCAAAAGCGCGCTCCGCTTATTTACAAATTCGTTTGGCAATGTTATAGTTCTCCATCCAAACTACTTTACAAAAACCACACAATTTCTTCTGCTGTTGGTTGCCAATAAGGTGACCCTCTCGGGCCAGCTCTATTTGGCCTTGCCATCCATCCTATCATTCAAAGCATAAATTCCAAATTCAATGTTTGGTATTTAGATGATGGTACCTTAGCTGGTAATGTAAGCGAAGTCCTTGATGACCTGCAGGTTTTAACTGAAAAATTTCGAGACATCGGTTTAGATTAAAATTCTTCAAAATGCGAAATATTTTTCTGTGATTCTTATCAACAAAAAGACAGCTATTTCTCTATTTCAGGATTAACATTTTAGATAAACCATGGTCTCAGTCATCATTGCCCATTCGCCACGGAGGCTTAGGTATCCGTCAAATTTCTCATGTTTCCCTCCCTGCCTTTTTATCCTCGGTCCACTGTACCCAAGATCTTGTCGCCAAGATACTTAAAACTCCTCCAGACAACCTAGATGTGCCTCACCTGAACGAGGCTAAACAGCATGGAAGTCAGCTTGCCCGTCTGCCGATTTACCCATTTTTCCTAGTTCGCAGCGGCAATGGGGTGAGCCGCTCTGTAGACTGGTGCGGAATAACCTTTACTTACCATACGTCTACCAGCCCTACAGAGCGCACTCGCCTCCTTGCCGTTTCGAAATGGGAATCTGGTGCTTGGCTTCACGCCTTACCATCCACAAATACAGGCACTTTTCTGGACGACAACACATTCCGGCTCGCAGTGTGTCTCCGTTTGGGAGTGGCTTGTATTGCCCCACATCGCTGCCATTGCGGTGTGCAGGTTGACTGCCTCGGCCACCATGGACTCTCATGCCGCAGCAGTACGGGACGCATCCCGCGTCTTGCAGCCCTTAACGACGTCACCCGCCTTGGTCAGTGCCGGAGCACCAGCCGTTTTGGAACCTTCGGGCTTGGTCTGCGACGACGGCAAGAGGCCCAACGGTATGACACTCATGCCATGGAAAATGGGACGGCCGTTGGTTTGGGACGCCACTTGCGTCGACACACTCGCGCCGTCCCACCTTCCATCTACAGCCATCAGAGCCGGTGCCGCTGCAGACTCCGCGGAATGCCTTAAGCACCGCAAATATGTAGGCATCAGTAGTGCCTACATTTTTAAGCTGTTTGGGGTTGAAACCATGGGGGTCCTTGGGGTTTGAGTGCATCGAATATTTTTAAATCACTGTCGTCAAAATTAATTGCAGCTTCGGGTGACCAGAGGGCTGGCTTTTTCTTAACACAAAGAAGAAGCATTGCCATACAGCGTGACAATGCTGCCAGCCTTCTGGGCACCTTACCACCTGACTGATTTTGGGCAACTTATTTATTTATAAGTTTATTTTGTATGTAATTTTAGTTTATAGTTTTAGTTTTACTTTATTTAGTTTTTAATTTGTATTGATACTTTTATGTGTTGTTGAATTATAAAATTATCAATAAAGAGATTCCTAATTTGATATTATATATGATTTGAATAAATGAAATGTTTACTTTTTATCTAAATCAAATATTTATCAATAAAAACGATCCGGGTGTCACATTTCTTATTACCACCACTCCCATGACATCACATTACTTACACACTGACAGTTCACTCATTTGACTTGACTTTGACTGACTGACTGACAGTGACAGTGGGGTCAGTGGCTGGAGCACTGAGGTAACTTTTTTTTTTTTCTTTGGCTATGTCTACAGATTGAGACAGCGTCATGTCGATTTGATATGCAGAAAAATGAATCGGAGCAGAGAAAAAAAAAATTACGAAGGAAAATCGGTATTAAGTCCATGGATAAAGCTCGACCCGTGTTTCAGGCTCCATGTGCGCGGATTACCAAGTCGTACAAACGCGGTCGAGCATTATCAGGGTCGTACATTAACTACACCCCTGATGTTCGGGCCCGGCGCGTTGTATAACACTGAATCGTCTGAATCATATTCGCTACGCAATCATATTCGTCGCAATTTAGCAAGTTTTAGTGTTTAGAAACTTCTAGAGGACATAAAATTAAAAAAAAAAAACTCCTGCACGTTTAACACCTTCCTTTTCCGGGTGATCATGAGGCTTTTTGTCAGGACTGTGCTTCCACCATGGGTTTACAACTTCAAAGTGGAAGCACACTTCGACGTGTGACTTTGTCAAATAATTTTGTATGGGGCAGTCAACGTGTTAAATGAAAAAGGCTAATTATTTACCAAATAAATTTATGTTGCTAGTACCTAAATGACGGCAACAATTTGTACTTAGTAATTTAATTGTTTAAATAAAACCCTTGTTTATGAAACCTCACGAACAATAATGCTACATTGTGAAATTTTAAGTATGTGTTCCATTTCCTTTAGCTAAAGCCTTTACGGCAGGTAGGAGTTTTCATAATTTATGTGATATCGTTTACACTTCAATCAATATTGACCTTGCGGTCATTTATCACGTGAAGTGGGGCATATATGCATTATAAATTACGCTATGGCGTAGACATTAGAAAATATCAATGGATATGGCGCTTTAAGCATGAAACTACCGTGAGCCTCACTCATAGTGAAAAAATTCGGATAACTCACGTCTAAAGCCGAGATTAGACTTGCAAGAAAGAGCGTGCAAGTTGCATTACAATTGAGAACACGTCCGTCAGATTTCACTTTCGTCAGAAGCAGTTTTTTTTATAATTGACAACATTTCATATTTCTAAGACTATAATTTGATTCGTTCTCTGTAATCTGTTTGGAAAGAGAAAGACGCTGATAGTTTTAAATCTTCACTAGGATTATTAATTAATTTGATACAATTTTTTAAAGATGTGCTTATTCTATAAAAGAGCGTAACGATAGAATAGATCCATTACTTTTGTCTAGTCTCTATTAAAAAAAAATTGATGACGTAAATTTGACGTTTAGGTTGTTATCAAATTTAAAATTATGACTGCTCTTTTTTCTAGTGAAAAGGGTAAAGGAAACATATCTATTCTGTAGAAGTATTTGTAAGTACATATATGTTTTAAATATGTTGTATTTTTTTAAATATGGAGAAATAAATTATAATAAATATTTTTCCGTGTTTAGGAGGCGAAACTCTTTCGATTCCTGCAGTAATTTTCAGGTGTTAAAAAAATGAAAGGTTGTCAATTTCAGACCAGTTCAGTTTCATCAGAAATGACAGATGTGGGTAAACTATAATGACCCTTTCGTCAGATCATTCCTAGAGTTAATAAAATTCACCTAATCATAATTCAGTACAGAAAATAGGTAGGTTAGCTTAGTTAGGTAGTTTCTTCTGCCCGAAGGACAAACTGCCCAGAAAAAGGAATTTGTAATTAATTCGAATTTGTAGGTTTTGACTGAAATTATGGATGAATAAATCATGGGTGAATTAAGTCTGATCTGACGAAAGCGGAATCTGACGGACAAGGAATCACGAGAATTGCTGTTTCGTCACCAGTTTCAAAATTCTGACCTATACGGAAAAAAAGAACTGATCTAACGAAAGTGGAATCTGACGGAAGTTTTCTAAATCTGCATTACATTGCGAGGCAGTTAAGCAAACGATTTTGAAGTGGTTAAACAAGCACCACAATGTAATAGTACTTGCACAATTTTTCTCGCAGGTCTAACTGGGCCTAATGATAGACGTCACGACCACGTCGAGCTAAACTCGATCATAAATGTGAGTTATCCGTATTATTTCACTATGATATGTCGCTTGTTTTATTCTGCTTATAGTACAAGAGCAACCGAGCTTCGTTCGAGCTAATACTAAAAAAAAAGGTGTGTCTTTCATGAAATAGAACTAACCCAGATCGATTTGTTTGCCCCTGAAAATCACCACATAGCAAATTTCAGGCTAATTGCTATAGCCGTTTTGCGAACCCCAAACTTATATCCTACCAATATAATAAATGAGAAAGTCTGCTAAGATGTTTGGATATTTGATCGGATTTACGAATGAAACTTGGTGTATAGATAATAGTTAAATGATACTTCTTTCGCCGAATCCAGAATACTTTTTCAATTCTATTCTTTTTGTTTTCTTTTTTTCGTTATGATTTCAATTTATCAGACTTCGGATTTAGATTCTGATTCTAACAAAGTTTAACAAAAAAAAAAACAAACTCATTTATTCAATCAAGTATCTTAAGTTTATTTTGTAATGTTCTTCTTGTGCCACACTCTTATTTAACTTGCTGCGTGTGTGAGTAACATTTTGGAAATTCAATTCATTTAAAATAATTTTATTAATTATCGGCATATAAAGGTTGGAAACAATACAAATTCTATTGAAATTCTAATGATATTGTTTTTTTTTTAACAAAAACTTATTGAAGGGGCAAGAATAAAATGCCACATCTCATTTTAACTTCTTGAAAGACATAACGAGTTAGACGAGATCGTTTTATCGGCGATTAAACGACTAGAAACAGCACAGTTTGGTCGCCTAGGCCAATAAGTAATTTTTAGTAGGAAGTTTATGTAATTTTGCCATTTCACCAACTTTTTCTTTGAGGTAGGTAAGTAAGTCTTAGCGACTATAATTTACAAAAATTATTACTTCATAATTTATTTTCAACCTGAACCTCAACATCAAAGTATCCTCTCAGACATTTGCTATTTAAGTTTTTGTTTCTTATGTGAGTTTGATGTTTTTCTAAAATCGGAATATGAATGTTTATATTAAAAATTTATTCTTTATTTAAGGTGTTTAGTTTGTCCGTTCAGGAGACATCTTGCGAGTGATTTTAAACTATTACCAGCGATTAATAGGCTTGATATCATGCAAAAGTAGATTAAAGACAATAAGACAGTAAAATAGTAGTTTTTTTTTCTATTTTTTAAGATATTCTCGATTTGGTTGTTTTGTTTTTTGTCTTTGAAAATCATTTAAGAATTGATTTGGAAAATTCTCTTTATTTGGGACAGAATATTTTTCATTTTGTGGACAGAGCACTCTGCCGCCTCAAGGAGAAAAACCATAAGTGACAAAAAGTAAGTTTCGAGATAAATCCAAAAAACTTTGCACTTCTGTTTAATTGCTTTAACTTCAAAGTACAAAGTTGAAACTTTCGTTTTTAAATAAACGAATATCGCATAATTATTATGCATTGCAAACTTTTCAATTATCTCTTTATTTTATTTAGATATTGAGAAAAAACTGTTACTGTCTCGTAAAATAAATCATAAAAAATACTGTCACTAAGAATAAAGAACACAAGTGTGCACTTATGTTTTTTGTGTTAGCTTTGCACTATGATATCTATGAAAAAAGAACATAAGTACACACTTATGGTCATAATTATAAGTTGGCCTCGGAGTTGAAATCACACAACTGAGTACTTGGGTTTTATTTATTTAGTCTTATCTTGTAATAGGGATTCATAAAAACACAATGAAAAATCAAATTAATTTATTAAAGGTAAACAATGGTTATTTGTGATACGAGGTAGGTAAGTAAGATTTTACAAATGAGTTGACGAGTGATAAACCCGAGCCACAAGGTGAGGGTTTTCATCGTCACGAGTTTGTAAAACTTTGCCAACCGTGTATCATACGACGTTTTTCAATACATTGTGAAAAAATAGGCAATTAATAACACAAAATTGAAAAATAAAAACAAAACAACGCAAAGTTTTACAAAAATGAGTAAGTTTTGTTTTTAATTAGGTTAACTAAAATTATCAGGCAAAGGTTCGACGCGTTCAGCCACTGCGATTTTTCCGAATAAATAAAAGGTGGAAATCATTAAAATCTGAGGTAATTGAATTACAGTTTATAATAATTACAATCAATTTTGCAAATTCATTACTTAGTTTTGTATATTTATACATTTTTCTACGTATAAGTCGATATTTTTTATTTTTTTAATTTAAAACTATTTAATTTATTGAATCAGGCGTTACTTTGCGGAGGTCCATATTAATGAACTAAAACAATTACTTTGCTCACCCGCGACCTTACAATAGTTACGTTTATGCAAGAAATATGTGCTCATGCAGTTCCTCCACCTCCACACTGTACGAACACACACAAATCACATAAACACAACTATCACCACCACCAAGCTACACTGACGCGTTTCGAACTCAACCAGAGCTCATCCTCGGAGTTACCACAACTGTGTGATTTCTTGCATAAACGTAACTATTGTAAGGTCGCGGGTGAGCAAAGTAATTGTTTTAGTTCATTAAAACTATTTGTTTGTAAACTTTTAAAATGGAGAATTAAAAAAACTTTTTTTTTATGTTAGAGAGGCCAGACAAACGAACTAGTGGGACACCTGATGTTAAATGAACACCACTGTCCATAGACACTCGCAGCGCTTTACGCGATACCAGTGCGTTGTCGGCCCTGCAGAAAATTGTACCTACACTCGCCTCTTAAAGGCACCCAGGTCGTAACTCGATGGGAAGACCCCAGCGGGAAGCTCGTTCCAGATATTGCAAGTTCGTGGCAAAAAGACCGCTTAAAACGCACCGTCGAAGACTGCCATTCATCAACATGATGACGATGAAATGAACGCTTACGACGGGTGGATCTGTAATGGAACCCCGCAGCTGGAATAGGTCAAAGAGTTCCTCAGAGCATTCCCCGTTGTAGATCTTATAGAACACGCAAAGGGAGCTAACGTCTCTGCGGAGAGCAAGAGGATCGAGTTTATCGGAGAGTGAGGGGTTGCCGATGACTCGGGACGCCCTGCGCTGTATGCGATCAAGTGAAAGCAGCTGATATTGGGGTGCGCCAGCCCAGAGACAAAAAAAAAACTGTAAAAAAATCGCACTAGTGCGGTAAAATGAACTTACGAACCATCCTTTCCTTTTTTTCGAATCCTTTGAAAGTTAATTTTTCGAGCAAATGTTTTGAAAAATAAATGAGATGCTTTTAGAGATTTTTGGGTAATTATAATAACAAAACTAAAATTAAACGTTATCAGTTTGCCCCAAGTACTACTAATTATATATTGCGAAGTAGATAGTTGGGGTTCAGTTGGTAAGCTTCGGACCTCTGAGAAAAGCTCATAAATATCAAAGGCCGATGGAGATCCATTAGATGGAGCATAGTCTTTGCCTTTGACAGAGTCATCTGAATCCTCAATCACACACTGTTTATCAGAACCATCTGAATTTAATTCAGATCTAGGACATAAATTAGTTTTTAATACATCGCAGGCCGGCCAAATCCTGTCCTTGAGGGACCGGGGTGGGGACGACTACTAGCCTGATAAAGCATAAGTAGCAAGAACATTTACGAAACAAACCACAAGACCATATTTTTTGAAACCGATACTAAGCAGAAAAAGCATAAGATATAATCATACGAGGTTGAAAAAACATAACTTGTAACTTGTGCTTTTTCACTGTCCGAGATTTTTAATTGATGAAAATCGTTAACTAAAAAGAAACAGCATTTCTATCAACTTGTGTGTTTTTTGCATCAAATTTTTTTAAAAAACCAACAAATGGTTTTTCTTCTTATTATAAAAATGTTTGGCGCAAGTCGAAGACAACAATTTAAAAAAACACAAGTGGTTACTTAAGTAGTTTTCTGTCTATGATTATATAGTTATGTCTTTTCTTCCTCTAACAGGAAGTAAAAATAACAAAATGGCATGGACTTGTGCTCGTCTAAATCATGACCTGTAAGAGATATCCGAATAAATGCTAGACAGAAAAATCACATTTTTTTCCCGGAGTGCGAGGCTGGTAAAAAGTCAATTTTGCAAAAAATGTCACTTATGGTTTTTCTCCTTAAGGCGGCATTACACCAGGTATGTTTGCTAAAATTATACAAATTGCAGCAATTGATATGCTACAAATTTATAGTATAACCTTTTTGTTGGTATTGTCTCGTTGTTGGTCTGGCTGGTTTCTCTGTCAGCTTTAATTTGAACCGAGACATGTAAAAAAACAATGTTAGATTGTCAGAGTTGTTTGGGCCGTACGTGGATGAGAGTGAAAATCTGAAAGTCTCCTGAATAAAAAGAATTGTTTTGTTTTGGTATTCAAGAAAACCTAATTACTACGTGATTTTTAGTGCTATTCCTTATTTTTTCTTACGTGCGCCTTGACGGTGAAATTCTGGATGTCTTCTGATTAAAAAATTTTGTGTCATTGTGGTCTTGAAAAATATACAAATTACTACGTGATTGTAGTGCTATTCCTTATTTTTCTTTTTCTTTATTGCACTACAAAATGTAGACTCTCGTTAGGAAACTACTTCCAAACCGATTTTTGTTAAAAGTATTTTTGAAAACTCCCTGTTATTTTTTCCAGCTTTATCCAATTATGGTCCTCACATTATACAAACTAGATCCTAGCCCACCGGTACGAGCCGTTCGAATGACTATCGAGTCTCTCGGTATTTCTGATGTAGAATATATCGACGTTAATGTACTTGAAATGGATCAACTAAAAGAAGATTATCTTAAAGTAAGTTTGTAACATCACAATTTTGATTGTAAAATACAATCACTTATACTTTTCTTTTTGGTAACATGTTTTTAACCCTCGACGCAGGACAAAGAAGTGTTATGATATATTCAATGTTTATAGTATGTGTCTATTAATAACATACTGAGACGATTTGTAGCTAAATATCGCTAAAATCAGTTTTACTTTTTCGTAGATATTGAATTTTTCAGTAAAACTGTCAAGAAGCACTATTTATTTATTATCTTGTACATAAAATTTACAGCCTGTTTATATACCTATTTAAATTATATTGTTGTGTATTATTTATTTATGTGAGTTTTATGTTGTATATCGTTGTTGTACAATGTTTGTTTATTTTACTATTTATTTTTATATACTTGCACCACCTACTGTAATATATTATTTCATGCTGTCATTCTTTTGTTAAAAGGTTGCCTGAAAGAGGTCGCTTCGAAACGATAAGGCTGCCTATTACTGATCTTTTATATTTTTTCCATGTAGGTAATTGTTTTTGTGCATTGTTTTATTTGTGGTGGACAATAAAGAGTCATTGTTTTGTATTATTTTCGCATTTTTTTTTAAGTTTTGCATTTTTTTTTCAAACAAGTTTTACGTTTTCATTGAATTCATTAGTGTAGGTATAATTAATCTCACATTTTCTTGTTTTATCAAGTACTGATAAATAGCAACAAAGGAGATTTATTTAATACAAATAGATAATAGTTATTTTGAGCTAGCTACCTACATAGAACGCGCTAAAAGTTTTGAAATATATTATGAACATCTCATGTTTTTTTTTTTCAGCTTAACCCTCAACATACTATACCAACTTTAGTAGATGACGACTTTGTTCTGTGGGATAGGTAATTTTTATGCTAAACAATAATACATTTCACGATGATACATTTTTGTTTAAATATTCAAATAGCACCTAGGGATGGGAGTATTAATGATTGTCCCACATGCGTAAAGTTTTAGTGTATCGTATTTCCGCCCCGTAGCATCGAAGAGTATCATGATAGTTATAATAAAGACGCAAAAAGCGATATATATATATATATATATATATATATATATATCTGATACATCGCAATCCACGTTATATCTTAAATAACCCAAGAGTTAAATTAACCCTTAATATGGTCCCATTTACTTGAGCATACTACCATAGAATCAAAAGCAGCTCTCTATCGAATACATAACTGATAAAGTACATTTTTAAAGATAGTCATATTTTCAATAATTACAATGGATATTGTGACAATAAGGTTGAATTTCCAAAGCAATGCATGTGGTCGATAAATCGCCTCTACCTTTTTAAGACTTAAATATCAAAATTATAGCCCTTACTTTGGACACCCGTCCTCGATACCTCCGATCTCCGATATGTCAAACAGAGACACAAATGCAGATCCACTCTACAGACAACAGTTTTTGTCAAAATGCTGTTTTATTTTTCAGCCATGCAATCTCAACGTATCTGATAAACGCATACGGCGAGGATGACTCTCTGTATCCATTGGATCCAAAACGAAGGGCTCTGATTGACCAAAGACTCCACTTCGATAGTGGCATTCTGTTCCCTGCCGTACGAGAAGCAACGGTAGCTACTTCTTAAGAAAGACTTATTTCACTGATAAAACCTATAATTTTTGTACTGAAGATTTTTTGTTTAAAATACAAGAACTACGACAAAAGGAATGGTTTCGGTCAAATTTACTGAAAAACTATAATTTTTAGTAACTCAGCCTGTAAGCCTGTACCTTTTGTACAGTGAATTATTTTGATTTGCATGGAAGGACTAAGTCAAAAAGGATGGATCCCATCGTATTCACTGCAAAATTCTTGTCTTCACTAACTTAAATATCTAACACTGTTTGTAGATACATACATAGTAAATTTTTTGTCTTATATAAAAGGACTGAGACAAAAAGGATGGATTTCGTCGTATTCACTAAAAAACTCTTCTTTTCACTAAGATTATGTTTATTTGACCTGTACCTTTTGTACAGCTTATTGGATAGAAGGCCTGAGACAAATAGGGTGGATTCCAGCGTAAAACCTATAAAAATCTTTTACAACAATGTCGAAAAATAGTTGGAACCAATTATTTAAGAAATGGAAAGATCCAAAATAATCCTTATTAAATCTTAAGGAAAATTGGATTTGCATGTAAGGACTACGTCAGAAAGGATGGATCCCATCGTATTCACTGAAAAAATCTTGTCTTCATTAACTTAAATATCTAACACTTTTTGTAGATACTGTACTGAACTCGTTATATAGGTATTATTTTTTTTGAAAAGGTTTCGATAATAAACCTCTTTTAATTATACGTGTCAAAAATAAAAACGTTTGAGAAGAAGAAAGGGGATTCGAGGATTGTCATTTGCGGTGTCAGGGAGAAAAATAAGCTTTTCGTGAACAATATTACTAAAATCAAATAACATCGACAGGATCCTTATATTTTGATCTGTGATTGTGCGAGTGAAGTGGTGTGTGATGTGTGTATGTGTTTTCCAGCGGTTATTTCCGTATATCGTCAACAAATGAGACAATTTACGGCGACTATGAACAATGATATTTTTAATTACAACAACGAGAGTTTTATAAACAATAGTTGACCTACTCGCCAAGCACCATATATTGGGACCGTATAAAGCACCGTATATATTTGGTTTTCAGAAAGAAACATTGAGAAATGTCAACTTGATGTCTAAGCTAGGCAATTGGAGGAGTAAAGTCATTATAATAACAACTTGTGATAGTGTATCTTGGACTAAATTACTATAATTAAGTGTCTATTAAACTTGGAGTGGTCTAATAATGAAAATCGTGTAGTGAATTAAATGGTGTATCAGTGTGAAGTACTGCCGTGAGTCCAAAATGATATTACGCAGATTAATTTACTATTTTTCAGAAATAGCGAGAGGCTAGAGGTGCGTGACGACAGTTGTCATGTGGAATAGAAGAATAGAAGTGAGGAGTCTACGTCAAGGACTGAGGGAACGAATATCGAGAGGGATCATTTTGACATATACCCGTTCATGGGATATGACGGCGGGTTCCTGGTCGGAGATCTACTGAGAGCTGCGAGGTGCTGTATGCTGGGAGGAGGTCGCAGACGCGGACTTCAGAGCTGTGTGCTGGGGACACTATGCGTCTGGCTCATGCCCACAGCTATGTGTAGTTTTACAATCAAACCTTAAAAACCAACTAAAACAAAAAGCTAAACCGATTTTGATGAAATCCCTTACTAAAATAAAATAGTTATAAAATAAATTACTAAATCGAAAGCGGGTTCGTCGGGAGAAAGATTAAACCCTAATACCAATAATTCCTTCCAACTATATCGGACCGACATATGTTTTAGTCGAACGCGTTCTTAACTTAAAACTACCGTGGTTGACTCTCGTGTTTAAACGTATTTATTGAAATCCTGCGTATGAAACAAATACATGCAATAAGATAGTAGTGTAAATCAATTGGAGCTAAGGTTCAATTTCAAACGAGATTTTGATGACTGACAGTTACAGTCAAAATGAGTAATAGAGTTCTATTTAGCTAATACAAATAAACATGACATTAGATTTAAATATTTAAATTTTAGAACAATTAAATTGAATTTTTGTTTAAATGAATTGGAATGTCGAGTGGCATTTGATATTGAGGAATCACTTTGTATAGAGCTATACAATATTTTGAATTGAGTTTATTTTGTTATTGTCTTTCTCTTGGAATTATATTTTAAATTTAAATCTTTTTGAAATCCGAAAGGAATTATCTTCGATAATTGACAGTGGGCCCGAACAATACTCTGACTGAGGATCTTATGCGTTTATGTTGTCGTACTTTCGTCTTGAAGTAATATCTGGAGCGAATATTATAAAATTTATACTGGGAAACCTATCTTTGATAATACCTCAAAGTATTTAAACAGTAAAACAACTGTATTACATAGGTGAGGACTTCCAGTATAATTTTAAAAGGGTTTAGTGTTGCTTAATCTTATGTACTCATCATGACCTGATCTTTGGAAAGTAATTGATCAATTACTGATAGGAATGGATAAACGGCAATATTATTACTGTTTATTACCTTTGTTGTGTTGTTATACAAATCCATTTAGGCTTATAGTGTATTGTTTTACCTATTTTATTTGTTCTTGTGGAAGAATATCATTTTCAAAATTCATCCCTGGTTTTGGTATAAAATCTGTTAACCTATCTGAAACTAGAACTGGGTTTTCATAATACTTAAGACTAAATTAAATCACTAATAATTACCAGTTCTCAACACTAAACTTGTATCTATTCTGACCGGTATAGAGAAAGTATTTCCCACACTCCTATCCATACTATTATTCTGAGAGTGGAGAAGTGACAATACTGGTAGGCACAAATGCCAGTATAGTTACGACCGACCAAGAGGAATGGTCCAGATAGCACGCAGTTACACCATCACGTACCATAGTACAGACAATGCAGTTGCGATGGCTAGGCTAAGCAACAGTTGATGTGAAGCTTTCATTATGCAGTCTGTAGATTACCAAAATTACTATTGGGGTGCGAGGGCTGGCAACATGCGTATGGTCTCCAAGGGTCAGCGCCGCCTCTGGCTTGCTGGAAGTTGCCTCCTAGTGTTCGGTCTAACCAATCGGCACGTAGTGACTATGCGTAGTCCCACGGAGTGTCTACTTACTCGCTCGGCAATAGGTGTCGTTTGTGAAGTTGCAGCTAAGGATATTCATCCCTAGAGGTGATCCGTGCGGAACTGGGTGTCTTAGGGAGGTACGTGGGGGGAGGCTAGTTACTCGATCTGGGTTGTAGACTAAGTAATGGAGCGTCCTTCAACATACTCATACACTAACCGAAGTACCTTCTTATTATACTAGAGTCTAAGGGGGAAATAGAGTTAGTCTCAAGTGAGTAGGGTAGTTACTCCGTGTAAATCTTAGGAATAATAAAATCCTACCAAAGGAGTAACTACATTCTTGATTGTCCTCTTACCCATTTGGTGACAGATACTTACGGTTTAAAGACGGGCGACATAATTTGTTGTTCCCTTTGCAACGCCCGTGGTAGGCTCGAGGGAGAGCGACCAGTGTGGTGTCGAGCTCTACTGGACGGAGCGGGGAGAGGGCTCCTCCTTTACGAGTATAATACTATATTGCTATTCAATATCTTCCAGAGCAAATAAATAATACTAATTATTATACCTTTGTCCATTTCTATCTGTAGATTATATTTAAGAATTCATACATATATTAGCTATAATCTTTCCTTTTACATAAATATGTAAAGTCTAATAGTTCACCATAATTCGTGAACCTCCGGTTACTATGACTTACCCAAATTAAAAAATCACAACGTAACAATGGGTCCTATCACTAAAAGATCATGGAGCAAAAATGCGGGAAGATAAAAAAATGTAACCTGGGCTATTAGAGTCTTAGTACAAAATGGTGCCGTGACCAGGATAATTGGGTCTCAAGTAGCTGTTAGACTATAGAAATAGCGAATAGAATTAAAAAAAAAAAATTTTTTTTTTGTTGAAAATAAATTCTTAAATGATATAATTTTCAGACTGAAATGATTAATGCTATGGAAACAAAGAAAAATCAGTTCACAATTGCTATAGAGGGAAATATTGGGTCAGGAAAATCAACATTGCTAGAGGCAATGCGAGACAACAAGTTTGTAACCGTATTACCAGAACCTATCCAGAAATGGAGAGATATAAAGGGGGTAAACCTCTTCCACATGATGGTAAATGATCCAAAACGTTGGGCAAACGTCTACCAGACATATGTCATAGTAACTATGCTAGAACATCACGCTCTATCGGTAGAAACGCCTATCAAAATGCTAGAAAGATCGGTGTTTAGTGCAAATCACTGCTTTATGAAATTATTATATGAAAATGCGATAGTCCATTCCGTAGAATTGGCTATTCATGAGCAGTGGATAGCTTTCGTGAAGGAAAACCGATTAGTTGATGTAGACATGGGAATTTACATACAAATTTCCCCAGAAGTGGCCTTACGACGAATTAGAAATCGAGATAGAGCGGAAGAAAATTCTGTCACTTTAGAATATATAGAGCAGTTACATTTGAAGCATGAGGAATGGTTAAGAAGTTCGTTCTGGAAAAATTCCTTTATAGATCTCCGTATTATAAATGGAAATGGTAGTCCCGAAAGTATTGTGCAACAGTATACCTCTATAGAGGAAGAGATTAGGCAACAGTGGTAAATTGTTATGAAGTTTAACATCGGAATCTTAACCCTATTACAGAACTGAAATTATGAGTCGCATGATCCGTAATGACAAAAGGACACGCTCTGAGACTGCTCTTGCTGGAACGACGGTGAGAGGATCCAAACCAACTACGCCCACTTCTAAAACGTCGACAATGATGATGCAGATGATGAGGGAGATGCGGAAAACCATTGGACGTCTACATTTGAAGGTAGCAGAATTGCAGGATCAGGTACACGATGGACAACCGAGAGATGAGGTTTGCCAAATACATCCTCAGCCTACCATGTATCCAGTACTGGATGGGAGACTAGATAAACCCAAATACCCAGGGAATAATGATATTCACCCGGTGTCATTCATGGAGGATTTGTTTTCTTACTTTAGGAGAATACCGTCTAAGGAACATGTAATTGATAACATCATTAGTTGTTTGGAAGGAGATGTCAGGAGATGGGCGCGAGTCTATAGACAACGTTGGAGTACTGAAGAAGACTTTAAAATCGACTTTATGGACACATATTGGGGAGAACCGGAACAAAATTTATTGAGGAAGAATATAGTGTGCGGATTTTGGCAAAAGGAAACACATAAACCTATGATGGGTTACTTTGTCTCTTTAGCAGGGCAAGCTAAGATGTTAACTATACCAATTTTGGAGAGTCAACTGGTAAATGATTTAATGCATCATTTTCCCCGAGAAGTGCAGTATGCCTGGAGAATGAGAAAAGGAACCAAGATTATAGAAGGTGCAGAGTTCCTGAGAGATCTAGATGATGTAGACAAGCAAAGCCGTGCAGTAATGGATAAACTTTTTAGCCAAACGATTACAGGGATGAAGCGGACAATGCCGACCCCGATGAAACCGAAATTCTTGAACAAGAAGCCGAAGACAGTTGCAAACCTTGAAGTAGAGGAAGAAGAAATTCAGGATGAAGATAGGGTGGATAGCGAAAATTTAAACTAAGAGGGGCTAATTTCGGTGCCCCAAAGTTAACTTGTAATCATAGGGGCAAATACTTTAAATTCGCATTACGCCATATGCTGCATTGTGGTTGGTCACCTGGATTGGGTTTAGGGAAAGATGAGGATGGAAATTTACATCCAATTTCTGCAAAGGGGCTTGTAGTAAAGCTAGATAAATCAGGGGTTGGTTTCACTTCTAAATTATTAGTCGATAAACCCTTAGAAACGTCTGATAATAGCTTTGACACGTTATCTAGAATAGATGGGCATCCCGTGATTGTAGAAAACTTACAGGACTTCGTTGTCGCATCATTATTTGATGAAGAAGTGTCTTTTGAAGATGTAGGAAACAAAGTTAAGGCAGAAATTTGGATAGAAATCTTAGGGAATAAGATACGGGGTTTGATAGATACTGGGAATGAAGTAAGTTGTATATCCGAAGAGTTATTTGAATCTTTGCAGATTACAGGAAACACTAAATTTCCTTCACTGCCAGTAAAGCCAATTCAGATTAGGGGTGCAGTAGGTCAAAAGAGTTTAAGAATACAACAATTATCTTCCATTGAGTTACAAATACAAGGAGCTAGATTTGATGTGGGGTTGTTAGTTGTACCAAAGTTAACTTTGTCAATAATACTTGGAATAGATTAGTTAACATCTTATGGAGCAACTATTAAATTGCAAGACCCTAAATCTGTAACTTTAGAATTGGGGGGAGAAAGAATTGTTGTGCCGTTTATTGAGGAAAATTATGAAACTGCTAACATAAGGTCAAAACAGTCAACAGGGGAAAATTATGTGGGTTCCGAAGTATGTGATATGGCTTTCCTAGACAAAATTAAGATAGGTATAGCGATGACAGTTAGAATGAAGAAATCCTTAGAACGCGTGTTGCAGTCTCACCTGTTAGTGTTCACTAAACGATTAGGAAAAGCAAATTGTTATGTTCATCATATAAAAATGAGTGAACATACTCCTCGGATTAATAGATCTTATCCTATTCCGTATGCTTATCGTAGTAAGGTAGAAGAAAAATTACAGGAGATGATAGAGATGGGGATTATTTCGAGGGGGTCTACTCCTTATAGTAGTCCGTTAACGTTCACTACCAAAGCAGATGGGTCTATTCGGATTTTGTTTGATGCTAGAGAAGTAAAGAAATATATGGTGGCTGAAGCAGAAGCCCCACCAATGCAGGTAGATATTTTAAACGCATTTCATGGAGTTAAATACATAACTATTATAGATTTAAATAACGCATATTTCCAAATTCCAATATCAGAAGAAAGTAGGCCATATACCGGGTTTACAGTAAATGGAAAATCCTATATGTATAACGTATTGCCTCAAGGATTAAAAACATCAGTTGGTAGTTTCAGTCGAGCAATAGCTGTAATACAAAGGCAAGGGGTTAGAAGTTTCAGTGTAATACAAAGGCAAGGGGTTAGAAGTTTCAGTGTTAGATGAATTGGCCATACTAACTGACGGACGGTGGGAAGACCACTTAGGACAAATAGATTTAGTTCTGGATCGATTAGAGTAGGCAGGTAACTTAGAAAAGTTCAAGTTTGCATGTCGAGAAGTGAAAATGCTAGGTCATATCGTGTCAACAGACGGGATTCGAACAGATCCAGCTAAAGTTGAGTCAATTCAAGGTTTCCCCGTCCCTAAGAAAGTAAAACATGTTCGGGCATTCCTAGGGTTATGTAACTATTACAGAAGGTTTATTCCAAATTATAGTGTTTTAATAAGTCCACTAACTAAATGGTTGAAGAAGTCTCAGCCTTGATATTGGGATAAAGAATTAGGAGAAGCTTTTCAAAAATTAAAACAAGAGTTTTCGACCACTATATTATTATCTCATCCGGATGTGCATAAGCCATATTATTTACAGACAGACAGTTCAGGAGTAGGGATAGCCGGTGTACTGTATCTGACAATGTAGGAGTGGATATTTTGTCTCGATTTCCAAATGATGGGGAAATACAGGAAGGAAAGGTCTGGTGTCCAACCATAATGTACATGGGTGTACAGGATAACAAAGAGTTAGAAAGTAAATTCAGCCAAATGATTCATTTCCAAAACGCGGATAATTTGATAAGAGGTATTAAAGAAAGATTGTTAAACTCCAGAGAAATGAGAACCGGTGATAGATTAACGTGGATTGCAAATCGTTGCACGTTAATTGATGGAATCCTTTATTTTAATAAGTTAGGTGGTGCTGAAAAGGTTATATATTTGCCAGAAATTTTACAGATCGAGGTATGTAGACAAGTTCATTTAGAATTAGGGCATTTAGAGGTGTATAAGATGATGAAGTATATACAAGATAGATTTTATTGGGTAAAGATGCGAGAAACAATTAAGGAGTTCGTCCGAACTTGTCATATCTGTCAGCTATCCAAAGTAGATAACATTAAATATGTCGCGGCTTGTAAGTCGATCATTACAGAAAATCCAGGAGATGTAGTGATGGCAGATCTTTATGGGCCTTTACCTGAATCTATAGGAGGAATTAAACATATATTTGTTATACAAGATACTTTCACTAAATACATTAGACTGTATGGATTGAAGGCAGCTACAGTTAGGGGCGTTTTAAAAGGAATGCAAAATTTTGCTCTAACAATAAGACCTAAGACCGTTATGACTGACAGAGGGAAGCAATTTATAGAGAATGTTTGGAGATTAGGCTTACGAGATATTGGGGTTAGGACGATCTACACGTCTATTAGAAATCCAAGACCAAACACTGCGGAATGTGTTAATAAACAGTTAGGGAAGTTTTTTAGAGTTTATTGTCATGGTCATCACCAAAGTTGGGGACTTTGGCTAAAGAAAATTGAAGATTTATATAATAACACTTTGCACTTAAGTACAGGATTTACTCCTAATGACGTTCTCTTCGGGAGCCCGGCTCAATTGTCGGTTGATAAGCATTTGAAATACTTTGTGAACAATAAAAGTATTGAGAAGATTCGGGAACAGGCTAGGATAAATTTACGTAGTGCTAGTGAGAAGCGACGGGCTAGGTTTGACATAACTAATAAGATAACGCAATATCAGGTAAGGGAGCTGGTTAAAGTTCGTAGGTTGAATAAATCTGATTCGATGAGCGGGGTTACAAAGAAATTTGAGATGATATATGATGGACCGTATATAGTTGCCGATAGGCTTTATGATAATGTATATGTGTTAGTGAAACCAGAGACATTGCAGGAGAAAGGACTATTTAATGCAGTTCATTTAGCACGTTATTATGCGTAAAATTGGTGTTCAGTTAATTGAGGTAAAGAAAGGGCTTTAATGTCTTGTACTAAGTAGACCAGGAAAAGGTGTGAGATGGGGTATTATAATGTGTAGTAAATTAACGTAGAGTTAATGATATGGTGTTGTTATTGTTTATAAAATGGTGTTTAAAATAATTCCAAGAGTCCTGCTCCTGCTCTGTTGACGCTCCTACTCCGTGCCTGCTGCCACATCGCTGCGCCATCAGCGCAGCCTGCCCAAGCGCCAACAGCGCTTTCTCCGAAGCTGCCCTTCATCGTCACTGGAATCCCTATATATCTCCACTCTTACCGACACACACACTCATCCACTTACTACCGCACACCACTCTACACCTATCTCCTCCTTTTATACTCATCTGTAAATATCTCTCAAATATATTGTAAATAAAATTATAATTTTTAAATCTTATTTTTCATTTAATAATTTAGGTTAGGTTTCTTTTCATTTTAACTGTCGCTTCACGACAATGTATATTACTATTTTTTTTCCTTTTATATTCATAATTTCTTCGAGATAAATGTGGACTTTCACTAAAACTGGCATCCAACTGAACTGTTTAAGGAACCGAAGAAATTATAAAACTGAAATTACTTAGGGCTTTCAACGACAATGTGTCATCAGAATAATTTTTCAGTATTTCGCTGCTGTCAACAATTGATGAATCAATGATAAAAGTGTTTGGTCTTTTTGCTGGCGACACTTGTTTAATATGGCTTGTGGCCGAAAAATTTTACTCTATTAATTACTGCTTTATTGCTTTGTGCCTTCATATCTTTTTGTACCGATAAATCAAAAATTAATGGACAGCAACTTGAGAGACATGGTTGCTAGGCAAATTATCTTGCAATGCCAACGAAGTATCCTAAAATTTCTGGATGGATTGTAAAGAAAATTGTTCTGGTAGTAATGGCTGCAAAGATCGTCGCAGATGCTGCGTCTGCAGATTGCAGAGCTTGATGAATCAGCATGAATTTATGCTATAACGCCAGAAGTTCTCCCTAAGTATATTCCAATTTCCTTCCTCCCTCTCTTTGCCATAATTTCAAAAAATTGGTATATTTCCTTCCTGTACATTAAAATATAACTTTAAAATGAAGTAAAAATAATTTTATAGTGAAACTAGCTGTTGCCCGCGACTCCGTCCGCGAAGAATAGGGGTACTTATAAAAAATAACCTACGACCTATTCTCAAACCTACCGAATACAGGAAAAAAAAGGTTTCATAAAAATCGGTCAAGCCGTTTCGGAGGAGTTCGATAACAAACACCGTGACACGAGATTTTTACGTATTAGAATAAAATAATTATGTTAGTAAAACGATTTAAAAATTACTGAAGCTATTTTTTAGGAATGAGTAGGTATAAACTTGACATTATATCTACACATTCCATTAAATATGTAATTTCGCTCTCCAACCCTTGTGGAATTGGTGAATCTGGTGAGGCTGAAAATAATTAGGCACATTCAATTACTATTAAAATGACAAAATTTTGTAAAAGCTAATTATTTGTTCACTTTTTGAACGGGCATAACGTCTGTTAAGGCTTTTTACGTATACAAAGAACCGTAATGTATTTTAATGTGAGGCATTATTGACGGTATCATTTGATGTTATTCGTTTAATATTACATCTATAAAACTTGTTTTTTTGCTTAATACTCTTCTTTTTTACATATTTGACTAAATTATCTCGTTTTAAAATTATTTCCATCGAAAACAGGCGTAACGATCATAGCGACACCAGCCAAATGTCCGTGGAAGCGGGACCTAACGTTAACTTGTGGCTTGTTTCCACGGAGTCTGCTTATGTAATTTAAAATCTTGATTTAACCAATTTAACACACAATTTACGGCTAACACTATTAATTTTTGCTAAAACATACACCATTGCTATTGCGCAAACGCTCCGTGTGTAAAGGGCGTAATGGCGCCCGCGGCCGGTGGCGTAAGCTCCCCGCGCTTCAACTCTCCGCGGAATACGGCTCTTACGGCTATAGCGGCGTTATTCGATGAAGGAATTGGAGCCACTGCAATTGTAACTAATTTGAAAAACTTGAATAACTTTTCCAAATGAAATGATAGGGTCTTATTTTTTAGGTCAGTAGATGGAAAAAAAATCGTTGAATTCGAATATCAAAGAAGAGGAAAACAGTATTAATGGCGATTACGCCCCTTTTCCTAGGATACGACGATTTGTTCAAAATTTCAAATTAAAAGTCAATTAAAATTAATTTCTTTCTTAATCTTGTTTGGGGATTTTGTGCATTTTGTCAGAACCATGAGAATTCTTCAACCTATTCGAAACAACTATTTACGTGAATTAAGCTAAATATGACTTAGCCTTATTGTTTTAGATGAATTTCGCGAAACAAATTAATACTTCAATTTTATTCAGTGTTATGATGAATATTACATGGTTTCGTTTTTTCATTGTGGATTCTTTTAGTTTTAGTTCTCTCAAGGGTGTGTAAACTGCTACAAAGTTAGCTAATTTCGTTTATTCGTCGTGTACGTAATATTGTAAGTTCGTATAAATAATAACTTTCACATTCGGTATTTATACAGTCGTGTTTCCTTACAATATTTCTTATTCAATTCATAGAAGCTGATTTTAAGCAACCACCCTGAAAGAATTTTCTCGATCACATACCCACATACTTACACTTACATCGAAGCGAAGTAAAGTTTTCTTAGTTATTCTGCAGTCTGTGACGGTCTGTTTCACGTTATTGTCGGCGTTGCCATATTTATTTTGCCAACGATCTTTAGTTTACGCTTTCGGATGCATCAGTGAAACGGAACGTTCCTTGCACATGTCAGTGTCAGTTGTCAAACTTCAATTCAGTTTGGTTGGAATTTGTTGTGTTGTTTATGTTGTGTTACGTATTAGTTTTTACCGGTCTTGAGAAGAATAAGTGTTTATTTTACGTGTTGTGGATATTTAGTGTTTTGTAAATAAATGCTCGTCATGTCTAGCAAAGTGAAACGTCGCGTATCACTTGGAAAACCCAAGAAAGACGATAATGTTTTGGTGAATTACACTGTCAAAGATTTACCGGCGTTACGGCGAAAAAGCTTATAACAGGCTATCAAAAACGTTAGAAGTTGGTCTCAAAGCTCTGCAGGAAAGGTCAGACTTAACTTTGTTTCTTTCGCATTTTACGGACATCGAAAAGCATCGTAAATCATTTGACGAGTGTCATCTGTACATTTTCAGCCTAGAGGAAGACGATGATGAGAATGTTGATGAATTGCAAGGGCAATGCGACCAAATTTACTATCACATTTTGACACTGCATAGGAATTTGGTCCCATCCGATTATGTGAGTGAGGTAGCCGAAAGTGAGGTTAACAATAGTGTGCATCAGCCCTCTAGTAACATAAAACTGCCGAAAATAAATTTACCCAATTTTTCAGGGGACCTTAAACGATGGCCTGCATTTTATGACACTTTCAATTCATTAATACACATCAATGAATCTCTTAGTGATACCGAGCGAATGCATTATCTAATTTCATGTCTCACTGGTAATGCTTTAGCCTTAGTGAGCACATTCCCTGTTATGGGAGTTTATTATGGTGAGGCTTACAATTCTCTTGTCAAGCGTTACAAGAATAATCGTGAACTGGCTTTTACTTGTTGGAAAGAGATGCTAAATTTCAACCTGAAGTCAAATTCCCCTGAGGAATATACGCGTATTTTTGATACATCCAATGAAAACCTGAAAATTCTAAAAACATTAGATTTACCAGTTGACCAATGGGATTTTGTTCTAAGTTATCTCGTGCTTTCTAAGTTGGACACCAAAACCCGTTGTGATTTTGAAGAAGCACATTCTTCTTGTAAAGTACCATCCTATACAACTCTAAAGGATTTTATTTACAAAAAATGTGATGCCTTAATTCGGGATAGTCACTTTCAGGAAAAGGATAGTAAGATTCCTACACCTGTAACAGCCGGTAGTAGCAAGACCTTGTCAAGGTTTGTCAGACCTCAGATGAATAACTCCCCATATGTGTCGCGTTTCAATAAGAGCACTCCGGTGAACACTCTGGTTTCCGATAGTGTGGAGGTCAAAACTGACCAAAAATGTTCCTTTTGTCAGGAAGCTCATGCTATAACTAACTGCAAACTGTTTCTCAATAAATCAGTGGATGAGCGGCACGAATGTGCCAAACAAAGGCAATGGTGTTTTAATTGTTTGAGAGCTTCTCACTATCTGAAGGAATGTAGATCTGTTTTTAGATGTCAAAAGTGTAAACAAAAACATTATACTTTATTACATATGGATAAAGTGGGTGTACATGAGCATGGGTTGCCATGCACCAGTGATGAAACTACTCAAGATTCCCATTCATGTCCTACTGAAGAGGTCAATGAACTGAATCCAAGTGCTCTTACAACCTTTACCAACCAATCAGTGGTATTGCTATCAACTGCTAATATACAGGTTATGGATTCAAAAGGCAATTTTCAAACCATGCGTGCTCTCATAGACTGTGGAAGCCAGGCACATTTTATTTCGGAAAGTGCTGCTCATAGACTTGGCTTTAACTTTTCACCTGCAAATAAGAGTGTAAGTGGGTTAGGAAAAACATCCTCAAAAGTTTCTGGTTCTGTAACTTGTTGTGTTGGAACAGGTAATGTGGCTTATTTTAATATAGATTTATTGACATTACCAATCATATGTGGAGTCATGCCATCCATGCATCTCAATACTTCATCATGGCAACATGTGAAACATTTGCAGCTTGCTGACCCACAGTGTAATATTCCTGGACCAATTGATGTACTGCTGGGTGCTGAGGTATTCATGAAGCTTTTGTTGCCAGGCCGCATTGATGGTGAAGCAAACCAATCTACAGCTATTAATTCAATATTTGGCTGGCTTTTAATGGGAAGAACAAGTGTACAAACCAAGCAAGTAAGCAATAACTTGTGTGCAATGTTTTGTGGTGGTGACATGTCTCTAGATGAAGAAGTTAAACGGATGTGGGAACTCGAAGATATTCCATCTTCCTCAAAGCTTACTCCGGATGAGATTTTGTGTGAATCAAAGTACCTCAAGGGAATTAGCAGATATGAATCAGGACGATACACAGTTCCCTTACCGTTCAAGAGTGAAGAAAAACCTGAATTTCCAGGTTCTCGTGAGATTGCACTTCGTAGATTTCATTTACTGGAGCGACGGTTGTTAAAAAATCCTGAACTCTATCAATCTTATAAAGATTTCTTGATGGATTACATTGAGAATCAACATATGACTGCTGTCGACGTGGCTGATGTTGCAAAGGGAAACTACTACATTCCACATCACTGTGTTATTCGACCTGAAAGTGAAACAACAAAGCTACGTGTTGTCTTTGATGCTTCTGCTGTGTGTGCTTGTGGACAATCTCTGAACGACACTATTGATTGGTGCGAAACTCCAAGGAAATCTGATAACTGTTCTTCTTCGTTTTAGAATACATGCTGTTGTGTTTATCGGAGATGTTAAACAAATGTTTCGTCAAGTGAAAATAAGAACAGAAGATCAAAATTACCAACGGATTCTTTGGAGGTTCGACCCTAAACATACAATACAAGAATACCGCTTAAATACTGTTACTTATGGAACTGCAGCTGCTCCATTCCTAGCGTGTCGAACCGTTAAGCAACTTGTTCATGATGAAGGAGAAAATTTCCCTTTGGCTTCAAAAGTCCTTAATTCTGATATATATGTTGACGATGTCACCACTGGAGCAGCTTCTCTGGAAGAGGCTAAAGTTATCAAAACAGAAGTCATTAATTTATTGAAAAGAGGAGGATTCGAACTACGAAAATGGGCCAGCAATGTTCCGGATCTACTTAATGACATTCGGCCGGAGGATTGCTTACATGGATTGGCTTCATTTGACGACAAAACGATGAAGTCATTAAAGGTCTTAGGACTTAAGTGGAGCAGTACAGATCATTTCACTTTTGATGTCGTACCTTGTGAACGTGCTTGTACTAAACGTAATATTCTGAGTGAATTAGCACAAATATTCGATCCGTTAGGGTTCTTGTCACCTATAACCATTCTGGCAAAACACCTGATTCAGATATTGTGGATACAAGGTGTTGGTTGGGATGATCCACCGCCTGAAAACGTAGTGACTCAGTGGAGAGCATATATCGATCAGCTTCCACTCCTCAAGGCTATTCAGATTCCACGACGAATTACTGTAGATACAAGCATGTCGTACCAATTACATGGATTTGCGGACAGTTCAGAGGCGGGCTATGGAGCTATTATTTATTTGAGTGCAGTTGATGAAAACGAGAAAGTGATTGTTAGATTAGTGTGCGCGAAGGCTAGAGTAGCTCCTTTGAAATGTCACTCATTACCGCGTTTGGAACTTTGTGCCGCCGTGTTACTTGCTAATCTTATGCAATATGTTAGGAGGACTTTGGAAACAGACATTTCAATTGAAAACATATTTGCGTGGTCAGATTCTACAGTAGTTTTATCGTGGCTCCAGTCACATTCTTCACGATGGAAGACCTTTGTGGCCAATAGAGTCAGTTGCATCCAGGAGCTACTTCCTAGTTCTTGCTGGCATCATGTGTCAACAAACGAAAACCCAGCTGATATATGTTCAAGAGGCGCACTGCCAAAGGATCTTATCAACAATTTGTTATGGTGGGCGGGTCCAGTTTGGCTTCTGAAATCTAATAGCCACTGGCCAATTTCTGTGATTGAAGATCCAGACCAAGAAGCCGTGCACTCTGAAAAACGTGTAACAGTTTTAATCGTGGAACAACCAGTGCATCTTCTTGACGAATTGTTAAGTAAACATTCGTCTTTGGACAAAATTATTTCTATTGTAGCCAACTGTTTACGTTTCATACGTAACATTCGAAAATCAGGTACCAAAGCAATCGGAAGTTTGTCAAATGTAGAACGTAACGATGCGCTGAGATTGTTCGTTAAGCATATTCAGAATCAACACTTCCTGGAAGACATTCATAAACTTCAAAACGGCAGAGCATTGTCTAAACAACTTCGTAAGCTGAATCCTTTTATTGATGAGCTGGGTGTTCTTAGGGTGGGCGGTAGACTTTCACGCTCTGGTCTAGCATACGAGCACAAGCATCCGGCATTATTACTGCGTAAAAGCGAATTTACGGAAAGAATTGTACGACAAATTCATCGAAACAATTGTCACCCCGGGATCAATACAACTCATTTCCTAGTTGCTCAGCAATTTTGGATTCTGTCTCCAAAACGTGCAATACGATCTGCCTTACAAAATTGTATCCAATGTTTTCGGACCAATCCTAAGGTTTTAGAACCATTTATGAGTGACTTACCTGTTGTTAGAGTAAACGCTGTTAAACCATTCTCGATTGTGGGCGTCGATTTTGGAGGGCCCTTCAAGATTAAACATGGTACTCATAGAGGTGCTAAAATAGGTATAGCCTATTTGTGTTTGTTTGTCTGCTTTACTACTAAGGCGGTCCATCTGGAAGTTGTATCAGACTTGTCTTCTGAGGCTTTCATAGCTGCTTTACGTCGATTTATCGCTAGACGAGGTCGCTGCAATATCATTCATTCCGATTGTGGTACTAATTTTGTGGGTGCCAAAAATCAGCTTTCAGAACTAATGCGTGATGCTGCAGAACAAAACAAAATAGAGTTTAGGTTCAACCCGCCTTCAGCGCCTCATTTTGGCGGGGTTTGGGAAATTCAAATAAAGGCAGCCAAAGCTTTATTATATCGGACAGTAGGTATACAGTGTTTTACCTTTGAGGAGCTCTATATACACTTTTTTCACAAATCGAATCCACAATGAACTCACGCCCGTTATGTCCACTTAGTGCGGATCCTAATGATATAAACGCTTTAACTCCTGGTCACTTTTTAACCATGGAACCTTTAACCTCTTTACCGGAAGAGGAACTAACTGACGTACAACTATACAGGCTAAGTCGTTGGCAGCTTATACAGCAAATGCATCAAGGATTTTGGAAGCGTCGGAGCACAGAATATTTAAATTCTTTAACTCAACGTGCAAAATGGACAAAAGATTCTAAACCTTTAAAGGTAAATTCTATAGTTATTGTCAAATGTGACGATTCTTACCCATTGCACTGGCCTTTGGCTCGTGTCATGGAATTACACCCTAGCCCCGATGGGGTAGTGCGACAAGCAACTGTTAAGACAGCTTCAGGTACTCTTAGGAGACCATTAGTTAAACTATGTCCATTGCCGGACAATTGTGATTAGGTTTATCTTTTTGTCAGAAGTTATTTTATTTAATAGACGTATGCTTTATTTCAATTAAAGTTAATTGCTGAAGTTGCAGTTTTATTGCTCATTAAAGTTTTATAATTGATCATGAATGTCGAGTGGCATTTGATATTGAGGAATCACTTTGTATAGAGCTATTTTGAATTGAGTTTATTTTGTTATTGTCTTTCTCTTGGAATTATATTTTAAATTTAAATCTTTTTGAAATCCGAAAGGAATTATCTTCGATAATTGACAGTGGGCCCGAATACTCTGACTGAGGATCTTGTGCGTTTATGTTGTCGTACTTTCGTCTTGAGGTAATATCTGGAGCGAATATTATATAATTTATACTGGGAAACCTATCTTTGATAATACCTCGAAAGTATTTAAACAGTAAAACAACTGTATTACATAGGTGAAGACTTCCAGTATAATTTTAATAGGGTTTAGTGTTGCTTAATCTTATGTACTCATCATGACCTGATCTTTGGAAAGTAATTGATCAATTACTGATATGAATGGATAAACGGCAATATTATTACTGTTTATTACCTTTGTTGTGTTGTTATACAAATCCATTTAGGCTTATAGTGTATTGTTTTACCTATTTTATTTGTTCTTGTGGAAGAATATCATTTTCAAAATTCATCCCTGGTTTTGGTATAAAATCTGTTAACCTATTTGAAACTAGAACTGGGTTTTCATAATACTTGAGACTAAATTAAATCACTAATAATTACCAGTTCTCAACACTAAACTTGTATCTATCCGTACTATTATTCTGAGAGTGGGGAAGTGACAATACTGGTAGGCACAAATGCCAGTATAGTTACGACCGACCAAGAGGAATGGTCCAGATAGCACGCAGTTACACCATCACGTACCATAGTACAGACAATGCAGTTGCGATGGCTAGGCTAAGCAACAGTTGATGTGAAGCTTTCATTATGCAGTCTGTAGATTACCAAAATTATTATTGGGGTGCGAGGGCTGGCAACATGCGTATGGTCTCCAAGGGTCAGCGCCGCCTCTGGCTTGCTGGAAGTTGCCTCCTAGTGTTCGGTCTAACCAATCGGCACGTAGTGACTATGCGTAGTCCCACGGAGTGTCTACTTATTCGCTCGGCAATAGGTGTCGTTAGTGAGGTTGCAGCTAAGGATATTCATCCCTAGAGGTGATCCGTGCGGAACTGGGTGTCTTAGGGAGGTACGTGGGGGGAGGCCAGTTACTCGATCTGGGTTGTAGACTAAGTAATGGAGCGTCCTTCAACATACTCATACACTAACCGAAGTACCTTCTTATTATACTAGAGTCTAAGGGGGAAATAGAGTTAGTCTCAAGTGAGTAGGGTAGTTACTCCGTGTAAATCTTAGGAATAATAAAATCCTACCACAGGAGTAACTACATTCTTGATTGTCCTCTTACCCATTTGGTGACTGATACTTACGGTTTATAGACGGGCGACATAATTTGTTGTTCCCTTTGCAATGCCCGTGGTAGGCTCGAGGGAGAGCGACCAGTGTGGTGTCGAGCTCTACTGGACGTAGCGGGGAGAGGGCTCCTCCTTTACGAGTATAATACTATATTGCTATTCAATATCTTCCAGAGCAAATAAATAATACTAATTATTATACCTTTGTCCATTTCTATCTGTAGATTATATTTAAGAATTCATACATATATTCGCTATAATCTTTCCTTTTACATAAATATGTAAAGTCTAATAGTTCACCATAATTCGTGAACCTCCGGTTACTATGACTTACCCAAATTAAAAAATCACACAACGTAACAATGGGTCTTATCACTAAAAGATCATGGAGCAAAAATGCGGGAAGATAAAAAAATGTAACCTGGGCTATTAGAGGCTTAGTACAATACAAACATAGGAAGTTTTTGTCTTATATAAATGACTGCGACAGAAAGGATGGATTCCGTCGTATTCACTAAAAAACTCTTCTTTTCACTAACATACGGTCTATCGACCTGTATCTTTTGTACAGTGGATTATTGGTCTTGGATAGAGGGACTAAGACAGAAGGGATGGATTCCATCGTTTTCACCGAAAAACTCTTCTTTAACAACACTACAGAAAAATATATCAAGAACCTTTTACTTAAGAAGCGGAAAGATTTAAAATAATCCGTTTTAAATGGTTACGGTATAAACAACGATCTCGATCTTGTTTTTTATTCAACATTTGAATATTCTTCTTAATCTGTAATTTAAAAATAGGAAAATTGGAATATTATTTTCAATTCAGAAAAGTGCTCTTTCAGGGAGCAATAATCTGCGGAGAAATAACAGCACTTACACCTAAAATGTTGGAGAATATTGCAAAGGGGTACGAATTCACTGAAAAGCTTCTAACTACATCATGGTTGACTGGAGAAGATATAACTGTCGCTGACATCTGCTGTGTTGCTACTATCAGCACATTGAAGGAATTGGTAGCAATTGATGAAGACTTGTGAGTTATAATTAATTCTATATTATTACTGATGGTCTATTGGGCGGTCAATACATACCACATAATCATCATGTATAATCAGTTGAAAAATATCATGTCGATTTAAATTTTACCGTGGAAGTTAAGACAAAAATTAAAGTAGAATTTTAAGAAGTAATTTATTCTTGTAATGACATAATAATATAACAATCCTAATCCTTCTCGTATTATTAATGAGAAATATTGTTAAGATGTTTAAATGTTTGTTAGTCAATTACGCAATATGACTAGATTGATTTGAGTGAAATTTAGCGCACAGGTAGGAAAAAACCTGGACTGAAACATAGGATATTTAATATCCCGGTATTGCGTTCCCGTGGGAAATAATTTTACCTTAAAACAAGATTAAAGGGCTCTGTCCAAGAATGTTGAGATAGGTATCTCGGCTTTCAAAAGGACGCATCAACTTCGTCTGCAATCAATAGATTCCAACCTACCGCAAACTCTGGCGACCTATTAAATGTAAATTTAGAATTGTATTTTTTTAATATTTTTTCTTTTATATTGATAATGAACTGAAACAATTACTTTGCTCACCCGCGACCTTTAGCCTTTCCTTTTTTTTAGGTCGCGGGTGAGGAAAGTCATTATTTCAGTTCATTAATATGGACCTCCGTGAAGTAATTTCTGATTCAATAAACTATTTATTATTGATAACGTGAGGATTAATAAAAGTATCGTACAAGAAAGATTTGTTTTGCTCGCATTTTGGTGTCAGAAGTAAAAGAATGTAATGCTATGCTAACAAAAAGCAAAAAACCGGCCAAGTGCAGTCGGAACATCTGCAAATTTTTTTATTTTTTTATGTTAGTGAGGCCTGACAAACGAACTAGTGGGTCACCTGATGTTAAATGATCACCACTGTCCATAGACACCCGCAGCACGTTGTCGGCTCTAAAAGGGAGAGGAAAAAGGAAAGGGAATAGAGGAGGGAGAGAGGTATTGGGTAATTTTCTCATTTATAATATTAGTACGATTCCCGTGGGAATTTAGTGAATCCCGGAATTTCAAAACAACTGCCTGACCCAATAGTTTGAGCGAGCAGGCGTAGGTTAGAACTTTATATTTTTAAATACGCTTTAATGTTAATTTTTCAGGTATCCACAGCTAAATGATTGGCTGAAGCGTTGCTCGGAAGAAGAGTTCTACAAGAAAGGCAACGAACCCGGTCTCTTAAAATATAGAGAATTAATTACTAGCAAATTAAGTTAAGTGTGAAAGCAAATATACAATAAAATAAAGTAAGAAAACTACTCACGCGTGTAGCGCGGTTGCTAATGAGTTAGAAAAATATTAGTGCAGCATGAAGTTTCACAAAATAAGAGAATAACAATATAAGTTATTTATTTTGACACCAACAATTCCTCGATAAAATTGCAATAAAAATCCATTTCATTTTTATCCAGAAAAAAAAATAATTACAAAACTAACTTTGAAAGGCTATAGTCAGGTTTCGATAGTTAATCTGACTTTACGATAAATGGATTCTCTGTTGTTTGTGAGTACCTATTATAGCGGAGAATATTTATGCTGAGTGTCAACATGCTAATCGTGATATTATGCCATCATAGACTCTTGTTAAAAACAGATCTGCGAAACATTTAAGCCTTTTAAAGAATTATTTAAATTAAAAGATGAAGTTGAAGATGCCAAAGATGTAATTACCGACATAATTACAAAAAAGGGCACATTGTACAGAGCTGAAAGGAAATTTTTACGAGTAACGAAAACCAAATTTGACAGTTTGAATGAAGTATCGATACAAGAAATAATAGCACAGTACCTAATGGAGACAACAACAAGGGTCGTAGATTCATGGAAAACTCAAATAATCGGTCTATCCAATACAATACAATACAATGACTCTTTATTGTACACCAGGAATAGTAAGCAATACAGAAAACAGGTACACAGAGAGAAAGTTACAAGGTAAGCAATAGGCGGCCTTATCGCTTAAGAGCGATCTCTTCCAGGTAACCCTTTAACAGAAAGAAGGAAGGACTAGTTTACAGCAGGTGGTGCATCAACAGTGTATCAGAAAATTAAAACGTAACAAAAATAGTACATCTACTCATGCATATATCGTACATATAATAGGTACACGTCTAAAACAAATATAAGCAGTGGGATAAACAACCACATATAAATAAATAAATAAACTATAACAAAGCTAATTATTACAAGATGACAAATAGTACACCTTAAGCATAGATTTAAAGATTGACAGAGATTTTGCCCGTCGGAAGTCAATCGGTAAGGTATTCCACAACCGAATAGCCTGGACAGTATAAGAATAGACATAGAATTTGGAGTTAGAGAGAGGCACGGTAAGGAGAAAGTTCTGAGAGCATCGAATAAAGTTACGTAACTAAACCGCTCTTTGAGGTAGCGAGGAGTTGCAGTGTTAAAGAGAATGCCGTAAAGAAGGGAATACTTAGGGGAAGCGTACCTACATCCGCTCCTTCTTACCAGTTTTTTTATCGTTGGACATGGATATTAGTAGCATTAGCGAAATAACAAATTTGAATGTAATTCCCGTCTTATTTCGCTTGCTGCCAAATAAATACACGTTCGCTTAGTGAAATGTTGAGGAACATAATTAAAGATCAGAATTTTATGTTATAAGTGCGACTACGAGGTTAAAGTACAAAAATCTCAGCAATACGAGCAGTCTCCATGAGGGTGGGAGGCATTAGAAGACTTCAAGACCTTCGAATGCGAAGACGGAGCACGAATCATGTTCTGAAAAAGAATTAGCACCACACCCCCCCATTTCCCAGTACTAATTTTGTTGTTGTCCCTTTTTAGGGTTCCGTACCCAAAGGGTAAAAACGGAAACCCTATTACTAAGGCTCCGCTGTCCGGCCGTCCGTCCGTCCGTCAGTCACCAGGCTGTATCTCGGGAACCGTGATAGCTAGAGAGTTGAAATTTTCACAGATGATGTATTTCGGTTGCCGCTATAACAACAAATACTAAAAAATGGAATTAAATAAATATTTAAGAGGGCTCCCATACAACAAACATGATTTTTTTGCTCGTTTTTGCTCGATATTGATAACGGCAACAGGTAGACACTTGAAATATTCACAGAATATTTAATTATATATTGACTTTAAAGGGGCTCCCAATCTCCCATACAACAAACGTGATTTTTATAGATAATTGTACGGAACCCTTCGTGCGCGAGTCCGACTCGCACTTGTCCGGTTTTTCTATTATTATGTTTTAAATTTTATAATAGTTTGTTATGGCACAATATAAGATAAGATTAAGATGATTTATTCTGAATTGACTTTGACTGGATGCTACTTTCTTATAAATAAATCATTGTGGAAAAAAGCAAACAAACTGGGCCTTATTATTACTAGAGAAAGAAATAATCCACCAAGCAGCAACTTTGTCCGTATTACCCACGGCATATATTAATGACGCTTTTATATAATAGATGCTGTAAACACAACAAAACTAAGAGAATTTCAGAACTACATAAACCGGCAATGACTTTCATAAATAAGTTGTTAAAATTAAAGACATCGAACAATCAACAGTGCGGAGGCATTTCTTCCTTGTACCCCCAAACCCGACAATTTTTTTTCCTGCAAAGATTGTGCAGAGAATCAAATGTGACCGACCTAAGATTAAACAAGAATTTGTTCAATTGTAACATCGGGAAGAGGAAAGATAAGAGATTTAATGAATGACAGATACAATGAACAGTTACAACGGTTGAAAAAGGAAAACTTCTGATTAATTTCCTATCTATTTCAGTGATATCTATTTCCTATATATTCCCGACTGAAAATGTAAAATATATCAGGATATATTTCAGGACTGACTATCCTGTAGAACCGAAGTTAGGTTAGGTTTATTTTATAACAACCCTGAAGTACTTTACAGTTTTCGAAAAAACAGTTGGGAAATGAAACAGTTAGCAAAGATAATTATTATAGGCGAAAAATTAAAGAACCAAGTCCCAAGCTTAACAACTTAACCAGTCCTCAGAACAAACTAGACAAAGTGACTTTCCCAATTGGTCCAGAATATCGCATGTCGCGTTTACATTAACAAATGCGAATGTCCTCGTCTCGAGACACACACTGACGAGCCCTTAAAGATAAACCGTGTCCCGCTTGAATGAATAAGATATGAGGCTCGGCGACCGAGTTAATATTAATGAGACTGTTACGAGCTGTTTACAATTGTTCCAACACTGTCAACAGAAAGTTAGCTTTTAGAGTCACGGGTCGGTTGACTATGTTTTTAAAGAGCTAAACGGAAGTTAAACGGTGCTATAAATAGCCAAGTCACCACTAAAGCTAGAAACTTAAAAGGACATCTTAAGGGTTTCGTTCGTTTTTAGTTCAGTCAAAGACTTGTATTTTACAAGGAGAACCGGAATCAAATTAACTTGAATAAATAGTGTGTTAAAAATAAAAATTGATTCGTCAAAATTTTGGACATTCCTCGTTTTATTTTTAACATGTTATTTAAGGCATTTTAGTCATTAGAATAGATAGCTTACTTCCGATAACAGTTTACAGTTTTTTGATGACTGGAATAGTTACGGAAATATTCCGTAACTCAACACAACTAACAGGAGATTACTCCTGTGCACAATTAACGATTAGGTACACCTTGTTTCCATATCTCATGCCGTAAATCGACAAAGAATTGGCGAAGATACGATTAGCCTTCCCGAGAAATGCAACATTTAATTAGAAAACTAAATAAACTATCCTGATATTTTTCTTAACATTAAAGCAAACGAAATATTATATACAAATAAAAACATATTATATGAAATATTATAAACGAAATATTATGGCATATGTCATGCCGACCGTCACCAACTATTATGGTCGTAGAACTAGTAATTACCTGATTCCTCAAATTTATAATGAACTACCGAATTGTTAAAATGCTCCTCGTTCAAATGATACACAGCAGCTTGGATTGATCTACTTTATATTATTTTATAACCAATTACAGAAAATTAAGCGCTAACACTTGACAACCGTACGGTTTGACGTTCTAATCCTAACTGCCGGGTGACCGCCCGTTTGCTTTCGAATTAATCAAAATACTTTTATATTGTAAATAAATACATATGCCAATTTAATTACTTTTAAAATCTAGTTAATGTTAATCATTTAATATCAAGTGAAAAACACTAGCTAACAGGCGGCCGTCCTGCAATCGGAATGACCCCATTCCGACCCGTTTCGGCCATTCTTATAGGGGTATGACCACATACCGAGTTTCAAACTAATAATTCTTATGTTTATTCATTAATTGGTTGATTCACTGACCATTATTTACTTATTTTTCAAAATTACTCAAAAACCAAAATTTAACTGTCTGACTAGATTAGTTTAGATTAGATTATTTATTCCTTCAATATAGGATTACATCATGAATTGTACAAAGTCAAGTCAGGTGAATTTATATTGAAGTCGTCAAAAGCACACAAATTAAATTAAAGAATCAAATGGATGTTACAAAATGTTAAAATTGAATAGAATATTAAATAACAATAAAACTATTACAAATAAGTTGGTTCTCCTCTCAGGATAGTCATAGTTAACTGGATATTTAACTAACAAATAAAATAAGACATTAATAAGAGTAATAATGTCACCAACAGGGATCAACCTATTAAAATACATGTCAAATAAAATATTAAACTAAACTAAATAATCATTTTTGGGTCACCATTTGTTAGGTTACATTATATCATAAAATACCTATGTGAAAGTAACTAATTTAGACTACAGCATTTATTTTAGATCAAATCAATCTCATTAACTAATTCATCTTCTTCCATTCCATAAATCAATAATCACTGGTATGTAGACGACACCAAAACGTGCCAGAACTTCATCTTAACTGCACTGCTGCTGCTGCTGAATATATCTCCCGTTTGCCGCCCGAGGGACACGGTCTGCTCCTAACTGAATATAGCTCCCGTTTGCCGCCCGAGGGACACGGTCTGCTCCTAACTGAATATAGCTCCCGTTTGCCGCCCGAGGGACACGGTCTGCTGCAGTATCGTCTCCACTATGCTAATGCTACTGGAAATGAATGCTACCCGCGGGCCAGACACTTAGCTTCCGTTTAGCCACCCGAGGGCCACGGCCTGCAAGTGCTACCCGCGAACCAGACACGTAGCTTCCGTTTAGCCACCCGAGGGCCACGGCCTGCTAGTGCCACTTAACATCCACAGATCATGGTTCACCAACTGCTCATCGGCGATTTCGTCCACCCTCACAGTGTTCGCCGTCCACACACGTCTCTTTGATTTCGGCACCCAGCACTATCCGATTGCCAGGTCCATCTGTAACTGGGAGGGATAGGATTTAACACCAAAAATAAAGTAGGTAGTTAGGTAACTTACGCACGCCGTGATTTCATTCTCATATACATAGACAAGATTTAACAAAACAAAGTAAGTACTTAATACTCGTAGGTACTGGTCGCTGACCAAATTAATTTAATTACCTACTTCATATTGATCATCAGAGTCTGTTTCACTATTGTCGCTGTGTTTGCTAACAATTACAGATATACAAAACGTAACCCAATGTTTAAGTTGGTCACCTAGGTATACCTATATATTTTATACTGTCTTTGAGAATGTCCATGATCCATGTTCCACCGTTAGATACTTCGTATCGGTCGTTCTTTAAAACCGTGGTAACTTTAAGGGGACCTCGGAACTTGAGGGCCAGCTTTTTGTTTTCCCCTTTTCCGGGTTATTATTTGGGATCACAACTAAATCGCCTTCTTTGAAACCTTTGTAGGCGCGTTAACCGAATGCCTTGACGTTAAACTTAAACACACCGTTGCCTGGTGTAGTGAAGCTGTTCGTTTAATTTAATTTTGCCAAAAACTTTGTTTGAAATCGACTGAACTAATAAATTTTGCATTTCGGAGACTATCTAGAATTTGGGGTATAAAAGGTATTGCACACGCATCCCCTTTGGTAACTGCATCTAATTTTCGACAATTTAAATTAAATCGCCATATACTATCTGACTTAGGAACCATAAGGACTGAATTTAGATCACGTACCTTCACTGTGGGTTATCTTATCACATCTAAACTAAGCATTTTATCCACCTTCGTAGTTCCTTAAGCTTTTCCGGTGACATGGGATATGATCTGCACTTAATCGGCGGTGAATCGCCGGTATCAGTTTTTGAGTTCAATTATTTATTTTCTTTATTGAGGAAAACAAACGGCAACAATGAAATTAACACAAGTAGGTATCACATAAGTCGGTAAAGATCTCACTTGTATATCGATACTTATAAGAAAAATGTAATGCACAAAGTAAAAACAATAAAAGTAATGAAAAAGACTTAATTCAATGAATACATGCAGAAAACGGGACACTTAGGCCTCAAAATGTTGCCCATACTTACATTTGTTTATGCAGTGCAGAATATTTCTGCTAATTATTGTTGGTCTCATTGTCGTAAGGCGATATATTACTTAATTGTTTATCAATCTGAGCCGTATTCCTAATGAATTCCGTTGGTTTCTCAATATAGCGATTTTTTTTTTTTTTCTACACTTAGGGCACGATCGTGTGGGATATCCCAGTTAAGCGCCTTAAAACACATAAGTAATAAGTTTGTCGGTACACGCTTTAGTATGGTTTATACACCTATAACAATACATTGTCGGTATTAGTCGGCTTTTGACTGTGGAACCGTAATGGCGTTTGGTACTGTTGCCGCTGGTCAATAAACACAGCACCATGACTAAAGGTGTTGAACTGAACGGCCTCTGGTGTTGCACGGATGTAGATGCGACGACATCGAGATCCTGTTTGTGCTTTTACCCTTATAAACAAGATCAGGATTCAATGAAGATTGCTTTTGCGGTTCCGCAAATAATGTTCCCTTTTGTCGTGCAGCCTCAATTATCCTACCACAACGGCGTAAATCTTCCACTGAGTTAATTCGCTACAGTGCCAGCTGCTCCGAAAACGATGGCCTAGTAGTACCTATGCAACAGGATTTCTAATTGCCTTATCACCTTTTAGATTCGCAAGACGTGAAAACCGCGAAGTAAATATGAGTCGGCTCGTCCTGACCTTGTGTTCGAGGGTGGAATTCCTGCAAGAGTCTATAGGTAATCAGAATCCGTAGGTGCAAACTCCTTTAGTAACAAAGTGCTCACTCAACCCCTCAAACCCTTCCAGGACTGCAACCTGTGTTTATTTACTCTATACCATAAAAGACCTAAAGGTAACTCTATACCATAAGGACCTAAAGACGTAAAAGACCTAAATTTGATAAAAAATTTGAAACAAACAACAAGTTGAATTAAACAACTGCTCATCAGAAATAGGTACCAAACACTTGGGCTCGCTCGTTTACCGCTTCTAAAAAAACGAATGAACACTTAACCGACCGTTAAACTTGTTGTTGACAAGTCTCAGAAGGTTGAAGCCTGTAGACTCCTTTGTGACCTCACTAAAGTCGGCACAGACACCAGCTCCGGTACTACTAAGATTGCTTTGCCTCCCCAAAAACCTATCAGTAACAAGCAAACATTGTTCCAACTTAGAGTTCAAGTTGGCACTCATTTACTTTTCTACCTGTAATTCAAATACGGTTAATCTGTGCAGTCGATAATAGAGCTGATAGTACAAAGCTTTGGCACGAACTAACAAACGACTGTCTTTTGTTTTCTCCAAAGAACTCAGCTTAGACTGTAATTTCACTATTTTTTTTTTTTTTTTTGTAATTAGCGGTAGCTCGTCACTAGCTCGCAAGTCTTCATTTATAATTTTTTTTTTCAGCCAGAAATTCTGTGCATAATTTCTCAAGTTGTTTTCTCACAATGCAACTGTATCTGCCGGTGTCTCTGACCTAACATTAATTTCATATATCAACTCATCTCGCAGCAAAGGATGATAATTTGGCTTCATTAAATCCATTTTTAAGGTTAGAACTACTTAGTATTATTTGTATGTATATATTGTAAAAAACTCAACCCTATTTCCTCCTCTGTCTCAGGGGTTGACCTAACAAACTGAGTTAGCAAGATGTTTATTACTAAAGTTTACACCAAAACTCAATTTAATATTATGTAATTTGCTTTAAGTTAAAACTTAAGTATTTTAAACTATGAAGCACTGTGATACAGTAAACAGTAAATAATACGGGTACTAGAACTCCATTAGGTATTAGTTTTTAATAAATAACTAATTATTAAAAGTTGTTACTTACTTAAATGTATAACCTAGGCTGCTAGATTTTACTTGAAAGTAGCTCTTAACATAACTTGCAGTTTACTTGTTTATCAAGATAAAAATTAGAAAGACATTTAGCAGAAATATTGCCATGCAAAACACTAATAACTTAGCTTAGTATTCGCTACCAAGTAAATTAATTTTTAATTCGGAGGTCTGTACCACAGGATTATTCAATAAGTACTTAATATCAACTGTCTAAGTTAAATTAAAACTAACATCTTGGCTAGTACACTTAATTAAAATGAAAACATTACCTTTATGAGGGTACTAACCAGAAATATTTTGTTTAAATAAATTTTGAAAATAAGTTATATATGTTGTGGCAGTCGTTTTGAAATGTGGCTTTAATTATTTTCAGCACTTTAGTTCATTACAGATAAGCCAAACCAGAAATAAGCAAGCACAAGATTAGTAGAACACAAATTTTTCATGACATGTAAGTTGTTTAGTTATTGTTTTATGTTTATATGTTGTAAATAATATTGTTCGAATATCTAGAATTGTTCTATTGACTTTAACACTTAATTATTATTATTACTATTACTAATATGAGACTGAAAGCAATAGCTATGATGAATCTTTTAACAAGAAAAATGCCATATAATATATTTGTTAAATAACAAAACACCTGTTGAAAACAATAGCTCTTGTGAAAGGAACAGAATACTTATTTTATACACTGGCCAAGAAAGGGTAACAAATGCCCACTACTACCTGCTATCGGTATCTACTGAAGTCGACCGCCTTGCTGACTGACGCCGCTGCCCAGCTGCTGAGCTTACACGCGTGCTTGTTGCCCTTTATTAGTTTTGGTAGCAGAGCGTCTCCCATCTTTGAATCCCTCTTTACGTTGAGAACTGCGCGATGCTCTCTTTGGGCGTCCCTTGTTAGTGGGTGGTGTATAACGTGACTCTTCACTCGACATCATATCGTGGAAAGGGGTGGACTAGTTATTGCCAGTATAAAGATTAGAAATATATATTAGCAATGAAATTATTACAAACTAACCTTCCGTCGCCCGCGACAACTCAATCCTCCCGTAGGAAAAGGTGTTTTCCCACGGTAAACGGTTCTCATTCAAATTCGGTCTCAAATATTAAACTTAACGGTCAAAGTATTGAATTTGTAAAATCTACGGTATTCTAAGGAATAACACTGGACTCTAAATTGCAGTGGGGATCGCACACCAGCGCAATTGCGAATAGGTTGAGCTCTGCTGCGTTTGCAGTCAGAAAGATACGGCAGCTAACCGATGTGGCGACGGCACGGTTGGTGTATTTTTCCTACTTCAATAGCATCATTTCATACGGCCTTATTTTATGGGGATCTGCTGCAGACTTGGAATCAATTTTTATTTTGCAAAAGAGGGCTATCAGAGCGATATATAACTTAAGGACACGCGATTCTTTAAGATCTTTTTTTTTTTTTTTTTTTTTTAAAAGAAATAGGTATCCTAACCCTGCCGTCGTTGTATATATTTGAAATAATCATGTATGTAAGAAAAACATATGTGATTTTCCTACTAACGTCGATAAGCCAAAGGTTACTAGAAACACAGGGAAGCTTAAAGTTCCATCTTACAGACTGGCTAAAACTAAAAAGTCGTTTCTGGGAAGATGCATACGTTTTTATAATAAAATTCCGAAAACAATAACCGAACAAACTGATACAAAATTCAAATCCATTGTGAAGAAGACATTAATATCTAAGGCGTACTATAAAATTAATGACTTTATCATGGACAGGGATGTTTAGAAATAATTCCGATCCGCATTGGCGATCCCTAGTCTCAAATAGCGTATCTACTGTGTTCAAAAAATTTAATTGTATTAAATACTTTAGATGTATGTCATTTAATAACAATGTAGATCTGATTGAAAAAATATACCTTGTTGAGTTTCTCGCCGGCCTCCTCCCAACAGGGCTCCCTCCGGACCGGTGGCAGATTCCTCGACGTTCACAGGAGCATCAATTGATGCCCAAATTGAACAAAGAATCTTGACCTTGACTTTGACTTTGTAAAGAAAACAGCATATGCCATTCAGTGATAATGTAGCTATCTAGCACAAAATAGGACCACGCATAGGTAGGTAGAAAACATTATCATAGTGTAGTAGTTTTTGTTTCGATTTAAATGTTAATGAAATTTACTCTATTAATTTATCATGAATATTTCAATTACTTATACAGTTTATTCAAAGTACATATTTGAGGTTTCAAATCACATCCAGTATTGATTTTGTGAATTTATCTTATGAATGTTTAAAGTAAGCAAAAAAAAATCTCAAACATAGGTGTGAATTGTCCCGTGATATTTATCTATTTTATTTATTAGCGATCTTATTATTTTTAAATACGCGACAATAAACCTACTTAGACAAAGCATCATGACCTTTGATATAATTTCCAAGCAAGCAAGCATAAATATCTAACTGGCCGGAATCGTCATACTTACTTCCTCTTTGTGCGTGCTACCCACCACACCGCGCGCAAATGTTCCTTTGCGCTTTTCAACAAAGAAACGTTTCGCTATCGCTTAAAACATTGAGAAAGTGTTTATAACCCTGCAACTGAGTATAATTGGAATAATAATGTTACATTTCAGCTTACAGTGTCATTGTTACAAGTAGATATTGATTGCGAAACATAGTATAACCGAGCCAAGTAAAGTAACATACCTATAGTAAATAATGAAATTCATACCTTTTGGTTTTCCAACGTTCATCCCACTTCTGATTGTTAAAATGCTCCTCGTTCAAATGATACACAGCAGCTTGGATTGATCTACTTTATATTATTTTATAACCAATTACAGAAAATTAAGCGCTAACACTTGACAACCGTACGGTTTGACGTTCTAATCCTAACTGCCGGGTGACCGCCCGTTTGCTTTCGAATTAATCAAAATACTTTTATATTGTAAATAAATACATATGCCAATTTAATTACTTTTAAAATCTAGTTAATGTTAATCATTTAATATCAAGTGAAAAACACTAGCTAACAGAATGAACTCATTAGGGATTTAGAAATAACAAAAAAACATTTTATTTAAGTTAAAATTAAAAAAGTACTTTATAGATTATTGAAAATAATTTGTTTAACAACAAGTGCGGTGCATATTATTATGTATCATGCTTGTTGTAATAGTTAAATAGTTTAAATTTGTATGATGTCATAAGTTATATTTTATAACATAACACTAACCATTTCAAATCTTAATACTAACTATACCTATGTTTAGCGTTGCTTGTAATTTGTAATTTCATAAACCAAGAGCTAAAGTGCCGACAAACTGCTCTGTAGTTTGGCACATTTAATGTAAATTGTACCTAAATGTAACACTAAACAGAAATAAATGATACTATTCTATTCTATTTTATTATTTATACTTATTGAAATTGTAACTCGACTAGTGAAATAAAGTTATTAATCTTTATACCGAACCCGTGTATTCTTCGCACGATTACCATACGTTCTCCATCCATTTTCCTTTTAACTTTATTTGAACACGGGTATTTACCATATCTTATGAATAACACAATTGAATGTTATCGGAAACACAAACAGCGTAACAGTTGAATCACTAGAGGAAAATAAATTTATTGAAGAACAACGAAAAATAACGATTATGAATGGTAGGTAGTTTGGTCACACGGCGGACACGACGCACAAAACACGCGTTCCTGAATCCAAACAAGCGCGACGACGTCTGTACACGCGTCAATGTGTGTGTAAGATGCACAGGGCTGACTATCGCAAAAAGAGATAGAAAGAGATAGCTGCGGAAAGTGAATGCCGCGCCGTTCGTTGAGCGTGAGCAACGTTGTAATGTAAAATAAAAGTACCTGGGCGACCGAGCCCTGCTCGGGCAGAAACTCGGTACCAAGCGTTTTCCCAGAGATAAGACCAAGCTAGATCAATTTTTCATCCCCGAAAACCCCCAAATACCAAATTTCATCGAAATCGTTGGAGCCGTTTCCGAGATCAAAACACCGGAGGGGTGGGGGGGTGAGGGGGGGGGGGGATGCGGGGGAGGGAGCGCGGGGGCATTAAAGGGGGGATGAAAATTTCATTGATTTTGCCGTAGGATGCACCGTTTTCAAGATATTTGACAAAAACACCGGAGGGGGTGGGGGGGGGGGGGGGGTGAGTCTCGTTAAACTATCGTCCGTAAACCGACTTTACTGACAACCGGCTTTTCCTGTTCTGTGCTCCCAATAGGGAACGTGCACATAGACGGTGCTGCCAACTGGTGCCATAAGGGTGCCATCAATTTGAATGTTTTACCTTGATAAGTTTGTTTTACTGTCCGCATAGTGTCTCTTCTGTCGCATTAGTGCTGCCGCCTATAGTTACTGCACGTTCCCTATAATACTTTTTCTAACAAAAAAGTAACTTTTTCTCGCAAAAAAAATAACTTTTTCTCACAAAAAAGTAACTTTTTCTCACAAAAGAAGAAACTTGACGTTTTCTCATAAAAAATAAACTTAAAAAAAAAAACTAAAATCTTGAAAAAAAACGTGGTATCGAACCGAGGTCGGCTGGATCCGCGACCACCCGATTTCTAATGTGCCATTATGATCTGCTCGAAGTCGGCGAAATTTAGCTTTATATTCTAATGCAAACAAAAATAGCCGGAAAACACGAGTAAAAGCGATTTTCTGAAAATGAAACATAGCTAGATCAGTTTTTCATCCCCGAAAACCCCCACATACCAAATTTCATCGAAATCGTTGGAGCCGTTTCCGAGATCCTGATTATATATATATATATATATATAAATATATATACACATATATACAATAATTGCTCGTTTAAAGGTATTAGATTAGATGAGTAGGTAATCTAATTATCGTAGTGCTTATAATTAAACTTATCGTGTCTAAATTAAGTGTTTAAAAATAAGTGAATGAGTGTATATCTAATTCATTTTGTAAAGACAATTAGAGAATGTAATTGTAGATAGTGATCTATTGATAGGAAATAATTATTAAATTAATTTTACAAATACCTACTAATATAAGACGTCTATTTATTTATAGGTAACAAACTGTTAAACCTACTTTCCCTAGTTACTAATGTTACATATTGCTAATTAAAGTTGGGTTATCTACTGTTGTGGCGCATCAAGGCGACTGTACCGTGTGACGTGTGGGACATGAACACACGTCCCTTTCTCTTTTTTACTTAGCTGAGAACCGCCGCCAAGCACTCACCGTACCACGCGATTATTTATTTTATTATTTAAATTAATTCGGCCGCGGTCAAAATTGTGGATTTTTAATTATACGCACGTTTTATTTGGAGTCAGATTTTTACTTAATCATCCCGCAAGGAACATTGGTGACCACGACGTGATCAAAGAAAAAATATTAATCGACGAACACACAGTTACCGAGCGAGCAGAACGACGGGACGAACTTTGGACCCGACCGACCGCTTTGTTCGCGAAGCTACAATACTGCGATCAGCCGTTCGAAGATACGAGAATATCGCTAAAATAAAACAAATTGGATAATTTTGGATGTTTAGAACAATTGGATCCACCAGTGAATTAACCAGATTGATAAATACACGGCTTGAAGCCAGCCGGCTCATCGATTGCAGCGCCGCAGCTACAGCTTAGCCAGGGAAGTGCCCAATTTATTCCTTTTAAGTTCTTCCCATCTCTAAATCCGCTATATTTTGCCTGAATAGCATTGCCATTTCTTCTTTTGTCTGTTTCATTGCAACTATTCATGTTAAAACCGCGCAGTCCATTTGATAACTATTGCAAACGCTAGTAGGTAAGCCATTTACCTACTTATATAAAAATATAAAATAAATTTATTCCTCAGCTTAGTTATTTCGCTCAACATTTTACAATTTCAATATTCTTTTGACTTACTTCCAGAAATAAGTTATTGTGAGTTTGATAGACGCAAGCTGGTTGGCTATTAAAATTAAAATTTCTTAAGTAATTGCAAGTGCAAGTCATCTTCATACATTTCTGCAAGTTAAATAATTTTTTAGTTTTTTCCATAAATTTCGCAACGCCTTGCTTAACTCACAAATAATATTTTAAAATAGATATATTTAAAGATTGTTATGCTAAATTCCAGTGGTGAATACACTGCAGCGCCGAGCGATTGCTAATTAATCATCATTGTCGCGTCAGCTGATCTTTTGTCTTCGGCCAGTGGCCGTTGTTATGCAGTTAACAGAAGGCGAGGTGTGAACCGGATTGGAATTTACGTATCGTTATTCTTTTTTATTACCTACTTAGCTTATAAATAGTAAGCTTAGATTTCTGTATTGATTTTCATTATTATTAAATATTCATTATGAAAAGTAGTGAACCATCCTCGTTTTCGAATGCTAGTAGTTCTGACTTAAGAGATTTATTTGCCAAACGAAGTTCCATTAAGGGTCGCATTACGAAATATAAAAACTTCTTGAGTAAGTATTTGGAGTTGGAGTCTGTGATTCGAACTGATTATTTTTTGATCACTCAACGACTTGATCGTTTTCGCGAAATGTCCGATCAGTTTTGCAATTTGCAATTGGAAATAGAATCATTAAATCAAAATAATTTGGACAGTGAACTGGACATACGGGAAGAGATTGAGTTAGAATTTTCTTTGCTTATTGCGCAAACTCAATGTCTACTAGAAAAGTGGCAAAGTCATTTTAAAACTGACCAATCAATCGATGGTAATTTAAAATCAAATTGCGACAATTCTTGTCATCACAGTAATAATACAATGGGTTTTAAGTTACCTACAATTAAAATTGCAAACTTTGATGGAACTTTTTATAAGTGGCTCGAGTTTCGAGACACGTTTTCTTCACTGATTCACACGAATGACAAAATTGAACCGATTCATAAATTCTATTACTTGAATTCTTATCTCGAGGGCGAGGCCTCTCGTGTCATTAGCAACTTAGAGGTGAGCGCGGCAAACTACAAAGAAGCGTGGAGTCTCCTCTGTGAGAGATACAACAATGAAAAGCAGCTTATTAATAATCATCTAAACTCATTGCTAAATATTCAACCAGTGCATCGCGATTCTGCTAAGGGTTTGAGGTTTATGGTTGACCACATTTCGAAAAATTTACGGGCTCTTAATACGCTGGGTGAACCTACCGAATCATGGGATACCTTGATCATTCATTTGGTCTCAGCAAAGCTTGACAACCTTACTAGTGTCAAATGGGAAGAGTACAAAAACACTTTCAGTAAGTCTCCTTCTTTAAATGATTTCTTTAAATTTTTAAAAGGGCGTTCGGATGTTCTGGAGTCTATTCATAATAATAAGCCCGAACGATATGCTCATTTTAAGTGCGAACCGCACTCGTCCTCGGTTCATAAACATGAAAAGTCACACGCGAAATCCTTTGCCATTTCAGCATCGTCTAACGGGCTAGCTTCTGTGGCGTGCGTCCTGTGTGGCGGCAGCCATCGTTTGTATGATTGTGCGTCCTTTCTAGCGAAACCTGTGGATCAACGAATCTCCGATGTACTGCGCTTAAAACTGTGTCTCAACTGCTTGCGCAAAGGACATTCGTCTCGACAGTGCAGGTTAGGTCCTTGTTCTTCATGCAAAGAGCGACATAATTCACTGTTGCATAGGGAAGCTCATCAGGCTGTAAATACAACCCATACAAACGCTATTTTAGCTACGACTGAAAGTGATATCGAGCAGGATTTAAGTGACAATAATAATGTGATAAGTATGTCAATGACTTGTCAGAATAATAATGTGCTTCTTTCAACTGCTTTAGTCGAGGTATGCAATCCTCAAACGAACGTACACCTTACAATACGAGCTTTGCTAGACAGCGGGAGTCAAACTTCTTTAATAACAAACAAATTAAAGGACGCGTTAAATTTGACTCCCCAGCCGACTCGAGTCGATATTGTAGGCGTAGGCAATAATCATCTTTCTAATTCTTTACAACGTTGTGACTTAACATTAAAGTCCAGGCGAAGCAATTTTGAAACAAACGTATCTTGTCTAGTTTTACCTCAAATTTCGAGCAGTTTACCTAATAAGACGTTTGATATATCTCTTATAAATTTACCTTATAACCTCGAATTAAGTGATCCTACTTTTAATGAGTGCGCACCCGTTGACATGCTCATAGGCGCTGATTTGTTTTGGACCCTAATTGAACCCGAAAGATTAATGCTTGGCCCCAACCAACCAATAGCGCTTAAGTCAAAACTAGGTTGGATTTTATCGGGCCCATTTTCATGTAATAATAAATGTATAAATTCCGTGCAATGTAATCATCTATTTATTGATCCTTCCAATAATTCCGATAGTATTTCTAATGAGGCGTTAAATGACCAGTTAACGAAATTTTGGGCGTTAGAACACATTCCTTCAAAATTCACTCGATTAACTGACGAAGACGTCATGTGTGAAACTCATTTTGTAAACAATACGTATCGAAACGATGACGGCCGGTTTTGCGTGCGGTTGCCGCTCGTGTCAGAACCGGACTGCTTGGGAAACTCATTCATTACAGCCAAAAGACAATTTTTGTCACTCGAGAAGCGCTTAGCACGTGACTCGCAGCTTAAAGATATGTATTCACAATTCATTCAAGAATATTCAATTATGGGCCACCTGTCGGAATCTAATGAGTTAATTCCACTTAAATCTTATTTTATTCCGCATCACGCTGTTCTACGTCCTTCTAGCGAGTCCACTAAGTTGCGTGTTGTTTTTAATGGTAGTTCTAAAACAACATCCGGTTATTCTCTAAATGATTTACAAATGACAGGTCCCCATATTCAAGACGTATTGTTCAACATTCTGCTTAGGTTCCGTCAATATTCTTTTGTGCTATCAGGTGATATCGAAAAAATGTACAGAATGGTCGAAGTTCAAGGCATTGATCGGAACCTGCAAATGATACTATGGCGTGAAAATAGCAACGAACCTTTAAAATCATTTAGATTAAATACTGTTACGTATGGTTTGACGAGTTCAAGTTTTTTAAGTACTCGTTGCCTTTGGCAATTGGGTGAAGAGTGTAGCGATCAAAATATAAAAACAATCATTCAAAATGATTTTGTGGTCGACGATTTATTAACCGGCAGTGACAGTGAGGATGAATTATTATACATAAAAAAGTCGGTCGAAAATGCACTCGCTGCTGGGTGTTTTAATCTGCGAAAATACCGTTCAAATTCACCGTCAGTTTTAACAGAAACCGATAGCACACATAAAAACCTTATAATTAGCTCGTCTTCACACACGTTAGGCGTAGGTTGGAATCCCACCGAAGATTTCATACATTTTCCTACAAATTACAATAGTAAAAACATTAAACCTACTAAACGATCCATATTGTCAGAATCATGTAAGGTGTTCGACCCGCTTGGATTATTAAGTATATACACAATCAAACCTAAAATGCTAATTCAAAAATTATGGATAGAAAAAATTGACTGGGACGAGCCGGTGCCCAATGAAATCCAAGAATCGTGGATGTCGTTCGTTAAAAACATGAGAAATCTTTACGAATTGCGCATTCCAAGGCATGTGTTATGTAACGATCCTATCCAAATAGAATTGCACTGTTTCTGTGACGCGTCGCAGGCGGCGTACGCATCGTGTGTTTATCTAAGATCGGTAAATAAACAAGACGACGTCACCGTTCGATTGCTGTGCGCAAAGGCGCGGGTGGCTTCGGTGAAGCCAACTACTATTCCGCGTTTGGAACTGTGCTCGTGTTTGTTGGGAGCGCAACTCGCGGACGCCGTGTGTCGTGCGCTGCGTTGTACAATTACTCGGAAAGTTTACTGGAGTGACTCAACTATAGCGCTGGCGTGGTTAGGTACGAGATACGACAAATTGAAAACTTTTGTGGCAAACAGAGTTAGCATGACTTTAGAGTTAACTAAGTATTCGGAGTGGCGTCACGTTCCTACTCACTTGAATCCTGCCGATCTAGCTACGCGCGGTGTAGATATAATTAAAGGTAGTAATTTAAGTATTTGGTGGACTGGGCCCACCTATTTGCTGCATCCTGAGTGTTCATGGCCATTGTCCAGTTTAAATAAAAACTATAATTCAATGCATGATTTACCCGAGGTTAGAGTAAATGTTAGTACATTTGACGAAACCAACAATTCACTTATTGAGTTCGATCGATATTCCAATTTAAATTTTTTACAACGTTCATTCGCTTACGTTCTTCGTTTTATACATAATTGTAAAAATTCTAAACATAAAAATGTTGGTGTTTTGCAGCCTGAAGAACTTTCAAATTCTTTTCACAAGCTAGTTTATTTGGCCCAAGGTGAAACATTTCCGAAGGAAATTAATATCCTTCGCTCTAAGGGCGTTCTAAGTTCTAAAAGCCCGCTGATTTCATTAAATCCATTTATCGACGATGATCAAATATTGAGAGTCGGTGGACGACTAACATTTTCTTCCTATCCATTTGAGAAGCGTCATCAAATGTTGCTTCATGCTAGGCATAGACTTACTAAATTATTATTTCAACGGGAACACCTGCGTCTTCTTCACGCTGGCCCACAGTTGGTATTATATTCTATAAGAGATTTTGTTTGGCCCATAGCCGGCAGAGATTTGGCTCGCACTACCGCCAGACAATGTGTCAAATGCCGAAGGGTTAGCGGCAAGACGTTGACTCCCATAATGGGTGCGCTGCCTAAACAGCGTGTTAACCCTGATTTTCCGTTTGCTAGTACGGCTGTCGACTTTGCTGGACCTTTTTTGATTACCGATCGAAAGGGAAGAGGCTGTAAAATAACGAAATGTTATCTGTGCCTGTTCGTTTGCCTGCGGTACAAGTGTTTGCACCTGGAAGCTGTGAGTGAGCTTTCTAAAGAAGCTTTTATTTTATCATTTCGGCGTTTTATCTCTCGCAGAGGGAAGCCTGTTGAAATGTTTTGCGATAATGGTCGCAACTTTGTCGCAGCAGCCAAAGAAATTAGTGACTTTGTAACTGCTCACGCTAATGATGTCATTGGCTTTTCTTCTGATGAAGGGATTAGGTTTAAGTTCCAACCGGCTTACTCACCGCATTTTGGAGGCCTGCACGAGGCGGCCATTAAGTCAGCCAAATATTTTCTAAAACGTATATTAGGACAAACGCATCTGACCTTTGAAGAATTGGCAACTCTATTCAGTCAAATTGAGGCAATCCTTAATAGTCGTCCTCTTTGTCCTTTGTCCCCCAGCCCTGACGATTATCATCCTTTAACCCCTGGGCACTTCCTGGTGGGAAGGCCTCTTACATCCCTGCCATCTCCAAACTTGGAGCAAACCAAATGGAACCATCTGGATCGGTTTCAGCGATTGGAGTCTCTGCGTCAGAACTTCTGGAAACGCTGGCAACAGGAGTACGTGTCAGAATTGCAGCAAAGAAACAAGTGGCGCGTTCCTGCCCGGCAACTGCTGACTGGAGACCTAGTTCTCATGAAGGAGGAGAATATTCCACCCATGCACTGGCGATTGGGACGAATTGCTGCGCTGTTTCCGGGAAAGGATGGCGTGGCGCGTGTGGCAGACGTCAGAACCACAGCTGGCACTTATCGAAGAGGTGTCAAGTACCTTTGTCCCCTGTTGGAGCCTGCAGAAGGCACAGCATTGGAAGCAACTGCTTCCAAGGCCCCCGAGAATGTTGTGGCGCATCAAGGCGACTGTACCGTGTGACGTGTGGGACATGAACACACGTCCCTTTCTCTTTTTTACTTAGCTGAGAACCGCCGCCAAGCACTCACCGTACCACGCGATTATTTATTTTATTATTTAAATTAATTCGGCCGCGGTCAAAATTGTGGATTTTTAATTATACGCACGTTTTATTTGGAGTCAGATTTTTACTTAATCATCCCGCAAGGAACATCTACCTTCTTTCGTCCTTCGAAAATCGAAAAAAACTCCTTTCCTTGTCTTTGGTTGATGCCAAACACCCATACAATGCACAATATATACCCATTTCGCAAAAGTTTAGTGCCGTGCGGCCGACATGCATCGCGTCGCGCACCCGACTGGTGAACAGCGGCGAGAAGCAATCGGCGCCTTGGGGGGAGGGGTAACTCGAATCGGTGCGGGGCGGAGCGTGTCCATTCTGTACGTTAGTACTATTATATATTCTGTGGTTTGGTGCCTACGTACTTAAAACAAATTCAGAAAGAAAGTCAAATGTAAAGTGAAACGTAAGACTGCGCTGTATAAGTAGTTAAATAACCGAATTGTAGGTACGTGGAAGAAAATGCGAACAGAATTATTTTAATGTTGACCAAATTAAACGCCATGGACTTTTCTGCTGCTCTCAATGAACCACGGAATTCTTGCCGCTGGGAACGTATTGACAATTTCAGAGCGTAATAGTGTTTCACAAAACAGCTTAATGGCATAATGACACACGGTCATACACGGTATATATTTGATTTGCCGACCATCTAGTAAAGATCGCAGGAATCCACTTGGATGCAGGTAGAGTAGAACCGATCATTGTTGAATTCTTTAGGGTTAAGGCCCTTGTTTCGCATTGGACGTCTTTTGACTGATATGATGATGTCTTTGGTTCTCTGAAGGATGGACTGAGTTTTAGTTTGGGATGCGACGTTTGCCGATACTCTTGCCACTTTACTCTAGAGAACCACAAGCAAAGTCAGCGCAACAATAGAAGCAGCTGTAAATAGAAAAGAACTTAATAAAATATTAATCCAGCACATAATTTTATTGCTATCAGTTTTGGGAACCTGAGTCAATTGGGTCCCGGGTCTTATCAAAGAGTTACATAAGCACTTGGTTGGCATAACCATTGATCAAAACAGTTGTACCTACATTGCTATTTAACGAAGAAACGTTGCAAGCTTATTGGTTGCCATGCCATGCATGGAAGAGATTTAAAGCAATTTAGTTGCTTTGTAATTACTTAGATAAATATACCAGCAGATGCAATATGTTGGAAGGACTTACTAAGCTTGCTGGATTGGACTGGAAAGTAGAAAAGTAGGTATCTCAAAACCCTACTGGTTTTGAAAATGAACAATAAGCAATTATAAAAAAAAACACCGCAAGAAAAAAAAACCCTACTGGTTTTGAAAATGAACAATAAGCAATTATAAATAAACGCCACATTAAATCGACAACTAAATTAAAAGGAAATTTACACTACTAAGCGATTCTGAAACAGCTTGCGAGCCACGTAAATCAGTCCAATGGCATTCAGGCCAAAATTCCACAAAAAGTGCCTTAACGCCAACGCCCCTAAATACGACAAAAATTCGCAGTGAAAAGTTTATTTGAATGCAACTGAATGTAAGACTCGTTAGCGGGCCAAGTATGGCTGAGACCAAAACTGGGTAACTAGACTAGGGATGTGAGTTTAAGAAAACACCAAAAACGACATTGCCCTTGAAAAAGTTGATTTTGATGAATTACTTTGTTTACGGCTAATGCAGCAGGTGGAGACATATAGTCTCTGCCTACCACTTTGATGACAAGGAGGCGTGTTTGTATGTTTGTATTTTTTTTTATAATATCAGTTATTCAAAGCTTTCGCTATAGAAATTTGGATCCAAGAAGCCTTCAGGCATTCATGCTCACAAACTTTTTGACGAAATAAAAAAGAAAATGACCTCGTCATTCAGCGCAAAAATGTAGCCAGATAATGGTCACTCTTCTGCACCCAGGAGAATTGTACATACAAATATGTACATAGTTACGGTTATTTTTAGGCTTGTTTTTATTTCAATTATATCATCAATGTCTTATATTATAACTTTCTTTTCGATCAGTACCAAAGTTAGTTATCTAAAAATAGAAACTTACAGCATTTCTGTAATAAGCAATGGCCTGCAAACTTTTAAAAATAAAAGATGCACAACTATTCAGGTATTCGAATTTTCATTTCTGCTACCCTGACACGACTAAACCGTACATCCTCTGGCCGTAAGTATTGGCACCAATGAATATGATATATATAAATATATTCTGAATTGGAAATGATCATCTGTTAACTGAAATTTAGTTTAGTTCATTTAAAATTTTATTAGTTTGAACAGGAACGGTTCCGGCCTGAAATGTCCGTTTTCCTGAAATGTTTTTTTTTCCCAAAACTCAGATTTACGTTGGTATAACAAATTTTGGCATAATTGGTCGAAAAACGGTTTATACATACTTACATACAAACGTTGGATGTTAAATAAAAACTGGCGTTAATTCGACGACGGCGCTGCTATCCCGCATATCGATTAGAAAAGAGTTACCATTTTTTTACGAGTCTTAACCGAATTGTTGCTATGAAATTATATGTATAAAAAGAAAGAAATTTATATTGCACCACCTGCTGAAATGCATTTCTCGCTTTCTTTCTTTTTTTTTAAGGTTGCCTGGAAGAGATCGCTTCGAAGCGATAAGGCTGCCCATTGCTTACCTTATCTCTTTTTTTCATTTACTTGTTTTTCTGTATTGTATTATTTGTGGTGTACAATAAAGAATCATTGTATTGTATTGTAATTGAAAAGTTGACATTTGCTTAGACTGTCTTTTATTCAGTAAGATGGGTTTTACGAGGTTAAAAGGTATAACAGATGATAAATATGTGCAAAACTCGAGAACCACTGCACCAAATTGGATAATTATTTTTGTTGTGTTCGTAATTTGTCAGGACAAGGTTTTTATGAAGAATATTTCAACTGAGGCGAAGCCACAGACATTAGCTAGTTGACATAAAATCTACCAAAACTTCTAAATTTTTCTCATCCCTAACGTAACTCGATTCACATACGTGTTGCCTTAATGAAATTAACGAAATGAAATTATGTCTACACCCGAGCTGGTTGGAGTGAACCAAAAAGCCTAAGTAAAACGCGAAGTTTATCTGCGGATACGTAGTTCTTTACGTGTCTTGCAAAATACTCACGACTGGAGTTGCCATCAGTGGACGCGTTTTGTCGTTGAAATGGATGAAAAAACTTAGGTAACAGCATGGATGAAATTCATTCCCTACGGGCACACAGCCCCGCCGGACCATTTGTATTATTGGGCAGTACCATTGATGGTACAAATTACACCAATTTATCCCACTAGTCCCATTAGCAGACCCCGTTATCAAGCGGGCAGTTTGGCTTCTTCCAACAAAACCAGTGTACAAACACGATGGGGAACTTGGATCGAGGCAGTTCAATATAGAAAATATTTTGAAAATGTGAAAGAAGTTGTTAATGTTGTTTAGAGGAAAAGAGGCAAAAGATATAGCGGAAGCCCAGCGACTCTTTAGAAATAAAAAAATGATAAATGATATTAATTTTACTAGCGGCAATTTCAGCTTGTTAGTTTCTTTGATAAAAGAACTATTTAGAAGACCCAAATAATAAAGTACTTGAGTAAGAAAACAAATAATCCCAGGTTTTCAAAAATAACCGAAAATGATAAGTAAATAAACGGAAAAGAATGCATCACAGACGGAGAAATAAACAAAATAACTTTCCAGTACTTTAGAATCATGAAATTTTTGCCAGCTACGTCGGTAGAAGTAGAGCGATCATTTTCGTACTTTAAATGGATTTTTTCAAGTAGAAGACGAAGTCTTACACCTAGGAGTCTTGAACAGATTTTGTGTATATATCACGAGAGTCATTTGAGTTATTCTTGATATTGAGTTTATCAGAAATATATGTATATCTGAAAATTTAATATAAACAAAAGTGTTTTATTGGCATTGCTCATCACTAGCCACCAAACTGCCCGCTTGATAACGGGGTATGCCCATTAAGTATAGTCGACCAAGAAACTCCTTTACCACCCTAAAGTTCAATGTCAGTTGTATGACTTAACATATCAAAGGCTATTTTCACTCACAAGTCAGTGTGACAATCAGCCTTATTGTTTTTATTCTGATGTAGGAACTGTCACAAAAAATGGTAAAGCACTTACTTGGTCGACTATACCATTGCACAAATAATTTCATGTAATGAAGATAGAAAGCACCTGTGCTGGCGAGAAACAATTACATATAGCATGTGCAAATGCAAATCGTTGTGGGCGATATAAACCTCCCGCTTTTCTTGGAAAAATTATCACAAAATGGCTGCCGGTTGCGACTTCTTTTGCGGAAACTTTAGATTTTGTTTGACACTTATAATACTAGTGGGATATACATTTTTGTTTTAGTTTTGTTATATTGTTCAGAATAAAATTAAATGCAAGTGACGCCGGGTGTATTTTTTTTCTTGGTAAGTAAGTGCTCATCTGTACCTACCATCAATGGTACTGCTCAATGGTACAGGTGGTCCGGCGGGCACACACACACAGCTGGTAGAGATTTACTATTTTCGGTACCTATTAAGTTAACCCATGACATGGTCACAACAAAGCGAGTAATTTCTCTGTTCATTGCCCGGTCGAGACATCGCACAGCGATTAACTAATAACTAATAACACAAGCAATGTATTAGAAAACCGTGACCGAGTCGTAACTATTCAAGCGTGGCATGACGTGGCGTGTTACCGTCTTCCCATAAGTAGCGATCCATGTCTTTTGGAGAAGAGATCAAGTCACAGGAAGTTACTAATTCCATTAATTTTATTATTCTTTAGAGATTTATTGACTTGCCTATTCTGTGTCGAAAACAAAACTGCATCCAAAACAAAACTGCATCCAAAATAACCCCAAAAAAAGAAATATCACCAAATTTTAGAAAATCCGAAAAATCAAGATGGTAATCCAAATTCATAATTAAACACCTAACAGCCTTTAGAAACATTCACTTGATATACAAACATAGTATTTAAATAATTAATGAATTTAATTATTTCGAATGAATGTCAACAACGTAAACTTCACCTGCAAAAACTGTGCTTCAGTGAACGCTTCCACGGAAGCTGAATCCCATAATACTTCTTTGATTGTTGTCTCGTGGACGGGAAATGGTACAAAATGATTTATAGCAAAAATTACGAAAACCGACAACTCTAACTACTGCCGAGTATTTTATACGATGCAAGACTATAATATTGTAAATAAAATTCCACAAACATATGGAGTGTATTTCAAGTAAAACATTTTGTTTTCTCTGAACAAAGAAAATAAATTCAACCTTAAATAAGAAGAAACGCGAACAACAAAAACCGCAAAAGTAGCAGACGCATTTAATCACAACTGCTGTAAAACAAACTTGGGCCAATAAAGCAAAACATACCCTAGAACATTACGAAGTTTTCATCAACACAGTACCCTTACGCGGTCACTTCGGACTTTTCCGCAAATATATAATTTTTTACGTGCCGCCAACCTACTCAGAATTGTGTTGTATTTTTGCTGATATTGTTGATTATGAAACATTTCAAATTTACTAAAAAATAACACAGAATTATTTAGTTTTTATCCACTGACAGACGTCTTGTTATGACAGCGATTCAAGCGATTGCTTCTATTGTCAGATTTTAGAACACAGATTTTTCTTTTTCTTTTTTCGCGTTCGTTCCTATTTTTTATTAGTGGCCAGTAGCTTTGTTCGTGAAAAGAGGATAGTAATTTAAATAAAACGAATTGAATTCAGCTTCATGTTATAATTTGAAAAAATAAAACCCGTTTGATGGGTAATAACTTTATTTTCAATACTAGATACTAGATGAAAAAACCCGCCTGTGTAATTCCCGTTCCCATGGGAATTCCGGGAAAATATATATCCTATGTCACTCGCGGAGCTGAGACGAATCTAATAACACCTTACACTTCAAAATCCATTGAGCCGTTTAGGCTGCAGGGCTGCGAAAGAATGATACATCTATCTATACATATAATAAATCTGTAACAAGTCGGTGTCTGTACATTGAAGATATTTGAGAAAAACTGTCACTAGGGCTATTTATTAGCGCAATAGAACCCAAAACAATGATTTTTAGAATTATTGTCTGTTTATCTGTTTGTCTGTTTGTCTGTGCGTTTGTGCGCGCTAATCTCAGAAACGGCTTAACCTAGAAGGATGCGGTTTTTACTGATATGTTGGTATTTTCTTGGATTAACATTTAGTGTTTGTTTCATTTGAATCGGTTGTTAAATAAGAAAGATACGATACTTTCAGTGTTAGAAGTACGGTGGTGAATGTGAACGCGGGTGTGAAGGGGGGGTCGGTGGGGGGTTCGGTGGGGTGGGGGGATTGGGAGGGGGTGGAGGGGGGTGGGGGGGTTGAGGGGGGGTATTTTTTTTATATCGAGGAACTAAGGAGAGCCATAATTGATGAAAAAAGCATATTGGATAAAAAAATAAGCTGCCCAAATTACTAATTCCACGCGGACGGAGTCGCGGGCAAAAGCTAGTACATACATATATACGCTCGAAAAAACATAACCGGAGACATAGTCCGGAGACGAACCGGACAGTAGGGTGAAAAACATAGTCTTTAAAGATCAAATATATAACGATGTTTTACTCTTATCTCTTAATTCATAAACGGTTGTTAATCTTGTGATAATTTAACTTTTGTTGGTCGCTTTCTGTCACTTTGCCATTTGAATTTGTCGGACAAAGACAAAAAACTTATATTTTCTTACAACTAGGTGTGTAACTGTGTAATTTGTTGATGAAAGCAGGTCTCTACGGCATATAGGTACACCAATGTCTGTATATGAAATGCGGTTGTCTACAACAGTGTGTACAGCAACGATTTTGTGTATGAGACGTGGCTATCTGGCTATCTACAGTGTGTATACATTGGTATAATTCCGCGTTTCATACATAAACAATTGTATTTGTGTATGAAACGCGGGTGTCTACAGCGTGTTCACCGCTGTCTGTGTAGGTATGTAGGTAACTAAATTGTAGATCTGTTTGAAAAAAACATACCGTGTTGAGTTTATTGCCGGATTCTTCTCAACAGGGTTTTCCGAACAGATGGTAGATTTTTCGACATTTAAATATAAGTGTTTGTTAGAATAGCCAATGTATTATGTTTTAGGCGGATTATTTCTTAGCTGCTTTTTAAACCAGTCGCTACTTAGACCAGTTGCTACATAGACCAGTTGTGTTTTAGACCAGTTGAGTTTTAGACCAATTGCGTTTTAGACTAGCTGCATTTTAGACCAGTAGTTGCTTAGACCATCTGGGTTTTGGACGAAATGATGCTTACCCTAATTATAATATTGAACGTGCAATATATGTACGTGCTTTGAAACTTGGGCCACACTATCAAACTCGTAGTGAAATAATGAAGTTGATTGCAGCTTAGCTTGATTAAAGGCTAGTTTAATAACACCTGACTAGACGTGTTTATCTCAGCTTCCCGAGATGCAGCGTTAAGTTTCTGTTCTGTACTATAGTGTAAAATCCCGCCTTGAAATTCAGCGCTTACCTGCTTGCTTATTATTTAGACGACCAAATGGCCTAGTGGTTAGAGAACCTGACTATGAAGCTTGAGGTCCCGGGTTCGATTCCCGTGTCGGGGCAGAATAATAAGAATGTTTGTTCTCGGGCCTTGGGTGTTTAATATGTATATAAGTATGTATCTATACCCATAACACAAGCTTTGCCTAGCTTACTTTGGGACTAGATTAATTGGTGTGAATTGTCCCGTGATATTTATTTATTTATTTTTTATCTGTTCTTTGATAGTGACAGTGGAAGACAGAAGACACTGGATATGTCAGACGAATGTAAAACAACAATTTAGGCAACAATAAGTGCGTCAATACATTGAATGTGTGGGACGTTCGGCGTTCGAAAAGCAACTGATTTGTCTTTGGACAGGGCTACACACATGCTCATGTACCTACCGGTATACGTATTTTATTAAAGCACACACACAAATAACGAGAGTTCAATAGGCATAATAAAATACATAATATTAACATTATTAATGAGAAAGTCTTTGAAGATGTTTTTTTTAAATGAGACTTGACATATAAAGTTCTAGATTCAGACATAAGTTACTTTTTCTAGTTTTGTACTTTTATTTGTTTTTTTACTTGGTCACGAACAATTAAATAAAACCATAGATAAAATGACTTCAGAAAAAGTCTATTGCGCATAGCAGCACTTGTGACATAACCACTCAGTTGGTTTTTTGAATGTACTGTCATTTATTGACAAGTGATTTCAATTAATGTCATTATTGTCTTAGAATAAAACCATAGCTGCCAAAAGCATGTGAGTGGGTAATGTCATTATTACGAGGGCTATCCGGTCGTCTAAATAGGCTGAGATAGTGATGGTTGTGGTCACACGCCTTTTATTTTAGTCACATTTCGTTCAAAGACAAGATAGGTGCAGAACTTCACGATGGGATCTTAGACTATGAGTCTGATTAGGGATCTAATACTGCATCTTTGACGTTAAGACAGTCAGCTAGTTAAGATTAAGACATACAACACCGTGGGAATTCCCAAAAATTTCATCGTGCTCTTTATTAACCTGATAATTCTAACTCTCTGTTTGTGACATGAAAACTTTTTTTAGTTCGCCGAACCTAAATTGGTGCTGGCCATCAACAATGCCTCATAATACAGGTCGATTCACAAGAGCTGGCACGAATGGATTGAACGAAAGTAAGATCACTGACATTTTTGTAGGACAATGACTTATGCATGACATTTTTATATTTGTGTGAAGAGTATTCAAATAGATAACACATAGATACTTTCATTCGCTCATTCGATCCATTCGTACCAACTCTTGTGAACCGACCTGTACCTTTTAAAAGAAAACAAGCCTTTCGTCTTTTGTCATGAGACAGGAAATATGTCATGCTTTTTATTTTACAGTTATTGTCGTTCATTCAGGGACGGCCACACCCATCTATGTGTTATTCCAGACGTCCAACTATCTACATATCAAATTATATCAAATTTTGCCCAAATTATATACTCACAAACCTTCACGTTTATATTATAAGTGGATACTTAGTAATTGCCAGCATCTTCGTCCGTCCAGTAGTACACTTTCCCGGAAAATTTAAGAAATTCAATGATGAACACTGCGGTTGAAGCCATCTTATTCTGAGAGGAGGCCTGTGCCATGCAGTGGGATGTACAGTCAACCAATTTGATTCCTAGGCCACTATTATAACCTTGTCGTACTAACTACTTCATAATTACAACGTCAGTGCGGGTCAAAAGATTATCAACTTACCGATGACAAACGTAAACGTAAAGAGTTTATAAACGTTTTCGCTCCATGATATAATAAGAAAAAGAAGTTTTGACAGACAATTCAAGTTTTTAATATACTTAATATTATAAAGAGGAAAGATTTGATTGTTTGTTTGTTTGTTTGCATTGAATAGGCTCCGAAATTACTCAACCGATTTCAAAAATTCTTTTGCCGTTAGAAAGCTACATTATCACTGAGTGACATAGGCTACTTTTTACCGCGGGAAAATATCTTTTCCTACGGGAAAATTAATTTATCGCGGGCGAAGCTGCGGACGGAATGCTAGTATTACATAAGCAAACTCCTTTGCTATACATTATCGTTGTGTTACCGTTGAAATATTTTCGCAAAAATCCAGATGTCATCACGACATACCTACTTCACGCAATAATCACTGTCATAGAATATAAACAAATTTATTCTTTATGACATGGTTCTATAGTGGCCTAGGAATCAAATTGGTTGGCTGTATATAAGCTGGAATGGTGATGGATGATAATGGTATAAAAAAAAAGATTACGACGAATTGAGAACATCCTCCTTTTTTCAAAGTCACTTAAAAATAACAAAACTGTTGATACTCGTCTAAGTCTTAAGTACTACTTCTGTCAAAAAAATTGGGACTCAGGAGGTTAAGATATGCCTAAAATGCTAGTTTTATATGAACTGATATGAATCAGTATGAATGGTTAATTCAAGCACCAATAACCCAAACATTTACTTAATTAAATGAACTACATGTACAATATTGGAGGGAGTATTTGATTTCACGCATCAACTCTGCATTGCCTTCCCTAATTGTATTTCACTCTGCTCCGTAATATTAATTAACATGGCAAATGTTTTGATTAATGATAATCTGTCATTTAGTTGTAAATAATTAAATCACTTTATATTGTCCCGACTTGTGACCTTAGAACTAGGAAAGGCATTAGAGGAATTTTAGGGTACGTTTTGGCCTGAGATGTGCTATGCTATGTATGGATGTGTTTCATCATCATCATCATTTCAGCCGTAGGACGTCCACTGCTGGACAAAGGCCTCCCTCATTGATGCCCAATCATTACGATTGGAAGCGATTTGCATCCACCCTGAACCTGCGGCCTTCACCAAATCGTCCGTCCATCTCGTTGGTGGATGTCCCACGCTGCTCTTGCCAGCTTACTTGTATATGTATACCTAGGACAAACCGTCCAACTAGGTAGGCCCAATTTCGAGAAGGAGGTCAATCGGCGAATCCAACTCGGATGGGCAGCGTTGGGGAAGCTCCGCAACATATTTTCGTCCAAAATACCTCAGTGCCTCAAAACAAAAGTCCTTAATCAGTGTGTGTTGCCAGTGATGACATATGGATCCGAGACGTGGTGCTTCACTATGGGCCTGATGAATAGGCTCAGAGTCGCTCAGCGAGCTATGCTTGGAGTTTCTCTACGGGATCGAATCAGAAACGAGGAGATCCGTAGAAGAACCGGGGTCACCGACATAGCCAAACGGATTAGCTCTTTGAAATGGCAATGGGCAGGCCATATAGCACGTAGAACAGATGGCCGTTGGGGACCAAAAGTTCTGGAATGGAGACCACGGATGGATGTGTTTGATATTCACCATTTATAGAGATAAACTACGATAACATAGTCCGCCCCTCCAAATTACTATTTCAATGTGTTATGTTATGTCACACGACTAGTCGAACAATTAATCCGTGTGTCTGCTTTTGTTTGACGGCTGTCTCAGCACGCACAAATGCGTTGAAAGTTTTGGTGGTGCTTTATAAATACTTTTACAATTACATTGAAGGCTTTTTGAATTTTGGAGGGGCGGGCCATATTATCGTAGATTATCTCTACCTCTTCGTTGCAGTAGTAGTGTTGTTGAGATAGCGATAGTTTTGCTATCGATAGTTGACCTTGAGAAAACAGTCGATAGCGTCGATAGTTTATTGAAAATATCGACTCAAAAAAAACACGAAAGTAACTTACTACTGATCTGTTTAAAGTCGGCGTTAAGACAAGAGCAGCACAATCAGAACTAATCAAAATAATTATATCCTTACCAAAGAAAAACTTCAAATTGGATTATAAATGACAGACTTATGATGTAAAAAACATAAATGAAAATACAACCGAAGTGATACCCTCCTTATTTTTTGAAGTTAGTTAAAAAGTAACAAATTGGTCATACAAACTATTTTGATCACATTATTCTCTCCTATGCACATAGCAAAATTAAGGGTCTATACATCAGCGTGTGAGGCAACTTTCGGCCCGTTTTAAATAAATCTTAAGTTTTCTGGCTCCCAGTCTAATTTTATGATCACAGGAGAGACAAGTTTTGTTTCTTACGTTGTATACGACGCAATTCGACTGCAAAATACAAGTACCAATAGCACTGTCAAAAGCCGACGACTTTTTTCTTAACTAAGAACCGGATATCCTCCTGGCAGTGTTGTCCGATCTAACAAGAAAGTTAACGAAGCCTGAGACGGCGACGTCCGTAAACTGACTAGGTACAGACAAAATAGACACAACATAGTGCAGAGGCAACAACAGCTTGCAGAAATTTCAATAAATAAACATGGCATATGGAAATATATTAGTTGCTATGAAAAGCTAACTAAGCCTTAAATTAAAACTAAATCAAATCAATCTTTAAATACTTATAGTTGTGGCCATAATTCGAGAGACAACTTTGGCAATTCATTTTGCTCAAATGTTGCCACAGACAGGGTAGTGCTGTGCTGTTCGTGTCGATATTAAAAAAAAAACATTACGGCTTTGGCTAGCTGTGGTATTTATTCATTACTTACGGTGATATGAATAAATTAATTTAACAATTTACTTTTCAATGTAAGATATCATTAAAGGAAGTAAAAAAAAACCGTTTTATAGTAAATCATATAGTCCAGTCGACACAGATTATCGATATCGGCCACATGGCTATTTAATTTCGTCTAACCCTGGTAACCCTTTAATTGTCAAGCTTGTCTCTCGAATTATGGCCACTAGTATAGGGCCACTTGCACTGTTCAGGGTTAAAAAATTAAATCGGTATCCCGGGGTTAAAAATGACAGTTCCATACATTTTGAAACTTGTTAACCCTCGGAGTTAAGTAGCTAACCCAGGTCCGCGCAAGCCCGCCTAAATAACTTAAAATGAAAATAAATCTAAAATTGCCGCTATAGCTTGGTGTTCAATAAGCTGGCAGCATTCGTTCGTTGGGGTATTCGTTGGAGTTTCTCTGCGGGATCACATTAAAATGATGGAATCCGTGCAAGAATTAAAGTTACTGACATTGCTCGAAGAATCGCCAGACTCAAGTGGCAATTTGCAGGGCACATCGTTTGAAAAACTGATGGCCGATGAAGCCAAAAGGTTCTCGAATGTCGTCCACAGACCGAAAGACACGGTGTAGGTAAGCATCCAACAACATGGAGCGACGACCTGGTTAAAGTTGCGGGAACGCATTGGCTGTGGATGGGGCAGAACCGGTCTAATTTAATTATTATGAGAGGGAGGGAAACGAGCAAGCGGGTCATCTGATGGAAAATAATCACCACCGCTCGTAAATATCAACAACTCAAAAATAGTCACTGATCTGTTGCCGGCCTTTAAAAAATGAGAGGGAATAGGGGAGGGGGAGGGAAGAGGTATTGGGCCCCCGGCGCTGACTGACCGTACGAAACACAGCAGGAGTACTGCTGCTTCACGCCAGTGTTCTGTGAGAGGGTGGTACTGCCCCGGACGAGCCGGCCCATTCGTGATGCAGTGGGTAGCTACAACATGGCTCAACCACTACAAAAAAGTTATGCGAAATGATGAATTCTGCCAAATAATGTAATGAATTATCCTTAAAAAATTATGCCATGAGATAGGATTCCGCAACTCTTACTTTAATTAATTTTCAACGTTGAAATTGACGTGCGCTGTAGTATTGTTTACTGTGACGTCTAAAGTCTAACGTTATAGCTGATAGCAAGTTGGCTTCCCAGCAACCAGAGTTAGGATAACTTCACGCGGGGGCTCTGTTAGACGTGATTCAAATTTAAACTTTTACTAGAGAATGGTGGTAATCTAGTATCAGAGTTATCTTCGAACACTAAGCACTTAGGAGAGAAGAGGTTACGTCACATATTAGATAGATACACTTCATCCTAGCCTATATACGTCCCACTGCAGGGCACAGGCCTCCTTTCAGCATGAGAGGACTTGGCCCGTAGTTCCCACGCGGGCCCAGTGCGGATTGGGAACTTCATACACAGCATTGAATTTCTTCGCAGGTGTATGCCAGTTTCCTCACGATGTTGTCCTTCACCGTAAAGCTCATGGTACATTACAAAAAGTCAGAAGTGCGAGCCGGGATTTGAACCCGACCCTCAGCTTGAGAGGTTATAGGACTTATAGGTCAAACCACTAGGCCTCCACGGCTTAGATAGATACACTTGAGGCCCACTAATCAAGGACAAACACGTTTTAGATAACTAGAAGGCTCAAATATTATTTATTTTATTAGCAGTACGGCTGCTCACCGAATGTAAGATTATTTAAAAGCGAAAAAGTTTTTCGGGTGCGCCGGTGGGATTCGAACCCACGTCTCCTGGGTATGCGCCCCAACCGGGTGTTCTACCAATTGTACCACGTCGCATCCAACCGACTCCCCCGAAATTCTTAATCGCTTACATACGCCAACAGTACACGCACGCCCAGCAGCAGCAGCAGTGGACGCTTACATACGCATACCCAGGAGACGTGGGTTCGAATCCCACCGGCGCACCCGAAAAACTTCTTCGCTTTTAAGGCTTGATTTCCTCCTACGCTGACGTCGGTCGCGTATGACAAACGCGCGGCCATCCGCGTCGCTGTGCGGTGCCCCATAGAATATTGCGTTTATTCGTACGCGCGACCGACGTCAGCGGTCAGCTTCGCACTGAGCGCGCGATAGTGGTGTATAGCGCGTCAGCGCCGTCAGCGCACCGACGCGCGCGGCGCGGACGAGCGAGACCGACGCGCGCCATCAGCGGCGCGTAGCAATAAATCTGCCGCGGATGTCAGTGTCGCTGTGCGGTGGCCCATAGAGTATTGTGTATATTCGTACGCGCAACCGACGTCAGCGACCGATGTCAGCGTAGGAGGAAATCAAGCCTAAATAATCTAGAAGGCTTTTAAGCATTTAAAATTTTAATTTAGTAATTTGCAACAGACCATAAAGACTCGCAGTGGCAGCATGTGTTATGGTCTGATGAAACTAAAATAAACAGAAAAGGATCTGACGGTCGAATCTACGGACGTACGCGGACCACCAAATACGTATATGGCGTTTAATCCCAAGTACACTACCGTAACAGTGAAACATGGCGGCGGGAATATTAAATTGTGGGGTAGTTTTTGGCATGGCGTGGGTGCACTGGTGCGAATTGACGGTATTATAAATCAGCATGTGTACAGAGATATTTTGGAGAATACCATGGTGCCATAATATATTAATGGTTAAGGAAATTTACCAGTTATTTGGGAATTTCAACGTGACAACGACCCCAAACACACTGCGAAATCTGTAAAGGACTGGTCTGTAATGACTTTGCCCTCTTGCAGTCCAGATCTTAATCCTATAGAGAACCTCTGGAACGACGTCAAAAAAGCTCTAGCCAATAGAAATATTAGAAATCTAAACTAACTTTATGACGCGGCACTCAAAGCGTACGGATTTATACCTGTGTAGTCCTAGTGGGGTCTATGACGAAGAGTTGTCTAGCAGAGCTACAGAATAAGGGATTTCGTAGCAAATATTAACATAACCGTAGCACGTTGTCTTTTAAAATTCATGAATTTTTATTACTGTCCTTAATTAGAGTGCCAGCTTATTTTTACACGACTACGGCAAAGCCAAAAGGAAGTGTAATGATTTTATTCTATATTATGGAACAATTTTAAGGTTTTAAAGCTTTTAAAGCTAGCAAATCATATTGTGCTTGTTTTATACTTGAAGACATGAGTGGATGAAGGGGGTATGTCACAAAAACATTATTTCGAGTAAATCGCAGTTAAAGGTTTTTACGTTGTAATTTTGTTTTTAAGTTGAATAGGGTATTGTTACTTTTATAAAAATCAACCAAATAGCCTGATCTATTGATTTTTTAATAAATTCTTTTAAAAAACATTTGTTTTAAATAAAAAAAGTACATAACCCCTTCTTTCTCCTTTAAACTGTTCTGCAAAGAAAAGAACTTAAATAAATGAAAGTGTTTATTTTAACAAAATTTATTTCTTTGGTAGAATTTCTTCGAAAAAATACCTGCATTCAGAGTTTATAAATTTCAGCTAATCCCTAATGTTTTCTTTTATTTTTTCGGGATATCGGATATGTCAGAATAAGAGAAAACAAAAATTTGTCTCATAACATGGATGAAGGAGCTAAGTGCGTACATGACACTTTCTTCTGTTACATTCACTCGCAAACTGGTAACCACTTCTAGAGTCATGTGCCCTTAGCACGTTCATTCACGAAGATCGTAACTTATTCTTGTACATAGGTCCTTCATACATTGGGTTTAAAGCTGTTATAGTTTAAAAACATGAGAACTGATAGCGTTCGGTGTTGCATCATGACTTAGAACCTTCATTTATGGCATAAAACCGAAAATGAAAAAAATGCGACATACCCCCTTCATCCACTCACGTCTTCACTTATCAGTACATAATGCGAAGTCGCACATGAAATAATTTGCTCCACCCACTTTCCACTTTTTGCTCCTCTTTTTTCAAATAATATTGCACCAAAATATTTCCTACCCACCAGACAAGCAGAAAATTCTAAAGCAACATTTTAAAACACGACGCGAACATGGAATCTATCAAATTCCAATTACCCATGCTATTTACCTGCACGCTAAGCTTCGCGGCTTAGTTCATGGGGTGAAATCCCACTATGATTATACACAGAATCCAACTGGCGTTTTCCCTCTACGAACACCGTGTCCCTCGCGGGATCAAATGAGTTGTAAAGAGACTACGTTACTTGATGCTCATGTGTAAATTCACACTATTAGAAGTTTTGCTGAGTTTTCTAATATTGTATACCTATGTGCGTGCGTGCGTGCAAATGTGCGTGTAGCGTGTGTGTATTTTATTTAATCCTTCACGCTAAAACTGCTGGACAGGTTGGAATGAAATTCGGTATGTCGATCGGCTAGACGTCTGGAATGACACAAAGCTGCTTTTATCCGCTAAATCTAGAGAGAGTCGGTTCATTTATACTACGTAAATGAAGGCCACTATATATTTTTTGGGAATTCACTCCAGTACCTTTGAAATGCAATAATATTTAGTTCTAGTCTCGCCGGGCACTGTGTCAGGTGACAAAAACACTGAACAGTTGTAAATCCGACCGCTGGCATTGCACGGGCTAGCCGTGTGTGATAGTAGTGTTGTTGCGATAGCGATAGTCTATCGATAGTATCGTGATACTATCGTGGCCTTGAAAATCAATCATACTATCGATAATGCTATCGAAACTATCGACCCATGACGATATCGATAGTATCGATAGTGAAAAATAGGCGATACTATCGATAGTATCGCGTCAAAAAAGTCGATAGTATCTAGGCTATCGATCGATGAAAATAAGTAATACTATTACTAAAGATCAATAGTATCGATACTATCGATCTTTAGCAATAGTATTACTTATTTTCGTCAATCGATAGTTTGAGAGTAGTTGCAATAGAAAGATCTCTCTCCAGGCGAATGTTATGCCTGCGGACTGAAGTCCGTTGGATGAAAGTTGGAAGTTATATTTATGCAGCTGAGTTGAGAAACATCAATAGTGCGATGCAGCATGTTGTAATTAGTTTCTTAAGTGATGACTAGATGGCGCTAGTTGTCGCTACAATAGTAGGTATCCATAGTTTTGACTTTTTTGACGCGATACTATCGACAATATCGACCAAGTTCAATAGTATCGCCTAATTTTCAGTATCAATAGTATTGCAGCATGTCGATATTTTCGATAGACTATCGACTGTTTTCTCAATATCAACTATCGATAGCGAAACTGTCGCTATCGCAACAACACTGCTGTCGGCGTGACGTTTACCAGTGACGGTCTTTGTTTGATTTTATTTACTTTTAATCTAGTGGCATTTGTCTAGGAGATTCTGGTGTGCCAGTTGTTTGTGTAACAGACACATCGTCACCGTCTTCTAGTTGATGCATATTGCTGTTAAAATACAAAAGTTAAACAAATAAAAACGTAAAAAATATAATCGGTTTTTACGTTTTTTAGGGTTCCATCTGTAGGGTTATTACTAAGACTCCACTGTCCGCCTGTCTGTCTGTCTGTCTGTCCGTCTGTCTGTCTGTCACCAGGCTGTATCTCATGAACAGTGATAGCTAGACAATTGAAATTGCCGCTATAACAACAAATACTAAAAATAAAGTAAAAATAGAATTAAATTAACATTAATTTTGCACAGTAAATCAAATCACGATCTATTTCTGGGAATACGATGAATGTTTTTGTTCTAACATTGCTATTAGATATAGTTATGTGCCTTTGAGAATAAAAACGAGTCTATAATTTTCCTATCATTTAATTAACGTTCGTTATTTAAAAGTAATTACGGACTACCGCAAGGTTGATCCACTTAATTTTGAAGAGCATGCATGCAACTATTAATCTATCAACCTCTCATGACCTAATTTAACGTAGAGAATAAAAACCGGCCAAGTGCGAGTCGGACTCGCGCACGAAGGGTTCCATACCATTATCTATAAAAAAGGCAAAAAAAAATATGTGTGTTGTATGGGAGCCCCCCTTAAAGGATTGTTTTATTTAATTTTAATTACCTATTTATTTTTAAATTGAATATATAACTAAATATTCTATAAATATTTTTAGCGTCTACCTGTTTCCGTTATCAATATCGGGCATTAACGAGCAAAAAAAATCACGTTTGTTGTATGGGAGCCCCCTTAAATATTTATTTTATTTTGCTTTTTAGTATTGGCTATTATAACAGCAACCGAAATACATCATCTGTGAAAATTTCAACTGTCTTGCTATCACGGTTCATGAGATACAGCCTGGTGACAGATGACGGGTAGCGGAGCCTCAGTAATAGGGTCCCGTTTTTACCCTTTGGCACGCGGCGGACACGACGTACAAATACGCGTTCTTGAATCTACTTAAGCACGACGACGTCTGTACACGCGTACGCCTACACATAGGTAACGCCACCAGAGTTGAGGCCACGCACACAACCACATCGCATGTCGTTAAACGTCAACACAACGTCAAAATCCCGCTGTCATTACATGCGATGTGGTTGTGTGCGTGGCCTCAACTCTGGTGGCTTTACCTATACATCGCGCGCGCACTCTTCTGGATTCCGGTGGGGTCCGGCAATCTTCGCCTTGAGGGGTGGGGTAACTCGAATCGGTGCGGGGTGGAGCGTGTCCATTCTGTACGTTTGTACTATTATATATTCTGTGCCTTTGGGTACGGAATTCTAAAAATGTAATTTTCCACGTAAACTCCGAAAAACTTAGAGGTGCGAGAGGCTATAAGTGAAATCACTAGGCTTACATTGCATTGCTTGCTCGCTATGTACAGTCAAGGGCAAAAATATGTATACACTTTAGTACCTTGTCACTTTAATCACTGTGACAGTTCATATATGGCAGTTCAAATATGACGAACACAGATATAGATACACATAGATAACGCAAATGCATCTACTTCGCGTGTCCGAACCCCGACAAAGCGTCGGGATGGCCGCCACTACTGACAGTTCGCGTGTGTCAGTTGTTGCAGCCGGACGTCCGCGAAAACTAATAAAATGCCTCGTTGCGTTGTAATTAAGTGTAATTATGTCTGTTGTTTGAATTTCCCATCACTAAATTTCGGCTGTGACGTCACAGTAGTGTTAAAAAGTCGACACGCTTGGTTTCAATACAAATCGTGAGCATTGCGTTATCAATGTGTATCTATATCTGTGATGACGAAAATACACAAGGTGCTAAAGTGTATACATATTTTTGCCCTTGACTGTACAAGTATCGCCACGAGAGTTGAGGTCACGCACACAACAACATATCTTGTAATGACAGCGGGATTTTGACTACTTATTCGTACCAATAGCAAGCTCAACAGACTCGACAGTGAATTACAAGATTGACTAAAACTTTCTTCAACCTATTTCGTTAAGAATTATTTAGGAAAATACATCTATATTTAGTTCAAACAAAACCGAAAATAAAATATTTTGATCTATTTTATTTAAATCAGAGAAGCATTCTTTTCGCTATTTATGAAATACCGTTTTTTTTTTGTTGCGAATATTTCTTATCGGTTTCAAAATGTTTTATTTTAACAATAGTTTATATGAAAAAAAGAAATTGCGTAGGTATTTCATCATCTAATATATAAAAATCTCGTGTCACGGTGTTTGTTATCGAACTCCTCCGAAACGGCTCGACCGATTTTTATGATTTTTTTTTTCTACATACTTGATAGGTCTGTGAATAGGTCGTAGGCTATTTTTTATACCCCTATTATTCTTCGCAGATGGAGTCGCGGGAAACAGCTAGTAATATCATGTAACTCATATTTTCATTCACTCGCTCATTTGATTCATTCACTACTTTTTCTGCAATCAGTACTTTATGTAGCTGTGTGTGAAATCATTCGTCTCAACTCTCGTGGCTTTACCTATACGTACATACCAAATTTCAATGAAGTCCATCTAGCCATTTACCTAAAAAAAAAAAAAAATATTACTGGACAATTCACACCAAGTGACCTAGTCCCAAAGTAAGCTTAGCAAAGCTTGTGTTATGGGTCTAGGCAACGGATAAACATACTTATATAGATAGATACATACTTAAATACATATTAAACACCCAAGACCCGAGAACAAACATTCGTATTTTTCATACAAATATCTGCCCCGACATCGACCTAAGTGTGATAAAACACGTACTAAAAACTTTGGCATTTATAACCATATTAGTAAATTTTGGCATTATCTGCCCTCATGTTATGTTTTTCCAATGAAACAAAAACCTCAAACAGAATGTTAAAAACGTCCAATCAGGAACTCCCGCGACTTCCTCCCATAACAGAATCTAGGTCGCAAAGATAAAGTAAAAGTAACATCTGTCACTTACCACAGCCTTGATAAAGATGAATATTTCAGCTGTAAACCTGATCAGCCTGATCCAGTAGGATATACTGGGTCGTCAAATTCAAAGAGAATTACCAAGGACTATTTATGTAAAGTAGGGTAAAGGCACCTTTTTCACATATCGGTCCGACGTCGATCGTAAATTCTCATTCGCTCGGGAACTATTTTCTTAGGCATTTCAATATTTTTTCTAGGCCCACGGATATGATCAGGAGGCTGGTTTCCTGGGGGATTGCTATTTTGGGGTCCCGTTGTCGAATTGGCGAAGGCGGAAACCTTGTAGTTTCAGCATGTCTGTCTATCTGCAACTTAGCTCTGAGACTCTCAATAAAAAGCTGTAATTTGGCATGGTTGTGTTGACACATAGCTAATATAATGTTTTAAACTTTCGTGATTATCAGTCACTAGCCTTCCATCCGCAGCTTCGCCCGCGATAAATTAATTTTCCCGTAGGAAAAGGTATTTTCGCGCGGTAAAAAGTAACCTATATCACTCAGTGATAATGTAGCTATCAAACGGCAAAAGAATTTTTGAAATCGGTCCAGTAGTTTCGGAGCCTATTCAATGCAAACAAACAAACAATCAAATCTTTCCTCTTTATAATATTAGTATAGACAAATCATAACTATTACCACACACGGGACTTGTCACGCAAATAATATCTACTTTGACGTTTCGGCCACATTGCAGTGGCCTCGTGGTGGGATAGGTTTACGAAATTTAAGCTTAAAATTTAAGCTGTCTTTGAGTTGATATTTCCCGGTACGGAACCCTACACTGCGCAGCACGGCTTGCAATTGACCAGTTGTTTGTTTCCAAGATTTAAAGTAAACTGAATCCGATTTATTTGTCATAATTTATTTGTCAGTCGGTAAAATTGTACATCGTTGCCGTGGTGGCCTAACGGTTTGACCTAAAGCCTCTCAAGCAGAGGGTCGTGGGTTCAAATCCCGGCTCACACCTCTGAGTTTTTCGGAAAATATGTGCAAAATTACATTTGAAATTTCAATTTAGGGGTATTCCCCTGCTTATTAGCAGGAAGAAGGCAGATGAGCGTGGCGTTGCGCGCGTCCCCAAGCAATGCAAGCCGTACAACAAATACGGGGCACTATAACCAGTACCCGCGCGCTGTACAACTGCTCAAACCCTAATACAGTCAAGGGCAAAAATATGTATACACTTTAGTACCTTGTCACTTTAACCACTGTGACAGTTTATATTTATGGCAGTTCAAATATGACAAAAATAGACAAGGTACTAAAGTGTATACATATTTTTGCCCTTGACTGTACAATATAATAGTATAATATATGCATTCCTTTTGAATAAACGGAATATTTATCTGCATTTCGTTGTAGTTCGTCTTTGTTCCATGAAGAGATCCACAGGACAACCTAAGTTACCTAAATATCTAGGAGAGTTGCCAGACTTAAGAGGCAGTAGCAGGGCACATTGCTATAACTAAACTGTTTCAACGGGGTGCGCCCCACAAGATATAACTACAAAATATCTAATTTCATCTTAATAACGTTCACAGGATATAATGAACGTTAGCTATAATAAAGAAAAGTATAATTTTTTAACGTATAACGCTTAAATTATATAACGTTATTTTTATATAACTTCAATTTGTATAAGATTTATATGAACTAATTTCTTTTAACATAACAAACATTAGGTATAATAGTGTAGAAATGCACTCAATAGACTAGAGGAGAGTACGATGGTTGCGGTGGCCTGGGTCCCGGGACATCAGGGAGTGACAGGTAATGAGAAAGCTGACGAGCTAGCAAGGGAGGGAGCGGATACGGGATTTATAGGTCCTGAGCCGGTACTTCCAATATCTGCAGACGTCACCAAGGGGGTAATAGATAGATTGAAGGAACAGGAAGCAAACAGTGATTGGAGACAGGCTGTTGGGTGCAGACAATCGAAGATGATGCTGGATGGTATCAACCACAGAAGAACTAGGTATCTCCTAAATCTAGGTAAGAGTAGCTTGAGAACTATAACTGGCATAATTACGGGCCATAATTTGTTAAATAGACACTTAAGTATAATAGGTATAAAAAGTGACCCCTCCTGTCCACTTTGTGGGAAGGAGGAAACGAGTGAGCACATCCTAGCCGAGTGTGTCATGTACGCGGCAGCGCAGCGTGATGTATTCGGAAGTGACGAGCTGAGGGAGGAGGAGCTAAAGGATGTCAGTCTCAAAGATGTCCTTATGTTCAGCAGGAGAACGGGAAGATTCGAGGAGAGATGCTGTGTGGGAGCGCTGCTGGGACAGTAACCGTCGGCTCCAACCACGGGGAACTGAGCTGAATGACTGTGCAAAACGGTCGACAGCCCGCCTGGCTCAGCGAGGCGTCCCCATACATCATCATCATCATAGGTATAATAGTCATGATATATAGTAATATGTGTAAATGTTAAATTATGTGGCGGCGAGCGAGCGAAGCGAGCGAGCAAGACTTTTCCGGGCAGAAGCGACTTGGATAGGTTAGGTTCAGAAGGCTAAGGCGGGAGCAAAGCGTAGCGTAGCTCCCGCCTTAGCCTTCGATGTTAGGTTTTTTTTGTAACAGAGCGGAAAAATGAATGGATTGCTTGATTAGTTGCTTGCATCAAAGTTTTTAGTGAATTTATACGATCTTAATCTTAGGTGTTATGAACATTATACGCTTTGATCGTTATATCAATTGATATTATATATAAACAACGTTATACATTACAAAATTAGATATTTTATAATTATACTTTTCGTTCATTATATCCAGTGAACGTTATACTAAACGAGTTTATATAAAGTGAGCGTATATATTATGAATATTAGATAATAAGTTGTTATATCTTCTATTACTTACCCCTCCCGGCTCCCTTTTTCGCCATACTCCCCATTCCCTGAACCGCGCGGGCGAGGACTCATTTAAACGGTCTGGGTGTGTAATGATCGATATAACAGCATTTGATATAATCTTCTTTTCATATAACAACAATTGATATATTTTCAAATGGTATAATCAATCATTTGATATAAATAACGTTTGGTTTAATTTTAAAATATATAATTTTATATGGTATAACGTTATTATATATTTTGTTGTTACATCTCGTGAGACGCAACCATTCGTTTTGGGTAGGGGGTTGCAGTTCTAACCTAACCTAACCTACTTTTCTGGCATTAAATACAACCATTATTATATAACCATCATTATATCTTATGAACGTTATATGAAAAGTTGATTATATCAAACGATAATATATTAAGTGTATAGCGACTGAAGTTATATCAAAAGTTTTTATACCGATCGTTGCGCACCCAAACGGTCTAGCTATAGCTGAACTGACTGCCGATGGGCCAGGAAGGTTCTAGAACGGCGACTGAGAACTGGAAGACGTGAGGTGGGAAGGCTCCCAACAAGATGGACCGGCGATTTGGTAAAGGACGTAGGAACCACTTGGGTGTGGGCATCGTTGTGGAACTCTTTGGGAGAGTCCTTTGTTCAGCAGTGTTTGAATTTTGGCTGATATGATTCCGTCTCAAGTGGTTATTTAAAGTGCGCTTTCATCAAGGCGGAGAATCAATTACATCTTGTTGAAATCCACGTAACGGTATTAGATAAATTACAATAAGAAAATCAGGGTAAGACATGGTTTTCAACTGATGTTATTGGTCACAATATGTACGTCACTCACTACGCCAGTGCAATTGAAGCGTACTTATCTAATGTTTTTAAATGTATAAAACGATTTTGATAATATATTTTGTTGTTGTACAAAGACGAACTTATCCCTTAAAGGTATCTCTTCCAGTTAACCTTTCAGCGATATGTTTCGAACCAATCCGTGTTTCGAACCAATCCGTGTTTCGTAGCCTGGTGGTGATTGAGCCGTGTTTCTTATTCTTACCAGAGTTTTAATTCAATTATTTTCTTTTTTATTTCGAAAGAAAATAATACACATTTCATAACTTAGTAAGGTTTACGGATAGGTAAGGCAAGCATGAAGATCCACAAGTGATAGTCCTTCCAATGAATGGTGTGATAACCTACTAACATCATATCGTGGGCTCTGAAAGCGTACGCAATTTTCGCTTGCTATGTCAGAATATTAATTCGACATTTCCCTTCAAGGGAAGGGTCTGCTGAGGAGACAAAGTCTGGTATGAAACGTGTTTTGGTTAGAAACTAGAAATCAACAGGATTTTAGTTCTTGACGATGAAAATCTGATGAGTATCAGTGTAGCAAGAATGGGGTGTTACGAGAATTATTTGGAGTCCAGATTGTTATAGTTTTACGTAAACGTAAGGGTTGCCTCAGCTAAATAATTAAAAAGATCAGATATTATTTTCTTTAACTTGTTATATCCTCGGAAAACGCATTGATATTACCATACAACGATTTCTCGCAGCCAGCCTTATGGGCACCCTGCCCAATAGCAGCGATCTGATATTTACGTTGTTTTAACTTTTTTACGAACCTTTTTGCTAATTCTTGTATATTGTATTGTATATTGTTTGCCTATAGAAGCCATTCTGGAGAAGAGTCTGAGCAGTTGTGCAGCGCGCGCATACCGGTTACAGTGCCCCGTATTTGTTGTACGTTTTGAACTGCTAAGAGATTTGAAAGTGGCGTAATTGTAGCGTTCAGGGAACACGGTCGCAGCCAGGGAATTCCACTCCTTAGCTGTGCGGTTGATGAAGGAAGAGCGTGTGTAGAAGGAATTTATGGTTAAATGGAAATAACTACGACTTTTTAAGAGTTGGCCTTCGAAGGAGCATGGCCTTATTTGGTCCACCTACCTTAGCATTTGACCTCTGTTTAAAAAAAGAGATTTATATTCTTCTGAACGTCAACTTACCGTTTCTTCAACGACAATAATGGGTTAACAAACTTTTTAAGAAGCAAATTAGCATCAAAACCTGACTGTAGAGGTTCGTGTTTATCATCATTTGAAAACCGGATCAAGTTTTACTACATTCTTACTAAATGAATATTGTTTCGCCTACAAATTGCCCTCAATTATCATTAGTGTAAAGCAATTTTCATGTAACGAGGGTTTTTACGTTACCACTTGAAATATGTTCTAAGAAACCAAATATTTTTAATTGTAGCGAAACTAGAACACGTTTAAAATTTGAAAATTATAGCTGGGGAATCGAATACAGTTCAGTCATCATTCTGTGATGCTTGCTTCTGGTAGAGAAAAACTTAAGGAATCCAAAATTACGATCAAAACATCGAATCACAAAAACGGTGTCTAATGACTTGAAAGTAAAAAAAAAAAATGAAAAAAAAATGAATGAAATGCTATGAATAGCATCAGATATTTCTGCGGAATCATTAGCTAGAAACATTAAGTACTCTTTTAACCCACTTGTCTATTTGTAGTTCGTAAATGTTATAGTTGTATTACTAACCATTAAATTCGTAAGTCGTATAGTTTAGTAGTTTGATCTATGGCCTCTTGAACAGAGTGTCGTCAGTTCGAGTTCAAGCACGCACCTTAAGCTGCGTACGGACTGCGCGCACAATACGCGTACCCTACGCGAGCCCGGGTACGCGTACACGGTACGCGTGTCCTGGAACACCATGTCCGTACGCTATGTACGCGTACACTGTACGAATAGCTGCAAGTACGGACACGGCGTTCCAGGACATGCGTACTCGGGTACGCGTACCCGGGTTCGCGTAGGGTACGCATAATGTGCGCGCAGTCCGTACGCAGCTTTAGAGTGTATCAGAATTTATTTGCAAAATTAAATGACAAATTTACCGTGGGCTTTACGGTGAAGGAAAGCATCGTAGGAAAAGCTTGTATGCACTTGCGAAGAATCAATAGTGTGTGCAAAGTTTCCAATTCGCAACTGGGCTCGCGTGGGAACTACGGTCCAAGCCTTCACATTCTGAGAGGAATCCTGTGCCCTGCAGTGATGATGATAGTAAACCTCGTAAGCCCTCGTACGAATAACTTTCAATGAAATCCATCGTAAGAATAACATTCAATGAAACAAGAACTTTAACTTTGTAAAAATAATTTCCAAAATCGCGGAACTGAGTGCTCTTGGAACAATCTGTAGCACTACGTTTGTTAAAAAAAATCTAGGGTTTGATCTACTGATAATAATGTTCAATCACAAAATCTATTTCAGTAAAAAAATACAGTTAGATAACCACACCAATATACTGAGTGTCATCGGAGAAGTAATCAAAAGTAATACGACTTAATTAGGCCTCAATTATGTAATTATCATCCCACTATGTAGGTATGTAGGTGATTAAATGCAGTAATTTTACTTAATCAGAAAAATGTTCAAAATTGAATGATTATAGTGCAAACAGTGGTTCCTACACTCTACTGAAAATGGAAAAAGAAAGAGACGCAAAGATAAATCTATCCCACGTGCCTAAAATGTCCATTTCACCATTGCTGGCCATTTGGATATCTTTTTAAATTGGAATTCCGCACTTCAGCGCTAAAATAGCTATAGGAAAATTAACAAACAAAAAAATAGTTTTTTTTTCATTTAAGGACTATTTTGCTAGTGCTACCAATTACGAAATCTCAAAAAGTGGTTTTTGATGTCACCCTATAGATAGAGCATAGTATGAATTTCGAAATGCGTCGCCCAAATCACGCACGTCTTACATTTACAATCCGGGTCTGTCCACCTATCCCAGCTTGATACATAACCGGTAATGTATGGTAACATCTGCTATAATTCCAAGAAGTAACGTGTATTTCAAACTAACAGGAGGGGCGTATTAACTTCACTTCAGTAGCGCTTCAGCTCTCAAGCTGAGCGGATGTGCGGAGTGAAGAGGCGATTTTTTTCAAAAAACTTTCGGGTATGAAATACGCGGCGACCCTCCCAACGACACGGGCTGTGTTCGTAGATTTAATTACTGGTGATGTGTAGTTCTGACTTGTGGGGAAATTAGTTGTAATACTTTAAAAAAGTGGAAATGTGCGACAGTTTAGTGATGACAGTGGGAAGGTGGTGAGGCGTTTCCTTCTATAGGTGAATATTGTAGTATTTAATTATTTTTCATGTTTAAGGCTTTCCATTGGGCTGTTAATTAATGTTTTACAGGCGTCTAAGGATTCTTCTTAATTAGATATTTCAACGCTGTGTAGAGTTACGAGTAATTTATGTTACTTGTATTTGAATATCTCGTTATAATTTTGTAATAATATGTAGATTATGAAAATGACCACAAGTTTTTTTTAGTTCAGAGTTAAATTAATTAAGGATTTATAAAATTAAATCAATATTAAACTACTTACTTATATTCATGAATATTAATAAACCATGGTTGTTTTAAATAATATAACTACTATAATAATGGACAAGAACCAATAATGGTATTTTTTTCCGTAAACCCAAATTTTAAGAAACGCCCACACTACCTACATTTTTAAACTATCAACACTGCGCTCAGATAACTGAACAGATGGTTATAAGTAACTGGTAAAGTCCATGTATGGTGGGCTTTAAGGCATTGAATATTTGCTGTCCATTTACTGGGTAACTGCTGTGCTCAACATGTACATGATTGGTGCCGTCACCCTACCTACCTAAATGTCAAATTGAAATCTAGAATCGATATTGTAGAATAGGTATTTTTAAAAACATAAATACATAATCAACGCTTGAGGTCCCGGGTTCCATTATCGGTCGGGGTAGACAATATACATAATTATATGAAAAATACGTAAATATATCTGTTTTAGAGTCTTGGGTGTTTAATGTGCATTTACCTGCATTGTGTCTACTTAAGTAAGTTTATCATTGGCCTAATACCTAGATATATATGTAATACGAGTTTTCCTTACTTTGATACTATGTCAATTGGCGTCATTTGTCCCGTATTTTTATTTTATATTGTTATAGATAATTACTATAGGTACCTGAGGGTACGCAAAAACTTGTAATCCTCCTCCTTTTTCGATGTCTAAACATAAACACACAAATAACAATTATTGCTATAGAACAGTGGAGCCATGGTGGATATTATCATACGGTTGAATTCTCTACAATATCAACCAAATTATCAGGCTTGTTTATTTTTTCATTCGTTACGCACGCATCAAATTTGAACGTATTCCAAATTCAACTTGCCAAGGAAATTTTCCACGAAAGAAAAAATAACATACGCATTGGATAATTCAAGAATTGGTTGAGCCCTCTCTTTAACACAGGTTTTTTGTTTATGTATTAGAAAGATATACGCTTTTAACTATACTGCCTACCTACTCTAGAATATTATATCCGAGCATAAGAAAAATAAATGTAAATCCATACTATCCATATCACGCTTAAGTCACGGACATAGCTCGAAGAATCGCTAGACTTAAGTGGCAGTGGGCAGGGCACATTGCTCGTAGAACTGACGGCCGATGGGGCAGAAAGGCTCTCGAGTGGAGTCCGCGGACCGAAAGACGCAATGTAGGTAGGCCTCCAACAAGATGGAGCGACGACCTGGTGTAGGCGGCGGGAACGCATTGGATGCGGATGGCTCAGGGCCGATCTGTTGGGCGAGCCTTGGGGGAGGCCCATGTGCAGCAGTGGACGTCTTTCGGCTGAAATGATGATGATGATGATACTATCCATGTCCATACTTCCATACTAATATTATAAATCCGAAAGTGTGTATATCTGTCTGTTACCTTAAAGCTCATACCGCTCAACTGATTTAGATAAAATTTGGTATGGAGATAGTATGAAACCCTGGGATGGACATAGGATAGTTTTTATCCTGGAAAATTGCATAGTTCCCGCGGGATAGCGATAAACTAATAATTCGCGGACGGAGTCGCAAGCAACAGCTAGTTAACTATAAGTACAACCTGGCTTATCTGTTAGCTAGTCAATATCGATAATACTTACATTATAATATTATTTTTTCATGTTTTTTAAAGACCGTATCCTGCAGACAAACTGTGAAAACTGTTTTGCAGGGCTATGTTTGAGACTGTACCTATTTTTGTAAAAGACAAATAAATTATTTCATTCATTCATTTATTCACATTCTTGGTAAAATTGGGAATGTCTAAAAAAATTTACCAGTGGTTTTTATATTTTTTTTGTATAGAAAACTCAATTATAAGGAACTAATTTCAATATTTTGTCATTTAGTTCTCTACTTTTTTCATAATTAATTATTGAAACTATTTTAGTTGATAACGTCAGATTATAATTGAGGGCTCCATCTAAATGCGTACGATAAGGCAACCCCTTTCATTATTTTTTGCGTAGTGGTACACTATACACTGTGTCACTTTACTGGCACTGTCAAAGTGCTAGATGTCAGACAGCGGGTCCAAATCAAACTCCGTAGTATAATCCACGCGTAAATTGTGAAGAATTCTAACCACATAGAATAAAGTACGACTTGAACCGGTCACGCAATTTACACCAATGTCAAATGAAGGTCATTGCTTATTTGTTATATAATAAATTCATTACATAATATTAAAATTAAATAACTACAGAAAACGAGTTAAAAAGCATTTCTCTCGAAATGGTTTTCGATTTACTATACATTGCAAAAAATAGACATCCCCAATTAGGAGCGAAATATTTTGAAGAATCGTTTATAACATTCAGTCAAAAATAATGTAGCGTAGGAAGTTCTCGAATGGAGACCACGGACTGGCAAGCGCAGCGTGGAACGTCCACCAACGAGATGGACGGACGATTTGGTGAAGGCCGCAGGTTCAGGGTGGGTGCAAGTCGCTTCCAACCGTAATGATTGGACTTTGGCCTATGTCCAGCAGTGGACGTCCTACGGCTGCAATAATGGTGATGATGATGAGGAAGGTCCCCAACAAGATAAACCGACGATCTGGAAAAGGTCGCAGGGACCACTTGGATACAGACAGTGCAGGACCGATCGTGGCCTTTGTGATTTGTCCAATAGTGGATATCGTTGGGCTGATATAAAGATGAAAACTGTAAATTTGTATCACTGTAGGACTAAAACGGTTTCGCAACTACATGATGAAAATACCTAAAATAAAAACAAATTATTTGAAACTAAACTAAATCCCTGAAAATCAGCAGATTCAAGTGGCAGTGCGCAGGACACATCGCTCGTAGAACTGATGGCCGATGGATAAAAAAGGTTCTTGAGTGGCGTCCATGGACCGGAAGATGCAGTGTAGGTCCCGCATCGCGTTGGATGCTGAGGGCACGCCACGGGACCGATCTGTTTGGCAAGCCGTGGAGGAGGCCTATGTTCAGCAGTGTCGACGTCTTTCGGCTGAAATGATGAATGATGAAACTAAAAATCCCGTGTGGTGTCGTGCTTAGATTAACACCACTGCATTTCTCCCGTGGTTGCGACATAGAAGCGACTAAGGAAAAATATTAAGGTATATTGTTAGTAGGCGATAGACCACCAATCTGTCATTATTGTACCACTTTTATCGAAGACCTAACATCAAACATAAAATTGCTAAAAGTAGCCCTAAGAGTAAATGTACCGTTTCTTGCACTCTGTCTACCCCCTTTGGGATACAGGGGTGACGGGTGTTGTTGAACTAAATCTAAAATAAAGTGGAGTCTCGTAGCGTTGTGCGAAAAGTCGGGCTCAGTTTTCACATTAAACGGTGATACTAGCATTAGTAGAGAAAGATTCTAGCTAGCCCTTTGGTCACCGGCTTTAACGACTCTGTTCGTACACCCAAAAATAGTTCGAAGCAAAATTAAAGTCAAACCGAAGACTAAAACGATTTTTCGACTATCATGTAAGGTAAACGTCCCTGTGCTCGACACTCACCCAATACACGGAACCTTCTATCTTATGTCATAGTAAGAGAGGTGACAGATGGGTGTCATCTACTGAGCGTTGAGACGTCGAGCATTGGTACGTTTACCTTTGTACGAATAATCAATTTGGCATTCAGACAGGACTTGCCAGAGTGCGAGTGGTTCACTCCAGAGCCGTTGTGATTTACAAACGATAGGATAAGTTTTCTTAAAAATATCATTTTTATACAACCTGACTGTGATTTTTGTTGACATTATTTGCATTCGTATTTATAAGTAATTACACCTAAGACTTCTCGCGACAATTTATTGCAAACAATTTTTGGGTATTTCGACCACGTTGCGGCCACTGTGGTCACTTGAAACTTCTCTTTAAATGTCCCATATAAGGTAATAAAAAAACTAAAAACTGCCAACTGCGAGTCAGAATCGCGCGCCGAAGGTTCCGTAAAGGTATATCAAAATATACACAATAAACTGCCGCAGGTATCTAAAAAAAACAGTGTTAGAAGAACCCTGCTTGTATGTAAAATACACAGAGTTTGGGATCATTATCATTTCATTTTTATTATTTGTTGTTGTAGCGGCAATAGAAATATACGAAGACATGAATGGATGAAGGGGGTATGTCACAAAAACATTATTTCGAGTAGGTAAATCGCAGTTAAAGGTTTTTACGTTGTAATTTTGTTTTTAAATTGAATAGGGTATTGTTACTTTTATAAAAATCAACCAAATAGCCTGATCTATTGATTTTTTTAATAAATGCTTTTATAAACATTTTTTTATATAAAAAGTACATATACCCCTTCTTTCTCCTTTAAGCTGTTCTGCAAAAAAAAGAAGTTAAATAAATGAAAGTGTTTATTGTGACAAAATTTATTGATTTAGTAGAATTTCTTCGTGAAAATATCTGCATTCAGAGTTTATAAATTTCAGCTGATCCCTAATGTTTTCTTTTTTTTGGGATATCGGATATGTCAGAATAAGAGAAAATAAAAGTTTGTCCCATAACATAGTTGAAGGAACTAAGTGTGTACTGTGTATTCACTCGCAAACTGGTAACCACTTCTAGAGTCATTTGCCCTTAGCACGTTCATTCATGAAAAACGTAACTTATTCTTGTACATAGGTGTGCATTATGACTTAGAACCTTCATTTATGGCATAAAACCGAAAATAAATAAAATGCGACATACCCCCTTCATCCACTCACGTCTTCATACATTACAGTCGTGTCTTCTCTGGTTTATAATAGCTATTACTAGTAATGTATAGCCGCTACAGCAACAATAATAATTGAACGGAATGTATAATAATTAATATGTATGAACGTGACTGACAGTCAGACCGACAGCGTGGCGACATTAATAGGGTTCCGTTTGGTAACCCTCGGGTACGAAATTCTAGAATAGTGGTAAATTTTCTTGATCGAGTGTATTTTTATACCACCATCCCTAGGAAAGACTTGTTAAAAAAAATAGTACTGCAGTATGTAGGTATACATTTTTCTCCGGAGGTGATCCTAATTAGCGACCGTAAAGAGAATTCCACAAACGAAATCCACCTACATTACGGCAAGCTTTCACGACAATTCTCTCTTAAAAATAAATAGCGCCTTACCGTATTTTTCAAAGTTTTGTGTTAGGTAATTTAAAGAGCGGATTTTTATTTTTTGCTAGCGATTCTTGAGATTCATTATTAATAAAAGGTTTCAGGTTTCGCTTTTCATTAGCCTCGCCCTACTTTTAAGGGTTTGACTTATTTTAAAGTTCTTTGTTCTTTTTTAATTAATTTAGTTTTAAATTTCATCATATTTCAAAACCAAAATCAACCACCAAGTAGATTAAACACTTCTGTTACGTAAATCGAGACCAGTACCTACTCTTTTTTCGTAAAAGTTCCAAAAAATTCAGAGGTGCGAGCCCAGACTCGAACCCACGGCCCTTTGCTTTGGATGCCATACGTCAAATCAATAGGATTAATCATAATAATAGAACTGTAAATCGCACTGAACTTATTTTATCGCACTGGTACCTACTGGTATTCTAGGCACACAAACTCTAGATGAAAAAACGTTATATTTCTTTCAGCATCCTAAAAAGCTCCATAATGTCTGCCATACAAAAGATATGACCGGCTATAATTCGCTCTTTCAGCCTAAATCCTGGGAGATCCAAACTGAATCAAACTACCCTGATGGATGGACCATTGACATAGAAAAAACATCTTTTGAGGATGTCTGGAATGTATCCCTGTATTCATTACGTAAATACAGGAAGGGCTTGGATAATTGATTGATTCAGTCGTTACTTTGCTGAGGTCCATATTTTTACCTTGCTTCTCCGCTACCAAAATGTGTACCTATAAAATAAAATTTAATGTCCTGAGTCCTGACTGACTGAGTGATATATTAACGTACAACCCAAACCGCTGAAGGTACAGGCTTGAAATTTGGCACACAATTACCTTGAGTGTTAAAGAGGAACAAACATTATAACTATAAATTTAAAAAAAAACCAACGCAATTGGCTACTTTCCTAACTAGTCAGTCTTTTAGATTATCAAAAAATATTGGACACGTATTTTTTATTTTGTCAATTAAACAAAAAATTACGAAGATATGGCGCGTTGAAGTTTCGCGTGACGTCACTTGTTCCTACACTTTGTATGAGCGTTTTAGGAACAAGTGACGTCACGCGGAACTTCAACGCGCCATATCTTCGTCATTTTTTGTTTAATTGTCAAAAGAAAAATTACGTGTCTAATATTTTTTGATAATGTAAAATACGGACTAATAAGAATTATTATTTTTTTACCTAGGAAACATCCCTATTTGGTCACACGTATGTTTGAAAATAAAGGAAATGCCCATTATTTATGCGTCTAAGATCACTTCCGTAGCTAGAAAAAGAGCTCATAACTTGGAAACGGCCAAACCAATTTTGATGAAACGTGTCTGAGAACCATCGCCAAGAAACCTGCTTTCTAATAAAAAACCGCATCCAAATCTGTTAACTGGTTTAAGAGTTCAAAAACCGCATCCAAATCTGTTAACTCGTTTAAGAGTTCTAATGCCACGTACAGACACACACAGACATACATCGGTCAAATTTATAACACCCCTATTTTTGTGTCGGGGGTTAAAATAAGGATTTTTCGAATTTCTCGCGGTATAGAGAACTAGCTAATTATTCTTCCACGGGAGGGAAACCAAGGCATAAAGCTAAATAACTACCTGCCCAGAGATACTCTGATTAACATGTAAATGTTAAAGAGGTTGACTGACAAATGGACAGCCAGACAGAGGCGCAACCCTTGTCTGTTTTGCTGTCCGTGTGTCCGTTGTTTGACACGTTGAATTGTTATCTTTATTTTATTTTAACTTTTTGTTGTTTTACACTTTGAAAATTAATTGCTATAATGAAAGAAGCTGACTGAAACACACAGCTCAAAACTTCTGGGTTTAAAAGGTTGAAATTTTAATCAGAATTACCTTCAATCATTGTGATGAGCACTAAAGACGAGTTTTAGTGAAGGGATGAAGTTGTGTGGAAAATCCAAACCGTTGAATTTAGAAATTCTACTTATTAAAAACGTGGAAGGCCATTATAATCAAAATATTTTCTTTCATCTTTCAAAAATGCGTAGGCATAAGAACTTTTTCATTGTACCTCTACAAACTAGAATAATTCATGTTGATTATTGGTGTGCTTAAGTAGGTTACGAAACTGATCGATAATATCAAATTATATACACTAAATTAGACCTCACGATATCTACGTTTATGTGCGTGTTCATGCAGTTCCTCCATCTCCACACTATTTATGAACACTATTAAACACACACAAATGACACAAACCCAACTTTACTATCACCACCACCAAACTAAACTAGGAAAATAATGGTTCGCTTTTAATGCGACGAAGTGGAATGGGTCATTTTCAAATTTTGCGCAAGTAAAAAAAAAAAAATAAATAAATAAATATTAGGGGACAATCTTACACAAATCGACCTAGTCCCAAACTAAGCAAAGCTTGTACTATGGGTACTAGACGACGATAAACATACTTATATAGATAAATAAATACTTAAATACATAGAAAACATCCATAACTCAGGAACAAATATTCGTGCTCATCACACAAATAAATGCCCTTACCGGGATTTGAACCCAGGACCTCTTGCTTCGTAGGCAGGGTCACTACCAACTAGGCTAAAGCGGTCGTTAAAAGTAAACTGATCCCAACCTAAAAAAGTTTCCGTTCACGCTGTCTATTTTCTGTGGTTATTTGAGTGAAATGACGGATGATTTTCAATCAGCTATATACCACTAATAAGTTTTCCACCTATAAATTCCTATTAAATAAACTACCGCCATTATTCCGCTTTGTATAAGTTCCCGAACATGGTAAAACGTTTAACATTGTCCCAGTTAATTACGAAAACAGCTGTTATTATAATACTCGGTTAGCGTATCAGCCAAATTGGAACCCGCCCAAACACCCTAATCAGGCAGACCAAGTCGCTTCCGGGATTGAACGCGGGACCCCGAGGGACGTTTGGCGGAGATAACGGTTTGGCGGCTTACTATTAGTAAGCTCATCTTCATCTCAACCTATACAGGGTGATTCAGGAGTCATGAGCATGAGAAGGGTGATGGGGAGTTTCACACTGAGCAACTTTTACTATGACACCAGCCCAGAAATACTGAAAAAAAAAATCAAGAGTATTGATTGCTAATTAATCGCTAACTATCAAAACTCTATGGAACAGTAGATTTTTGCGATTTTCGATTTTTGCCGATGGCTAATAATCCGACACTTGGGGGTGTATAGAATTATTTAACTGAACAACGGCCGTTATGTTACAAAACTGTCTTATTAACACTAGCAAAATTGATATCCTGTTATCTCGCCTCATTCGTGTTTTTCGTTTAATTCTTATTTTGTCTCATTTTGTATTCGTCACTTATTCTTTATTCTTCTTGTTCGCTATCCGTCATTATCTTATTTGGTCAAATTCTGTAACTTGTCTCTCACTTAAATAAGTCTTATTCGTTTTTCGTCACGATCTTTCTTGGACTCATGCGTCGTTCTTCCCTATCGTTTTTGGTCTCATTTACCTACGAACATTTATATACCAGCACCGAACGTATCGAAATAATTTTGGCGAATAAGTAAATGAAACAAAAAACGAAAGGGAAAAACGACGAATGAGTCCAAATAAGACCGTGACGAAAAACGAATAAGACGTATTAAGAGATAGACAAGTTGCAGAATTTGACCAAAAAAAGATAGTGACGGATAGCGAACAAGACAAAGACGAATACAGAATGAGACAAAATAAGAATTAAACGAAAAACGAATGAGGCGAGATAGTATTTAGGACACCGCAAAATTGTCCTCTAATGGTCAAAGTCATATTTAGAAGAAACCTAACTAATTAGTTTGTCACAGAAACCCCCATTCAATGTTCCAATAATTACAGTACGAAGAAACGTCTAAGCCACGTTATACGTAACTTCGAAGAGTTCGTTATTTGCTAATAAGACTCATTACCATAAGAAAGGTAACAATTTAAATACTAATTTCATCGCAATTTAAAACTTTAAATGCTGGTATAGACATAGTTCGAAGACGGTTTTGATTTAGTTTAAAAGCATTGTGAATATGGTAGGTATAGTGCTTTTAATACAGGTTATTAAAATAGCTTGTAGTTTGATTTTGGATTATTTATTATTTAAAATACGCCAACGTTCATTTTTCTTTCTTTCTCTTCTTACAAAATATTGAAGTTTAATTTTAAATTGGCAATCTTCTTAAACTATGGACAGAAAAGAGTGGAAAAAAGCACATGTCTTTTCACAGAAGTGTGATACCATTCAGGCTACCTACATATGAAATTAACTTTTATTAAATTTAAAAAATTGATATTATATTTAGAAACAATGATCAAATGCGAGTCGGACTACCGTCAAACACGTTCATTTTATTATTTGTTTGTATTTGAACTGCATGAACACACATTTCTTGCATACACGTAACTATTGTAAGGTCGCAGGTGAGCAAAGTAATTGTTTTAGTTCATTAATAAGAATTCACCTTCACTTTTTGGCCTGAGTAGTGCAAAAAATTCCCGTTAGTCTATCTAAATAAAAACTCCCCCTTTTATCGAAAGGGGTTAAATCTATACAAACCCAATTCTCGAGAGGAAACGCCTGTTCTCCCCGACATCACTTTTATCGGAAAACTTGCCGTTACTTTGTGGGTTAAAACGACTATGTTTTAAACATTTCATAGTTTATGTTACGTTGAAATTTGCTATGAGATTTAAACTCAATAAAGTGTAAAATGTGATGAAAATAGTCTTTAAACATAAGCACGGTGTTATGTGAGATCCATCCTAAGGAAAACTTTATTGTATTACGTAAATCGTAATAAGTTTTTGTTAAAAAAACATTGTTACTTTTTATTTTGCTTATTAGGTGTCCCTTTGGAAAAAGTTTCTCTTTGCATTTTCTTTTCCATTCGTGTGTATCTTTTAGTATTTTTTTGGCTGATTGTTATTTTTGTGGCCTTTAGTTGCAATCTCATTCAAAATCACCACCAACCACCAATACCTACCAATTTTCAAATCAAATCGGTTACTCAAAGTAGGTGGAACTTAACTTGCCCAATTTTAAGACAAAATCTTACATAATATGCACCTACTTAACTTATATACAAACAAATATTGAGAATTAAATAAGTTTGTAAAAATAGCAAGTGGGTCAGTTAATTCAGAAGATTTTACGAACCACGCAATAAATATTTTTTTAATACAAAGTGAAGCTTACATGGACCTCAACAGATTGACTTATCAACATCATAGGTAATTCAATCGAACGAGATGTTTCAAGGAAACCTTGTAATATACATAATTAAAAACACACCATCATATTTGAACATAAAACTACCGTGAGACTCACACAGTAAAAAAATACGGATAACTCACGTCGTTGTCGTCGTCGTGTTTTTTTTCGCACCATCATCGGGAAAGAGTTCCACTGCTTAACAAATGCCTCCTCCAGAGATTTCGACAACGATCCACGATGCCCGCATCCAAGTGGTTTCTGCGACCTTTACCAGATCGTCGGTCTATCTTGTTGGAGGCCTTCCCACACCACGCCAAAAACATACATGCTAAACAATGTAATGAACGATGTTTATACAGAGTGGATGAGGACGGGGGTTCCTCCCGAAAACAGGTGATAGTGTTGCTTTAAACTGAACAACTTTCTCCGAGGAACAAAGGTCGAAAAACGATTTTTTTTATTCACCTTTCCATAATAAGTCGGTCAGCTAACCAATATATTTTTCACCTCACTAGCTCGGAAAGCCCTTTTTGTTTGTTTGACATCTATTGAGAAAATCGCTTTTTATCCACATGTGAAGAAAGAGTTTTGACATTTGAAGGCAGCTTAAGTGATATTTGACAACTAACAAAACGTAAAACGTTAAAAGTGCAGAATTTTTCACATCACAATAAATGAATTGCATCGAGTTAAAAACACTAAATACAGTCTTACAACTTTATTTTAATTCATAAATATCAGCATTCAACATTAACCTTCATTCTTGTTGTAAAAACGAATAAAATGTTCTGATAGTCCAACTAAGTCGATGTGCGAACAAAACGCATCCGAAATAATAAAAAAAAAACTTGAGTCATAACTTTTCAATTAAGCCGTCAACATTGAATATTGGCATGTTTTTCTACTTATTTTGTTATTAAAAATGAGTGATTCGAGTGAATAAATAAATAATAATTGATAGTACAAACCCTTTTTCTTATTTTCCTCGCTGTAGTGAGGTGAAAAGTTTTGTGTTATACACGGGTAAAAAGTTATTTTATGTCTCGTGTGTTGAAACACTCGCTATCGAAAGGATTCTATTTTTGAACCACTCGCTTCGCTCGTGGTCAATCTTTGAATACTTCCGATAGCTTGTGTTTCAAATGAACACTCGCAGGTAAAATACAACTTTCCCCCCTTGTATAACAAATAACTATTGTATGGGAGTATGAAATTTTTTTTTCGTTTTTCAACCTATGTTCCTTGGAGAAAGTTGTTCAGTTTATGCAACACTATCACGTGTTGTAAAGGATCATCGTTTGGTTCCACCCAGTATGAAGGGTTTGACTAAAAATCTGCCCTGTAACAGGCACCTAACTACTACTCAATACTGAGTCAAATTCCTTTTCGGCGTCATCGACTTAATAGTTTTTTTTGTAATTTTTAATAAATAAATAAATATCATTGGACAATTCACACCAATTGACCCAGTCCCAAAGTAAGCTAAGGAAAGCTTGTGTTATGGGTACTAGGCAACGGATAAACATACTTATATGTATAAATAGATACATACTTAAATACATATTAAACACCCAAGACCCGAGAACAAACATTCGTATTTTTCATACAAATATCTGCCCCGACACGGGAATCGAACCCGGGACCTCAAGCTTCGTAGTCAGGTTCTCTAACCACTAGGTCATCTGGTCGTCAAATAAAAAAATAAATAAATATCGACGCTCGAAAACAACAAGGGCGTATCCCATAAAAAGGTCGTAACTAGATTATTACATGGCTGTAATCAGCTTTTTTTTCTGCATCGAATGGTCCGGGTCTCGTGTCTCTACGACGACAAAAAATTTCAAAATCGGGCAGTATTTTGGAAAATGGGTGTAATTTTTTTGGTCGTAACTGCCCATAAAATGACGAATTTAAACTTTTTAGAGATACGACGAGTAGAAGTTTGTGTTTTTCAAAAAACATTAGTTAAGCCGTTCGAGTTTCTACGCACGATAGTAGTTACGACCTTTTTGCGGGATGCATTTTTCAAACTTCATTGCTAACGACATTCTTGAAATTCGCGTTTCTTCTAAGAACAACGAATAACCTCCAAGATACTGCAATTTCGTGGCTACCCGAAATCAATCTAAGCCTAGTTAAACCAATATTATCAGAATGAATATTTTGGAACATTTCGGTTTTTCCCGGCTTACGCCACAGGCACTAGCTCCTGTAGTCACTGCGCGGACGCAACTGAAAGGTTGTGTTTGTTTTTCCTCGACAAAATCATAAAGGATTAAGGTATGTCAATCGGATTAATCAAGGTATGTCATATAAACTTTGGATTACTCGTACCAACTAGTGAATTTCATGATACTTAAGGGCCGAGTTCATTTACTGTTAAACTGGCGTACTTCAATCACCGTTCAAAATAGTGAGGTATTATGTGATTACATTAACGACTGATCATTTAAACGTCAGTTTGACGGTTGCACTTGGTGAACACGGCGTTTAGTCAATTAATTAAGGTTCATTTATCTTAAAATAACATACACGATCAATAAAACAGAAGGCCATATAAACTAGCAATTAAATTTCATTTTGTTTTCACCCGTCGCGAGAAATGGATCGCAGCTGCAAAAAATATCTTAAATATTGGAAGCAACAAATTTGTACCTAAGGAACGGATACTTACTTTTATTTTTGAAAAATCGATAAAATCAGTATTTATTAGCCGGAACTCAAACAGGCCAAAATTAAATAATTACATAACATAAAGTCGTACTTTATATTACCGATCGAAAGCGTCATTCACAGTGTTCATTTATGGCTACAACACGTCCTTTAAACTAAATAAAAACCTGAAAAGTGAAAATTACTAGTATTCTACTATTTGCTACATATTTCCAATATGGTAGCTGTGGTCCATTTCCCGTAACGAATGAAAACAAACCGAACAAAACGAAACTTAATTGTTGGCTTTCATGACCTTCTGTTTTATTGATTGTGTATGTTACTTAAGAATAAAACTCTACATCATAAAACAACAACGCAACAACACATGTTATTTTATTTGTTTATGTTATTTTTTATCGTATTTGACCGTTTCAAATCCCGACAAAGACAAGCGAATTTTCAAAAATGCATAAATGCAGTATTTATTGTTTTTTTTTAAACGGAAAGAGTCCTTAACGTAGATTAAACTATTTTCGATATTAAAGGTAGTTGCCCTCCACTAGTTCGTTTTTTTTTCACCCTGTATAAGTAGGTAAACTTATAAATAATGAAAAATATGTTTAAATTTACATGAAATAAAAAATTTAATGTTACAAAAAGAACATTTGAAAGAAAAAAGAACCCGCTTACTCGTTTTCCTCCCTCTCACAATAAAAAAAAGTATATTTCTTTTCAAATTGCTGAAGCCGGGAATCAAATCCTGGACCTATTAATAAAGTCCTTACTAGACCTAGGTAGGTACTAAGGATGTTTTATCTAGCTGACTGCTTAAACTTTGATAACGCAAGTATACTTACACCAACAAACAAATACCACACCGATCGAAAGGTAAATCGATCAAAGTCTATCTAGCGGTGTGGTCAAATACTAAAGAATAATAGTTACGCTGATGGACAGGTATCTCAGTTAAGTTTTAAGCTGACATAAGATAAGGATAGAGTAGTCCTAACGTTGGGATATAAATTGTTAATTTTAAATGTTTTGTCGAAGAAAATGGATACGATGATTGATCATTTAAAACACAATTTTTTAATGTTTAAATGTTAACGAATTCATATTTAACTAAGTTAAAATAAGTTTTCTTGTTAGTAATTTTTTAAAGTTCAATAAATTTGCGTTTACAAAAGCTCATGACGTTTCATTAATTTCATTAAATTTGAAGAGGTTAAAGTTACGACATTTTTTCTAGCCATTGTCATGCATTACGAACGTGCTTACACCCCCGTTCCTTATGCGAAATTAAAACAAAAAGCGGTTACTACATTTTTAAAGTCAGCTAATTTGTTATCATTTTCTGATTCAGTACAAACATCATGTCAAGTTACGCCATTTTTGAGGTCTGTAATTTCTATAGACGATGGGCGTAACTCGATTTCTCGTGATCCTGGCTGTACCAAGTTAACAGTTTATAAACAATATAATGCAGATTTATATTTCATAGTTATGGTCCAAAAATTACGTTCATACGACAAGCCGTTACAAAGTTATGATTTTTTTCCCGTTTTTTTTTCGGTTTTTTGGCTCTGGTGTAAAGTTGGGTTTTTAGGGTTACGCTTGTTGTTTTCCATCGTCGATATATTTTGTATGATAACTAATTTTTTTCGGGACTTTATCACGAACTACTTGTTGCAGAAATACCCCGATGTTTCGAGCGCATTGCAGCATCCATAGTAACGAGTCGACTTCTGACTTGTTATATTAGTATAGTGAGAATCGCGAAAGTATAAAACACTAGCTGATGCCCGCGGCTTCCCCCCGTTGAAGTAGATTAAAACGTGTTTTCCCGTGAGAATGAAATATTTTCCCGTGGTAAAAAGTAGCTTAGGTTCTCCAGCCCTTCAACTATGTCCGTACAAAAAATCACGGCAATCCGTAGCTCAGTTTCGACGTGAAAGTAGGACAAACAAACAAAAACACTTTCGTATTTATATTAGTAATGATTATATTTTTATATTAGTTTAAGAATTATAACGTGTCATTTTTGGTGTCAAATAAAGATATTTAATTAGTTGGCTCACTTATTTGTACCGTTTGGAGTAGAAACTTTAGGCCCATGGGGTCAAGACGCGAAGAAACTTCCAGAATAAATTTCTTCGCGCCTGGTGAAAACGACTAGCGAACATAAGGTAGGCAGCTATTTTCGTCAACGATTGAGTCTAGCTATTCAACGAGAAAACGCTGCCTTCCTTCTGGGAACTATGCCGTCGAATGGTATTCTTAAAGATATTTTTTATTTGTAATTGTTCCTTTCTTTTTAGGGTTCCGTAGTCAACTAGGAACCCTAATAGTTTCGCCATGTCTGTCCGTCTGTCTGTCTGTCTGTCTGTCCGCGGCTGAGCTCAGAGACTGTTAGTACTAGAAAACTGTAATTTGGCATGAACATATATATTAGTCACGCCGACAAAGTGGTTAAATAAAAAATACTAAAAAATTTTTTTTTAGGGTATCTCCCATAGACGTAAAGTGGGGGTGATTTTGTTTTCTCAACTAACCCTATAGTGTGGGGTATCGTTGGATAGGTCTTTTAAAACCATTGGGGGGTTGCTTACATGATTTTTGTATTCAGTGATTGGTTTGCGAAATATTCAACTTTAAAGTGAAAATTTTCATTAAAATCGACCGTCCCCCCCCCTCTAAAATCTAAACTGTTGGGTGGAAAAATTAAAAAAAATTCAAAATGGTAGTAAATATATTAAACTTACAAGGAAAATTATAACGGCTAAGATTGCTTGGGAATTATTAGTAGTTTAAGAGTAAATAGTAGCCTAAGGTATTAAACGAAAAATATATTTAAATCTAAAGTAAAGGCGTGTTTGATGGATACCTTCATTAAAGAAAGTGAAAGTTAGGGCCCGCAAATATTGTATGTTTGTGTGTTTATGTTTAACTTGTTTTAGGTATAAGCTTTATAGTCTATTTTAAGTACTAGTTTATAAAAAAAAAGAGTGCTGTATTCGCCAACAAACTGCTTAGCAGTTTGGCGAAAATATTTTTTAGTTAATATTTATGTAAATTGTGGCTTAAAAAAAAAAAAAAAAAAACAAAAAAAAAAAAAAAAAAAAACACATACCGTCCCTACTTAGAAAAACTCGTATCTCAAAATATCAGCATGTAAACAAAACTGAACCTTGATACGCGCGTAATAAAGTAAAAAAGTAAGTTCACTTTGCCAGATTTTCAAAGTATTGACGATACCTAACTTGGAAGATTCCGTACACATACGAAATCCTTAAAAAAATATTACTTGATTTTTTAAGTTTAGTTTCTATTTTAGGTTATCTAGTTGTAGTGTTTTTTTTTTGTACCAAACAATGTCAATTTATTGTTTTAGCACCATAGAAATAAATATCTATGTTTCAAAAAAAAATTATGTCTGAAAAAAAAAAAAAATATATCTAAAATCATAACTATATTTTAGGGCCAACAACGCACTGGTATCGCGTAAGGCGCTGCGAGTGTCTATGGACAGTGGTGTTCATTTAACATCAGGTGACCCACTAGTTCGTTTGTCTGGCCTCTCTAACATAAAAAAGTAAAATAAAAAAATAATCTTTGTAAGCTTTGCCGTAGTTGGACAAAAAAATTAGTACGGCTAACCCCAAATCTTTTTTGCAATTGGTCAAATCCTAGCGTGTGGCTACGGCCAACTTGGCCAAACGGTCTTGGCGCTCTTCCATCTAATCTAGTTCGGTGCAGGTTCAGGTGTGGACCTCGCATTCTAACTTTACGATAGCTGTGTAACTTTAATATAATTCCCACGTTGCAAGTTGCTACTGAATGTGGGAAGATAAGTATTTTAGATAGGATTGGCTTTGGTTCTAGGTTATTTCTAGTACAAGTAAGGAAACCGAGCACTTTTTAGGGTTCCGTATCCTAAGGGTAATAACGGGATCCTGTTACTAAGATTCCACTGTCCGTCTGTCTATCACCAGGCCGAATCTCGTGAACCGTGGTAGCTAGATAGTTGAAAATTTCACAGATGATGTGTTTCTGTTCAAAGTCAAAGTCAAAATTCTTTATTCAATTTAGGCATCAAATTGATGCTCCTATGAACGTCGAAAAATCTACCACCGGTTCGGAAAAAACCCTGTTGAGAAGAAACCGGCAAGAAACTCAACAAGGTATATTTTTTTCAATCAGATCTACATTGTTATTAAATGACATACATCTAAAGTATTTAATACAATTAAATTTTTTAACACAGTAGATACGCTATTTGAGACTAGAGATCGCCAATGCGGATCGGAATTATTTCCAAACATCCCTGTCCATGATATAGTCATTAATTTTATAGTACGCCTTAGATATTAATGTCTTCTTCACAATGGATTTGAATTTTGTATCAGTTTGTTCGGTTATTGTTTTCGGAATTTTATTATAAAAACGTATGCATCTTCCCAGAAACGACTTTTTAGTTTTAGCCAGTCTGTAAGATGGAACTTTAAGCTTCCCTGTGTTTCTAGTAACCTTTGGCTTATCGACGTTAGTGGAAAAATCACATATGTTTTTTCTTACATACATGATTATTTCAAATATATACAACGACGGCAGGGTTAGGATACCTATTTCTTTAAAAAAAGATCTTAAAGAATCGCGTGTCCTTAAGTTATATATCGCTCTGATAGCCCTCTTTTGCAAAATAAAAATTGATTCCAAGTTGCCGATATAACAAAAAATACTAAAAATCGCCTAAATGATCTAAATGGTTATGCAGCGGTTTAAACGCTGAACTTCAACAACATTATCTCATGAATATCTAAATAACGTCACAATAATTGTCATAATTTTCGTAATCAAATCGGGAGGCACGCGCTTCCATTCATTATTAATTCAAGCCGGATAATTCAACTTTTCCCCGGCACTTGGGTTGAGTGCAAAGTTCTTGGGCATACACGCTGCTGGGGTATCAAGCAGTTTACACTTGTGTGACTTTTAAAACTAAGCCGAATCCCTTTAACCGATCTATATACTGAAAAAAATATTCGCGCGTTCAAACCTTGGCTCGCAATTCAATGCCTTGTGTTAATTTCCCAATCCGTTCTAGGCCCGGTTGGGAACTACAGGCCCCACAACCCACACTAGTGGAAATTACAGCAGCCTTCTCATTCTGAGGCCTGTTCCTAGCAGTGGCACGTTTATACATAGACCGGATATGATGAAACGACCTTTTTAGCACAGTTTAAATGAGAACGGTAAAATTTACCGACAGAATAGGCTAGACGACTAAAAAAAACTGTTTAGTCCGTCAGTTAGATTATTAATAAATATTGTACACGTATTTTTTCTTTTGTTTAACAAACAAAAAATGACGAGGATACAGTGCTTAGAAGTTTCGAGTGACGTCACCATATGGTACAATTTTTACCTAAGGGTGACGTCACAAGCCCCCACTCCGGAAGTTTGATGATCTATATCTTTGTAGATTTTTAATAATTTGATAATCCAAAAAATACGTGCCCCATATTTTCCCATAATCTAACTGACGGACTAAATGGAATGACATATTTTTAACCCAGTCGTCATCCCTATTGACCGGGTAAATTTTAAATAAGCATTGATTCACCTCCCCTACTTGGTTGGTTATTGCTTGTCATTGTTTATCTCAAAATAAACTTGGAATGAAATAGATTTTTGTATATTTTTTGTATTGTTGGATAATAAAAAAATATCAATTATTCATATCTATGAAATGAGTTTTTCTTACAGTCGACGAAAATGAATTTCGTAGCTAAGATTGAACATTGTTACCAATCCTTCTGGGAAGGGAAAAACATAGTTTTATCCCGGAAAATAGTATAGTCCCCGCGAGATAGCGATAAACGAATTCTACTACAACAGCTACTTAGTTATAATAGTAATTTTCCCCCTGTTTCACCATCCATTGATCAAATTTATTTGACGGATAAATGTGATGCCGTCTCTTTTTTGTTCGAATAGACGAAGACGGCATCACATTTATCCGTCATTTAAAATTAACCAATGGGTGGTGAAACAGCCCCTAAATGTTTTTTTTTGTGTCAAGTAAAGGAAAATTCCCAAACAACAGATGACAAATGAATGTTAATTTAACAGAAGCCAAACGAGCGTTTATGAATAAGACGGTTAGCCTGGCCTCCAACGAACTTGGGTCATATTAAAACTCATTCATATTTTATGCCAAAACTAACCGTAATATGTCACTGCCGCCTAGGTGCGTGGCCACGTGTGATATGAAGCCGTTCGCACCCTTATGCCTCGCCCTTTTACAGGAATTTAACCTCGTGAATTCGTATAAATTTGTCAAGAATATGGTTATGGATGCCGCAATAAAACATTGTCATTTTCTGCAGTGTGACTGTCTAGCTTGATATTCAGTTTAGCGTTGGCAATCGATAGACGAAATCAATGGTGAAATCGAATAGTGGTCATTGAAATTCAATGGTGTGTGTGAAGTGCACAATCTGCACTGGGCCCGCGTGGGAACTACGGTCCATGCCCTCTCATTCTGAGAGGAGGCCTGTGCTCTGCAGTGGGACGTTTATAGGCTGGGATGATGACAGATACATCTGTCAACGGTCTATCAATACCTGTCTATCGATTCATCATCATCATCATCATCATCATCATCCCAGCCTATAAACGTCCCACTGCAGAGCACAGGCCTCCTCTCAGAATGAGAGGGCATGGACCGTAGTTCCCACGCGGGCCCAGTGCGGATTGTGCACTTCACACACACCATTGACACAGCGTACACGCTGTATGATTGCAAAATGTAGCTCGAATGGAGACAATCTTTATTATCTTACTTAATATTATAAACGCGAAAGTTTCACGCTAAAATGGTTTGACGGATTCTGATGAAATTTAGCACACAGATAGTTTATAACCAGGATTAACATATACGATACTTTTTATCCAGGACAATTTTATTGCATAGTTCCCGCGGAATAGCGTTTCTTTGCAGACAGAGTCGCGGGAAGCAGCTATTACTTACTACATATTGACCGAGTGCCATTCTATCGATACTATCGCTGTCCTAAATTCAAATTTTTTAGCGACTTCCGAAAGCGTAAAGCGGCAATACAGACTACGGAACCCTAAAAAACAATATAAGATAGGTATACCTATCAAAATTTATCACAATCACGATAGTGCCAGCGCTGCACAGAATGGGTATTCGACATCCGGGTATCGGCTGTCAATATTGATGACGCTCTGGTTAGCTATTGGATACAATATTATAGAGTTGCAAATAGAAAGAAGAAAATAGAAAATAAAAAAAGAGCCGAAGAGTCTTTTAGATACAGGTGGCGTAGTTTTGGTCCAGTTACGAATAAAGCTACTTAAAAGATTCTTGAAATGTTGTCATCATATCAGCCCATCTTGTCTGCATGGCACAATGCGAAGGCTTGGGCAGTAGTTCACTGGCGGGCCCAGTGTTGACTGGAACCTTCAAACACACCATTGAATTTCTTCTCAGCTGTGTGCAGGTTCACGTTTTCCTTTACCGTAAAGCTTGTAGTAAATTTCAAACCTAATTTTCGCACATAAATTCTAAAAAACTCAGAGGTAGATTCGAACCCACAACTCTCTGTTTGAGAGGCAATAGTCAAACCGCTAGGCCGCCACGGCTTCAAATAGAGCTATGATGAGCTTTTTGAAATTTATTTTAGTGAAAAATAGTCATGTCTTTGAGACCTTACATTGAACATCAACTAAAAATCCTCAAAAACATTTACAATGATGTTCACTCAGCCTAATAATCCGAGAGCTGGCACCAATTTTTGGGTAGGTATTTGAGGCAAGCTGAACACGAAACCACAGACCTGGCTGACGAGTAGCGGGGCTAAATCTACCCTCATTTTTTTTTAATTGGCGGACCGATTGTCCATCCAAAATTATCTGTATTTTACAGATAATCTTTTAAAATTTCAGCCTAACCTCGAAAACAGTTTTTTTTATAATTTTTGCAAAATTGTTTTGCAAGCATCTGGCAAAGTTTAAGTCCCGACTAAATGATCTGGCTTATTTTTTTCTCACTATTTAAATGTCAATTTTTAAAGTATAAAAATTGTAACAGTATGAGGGTTAATTTAGCCCCCGCCCCGCCACCTGTCAGCCAGGTCTGTAGTTCTGTGCTTGGGTTATCATAGGGGAAGCATTAGACAAGGTTTCAGCTTGCCTCAAATACCTACCCAAAAATTGGTGCCAGCTCTTGGACTATAACCCAACCTCCTCAAAATATTCTGTATAAATTTTCAAACACCCTGTATTTACCTTTATTAATGAAAGCATCGAACAAACCTCATTTCCATTTAAAGTTCACTGTTATAAGGTATTAAGTTTTCGTAAGCCAAGCATAGTTCAATCATGAACATAACACAGCCTGTTTCATGATGATAACGTTTTATCTTTACTATTATGATTATGAATATTCGACTCTATAGTGTTTAATATAAAGTTCTATCTACATCACGCTGAAATGAGACATGTAACATTGTTGTATCGAGCTACATCCTAATCCCTTCCAAACCTTAGCTGCGGTTTCAACGAACGAATTGAGATTCCTGAAATTTTGTTCAAGGTTCTTCATACTTGGGACAGAGAAAGGGTTAATTGGAACAAATTACATTGAAACGGAACTAATTTAAATGGATAAGATCGCATTTATTCACTTAGGAGTCGTGTTTGAGGCCAGTTTGAAACTCTTGGTAGGTTAGTTTTCCTGTGATCATGAGGCTTATGAAGGATTCAAAACATTATGTAATTAAATATATTAAAAACAACCTTAATCCTTAATTTTTGTTCCTCTTGCGGAGGAGACGACTGGTTGTTGGGGTTCCGAGGCAATATTTTTTTTTAAAGAAGTAGGGCGCCGTCTTCATGAGAGGTCTTGACCATCGCTCTGGGTTGTTTCTGGTGCAAAAGTTGTCCATCGCGGTTCAGCGGGGCAATGCGGCTAGTGTGTTGGGCAGCTTTGCGCCTTGTACGATCCGGGGCGGTTTATTTGACAATTTTTTTATTTTTATTTTATTCTATTTTATGTGTATTGACAACTTGTAAAAATACAGGGTACTAATTTTTTAATAAGTGCACAAATTTTAATATGTGATACAGTGTCGTTAAAATATTAAATTTCAGTATTTTTCGTTATAATATTTATCACTTTTTTTTTGTCCTTCATAGTAACTCAACCAATTATTGGATGAATTACTATGAACATCCCAAATTTCAAAATGTAAAAAAAATCTCGAACAGATAATCGTGATTTATCAACGATACTGAATCACATATCAAAAATTGTGCACTGATTAAAAAATTACCCTGTATAAGAATTGCTCGTTTAAAAAAAATTCCTTAACCATAATCCTACTAATGTAATAGATGATATAATTATATTGTGGAAATGTTTGGATTTTCGAACGTTTGTATATTTCTTAGTCAATCACGCAATAACAGATGTACCGATTAGGATGAAACTAGGCATACAGATAGAAAAAAATCTGGATTGAGACATAGGATGCTTAATCTGTGGTGGTGGACCTATGGCCTCTCAAGCAGTCGTGGGTTCAAATCCCGGCTCGCACCTTTGAATTTATGTGCGAAATAACATTTGTAATTTACCACGAGCTTTACGGTGAAGGAAAACATCGTGAGGACACCTGCATACACCTGCGAAGAAATTCAATGGTGTGTGTGAAGTTCCCAATCCGCACTGGGGCCAGGTGCGAACTACGGCGCCCAAGCCCTCTCATTATGAGAGGAGGCCTGTGCCCTGTAGTGGGACGTATATAGGCTGGGATGATGATGATGCTTAATATCCGGTAATGCGTTTTCATGGGACAATATAGCGCGGTCTAATAAGGTTGAGGTAGGTTTGGAGATCTCTCTCCAGGAGGCAGATGTTATGCCTGGGGACCGAAGTCCGATGGATGAAAGTTGGAAGTTGTATTTATGCAGCCGAGTTGAGAAACTTTGATTACGCGATGAAGGATATTGTAATTAATTTCTTATGTGATGACTAGTCGCTACAGTAGGTAACTTGGCTTTTAGGATGACCCGTTAACTAGGGTTGTCCTTTTTATAAGCCAAACTCTAAGATTGTATAATTTTCTCGCAATGTACGATGCCACGCGCTTAGGCTAGTAGTAAATAATATCACAGGCCACTTGACACTAATTGACCTAAGCCCAAAGTAAGTAAAGCTTGTATTATTTATCACATACACACACCCTAGTCTCTAGACATCTATCTATCTATCTATCTAATACCTTTAAACGAGCAATTCTTGTATATATATATGTATATATATAATCAGGATCTCGGAAACGGCTCCAACGATTTCGATGAAATTTGGTATGTGGGGGTTTTCGGGGATGAAAAACTGATCTAGCTATGTTTCATTTTCAGAAAATCACTTTTACTCGTGTTTTCCGGCTATTTTTGTTTGCATTAGAATATAAAGCTAAATTTCGCCGACTTCGAGCAGATCATAATGGCACATTAGAAATCGGGTGGTCGCGGATCCAGCCGACCTCTGTTCGATTCCACGTTTTTTTTCAAGATTTTTAGTTTTTTTTTTAAGTTTATTTTTCATGAGAAAACGTCAAGTTTCTTCTTTTGTGAGAAAAAGTTACTTTTTTGTGAGAAAAAGTTACTTTTTTGTTAGAAAAAGTATTAAAGGGAACGTGCAGTAACTATAGGCGGCAGCACTAATGCGACAGAAGAGACACTATGCGGACAGTAAAACAAACTTATCAAGGTAAAACATTCTAATTGATGGCACCCTTATGGCACCAGTTGGCAGCACCGTCTATGTGCACGTTCCCTATTGGGAGCACAGAACAGGAAAAGCCGGTTGTCAGTAAAGTCGGTTTACGGACGATAGTTTAACGAGACTCACCCCCCCCCCCCACCCCCTCCGGTGTTTTTGTCAAATATCTTGAAAACGTGCATCCTACGGCAAAATCAATGAAATTTTCATCCCCCCTTTAATGCCCCCGCGCTCCCTCCCCCGCATCCCCTCCCCCCCTCTCACCCCCCCCCCCACCCCTCCGGTGTTTTGATCTCGGAAACGGCTCCAACGATTTCGATGAAATTTGGTATTTGGGGGTTTTCGGGGATGAAAAATTGATCTAGCTTGGTCTTATCTCTGGGAAAACGCTTGGTACCGAGTTTCTGCCCGAGCAGAGCTCGGTCGCCCAGGTACTAATATTTACTCCGACCGGTGATCAAACCTGGGAGATCTAGCTTCGTATTTAGGTTCTCTAACTGGGGTATCCGTTAAGTAGGTAATAAATAGGTTTTCGTGAAGTACTCAATTTATAAAGTTTTAAACTTTCACGATTCTCAATTTAATAATATAAACCGTGGCTATCTGTATTGCTGACACTGATCACGTTTATCCATACATAAATTTTCACGAAATTTCTCACGACGTCTAGCTAATGACGTAGAATGACTTAATAAGCAGAGAAATCAATACGACAACATTTCAACTTGAATTGTTCGAACTGGCCGTCATGCAAAGCGAACCTTGCCCCTAAGGGTTCGTTCCATTTCTGATAAATAAAGTTCAAAGGGTTGGGTACTTCCCGAGGGAAACAAGTCCGTTTCAAACGTCAAACAGGCCAGTAACCTGTGTGTACACGAAACGTCAACTATATTTAAATTTTCTTCATAATAATGTTCATTTATTTTTTAATTTAAACATGTTCCAGAATAAGTACAAGTTTAAGCCTAACTTATGTATACGAAGTGATGCGTAGCATGCCAATCGACACGTTCAAAAAATGTTTTATTTAAATAACATTCTTACACCAAACTACGGTAGGTACTTCGAAAATAAAAAACTAAAAATAAATTAAGAGTTAGAAAACATTTTTAAACAACCTTTTATTTAAATGCTGTAAAAAAGAAAATATATACCTTAAACTTAATTAAAGGTTTACCACACAAACAACTTTAAATTATAATACACCGATGATATTAAAATGATTAGGTACATTAAATAAACAATAAAACTCCTTCGTCATAAAAATCTACTTATTTATTGTATTTGGTAGTAACTAAACCTCCATTTGTGAAAGTGGGCAAGTCATCACATTTTGAGCTTTTGGCAGATTTCCCGAAAGCAAAATGGCTACTTATGCTAATTTCTCGGTTGCAGTTTTATTTGATAACTCTACTAATCTCACTCATATTATAAATGCAAAAGTTTCTGAGTATTTGCGTGCATGTCTGTATGTTTGTTACTCCTTCACGCAAAAGAACTGGATGAATTTGGTTGAATTTTAGTATGTAGATGGCAAGACGTCTAAAATAACACAGGAAGGTGCGGTTAATATACGACCCCTTATTTGTCCAAATTAACGAAAATAAAGCACGACTTGATAATTCAAACCTTTATTGTAATTGTACGAGGGTTTGAATTATCTGGTCGTGCATTATTGTCGTTCACTTAGCGTTGATAAATACACTGGTCTTATTTTAACCGCACCCGACACAGGCTACTTTTTGTTCCGATATTTCCACAGGATCTACATAATAATTTATAAGAGCGCGCCAATTTTCTGGTGCATTCATTGCATTCATTTAAACCCTTGCTGTATCATTACTAGTGAAGCTTTAAATTTGAAATTCATATGTGAGATATTTGAAGATTCCCCCAATAAATCAGTCACATTAGAAACAAGATTACTTAGTAGTTCACTAGCAAAAAAAATCCAAAGACTTTAGGGACAAAATATTAAATAAACAACTTATTGAATCAGGCGTTAATTTGCGGAGGTCCATATTAATGAACTGAGCTGACATTCATTAGACTAAATAAACCCTAAGTAGGTACGGCGTAAATATTGCACGGCAGGTTATGAGTTTTTGAATGATAATACAACTAGATGTTTTATATAATATACCGACACACTTTACGTTTCTTAAATATGCATTTTACTAATACGAAGAAAATAAAATACCTAAGCACGCCCGCGGTCTAAGCTGGCTAACCAATATTGAGTTGTCGCGTCCCCCGCTGTCCATGTAGTTCGTTGCTTTAGTGCATAGAATACCTAAAATCGACTAGCGCTAGAAGCTTGGTACCCCTTTAAATCTTAACAGCTAAGTTAAGAGACATGAAATTTTGCATGGCTGTTTTTCATCCAACGTTAATTAGGAGCTGTAGTATTTTTTGGGAATTCCCGTGATAATTTTAGTAAAATATAAAATTTGAATTCGATTTTCGGATTTAATGCTTTCCGCGACCGAAGTCGTGAGTAAAAGCTAGTAGTATTATAATGAAATTTCATACCGATTTCGTTAAAACTTTCGTTCAGACTTTATTTGCAAATTCACTGAACTCATCTCTAATTATTCTATTCATGACTTCAGAACGTTTACACCTGATCAGATAAATATCGGAGATTTTCAGTTCTAACTTGTTAAAAGTTACTGTTTATCCGTTGCCTGTTGTGTTGGTTGTATGTAGGTTGTATGATTACTACTTTGTTCTCGCTAAAAGGGTTATACGGATTTAGGTGAAATTTGGTACGTAGATAGCTTGATGTATTAATTATTTCGCCGCATCTATAGTGGGCCGAGTTTAGGCTGAAAATGATAATGAAACGCCTAAATCAATAAATTCTGAGTAAAACATTATTTTTTGTTTTTTTTTTTAATTTTGAATTTTAATTATACCACTTTTACTTCATTCCTAAATCAAATTTAATTTAATTACGTTTATGTGCTTAAAATATTAAGTGAAGCATCAAGTTACTACAAAGCTGCAGCTGTATCATTAGTTCAGCCATTAGGTAACGTCAGTTATTATTGAACCCATCGTTCGCAGCAGTTTATATTTTAGAACCGCAAATGGTTCCAGGTAATAGCTGCGACTACGTCTACGTAAAACTTAGCTTTCAGTATCTGGCGGGCCCTTTTTCTTAAGTTGAAAGTATTTTACGAGAAAGTCATGATTTACTTACTTACGTAGAAATTTTCGTCTTAATTTGTTTACCATTGACACGTGCTTGAGTAGTAAAGAAAGAAACTTTAACATTATAAGTAATTATTATTAGGTAGTGCAAATGAGGCCAAAAGTGTGTCACTGGTTCATTAACAATTCAGACGACTGAGTTAAACCAGTTGTGGAAAAATAAGAAAAATAACTTTGCTAAGCAATAATAAAGTCGCATAACATAACAATTTAAGGGGCTGTTTCACCACCCATTGATTAATTTTAACTGACGGATAAAGGTATAAATTGGCAGCCGACTCCACGCAGCAGCAACAGACGACGTGTCGCTAGCTACGGAGGGAATTTCTTAGAAATAAGGTATAAGTTCGCGTAGCTAGCGACACGTCGTCTGCTGCTGCTGCGTGGAGTCGGCTGCCAACTTATACCTTAAATGTGATGCCGTCTCCGTCTATTCGAACAAAACAAACAGAGACGGCATCACATTTATCCGTTAAATAAATTTGATCAATGGTGAAGGGGTTAGTATCGCGTAGTTAAATGGCATTGATTTTTTTCTTATTTTTTCCAGCATTGTTATTATTTATTATTTGACTCCTCCTCGCCCGGTACCAGGCTATATATTGTTAAGCTGGGCACAAATATCCTCCCATAATTAGGGTTTGGACCGTAGTTCTCACGCGGCCCCAATGCTTCAACTTCACAAACACGTAAAAAGCTTACTTATAGTAAATTTCAATCTTAATACCGCACATAAATTGCAAGCCCGGGCTCGAAGTTCCGACCGTCTCGCACCTTCAGGACGATACTGACCCAATAGGAATTATTCTCATTTCAAAAGTAAACCTGTTGTTCTTTGAGCATTAAGTTCAATTTTGAAACGAGAATAATTCCTATTGGGTCAGCATCGTCCTGAAGGTGCGGTCTGTTTTAGAGGCCATAGGTGAAACCATTAATCTACCACTTAACTTGAACATAGCCACGAAACAATTTAATTTAACGGTGAGAATGATGTTCTCGATGTGGAAACTACAGTCCAAGCCCGATTCTGAGAGAAGACTTACACCCAGCCGTGGTCCAGAAATAAGCTGGATTATTTATGGGAGTTTTCAGAAAAAAATGTACCCGTTTTCCTTAATTATCCTTAATTTTTCCATACAAAAAATATTAGTCAGTTTTGTGACGGTCCATACAACATGTGTGGTTAACTGCGTCACAAAACTGACAATTAAAAGAGGGACACTTTTTTTTTATTGCTTAAATCGATAGTTCTTGTGATTCTGAGTAGAAATAAGCCAAAATTTGTTAGGTTTTTAAAAAAAAGTACAGAGTACACTTTTTTCTGAAAATGCCCTTATGACTAGCACTACCTATAAGTTGACCAAGCAAGTTGCGATAAAGACTCATAAATCGTTCTTTACGTGTCGTCAAAATGAATTTGTTTTCCCGCAAAATATTACGGTCTGGAGCGGAACATGCCATTGACGGTCCAAAACCTCCAGGGACACATAAGTCAGCCGAGTTGAAGTTTACGTCGCAGTATAACGGGACATATGTCTGTGGACATATCCTACTGATAATCGAATGTTTCTGAATGTGTGCGTGTGGGCGCCGGGCTGCTCATTGTCGAGTTCTTCGGAGGTCTATGTTCAGCATTGGACATCTTTCAGCTGACGGTGATGATGAAGATGATACACCTTAAAAGGAGAAATTTTAATCTTCATCATCATCATCATCATCCCAGCCTATTTAAGTCCTACTGCAGGGCACAGGCCTCCTCTCACAATGAGAGGGCTTGGGCCGGAGTTCCCACGCGGGCCCATTGTGGATTGGGTACTTCACACCCACCATTGAATTTCTTCTCAGGTGTATGCAGGTTTCCTCACGATGTTTTCCTTCACCGTAAAACTGATGGTAAATTAGGTACAAATGTAATTTCGTACAGTCGAGGTCAAAGATATTATCTTTACACTTTAGTGCCATGTCATTGTATGCCTTCTGACAATTTCATATAAAAGTTCAAACACGAAGTGAATGCGTTTTCGCCTCCGAGTTTTTTCGGAATTTATGTACACCTTTTGGTAGTAAATTGTAAAGATATCTTTGACCTCGACTGTACATAAATTCCGAAAAAACTCAGAGGTGCAATCCCGGACTCGAACCCACAACCCTCTGCTTGAGAGACCATTGGTCAAACCACTAGGCCATTTAATCCTGCTGACTACTAACATTATAAATGTGAATGTTTGTGTAAGTATGTGTGTATGCGTATATGTTTATGTGTGTGAGTATTAGTACTTCACACGAAAACGGCTTAAAATAATTCATAGTCCCAGTTCAACACAACTTAATACGAATAAATAACATAAAAATTATTCCCAATAGAAACAGACACATTTGAAAGTCATTAGTTCCAACAATTAAACATGAACAAAACAACATTACGCAAATTGAACGGTGAATGTGACAAAGTGCTAATGCTACGGTATAAAAACGGGCAATTATCAGTTTGAACCTTTGTCTACTTAAACAGGAGTTACGAACGCATTACACTAATCACTTTAGGGAACCGCGCCTATGGCGTGACTTCGTATCACTTTGAAAATTGGGCCACGTGTGACAGAGTTACACCTATGATTTTCACCTTTCTAACTCTGAACAAAGCATTGCCGGAACACACATAATGGAAGTAATTTGCTTTATTTGTTGAGTTTCAATTATTGTATGAATAACTAGAACACGCCTATGGCTTTACCGTTCTAGGATTCTCTATCCCGTAGGATTTTAAAAATTCAGCTTCAAGGTCGATTTATACCTACAGACACCGACAATAGTAGGTAAATTATTGTCGTGGCCTGAAAGTAGGCAATTGCTGGCTGAGTATTCGAGTATTAAAGGGACGAGCTCCTGAGTCCGTTTAACTAATACGAAGCTAGCAATTGCTATATTCCAGCCGAGACTAATATAAAGCTTTTCTCAAAAATGGTGAAGGAAAAAAATAGAATAAACTTTTATTAACAAAAAAAAAAGAATAAAGAAAAAAAATGTGTTTATTAAAGAATTGCAAATCACTGAAAATTAAATGTCATTTAACCATTTCCTGCCTTTTTTCATTAAAAAAAAACTGCAGGTGTATTTTTCCACTGAAAACACCACAAGCTGTTTCAAACACAATAAAAAAAGTCCGGAGTTCCAACAAAACAACTGATACCGGTCGCTTGAGCTGGCTGTAACTATACGAATAGTGCTAACTTATTACCTTGGCCGTTTTAACTTTTTAAAAAGTTTGAGACTCGACAATAATGGAATTTGTATGCGTCATTGTTGTCCAGTTTATCTAGCCTGCAATGTTTTTAACTTTTTAATTTTTTACTGAATTCGTGGCGAAATTACATTTCAAATTTACCACGAGCTCGACATTGGCGGAATCATCGACAGTATTGACAAAAAGCATTATCAAAAGTTGAATGTGTTGTCTGTTTAGGTTGTATAAATTCGGCATGACCATACTCTCCCGCCTCGGAGTAATACTCCAACATTCAATTCAACAACCTTTAAAGTGTAGCGACACAACGCTCAACGCTTTTATAGTGTACATTCATATTCAAAACTTAATTTTGATTTATTTTCAGCGGATTGAGAAGCTAGAGAACTTTTTATATTACTATGGATTGCTAAGATATTCAAATATTATTTATTTTATTAGCAGTACGGCTAATCACCGAATCTAAGATTCTAACTTTTTCGCTTTTAAATAATTTTTGCTAAGATATTTTTATAGAACTATAATCATAATCATAATCATAATCATAATCATAATCATTTATTTGTCAAACATAGGTACAAATATAGATGGTAAACTTAAAATTAGAACCTTGTATGTTTTGCCACATGGCGTACAAAAATATCATAGGTTTTCTAAATAACATTATTAGCAATTTTATCAATTATGCAGCGATAAATATTATATGTATGTAGGTACTATGTAGTCCAGTCAAAACAAAATAATCAAACAAATTTGTAAAAAAAAAAACAATAAAACATTAATAATTAAAAATTGTTATCACTTAAAAAATCATTGATTGTATAATAACATTTTTCTATAAGTAACAATGACAGTCTTTTTTTAAATTGCGCCAATGTCATTTCTTTATAAGAATCTGGAATTTTATTAAATATTTGAGGAGCCATTCCTAAGACACTTTTGCGCACCAATGCTGTTTTACAAATTTTACTACACAATGTATATTGATACTGAGAACGAACAGGGAGCCGGCGTGCCTCCATCAGTTTATTGAACAGACCAGGATGAGAATGAACAAAAATAGCTACCTCCAAAATGTAAAGCGACGGAAAGGTTAAAATTTTATATTTTTTAAAAAAAGGAACACAACTGTCAGTCACTTTAAGACTATACATAGCCCTTATGCACCTTTTTTGAGCTTTAAACACTGCTTCTCTACAAGTCGAATTTCCCCAAAATATTATTCCGTACCTTAGTATTGATGCTACAAGTCCGTGATAAGCGGTGAGCAGGGAATCAGTGTTTACGATTTTTGCAAGTTTATTAAGCGCAAAAGCTGATTTACTTAGCTTCTTGCATACTTGTTCTGCTTGAAATTTCCAAGTGAGTTTACTGTCGATCATCAATCCTAAAAACTTTGTGACCTCAGCCTTTTCTATAATTTGTCCGACATAATTAACATTTATGTCCTTAACTTGTTTTCTTTGATAAAAATGCATTATATTAGTTTTGGTCAAATTAATTATTAAATTATTACTATTAAGCCACATTATAATTTTGCTCATTGCATTGTTTATGTCATGTTCATATTGATTCAAATCATTACACTTAATGATAGATGTACTATCATCAGCAAACAAAATCATGGGGTGATGTACTGCCTTTGTCAAATCATTTATATAAATCAAGAAAAGCAGAGGGCCAAGCACACTGCCCTGCGGAACACCGTATTTCACAAATTTAGTATTAGATGTGTATACAATGTCTCTTTTGGTCTTTAAACATACCCTAGAAATCTCTGTATAATGTTGCCGATCAGTAAGATAAGACTCAATAAGCTTCAGAACCTGACCCCTGATACCATAAAGACCAAGCTTATAGAGGAGGATACTGTGGTCCACATGATCAAATGCCTTGGTCATATCAGTAAACAATGCACACACAGGCATACCTTTATCCACACTGTCCATAACAACACAAATAAAATCAAAAATAGCCATATTAACGCCAATGTTTTTTCTAAAACCCTTTTGCTCCACACAAAATAAGGAATTTCTCTCAAAATAATTATTAATTCTTTTGTGTATTACCTTTTCAAATACTTTTGAAAAAACAGGAATGATAGCTATCGGTCGATGATTGTTTAAAATTTCTTTGTCACCTTTTTTTAATAAAGGTTTAATTTTTGTAATTTTTAAAGAACTAGGAAATACTCCTGTAGAAATAGAAATATTGATTATGTGACTCAAATGCTTGCCAATGCTATCACTTACAAATTTCACTACTTTGGTTGCAATGTTATCATAGCCTACACTATTTGTATTCTTCAAAGAACTTATTAATTCTTTAATTTCCTGCGATGTAGTTGGTGACATAAACATGGAATGCATGGTGCCAACAACATTACACGTCATTTTCCCATTATATGCCGGATTTTTCGAATGATTAATAAAGTGATCATTAAATGTGTCGGCTATAGATTTGGGATCTGTTACGTAATCGTCCTCTGTTTTTATTTTTAGGATGGGGTCTAATGGGCAGTTCCTTTTTGCTGTATTTATGATATCCCAAGTAGCTTTTATTTTGTTTTGTGCAACATTGATTTTGTGATTATTCCGAGCCTTCTGAGTGAGTTTTATAATTTTTTTATACCTCCGAGAATAGTTTATAAATATCATTTTATTTTCTGCTGTGGGAGAGTGTCTATATTGCCAAAGAAATTGCCTTTGCTTTTTGCTACAGATTTTAATACCTCGCGATACCCATTTTACCTTTCTATTAGATCTTAACATCAATAACTTAGTTGGGAAACATAAATCATATAGCATACGAAAATGATGTAAAAAAGAGTTGTACGCTATATTCACATCGTTAGTGTTGTAAATGTCAGCAAAGTGCAAACTTTCTAAATGTCTTTTAAATAGCCGCATATTTGCTTGTGAGTAATCACGTTTTGTGACTCGCCAAGAATCAATTATGCATGTCTTTTTAACCGGAAATTTAAGAATTTGGGCTGTATGGTCAGATAAACCAAGGTCCAAAACTTTAGCATTATGGCCACGTTTTATATTATGTGCAAAATTATCTATACATGAGCTACTAATTAGCCTTGTGGGCTGCTTTATTTCTAAATTTAAATTGTAAGCATGGAGGAAATTTTCGAAGTCAAATGATACATTATTATTTTTTAAAATGTCAATGTTAAAATCTCCACAAATTATAATTTTTTTTGATAAATTATTACAAATTTTTTTTAAGACACTGTCAAGTTTTTCATAAAATATACTTAAGTTACTGTATTTTGGGGTTCTATATACACACACAATAACCGTTTTCTGATTAATTAACTCTACAGCACAGCACTCAAAGATTCCCGAAATAGAGTATTTTGCTATATCCGGTAGAACCTTATATTCATGGCCTAATTTCACTAATATACAAGCCCCACCCCGTTTATTTTCTCGTGAATAGCATGCTGCTAATCGATAATTTGGTAAAGTTAAAAACTCTTCCTGGCTACTCATTACAAAATGCTCAGTTATACATACAACATCAATGTCAATTTGTTTCGTTGCTAATTCATTAAGATGTATTGTAAGAATATCAGTTTTGTTTATTAGGCCAGCAATATTTTGATGCAAAACATGAAGATAATTATGAAAGAAAAAACTGCTGACTATTCGGTACAGTGTTGCCGGGGTCATTATCACCACCTGTGGTCTGCTTCTGGTCTGAGTGTTGTTCCTCATTAGTACCTTCCATATTGCAAAGTTCAATATATGATATAGTTTCCTTGATACTTACGAAAATACCCTGCATTCCCCGATCATTTATATCACCTGACCATTTGCGAAACATATCATAGTCATAAGTGAGTGTCCTGTTAGAATCTATAAGATAGGCATAACTATGAGTGCAAATGTCCAAATAGAGCAGATGATTAAACATTTCTATGCGCCAGTTATAAAGTGTGCTCGTCTCCAGATACTTATATGTTGGTGCACATATTATGAAATTTGTATGCAGCAGAGAAAGTAATGTTTCTCTGATCGTAAATATTATATGAAAATAATTTTTTGATGTTTTAAAGTCTTCCTCGCCTATAAGAATGACGCAATAATCAGCTATTGTCAAGTTTTTAGTCTTTACATATATGTCCTTTAATAGTAGTTCAATACCAGAATTTGGCGCAATGTGATGATATATTTGAAAATTATTCGAAATCGTATCGTTAGCGATGTGTAGAATTTGGTTTTTATTATTACTACTGATTATAAATATTTTGTTTTTTGATGTTTCGTTCTTCTGCTTGAGTGTATCGCAACTAGCAGTATTATTAGGTAAATAAAACTGAGCACTATTATTAAAAGATTCCTTGCCGCTAAAGTTCACATCAGGTACTGGTTCTTCGGAATCCTGGTTGGTACTTAGATCTGAGACAGGAGTGCCGCGTATCACCAAACCATCGCTTTGTTTGAGGGTGTTAAGGAGACCAGATCCCATTTTGTTTGTTATGGTTTTTCCCTTTTTCTTCAGTTTCCTGCTAGATTCTGCTGACATAGTTTTTTTAGGGGTATCATCAGTTAATATTTTCTTGTAGGTGTTTATAGCATTATGGCAATCTTTAACTTTTTCCTTCAAGTCGCGGATCTCTGTGTTTAATTTAGTAATTTCTTCATGTGCACTAGATAGTTCGATCTTTAATTGACTAATTTCGCTCTTCAAATATAACATCTCAGAACGATCCAAAATAGATGCATTTGGAAGGCTACTGGAGGATTTAGGACTATCACCTCCAAAAAGTGTACTGTTTAAGACATCACGAACAGAAATATTTGAAATGTTTTCCTCTGAAAGACATAGTTTTCTGGGTTTTCGCTTTGTAATATTCCCAGAGTCCTGCTCATCCATTAAAACAACTGACTGCAATGTTGTAGGATTTGATTTTTGTTTCATATCTCTGAATTGCTTCTCATTTTTATTTTTTTCCAACTCTGGAGCCATATCGAAATTATAGAAATAAATAAATAGGTATCTCCGTAAACGCGCTTCGGTTTGCCAGTGATTAAAATCGGTGACAATCGATTAATCGATAAGAAACAGGCTTCATAAACGCGCTCCAGTCAGCGTGCACGCAGTGTCACGTCACACTGACAGTTGTCACTTGTCAGCTTGCTGTGACTGAACAGCTGACTACTTTTACCCTTTATTTGTTTACTTAAATTGTGAAAACTTTCTGTTAGTTCAAAAATTCTCTTTGTGTGCGTGAGATTCAAACTTAAAACTGTTCGGTTGAAAGTATTTTTAGTTAATTATATCCGAAGAACAGCTTACCACAATTAGTTTTCAATCTTCATCAGTGTCCACGTTACAGTGCCAGTGTTTTTCAGTATATTCACGTGAGATTCTGCTTGTTTTCACTAATTTTTCGAATTAAATTACACCGGAGCAAAATATACACATGTTATGCTACAGAACGTCGCATACCCATTAGAATTTACAAATATATTTTTTCAATATTTTTTTTACTTTATTATATACTACCTAAGTTGGGATATACTTATTATTGAGAGGGTAATGGACACACTCGTGCCACAGGACGTATGTGTAAGTACCAGCTTTAGTTTTTACTTTTACAACTCGGGTGATGCCATCATTGCCAGGGTAAGGTAAGTCTCCTCAACCACAACAAGGAGCCAACAAAGAAGTAGAAGTTTGTATTTTTTTTTTTGATTAAACGCTCTATCTCACTGTCCAAAATCTAAAAGTTAAAACCAATTAGCCAATTTAATTTTGTCTAGATAAGAAAACTTGCTACTTAAAAACAATTAAAAATTCATTCTGCGTGTATTTACATTTCTAATTTCACAACTAAAACTACCTCTTAGTTTCGAATGAGTTTCTAGCAGCTGTATTTAAATTACCTCATAAAATTGAGCATTTCTAGAGCATCGCAATTACGAATTTGCATGTTTTTAAGTTCCCAACTTAAATTAAGCCACCCACTATCGGGCTAAGTTTGTTCGGTAATGAGAAAATTAGGTAGGGCGAGTTGAATAATTATTTTGGTTCTTAGCAAGAGCTTGGTGACAGTGAAACATATAGAGTGGAAATGACTTTTTCATTTGCTTAAAAACAATTTCGTTCTAGTACTGAGGCCGCAAACTGTATTTTCTAACGCGCGGGCGCTTGTTATCGCTTTCACTATTTATTTTTGTCAAACGGTAGGTATAAGATGGTGACAGAAGAGATAGCAAGCGCGCGCGCGTTAGATAAATTTAGCCTATGGACGCCAACGGGCAGTAGGGTGGGTAGCAATGCGTAAAGAAAACGCTCGCTGCACCGCGTGGCACCGCTGTCCACTGGCGTCTACTTAGTTCGCGGGCTGAAACGATCGCTGCACTCTGATTGGCAGTCCAAGTTCTATGAGCATGAGACAAAGATTGGTTAAGGCCACGGAAACGAAGTCAACGGGCTGCGGAGCGGGCAGTGGCGCGACGAGTGTTTTTTTCTGTTTATTGCGTGTGCTGCCTGATAACCACTCTGATAAAAAAAAAAAAAAAAAAAAAAAAATATATCACGGGACAATTCACACCAATTGACCTAGTCCCAAAGTAAGCTTAGCAAAGCTTGTGTTATGGGTACTAGGCAATGGATAAACATACTTTATATAGATAGATACATACTTAAATACATATTAAACACCCAAGACCCGAGAATAAACATTCGTATTTTTCATACCAATATCTGCCCCGACACGGGAATCGAACCCGGGACCTCAAGCTTCATAGTCAGGGTCTCTAACCACTAGGCCATCTGGTCGTCTCAATCACGCATGATATGATGGCGAGCGTCACGATCACGCAATATACTTACTACACAGTGCACGGGTTTGCCGTTTCGCTGCCCGCTAACTTCGTGTCTGCGACCTAACATAATTATAGGTTGTTACTAACGATAATCAGTATTCAACGTTTGTGTGACTTGCTGTCAATCTTTTATAAGTATACTAGAAGAGAACCCGTTAAGGGATGACTTCATCTGTGTTATTTTTTCTTTGTTACACAACCTATAAATTTATGTTATGTTTACAATGCAGAGTTACACATAGACAACAATGTACGTAATCTTCAAAGACATAGCGTAAACTATAAATTATGGCAAGTCTAACTTATTTAACAGATTTCTGTAAAGTTAGAGCAAGTTAACGGAGCTCTGTGTACCGTCCACAAGCATCAAACGTTATAGAACGTGTTAGGAACTTTCCTCATATCGTGTTTCATAGAAAATTAGTATGATAAATTTGCTGCCACTCTGTTTGCATGGTCATGCAGAATTATAGTATGCGAGCTCAAATCAGTCGGGAATAGTTACATTAATTGGCTTCTTGAACTTCTGATTAGTTTCAGACGGCGCATTTTGATTATAGTACCTACAGGTGAATTATTCTAGTTTAGGTTTTGAATTAAATGCTCTAATTACGTTAATACGTTTCAATGATGGTGATATAATGAAAATTAGTTTATAATTATTTAGTTAAAGTTAGATTTAGTTAAGTTTTAGACGACCAAATGGCCTAGTGGTGAGAAGTCGGTGTAGACATTTGTATTAAAATACGAATAGGTATTTGTTCTCGAGTGAGAAAGATGTGAGTAAATTTTGAAATAATATTCCAAAAAAATCTTCTGTCAAACTACTAAACATTCTTGAATAATTTTAAGACACTGTGTTTAATTTTAATTTGATTTAAATTTCACAGAATTTTTCTCTAGTTCATTTTCAGAATATAGACAAAAAAAAGCTTTATTTATATGTTGAGTTCCCTAATTGTGTTGATAAATATCTAACTTCAATATGTCCACAATAAATAACATGGAGATATATAAGGATCATATCTCTCCATTGTCATTTAATTTTGCTGTAGACATATTGGAGTTTCAAATAAAACATCGTGCGTGCAGCTCCTCCGCGTGGAAGAAGTGAAACTTCGTAATGTGGAAATGAAAAAGGCACTTATACATCAATATGAACCTTATTGCCATAACTTAAAGAACTAAATTTACTTTGGCCTCTATGTGTTTAAATTACTCACTAGATGGCGCTTTTATCAAGTCAAACAACAAAACACACACAAAAAATGTACAAATTTGCACAGACAGTATGAGTTCTGCATCGCACTGTCGAAGTTTTTAACATCCGTTAGTATACATATATACAATACGAGATTACTTATCTATGGGCCTATGCAGCCTGATTTAAATGTTTATTATTATTATTATTACTTGCTTCGGCAGTACATATACTAATGCTTTCATACCCCCTCCATGGTAGCGTTAAACGTTTAACGCGACCTTGTTGGAAGTCGCATTAGAAGTTTCACTTCAAATTAAAAAAACTAAAAAACACGCTTTAAAAAAATAAAAAAAAAATTAATAAATTTCAATTCACTATTCTTATAGTGCAGTAAAAAATCTTAATAAGCAATTATTATATTGTTATATCCAGATCAAAATTTGTAAACAATTCTAAATATTGATAAAATAAATAATAATAGTTTAAAATATTTTATTGTAAAAAAAGCGTGGGGTGCATGGTGTCAATTGTCAAGGATTATCATTTTGATAACATCTTGAAGTGTTGAAGTGTCTGTATAATAACGCCACAATGTCCGTCCAACTTCAGGATCAGATGTCGAAGCCCATTCTATTGCAGCGGGGAGTCAGACAAGGAGATGTTATCTCTCCGAAACTGTTCACCGCTGCACTAGAGGATGCGTTTAAGATTCTGAACTGGAAAGGGCGTGGCATCAATGTAAATGGCGAATACTTCACTCACCTTCGATTTGCCGACGACGTGGTGCTTATGGCTGAGACCTTGGAGGACCTCAGTGCGATGCTCGCTGACCTCGGAAGTGTCTCCGAGAGAGTTGGTCTTAAATTGAACATGGACAAGACGAAGGTCATGTCGAACGCCCATGTTGTACCAACTCCCGTCGTAATCGGAGATACTTTGCTTGAAGTTGTTGACGACTATATCTATCTGGGACATACAATCCAATTGGGTAGGTGCAACTTCGAGAAAGAGGTCAATCGACGAATTAGACTCGGCTGGGCAGCGTTCGGGAAGCTCCGCAATATCTTGTCATCCGATATACCGCAGTGTCTCAAGTCAAAAGTCTTTGACCAGTGTGTGTTGCCAGTGATGACTTATGGCACTGAGACGTGGCCGCTAACGATGGGTCTTATAAGGAAGCTCAAGGTCACTCAGAGGGCGATGGAGAGGGCTATGCTTGGAGTTTCTCTGCGGGATCGCATTAGAAATGATGAAATCCGCGCGAGAACTAAAGTCACGGACATAGCTCGAAGAATCGCTAGACTTAAGTGGCAGTGGGCAGGGCACATCGCCCGTAGAACTGACGGCCGATGGGGCCGAAAGGTTCTCGAGTGGCGTCCGCGGACCGGAAGACGCAGTGTAGGTAGGCCTCCAACAAGATGGAGCGACGACCTGGTGAAGGTAGCGGGAACGCATTGGATGCGGATGGCACAGGGCCGATCTGTTTGGAGAGCCTTGGGGGAGGCCTATGTTCAGCAGTGGACGTCTTTCGGCTGAAATGATGATGAACATCTTAAAAAGCACCCCATGCTTTTTTACAATAAAATATTTTAAACTATTATTATTTATTTTATCAATATTTAGAATTGTTTACAAATTTTGATCTGGATATAACAATATAATAATTGCTTATTAAGATTATTTACTGCACTATAAGAATAGTGAATTGAAATTTATTAATTTTTTATTATTTTTAATTTTTTTAAAGAGTGTTTTTTAGTTTTTTTAAACTATTATTTATTTTCTATTTTTTAGTTGCATTTCTTTCACAGTGAGAGTTTCCATGTGCTAAAAAGAGACACAAAACGGTTTTTTGCTCGTCTTAAATAGAATCAGTCTATCTTATACTTGGTCTTTGGTGCGCGCGCACTGCTCTACACTACTAAACGTAAACCTCTTTCTTTCTAACTTTACCCCCCTCACCTACAACCCCCCAACCCCCCCAACCCCCTAAACCCAACCCCCCAACATCCCCCAACCCCCCAAACCCCTAACCCCAACCCCCACACCCTTACCCCCAACCCTCTAAACCCCCCTTACCCCCCTCCTCATTTTCCAAACCACCAACCACCTAAACCCAACCCCCCTAACCCCGGACCCCCACCCCATTTCTTCAAACTTCCCCCAAACCCCTAACTCCATCCCCCCTCAACCCCCAACCCCAACCCCCTAAAACCCCAACCCGAACCCCCCTAACCCCCTCCCTATTTCCCACAACCCCCCAACCTCCCTAACCCGCAAACCCCCCAAAACCCCACACCCTTAACCCCAACCCCCCTAAACCCCCTTCCCTCCCATTTACCCCCAACCTCCCCCCCACCCCTACACCTACCCCCCTTCCAGCTCCATCATCAAACTCTTGTTACCATCTAGGCCTCTTACCCCCTCCCTATTTCCCACAACCCCCAAAATCCCTAACCCCCGAACCCCCCAACACCCCCACCCTATTTCCCCCAAACCCCCCCACCCCCCATTCCCCCCCACCCCGCCACCTACCCCCCTTCTAGCTCCATCATCAGACCCTTGTTACCATCTAGGATCAAAGTACTCGTCAAGACAAATCAAACGAGCCCAAACTCGACGGGGTTGTGTAGTCTTATTGTTGAGTGCCTTTGGCCATCTTCCAGCTCCATCATCAGACCCTGGTTACCATCTAGGATCAAAGTGCTCGTCAAGACGAATCAAACGAGCCCAAACTCGACGGGCTCGTGTCGTTTTATTGTGGAGTGCCTTTGGCCATCTTCCAGCTCCATCATCAGATCCTGGTTACCATCTGAGATCAAAGTGCTCGTCAAGACGAATCAAACGAGCCCAAACTCGACGGGATTGTGTTGTTTTATAACATAGTTCCTATGGCCACCATCCAGCTCCATCATCAGATCAACTCCATGTTACAATAATATTGCATTGTCATCCAATTTACACATATGTGCAAAATTTCAGCTCAATCGGAAACCGGTAAGTGGGTCAAAATCGCGCCCTAAGGAGTCGGTTACAAACATACAAACATACAGGTGAAGCTAATAATATAATAATAATAATAATAAAAGCGTGTAAAAACTATGACTGTTGTAATTATTGTACGATCCTCTAATGATATTAATGAACAAAAACATTACGAAATTGAATTAATCCTGAAATATACTTCACTAACAACTAACACCCTAGGATTTATTGGAACCTAAAATATTAGATAAAGCCCGACAAGATCCCAAGTAAACATTGAGAATCCTAACTGTGCGGAGCCAACCAAATAGAAATAATTATGCCAACTTGTAGGTAGGTAGGTAGGTATTATAACATTACCATATTGTTAGAGTTGGTATTGTTTTAACTGTACGTGATTCTGTTATCCAGTGGTAAAGTTTGATATGAAAGGATTAGGATTTTCCTTTGTAACGGGATTATTTTAGAATAAATAGTCAAACGTGTTGGATGCGGGTGACGTAGGACCAGTCTGTTTGACGAACCCTGGGGAATGTCTATGTTTAGCAATTAACGTCTTTCAACTGAAACGATGATAATAGACAAACTTGTATTAGGTATATCTTCGGATGCAAACTTTTGCAGTTATCGTACAGTTATGGAATGAAAAGACGCGTCGCCTTAAAGGCGACTTTTGCTTGTAGACAAGTTGGAGAAGTCAAGGGAAAATTGCAATGATGATATTGAATATGTTGTCATAAATTTAGTTTTAATCACCGTGTAGGTTTTACCACTTCGTTTATCAGAGTATAATGGCACGTCAAACTATTTAAGATATATTTGAGAGGGAAGGGACGGATGCGCACTCAGACTTAGGTTATATGTAAGTTAAAGTAAAAACCTGCATGCATAATAAATCATGATTTATATAATAAACTAGCTGTTGCCCGCGACTCCGTCCGCGGAGAATAGTATTGGTTTGTAGTACATGCTATGTATCAGAGATGGCGCTGTATATTGGTTTGTAGTACATGCTATGTATCACAGATGGCGCTGTATGTGAAAAAAGATTTTCCCGCTTTTCTGTTGAAATTTTTCCTGAATTTTCTTTGCTATAAACCTCACGGAGCCCGAGACCTTTCCAACGAATGCAAAACCGTGGAAATCGGTTCGTGCGTTCTGGAGTTATAGCGTCAGGAAGGAAAACCCGACTTATTTTTATATAGTAGATTTACTATCTACTCGTAGTGTATACTTAATTACGCGTGAGCAACTCAGTCTTTCGATAACCGAGGCCACGCAAAATCCTTAAAATTAGGATTAAGGACTCGTTTTGCATGTATTTGAAATGTTCTTTGTTCTTTGATTGAAATCAACAGTTTAAATTTTTTTTTTATTTAGTAAAAAGGTTTTTGCTCAACTATTATTCACAGTAACCAATGTTTGGTTCGACTAAATTTTAACTCTGTTATAAAACAGCATGAATTTCTGTTCAACAGTCTGCACGTCTGGTGTGTTATATAGTTTACCAAGGTAACACATGCTTGGAAAGTGATAAATAAAATTGACATAATATGTAGTTGAAAACTGACAAAACCATTTCGTTTCGCGATTGTACAAACAATACAATACAATACAATAACTCTTCATTGTACACCGCATTGTAAACAGATTGAAGCAATAATAATACATATACTAATAAAATTTAGATGATAAGCAATGGCTGGCTTTCCTGCTACAGAACAATCTTCCAGGACACCTTTGAAAAGAGGAAGAAGATAGAAGCAGATTTAACCAGGTGGTGCAATTACCAATCATAGGTCACTCACCTCACAATGGCCTCTATTTTCATTTGTGCTTTGAACATTACGAAAAACTAAGAGTAGGTGCATTTATAACAGAAAAAAAATCACTAAGACATAAAAAAGGAGTCTCTTTGAGCAAGGATCCGAGGATGCTGGCGGCGTTCCCTCTTTGAATAGTGTAACGGAACCTCCCCCCCCCCCTGTTTAAAATCCCCCGCATACCTAGCTATCCTACACGTATATATATATATTGTTCCTATCGCGCTAGAAACTCTGAGAAAAAAGCTGATTTAAACTACTGAAATAAATACTGAAATATTGCACTAAATATTTAACTAAATATCCATCTTATTAAAGCTATCAGGCTCTAAAGCTCTGAACCAAATAAATAATGAATTTATATACTGAAATCTATGCAGCGTAGAAACCTAGGATTATTTCTATTGGACGTGATACGTGATATGGCCATGTGATCGTCTAGTACCTAAGAGAACCCTTCGTTGTGTCCGTGCCTAAGTAACCCTTGGAACGTTTAGTGAGGAATAAAGATCGGACTACCTATAAATATTTATTATACAGCGGCTAGTAACTCTGTGCTAATTTTATATGGAGAAAAAAGGTTGATATTGAATCGCATGAGAGAAGGCAGCCAGTTATAGAGTTTTATCTATGTACTAGGGTGGGTAAATAAGTCTTAAAAATAGATTATAGCCTAGACAAGTAAATCAAGTGTGTTTAGAGTAGATATTATGTTTCACCTAAGACTCCAGGCTATTAAGTAGATTCGTAGACAGAAGGATGGTATTCTAACTTAATAATATTCTATCTTTTATGGTAATGAAGATAAATGGTTGCCCATATTTGATTCAGGTTATAGATAACTTAAGTAGTTTTGAAGAAGAGGTAAAGATAGTTAAATGTAAGAGGTAGTTTCAGGTTTATAAGGTCATTGGTCAATAGTCTGTGTCATGTATTTGTAGGCAAGGAATTTTATATTGCGGCTATGTTTGAGAGCCCCGCCCCGCTCTCAAAAGTGGTTTTCGACTCCGTACTAGGGCTCAATCCTCCTCCGCATGAACTCTGATGGAGTATACTACCTTTTCCTTGCAGGTAATTAGAATATTACATTATAATATTGTATATTAAAAGAGGGCAATCAAAGGGAATGTCAGTTACAGCCCGCGGCCGTCCCTGGGTCAATCCTGTGATCATAATGCTCCTGCATTAGCAAACCAACTCAGCGGCAATTGTAGGCTTCTTTGGTTTATCATAATGACTAAAGAGTAGCTACCGGGTCCCCTGGTACCGGCATACCACTAACTTGCTTCTGCCTTAGTTTTAGTCAGAGTGACTTCCACCGTCAGTTAATAAAGACAAGCACTTGGTACAACTTTCACCGTCAAATTTAGTTGGTATAACTAGCCACTACAGGACCAAACAACCCAAGGTTGCTTTACCAGGGACGACCACCGACCTCAATGGAGATTCTACTTTTTTCAACAAATAAGTATTATTCATGGTGAGCCACTGATTTCATTTTGTCTCACTCAATTGCTTCTACTAGAGTTTGTAACGTAGGACATATGGATGAAAATAAACTCCGAAATCTTTCATCCGTCGGTAAGTACTTAAGTCTGTCAAAGTAAGTATTAGTCAGTAAGGTCATTGAAGTCTCAGACTTCAATATATAAGTCAGATAGTATAACCCTCGCCTCCAACATCAAACAGTATATCGATGAGCAGTAATATTTAGTTAATAGTAACTTTATTCAAAAAGTGGAAGTGCTCTAAGTGTAAGCAGCCCAGGAAGCCGATAACACCGTCGTCTGCGCACACCTCACCGGTTATCTTAAACGATCACGCTAATAATAATTACGACAATAACTTACCTTCAATTGTCAGTATTGATACCGGTGCTCTGTTGGCCAACATGAATGGGAAATTTCAACAACTTTCCGAAGACATGGCTGGGCTCGGGATTGGCTTCAATGAGAGACTCGACAGTTTGTCTGAGTCGCTACAATCATTGTTGAGTCGATTTCATGATATTGAGCGGACAGTCCTGTCAGTTCAGGCGGAGGTAGCCGCGGTTGCGGAGAGGAACGCGGTGCTCCAAACAGAGATGGCTACGATTGCACAGGAGAACATGTCTCTTCGCAGGCAACTAGATTTGCTGAATAATAATTTCGATGATCAGGAGCAGAGGTCTCGGCAGTGTAATATAGAAATACAGAATCTGCCGGACAGGAAGTCTGAAAATCTTACTCATCTGGCCTTGGCTATAGGACAGATACTGAACGTCCCCATCACGACCGAATCCATTAGGACAGTGCACCGTGTTGCTCACAATGTGAAATCCGACCGCCCAAAGAACGTGGTCGTGGAGCTGAGTTCTCGCCGCCTGAGGGACGATGTGATAGCCGCGGCTCGCGCTCGGCGCGGTTTGAACGTCGGCCAAGTATTGGAAGCTGCGGTCGGGACGGATCTGAGCCATTTTGATGAGCGGGCGGCCTCGCGTCCCATCTTTATAAATGAGCACCTTACCCTAAGAAATAAAATTCTCTACGCAAAAACGCGGAAGGTAGCCGAGAATAAGGGGTACAGGTTCGTGTGGGTCAAAAACGCGGCGATTCTCGTCCGGAAGGAAGATAGGTCCAAAGTGAAACGGATCCGCAACGAATCCGACCTGACGGGGATGTGATGTTTTCGTGGACATTCTCTTGGTATAATACACCCGGCTGTTGATTTACGGTATACTATGATATCTTTTGTTCTTTCTGGTTATGATTCGTGTTACATTGTGTCACGTCATGTCATAGTAATAATATGCACACTGCTAGGCTTAGTAAATTTATATACTTGCTATCTACCGTACTTGCACTTAAATCTGTATATAGGGAATTTTAGGAATATACTAATAGTTTTATATATTAGTAAATATTTTAGACATGTACTTGTTCCAAGTTTCAACGCACATTTAATTAACTATCTTTTTACCCGACTGCAAGGAAAGGGTTGTGTTTTTCTTAGCTTATTTTGTCACTTCTCAAGATATAATAAGTTTAATATTCTTCATTGTCTTTTGACTATTATTGTGAAGTTTCATGGATAGGATAAAAAATAAAATAAAGTTTTACTATCAGAATTGCGGTGGTCTTAAGACAAAAGTTTTGAGTGTGCGTTTAAACTTGTTGTTATGCGACTATGACGTCATAGTATTAACCGAAACATGGCTTAGGCCAGAGTTTAATAATTCGGAGCTGTTCGACGCGAGGTACAATGTCTTTCGGCGAGATAGGGATTTAGTGGGCACGGCGAAGAGGGACGGCGGCGGGGTGCTTATAGCGATTAAAAACTCATTACATGCTACGCGCAAGTATGAATGGGAATCTGCAATCATTGAGGAAATTTTTGTGGAGCTCACTATCTGTAAACATGTTGTAATAATTAATGGCGTCTATATCCCTCCAAAGTCCAATCTATGTATCTATGAGCAGTATTGTAGTAAAATCGAAGACCTGTTTTTGAGGCAACAAGCGGATTTCTGTCTGGTGGGCGACTTTAATATTCCTGATATCGACTGGACGCATAACGCGAATACAGGATTCCTCACACCAGCAGATAGTGTTGTATGCATGAGTGGTAGACTCGTATTGGGTGCGACTAATTTGTTGGGACTCAAACAATATAATAAATTTCGTAATATTAATGACAGAATATTAGATTTAATTTTTTGCAACCGTGTGTGTGATGTAACCTACCCGGATGTTGAACTTACAAATGTCGATAGACATCACCCAGCTGTTCAGTTTTCCCTAGACCTTGACATAGCACAACAAATCACGCCGAATAAATTACCTAAACATGACTTTCGGAAGGCCGATTATTCAGTTATTTCAGTTGAGTTAAACAAGGTTAACTGGAAGGCTGAACTTCTAAACCTAAATCCTAATGATGCGGTTGATCGCTTTTATGATGTTGTGTACAGTGTGATTAATAAATATATACCCATTAAACATATTAAAAACCCCAAATATCCTAAATGGTTTTCTCCAGCACTTATAAGCACTTTAAATAGAAAAACCAAATTATGGCGTCGCTGGAAAACTTATGGTTCTTTAGCTGATTACCGGGAGTATGCATTGCTTCGCACACGCGCTAAATTACTGATAGGGCAATGCTTTGATAGTTACACTCAAAATATTGAGGGGTCAATTGAGCGGAACATTAAGGCCTTCTGGTCATACACATCGTCTCTTAAAAATAGTAGCTCTGGCTATCCGGCGACAATGTTTTATGAGGGAAGGGCCTCCTCCACGCCTAATGATATTGCTGATATGTTTTCTGAATTCTTCCAGTCTGTATTTGAGCCCGGGGAAGCAGTGGGTGTCTCCGATATTGGGTATGATGTCTCTCCCGATGGTGCACCGAACCTTTCTAATATGTCCATTGGTAAATTAAAAATCCTGAAAAAACTTAAATCTGTTGATATTAATAAAGGAACGGGACCGGATGGAATTGGCCCGATTTTTGTTAGAAATACTGCCGAGGCATTGTGCTGTCCACTTCACATTATTTTCAATAAATGTCTGTTGGAGGGCACCTTTCCGTTGCAGTGGAAAATATCACATGTCACTCCAATACACAAATCTGGGCCACGTGCACAAGTCGTAAATTACCGACCAATTTCAGTGCAATCTTGCATTCCTAAAGTTTTTGAGAGTTTGATTCACGATCTTATCTACCCAGCACTTGAATCCTCAATATTGCCGGAGCAGCATGGGTTTATGAAAAGTAGATCCACTTTAACTAATTTATTATCCTATACCAATTATTTATTTGAAGCAATGGACAAAAAAGAACAAGTAGACGTAATATTTACCGATTTTAGAAAGGCCTTTGATAAGGTGGACCATGTAATGCTTTTAAAGAAATTGGCTTTTAACGGCATTCGTGGCAATCTGCTCCGCTGGTTCTCATCGTACCTTACTAATAGGACACAAACCGTTGTTATCAATGGGTTCAAATCTATCCCTACTAATGTCACATCTGGTGTAATTCAGGGATCCATTTTGGGTCCATTATTGTATACATTGTATATCAATGATATCAAATCATGCTTCAGAAATTGTAACTTTCTTTTGTTCGCGGACGATTTAAAAATATTTAAAACGATCACCTCTGAGGAGGACTGCAAAAATGTTCAAGATGATATTAACTTGTTTTTGGACTATTGTTCAATAAATAAGCTGCAACTTGCAGGTGATAAATGTATGCAAATTTCCTTTACAAAAAATAAAACAAAAATGATAAATTCATTATATAGAATCGGTACATCACCAATCAAAAAAGTATTAAAGGTACGTGATTTGGGGATTCTTTATGACGATAAATTACATTTTACAGCCCATGTTGACCGTATTATCTCCAAAGCATATCAAATGTCGGGGTTTGTCTTGCGTACTGCTAAGGTTTTTAAAAGGAGTGCGACGTACTTGCTACTATACAAAGCCCTTGTGAGACCGCATTTAGAATATGTAACGGTGATTTGGAATCCACTTTACGAAAAGTATTCAAAATCAATTGAAATGGTCCAAAAAAAGTTCTTAAGGGCAATGCACTGGCGGCTTTCAAGGTCAAAAGAATCTTATAGGGGTCTGCTTAAGCGATATAAAATTCCATCGTTAGAAACTAGACGTAAGAGCTTTGATATTATGACCCTGTATAACATCTGCAGAGGTCACTACAACAGTGCAGAGCTCCTTGAGAGCATTCGATACAGGGTCCCCCGGGTATGTTCGCGCTCCCGTGCCTCTTTCGCTGTCCCGCTCTCGCGTACCAACGCCGGCGTTCGCGCACCCTTGCGACGAATATGCACCTTGTATAACCAGGCTTGTGTTTCGGTTGATATTTTTAATGAGTCAAGGTCCCAATTTAAATGTAAAACGTTAAAGTGCTTTGTCGACTAGTTTTGTAATACTAGGTGAGTTGATATGACTTGTGTAGTTACTTATATAAGTAGATGTGGAACGGTTATGTTCTAATTTGTATGTGGAAGAAATGTGTCTGCCTACTTATTTAGGAATAGCTGCTTGTTGAAGCGATATTATTGGATATATGAATAGATATTAATGTTTAGGTATTAACAGAGGTACTAATGTGCTCAATAGGTGAGTTGTTGTTGTGAGTGGGCGGATACCTTTTTTTTTTTTTTTTTTTTTTTGCTACTCTGTTTCGCTTCGTCTGGGTTGCTTACCGGGAACTATGACCGGTTTAGTTTATTTTTTTTAGTGTCACGTAATGTGGTTAAAATTATCATACATGTGTCTTAGTGAGACCTGCTAAGGGAGTAAGTGCATGTTAATTAGTAGTTATTTATCTGTATTATCTTCTGTACACTTATTTCTGTTTGTTCTCCAAATAAATAAATAAATAAAATAAAGTATTAAATATGTTAGATGGCATATCTCAGCCCCCCCCCCCAACATATTATAGTATAATGAAGAACTGTAGATAGTTAATGATAATAATAATAAGTATATCAGGTGGCATATTCCAGCCCTCCAACACACTACAGTATAATGAAGAACTGAAGATAGTTAATGGTAATAATAATAAGTATGTCAGGTGGCATATTCCAGCCCTCCAACACACTACAGTATAATGAAGAACTGAAGATAGTTAATGATAATAACACCTAGCCCCGATGAACCTATCCTAACAGCTAAACTATCCATCTATTCTACACGAGATTGAAAAGCTAGGAATCCGGATTCCACATTTACAACTACCGCGGGGCCCCTCTCCAACTGATAAGAGAGGGCCTATCCTAAGCTAATGCCTACGTTGAGTGGGTTGGCTCAAGACCTACTTTCTATACCCGTGTACTACTGGTACCCTTCTGAGGGGATTGGGATAGAAGAATACCAGTGTGTAATATATATATAAATAGATAAGCGGACTAGGTAGATGATGAGGTTGAAACACCGGTTATGGCGCTCCAAACCCTTCAACACCCAGGGAGAACTTAGGTCCGACTCTTGAGTTATAATACAGACCCCCACCCTTCTCCAAGAGGTGGTACCCTAACCTTAAACGCCTCCGAGAAGAGCTAGACTACAGTTACCACCGCTAGGTTGACCGCCTATCACTTCTCAGAGGTCAGCTCTTACTTAGCTGAGGTCTAGATGGCTCTCCAAAGCACTAGTATAACACTCCCAGACATAGACCCCACCAAATCCCACTAAACTCCATTTTAGCTATCAAACTACCGTGAAATCTCCCAACAGTGAATATACTATAACCATGTGTGGCGATAGATACCCAGAGCCAGGCAATCACACGGAAAACCCCCCCATTAATTAACACAAGGAATAAACCAATACATAGTAAAAGTAAAACACGGCCCCGTCACGCCCCACTAAACTTCAATTTAACTATCCAATCACTATGTAATCTCCCAACAGTGAGTATTCTATAACCATGTTCGGCGATAGATACCCAGAGCCAGGCAATCACACAGAGAACCCCCCCCATTAATTGACACAAGAAATAAATCAGCACATAATAAAGGTATAACACAGCAAAATCACAATAAAAATGAGAACGTAATAACCCAAGGAGAACCTTACCAGACCCGTAGTCAAATGCGAAAAAAGTCCCACATCTTCTGCGCGCGCGCTTTTATAGCCTCGCCTCGACGGTACCCACCGAACACACTTTGTCATAGTATAACAATTGATCCAGTAGCGTGTCTCGGCAGCGTCATTATCATCATCATAATCTTTAACACTAAATTAAGATTAGGGGGTGAGATTTGTAATTATGATATGACATATATATATATATATATATATATATATATATATATATATGTATATAAATGATCCACCGAACCCAACATACGCGCATAACTTTTGATCGACTGCACCCAGATTAGATTGTCCCTCTAAATAGACCACAAAACGTATTATGTCTTTGAACGGTTTTATTTCGTTTCTTAGCTACGTATATTTGCTACCTACAAATTAGCTACGGAGAAGTATTTGCGCCTCTTCTGGGATGTGCGAAGGGTTTTATGGTTTCATTAATAGCGTAGAAATCCTCATTCTAGTAAATAACTTCATTAGATGCGTTTTTACATGTCTCGATTCAAATTAAAACTGACATTGACACGAAACACAATACCTATAAAAAAAAAGGTTACACTACAAACCTGTAGCATATCAATTGCCACCGTACGCAATAAATGTGTGACCCCGCGCCGACCGAACGTAAATATCCGCGTATCAAGCCAGATCGATGCTAGCCGAGCTATGCTGAGAATTCGTGGCACATAGGTACTTCTCGCGTTCCGGCCGTTAGTATGAAGCTAATCTACTGGTCATTCACTATGCCCCAGATCTATCGGCATGAAAACTGCTTGAGAACCCCGTATCTCACGCGCAGGCTACCCGCCAGACAGTGTTGGTGGTACAGAATTCATTTCTAAATCTCCGGGGTCTTTATGACGTTCACATAAGGTGCAGTATTGCCTAACCCGACTCGCAGGTAAGTTGGTCAGCCCGTGCATCGTGCTCCTATTTGAACATTTTAGCAATTAAAATATTTTAACATCATCATCATCATCCCAGCCGAGACCCCCCCTAATACCGAACATAGGCATAAACTGAGTTCATCTATATGAAACTGGCTGTACTAGTATATAAAAAGGGACTGTTAAACTCAGATCCGATTAATACAACTAGGTGAAATCAAATAATCCAACGAATCATAAAGTAGTAGCTTGAGTCCTTACCAAGGTACATATATAAATACCAATAAAATAGTTCAACGAATCATGAGGTAAAAGCTTAGGTCCTTACCAAGGTACATAAGAATACCAATTAAATAATCCAACGAATTATAAGGTAATAGCTTGGGTCCTTACCAAGGTACATATAAATACCAATAAAATAATTCAACGAATTATAAGGTAATAGCTTGGGTCCCTACCAAGGTACATATATATACCTTAATACATATAATTAATGCTTTTTTCCCTAGACCATTTTACGGGTCTGAAAATATTATATATAAACATATATTTGTGAATAAGACGGTTTTCAGAATCTGAACCGTCACAATAGCTAAGTTAATTCTTTACGTTACGTAAATATAAATAAATAAATAAAATAATAAATATTAGGGGACAATCTTACACAAATCAACCTAGTCCCAAACTAAGCAAAGCTTGTACTATGGGTACTAGACGACGATAAACATACTTATATAGATAAATACATACTTAAATACATAGAAAACATCCATAACTCAGGAACAAATATTCATGCTCATCACACAAATACATGCCCTTACCGGGATTTGAACCCAGGACCTCTTGTTTCGTAGGCAGGGTCACTACCAACTAGGCTAAAGCGGTCGTTATGACTCTTAATTGACCCTTGTCTCACCTGATGAAAAGTGCAGATGAGGCCATAGATGTGTCTCACTAGTTCAGTAACAGCCTATTCACTCTAGCTTTGAAAAGCCCTAGCCTGTATTGTATGGAAATACAGACGAAGGAATAAATTCTATTACTTAACCAGTTCACCGTAGTTTTATTTGCCCCATTAACTAGCATCATTACAGAATATAGTATGCACCGTAACGCTGCTATTCAATAGTGAAAATTAAACTACAGCAGCAGTTCCTATCTACCTACCTCCTAAAAGTAACTACACATAAAATAGCCTTATTTCATTCCATACATAATTTGCCTCAATCTATCCTAGAAACGTCACAAGGATTTAAAAATAACTTAGATATCCCTTCATTTTGTTTGCCCTACTTTACAAAACGCCTCAAAAAATTGTCACACGAATACATATGCTAAACAGACATAAGACACAAGTGGGTTAATGTGAACAGGACTAATTCGTTCTGGTTTAATTTCCGGTTGTATGACATGCAAAAATTCGTGGAAATACGCAGCGGAAATGTACATGATACGAGTTTCGTGGCTTGTTTGACAAAGAAATAGTAATATAACATGCTGACAGACTCAATTTCGTTTTTTTTAGCATAAGAAAGAAGATAAGCGATCTTTTGGGCGTGTCTTTTTATTGAATCAAGTCAAGTTTTTAAGGAGATTTGATTAATTTTATGTACCCATTGACGGTATCACGGGAGGAGTTGCGGCGAGACAGCAACATTTATGTTATTAATAAACCTATTTTTCAAGTCTCTCAGGCATCGTATCCTCTTAAGTGAACCCTAAAGATATTTCTTTTTGTTGCAGGGCGCCTGCGCTGCGGGTAGGATGCGGCGGCATGCACCGCACCCTGCTGCTAATGGCGGCGGTACTAACCAGGGCCATTGCACCACAGACTAACGCCACAGGTAAATGTGTAAAGCTCCAAACGCACAGACAGCGGACGACGGACGGTGACGGTTGTAATATTCTAACTTGTATGAACTAGTTCGCGGTGGTACCGCACAACCGTTCATACAAGTTAGAATAATACAACCATGACCGCCACCGCACCGCTACGCCTGTCTGTGCGTTTGGATTCCCGCTCTAAATCCTACCCACTGTTGTGTGCACACCCGTGCGCACAGGACGCTCGACGGGTTAAGACTACCTGGATGTCCGCGACTTAGTTTGGGGCATCATCATTGGCCACGTCATCTATTGCAGATGATGCAGCATCGGGTAAAATTAGTTGTGGGAAAGCTGATTGCAACGTCTGCGATGACTGAAGAGTCATATACCGAGTGGCATCTTTTGCCACAGCAAACACAAACATGACGAGAGTCCAGTGGAGGAGGTCCGGCAGCACGGAGTCTTTTCTGAAATGAAATGAAATTTATTTATTCTGCTTTAGACATGGTTGTTTAGTTAGATATCGCACGTTAAATCCAATACCGGCACTATCCAAAATTGTATATTTGTTCAGGAGAGACAATAATAGATTTTTGATGAATAAGATTAGTTACAGCGAACTCATTATGTACACGTTATGCTAAATATTATTTTTATCTTAAGGATTAATGGTTGATTGTCTATTTTATGTATCAAAATGAAACATTCTACATTTCTTAGATATTTTTATTAAATAAACAAAATTTTTGTGACATTCTTGCACTTAACATTTTTCATTTAATGCTAAAACTGTTACTGACTCGACAAAAATATATGAATAATCGAATTTTTTTTTGTAGCTTACGTTATTATAGCAATTTTTATCTAAAATATAAAAATCTCGTATCACGGTCTTTGTTATCGAACTCCTCCGAAAAGGCTTGACCGATTTTTATGAAACTTTTTTCTCCATGTTCGGTAGGTCTGAGAATAGGTCGTAGGCTATTTTTATACCCCTATTCTTCGCAGACGGAGTCACGGGCAGCAGCTAGTCATTAAATAAAAAGAAAACAATAAGTTATCTAGTAAAAACCACTTAAAAATCTAATAGATTCTGCACTTAGAAGTACTTTAACAAAAAATATTTAAGTTCGTATTTGACAAAGGCTGTTCGAAAAAGCAATTCCACGATCCAAAACATTGGAAGCCGAAGATGAAGAAGAGGAAGAAGTAGAGCTAGAACTCGAAGAACTAACTAACTGACTTAGCTTGTGAGTATTGGAAGTCGAAGCATTGCGTGCGTTTCTGTTAGAAGTGAACTTGAAAACGTACAGGCATGATCTTGTTTTTTTTTAGTTCCGGATTAGTAATTGCATTTATATCTTGGAAAGTGTTAAAACTGAGAGAAAGGGATAAGCTGTTGGAAGTGTTGGAGCGTTAGCTTGAAGAGCTAACCGATCTTCGTCGTTTTGCATTCGCATTAATGTGCATTTCCGGAAGCGGTTGCGATATTGTAGAATTGGAAAAAATCATTCCAATTAAACTCGGATACCCTTGTTGAAACCTACGAATGTTCTTTGTTTTGTCGACTTTCTTGTGCTAGTTTCAATATTTTACTAGCTCTGGACATGCTTGATCCTTTAACAAAGAAAATAAAGCTTTTTTTTAACACTGAAAAACCATAATGTCATAAAACATTAGTTTTAAAACTATTAATAAAAAGAAAAAAACTCCATGAACTCAAAATTGTTAATAATGAATAACTAATAACAAAATAAAGATAACTATTTTGTCTTTTTAGGAATAAGATTAATAACTTTCGCTTTTTTTCATTTTAAATTAACTGCAACAATGTATTTATTCGGGAATCGTCACTCATATTTTGGTATTTAGTTTTTATTTAAATAACCGCAAGAGTGCTCCTTTCCGTTACCTGTCCATATTACAATTAATTACACTATGAAACTATATAGATGAATAAGCTACAAAATGACATTAAGACCAAAATGACAATATTCTATCAAAAAACTCACAAAACTCACCTTTTGCTTCTATGGCACACCGTCATTAAGCACAATATGGCACTGTTCCACTTATAAATTTTACTAAATATCGCTGAGTGAAACCAACTTTAAACACAAAGTGACACTGTTCCTGTTATTATTTTCCTAATTGCCGCAAGTGACGTGTTGTTACCAGCATAAGGACAGCCTTGAACTACAAGCGTTGATCAATTTTGCGAAATGTCCTTTGGGTACCTACGCCATCTGGCGGAACCGATGCGTATTAGAGTGTTTCGTTCAAATGACAGTGTAGCTTTTCACAAGTGTCGTAAGATGGTGTGAAAAACAAAAAAAAATGCATTTTTTGTATAGTGACGGTATTGGATTTAACGTGCGATATGTTGTAGAGGAGTGTTACAGTGCCGTGACATGTCTAGCCAGTTACATTGACATGCAAAAATACTTATTCTATTTATAAGCCTATATGCCTAAGCTTCTATCCCTGTCATGCTTCTCTACACCTGCTTTGAGATCTCGACGCCACTCTGGTCTTATGCCACCATGGTACTCTTAATTGTGAGGATTGAATCCTTATTGAAGCAGAAAATAGTGTGGGTGGACTACGTTAAATGTCACTAACGTAGGGAAGACAATAAAAAGATCTCTCTCCAGGCAGACGTTGTGCCCGGGGACCATTGCATAATTCCCGCGGGATAGCGATATTTAATTCTTCGGAGAAAGAGTCATGGGTTACAACTAGTTTTCTATAAAAATAAAAGACTATAAAAAATTTTTTTACCGGCTTCAAATCTTATGATTATAAAATTATACCCAATTTAAAAGTAGCTCATGTAACATAGTTAAATTTCATCAAATTTCGTATACAACCTAAAGCCGAGTTTAGACCTGCAAGAAAAATTGTGCAAGTAGCATTACGTTGCGAGCCAGTAACGCGACCAACATTGAAATGCTCAATCGAATGCCGCAATCTAATGCAAGTTGCAAGATTTTTCTTGAAGGTATAATTGGGCTTAAGGCTAGAATCATACACTAAAATATGCCATGACGTGAATTTCAATTCATTTGTGGTGAGGGTTCCGACTGATCAACTGTCGACCTTCACAAGAGAGGAGTTTTGGCCGAAAGGTGTCGCTTACCGGCGGTTTCGTGGCCGGTTAAGTGACATTGCAAAAGTGCCCACGTCACAGACTTCACGTGCTTGTAATTAGGTTGTCAATTAAGTGTAATATAAATATGTATGTTAGTCTTTAAGGTATTTTTATATGGGCCTATGCAGCCTGAAATAAAATTATTCTATTCTAAAATCCTTTCTCCCCAGAATCACCAGACATGGACCCCACCACGCCTCAAGCGAGGCCCTCGACCTCACCGCCCAGCTTATTCCGAAGCGGAGTACGTCTAGCCACGTCCAAGCCAAGAAGACAGCAGATGAGACAGGGGAAGGCGGACTCCCCTATGCTCAATTACATATTCGATTCATATGCGACGAGCAATAAGCATTTTCACGACAAGTAAGTGTTATTCGTAGTAGTTAAGTCGTCTACCCACTTCCAAGCCAAGAACAGATGAGACAGGGGAAATCGGAGTCCCCTATACTCAATTACATATTCAATTCATATGCGACGAGCAATAAGCATTTTCACGACAAGTGAGTGTTATTCATAGTAAGTCGTCTACTACTACGAATAACACTTACTTGTCGTGAAAATGCTCAATTACAATTACGTATTCAATGCATATGCGACGGGCAAATAAAATTAGCATTTTCAAGACAAAGAAGTATTATTCTACGTAGCTTAGAAACTATGGGTATTTGAAATTTAATGGTTTTTTTTTTTGTAAATGAGGAATTTTTTTTTTTATTCAAAATGACAAGTAGGAATGACTATTCATTTCATAAAAGAAAAAATTGTCTTTTTTTGAGTCAGTTTTGTGACATTTTTATACAGTTTTTATGACTCGTCACGAAAGACAGAATAATTGTATGTAAAAATAGGGACATTTTACTAAATCACAAAAATCAATAGCAGTCCTTTTCTGGGTAAGAAAACCCCCAATACTGAAAAAGTAGCAGCTACATTTTAAATTTAAAATGACCCTTTCCATCTATACACTGTTGTAGAAGTAAAACAATTACTTTGCTCACCCGCGACCTTACAACAGTTACGTTTATGCAAGAAATGTGTGTTCATGCAGTTCCTCCACCTCCACACTGTACGAACACACACAAATCACATAAACACAACCATCACCACCACCAAGCTACACTGACGCGTTTCGAACTCAACCAGAGCTCATCTTCAGAGTTACCACAACCGTATGCTATGCTACCAAATGTTAAACTCCAAAACGTAATGTTGTTACACTGTTGTAGCTTACAAAATGTCTAAATGGTACGTGATAGAAGGTATCGACGCGGACAGTAACTAGGGAAGGACACGTTCGTGTTACAAACGTGTTAAAACTATACGGGCTCCTAGTAAAGACTATGCAACCCTAAAAAAAATAAGACACCAACCGGCATAACTCTATTATACTTTTGTAAAGTATTCAATTATAAAAGTTAGAAATTTCTTGATGTTAACTAACTAACTACATACTTGAAGTTTTTGTGAATTTACAAAGAGGACGACTTTATTTGATAATTAAAATTTTTGGTTCTACTTAATATTACAAGTTCATTAGTTTGAAATTTATTCATCGTGACTCAAAAATCGTGCTAAGAATTTGTGTATCGCTATCCCGGGAAATTGGTGCAATTTTCCCGAGTTAAAAACTGTCCTAGGTCTCAACCAATTTCCATGCCATGTCAAGTTCAGCCTTTTAAGCGTGAAATATAATATATAATATTAGTATAGGTATGGATTGACGTCTCAAAGTGCAATAGTTAAGCGAAACAGCTCTTGAGGCAGCAAAGGTTTAAATATACATAGCCCGGTGCACTAGAATCAGTGCTCTATGAACAGTCAACCAATTGATTCTTAGGCCACTATAGAACCATGTCAAAATGAATCAATTTGTTTATCTTCTACAACAGTGATTATTGGGTGGCGTATGTCATGATGACAAACTCGATCTTTGCGAAAGTGCGTCAAAAGTGAATGGGAAAGGAGTTTGCTTGTGTATTAATAACTTAAATTGTCACTGGCCATGTGTCAAAACTTCTTTTTCCTCTCATGTCATGGAGCGAAAACGTTTATGAACTCTTTACGTTTCTTGCAGATTGTGTTCGGAAAGTTGGTAAAGCTTTGACTCGCACTGACGTTGTTATTTATCTAGTAGTTAATGCGATAAGGTTCTTTGGCGGCCTATTAATCAAATTGGTTGACTGTACAATAAAACTGAAAATTAATGTAAATCAAATAAACACAATTTTCAAAAGTCGTTCGTGCTCGGACCATAATCGGCTTTAAGTAACAAACAAATTTAATGAAACGACCGATCCGGTGCTTGATTCACAGAGAAGAATAAATGCTGGTTAAATGAATCATCTGTGGTTGTATGGGTATCATTATAATAACTCATCTGACAATGACTACAAAAGAACCCATTACGCTTCGAAATCGAGCTAAAGATGTAACATAAAAGTACCTGTAAACAGGTTACGTTAGGAAATTTTGGGGCTACTTTGATAGATTTAAAATGGTTATAAAAACGCAAATATTCATAGCTCGATTGAGCAAATGACGTAAAAGGTTAAGTAATTTATCAAGGTAGTTATTTCACTGCCACAGATGGTCTAAAAAAATAAGGACACGGCGTAAAAAAAACTGTTTTCCAAAGTAGCCCCTGCATTTTAAAGTAACCCCGTTTTACGGTAGTCATATCGACGCATATTATAAATTATTGTGAAGTGTCCAAGAAGTACAAGGCAAATTTATTTTCAAAATATCCTATCGTATCCTCATCCTCATCACATCTGTGTGCAGGTTTTCTAATGATGTTTGCCTTCACCGTAAAACTCATGGTCAATTACTAATATCATTTCGGACGTAAATTCCGAAAAGTCAGATGCAAGCCCGGATTTGAACCCACGGCCCTCTGCTTGAGAGGCAATAGGTCAAACCACTAGGCCATCATATCTAAAATTATAATTGAGAAGGTTAGTGAAGACGCTAGGATGTATGTTACTGATTTAGATAAAATATACTCAATATTCAAAGTCAATGATAAAAATATTACTTTAAACATGAAACTACCGTGAGACTCACTCATAGTGAAAATACACGGATCACTCACGTCTTAAAACGAGTTTAACTTGACTTGTTTCGAGCTTCCGGGATGAAGGGCTACGGATTAACCCGAAACATTACTGTCAAAATATTACTGTCTCAAGTCTGTTGTTAAATTTATTCAATTCACAAAATAATTTATTGCTCAGCTGAGATATACCTAATTAAAAATTAAACGTTACCCGTTATTTAGAAGCGTCGTCAACTTTACAGTTGGGGCAATAAATGCTTTTACCTTTACTGTAAATCTTTATAGGCGCCTGTAAACTGTTTTACGATAGAGCTCTATGAAAATGAATCCTATTTCAAAGATAACGACGTTCTTTAAATAAGTTTAAAAGCACGCTTATAAAAGCGAGAATAATAAGTATTTGCGTTTGAGTAAGTCTATTTTTAAATAACGTAAACGTCAAGTTTTATTTTTATTTTAATAACGATAATTTCTGAAAAAATGGTTTGTAATGGTTTGTAATGGTTTTTTTTGTAATCATAATCATAAGTCTTTATTGCTTGAAATAATGTTACAAAAGGTCTTAATTTAACAGATAAAAGTTCATCATTTCGTCAAAGAGGCATGCAATTATTCGGAAATTAAAAATTATACTAACTAATTATTTTATCAAAATTCTAATGTCACAATCTCATTATAAAATGTCAGCACATGCAAATATTAAAATCACTAAACCATTATAATATATTATTATAAAAAAAACCACTAAAATCTATAATAAAATAAAATAAAATGAAGCAAAAGCAAAAAACATAAAATATTTAAAATACAAACATACCATTTCATATTATAAACTTCAATAAAATTACAATACAAATTATTTAATTTTACATTTTAAATAATAATCATCCAAAGAATAAAAACACTCATCCAACAAAAACTTACTTAATATTCGGTAAAATTTACTATCAGGAAAATTTGTCAATGTCAAGGGTAAAGCATTATATATTTTTATTGCCATTTGGAAGCAGTTCTTTTTATTTAGTTGTAATTTACATTTCGGCACTACTAAAGCCTTATGAGTGACAGTACGCTTCCCCTTATTACATTTCCTTTTGAAGAACTCCATATTATTCCTCACAAACTTACATACCTCTAAAATGTATAAACTAGGTACTGTAAATAACTTATGCTTCTTAAAAAGTGGCTTGCAAGAATCTGTCCAGCCTAGGCCCCATATTGATCTAATACATTTTTTTTGAGACAGGAATACACGTTGTATATTTGTAATGGTTTGCCTGATTTGTAATAATTTTATGATATGCATATTTTTAAATATTTTTGTTTATTTTTTCGTTTTCTCATGAATAAATATTTTTTCTTTGTTTCTTTTGCACTGTTCTTAGATTGATTTTTTAGTTCTATATAAATAAAACTACATAAAATACATAAAAATAAAATAAAAATAAGCAAATTTGTGCTGTAATACAAGATATATTATTATGTTGTCATTTTTATTTAAATAAAGTGGTGTTTCTGCGTCTGTATTTTTGCATGCGTGTAAATTAAAATGTATAAAATATTTTTTCAGCTCAGAGAATATATTTATTTCCGTAACAATTTACATTTACCTACTAAATTAATTGTTATTAAAACAAATAAGAAAATTAAATTTTACTATATACAATATTTAGAAAAAAAAACAGTAAGTATTTACAAAAGAAAAAAAAATGTAAAAAAAAACGAAAATATTTGCATTTTAATTAAGTAGATGTTTTAATTAAATGCATTGCTGCTTGTCCAACTTTCAGTGAAAACTTTACATATCTGGTCTTGTTTTGCTCTGTTTAATCTGCTGGCGCAACTATTGCAAAACTCGAAATGAACGGAAAATAGAGCCGTTGTAAAGTTTTAACAGTAAAGTCAATGTTTACCGAACTTGGCTGACACGCCTGAAACACTGCACAAGCATCTCCGTTTCTAAGTACGCCAAGGTTTTGATAATTTGTAGTTGTTTTCTGTTTTTGATATAGGTTTAATATAGGTAGATACATGATAAGACAAAAAAAAAGGTTGGTCGAATATTTTTTGACTGACTATTTTTTTGTTCGAATGATTGTTTCGTATAATTTAAATATACTACAACTCCTTCACTTTCTTTTTTAGGGTTCCGGAGTTTTAAAATCATTACGGAGATGTGAAGACGATTTTGCGATAGAGTTATTCGTTTGTTATATATTTAACTTTCAAGTGAATTTTTTTGTTAAAATCGAGCGTCCGCCCCTCTAAAAGCTAAACTGTTGGTATAAAATTTTTGAAAAAAAATTTGGATAGGAGATAGTATCACGCAAATAATATTTACCTCGACGTTTCAGCCACATTGCAGCAGCCGTGGTCACGAGTTAATTAAAAACAGTATAAAATAATACTAGTTCAACTGAAAAAAAAAAAAAATGTTTTTTTTTTTAATTTCAAAGAAGTTAAAATGAAATGAATTCTCACGAGAGAAACACAAGCGATAACTAAGTTAATATTATCGTAAAAGACAAAATTGTCCACTTCACAAAAGCTAAAAGCGATATGAGACTGTAATAGTGTCCGTTTTGAACATCTCTTCGTTACTCTGTGCGTTAAACAAACGGTAACAAATGAAGCTTTCAGACCAGCGTAGCTTAAACAGCGAAACTAATTTCAGTTAATTAACCAGCAGCCTACGTTATCTCATTTTCAGCTCCAATGAACATCTTTTTCAAGGAGAGTACGGAAGCGCTCCTTACACCACAGTGTAGCAAAAAAGGGATATGTATAGGAAACAATTTAAGGAATGTTTACAAAAACAACATAACTGATTAGACTGGTTGACACCTGTTGTCAGTAAAGTTGTTTCTCTACAAGTGTCAACCAGTCTAGTCGGTTATATTGTTTTTGTAAACATCCCTTCAATTTATATTAAATTTTATACTAAAGTTCTAATATTATTACTAATTTACTATACGCAAAACATTAAAGACGATTCGATTTTTGATTGCTTTCTACAATATTGTAATGGCGCTCCCAACCTAGGGTTTTAAGGCTAGAGTGAATAGGGTATGTTCAGTAATCTGAACCAGTGAGATACACCTTTGGTCTCATCTCCACTTTTCATCACCTCAGGTGAGGGTTCAATCAAAGGTCAGTTTCATGTACCTAAACAAAAAAAACTAAAAGCTACCTGCATTCTTAAAGATGACATTTCAAAAATCCTGAAAATATTTAAGGCCACCACAAACAGGGAGCGAGGGGCGCCGACGGATCATACCCAGCGCGCTCTATAACACTGATTCAAATATACCGTGCATACACAAGCAGCGCGGCACACCGTATTTCGACACCAGCAATTTATACTGAGCTAACTCGAATTTTTGGCAAATTCAGTTTTTTATGCTAAGTTGCTTAAAATACTGTTTATTACACGTAACAAAAATATGGCTATGAAATTATATGTTGATTGGTGTGCTGAGAATAATTATCTTGATAGAGTTAAAACGGTTAGACAGTATAGAGATATTGTTAATAGTAATATGTAGATAGGCTTTCATTTACCCAAAAAGACCAATGTGACCTATGTCATCAATTTAAAAATTTGTCTAACCCTACTGATGAGCAGAAAAACTTTGATAAACATCAGAAAGAGAAGGAAATTTCCCGTAAATTAAAATTAAAATGTAAAATTCTAGCTAGCTATCTCCAATGACAAAACAGCTTGTATCGTATTCGATTTTCAGAAAGTATTAAGCACACCACATGGTAATATAGGTGTTTACTATTATAAGCGTAAACTTAACGTGTACAATTTTACAATTTACGATATGGGATCAAAAGAAGCGTTTTGTTACATGTGGGACAAAACAACGGCTAAGAGAGGGGCCAATGAAGATGTAAGTTGTTTATATGATTTTAAAAATAAATTAGCATCTAAAGGAGTGTGTGAATTTAATTTATGGTCAGACAACAACTGTGGTGAACAAAACCGCAATCAGATTGTGTACTATATATGTATTTACTGGCAGCTGAAGTTTTTAAAATATAAATTAACCATAATTTTATGGAAAAAGGCCACACCCAGAATGAAGGCGATTCAGTTCATGCTTTAATAGAAAAAACTGCAAGAGGTAGACAGGTATATTCGCCAGATGAGTGGTAATTTCTAGTCAGATGGGCAAAGATTAATGAAAAACCTTACAATGTTATTGAGATTAATCAAAAAATGGTATTTGATTTTAAAAAGTATATTGCGAAAAAAAATTGGACTAAAAATTTGAATTCTGACAAAGTTTCATGGAATAAAGTTAAAAAAAATTCGGTTTCTTGTGATAATTATGAGTTATTGAAATATAAGTATAGTTTATGTGACAGCAAAAGCGAAGAAACGAAGAAGCGAACAAAGAAAGCGAAGCGAAGTGGTGATGAGACTGAATAAACATAAGTACTTACTTATTATAGTAAAAGCAATGATACTAATTTACGTAATAATTTCTGAAGAGTTTTCATTTTGTAACGTTGATTTTTTTACATATATGACTTTATGTTATTTAGATAATAATTATAATTAAGCGAAATTAATATTAGAATAGATTAACTTTGATCTGTGATTTGTTTGATCTCTAAGCATGGTTATGCAATTAAAATAACCAAAGTACAATAAAAAGTTGATTACAATGTGTTTTGTTTTATTTGAAGTAGGTACTTTAAATAATATATAGATTAATGCGTTACTTTACAAAGGTCCATATCAATAAAATTGGAACAAATTACCTTGCTACTCTGCGAAACATTATTATATAAATTTTCGCGGAGTAGCAAGGTAATTTTTTCAAATTTTATCACCCTATAGTTAGCATAGTTAGTGAAAAAGTAAGACATAAATTACGCTAATTTCTGGATTTGAGAAATATATAGTACGCTATTGTAATTTAGCTGTTTTTAATACAAGATCCATCAGTAATGCACATGCCGATTATAAAAAGCTAACTTTTTAAAACCATTATTTAACATAATAAAGTATAATAACATGTCCCAAAACAGTACAGTATTTCCTCTGTTTATCATTTGCGTTTGTTTTTTTTTAATTTTATTTATTTTAATGTATGTTAAATCCAACTTCTTTAAAATTAAACTTCTCGGAATATACTACGCTAACATTAGTTAGAAGTGTGTAGCAGGTATAATTTTATTTATAAAATACGCCAACATGCCGCTAACTAATGGTTTAATAAAAAATACAATAATATAAGATATCAAATATATGGCAATCTGTACCGTATAATATAAACTACTAACTGTAAAAAATTCAATAATTTATCTTTAGTAACAAAAAAGTTATCATGATTTTATCTTTGGAAGTCCCTACTGTAAAATACACTTTTACAAGTTAGCTTAGTATAAATTGCTGGTGTCGATTTGATTGTGTCATTGACCGCGCTATGTACGCGTGGTTTGTTTTGGCCTTTAGCACGCTTCTGGAAAACATTATTATGGCAAGTGAAATTATTAGAAATGAAATTATAGTAAACGAAAATTCAGATATTTTTGACGTGACAAGGTCTAATAAATCGATGAACGCCGTCTGCACGCACGAAAAAGGATGACTCAATGTTCCGTACATGCCCGTACATGTTCCGTACATATTGTCTCGTACATGAGAGAGCAGTGAACGCCAGGATGTACAAGAGAGCAGCGCGCGCCAGGATGTACATACAATCTTAGTACTAGCGCTCGGGGTTAATGGGGGTGCGGGGAGCGGGGGTAGGGGGTTGTTGGGGGAGAGGGGTGCGGGGGATGGAAATTTCATTAATTTTGCCGTAGGATGCACCGTTTTCAAGATATCTGACAAAACACCGGTTCTCGTCCGATCACCGAGGTTAAGCAACGTCGGGCGCAGTCAGTACTTGGATGGGTGACCGCCTGGTTTCATTTTTGTTTTTTGAATGTTTTGTTTGTTGTCACGTTAAACTATCGTTTGTAAACCGACTTTATTTTCCTCTTATTTTTAGTTCTATAGCTTCCCTGATTCGGTGTGAGCTTCGCCCGTGCATTTGTACGACTCGCACGTCTGTAAGTTACCAGTTTGACTGAAACGGCTCCCGTTTCAGTCACACTTTTTTTCCTTTGTGTAAAACAAACCCCTTTGTATTTGAGGTGCGTGTTAGTATTCTGACTCCTCTGCAGGAAATACGCGGAATAATGGTTAGAGAATAAGTATTTTCTGTTTTTTTTTTCGATACCTTTTCTGAGCTTATGTTATGTGAAACCCGATAAGGTAGGTAAACAATGTTCTAGGTTCTTTCATGAAATGTGAAGTGTGGACGCCTAATTCGATTGGTGTTCCGTTGGGTAAAACAAATATCAAACGGTTTTTACGAGTAAAGTTCATCATCATCATCCTAGTCACGTTTCTCTGTAGGGCAAAGAGCTCTCAGAAGACCTCAGTTTTAGTGTGAAACGTCCATACATCCATCCACACAAGCTTACGCGTTAATAATATCGGTTTTATATCTGCACATGATCAGTTTTTCGTCTGTCAAAATGTTCAGTTTTTCCCTGTTACGATTCTAGCGAAACTTTGTACGGAAAAAGCTTTCGCCTGAAGTAGCAATAAAGGTAAGTACTTAAACAAAACGTCTCACTCTACAAAGTCTGGCTTCACCAAACCATTTCTTCAGCCCATTAGCCATTAGTGGCTTATTTCAACAGCCATCGTGGGCTTCAAGCATCAATTACCGAATATATTCCACTTTCATCTATCCTTTCTACAAAAACCGTACGTAGCTCAAGTCGCTAATGTTGCTAATATCATCAATCAAATAAATCACATAGGTAATAGAGAAGTGATCAAATAAATGATACAAATTACGGGGATCGCCGCTGCTTCAAATGATCGGAAAGTGTGGAGTAGAGTGATTTTCCTTTTTGTGAAATCAACAAAAAGTGAGAAAGGAGGTCCTATTAGCTTGCCTTTGTACTTATTATTTTCTTCACTCTTTGTGGGGACAAAGATATGCTGAACATAACTATCACACAAATGCGAATCATTCGCACAGTAACATTTCCAATGACAAGAAGTACGATATGGCATTCAATGGCTCTTTAATTATCATCATTTCAGCCGAAATACGACGTGCACTGCTGAGCTTAGACCTCCCCAATGTTCGCCAAACAAAACGGTCCTGCGCCACCCGGATCCCGTGTTCCTGCAACCTTGACCAGGTGGTCACTTTATCTTGGTGGGGGCCTACCTACACTGCTTCTTCGGGTTCGTGAACTCCATTCGAGAACCTTCTTGGTCCCATCTAAGGCCTCCTTCTAGGGCCAAGGGTTTGAGCTGAGCGTTGATAAGCCCAGTCAGCCATCTCAATAAGATAAGTCATAAGTCAGTATCTGAGTCAATCATCAAGTCCTTTCATTTTTTATCTGTAGATGTAACCGTGAATTATTAAAAACTGTTCAATCGTCATTGCCTGTTATCCCATCGTCATTTTCATTGGCAGAGCGGAAAGCGCGTGTTACCCACTATTTTTGCCGTGTCATGACAAAACACTGTATCTAAAAAACACCTATTTTTCAGAAATCGAAAAAAACTTTTGCTTTCTTTAATTGGCTACAGAACAGTGAATATTGATCTAATTGCAATAAAATTTGGACAAATCACGGATAATGTGCTACTAGAAGTGGACAAAGAAAAATAATATTAAAATTTTTACTTTTTACATGAATTTTGAAGCAAAAACGTGTTATGTCGTTATGTCCTTTATCAATAATATATGAGAGTTGCTATAACAAAACACTGTAACGTGATACTTAATGACATATAATCGTAAGAAAATGCTACTTTAAATTTAATTTAGTAATATATTGCTAACATCACTATTCGTAAAACCAACATTCTCATCTTAATATATATTTCTTAGTCTTTAGAAAGGATGATTACCTTGAAGAAGTCCCGACTTAAAATAAACAAGGACTTGGACTAATTTCTAGTGTGATTGTTGCGACAAAACACTGTAACTCTTGATACTATACTAAGAAAATGTGAGTTTGTTTTGGCAAAACACGGTATCTGGAGATAATACAGTGTTTAGTCTAATCAAGACCCTACGTTTTAAGAGTTACAGTGTAAATTGCAATGACGTTTTTCAATGTTTTTGATAGAAAATCAGTTTCTCTAAGCATGCATATATAGATTAGGGTCCGAATAGTTAATTTAACGGTGTTAGCACAAAACACTGTAACTCAAGTTACAGTGTTTTGTCATGACACGGCAGAATGTCTTAGTACTTTCAGGCAATCACAATAGATAAGATTTTATTTCTAACTAGATGCCTCAGAAATAGGCATTTATTTTTAAAGCGGTACTCGGTGTTCGAGATGCTTGTAGTCTGAGATACGGTTGAAGAAAAATACATCCTCACCCGTTATTTGACAACGACGAAGTTTATAAGTTAAGTAACACAAATTATTATACATTTATAAATTGCAAAAAAACGCCTCTTAAGCTTCTTTTTTAGAGGCTTCCTGGTCGTGGATATATCGGCAGGTGGATATTTTATCCTATTTTACTTCACAAGCAGTTGTATCCAAGTATTTTAACCTATGCCCTCTTAAGCAGAGGTTATCTGTCCGAGCCCGGGATCGAACGTCTGAGTTTTTCGGAATTTATGTGCAAAATTACATCAGAAATACCATTAAAATACCGTGTCGTCCCTATGCTTGAGGAGGCTATAAGTCAAACCACTAGGCTACCTAGTCGTAAATGTGCATTATTACCTAAAAATTCCAACATAAAGCTTTGTCATCGTCAAATAACAGATGAGGGTACATATTTTCACTACCGTATCTCCTACTATTAGTCTAAGACTGTTACGAGATAAAATGTTAAGGATCCAAGTGGAAAATTAACAACTTTGCAAAAACAGGATTTTATTTTTACGTAAAAAGATTTTTTTTCTTTGATCTTTGGCCCGTCCTTCGCAGAATCAGATGTGACAGCTTGATAAGCGCTTAAAAGCATATTATGTTATTATGCTCACGCACCAGACAATATGATTTTAAACGTTCCACCTTGTAAAGGTTGATTCGTTTAACGGATAATTTTGGTAGCTAAGGGAACGCTTGCTGCTTATGGAAGTGATGGGGAATACTATATAACCAATGGTTATTATTTTATAGGTAGCGACGTAGACTGGTAGCTACCTACTTAGACCAGATGCAGTTTAGACGAGATGCGTTTTAGATTAGCAGCGTTTTAGACCGGGTACCACTAGGCCTAGTTAGTTAAGTTTTAGACGAAATGATACTAACCTTAAAAAATTGCAGATGCGCGAGTGTTGGATCTATTCCACGACCTCGATTGCTCCCGAACACCATACGAAATCTCATGAAACCAGTTTCGATGTCCGTCCTAGTTTAGGCAGATGATCTGCTGAAGCCGAAAATCTAATTTAACGCTGAAACTCGCCAAAACCGAAACCAATACCTAATATTCGGTCAGCCACTACTTCTACAACAAACGGTATGGAAGAGATACCTAACGACAGCATTACAATCTTGATTCAAAACATCGGTCCACAAAAAGGGGGGCCGGAATTCTCGCGGTAGGTACCTTTGAGGCTGCCACAGGGATTTCTCATTTATCGACTTCCGACATACACATTATACTCGTATCAATACATTATAGATCACAACATAATTATAGTTAAAAGTAGAGGTTGTACAACAGGCGCTTTTATCGCGTAAAAGCGATCTCTTCCAGATAACTTTTGAGTAGTTGAAAATGTGAAATAGAGAAATGAAATGAAAATAATGAAAAGTTAATAGGTAGTTAACAATTTCACATGTAGGCTGCGTATCCACCAGAGCTGAGCGAGGATGCGTTGCGAGGGATTTATAAATGAAGTGTTTCTATTGGTTCATGACAAACACATCCCTCGCAACTCATCATCACTCAGCTCCGGTGGATACGCAGCCTAAATCCGTTCTGTTTAGTGTTATAAGAAACAATAAAATATTATTTAATTTCCAAAAACTTGCTAGGCAAAGGTTATCTTATCTCAAAGAGATTACTCATTAATGATAAAACTGCCTGTTGTTTAATTCTACTCTTAATCGTTTTATAGAATACTGATTTATTGATATAATTATGTACATCGGAAGTCGATAAATGAAAAGTTTGTACCTGTGACAGCCTCAAAAGTGCTACGAGAATTATTCCAGCCTCTAGTTATAACTTTGCTCGTCTGGTGGTGAGATCAGCAATGTCTCTGACTTGCTTGCTCAAGATGCTTACCACGCAGATTTTAACTACTGATACACGAAATGTACATTGAAATAGCTAAAATTCGTTTTACAACTCGATGACCTTCTCCAAGGAATTAGTCATAGCTAATTAAAAACTTGCAACGGAAACATTTATTTTTTCAGCCTTCAAAATTAGCATGCAAAATGTGCCTCTGACCTACTTTTTATACAGCCTATTGCGTTCCCTTTATCCTCAAAACGGAAAATATTTTAAATTGGCATTTTGGATTCCGAGGAGTTATTTCAAAATGTTTCTTGTTTTACAAATTAGTTTTTGAACAAAGCGTAATTTGGAAATCTTTATCCGAAATCTTTACAAATCTCAGCAATTCCTCGCCATACTTTGGCCAATTTGAAGCAAATTTCAAAACTCGATTTAAGTAATAATAAGGAATTTGTTGAAATGTTATAGAAATATCCCATCAAGTAGGGGCATCCGCAAATCGCCTCGTTTAGAACGAAAATGAATTTTATACGTCCGGGACTACTGTGGATTACTTACTCTGAGTTACAAAAGCCGTAAATTTTCCTCGAGATTTCCATTTTTAACCCCCGACATGGGAGGGGTATTATAAGTTTGACCGCTAAGTGTCTGTCTGTTGCATCATAACTCTTAAACGGGTGAACCGATTTGGATATGTTTTTTTTATTATATTTGAAAGCAGGTTTCTTGGCGATGGTTCTTAGATAATATAATGTTTCATCAAAATTGGTGGCGTTGGAGGTTTTTAAATTTTTAATTGAATGTTATTAAACGTCATAGGGCAGCGAATTTCTTAGGTACTAAATACTTAAGTGTAAATTATACGTAATGAATTGATACAAAAGTTTAACCAGCTTATGCTCAACCAAAAGCTTCGCTAGCGTAGAAAAAAACTAGTTCCTTAACCCGTGAGAATTTCAGAGATAAATTCATCTTCTTCTCCTTCTCTTCTTCTTTTTCAACCTTTCACCACCCAAAGCTGAATGTAAATCTCTTTCAATGCACGCCATTCTTCCCGGTTTTGCGCCTTTCGCATCCAGTCCTTTCCGGCCACTCTAACAAGGTCGTCGGTCCCACGCATCGGTTGCCTGCCTACATTCCTATGCCCTACTCTAGGCCTCCACTCAAGCACCCGACTACCCCACCTGTCGTCCTGTCTACGGCATATATGGCCCGCCTACTTCCATTTTCTGCTAGCGATCACATGGGCTATGTTGAAATTCATACTTTCAAATTTATTTTTTACCCCGTGTCTATTAAAGATTGATGTTATAAATTATACGTGTGCCTTTCTGTATCATCGTAGCACCCAAACGGTTATAATTAGATGTCTTCGGAAGCATTTTTTTAATATAAAATAAAATCAACTCGGTTCTGAGCTAAGTTTCACCAAAACGTGCTAAACCATTTATCAGACATAGGTCATTCAAATGAAATGTCGTAATTTGTGCGGCTTACAATGTCAAGGACTATTTTCACTTACAAATCAATGTGACAATCAGCTTTATTGTTTTTTTTTTCTGATGAGGGAACTGTCATGAAAAATGGTAAAGCAATTACCTATACAGTAAGATTATTTCACTTTGGCACTCGGCAAGAGAGATCGGATGTGCAATAACTACTTAGGCTGAGGTTTTGTTATTAATTACATTCAATAGGTTTGGATATTTTATGTCATTAAATTCTAGGATTTTTTATAAGTAGGTACGACGTCCCGAGTATCAAAGTGAAAATAATCTTACCGCACTTGGAAGGCAGACTATAAATACTTCGTTTAACCGTATATTATTTGTTGCAGATTTCGCGCCCCTTCGTTCGAAGGTGACGTGACGTCAGACGACACGTTAGACGCCGACACGGGAGCTACTGTCGTGTTCGACTGCAAGGTCACTGCTCTTAGGGATAAGATGGTAAGTTCTACCATATTTACAACACAAGACACACAATAGCTTTTGCCAGAGTGGCAGTGGACGAGGGCCATTGCTCGAAGAAGTAATAGCTGTTGGGGCTAGTGAATACTTGAGTGATGGCCATTTACTAAAGACGCTGTTGGACTGATGACCTGGTGATGGTCGCAGGATTCCGATGGATGCTAGCTGCGGCTGCGCTGCAGTACCGGCCATTATGGCGTTCTTTGGGGGAGCTTACTTTCAGCCACGGACTTCTTCCGTCTGACGATGATGAGACAATTTTCTCTTTCTGATGACTCGGAATGAGAGGGATTGAGGTGTAGTTTCCACGCGGAATCAGTGTAGATGGAGAAGTTAATGGTAAATTTCACATGTAATTTTGGACATCAACTGAAAAGAGGTTCAAAGTCCAAGCCCACGTTTCCGTCATCGTGATGGCATAGGTGAAGCCATGTAAGGAGTGAGTTGACCTATGGCCTCTGAAGCAGAAGAAAAAGAAGCAGAAGGAGAAGCAGGTCGTGGGTTCAAATCCGGGCTTGCACTTGCACATGAGCTTTATGGTGAAGGCAAACATCGTGAGAAAATGAAGGACGAGTCTTACTTGAAGTCAAATATGTATTGTGTTTGCTTGTAACGTAGCGTTAAAAAGACCCACAAACGTCAAAAAAAAAAACAAGATGATAAATGTTCTAAAACAAAACTTCAAAATGGGCAAAAAAGTATAAATAAATAAATTTTCTCAAAAAAAGGATGTGTCTGCGACACATACAAACTTTTCCAGTGGACGTTTTTGGCAATTCGGTAAAAATAGAGTTGTTACAACGCAATGCCACCCTAAAAATCTTCTAATATATAAAAATCTCGTGCCACGGTGTTTGCTATCGAACTCTTCCGAAACGGCTTGACCGATTTTTATGAAACTTTTTTTCCATATTTGGTAGGTTGGAGAATATGCCGTGGGCTATTATTTATACTCCTATTCTCGCAGACGGAGTCGCGGGCAACAGCTAGTCTAATATATAAGAATCTCGTGTCACGGTGTTTGTTATCGAACTCTTCCGAAACGGTTTGACCGATTTTTATGAAACTTTTTGTCCATATTTGGTAGGTCTGAGAATAGATCTTAGGTTATTTTTTATACCCCTATTCTTCGCAGACGCTGTCGCGGGCAACAGTATCTATATTTAAATGCTTCTCTCGAGACCGTACTGAGACATGGTTGAGCACGGGCTTTACAGTATCGTGTCCAACAGCGTAACATACAACATAATATAAAATATATCGAATATTGGAGATATATCGGAAACAAAACCCATTCCCTCGCGATCAAAGCTGGCTATTGATTTTAGATGAGAAATGTTGTAACGCGTCTTTTGGTGGACATACGCTTTTTATGAGTGGTGTTTATTTTCATGCAGCTTTTCAATTTTAATAATGCAGAAATATACATTGTTGCTCATATATCGTGTTTGGGTTTTTGTATACAATTGATAAAAGGGATACTGTGGCACGGTACTAAAGTGGAAAGATAACTTTGACTTTTGTCTGTATATAATTTTTTCAACCGCTCAAATATCTATTTCAATAACATCATACAAAGGTCAAAATTAGATACAAAAGCAAACAAACATAAAAAAAATAAAAATTTAAAAGTAAAAATTAATAGATTTAAAAAAGTGATTTTTAATGAAATTTTAAGAAAAACTCCGCGTACTTATAAAATAAATAAAATTGTGTGTCTTTCCATTAAATTGAAGTCATAAAATTGAAGAAAAAACATTTAGACTTACATATTATTCATCATCATCATCATTTATATTACAATTATTCAAAATAATACACTAGCAGCTCACTTAGCTACGTATATATCACTACACTTGCGTTTTAAGTCATTTTATTAGGGTTCTGTAGTCATATAAATGTCCAGTCTATTTTTAAAACAGTTTACTGTAGTCGTACTTATTACAAGTTCGGGGAGTTCATTTCACAAGTTCACAACACGGTTGGATAAGAAGTATTTTCGAGGGTTGCTTACAGTTAGTTGCTTGCTCAGTTTTATAGAATACCCTCTCAAACGTGTGTGTGTTCCCACTGATCCTAAATAGGATCTTTGTGTTTTGTACGTTGTAATGCCCGTGCAGAATTTTGTACGTCTCAATGAGATCTCCACGTTTCCTACGTTCTTGCAATGTTGACAGATTGAGCTCCGAAAGGCGCTCCTCATAGGGCTTGTTAATAAGGGAGAAAATCATTTATGTTGCTCTTCGCTGAACCTTCTCCAGCAAAATGATGTCCTTCTTACAGTATGGGTTCCAGATTTGAAAATATAGGTACACAATTTACACAATTGCACAATTATAATATGTACACTTTTTTTTCCAAAAGCACCCAACCAACCAGTTTTTAATTCCTCTAAAATACTTCAAAACAATTAGAGACACATAAACTTAATTACGGAAACAAATTGATTCAATGACCCAAATACACTTTACTGTAATTCCACAGGTACATCGATTAGTGTAAATGCATTCTACGCGGCTCCCCGTTCATTACAGGAACATTTGGTTAATGTTGATAGTATGAATTAAACATACAGACTAGAATCATTAATGAATCGAACTTCATAATGAATGTTCCCGAATTGAATTCCGCTATTACGATAGAGATTATAGTTGATCCCACGAATACGTGGTCCGGTTTAGGTGTATTGAGATTTCTAATTGGTTAATAACTAATTGTGTTAGCCAATCAAGAGGCGTTTAAGGTAATGAAGCTAGTGATCTTTAGGAGTAATAACTTTTAGAAGGGATTATAAGAACTGAATAGGTATCGTGAGTACTTTTACAGGGTACGCATCGTAATACCAAGAATCGAAAGTAATTTGTGGAACAGGCACCTAGGCATCATGATGATACAATAATACCATTTAAAATCTCTTTAAGTGTTGGTTCAGGAAAAGTTAGTACGACGACGAGCGAAGAGAGGAGGAGTGTTAGGTACAATTGCGACCACAACGCGCGAGACGAGCCAGCAAAGCGAGCGCATCGCGCCAGCGACCGACAAACGCTATAATAAAATTACTTCAGTTATTAATCTAAGCTATTGTTCAATGAAATTAAATTTAGGTTTATTCATCTTTTTAAACCTTTCGTTCAAAAAAAAAACATTAGGTTGCACTCCGCGAGTGCCGGCAGAAGTGAAAACTTAAACATTAACGTTGTGCCGTCTTACGAACCCCCTCACCCTCCTCACCCCCCATCTTACAAATTTTCGATCAGGGTCACGTGTCCTGACGCGAGTTTAACATTTTTACCCATCCCAAAAAGTGCACAAAACGCCGCTAAAGAAGTTTTCACTTCAAAAAAAACATTCAGCCTTTCAATATTCGATTTTCCGTTTTTATTTAGGTCTTTTGAAATTCGGTAGTATGATGCGTACAGTCAAGGATTTTAATTGTTAGGCCACTTGCCTTGGCTTGTTTTACTTGATTTTTTTTAATAGTCATTATTTTCGGGTATAATCGGGTGGAGCCGCTTATACTCGTATATGCTGATTTGCATTACACGGCTAAAATACGAACAGTGGCAAGTGGCCTTAACAATTATAATCCTTGATTGTGCGTAAGGGATTTAATGGTCCTGCCGTTCTAAAAAATTGATTAATAAATGAAAATAATGACTATTAAAAAAAATACATGATAAAATAATATTAACCCATTTTCTCAAAAATAGTCTATGCCAATTTAGGTTGATTATTTTAAAACTTACTAGGGTTTACATTTACATTGACATTTACACTATTTGATGAAATTTTAATAAAAAAATAATCGTAACAATTTATAGAAAAAAAAAGACGTAATTAGTATAAGTATTGATTTACAAAATGCACAAATTCGGTAATGGCCAGACATGACCACCGAATCCTTATAATATGAAAAGAGAGTCCTAATTGACTGACTAGCTTAAAATTTTTCGTAGATGTTTATTGAGACAGACGAAGAGAAAGGACGAATTTTGCAAAATTACCAAGATAAAACTTGTGTAAAATGAACGAAGCCGTAGGCGTGAGCCAATTTTACTAAAAACACACAACGCCCTCTGTTGTCTTATGTGCTGAAACACCACAGACGCGCCAACTACCAACAACGTACGAGCGAACTAGAGTAAAATAACTACCAATATTTACGTGGAAACTGTTAAATCGGCGCAAGTTCGAACAAACAAACAATCTTGATCCATCCAGAGATTGTTTGAGATAAATTTAATCCACCGAAGCAATTGTTTCAGGTATCCTGGCTTAGAGTTTCCGATGAGGAGAACTTGGAGCTTCTTACTCTGGATTTAGACACACATACTGCGGATGCAAGGTAAATATTAGAAATCATGGTTTTCAAATTGATTATCAATTTAAAGCCGACCTTCGCGTTAGCTTATAATGTGGATTAATTTTTTTAAACACATATTAACGACCGCTTTAGCCTAGTTGGTAGTGACCCTGCCTACGAAGCAAGAGGTCCTGGGTTCGAATCCCGGTAAGGGCATTTAATTTGTGTGATGAGCACGAATATTTGTTCCTGAGTTATGGATGTTTTCTATGTATTTAAGTATTTATTTATCTATATAAGTATGTTTATCGTCGTCTAGTACCCATAGTACAAGCTTTGCTTAGTTTGGGACTAGGTCGATTTGTGTAAGATTGTCCCCTAATATTTATTTATTTATTATTTATTTATTTTTACCAAAAACACAATACAATCTGTCAATGTGTCTCTACCCTCTGGACATAGACGAATAGGACGTGGTGATGGTTAGGGTATTTCTAAGCAAAGTATAAAGCCTCACATCTAGGTGGTCGCTAGGGCGAACTTAATAGTAAAATCTAATTGTAATAGGTGGTTGCTACCTATAATTGTATTGTATTGTATTAATACTACGTAGCTGGCTTATTGAAAAAGTTTTCTATAACTTAAAGGAATTCTTTGATAACAAAGATTCAGTATAATACATAGTTAGTTAAATAGATATTAAAACATACATATAACATGTAACATTAGTCTTAAGTTTAATTAATATTGTATGCCTTTATGAGCAACTGTTGTTACCTACCTCTATTTTATTTTCTCATCCTATGTACACAGTTATACAATAAAAAATTTCTGATTCTGATTCTGATTCTGAATATGGAGTTACTTTTTTTTAATAATTTAAAAAACACGATAAACCCTTTGGGGTAAAATAAAGAAGCTTAAATAAATAGAACTAATAAAGAGCATTCATTAATTAAACAGAGGTAGTTGTTATAAGTCTGTAGTTCAAATAGAGGTATTACTTAACATAAGCCTTTATATGCCGTGGTGGCCTAGTGGTTTGACTTTTGGCCTCTCAAGCAGAGGGTTGTGGGTTCAAATCCCGGCTCGCACCTCTGAGTTTTTCGGAATTTATGTGCGAAATTTCATTTGTAATTTACCATGAGCTTTACGGTGAAGGAAAACTTCGTGAGGAAACCTGCATACACCTGCGAAGAAATTCAATGGTGTGTGTGAAGTTTCTAATCCGCACTGGGCCCGCTTGGGAACTACGGCCCAAGCCCTCTCATTCTGAGTGGAGGCCTGTGCTCTGCAGTGGGACGTTTATAGGATGGGATGATGATGACTTAATATAATATAAATTACCTAATGAAAAGTTCACAGGAATGCTATGGTCCCCGGGTATAATAACTTACCAATATTCTTAATTTTCTTTATGTATTTAGATATGTTAATGAATGAGTGACTAACATAACCTAAAGGGTAGCCTTCTAATTCCATTATCGCATTTTTCAAAAGACGAACCTGATGCTTTCAACGCCCCTGTATTTTTAACCCGCGACACAAAAAGAGGGATGTTATAAGCTTGACCGCTAAGTGTGTGTGTCTGTCTGTGGCATCATAGCTCTTAAACGGGTGAACCGATTTGGATGCGGTTTTTTTAATAGAAAGCAGGTTTCTTGGTGATGGTTCTTAGAATAGATATGTTTCATCAAAATCGGTTCAGCCGTTTCAAAGTTATCAGCTCTTTTGTTAGCTGCGGAAGGGATCTTAGACGCATAACGGGCATTGACTTACGAATGACATAATTGCGTTGGGGGTTTATAAAATTTTTAATTTATAGTTGTTCAAACCAGTGACTCGCTTGCTCGCCTAAGATTGGGCTGAAAAAAATAGTCAGTAAATTTTACCGATAGACAGCACTAATGTTTCCCAAAGGAATCGGATACTTTCGCGGGGTAGTAAGTAGCTTGTGTCACGATCCACCCTCTGCACGAATCACGATCACTGTTTAAAAAATAATGACGTTCCATTTATAGTATAAATCTGCCCAGGTGAATTTTTCGCTTCGAGCCATTACATTAAATTTGAACCTTAATACTATGACGATACCGTTTGTGTTGGAAAGATAGGGCTCGAAGCGAAAAATTCACCTGGGAAGATTTATACTATACTATACCTACGATCATAATTAATTATGCTCTGTTGATATGGTGAAGGAAGAACAAACAAACAAGCAAACACACTTTCATATTTTTATTTTTAGTTAGGATTACAATATTTATTTAATAAATTTCAAAACTCGATCTGCTAGAATTGAATTTCAGTATCTGTTTTTATTGATTTTACTTTTCTAAGGATCTGCTATACTTCATTTAATTTAGAATGAGAAACCATAATAACATTATATTGCGTCTGGTCAACTATTTCTAACCTTTAGCCGCAAAAGACAATTGTTTTAGTTTTAATGTCACTTTATTTGCTTGTCGTCAATTGTTACTCTAGTACAAATTGTAAAGAGAATTACAGTTCACGAGCCGCAATATTATAATGTTGTTGTGGTTTCTCATTCTAAATTAAATGAAGTATAGATTTGTTCAAAACTTGCTTATTTTTCACTTTAAAGTTTATTTACATTAAAAGTTCATTTTTCGATAATACCTCTAATAAAATAATAGATTATCCATTTTAGTGCAGCTCTTGCACGGCGCTAATTACTTTGCGTTGTGCAATTAATTGCACGAGAAGCTTTTGCAGGCAGCTGACCATTAAAACCCTAATTGTTTTACGGTTTTTGGCTTCAATTCTAGAAATAAAATATCATTGAAACTTCGAACAGATTTTAGTTTAGGTGCGAGTTTCTAATGAACTAATCGATCATCCATTGATATTCTTGAGTGTGCCAAGTGCCCTCGAATCCATGCACTACATATTTCCAACCTAACGCAATTGCTGGCTATCGACTGGCTTCCCGTATCCCGTAAGTATTTTCTAAGTTGACAGAGCGGTCATGGTTAGGATTGATGAAGAAATACATAGTTGTGAGAAATAGTAGGGCATGAGGATTTTTTTAGTTAAAAGAGAGGATAGGAGGATAACTTTCTACATAAAAAAATAATACAAATTCTTTTTGCTCAAAAATTCCTCTTAATATGAGGAAAAGGAAGAAGAATAGGATTTTAAAAAAATGTTTCAAAGTAACGGAAGAGGATTCGAGGAAAAATGAAGAAGTTCCGCATTAAAGGGAACAGGAAGAGGAATCCTTATCAAACCTAGTCATGGTCTTCAATTTGAGAATAAAATATGGAGGTTTCTCTTTGCCTTGCATAGTGCTGAAATCCGGAGTTTGTTACGCAATAGAGATCGACGCAGCTCAAACTCACATCAGAAGCCGTATTGTCTAACGTGCGGGTGCTGGTGATCGCATTTACCGTCTATTTCTACGTTCAACCTATACCATGTGACAGAATGAAATATTGAAAACGATAGTAATTCCAAGTGCATTAGACAATATGGCTTCTGGTCCCCTAGTCGCCTCTTACGACACCCAAGGGAAAGGACGGGTCAGTGCTATTCCGAAATTGGGTACGGCAAATACTGGTTTGAATAAAAAACAAAAAACGTACCTACCTTAATCCTATTAATAATATTATAAATGAGAAAGTTTATGAAGATGTTTGGATGATTTTGATGCTTGAATGACGCCATAGTGGCTGAACAGATTTGGATGAAACTTGGCGTACAAATAAACAAAAATCTGGATTGAGACATAGGATACTTAATATCCCGGTAAAGAGTTCTCGTGGGATAATATTTTTAATTTAAACAAGAATAGAGTGCGCTATCCAAGATCATTGAAATACCTCGACTTTTAAAACGTGTTAACTTCTTCTGCCATCTATGGCGTTTTCCGAGCGAACATTGAACTTTAAAAGTGTTATTAAAATCTTTTTTCATGGATATCTAACACAGGAAAAGCCACAGCATAAAACTATTTCTATTATAAAACATAGTGAATTATCTATTTTTTGGAAAGATTTGGCGTTTCATTTAAGGTTTACATATTTTCTTTTACTCCCTCATTAGTTAATCTCAAAAAGTTTTTACTTTTAATTTGCTCAAATATTTCGTTATCCTCAAAGGCTTTCGCTAGACGTAAATTACTGAACAGTAGGCCCTTAATCCCGAGGGTCGGGTTACCATAATTACCAGAGTGTGTCATTAAACAGAATTATTATAAGCCCAGGAAAAATAAAATTAATTAACGACCATTCTAATGAGGCTGATCCGTGTATTAAAATAACCGATTTATGCAACGTATTAACGAGCCGCTGTGATTCTCAAACTAACTGTTTTGACCATTTTTTAAAGACCTTAAAAAAGGAGGAGGTTCTCAATTCGGTTGTATTTTTTGATTTTATTCAGAACTCCATCGGTTGTGTAATGAGAGATATAACAACATTTGATAGCCTTATGCTGAGCCAGTGTCCGATTTGCAACCGCAATGACACATAAGTCTAGAAAGGGATCCTATCTTTAGCTTTAGTGTTGTCTTTAGTTTTGTAAAATATTGATGATGTGTCTTGTGATGTTGTAAATAAATGTATTTTCTTTTTCTTTCTTTCTTTCTTTCTTGATATAAGTATAACTGTTACATCTGGTATAATAAGACCTTTGATATAATTAGATTTTGTCGTGAAGTAATCTTTTTAAGACTGTTTTATAAAATCAACTTTATCTAACGGAGTCCAATGTGTATGTCCAATCAAATAGAATTAAAATAATTCTGTAAATTTTACTTCTTGAGTAAATCGAATTATATCAATCTAGCATAGGGTAAAATACCCGGTAGTCAGCCGGGCACCAGTAGTCGGCCATATAAATAGTGCGACGAGTACGAAAGATATCTCTCGTGCTCTTCGCACTCGTGCGAAAGGTAGGCAAAAGCCAACTACTTAAAAGGTTGGGCACTGGGTGTTTTACCCTATTCCAAATGTTACAGTTACATCAAAATGTTCTTATACCTATCTATCGAGGCGCACCTGACGGCGTCATTTATAACCGATTTGGATTATTTTTGTTTGGTTGTATATTCTTTCCGTGCGGTCCCATTTAATTATTTGTAAAGAAAAATTACGTCCCTAATAAAACAGAAATGTTAAAATTATTTAAAGATTATTTCTAAGGTCAATTTCCAAGTCCGGTATCAAATGTTTAATGTGTTCTTTAATTTAGTATATAGATAGTTGTAATTTAGTTTGTACTCTTCTCTTGTTTAAATATAATTTTAATTAGTATTTTACACCATTTACTAAATAAGAATGTGTTCTTAGCATTACTGGAATAATTATCCAAAAAATACACTACCAAAAGTAGCCACAGCACGTACTGTAGGAAAAAATGGAATCTAAATTAGTTAAGGGTTAACCATACAATACGATTGATTAGAAAAAGTACCGTCGTGGCACGAAAGTTACCCATACAATTGTGACTTTTCGTGTCACACCGGAAAACTTTCATACAAATTTTAACGATTGTTAACGTGTTAAACTTTTCGAACTCTATTAAAAGCGGTTTAGTAATCGCAAACGTTACCAGATAGCGTATTGACTTACGCGCGGGCGCTTGCCATTCGCTTTCACCATCTCTTTGTGTCACCATCTTGTGAAAGCAAGCGAATGAATGTGAAAGCAAGCGTCAGCGCATTAGATAATACGGCCTCTAGTTTAATTACTTAAATTTGATTTATTTTTCTTACAAGACGGCCAAATGACTAGCCCAATACTGTTACGCTCCAATTTGCCCAAAATAATTCTGCTGAAAGAAAGCAACCATTATTTCTGTAATACAATATAATTTCTCGAAATCATTTCAGACTCGGCCTCTTATCTCGGAAACGGCAACTTACGCAATATTCTTTACAAGCCATATTGCTGTGTGGAATTTTTCATTTGTTCTTAATAGAAAATAAACACAGCTAACCAACTAACACCTTTTAAAAGATGTTGGATGAATTTTAAACGAATACCTTTAAAATTCGACCAACATAAGTAGTGGCCGTGTAGTGGTAGAGCCATGTTGTAGCTAGCCGCTGCATCACGAATGGGCCGGCTCGTCCGGGGCAGTACCACCCTCTCACAGAACACCGGCGTGAAGCAGCAGTAATCCTGCTTGCGTTTCGTACGGTCAGTGAGAGTGCCGGGGGCCCAATACCTCACCCCTTCCCTCTCCCCCTCCCTCTCCCCCTTCCCCTATTCCCTCTCCTTTAGGGCTGACAACGCACTGGCATCGTGTAAATCGCTGCTGGTGTCTATGGACAGTGGTGTTCATTTAACATCAGGTGACCCACTAGTTCGTTTGTCTGGCCTATCTAACATAAAAAACAAAAAAAAAACATCTTTAATGCCTTTAAACGCTCAAGTTCATTATGTCCACATTCTCAACTCGTTCACATTCCTATATCGTCCACCTTCCCATCTCGTCAACCCCAACTCGTCTACATTCCCGTATAGTCCACATGCCCATGTTGTCAACATTCCCAACTCCTCTATATTCCCATTTTGGGGTTAGTTACAATAGAGAGATCTCTCTCCAGGCAGATGTTATGCCTGGGGACCGAAGTCCAATGGATAAAAGTTGGAAGTTGTATTTATGCAGCCGAGTTGAGAAACTTCGATAGCGTGATGTAGGATTGTAGTAGTTAGTTCCTTATGTGATGACTAGATGGCGCTAGTAGTCGCCACATCAACCCCCCTTTTAGACCGGAGGTCGATACGAATTGCAGTGGAGTGCAGTCTGTGCGTCATGTGGGCGCTTGCAAGGGCCAGTCGCTCAGAGCCTCGTCGGCGAGCATTGTTGTTCCTCTGCTACTTGTGATGCATGCCTGTTGCGTGATTGCTCGGAGCCTTGTTGGCGAGCGTTGGTTGATTGATTGGCAAGTGGAAGAAGTGGGAGGAGAATTTGCGAACTGTAGACACCAGGCAGATAATAGATACATGCTAATGGTGCACAGTGCGGTGAGTATGGCTTGCTGTGAGACTGCGTCATCGTCTTGTGTGTCTGAAGGTTGCGATTTTTGTCCAATGTCGTGGGTCACCAATTTGGGGTTAGTTACAATAGAGAGATCTCTCTCCAGGCAGATGTTATGCCTGGGGACCGAAGTCCAATGGATGAAAGTTGGAAGTTGTATTTATGCAGCCGAGTTGAGAAACTTCGATAGCGTGATGTAGGATTGTAGTAGTTAGTTCCTTATGTGATGACTAGATGGCGCTAGTAGTCGCCACACCATATTGTCCACACTCTCATCTTGTCCAACCGAGTGAACAAATTGATATCGAATAGCTCTACAGTCATAACTTCGGTTGTAAATGAGTTGGGAAGGTAGACAAGATGAGAATGTGAATGAAATGCGAACTTGAACGAAGTGAACCTGAGCTCCCTTTAAAAGACTAAAAAATCTGGCCGTGATACACAAAATACCTGCTATACGTAAGTAATTGATTGATTCAGGCGTTCCTTTGCGTAGGTCCGTTCAAATGAACTACTACATTTCTATCTTGTTTCTTCTCTACTAACTGTAAGTAAACCACACATTACACGATGGATCATGTACATATACCTCATAAAAATTTAACTAATTTTTGTTATTTTTTTTTAATACGCTTTTTTTGTTGACGATATGCTTAATTATTGCATTGTTATCAAAGCACTATACCATATTACCTACCTAATCTCAAGTCAAGTCGTGAAATGTGTAAAATTGAGTTGCAACATTTGTTTAACTGTATACAAATGATGCTAATGTAAATGTGTTAAAATGTGTTAGTAGGGGAGAGGTGGCATGAAAGGGACACGCATTGAAAGGGACAAATTCAAGTTTTTTAGGAAGCATTTATTATTTAAACTATTGAAATTAAATACAATCAATATTCTTAATCAATTCTTAGTTGTTTATTTTCGCATCTTTAAAAAATGTGTATTTTCTCTGGGGTGCTAAATAGATCGAGACCGTAAGGTGTAAAGTACCTACGTACTTTACACCTTACGGCCCGGCCACGACTTCGCTTGTTTGGCGGCGCAGCAAGCGTTTTATCAGTTCATTGCGTGTGCCGCAAGGTAACCACTGTACGGCGAGCGTCCCGGCCGCGCAATGAACACAGAAAACGCTTGCCGCGCCGCCAAGCCAAGCACCTTCTTCAACTTTATAAGGCCCAGGTGCGGCCGCACTTGGAATACTGTTCTCATCTCTGGGCAGGGGCACCCCAATACCTTCTCCTTCCATTTGACCGCATTCAACGTAGAACGACAGCTCGACTTGTCAGTGATCAGTCATTGGTTTCCGATCGTTTGGATTCCTTGTCCTCTTTGTGTGTTCAATAGGATCTACCACGGTGGGTGCTGCAAAATTTGCTGCCTGCTGCAAAATTCCACCATCGCACTTCCCGCCGAAAATCTAAGTTACATCGTCACCATCTCGATAAATGGCAGTCTACCACTGTACGTTTTCTTCGGCATTTCCTGCCACGTACGGTGAAACTATGGAACCAGCTTCGATCAGTGTTTCCAGACAGCTATGACATCGGGGCTTTCAAGAAAAGGGTTTATACCGCCTTTAAATGCCGGCAACAGATTAGTGAATCTCTTTGAGTTGTTGATAATAGGTAATATTTATAGGCGGTGGTGATCATTTTCCATCAGATGACCCACTTGCTCGTTTGCCCCCCTCAAAATCTATACGTATTTCTTTCATGCCATCTCTCCCCTACTGCCAGTATTAGAGCATCTGTTGTACTGCCTAAATGTTCTAGCTGCCCATATAACACTGTAGGTCACGTCAGCTCGTTTAATGCCGACCGCCGTGAATTTTTGACCCTCGTCAATTCGCCGTTGAGATATTAGATTGAGGGAAGGTACAGATATTGGGTTGCCAGAGCTTATTCGATCGACGTGTTAATAATATACGTCACATAAATATAAGTTATATTGGGGCATGGTTACTGTTGTAATCACGGGGAGAATCGAAAAAATTGTTGCGGCAAAATAATAAAAAAATAAAAGAAAAAACCTTTTTTAATAACAATCTTTTATTAAATAGGTGTTAATAAAAATAACTAAAAAGTTAGAAATAATATAATTCTGATCAAAAATAGACCATGCAATAAATCTTTGCGTTTTTATCAGTCCCAATTTTTTTCAATAAAAGCGTGTTACTTCTTCATTATTTTCTCTAAACGTCAACATTGTAACAAATTGTAACAAGATTTATTAGAATTAGTTAGTTTTAGTTTTTTTTTCGTTTTACAAAACGTTCTATAAATACATGTCTGTTTTGGGTGAATATTTTGGTAGGTACCTATCTAAGTTGTCAAAAAAAAATGCTTTTGCGAAACTTAGTCAACTTCGATTATTTGGTATTGTAACACGATATTTACTAAACTGCCCATAGATGGCGCTAGTTTAGTTAACCACTTTAAGCTTCAGTATCGGCAGTCACCACACGCAATGTTTCCCGAGCTGCCAATAGGTGGCGCCACCGGTCAAATTAGATCGCGCCAACGTTTCATTGACTCGAAGTAATGAGGTTCAAGGAATCGAACTATGCAATGAACTCTATTAGGGACCTAATACTCGTATTACACGCTATCCGCGTGAAAGACGTCTTAGCGTTAATATTAGTGTAATAGGCATTCTGATAGTTATATTATTACTTTTTATGGCAAACAACTTAATAAATATTATTATCTTCGTTACGCCTTGTTTGGTTGAATCGCCGCTACCCGAGCTTCCTTGTGTTAAAGTATGTCACTGTAGTATTCTGCAGCTATATTCTTTCCCAACAGGTATAGAGTAGACCTGGCTGGTGACAATTGGCGACTGGCGCTCTCAGATGCCAGGGTACAAGACTCGGGCATCTATTGCTGCCATGTGTCCACGCACCCGCCTATGTTGAGGCGGGTGAGGCTGAATGTACATCGTAAGTAAATATACCTAATTTTTAATAAATTTCTATAATAAATAAAATATTTTGGTACAATTGACACCAATAATAATTGACCTAATAAGTATACAAGATATCTCAAAATGAATCCGGAATATTTCATGAGCTAATAATTATTATACCTACTAAACGGAAGTCCCGTTTTATCACGCAAACGATTTGGGTAGTTCTACTAGCGTTTCAACCGTTATCAGTCTTTTGTCTCATATGTTAAAGAAAAAGTTGGTCGAATCCATGGTTGCTTAGATTACAGATATAAAAGGCGATAGCCGGGTTTCCATAGTAAGCCCTTACATCAAAATGAGCTCAGATATTTTTTTTGTGAGTACCTCTTACAGTGAAGATCTTTTAGGCTGAGTATGAACTTTCTACTTGTGACAGTTTTTTGACTTATGATATTTTAATGCATTGTTGATTTTGACCAAAAAAATTTAATTATAAATTTGACTATTTAACAATGTCGATACGCGATTTAGGTAAGCAACCTATTTGCAATGTATCAATGTCTTAATTTTGTATATAATATTTTTAATATTATATATTTCGTACGCCGTATCTTAGACCATAATGTGTAAACAAAATATCCACAAAATTGCCGCGCCATTCTCGGTGTCCCAGGGAAATGAGATCAAGTATTCACCAGGGATATCAATGTTTATCGATTGTCTGCATTGTCGCTAGCAATATTAAGGCTAGAAAGAATTGTACTGCTCTCTCGTGGGCCCCGCTAATAGCTTTCGTAACTCAAGCCGTGAGTCATTATACATTCAACGTTTTATATCTTCTGAGAGCCTTTTTGCAAAATACTTTTGAAAGATTATAGTCGGTTTTAATGGGCGATGTTTGTGCTATCGATGTCGTTTGGTGATGTTTTAAAGTGCTGGTTGTCATTGGTAAAAATGCAATATAACGCGTGATAGATTTGTAATTTTTTTTTCAAACTTGTGTGAGTCATCTGATGATTTCGGTTCTCTTACTATTATGTATAATTGAAAATAAATAAGATATTTATTCACGTTCACAAAAAGATGCACAGATACAAGATAATACACACAATTTCAAACAGATTAACAAAAATCACAAACATGAAAATAGTAAACACACACACAAATACTGCATGTGAAACGGTAATTAAATTAAATTGAAATAATAACGTAACATAATTTCATGGCTTATTGCAATTCAGTAGACAATTGTTTATTCTTTGCTACCGATTTACCAAATTATCTCGATGTTTCGACCACATTGCAGCAGACGTGGTCACGACTAGACTACTACAATAAGCCGCGGGCGTAATAATAATCATAGCAATATTTCTGCTACGTGGAAGTTACCTTTCACCTCCACATTTTTTTTTGCAATTGTATTTAGCAACAGAGGGCGCTGCTGCCCACTTCAACATCAGATTCGTTATGCTGGCACATAGAAATAGGAAACATATGGAAATGCGGTATTCTACTATAGATACATTTGTTATACAAATATGTGTGAAATCGACATAAAAACCAAAAAACACATATGGTCTCTTTCTTTCTAAGGTGACTTGGCATATGAAGAAAGAGATGGCATGACATTTGTTTGTTCTATGCACGGAAATATTTTGACATAACGAGTAGACAGCATTTCCGGCTGCCGCTTGTGACAGAGGCTCTAGGTACCTGAGCTGTCAAGTGAACGAGAACTGCGCAGTTTTTAGTGTTTTACAGCGATTATTAACACGTTAGCTGCGGCACCAATTTTTGCATACTTTCCGTTCCTGCGGCACGAGGTATAATCGGCCCGTACCGTGACCAGACGTTAGGGCGACACGCGGTCTATTAGACCCCACCTCCTTTTACAGACTAAAATCCATTTTCTGGCGCGAAATCAAAGATAAATGAGAATTTTGTTCCTTATTGATATAGACAGTGAATTGATGAACCCTAATCCACCGTCGCCCCGGGATCTGATGGCTAGTTTAGGAATTATTAGCAAAACAAAATATGGGATCTTATACACCTCGTAACGCACTGAAATAGGGCAAATTTTCGCTGCGATTAGTGATGGGAAAAATAATATCGACGTTTTTAAACTGTCTTAACTACGCAACGACTTGACCGATTTTGATCAATTATATCTCATTAGATCGTTTTAAGGGCAAAACCTGGCAAAACAACACAAAGCTATCAAAGGATACATTTTTTTTTAAATAATCTAAATTGTGCTTGAAGGCGCCATAAAGAAAAAGAAACCGGCCAAGTGCGAGTCGGACTCGCGCACGAAGCGTTCCATTCTATACCATTAACAGGCACCTATTACAGACTTATTATTGGAAAATAATGGATTACGGTTTATGCATAAGGTTTATCTTTCTATTTGTATATGAAAATCTGTAAAAGGACGTGCTCTCCAATCGACGTGATGCACAACACTGGTCGCGGGAAGCTCGCGTTCAGTGCGGTACGAGGTCAGGGGGGATATGGGACGTTTTAGCCTCGTTCCGCACTGCATTAAAATTATATTAATTCAGTGCGGCACGAGGCCTAAGACATCCGGTACCAAGGTAGGTACACCACCGAGTCCGGAACCATTTAGTGATCTCAAATATATATTTATCTCTTTCCTACACTGGACCAAACCAAAGCTATGCCATTCGCACGACAGAGAAATTCACTTTTTTGCTTGCCGCACCACAGGGAAGTTGCATCAGGGGTGATTTAGGCCTCGCTTCGCAGTTAACGTGTTAAATACTATTCCATTTGGTTTTGTGTTGTGGATATCTATTAATAAAAACGCAATATGGCTCCGTGTTCCATAAAAGGGTGTGCTTCACGAAAAACGAAAAATCAACCGAATTTAACTTCTCATAGGTTAGTAACAGTTTTTTCATCAAATAGTGTCATTAGATTGTAATATTTACTCAGTGATAGTTAATTTTGGTAAGCTTTTGTCGCTGCCATCATAGAAATGCAGATTTTTCTCCATTTATCGTTGTATTTTTGATTTTGTTGAATTCAGTACAATTGTCATTCTTCATTAGTGTTGTGCTGAATATCGACATAAGTAGAACTGAAATAACTCCCATGTTTTCTGACCGATGTCTGTTCTAATTTGACAGATTCCCTAGAATTTTCTTGCTCAGAATCAAGAGCGCTATTGACTTTGATGACTAAAAAAAATGTCCCCAATTTTCCATTCCTTTTTTTTTGGTTTTATATTTGTGTCGAGCCTTATAAACTGTACGAAAAAAATACACAAAAATAACTGTACGGTACACTTTTTTAGGGTTCCGTACCCAAAGGCTAAAAACGGGACCCTATTACTGAGACTTCGCTGTCCGTCCATCTGTCCGTCTGTCACCAGGCTGTATCTCATAAACCGTGATAGCTAGACGGTTGAAATTTTCACAGATGATGTATTTCAGTTGCCGCTATAACAACAAATACTAAAAAACAGAATAAAATAAAAATTTAACCTTTTGACCGCCAGCGTCGGCTATAGACGACAGTACGGTAATACAAAATTAAACCTACCCGCATCCGCATAAGAATCAATTTTGTTCCAAACAAAAACGATGCGTGGCGGTCAAAAGGTAAGGGAGCTCCCATACAAAAAACGTGTTTTTTTAATGCTCGATATTGATAACGGCAACAGGTAGACGCTTGAAATATTTACAGAATATTTAGTTATATATTCGATTTAAAAATAAAATTAACATAAAACAAATATTTAAGGGCTCCGTACAACAGACATGATTTTTTTCCGTTTTTATAGATAATGGTACGGAATCCTTCGTGCGCGAGTCCAACCCGCACTTGGCCGGATTTTCTTTATGTACTTGTGATTTTGAATAAATAGACCCCAACTTTTTCTCCTGTTAAAAAAAGTAAATGACACACTTACATTACTTACAATCCAAACTGCAATTGTGAAAAATTCTTGTATTATTTTTGTTGTTTTACAAATAAAGGGCATTTCATACTTTGTTATACTTGTTATTTTATTTAGTCAGCACAAAGTTATCACACACTACTTAATTCCTGCAAGTTTTTGAAATAAGCGCGTTCGGTTTTATTGTACATTTTGCAGTTGATTTTCACAATTTTTTTTATGATTTGGTATTTTGACCATACCTTAAAGACTTTGCAAACTTGTATGTTGGTTTTTAATTATTTTTTTACATACCTTTTGAACTATTAATTTTGAGATACCTTTACCCCTTATAATTTCCAAAGGAATATAACATTATAAATTTTCCTGTGTAACGAATATGCCATAACCGAAGTAATTATGAACAAAGCTAATTTCAAACTAACTTTTCCACTAAGAAACTCGAATATTACCATTGCTGCTTGAAATGTCCGCTAACCGTTCAAGTATCGATATCGACTATTTTGGTTTCGATGTCACAACCCTTGAGCGCCATTGTTTGTGACAACTTTAGGTATACACGCATGATTTGTAGGTATCACAGGTCCATTGGTATAGGTCTATGTGCTGGCACTACACGATGGGCCATCATGATGGTCCGCTTTGATGGGCCAGCGTGTGAAGGGCGTAGTGGTATCGGGTGGCTTATGGCGCGTGCGATGGTTGTGAAATGACGTCGGTGTCGGTTTTCGGCCGTACATCAAAGAGATTATTAAGATCACAACTGAACATCGCAGTTGTGTAGATGCGTTGCAGCTATCGCTTGGCCACCGCACCGACCATTTAATGGCCCATCGTGTAGAGGAGCTATCAGCGTCGGCGCACACGGGGGACAAGCGACAGTCAAAAAGCGCTGGCCGCCACCGACCTTTTTCCGTAGTTTTCCGGCTGACGCTGGCAGTCGCCTCTCGCTATAAATGGTCGCTTTTCGCTTCTTGTGGCCGGAAACGACCACTAAACGCTGACACAAAACCCCGACATGCGCCTTTCCTCCTCTGCAACCGGGTTAAAAAACGTGCGAGTAGGACTCTTAAATACATGGAGGTTTCCGTACCTCCGTACAATGATTTAAAAAGTATAGTAAAAAAATACAAAGATCAAGTTAAAAACGCTGAAAAAAACAAGTTTCTTGAATGAAAAAAAATTATGTTTAATTTTTGCCTTTATTTCATTTTTAGTACCTTTTGTTATAGCGATGCCTAAATGGTGAATATTTCAAGTGTCTAGCTGTTACGGTTCAAGAGATAGAGTCCTGAGACAGATAGACAGACGGACGGACGGATGGACAGACAGACAGACAGCCAGCCAGACAGACAGAAATCGGAGTCTCAGTAATAGGGTCCGTTGGTTTGATTACGGAACCCCTTAAAGTAAAACTACTAGGTACTAAAAATTAAACCGCCGAAAAAACTGAAAACCAAAAAATAATCCTTTTTTGTTTGACCTTAATCTAGGTACCAAATTTAATTTTTTTGTTAAAAAGTTTTTATTTTATACTTTTTTCCCATCCTTGGGGTAATTTTTTTTTTTCCAAATTTATATAATTCCTTATTGGGTAGGGTATACCCTACCCAATAAAAAAGAATTATGAAAATCAGACTACTCTGTAAAAAGTTTGTCAATCATCCCCTGTTTTCCTACCCTTAGGGTAGGAATATTATTGCCAAATTTTAATGGGACCACCCTTGGGGTATACGCTTTCCAGTAAAAAAAGAATCATCAAAATCCGACTACTCTGTAATAAGTTATGCGTGGTCATATAGTACAATCAGTAACTGAACAATCAATCATCCCCTGTTTTCCTACCCTTAGGGTAGGAATATTATTTTTATTATTTATAAATTTAAATGGGACTACCCTCGAGAAATACGCTTTCCACTAAAAAAAGAATCATCTAAATCGGACAACTTTGTAAAAAGTTATGCGTGATCATACATAAAAAAAAAACAAATATACACGTCGACTTGAGAACCTCCTCCTTTTGTTTTCGTCGGTTGAAAAGTAGCGGACACCGATCGCAAGTTTCGACCACCGGCTACATGTGGCTGAAGCGCGTATCAGTTAAATTTGTAGCCGCTTCTAGCTTTAAGTGGCAGTGTTTTGTGGCTGTCGCGTGTGGCCCATGTAGAGTTGAGTATAACATACAGGAGGCGCGGCGCTACCTTCGTCCCGTAATGACGTCAAAATGTAAGAGGGGCTCAACATTTTAAAGTGTACTACTTCAAATTTTATGTGGAAACAGCAGCGTTACTCACTCTCCGTACGACCGACAATAACATCAAATGTCGTACTTGCATTTTTAACTTTAAACATATCGTCGAGCTTCAGTACGCCTCGCCTCATTTGAAGTAGGACATTGTACTGATTGAGTGCAAAAAAGAGGCTACTCTTAGAAACTCTTTTTCCATCCATCAAAGTTCCATCCTATTCTAACTGTACGGAATACTATACCTAACTATACTTCTATAGGTACTATTGACATTGAAAGGTGAACGTGAATTGAACCTATTGATTCCCCACTTGATTCACTATTCAAACCGAATGCGAGGAAAGTCATTGTTGGGGTATGACGACACAGGTGTTAAGATTGTAGATGAAGCCTCACAGCTGTCAATAGCAGCGGCATGAATACTACTTGTGTTTTGACTTCCTTTAGATGGTTATTTATCTTTGAATAGAATATTGAATTAGGATTTGATTCAATTAGAACGTATTAGATTTCCAAAATGAGCAAAATGTGAATAGTTAATTACCTAAAAATAAATGGGAATGTATCAAGATACGTTTAAAACGAATAATGGACGAAATACATAATGGTCATAATACATACTAAAATTTTCTATGAAACTATTGATAAAACGAACTTTTTTAATCATGTAATCTACACATTGGTTTAGGTTAGGTTTATATTATGAAAATCCTGTAAAGTTGAGAATTTCCAAGAAAATTGCATTATATCAAATGACCATTATGTATTTCGTCCATTATTAATTTTAAACTTTAGATATTTTGATACGTACCCAAATAAATATATAAAATGTTTTGGCGTTCTAATTGTAATATTAGTTATTATTGTTTTTTTTTTTATTATTTTTCTGCTGTATTAGTCAGTGTATTTTATTTTTTGATGTCGAATAAAGTTATGTCTATGTCTAAAGCACTTACATGGTCGACTATACCAATGAGAACAATGCGTATGACTCAATAAAATATACGGCGAAGGAAAAACATCGTGAGGAACCTCTACAACACCTGAGACAAAATTAAATAGTGTGTGCAAAGCTCTCAATTCGAGAGGAAATTTGTCCCTGCAGTGGGAAGTAGGTATAACTATTTTTAATCCAAATTTGCCGAGATGCAAGCCGTGGTGGCCTAGTGGTTTGACCTATGGCCTCTCTAGCAGAGGGTCGTGTGTTCAAATCCCGGCTCGCACCTCTGAGTTTTTCGGAATTTATGTGCGAAATTTCATTTGTAATTTACCGTGAGCTTTTTACGGTGAAGGGAAACCTGCATACACCTGCGAAGAAATTCAATGGTGTGTGTGAAGTTAACAATCCGCACTGGGCCTGCGTGGGAACTACGGCCCAAGTCCTCTCATTCTGAGAGGAGACCTGTGCCCTGCAGTGGGACGTATATAGGCTGGGATGATGATGATGATGAGGTCGAGATGAGTACGATGATTTAATTCATATGAATACCTTAAAACAAACTAGTGAATAAATACAGCAATAAAACGGAGTCGCTTAACCCAGTTACATAAATGGATTTGGGTGTAGTGTAATCCAAATAGAGAGGGAATGTTTCGGATCGGCCAAGCATTAGTTCCTGTCAGACCCCAATCAATGAAATGGGAGTTTTGTTAATCCCCACCAATTAATCTGAAAAATAAAACTATTGAACCTTTTATTCGACAAAATTAAGAAATAATAATAGTAATTTAGGTCTATTTTCTTAAAAAAGTTAAATAAAAATTAATTTTGAGATACATCGTATATACTTCATATTTTATAAGAGATCTTAGTATTTTATGATACTGCCTCTATTTATTTTCCACAATACAGATGATGTCACAGATTTTTGGCAAATACAAATATTCAGAAACCTATCAGATTTAGATTAAGTAACCCTACTTAATCTAAATCCAGCCCTACCACTCTCTGATAGGTTTCTGAATATTTGTATGTGCCAAAAATCTGTGACATCATCTGTATTGGGGAAAATAAATAGAGGCAGTATCATAAAAAACTCAGAATTCTTGCATAAACGTAACTATCGTAAGGTCGCGAGTGAGCAAAGTAATTGTTTCAGTTCATTAATATGAACCTCCGCAACGTAGCTAACGCCTAATTCAATAATTTTTTTTGTCTTTAAGCCTTCAGCGTCAAGCACTAGACATGCGTGCTCAACGTCAACACGTCCAGCGTCAAGACAATCGACGAAACAAGCTCTAACAATGCAATTTTGTTTCAGCGCCAGAAATCATAATGTCCAAAGAAGCCTTCCTGGAGACGGGAGAGACGCTCTCTCTCAAATGCGCGGTGCTGCATCTGCATTCCCAAGACGTACCAGCAATGCACTGGTTCAGGGGGAACAGCACGGTGCCTCTAGACGAAATACGCGGAGGAGTGCTCATCGAAACTGATCACTTGACGCTTACCAGTCACTTACAGGTAAAAAAAAAACCGGTTGTCTGTAAAGTCGGTTTACGGACGATAGTTTAACGTGACAACGTCATAACAAAACATTCAAACCCCCCTCGCAAACCCCCCCCCCCTCCCCGCACCCCACACCCCCCGCATTGAAAATTACCCGAGCGCTAATACTAATATTGTATTATGTAATATTGCAACTTGGCTTCACTGCTCTGTAGGTACATGTAACGTTGCGTTACATGTACCTACAGAGCAGTGAAGGCCAGTTGCAATATTCGTAACGTTACATGTACGTTACATTGCGTCATCCTTTTTCGTGTATGCAGCCGGCGTTCATCGATTTATTAGACGTTGTCACGTAAAAACATATTTTTCGAGCTATGTGGGTACGGTTGATATGAAGACGATGACAATGATGTACGATCTAATAATTAAGGCATAACTGAGGATTTAAATTTATCAGGTCGTACATTATTGACATTAATTCCGGGTCGACCATCACAGGTCGAATTCTAACCGCACCTACAATATTGCTGCAATCTGTTAATATTTTTGACTTTATATTTGTATGCAAATAATCAGGTATTATCAGGCTTAATATCAGGTAATCATAATAAGAATAAATATCACGGAACAGTTGACACCAATTGACCTAGTCTCAAACTACCTTTTAAACAAACAACAAGCAAATCATATACAGGCGATTACAACGATATCGATATGGCCAAATTTACCAAAATATACATGACTATGTTATATTACTCTTAGTCGGTCCCTTGCTAAATGCTCTTCTCTTCCACTGAAAGGCTGACTGATAGAGATCCCTTAGCGGGATAAGTTTGCTTTTGTATATGTATCTCAATGGTTGGCAATTGTTTTTAGGGTTCCGTACCTATATAAGAAAAACGGAACACTTATTTAACCCTATTAACTTTGTTGTCCGTCTGTTCCCTCGCGTGGCGGTAGGTATCATATTCTAGAATCATAAAATGTGGCATGAAAAAAGGTCTTACAACACAAGTTAAGGGAAAAAATTGAAAAGCGTTGATTTGTTGTTCTATCACAAAAAAGTGATTAAACTTTTACCAAGGAATTATTTACATACAAGTTTATACGGAACCCACGGTACGCAAATTCGACTCTCACTTGACCTGCTTTTTTTCTTTTTAAAAACTATAAAATTATAGTTTTAGTTTACGTAATTACGTATTAAACACACATTTTATCATTTCAGGTATGTCTAGTAAGTTTTTTTTTATCGAAAAACCATTAAATTTTATTTTTATCACAGTTGACTTACATAGCGTAATAAAATTTAACATCGATCGAATTGTTGGCTTGTTAACGCCTCTATAAAAATAGCCGAATTTCATGTTAATTGTATGGCATTAATTGTCAATTACCCCAATTTAGTCCGTTGTCCGCTAATTAAGTTGATAAAGCTGTAATTAACTTACAATTTCTACTACTTTTAAAGCTATTTCGAACACGATCATAACAAAATTGCTGGTCATGATTGTCACCAGGAACCTTTTTTTCAATTGGTACCTTTAAAAAATGGTATCTATAAAAAGATAATTGAAACATTGTTGAGCTATTAAATACAATATCAATTTTCGAAACTGTCTGACACCATTTTAAAATCAGCTGTCGTAATGCAAATATAGAAAAAAAACAAGCCACACAGAAAAAACGTGGGACGGGGGCGCGTCACAGTCGCAGTGCTCCTTGAGTCAGCTTTTACATTAAATGTGTAAAAGCGTCGCGATCCAAAGCAGACAGAAGAGACGGGGCGAAGACGCGGCCTGCGAACAAACATCGCGGATTGCGATGCCCCATGCACGTCACTTCTTTGTGGCTCGCGTCTCTGATTTTTAATGGTGCGTGTGAAGCTCCCATTCCACACTGGACCCGCGTGGAAACTACGGCCCTTTCCCTCTCAGTCTGAGAGGTGGTCTGTACCTTGCAGTGGGACTTATATAAGTAGACTTAGATGATGAGATATTCGGTAATAGAACCAACGCAATTAAATTTTTAATAGGCAACTATAATTTCAATAGTAGATGAATAAAACCCGCTTGTGAAAATCCTGTTCCCATGGGAATTCCGGGAAAATATATACCTTATGTCACTCTTGCAACTGAGACGAATCTAATGACACCTCACACTGTAAAATCCATTGAGCCTTTACGGTACGGAACTCTAATAACTAACTAGTCAGTTAGAAGGAAGTGACACAAGCAAAATTACCACTTGTTTATAGCGATGGCACTAAGCGCTAATGCTAGGCACTCTTAAAGGGGAGTGCTGTCTTAAATTTGTTAGAAACTCTCTTAAAGCTTAAAGCTATAAGTAATGAGAACAACAATGAAGTTTATTACATTTAACGGGAAACGAAAATGCTATTCGATATTTTTTATAAAATGTTTGATTAATGTCTATAAAGCGATTGTGCCAATGTATAATTTTTGATCTGTATACCATAATCCCGTTTATTGGGCCACTTTTCCTTTTGTTATTCTTAGAATTAAAATAAAAAATAGTGAGATTAGAAAAAAAATCCAACTCACACAAACAACAAACAAACTTTCGTATGAAATGATTTATAGAATCCATCAATTTAAAAAAAAAAAACAAAACTAGGGTATTTTCTATTTTAAAATTATGCCTATTAAATAGTGTTTAGAGCTTCCCCGTCCCAATCCCAACCTTACTCTTTTGGATAGAAGTGTTTATCAAGCTATACTGTCAGTAGGTAGATATTAGGGTATCTAGATACAAATGAGATATCTAGATCCCCTAATATCCACTATTCAAGAAGTGAATTACCTACATCTATTCAAAAACTGATTTTACAGTTACCTATTCAAATGCCCAATATCCACTATTCAAAAATTCATTACAAATTCTCATCTTCAAAGCGGTCTGGCAAATGAATAGATATTCATAAGAGATATCTTGTTATTTTAAAGACTCATTCTAAATCCCTTTAATTATAAGCAGTTCAAACGGCTCTATTCATAGTGAACTAAGTTGTTCTGTAAGAGTATGAGGGGAAGTAGCAACGTACGATTTTGTTACCTGATTATAATAAAACAATAATTATTTTAGTCTTAAATTTATTATTATTATTAAAATAACACTTCAGAGAAAGACATTAAAATCACAGAGACTAGTTCCATGCTTTCTTTAACTGTTCTAGACGAATTTTATGATCCCGCATCTTATCCAAATATTCAAAGCAGTAATCATCAAATTTTCGTTTCATGCTCCTAAACTTTTCCATTTCATTTTCGATTTTGATGTAGCCTTCGTTCTCTGCCATATATGTCACACATCGACAGTGACAATAGATAAACGCATGGCAACGAAGACACGCAACGCCATCGACATGAGTATCTGGGGACTCGAAGCATTTGAGCGGGCAGCAGAAATTAACCATTTTGATTTGTTTGTATATAACGATGCAGATGACCTGATACACGTATTGCTACTATGTGAATGAATCAATTTTATAACGAATACAGTATTTATACTGTGGGCTGTATATTAGGTATTTTATATTTTGTTCTTCATAAATATGTTAATTTTCTGTCATAAGGCACCAAGTCTACAAAACATTTATCTTTTCTAATTACTTGCGCAGTTACTTGTAAGCCTGTATAATAAATTTGCAAACGCCTAGTTTGAAAATAACTTGGTGTTATTAACATACCACTATAGTGTTCACCATTTATTATTTTGACTTCATGACAACCATTTAGCTGCCATTTATGAATGAAAACTTGGACGATACTCCCAATTTTGATATCCATTTTAACTGTTTACCATCAATTAAAGGTTCTTAGCCTCACTATTTTCCCAAAAAAGTCGTCATGAAGGATATCAATCCTCAACTGAGGACCACGACCATTCTGTCAAGAGTGTATCGACTTAAAAGAGAAGAAGAAGCTTATCGATGAAAATAAAGCAATATTATTATTATGGATTGAATTTGTTTATTACATAAAAACATTATTATCTATACACCACTTATTTAAATACGATACATTTTTAAAAGCACATATATTTGCATGGTAAATACAATTGTGAATATCCGATGACATTGAATATTTGTCACTAAGTATTTCTAAATTAGGACAATTTGTATCTTCTAAATTATAAACATCATCACATTCTGTTATCTCCTTTACCCACAGTACTTTTTCACATCCTTTTGTATAAATACGCTTATTTTTACAGAAGTCTAATAACAAGCTCTTATAACTACAGTACGGCACATATCCCTCATTCCATAATATTCCCCTATTTTTTTCTAGCCATGAAACTTGTAAACGTTCTTTCTTTGTTAAATAATAAAATGGGTATGGTGGTTTAATCAACAACACAAGCACACTGTTCTTGCAAATAATTGCTATTTCTTTCGGTATAAATTTATTGCTTTCGTTTTTAAAACCTTGAACATCCATAATCATGTTCATGATAATTTTCGAACGATGTTACTTAATGGTCGATACTCTATAAGACGATCGTTTATGATCAAACAGTAGGCTGTTGTATTATCGGGTATATCTTTTGAAGATTCGATTTCTAAACGAACGTCCACTGGCCCGGTTTTCAGTGTATCATTTTGTCTTGAACAGTCAATAACGAAAAGTGGAGCTTTTTTCCCGAATGTATCCAACTTAAGCAAGGGATCGATGCTCGTGTTGTAATACGACTGACGAAAATTAGCATACATTTCGTATAATATACTATACTTATCTTGATCAAATTTCAAATTAAGTGAATCATAAGGAAAGTACTGTGAATTTAAAAACAATTTGACATTTGTTATATTACAATGATCAAACACGGATGAACTCTCTAATTTGTTCAGTTTTCTATTAGTCTGCAGACCAAATATAACATATCTTGGTTTTTCTAACTGAGAAGCGGTTTTTACTGACCATGAGTGCTTTGTTGTTTTAGGTAAAAGAGGATATTCATATAAATCCCAATTTCGGAAAGCTAGTTGTATGGATTTATCTTTTTCTAGATTCTTAAGTAGTAATAATCTATTACGATCTGAAACTCTTACATGTGGCACACGCCATTGAATTTTTTGTATGTCTATCGAAACATTATTATTTTTGTCAGTTATAACACTATTTAAAACTGAATTACTTCGGTGAAGTATAAGTTCATGCCTACAATTGATGAGAATTTTATTGTAATCTTCCGCAAATCCTAGTATTTTATTTAGGGGTATAACAGCAGAGAAATGACCATCTTTTTGCTTGGACCCATTTAAATCCCAACCCCACAATTTCGCACTTTTACTTTCTCCTTCATTCATTGAGATGAGAGATTTAATGGTCGTTGTGATTCCAGTATTTTTAATATGATCTATTTCAACACCATTTAGTTCGTATCTTATGTCTTGAAATAAAAACAATATTGGATTATTCGAAAAATTGATTTCTTTTTCTTTTTTGTTTCCGGCTGCATCTACTTCAAATACACTTGCATACCCTTCAATATAAATGGAACTCGCAGATGGTAATACGTAAACGTCTTGCTGATGAATAGGTATTCTGATTTCATCGTTTTCTTTAAAGCTATCATTGTAGGGATTGTAAGTATGGATTTCATAGCTTTCAATAGAATTATCTTGTTGTGGTGGGTCGGATATTTGCAGCATTTTGTTTAGGTATTACTTCAAAACCGAGAGAATAAAGGAAGTTTTTATTAGTTTTACTTATTTTCTTTGTTGTTCTGAAGCGTCTTCTTCCTTTGAATGCTGGAAGTTGAATACTGTTTTTTTGTGCATTCGCGAAGCTTTTATTAAAAACGTACATATTGTTTTAATATTAGACAAAGAGCTTTACTTTATTATATATTTTACACCCAATTCTGTACAATGATCGTGAAGGAATGTGCCTCACGGGTTTAACATTTCATTTTATTAATATGTGGCTATTGCATAATAAAGTTATTGTTTATTTATTTATATTGTAACTATTTACTTTTCCAAAATGATTTTAGAAATTTTAAACATAAATGTCCACAGTTATATAAATGGTTTCCTTGCAAATTGCCATAATTATAATGAATGTGTGGTCCCACATAATTTATAAATTCTTTCGGTGGTTTTAAGTTACCGTAACTATCAAAATATTCAATATAATCTTTAATTTTTCCATAAGCTACCCAGTGAGTGCCAGAATTTTTAGAAGAATCTAAATTGATCACACCACATTCTATCGACCATGGTGCGTCTGGTAATTCATCTCTCATAAATACACCACGAAAATGGGGAATTCTTTTCGAGTGCTTTGTAATATCGATATTAGTTAATGCTCTATTGGGTAGCCCGCTATCTAGTTTTTTTTATTTGAAACATAAATTCCCAAACCACTCTTGTACGGTTTAAGATGTAATCCTTTTCCAATACACATTGGCTCTATTTTCATATTACGTCTTTTTAATTGTGCTAGTCGGTTTTTGGCTGACTTGTAATTATTGATAACTTTGGTAATACCAGCAATACCTCCGGCTAGACTTCCTGTGGCAGACAATCCAGCAAAAATAGGAATCAATGGCAGAAATCCGCCGGTTTTAGGTACAGGTATCACTCTCGGTAATGGTACGGGTAACTCAGAAGCCAATTCTTGAGCAGCTGCGTATGCTAATTCAATTAACATTTTCTTGCATTTTGGTTTCAGATTACGGATTTGTTTTTTAGTATGCGAAATAATATTGCTGAAGGTTTTTTTCAAACCAGCTCCGCTTTTCTGAACGGTTGGTAATTCGCCTTTTCTCTTCGCACTGGCCTTGCCGGCATGATCTTGTGTGTGTTTCATTTTCAGTAATATTGGTGAAGCAAATACTTTATTAAAAGCGGTCTTTGTTGGGTAAACATCTAAATGCAAATGATGACATGAAATGTAAATAGCTTATTTATAGGCACAGTATCTTACGATTACAAACGATTTGATTTATCAATCCAGCTGTTTTCACTTGACGGAAGACCTAGCCACTTAACATATACTCTGTTGCCTTTGCTTTTTAAAACTTTTTCAACAAGATATACCTCAGGGTGTGCAGTTTTCTGAATTTCTTGCCCATAGAATGCTCCTAAAATTGGTCTTGACTTTGCGTCTTCTAATAAATATGTAGTAGGGTTAGTATGCTGAACTTTTGTTATTTTGAATATTTCAGTAGACCAATTAGGTGTAAACCCTTTTTCAAAACATCCTTTAAATTTACTTATTCTTACAAAATCTCCAACTACAAATCTGTTGCGAGTCAATACTTTCTTACATAGTGAATTGTTAACGTATCTTTGTAATATAATTTTTTTATTGTTATGATTAATTGCTGCCGGGGGTTTTCCTACTGTTCTATGAAAGGTGTGATTATATTTAAAAACTTTATCTTCAAGGGTTCCATCAATCCATTTATAATTCCCTTTTAAACTAAACTCTTTGTATAAGCTAGTTTTGAGAGTTCTTATAAGTCTTTCTACAATTGAGGCTTTTTTTGTAGAATATGTAGAGTAATGATTAATTTTATACTTTTCAATTTCTTTTTTAAATACATTATTATAAAATTCTTTACCCATATCTGTTTGTAAATTCTTCGGATAACGCCCCTTCGTGAACAATGTTTGAAATTCTTTACAAACGATTTCTTTAGTTTTTTGTTTGAGTGGAAATGCCCAAGCATATTTTGAGAAACAATCGATAATCACCAATATGTATTTGTATCCCGCGTTAAATTTAGATAAAGCCTGCATATCTATCAAATCTGCTTGCCAAAGGTCATCTATATCTTTTAACAATACACTTCTCCGGGGGAAGTTCAGTCTAACGTTCTTATGAATTTCATTAACGACGTCGGCTTTGCTCATAATGCTTGTTCAAATTTCCTTCGAGTTCCTTTAAAGCAATTATTTTTTCAATAATTTTTATACGATTAATTAAGGTTAGAAACAGCTTTTCTAAATCTACTAGTTTGTCAGAATTCTTCTGAACATTTTTATCAACATACTCTCTACTAAAAAGTTCAAATAACTCTGGTTTACCTGTGACTTTGTTTGCTCCTACTTTACAACTATCAATATTAGTATTTTCTTTTTTCTCGAGATTCATGTCTTACGTTTCTTACATTACAAAGCATAATGATTATATTACACGGATTTCATTATTTTATAATACCAGCTTCCTTTAACTCTTCAATAATTGATATAATTTCATTATCATGATTGTTGTTGCCAGCGTTTTTAGATGCAATTAAGAGTTTTAGTCTTTCAATCAGTTCATTTGGATCGTCCCAATAAATATAATCAGTGTTTTTTTTATACTGTTTTAACTCAGGCAAGTGTCCCCCGATTTTTAGTTCCGGTAACTGTTGCAGCACATCTTTGTTATTGTTATTTATTTGCGAAAAGAAAGGTTTGATGATTGTGCAGTATTTTAACCCATTTACGCCCGCTGTTCTCATTTGAGGACACTTCTTTAAGTACCCACAATTTTCTAAATTTACTAATTGTTTGTTTTTCGGGGGTAAAATATTAGTGACAACGAGCGTGTCATTCTAGTACTACTCAAAATTATGTGATTCTTTGGATTAATCAATAAAACTTGCATGTTTGATTTACGTCATCGACCCATTGAGTTTTGAAACAAAGGTAAGTCAAATTTTTGTTTCGTAGAATAACATTTATAATGTTCCTTCTGGTTTTTTCAATCGATGTTAGTTTCAAGTAGTAAATAATGATCAGTTGTAATTTTTTCACTTATAATTGAATGCAGATTTAGGTATTTTAGTATAATGTCCCCGAATGGGTCCAATGGGGTGAAAGCTATATTATGGTGTCCTCGTACGAGTCCAATGGGCTGATTAAATATATTTTTGTTATGTTATCTTTTTAGGTCTAGTTTTGAAGTGAAAACATGTCTAATCGTTTGTTCAATATTTAATACGAGTATCGTGGGCTCGAGGAAACCGTCGAAAGTATTTAAAATGAAGACGATGACCTCGATGTTAATTATGATATTGTGGCTATTCCTCCCGAACCAAATGTTCTCACAGACAATGAAGAAGGCAATGAAAACGATGACTGGATGATAGCAAGTGCTGATGGCTATTGTCATGCATTCGATATATTATACTGTAGTAAATCGGCAGGAAGAGCTAGTAATGAGCCGTTGGGATCAAATGTGGTAAAGGGTTTGTTGGAAAAACTTAACTGCGACCCGCATGAGCATATTGTGTACTTTGACAAGTTTTTCACAAGCCACGCATTACTTCGAGATCTACTTAAATCTGGTTATCGTGCAACTGGTACTGTGAGGGAGAACAGGATAAAAAATGCACCTTAGTATCCATCAAAGAGATAAAAAAAGGAACCGAGTAGCGTTTGATCATCAAATTGATACAGCCAATCAAATTTTGTTTGTAAGATGGCTTGACAATAGTGTATGCACGATGGGTATCAATTATGACTTTATTTATCCTTTGAGCAAAGTAAGAAGATAGAGTTCCACAGAAGGGAGAAAAGTGGACGTGGACATTCCTTGTGTCTTCCAGATTTACAACAGAGGAATGGGCGGAGTTGATCAAGCAGAGTTGAATAGCTTTACGGAGTAAAAAATGGTGGTGGGTTATTTTACCTACATGCTAGATTTGGCTGTAGCTAATGCTTGGCGTCTCCATACTCTAGTCGCTGATGATAATGACAAGCTTGACCAATTTCAGTATCACCGAAGTATTTCACAATTTTACATAAAGCGAATAGGTACTGAAAAACCCGATGGAAAGCGTTTAAAACCCTCTTCTAATGTGCCAAATTTAAGTCAAGATGGTGCTGGACACTTCTCCAGAAACTGTCAACTCAGCTCCGGTGCATCATAAGCCACAAGAAAGCACGTTGGTCATGCAAAAAAATGCATCAAATCATTGTGCATCGAAAGGGGATGCTTTGAAAACCACCACACATAGACCCACTGGCCCCATTTAAGGACGGCTTTTTTTTTCAGGACTATGAAGATTTTTTTCAGTTTTTTTTTCATAAAGTGTTGTATTAACCTCCAATAACTGTATAAATAAAGATTTTCTCAAAAAGTTGCTTTCTTTTTGTATTTGGGTTTAAATGGGTTAATCCTTTGTCACCTTTTAATTGCCCGTTCGGGTCAAAATCCCGTTTGTGTGCATTAGTGTCCATTAACATTTCTTTGTAATCAGTTTTGTCTTTTTCAGTTACAATGTTAAGATTGGGTTTGTTGCGCATTAAAAGCTCTTTCAACCCAGCGGTTAATTCATATGTTTTATTGTTAATGGTAATCATGTATTTTTTTCCTGTTTGAGAAGCATTATTTGTCGAAGATAAACATACAACACTATTTCCCATCATGAGTTTATTATTTTTACTATGAATCCCGAATGGTACATTAAAATCTTCATATATGTTCATCATGTCTTCCTTTTGCAGAGATAAAAGAGTATCGCGACTGTCAATTTCATTTAGAGAACTTTTACGGTTATCATTTGCATATTCATAATATTCTGAATGCAGATTAGAATCTGCGTTAATTATGTCTATAAAATTTTCATAGTCTTTAGAGGAGTTCAAGTCAGCATTAGTTTTATCTGTTTTGGCTGTCATGTTAAAAGCAGGGATAGCCTTTTGCGGTTTAGAATCTGCGTTAATAATTAAATCTTTAAATTGTTTATCGTCTTTAGAGGAGTTCAAGTCATCATTTGCATTAGTTTTATCCGTTTTGGTTGTCATGTTAAAATCCATGTTAATAGCCTTTCGATTGTTGATCAATGTTTCTAGAGGATCTGTAATAGGTTTAAATACTTTTTTGTATTTAAGATTAGCTTCATCTTCATCACATTGAATCATTTTTATTTTTTTCTTTATATTATTCACTGATTTAATGAGTTGTTCTTTTAAATCCATTTCCATTGTACTAACGTATTGCAACGTCCACCGTTTGATGTGAACACTCGACTTCAAGTGAGATATTGAAAATAGTAATTTGCTTTAAATATAAAAATTAAAAGTGAATAAATGTGTCAAATCCTCGTCTATATCTTCCATTATTTATCGCACAATCTTTATTAATTAATAAAAAACTGAATTGATCTCGCCATATACCAGCACAAAGCTGCTTAAATTTAAGCCAATCTAAATCTGTGTTTACATGTTCATTGTATATATGTCTTAAATTTGTGTCATCTTGTTTGAAAATAATTAACACATTGACATTATCTCTGAGCAATTGTTTCGGTATTTTCGAATAAGTTTGTGATAAATAAAAACAGTCTATCTGCCTATGTCTCCCCATTGCAAAATAATTACGAATATTAATTTGGTTTTCACATGCGACATCATCGAAAATCATAACGGAATTTGTCAAAGCTTCGTTCGGATGAAGAACTTCTTTGCTTTCATTAAATAAAAACAGTCCTCCTCCCGGAACACCTTCCATAACTTGTCTTAAAAAAATATACTTTGGTTGAAATGCTGTCTTAGAGTACAAATAAATATATTTAAACTTTAAACCATTTTCATGTAACAATAAATTTAACATAACGTTTGTTTTACCGCAATTAGAAGGACCGCATATTATGCAGCGGATTGTATTTGGCAACAGCAAGCTATGCTTTACTTTTTCAGTGTCGTTGTTTACTTTAATATTATTTACTTCTAAAGTTTGAGTTTGTTTAACGAACTTCATCGTGAACTGAGAAGGAGTGGCATATTTCTAGCCTTTATATAGTCGTCTATCTGACAGGAACTTAAAACGATTAACACAAAACAAAGAAGATTACATAAGTGTAGAAATTTCTTTATTTGCTTTAGTACAAATTATAATATTAATCATCTTAGAAATAACGCAAACACACTTTACATATAAGAATAATTAAATGTATTAATACATATTATTTTTTTGAACAATAATAATGATGCTCACACTGGCAATAATGTATAAATACCGCAAAGATGCGATTAACAACTAATTAAAACATTGTTTTGTAATGGCCCCAAGGTAATGTATTGATTTTATTTGGAAGAATCTGCCTTTTATCATCAGCACTATTTAATACAGTCTTATTAAGCTCCTGAGAGTATAGTACATGTTTGATTGACTTAATTAAATTCATTTTACATTTTAAATGTTTGGCATTGAATAATGAGTCTTTATATTGTGTTAAAGTAAGGTTCTTAGTTATGCATTTAGAAACACCTTTAGCTTTATTGAGTCGTGTTTTAACACTATTCAAGGAATACAGCTTTGCTCTAAGACCTGCAAATTCTGTAATGATGTCACCTCCAAGTTCGTCTTTAAATAAGCCGGGGATTTTTGCATTCACCCTTTCAATGCTGTAAGGATTATTTAAATCAAAGTTACTAGTATCAAATTCACTCAAATTATTTTTAATATCTCGGTAAACATCCTCCGTGAATATTAAATAAAGAAGGCTATCAGTGTCTGTGTAACAAAGTTTTGCATTCTGACTATATATCTTTTTCATAAAGTCGTAATGAAATTTGTATAGATGCTCTTTTGCGTATTCTAAAACTGAAAATCCAATATAGATAGGTCTGTCGAGCACAATCTTTTCTGGAGTAAATTGAGCAGCTAGAAAATTCTCGGAGAACACTGAAATATTTTTTAGATTAGGGCGAGAGATAAGTGTTTCGGCACCAATTCTCTTTTTTGTAGCATTATCTGTATCGTTCCAAATTGTGATCAGTTTAACATCTACTTGTTTGCGTCGGTTTTCAATAGTTTTACCAAAAATAGCATTATTCATGAGCTTAAAAAAGTCTTTTTCAAAAACAGACACGGAGGCTTGCCGAAGATTCGTATTCAAATCGATGTATTTCTGTAGAAAATTCGACTGTCTAAAGCTTAGTATACGATGAATTTTTGTTAAGATTAAGCCGTTTCTCAAAATTTCTTTCAAGTGAACAAAGTGAATAACATAGTTATATTTATCATACAAACTTGCTATTAATTTCGGAGATTTCCCTCCAGGAGGAATAAATTTCTCCGGAGCGAAGGGTAAATCACAGTGTAAGTCGTGCAAGTTTTCAGGATATTCTAGATCTACTTCCAAAATAAAACCAGTGTCTCCATTTTCAGATACTGTGAAAATATTAAACTTTTCAATTTCATATTCATTTAAAAATTTAAATTCTGAATAAGGTAAGCTTTTAGTCATCGCATGCCCGTACAAATTATTACAATCTAAATATATCAAATACGATGACGGCTTGAAATCATCAAATTCTGGTAAATATTTGTTATTGGCTTTAGCATATCGCTGTGAACACTGAACTAACCCTCCACGTATTCCTCTTTCTAACATTTGATATATTTCCAAATCATCTATTAAGTCAAGTTTAATGCCTGTCGAAAGTAACATAGCGTCCCAACTCAAGCTGGGTGATGTTATGTAATAGGCCGGATCTAGTTTGTAAAATTTTAAGCTCAAGTTTCTGAAATTTTCAAATACATCACATAGCAATAAAACATCACATTTAAGGTACAAGTCGGTATATTCACCGAGATTATTAATATTAAATGTATTCCAAACCGCAAATTCCGCATCACTTATGTCCTCCATTTTCAAATTATTGAAAAAATGTTTTTTAAAAGGTAGTGCAGTTTCTCCGTATTTTTCCCAAGAGTCCATGTAATCATACGGATAAATACCTTTAGATTTTAATAAATGCAGGTGCGTGTTTTCAAAATTCTCAGATAAATGTATAAAATCTCTATCAGACAAATTTTTACTTAACAAGTCTAAACTTGTGCTCAAAAACTGAAATGAATCTATAAATTTAATTTGCAGTGGACGTGTACAGCCTTTTATGTCTATGTATTTGGTAATTGTGAGGTATTTTTCTTTAGTTTTTGGTATAATTGTAACTGGACCATTGTATTTCGCTAATTCTCTAATAAACAAGTGCGAGTCATAGTTAGTTAAATTATGAAAGACCACAGGTATGAATGGACACACTCGTAGCATTAAATTACAATGTGAATGAGCGGGGCCTCTATATTCTGAAGAAACGTGGTCGTGATCGCGAACCTTGTCATCGAATAATAGATGACCACAAATATGACACATTGTGGCATTCTGATAACTAATTTCTTGTTCTTTGGTTAAAGGCATCATAGGATTCTTGACATTTAATATCTTATGAATACATTTCGCATCTTCAATCAATCTTTCAATAAACACTTCAACACAATCCGAACCCCTGTAGGAAACGAACTTGTTTAAGCTCGGGTCATGTGAACAGCAAACATAATATGCAAAACATGAAGGTTGATGAACTTTTAATTTTCGAGTATTTCCAGTACTATTCTCTGTACAATTAACTAATAAGCTTTCGAAATCAGCGTATATAACGAAATTGATTTTTTGTCGTCTCTCAAAATGCTTAAATCCGATTGTACTATTTTTTTCAGGTAAGACTGTCAAAACTTGGGAGCAATCATGTGCTGTATATTTAATTTCGGAAGAGAAAAACCGAAGACATTTCTCGCACATGTACATTTTTCCTTTAGATTTACTAATCTGTCGTCGTACTAATCTTAAGAGATCTTTAATGAGGCAGTAATGACCTTTAATCCCATTTTCAAAGTATAATAAATTGATGTGATTATTTTTCTGATTTTTAGATAAATATAATGGACCAGTTACTGTACTCTGTTTGCTTAATCCATAAATGTTAATACTGATATCATTAGAAGCCTCAAACAATTGAATATCTTTGCACGATGGAGGAAAAGTCATACCGTCTGTTTTAAGGACAGTTGAATAGTGAGGATATGAACTTGTTTTGCATACATTACTCTTGGCAGGAAACAATGCTGCAACAATACTCCATAAAAAGCAGTGCTCGTCTTTATTCTGTATATTCAAACAACTTTTACTATTTTTGACAACTGATGGCAGCTCTATGAATGTACCACCTCTCATGGGGCAATATTTATTTATATTTAATTCTAAATGGCTTACTGAAAGCAGAGACCACCCAGATTCGCAATGTTCAAATTCTGAAAGTTTTTGTTTAAATGTTTCTAAAGCATTCAAATATAACTCATTAATATCAGTATTGTTAAAGATACAATCAAACTTTGTACTGAACGATTTTAACTGTTGTGTTTCTGACTGCGGTAACACAAAATAAGCAAACAGTTCCAAATTCAATTTTAAGCAGGTGTGTTTTTGTAATGATAAATTTATAACTTTAAAAACATCACTTTTGCAGTGGCACAGGAACGCCTCGGGTGTGAGGTTCTCGACTTCCTGTTCGGGGTTTATGCGATAAGCCACAATTCTGTTCTTAAATGCAGTTGCAATAATGTCAATATTTCTAAATTCAGTCTTTAACAAACAATTCTTTTTATGTATATTTGTTCTCATATGATATTGATACTTTTTTTCTGGAACTTCAACATTACATGTTTCACACCGAATCACCTGGGGCTCACAGGATATAGCTGTAAAGTAAAATGAAGGCAAATAAAGTTATAAGTACTTATTTATTTATTCATATACTTTGGTATGCGGTTACAGTTTAACATTAAATATGTATTCAGTTATTAAAACATTTTTTAATAATTATACCAAGAAACTCAAATACTTACTAAACGTTTACTAAACTGAATTAAATGTAGGTAATAAGAATAAGTAATACATTTTGGAATGGCTCAATAATAATTACTAGTAAAAGTTGGTGGGCAAAGCTTGAACTCTTTTCGCGTGGCAGCAATAAACTCAGTGAGATGGGACCAAGCCTCAGTACCAGTGTTAGTTCTATTTTTAATAGTCACGATGCTATGCCGCCACCTATTCATGGGTTGTACATTTTGAATCTCATTACACGAATAGACTTTAAGCTCTATGTAATGAGATCCTGTTTTGGTTTCGTTTGATTGACGAGAAGTACCGTTTGCTAGCCTTCTTGTCATATAAGAGTAAATAGGTGTACCCTTCTTTGGTTCGGATGGAACCGTGCCGTCGTCTTCGTCACTATCACTTCCAAACAAGTCTGACATCGATGGCTTCATAACATCAGAGATGGGTTTGATAACGGTGGTCTTATTTTTCTTGGGGGCACGTGCCTCGCTGGTCTTCCCGCCTGAAGTCGAAGCCGTAGGCGCGCAACGCTCAGTACTCACGGCCCTCATACGCTTGCTGGATGATTTCTTGGGCTTGGGCTGCACTGCTTCAAACTCGCTGTCAGAAGCGAAAAGCTCAGCATTCGACCTGAAAATGAAATATTTATTAAATTAGCACACATACAAAAGAAACTTTACAAGCTACATTTTAATTAATAATAAAAAAATAGGTAGGATGCTTTTGAACTAACCAAAACGTTTTAATGACTTATCGGCTATCTGAGATGTCATACTTAATCACTAAATTCAATCACCTCGAGTAAATGACGAGACGACCAATTACAATACAATACAATAACACTTTATTGTACGCCATATAGTAAGTAACACAGAAAACAAGTACCTACATAGGGAACATTTTTCAAGGAAAACAATCGGTGGCCTTATCGCTTCAGACCGATCTCTTCCAGGCAACTTTTTAAGACCATTATAAGAATATGATCGCTAGCTTATATTTTAAGCTAAATGGTGATTACAGTTAAAGTACTTATTAATCAATCGAAGATCTATTTGAGTGGGAAAAGTTCTAAATTGCTGAATAAAACACATAGTTATCCGTAAGACTGCTCGTAGTTAGTGCAAATAGGATTATATATATATATACCCTTTATTATGAATGAGTGCAACGTGAGACTACGACATAATACAGATCATAAACATCTGTGATTCGGGTAACAAACATTTGTATAGGTTCTCTACTGCGGGGTAATACTTACATACATACATACATTAATTGAATGAATAGATGATTATTAATTTAAATACATGTTTAATATAGAATAAAGCCTGGATGAGGGCGGTTGAGGCCCTGTGCTCCACGAGGAGTTAAAGGATCAATCATCATCATCATCATCATCATCATCATCATCATCATCATCATCATCATCATAGAATGAATAATTTCACTCAACACAAACTAATTGTCTGAACTAAATGAAATAATGTATTAATCGAATAAAACATTAATTGAATTTATAGATGATCATTATTGTTAATAGATGTTCAATATAGAATAAATGATCAGTAATTTAAAAAAGAGTCAGCATTTATCACTAATGTCTTGAAGTAAAGGATCTATTCGAATCGATCAGTGGTTTCAAATCAAAGAATAAGATAAATTTACTTACATGTCAGTAGAATGGGTTTTCCTGGGTAGATTCTGGAGTTAGCTTATTAGTGTCCCGTAGGATGGTGATCTGTGTAATGGTGTTGAATCCCGAATGCTAGTTTATATAGAGCCCAATCCACGTCACGAACTTCCATATTTGTGTTGAAGGTACAATGCGAAGAAGCACTGTCAGCATACATCCAGAAAAGAAACGCTGTGTAATGAAAATTCATAACACTATTTTGTGTTATTTTCAAATCTATTTCCTAGTGCATAAGACATCACATATACGCCAGAGCCATATTTATTACTTTGTGCTTCAGGTAAGAGCCCGTTCACACAGAGACATTCGATTCTTTACGGGAACCGTTCTGTAGGATCCGATTTAGTGGTAACAGTATTTCAATGCACGCGTTCACACAAGCATACGGTTAGATCCGGCAATAAAACGGATCCTAAAAATGCGTCATCCGATTTGCGGTCACAAATCGGTCCGGTCGTTCGATAAAATTGCGGATCCGATTTAGTGGTAACAGTATTTTAATACTTGTGTCCGGGGCGAAGGATCCTACAAACCGGACAGTCATGTGAACACGCTATCCGGTTTTGCAGTCCGATAGTTAGTAGATCCGACAAAACTTGAAGCTGTGTGTACGGGCTCTAAGCATACTAGCATTTTCCTGTGTCTCCGCTTAGTAATATTATTTAACACTTAGTATCGGGCTTATCTGTTATGGAATAAGACCCACTCGTATACATATGTACGCCCTAATATTTTATTGAACGGACAGACAAACCTTATAATTTTATGTGTGAATGTAAACACAGACGGAATCAACTTACTACTGTCGCGCAACGCTCCATATGACTTTCCTTATTTGAATTATTGACTTCATATCCCATAAATAATCTATTTTGAACTTTAACAACACAATTCTGGTCAAATATATAAACCCCTGATTTAAGGGTCAAATCAGTCTTAAAATCATTTTAAAAGTGAGCAGTCTTCTTACGAAATGTCGGTAAGTACCTAAATAATTTCTGTTTAAAATTATACGTGTTTAAATTCAATAGTTTATAAATTGCTCCAAGTAAATATATAATTCTATTTATTAAAGTGTTTATAATTATAATTTTAATTCTATTAGAATACACATAGAAGCAATAAGCCACTAGCGTAGCTTATGCGCGCGGCTTCGCCTCGTGAAATAAAATGCTAGTTCTCTAGTTAGTAGGGTATTTACCTCAATGATACGCGAGGTATATGTCTACCAAATTTCAAGTATCTATCTAGCTCCAGTGGTTTAGGATGTGCGTTGTCAGTGAGTCAGTCAGGCACGGTGCTGTTTTAGAGGAATAAATAGATTCTTATTAGGTTATCCCCAACTGACGAATTAATGGACATTTCCTAACCATTATTTTATCAGAGATTTCATTAAAGAAAGGTGTTTATTAATTAAAATGATTTCTTTCCATTTTAGGATACATCGGAACATCTTTTCAACTTTATACCGGACGCTGCAGCACAAAGAAAACCTGCAGCTGAACGCCGCCTGGGACTTAAAAGAAGAGCAGAGCCCCCAGTCTACTCATTTATCAAAAAACCGCATCGGGATGGTGCCTCAAAAATAATAAAAATCGAGATATTTAATGGTGACCGAATAGAAAATGGGGACCAAATGTGTAATTGTAATGCAGAGCTATGCGCACAATACGTCGTGAAAAATATGCTTTTAGACAATGTGTACGAGGCAACACGTGACGTTTTAGATAAGATTGAGAGCTCCATATCGGCGGGCTCGACCAATAATTATACAATATTGTAATAGTAAATTGTATTAGTTTGCCGTACCTAATCAATAGAACCTATGATTGTATAAATAGATTACAGTAAGGTAATTATTTGTATACCTAATATATTTACTATGCATAAATTTGATAACTTTTAACTATTTTTCTTTCTGTAAATAAATAATATCTGACATATAATTTTTGTTCATTTATTCATATCCTTAACCACAGAAGCTCATAATTAATTAATATGTCATATCATATTCAGCCATATCAAATTTGGGTGCCGGCCGGAATCGAACCGGGACTCATAGGCACAGGCACTCGTTAAACATGCGTAGTTAATCTATCGCTGTATCAATAGCTCAACAAAACCTTTTAACATACTGGCTCTATAGGTACCTACAATGGTGCTATAATTAAACAATGATAAGGAATGCAGCACGCTTCCAAACGTGGAATGCTTACATTGCATTTTATACCTACATAACAACAAGACTTTAGTCTCTGATGTGTATTTATCATCAAGTGCTGATGTGAAACACAAGCAATACGATTTCTTATTGCGATGCATTACAATTTACAATTTTAATAATTGTTGATTAAGATTCTTAAATAGATAATATGAAAGACGAGTTGTACAAATATATTCTTTATAATTCATTAACATCAATATCATCATCATGTCAGTCGAGAGACGTCCACTGCTGGACATAGGCCTCACCCAAGGCTCTCCACTTAATTATACTTAAGTAGGTAACTGTAATAAAATTAATAGATAACACGAACATACTAATCAAATTCTCTAAACGTATTTAGTATAAAGTTAAGTTGGTAATGACTTTTCGCATAGATATGGAATTACTTTTCAATATAAAAAAATGAGATGAATAATCGAATAAAATATAAGTTTTCGCATTTGAATACATTTAAGATCAGTTTTTAAATAGATGTAATTGACTTCTTTAATGGTAGATATTGGGCATTTGAATGACTGTAAAATCAGTGTTTGAATAGATACTTATAGGTAATTCACTTCTTGAATAGTGGATATTAGGGGATCTAGATATCTCATTTGTATCTAGATACCCTAATATCTACCTACTACTGTCTGAGCCCTTGTCGCTGGCTGCTATATTCTTATACGATTTTTTAGATAAGTGAGTAGACAGATTTGTGGTATGTTTAATTGATAGTGAACCCACGTGTGGATTTGGCGGTCGTCAGGGGTTTCGGTGTGATTTGGAGGACATGTTTTGGCTCGAGCCATATTTATAGTTGCATGGTTATTTATTAGGTTTTTATAGTTAAGACCTGTTGGAACTGACACGTTAATTTCTTGATCAAAGTTCCATAATTAATAAAGACTTGTAAAGTATATATAAAATTAGAGATTCTTTTATGATCTTTCACTGAATCCGAAAACATAGTTGATCAAGCTACCGGCATAATTATTTCATTGAGGTGCGGAAAAACGAAAACACGCTTATTGCACTCACCTCATTCAGGAAAGAAAAAATAAATCCTCATTTCTTCGCCGCTAAGTACCTACCCTATTATCATCAAACATCAAGGTGAGAATCACCATTAGATTATGGCACTACAAGCACTCACTAACGAGCCACTTTGTGTCTTATGACTAGGAGGACAAGGAACTTTGTGTAGTGCTTTAGGTGCACAGTTTACGTTGCCTAAGCCAACACAATTATGTCTGCGCGCCTTTATAGTCAGTGTGATACTACAAAGCGTATGATGATATACCGTGTGATAGCTGTAGGGTACCTTTTTGGGTGTGGTCCCTATTGCAACGGTTTTGTTTGACTATTATATTTTAATACTACATTATTGCTTAGGCCTAGAAGTAGCCAATTGGTGGTTGCTCCACTCAAAGTGATAGTGTTAAATATTATACAGACCGACCGCTTAACGACCGCTTTAGCCTAGTTGGTAGTGACCCTGCCTACGAAGCAAGAGGTCCTGGGTTCAAATCCCGGTAAGGGCATTTATTTGTGTGGTGAGCACGAATATTTGTTCCTGAGTTATGGATGTTTTCTATGTATTTAAGTATTTATTTATCTATATAAGTTTGTCTATCGTCGTCTAGTACCCATAGTACAAGCTTTGCTTAGTTTGGGACTAGGTCGATTTGTGTGAGATTGTCCCCTAATATTATTATTAATATTATTATCATTTAGGCGTTACTTTGCTGAGGTCCATGTTAAAATAGATGTAATACATATATATATAATAGATGTAATACATATATGTATTTTGCTCCTTCGTGAGGTTAAGGGTGTTTTGAAGGTTTAAGTTTTAAGATTCTTTATTCCCATTAAGAATTCGCTTACATGAGAACTTAAAGCTATTTAAGTAATACGTACATTATTATTTTATGGAATGAGCAAAAGAAACAAAAAAAAAACAGGGAAATTTAACAAAAGTAACAAATATTTGCCGATACACTTCAACGCAAACAAGGTGCTTAATGAGGTGATGCCGGTTTCTTTCACTAGAGATGTGCTATGCTACGAGAATGTGAAAGGTACGTTATGAAACTATGTGACAGTTTCCACTAATGCTGATACAATACAATACAAATATTCTTTATTGAGCACCAAAAAAAAAAAAAATATATTAAAAACAATACAAATATACAATATTCTGATTCTGCTGATCTATGTAGCCGTTCGAGAAAAATGTAGAGCACGCATGTAGGGAACTACATCCGTGCGGAAGAAGTGAAACTTCGTAATGTGGAAATGAGAAAGGCACTTATACATCAATATGAACCTTATTGCAATAACGTAGAGAACTAAATTTACTTATGCATCTATGTGTTTAAATTACTCACTAGATGGCGCTTTTATCAAGTCTCATACAAATTTGCACAGACAGTATGAGTTCTGCATCGCACTGTCGGAGTTTTTAACATCCGTTAGTATATATATACAGGGTTATTTGTAATTCACTAGAATCCTTTTAACCCTAAACTCCTACCACTTAAACAAATGTTTTTTGTTTTACGACTTTTGTCATAACTTAATATTTTTGGTGTAATAACGTTTTGAAAATTTGAGATTTCCTCTTATTTTTACGATACTCTGTGTATTTGTATGGGAAAAAAAGTGCTTCATTTTAAAAAGTCGTAAAACAAAAAACATTTGTTTGAGTGATAGGAATTTAGGGTTAAGAGGATGTCAGTGAATTAAAAATAACCCTGTATATATACAATGCGAGATTACTTGCTTCGGCAGTACATATACTAATGCTTTCATACCCCCTCCATGGTAGCGTTAAACGTTTAACGCGACCTTGTTGGAAGTCGCATTAGAAGTTTCACTTCAAAAATAGCTTAGTTGAACTTGTGAAACTGCATGCTAGCTGCGACTAAATTGTACGGGCAGTCGGAAGTAGCAGTTACGTTGCAGTTACAATGCAGTCCGTCTGTATCGGCCCTTACAAATTCTTCAAGCTATCCCGGTGACTCTAGTTCTCCAGTAAATACACAGAAACTTGATAACTCGCTCGTATTCGCCCCATCCACGAAAACCCAGTTGTTTTTACCTTCGTTCAGTAAATTACGGTAATATATTTGCCTCCCCTAAAGTGGCCACTTAAATATGCCCTACTTGGTTGTAACGCGTATGAAACATTCCAGCACCCCTTAAATAATATTATTATGGATACAGTCACACATTACTATCATAATAATTAATGAATGTCATTTGAATAGCTATAATAACGTCTGTGCTACGTACTTATTGTGATGTAGTTTTAAAATGTTACGAATTCATTTATTTTATTACTTTACACAAAATGTGCTAAGAGTCGGTAAATTGATAAAGGAATCAATTTAAAAACTGATGAAGGTTTTTGTACCCTGACTGTACCTAAGATCAATTCTGTCGTAATTAAAATGTCGTAATAAAACTTCAAATTACGTTTCGGACTTATTTAACTAACTGAATAGCAAATTCTCGACTTAAACAAGGCAGCTGCTTAATGTTTAACTTGAACGCGATCCCTAGTATCAATAAACTAGTTGAAATTGCTTTTCCTTTCTCAGACCGGCTGCTTAGCATCTGGCAAAATCAGACTGCCAAGACTTATCTTGTTTTATTCTGGAGCTTTAAAGTAGTACTTTTAAATTAATGATATTGGCCTTTTTAGCAGTGGCGGGGCGTGAAAATAGAAGTAAAAATCGTGCGTGCAGCTCCTCCGCGCGGAAGAAGTGAAACTTCGTAATGTGGAAATTAAAATGGCACTTATACATCAATATGAACCTTATTGCAATTACTTAAAGAACTAAATTTACTTATGCAACTATGTGTTTAAATTACTCACTAGATGGCTCTTTTATCAAGTCTCATACAAATTTGCGCAGACAGTATGAGTTCTGCATCGCACTGTCGAAGTTTTTAACATCCGTTAGTATATATACAATGCGAGATTACTTACTTCGGCAGTACATATACTAATGCTTTCATGCCCCTCCATGGTAGCGTTAAACGTTTAACGCGACCTTGTTGGAAGCCGCATTAGAAGTTTCACTTCAAAAATTGCAAAAAAAAAACAAAATCCTATTTTATCCTCTTCTTGAAAGTGCAGTAGTTTAGTCATCCCGGGGAGAATCGGGTTGTGTGTCGTGACCGACTAAGGCGAACCTTTCAGCTGCGTATCCTATTGCGAGGGATGTGTTTGTCATGAACCAATAGAAACACTTCATTAAAAGGTCCTAAGTGAATGAAGTATTTCTATTGGCTCATGAAAAACACATCCCTCGCAACGAATCCTCGCACAGCTCCGGTGGAAACGCAGCCTTAAGATCGTTTGTTACTTGTGTGCTCGAATATGGCTGGCAAAGCCGGTCTTTGTTTTGGAGGTCCTAATACAAGGCATGCAATGTAATTGACCACTATCATTGTATGTGTAAGTGTAGGTAGGTCTCAGACGGTTCTTTAGATACTTAAGGCGTTAGGCATCCAGGTGCTCTAAGCGATGTTTTTCAAAATCTGTAACAGCCATATTAACAGAGCTGCGCCATTCTGGTCTCTGTTTCACTAGTGTATACTTAAAGGTTGTGACGATGCTCTCTTTCATCGCAAAACTTATGACAAATTTCAAGTATGATTTCGCGCACGAATTCCAAAAAACTCAGAGCCGAGCTCGAACCCACGATCTTCTGTTTGAGAAGCAATATGTCAAATCACTAGGATTCCACGACATCGGGTTTCAGGGTTTCGTGCCAAAATAAAAAATCAATCTAAAATGAAAACGTTTATTCTGTAAGAAGGCCGCAAAAGGCTCTTTTGCATATCACTTTTCTCATTTCTTTTCCTAGTATCAGAAAAACCGTCGTTGCCAAGAAGAATTCGCTACAAGAAACTTATCACAAAGTCAGTTTTGCAAACCAAAAAGTACAAAGCACTTAACTATTAATACGAACAAGACAAAGTAATTTTAAAATATTAAATGTGTTAAAGATTGCAATTCCATGGCTATAAAAACATATTTCTTTATAATTTTATCTAGTTTTTTCAACGATATATAATATAGGGCCGTTACTTAAGTACTTACCTAATTTAAAGCACTTAAGAGATTTATGTACAATCAGCTGCAGAGAAAAGTTGTAACATGGCAAACCTCTGTGGTGCACAACTGGCCGCTTACATGAAACACAAAATTCTAAATTCCAAACTACTGATTTTTGGAATATAATTATAAATTCTAACTGCGGAAGTTATTTTTATTGTATGTTACGTTTTAACACCCAAAGTACCAAACCGATAAACGAATGTTGACGAATTTTTTTATGAAGATTATAGAAAACGTAGTGAAAAAATACGGATAACTCACGTTTATGATCGAATTTAGCTCGACATGTTTTATGTTCAAAATTACACAAGACTTTGAGAAGAACAAAGGATACTTTTTTCCGGAAAAATCACAGTTCCCGTGGCAAAATGACAACCAGATTCAGCTCACAGAAATTAGCAAGCAACAACTGCACAAGAAACTCATTAATAAACCCACATACATTTCTTCAAATAGACACAATTCGTACTTTAAACAACCCACATCAATCTTAAACTTTTCAGAAAATTTTGTACAGTCGAAACAAAACAGAAGCCCTTAATCGTAACCCTTATTTCGCAGGTTGCAAGACTCAAAGTAGAAGACGCCGGTAACTACACCTGCTCTTTACAATCCCCCCTCCACATGAGAACAGTCGTGAGAGTACATGTCTTACAAGGTACGTAACATATTTTGTCTCCAAGACACAGGGACATATGGAGGAATTATGTTACCGAAATGGTAACGTATATTTCTGAAAGCTTAGGGGATATTTTTTATGTGGATAAATGCGATATCTGGGATATAAATTCTCGGTACGAGTAGATTTGCTTGTTATGACTATTTCGAATTTAAATAATATTTACTGCAGGGTACAAATAAAGAACTGAATTCAAAAAAGGGCACTAATCTTTTGTCTAAGATACGGGCTACGATATTATGTATCCTAGTTTAGGCATTATATTCTAGTAAGTTACTTTGTTGTAGAAGGCTTATTAGGCGAATTGTCATTAAAAGTTGAAGCATTACGTTTATCTACTTAATACGTAAGTAATCTTTAAATAATTGAAAATTATATTAAAATTATAATTATCTTAAACTAGCTTTATTCTGCTTCTTTGCTTCCGTTAAAGAAAAAAAATGATTCGATAGGTCTCTATTCCGTAGGAATTTTAAAAAATCCCTTTCTAGTAGGTGGGCATTTTCACTTCAAGAACTTTATTGAGTAAGATAACACCAAAATCTCCTCATTTAAAAAAAGTTTTCTACGCTTCTCAAAGTGAAAATGCCCAGGTACGCCTCAAGGAACAGTGTGCCAAATTTCAAATATAGCCCCACAGGATTTCACTGCGCATTGTCTGTCAGCCAGTCACTTACGTTACTTTTTTTTAGGTATAGCTATTAGAAATAGGAATTCTTCACAAAAGAAACATTATTTTATTTTTGTATAAAACTAGCCTTCAAATTTGTGGTAAAGAATCTTCATTTCTTTCATTGAATAAAGCGAAAATCTGGTAAAACGTCTTTATCCAACATCAACATCGGTATTTGTTAGTGAAAATATCATCATCATCATTTCAGCCGAAAGACGTCCACTGCAGAAAATAGGCCTCCCCCAAGGCTCGCCAAACAGATCGGTCCTACGGCATCCGCATCCAACGCGTTCCCGCAACCTTATCCAGGTCGTCCCTCTATCTTGTTGGAGGCCTACCTACACTGCGTCTTCCGGTCCGCGGACGCCACTCGAGAACCTTTAGGCCCCGTCGGCAGTCAGTTCTACGAGCGATGTGCCCCGCCCACTGCCACTTTTCACTTGGCGATTTTTCGAGCTATGTCCGTGACTGTAGTTCTTGCGCGGATTTCATCATTTCTAAATGCGATCCCGCAGAAAAACTCCAAGCATAGCCCTCTCCATTGCGTTCATATTTCTCTGATACAACATGTTGTGACGGCTCGTGTTAAATGTATGAAACCAATGCTGTTCTGTTGGGTCAAAACACAACACGTTAGATATATGTGAATGCGGCTTTATAGTTTCCAACTTGCTCATACTGAGCAATCTACATAAAAGTGCCACACTATGTGCTGGTGTTTATATGTATAATTATAACCCTGTCAGCTTTATTATGCCCACTCTGTAAAAATATTTAAAGTCAACTTGCGACGCTTCTCTCGACCCCAAAGCTTACAAAGCTTTAAGCTTTTACAGGGCTTTGGCGCGCTTTAGACTGTCTTAAGTATCTCAAATACCGGCGTCTAACGGTTAGTACAGCAACTGGAGCTATGTTAAACGGGGCTTAACTCTACGTTTAACTACTTGGGACCTAATAACGTAGCGTTTACGGAAATTGTTTTTTACGATAACAACATTGCTATGTAGATTCGGCAGTGGGATCTTCGACAGTCAGTTGTCCTAGTTGAAGTGAGTAAATAAATGTTTAACTTTAAAATGATTTGGTGCGTACAAAATCAAGTATTTATTTGGCAGGTCTGAGAATAGGTCGTAGACTATTTTTTATACCCCTATTATAATAAAATTCTTCGGCGACGGAATCGCGAGAAACAGCTAGCAATAATATAATAACTGTGTTATGGTGTGAAGGAGTAACAATTACATACGCACGCATACACGCACGCACATACACGCTTTCGCATTTACAATAATACTAGGATTTTAGCAAGTGTACCTAATTCAATTATGAACGTATTCATTCACTCGTAAAAAGCATACAAAATTTAATGGTTGTAAAATAAACCGCAATATAGCGTTATTTCGTTGTTACGAGCCAATTTTAGTGACTTGGTATAATTTCGCAGCACATGCAGCCGCAAAGCGTTGAAATTTGGGCATTCAAAGAGTAATTTTATAGCTTGTGAATTTAGGCAAACGCGCCCACTAATAATTTTATGGCGGCCTGATTTTAAATTGCGTTATTTCAGATAATCAATTTATAGGCTAACAATTACAAGCCTCCTTGAGAGGACTAGGCCGTAGTTCTCACACGACCCCAGTGCGCATCAGGAACTTGGCACACACTACTGAATTGGGTGAAACAACATTTTATCGCCACCTTTTGCTATGATTACGCAAATTTGTCTCCTGGATAACACAATCATTTTTCTATAAAACAAACTGCATGAAGATGTCACTTGGACAACTGAAGACAGAGTAAACATTAAACAACACAAAAAAGTTGATTCACATTTCACAGGCGTGTTCAGGTTTCTTTGCAAAGCTTTCTTTCACAGTAAAGCTCATGATATATTTCAGGTGTAATTTTGTACGTAAATTCTGAAAAACTCAAGAGGTGCGAGCCCGGGTTTGAAGCCACGACCCTCTAATTGAGAGGCCAGAGGTCAAACCACTAGGCTACCACAACTTACAATACCGAGATAAACTAACAATACAATGAGGCTAATATTTTTCTCATCTTGCGCTTTGAATTAGCTTGTAGAGGCGGTTTATGGTAAAACATTAAGTGCACGGATATACTCACGAAATTTCGCATTTATAATATTAGTAGGTTTTAATCTGATTAATAAATAAATAAAATAAATACCACGGGACAATTCACACCAATTGACCTAATCTCAAAGTAAGCTGAGCAAAGCTTGTTTGTGTGTGTGTAGGATTCTGACTCCGACAACTCGAATTTAAAAACTCCGACGCAGACTTTGGTTTCAATAGAACCACATCCGTAACGTCTTTACTTTATTTACAGGTTCAAGTTTGGCAGAGCTGCAAAGCGGCGTCAAAACTAAATCCAGCTACACTAGCTTGCTATTAACTACGATGTTGCTTGTACTCGTCTTGTGGTACGAAGACAGGTGACCTACTTAGAGAACTTAGTATGCTCGGTAAGTCTTATATCGGTTTTGTAATTGGTTCTGAGAAACTCACTGAAATTGTTGAGGTTGTTGCAATATCGTTTTAAATTACTTCAGACAATGAACCGCAATATTCCAATATTCCGAAGGATCACAAAGAATTGGCAGGTTTTCAGCAAATACAATCAAATGCAAATTGTGAAACATTATCAAAGGTAATTATTACGTCGATCCGGCCACCTGATATGATAAAGTGGTCGTATCAAAGAAAGAGAACCGCAATAAGCCAGGATACGCATCATGATATCGAAGTTCAAAAGACCTATGAACGGAAGTACTAATATAGAAACGCCGAATGTTTATTTGACCGAAAGTTTTAAATCCCAAAAATGCGGTAGACCGAAAGCCTGCAACCCCGAGGAGTACATCCCAAAGATCGATTTACCTGTACATTTTAATCGAACAATAGCGTAGATAAATTGATTTGGTGGCTTGCTAGCTTGTTTCGCGCATAATAGTCACAACTGTACCAAAGTCTCTTCCTCCTAACAAGATTTAAAAGATACAGCTCGACAGACGGACGGTCAGACAGCGGAGTTTTAATAATAAAATCCTATTGGTACCATTCCCGGAACCCTTAAAATTTTTTGTTTGTACCAGTTCATACATACATGAGTAGTTAATTTGTTTCGATCATGACAACATCAATACGCTAATAATTGGAACGCTTGGCCCCATCATCAATGGCGTTTTACTTAAATAATAGTAAGCAAAGGCATGAAGCGCTACTATTTTTTGTCCTATTTTTTCCACAATAGCAAACATCATTTGCCAATATAAGCACTCCATCGCTAGACATGAGCCTTAAATGCACCATAATACCCTATCTTTGGGCTGTCGCCTCCAGCGAAAAATTTTGCAAATCGGCACTCCACGTAGCTGGAAGAAGTCCTACTGATAGCGAATAATTATACTAATATACCAGAGAATCATATTGAGTTTTATTATCTTATCGCTTCTAAACAATTTTTTTAAATTTTAAATTACCAGAAAGGAAAAATTGCACGAAAAACAATATTTATTTAACTGAACATTTGACTTCGCAAATTGTTTCCGCCATGAAATTTCTTTATACATTTCCGTTCTCTTTCCAAATAAGGAAATGCGTCAAAATTAACATTTCCAAGAAAATGTAAAGGATTGTCTTTCAGATTATGTTTTTCTTGCTTTGAAAACGGTGGAGTGAATTTTGAATATTTCATACTATACTTCAGAAAACGCCGCTTAGACTGCTTTGCCTCTGCAAGTGAATGTATTAAGATCTTTAAGTGGAGTTGAGATACCGTCCGAGGTTCTTGTAAATTAAACATTAAGGACCATTAGTGACAATGTACATATTGTACAGTCAATCATTTTGCAATGTTTTGTCGTTACGAGTTTTACTTGTGTATGTTTATGAAAGATTAAATAGTATTTTTTATATTTTGAAAAGAAAAGCTTGTATTTTATCCGAATAAATCCTGTACATTGCAATATCATAAAATATCATTGAATAAACTTTACAATACAATACAAATTGATTTGCTTTTGGGTAACGTAGATAATTATATTTGTACCTACAAAAAAGCTTGTAAAAATAAGAAATTGAAAACTCGTAACGATTACAAATTATTCTTATTTTACTGTCTAAAAATTGGTGTACCTGTCTGTTATTTAGAGAGTTGTAACATATCATATAAAATCTTATAAAATATCTTGTCTTCATATCACTTGATGCACCTTTGTAACTATCGATCGGTTTCCGTACAAAATGTTAATACATATCCCAAATGTAAAAGAACTTACGAGTCAGATAAATTATTTAAACCATGACTTTTCTAATTTGATAGTACATTAATATTTCTACCATAACCATGCCAAAATATAAATTTAAGAAACTTGGATGTAGTAGAACAAATACTAAACATTAAAATGTATACTGATTCTATAGTCATATTGCACTTTGCTTATCTATAAAGGAATAATTATAAATATTATTTTTAACGTAAGCCACTTTATTAAGATCGTTTTCATCTACATAATATAGTAGCTTTGATGAAAAGCTATTAAGAACTGTGTGTGTATTACAATTCCTGAAATGAATAGATAATATAATACGGAATGTTTTTGAAATGTTTTCTGTGAATGTTATATTATTATAGATAGCTGTGTTATGTTAGATGAAAGCGATCCCTTTACTACTCGCACGAACCAAATTAACTGTCTATTTTTACTAAACACATTCATACATTTTACAGTTTATAAAATGACATTATGTATATACATAGTACATAGTACTAAAGTCCATATAGTAGCCACTGTTTAGGGTATTTTATAAAATACCTACCTATTTCTTAATGTTGAAGTCGTCAAATGTCTATAAGTTGATTCTATCAGGTTATTAAATTATTCTTAAATTATTAAATGTGTTTTCTTTCTTTGTTCTTAAAAATCTAAATTATATGATTAAAAATATGTATTATAAACAAAAATTACTATACAGATCGGTGCTTTGGTTGACTGTTGATTTAGCGATAAAGTAAAATATAATTACTAAATGTACAATATTGTAATAAGAATAAGATTTTTATAATAAAGGTGTAAGCACTATTACTGGTATTTTATTTAAAAGGAGTTTTGGTCTTCAAATCGCATAGGAATTTACTTGCTTGTTTGCTTGTTGTATATTTTCTGACTAATAAAAACTGGCCAATTTTTGGTTGGTATGGGATCCTCTTTAGTTTATATTTTCATTTTATTTTTATCGTTTTTTGTTGTAGCGGCAATTCCAGATATACACACACATTGTATAAATTTCAGCGGTCATCTATTACAGTTCTATTCGTGAGATACATCCCTGTGATGGACAGATAGACGGACAGACATCAATAAGGTACCATTTGTCACTTATGGGTACGGAACCCTAAAAAGGAATTCGTAGACATTTGGCGTGACTAGCAGGGGCCGAGCAAATTGGCAGTTGGTAGGTCTGAATGCCAGAACATCGTGAAAATGTCAACTAAGAAGATGTTCAAGAAAAAGTTCGGAAATTCAAAGGGTGATACAATTTTAGTTTATTCGATTTTCAATTTAAACGACGAATGACTTCTTATTATTATTATTATTAGCCTATTCTGTCCCACTGCTAAGAAAAGGCCTCCCCCCAACATTTCCACTGCTCTCTGTCCGCTGCATACGAGGGCCAGTCCTCCAAGAAGAAGTCCAGTTCATCCCGCCATCGCATCACCGTCTGGGTCTGCCAAGTCGCATTTTCGAGTTGTTGACTTCTTCTGCAATTAAAAGTTATATTAGGTACTTTAAGCTACCTTCTAGATTCAATAAACAACAGGGTTTAAAACACGAGATTACATGGAAATGAGTGTCCTAAAGTGTTGTATCAAAGGACAGGTTTAGAGGACCAGATGGCCTAGTGGTTAGAGAACCTGACTACGAAGCTTGTGGTCCCGGGTTCGATTCCCGTGTCGGGGCAGATATTTGTATAAAAAATACGAATGTTTGTTCTCGGGTCTTGGGTGTTTAATATGTATTTAAGTATGTATCCATCTATATAAGTATGTTTATCCGTTGCCTAGTACTCATAACACAAGCTTTGCCTAGCTTACTTTGGGACTGGGTCAATTGGTGTGAATTGTCCCGTGATATTTATTTATTTATTTTATTTAAAGGAAAATCAAAATAACAAATAAGCGCTCGGCATACTTATACAATTGGTTATAAAAAGTGAAATTTTAAACGTGATAATAATGAGCGTTTCTAAATCAGTTAATCCTGGACAACATAATCAATTTAATTTATTGGGTAAGGCCGCGGAGCGTCTCTACCGCCAGTACTTTTATGTAACAAATTACTGGTAAATAAAGTGAAAAATGCCACTGAGTTTTACAATTTAGTTAGATGGAATGCATCTTTCCGTATTTTCTTTCGTACTTTATGAATCTATTTACTTACAATGGACAACAATCGTTACATATAAGTGCAGCGGTTGAAACGCTCCGCGGCCTTACCCATTTAAAAAGTCCAGTTTAATTAGAGATGATCATACATTGAGTTCGTGATTTAGTTTCAATAAAGTTTGAATCGGAATAATTTTAACAATTGAGTAATCGCGGTGCTCGGAAATCTGAGTAGGAAAACACCAAAATTTCCTCATTTAAAAAGTTAACTGCGCCATTTGAAGTAAAAATGCCCAAATTCATTATATTTGTGACGTACTTTACTAGTTCGATACCTTAGTTACAAATAAATTTGAATGTCACTAAGCATTGGTGGTGTGGATACAATATTTTTTTCGAAATTGGCTCTACAATCCTTGCGCCTTATTAAACCCATCACAATATTGTTAGCATTATCTGAGCTAAAAACACTTATTTTGTAAATTTCACTTTGTGTAATTAACTGATAAAGACGATTTCTATTATAGTAATCTAGATAACTGCTGGAATCTTAGCAACATTTACTAGGGTTAGAGCTAGAAGCCAATGTAAAGCAACATTCGAGTACTCGTTTGACTTCGATAGGTAACGGACATCCTGACAGAGCATTCTTAGCTTCGAGAGAAGCATTTTGTGTAACCATCACTAGTTGGGCATGTGCGACATGTTTTATTTTCAGTAATCGGAATCAGTTGAGCTAAAACCTATTCTTGACAAGAGAACATACTGAAGAGTGGCTACAACTGAGAAGAAAAATATTTTTTTTTCTTGAATACCGTGTTGCTGTTCGATATTTATGAGGGTACGGTCAGCCTCAGAAGTCGCTGAACAGGTTCAGTACTTTGTCATTTTCACTATCGTGACACATTTCAAACTTCACAGTATAACTGATTATTGCGACAAAGTACTGAAGTGTTCAGTGACTTCTGAGGCTGACTGCACTTGTCGTAATGTTAAACATACATGTCTTTACTATTTTTGTATGGGTTGTTTTATACGTGTTTGTAGTAAAAAGGGCTAGACAAAGTTTTTAAAAAGTGTGACGAAATTGTTACCAAATGTAATTTACATAAAACATCCTGTACTGTCAGTAAAAACATTTCTAGTTAATTTTGACAAGTACCCAGATCAATATTAAATACACCCAAGAAAAAAATTATTTCTACCTGGTTGTAACTACTCTACATTATGTGCTTCTGCGAAGAATATGTATTTTAGCGCTCCTAATTTCGATCTTTATTTTATTTGAAAGAGCGGGTTCTGCCTGTAAACAGGTGTCACACAGACGAAGCTGTAATGCAAGATTAGTAGCGGAAAAGCAAGGCAAAAAATATTGTACTTCATTTATCATATGGACCTCCGCAACGTAACGTAAGTAACGCCTGAGTATGTCAATCCAGAACAGTAAAAAACTTTGTTTGTTGAGCAACTTGCCACTTTTCGGATTTTAGGCGTGTAATGCTACCTTTACCTATAAAGTCTTGAACATTTTTTCAATATTACAACTCCTGATATTCGGCACAAAGTCAGAGCTCCACGCTCTTGACCAACAATGGTTCGAAGAGGAATTGCAAGGTAAATATCAATGAACTGAAACAATTACTTTGCTAACCCGCGACCTTACGGTAGCTCTGGTTTAATTCTAAACGCGACAGTGTAGTTTTGTGGTGGTGATAGTTGGGTTTGTGTGATTTGTGTGTGTTCATTCAGTGTGGAGGTGGAGGAACTGCATGAACACGCATTTTTTACATAAACGTAGCAATCGTAAGGTCGCGGGTGAGCAAAGTAATTGTTTCAGTTCATTAATATGGACCTGCGCAAAGTAACGCCAGATTCAATAAATTAGGTAAATATTAGACAAATTAATATTTAGTTAGCTTAACCGTAGTCAAATCAGAATTACAAATGATTCAAGTCAAAGCCTGCAACAATGTTTGAATAAACAAACAACAGTGGTAGCTGAGCGTTTGGATTATTTTAACTAAACAATAACTTTTGATACACTTAAGAAAGCTGTAATTAAGACTAGTAATTTACGAGATATTCGACGGGATAGCCAAGTGGTTAGTAAATATGATCATGAAGCTTGATGTCCCGGGATCAATCTCCGGTCAGACAGATATTTGTACGAGTAATACGGATATAATTTGTTCTCGAATCTTGGCCGTTTAATATTTAAGTATGTGACCTATTAAGTATGTAATAATTTGAAACTGTTAATGCTATCAATCTCTAAAAGGTCACAAATTCTCTAGCCTTAAATTTGGGAAATAATCACCAAGCACAAGCACCAACAGGAACCAATAAGCAAATTATCTCTGGGAAGGGGTTTTTACATCATACGATCATCATTTTTGTATGGCGGAAATTCTCAAATCGCAGAGAAAAAACAGGCATGAGAACGACTCAAAAACAAAAGGCATGCCTTAAACAATAATATAATGAGGTAAAACTGTTTACAATACAAAAAACTTACTACCTGCTACAGAGAAACTTACTTTCTGCTATACCTATATACTATAACCTATCTATATAGTGCGATGAATAGCTTTTTGACACGGATATTGGGACTAACTGGCAGAACAAAATTATCAAAATTTAATATAAATAACTTACTGACTGAATCAGGTAACTGACTTTTTGTTATAAGCTGATGGGCCAAACCTCCTTTGAATCAAAACCCATCCATTCATCACCCACACATTCCACAAATCAACTAGACAAGACACGTTGCCCGCAACCTAAATGAGTACGCAGTTTTCATTGCAATCGCTTTAATTAAGTCGAAGCAATTCGGTGGGGCATCTGAATTTCAAATAAGTCGTTTAATAAAACGCTTGTTTTCTGCCAGAACGAACAAAAGGGGAAGCGGTGAGCGAACTGACGATGGCTATAAATCTTTTCTGAATTGAAATGTAACAGCCATTCTGAAATTTAATTGTTCCCTCTTTTAGCGGGGAGGGCAAAGTATGCGGATGGATTTGAGTATGTAGGTAGATGGTGTTAATGAAAACGGATAGTGTTTTAGTATTATATTGTCACTGCTGTAATTTGTGGAATGTAACTCATGACTCCGCTTGAGCAGTCTTTAAGAATTTAATGGGAAGAAAAATAAATGGATCTACTTATTTTGCTAGTGTATTTTGTAGTGTAGTCAGATCATGAAAATTTTCATGCAGACAAAATTAACTTCGCGAATGAGCATTGTATCAATGTTAAAATAGTTAGATAAACTTAGGTTGCCCTCAGCAAAATTCATCTATGAGAATAGAAGGCTTAGAATATTTCAACTTATTTAAGTTGTAGGTAAGTTGACGACTTATTCCCTGCGGCCACAGACGGTGGTGGTGAGATTCTTGATGGTTCATTGAACTGGCATCTGCCGAAAAAGAATCGAAAAAAAAATCTTAATAAATGTTTGTTCTTTGTTGTTTAATCAATCTAATAGCATAATATGATGCCTTTATATGAAGCATACCTTGTATTTATTGTCTCTTGGATCTTGGAAACAGCTATAAAGACTTCGATTGAATTTGCCTGAATTTTGATTTTATTTGAATTTGATTGAATTTTGATTTGAATTTGATTTTCGATTTAGCTTGGTGTTATCTCTGTAAACCGCACGGTTCCGAGTTTTGGCCCGAGCGATACTTAGTCCTCCAAATTCTATATATTTATTAATGTCCTACATTCTCCCAACTAATGTAATTTTTATCTCTAGGAGTTTTGAACTTTATTGTGACTCACACTATGACTGAATTCGATGTCTAATTGCAATAAGTCCTGTATGTGGTATGCAAAGCTTTATCAATTAATGTCAATTGACCATTTTTTTACTAATTATTGTTCTGTACTGTCTATTTGTTTTCTCTTTATGAGGTCTCTTAGATTAACTTTAAAATAAAATAAAAGCACTTCTTTTTTAGAAAAAATAAAGAAGCTCTTCAATAAATTCTTCGATAGCTAAGCATTTATCCAGTTAAGATAAATCTTCTTCGTCATAGGTCTATACTAATAATATAATGTAAATGCAAAGGTAGCACTGTGTGTCTGTCCGTCTGTTGAAATAAAATTTGGTAAAGAGATCCTGGGAGTGAAGGACATAGTGTAAGAAATAAATTAGGGACATGAAGGATCCTGGAATAACGCAAGATCTGACTCACCAAATTAGACGAGCTGATGGTTTCCTGGGGACCCTAGCTGTATCTCCATAGGCCACTGGCTGAACTGGTCAGAGGTTTAACACTGTGGTGCTATTGAAACTTTCTTCAAGGTTTGCAGGAAAGGTAAACAACCAGAAAATAATTATTTTTTAAGAAATTGCTAAGCGGCTTTCCAAAAACCTTCGAAATGGGCATCACTGTTGCGCGGCTTCGTTCGGAAATCAAATTGCATCATTCTAGTTGCGATTAAGAAATAACGTTGAGAAATAAGAAATGAAATTGTATGTGCCAAACGATGCGCAAGAAATAAAACAAGTCATTAAAATATAAGAAAGTACGGAACAGATAGTTTTTAATCCCGGAAAATTACACAATTTCCATGGGGCATTCATAAACGAAATCTTCGCAGACGATATCACAGGAAACATCTAGTTTCCGATAAATAATTTAAACAAGCAAGTAGAAAAAATAACCTTGTTTCAGAGATGTCCCATCCCATCACTATTTACTTTTACGTCCGCACCCACATTCGCTGGGCGGGGATTAAGTGACGTGGTTTTATAAATTGCATGTTAAAATGTCTAGATGTTAAATTCAGGCACACGTACGCTAAAATTTAATGAGCTGTCTAGGGGAATGCAGATGAAATATGAAGAATTTTCAATTTATGTATAAAAGATACTACCAGCACAAACCACTAGGGTACCACGACTTTTTTAAGCTTTACCACTAAATTAAGAATCAAAATATTCAATTCAACTTTTAAAAATATAGCTCCATCGATACCATCGATGATTCTGCCAATGTTGAGGTTGAAAAAGACTTTATCGGTGGGCCGTCGTTCGGTAGCTTTGGTGTGCGGTAAACGGCTGAGAACTTAAAATGGACAACACAAACATAAATTTTGTTAAACTAATTATCAACAAATATAATAGGGTAATTTTTATAATCTAAAATAATTCATTTACAAGGTGCGTGTGTTCTAGTGCAAGAAGGAAGTTTAAGTAGGCGAGGAAATTTGGAAGGAAGAAGGTCATACAAGGGAGTAACAATTGTGAGAATTTATTTATTTTTTAAAGTTACGCTCCCTACTCATAACTAATATTTTTGGCACTTAATCACCAACTATAAAATCGAGTCGGCTCGTGACCAATGCGAACAAATCTTCCGAGGTATTTTCAGAAATGTTTTCGTGATTAAGTGTCGAATAATATTAGTTATTTAATTTGTTATTTATCAATTTATTGTTCAACTGACATATTCCGTCATCCAAAACAACTAAATAGTCAACCCTTTAATTATTCGCGCGAACGCAAGGTTTGCTTGAACATTTTGGAATGCTCGCTAAGTAATGAAGGATTGCGAGACGGAAACACCGCAGAAGCCTTTGAATGGCAGATGGTTTAGAATAAAGATATACATGACTGCCATGCGCAAGGCAACACAAGATTTCCATTTTACTTTAACCATTTGGCTACGCCACAACTTCCCATTTAGAGCGGTTTAAGTGAAAGGGTGCACGGATGGTTAACAGAAATGACGGAACTGGTGAATGAATAAGTTAAAACTGGTGACAGAGAAATGAGCTTTATAATGCCGATTTGAGTTAAATGGTGACGTAACTGACATTATTCAAAAATCAAAAAAATTCAAAAATGCTTTATTTCATTCCACACAAACAATGGGTAGGGTGACAAATGGAGAGGCCTCCCAGTAGGCGTTTAACGCCTGTGTTAGGAGGACTCGCTCTTCCTTTAATTACATAATTGCGTAGACTAAAAAGAAATAAATAGTTTTACCCACTAATGTTAGTTCTTAAAAATAAGTAATTATAACTTATCTTAAGCTATATTAATTAACTTAAATCGTAAGTTCTATTTAAAGTGTGTGTGTGCGTGTGTGTGTGTGTGTGCGTGTGTGCGTGTATATGTGTGTGTGTGTGTGTGTGTGTGTGGTGTGTATGTATGTGTGTAAGTACGTGCGTTAATGATGTATGGGTTTATGTCTGTGTTTCGTAAATTCAGGTTAAAATAGTTACATATCATTATTCAAAAATGTTCAACTAATTATGTCGAGAGAACAAAAGTGCTATTATTAAATTATCCTACTAATTACACTATTACAGTGTGCGTGCGTGCGTTGCGCGTGTACCTTCGTGGTTACGTACGTTCGGGCGTGGGTGCATGCGAGTTTGCGTTCACTTTACATCCAGGGGAGGCTCTAAAAAAATCTTTTAAGATTTAATTTTATCACTTTGTAAGTAGGCGTAGTTTGTATAATATAACCATCCAAAATTACAGCCTCTAAGCTAAACCACGAACGGACATACAGCAGATAGACGGACATGTTGAAACTATGAGTGTTTCTTGTAGGACAACAAGACTCTGAAATGGATGCAAAAATAATTTCAGACTTGTGAATCACTCCGAGTCTAAATGCATAATATCTACGTCACAGAAACTAGTTTTCCATCTTGAATAATGCATAAGTCTACTTTACTTGATTCAAAAGAATCCTCCGTTTTTCTTGCGCGTTTTCTTCTTTATAAGTAGTTTTGATATCCTGTGACGTCAATACGGCTCTTTGAAATGCAAGTATTTGCAATATTATTGAAATGTATTTTTTGTATAATTTTGCAACATTTTCGGAAGAAAGAGATGGCCCGATACTGTTTTTCATCAATAAGTAGATGTAGTGAATATAAGTTTTTTTAAAATAAACTCAAATTCAAAAATATACAGAGTTAACTTTAAACGTAGTACACAACAAATGTTTCTAGCTCAAATGAGGGAAAATATAATGTATTAACTCAATAATTTAGTTTTTAATTTAGTTTGTAATAGTATTATTTTTGTTTGTTTAGATGTAGTTTAGTTTTTAATTTAGTTTGTAATATTTAGTTTATAGTTAAGTTTTATTCATTGTTATTTTTTCTTAATTGTTTTAGTAATAATAATGTATTATGTATTGATTTATCTAATAAAAAAGTTCTAACTTCATAAATATTTATAATTGACAAGATTTCATATTTCTAAGACTATAATTTGATTCTTTCTCTGTATTTTGTTTGGTTAGAGAAAGACGCTGATACTTTAAATTTTCACTAGGATAATTAATTAATTTAATACAATTTTTTAAGATGTGCTTATTCTAAAAGGGCATAACTCCAAAAATGGGTCTCCCTCGCGATCCCTAATATCGTTTCGCTAATAGAGCTCGAGCCCAAACACTAATTTTGTGTCACGTTTAAAATGTTACCTTGTTTACACAAACACATTAACTTTTCTTGGCATGGTGTTATACCGTACCTAATCATTTCTAATAGAGGATGCACATATTTGTCTACAAACGGGAAGTTCCGAATTGTACTGAAGTTCTGACGGACTGAGGCCTGCGATTTAGGGTTGGGGGACGCGCCCCCGCCCCGCACCCATACCGCGTAAGCTCCGTCCTATCTAGACAGCCAAGCTTCCTCACTAGCTGTTCTTAGTTCACTATGGTGTTACCATTATAAGATTAGAATGACGTGTCCTTAATATCAAGCAATCTAGTAAGTAATACAAATATAGTAATTGAAAAACTTCTAGCTCACGCTATTGTATTGTAGCCATTTGAGGATAATTGCAAGATTTTATCAGTCTATTTTGAAAGTTGGAGTTTGTGTATTTTACTTATAATTTCTATGTTCTATCGTAGCTTTAGTTACTTATATAAGAACTCATTTGACGGGAAAACGTAATAATAAGCAGTTGAAACTGAATCGCGTACCACGATGGAACTTTTTCATTGTCAATTTCACGATGATTTTCTAAAGCAGGTTTATGAAAAAGTTAATTCTTTAAAAGGTTCCACTAGGTACATAATTCAGTTTCTTTGCCTGTATAACTTATTATCTTTACTGAATAAAAAAAATTATCATCCCAGCCTATATTCCTACATCCCAGGTAGGCCAGGTAGGAGGTGCAGGGCACAGGCCTCCTCTCAGAATGAAAGATATGAATAAAAAGTATGTATTATAAATCAGTAATATAAAAATAATAAAATGAAAAAAGACAAACTGATTTTACATTATCATAGTCTTAACAAGTGTTTATGAATAAGTTGGTATTCAAGATTTTACATGCCTTCAAACATTGTTACTGCGTTTTCATTAGAATTTATAAAGGTAAAATGTACCACGTTCAAGTAAAGCCGACAACTTGAGCCCTCCCGTCTAGACAGTCGATTAATTGTATTGTTCGATATTATAATATGTAAGTTATTATTATACAGCCGTGACGGCCCAGTGGTTTGACCTATGGCCTCTTAAGCAGAGGGTCGTGGGTTCAAATCCCGGCTCGCACCTCTGAATTTTTCGGAATTTATATGCGAAATTACATTTGAAATTTACCTTTTAACGCGTGGGAACTACGGGCCAAGCTCTTTTATTCTCCTTTCATTCTGTCGTGCATTCTTCCCGTGCCCTGCAGTGGGACAATGATGACGATGAATGAGAGCTGAAAGTTATTTCGACACCATTTAAGTATTCTGTTTCCTTGATAATGTCAATTGAACTGAACAAACTTGACTCACCTTGTGCAGTTTCTTGTTCAAGTAGGGGAGACCGAAGACAGTTGACACAGAGGAGAGTAGACACAACGTCGATTTTTTAGAACTTATTAACTGCTAGCGAGCTCGCAATAGCGCGTGTTTGATAGCTCGAGACTTGAACTTAAAAACGCGCGCTATTGCGAGCTCTCTAGCAGTTAATAAGTTCTAAAAAACCGACGTTGTTTCTACTCTCCTCTGTGTCAACTGTCGTCGGTCTCCCCTATAGTCGCTGAATGAAAAGGTTCGTCACTTTTCGATCTTAGCCCGTTGGCATAGAGCTGAAAACTGGCGAAACCCATCATTCCGCGACTGTACAAGAAACTGCACAAGGTGAGTCAAGCACTTCGATGTTTTGCCGAATAGTGGGTCTCAGGAGGCTAGAGAAACCTCGTTAAAAGCCTTCTTTCGACACTAGAACTCGATAAGTAACCCGGGCACGCCTCGATTGGCCAAAATTGCTTCGTTGCGAAGAGACACCGTTAACCATTTTTAAGCCCACGGTTCATTTTGGCGACCGTCCAAAGCCTGTCACTGCTAGAGAACGGTTAATTTATGTGGCGGAATAGCGGAATATTATCATCATTTGAATACACTCCGCAATAAGGGCGTGATTTAAGCGGAAATTAAACAATGCATGCTATTACAAATGCCATAGTGTAGCTGTCTGTATGTTATCTTCATGCTTAAACCGCTGAACCAATGCAGATGAAAAATTTTGAAAATAAACCGTGACGAATATTCATCACCTTACACCCGTGGCCAGTCAGCGAGGACGGCGGCGAAGTCACCATGGCATGAGACGCACCAAAATATGTATTTCGTTTCAGAATCGATGATGTCGTTTTCTCGCATCCTCCTAATTTTATTGATGGGCATTTTTTGTCTTCGTAGATTTCAGCAAATAATGGTACTCACCCATTGGTAATGTAATCCTTTTTGAACCACGATCTCGGGTATATAGCCTAATTTTGCGCCCTGCCCTGCAGTGGGATGTATATAGGCTGGAATGATTATGATGATGATGACTTCGTTACAGGATGAGGAGGGAAAATGAATATTGGCTTTCTTCAATTACAACTTAATAATAAGTAAATTAAGGTAAACGTCCCTGAGTTCAACACTGACCCAATCATGGTACCTTCAATCTCATATCATAGTAAGAGAGTTGACACTGACAGATGTGTGTCATCTACTGGGCGTTGAGGTGTCTAGCATTGATACGTTTACCTTATACATTTTAGTTAAAAAAAAAATATTCATATTATTTAGCTTAAAAATATATTTGAAATAGTATGTACATATATTTGAGTAGACATGTCTATACATATTAGTATTTTTTATAAAAACCAAGTATTTCCATATCTAAATAAATTATTTAATTGAATTTCATTTCATCTAATTTATTTTTCGCCATTATACTATACTGCAGCGATACTGCAGCGCGTCGGGCATGTTCGCGGACGCGCACGTGGATGGGTTCCACGCGATTTTGCGCAAGCGCTGTGCTGCGGCGCTCTGCAGGGTGCGCGGCAGCCGCCATAGTCTCCTGACCGTCGTGGCAGAGAGATGGGACAGTGGCATAATTAGACACTGGTCATCTCATCATTTAAGTTTAAGTACTAACATAGTTTTTTTTTTTTTTTTTTTAAGTTGTAATACTAATAATTTATGGATTTTAATTGTCTGAAATAAATGCATTTTATTTTTATTTTTATTTTTTTTAGACGACCAGATGGCCTAGTGGTTAGAGACCCTGACTATGAAGCTTGAGGTCCCGGGTTCGATTCCCGTGTCGGGGCAGATATTTGTATGAAAAATACGAATGTTTGTTCTCGGGTCTTGGGTGTTTGATATGTATTTAAGTATGTATCTATCTATATAAGTATGTTTATCCGTTGCCTAGTACCCATAACACAAGCTTTGCTAAGCTTACTTTGGGACTAGGTCAATTGGTGTGAATTGTCCCATGATATTTTTTTTTTTTTATTTTTATTTTTATAGGCATCTTGTGATTAAAGCACAACTAGTGTTTGTTTGATTCTGTTATTGAGTTATTTGTGTGATTAGTTTCAAATAAATCCAGAATATTATTATTTGTTAATTCGTTTACATGACGTTTAAAAATTAAAACTCTAATAAAAGTACCACATCGCAAGAATTATATTTGTTAATTCGTTTACATGACGTTTAAAAATTAAAACTCTAATAAAAGTACCACATCGCAAGAAAATAATTAATCACAGCGACGCCAGGCGACGTAATAACTTTTGCCGCAGTACCTACGATTTTGCTAAAGTTCAAAGCGGAATCAATAAGGAAATGACATGAAAAAAAAACCGCTTGTCATGACAAGTAAATTAAACGATAATGATATCGGAAAACGTAACTACCATTAAATACAAGTAGTACAATTTACAGCATAATAACAGTTTGGCAGCCGATGGTGTATTAAGGGTATCGTCTCTTTAAATAAAATAAAATCATCATCATCATCACATCCCACAGCAGGGCACAGACCTCCTCTCAGAATGAGAGGGCTTGTACCGTAGTTCCCACGCGGGCCCAATGCGGATTGGGAACTTTACACACACCATTGAATTTCTTCGCAGGTGTATGCAGGTTACCTCACGATGATTTCCTTCATCGTAAAGCTGTAATTTCGCACATAAATTTGGAAAAACTCAGAGGTGCGAGCCGGGATTTTAACCCACGACCCTCTGCTTGAGAGGCCATTGGTCAAACCGCTACGCCACCACGGCTACAGCCCGTCACGAGAATAAAATAAAAAAACATATTTATCCTATACTCTTCAACCCTCATTCATTCATTCATTCATTCATTCTCTTTAACCCTGCAACTCCTCGCTACCTCAAAGAGCGGTTTAGCTACGTAACTTCTATTCGATGCTCTCAGAACTTTCTCCTTACCGTGCCTCTCTCTAACTCCAAATTTTATGTCTATTCTTATACTGTCCAGGCTATTCGGTTGTGGAATGCCTTACCGATTGACTTACGACGGGCAAAATCTCTGTCAATCTTTAAATCTATGCTTAAGGTGTACTACCTGTCATCTTGTAATAATTAGCTTTGTTATAGTTTGTTTATTTATTTATATGTGTCTGTTTATCCCACTGCTTATATTTGTTTTAGACGTGTACCTATTATAATGTAAGTACTATATATGCATGAGTAGATGTACTATTTTTGTTGCGTTTTAATTTTCTGATCCACTGTTGATGCACCACCTGCTGTAAACTAGTCTTTCCTTCTTTCTGGTAAAGGGTTGCCTGGAAGAGATCGCTCTTAAGCGATAAGGCCGCCTATTGCTTACCTTGTATCTTTCTCTCTGTGTACCTGTTTTCTGTATTGCTTACTATTCCTGGTGTACAATAAAGAGTCATTGTATTGTATTTGTTAAACCTTCTTGTTTATTTTAATAATATCAAACACCCTGGCCATGTGTATGATTTGTATTTTTGAATATTGTTTTTCCATTCTTTACTGTCTGCTGTCACCCCTGTCTTCTCCTAAACTTTTACCGTTGAACATATATTATATTTAACCATTTTCCACTGCCAAACTCTGGTTTCCTTTAAGTGGTTATTACACTGGAAAGCCGCTAAGAGAGTCCTACGATACCTCAAAGGTACCAAGGATCTTAAACTTCACTTCACCAAAGGCCAGAATTACCCAGTAGGTTACGTAGACGCAGACTATGGGAGTAACATGATTGATCGGCGATCCTTTACTGGTTACGCATTTCTCATGAGTGGAGCACCTGTCTCCTGGGAAGCGCGCAAACAGCGTACTGTCGCGCTATCTACCACTGAGGCAGAGTACATGGCTCTCGCAGAAGCCTGCAAAGAAGCCATTTACCTCAAAACGCTCATATGGGAAGTATTTGCCATCTCTCATCCCATAATCATACACACAGACAATCAAAGCTCTATCAAACTTGCACACAACAACACTTATCACGCACGCACAAAACATATCGACATCAAACACCACTTCATACGAGACACACTGACACACCACGACCTACACCTCACATACATTCACACGAATGATATGATCGCTGACATTCTTACTAAACCTTTGGCAAAGCTCAAGCACTGCAAATGCGTCAATTTTTTAGGTTTAAGTTAGATTGGGCTTTTATAGCAGGTTTATTGTTTTAGGTGTGTACAGTTAGCCTTAAGTAGGTGTATATACAGGATGTCATTTTTTGTTTTCTTTATGTTTGTGTTAGTGTTAAGTTAGTGAATAGTTTAGCTTTTTGATATGATTGTCTACTTGTATATATATATATATATATATATATATATATATATATATATACAGGGTGTTTATATTACGGGGGGGTGTTAAACCTTCTTGTTTATTTTAATAATATCAAACACCCTGGCCATGTGTATGATTTGTATTTTTGAATATTGTTTTTCCATTCTTTACTGTCTGCTGTCACCCCTGTCTTCTCCTAAACTTCTACCGTTGAACATATATTATATTTAACCATTTTCCACTGCCAAACTCTGGTTTCCTTTAAGTGTATTGTATTGTACTCTCCTAGTATATTATAAATGAGAAAACTTGTAAAGAGGTTTTTGATTTTTGGACATTTGGATGTTTGTCCATCAATCACACAATAACGCGTGAACGTATCGGATGAAACAGCGCCCAGATTTAGAATAATCTCGATTGAGACATAGGATAATTAGATTCCCAGAAATGCGGTCCCCTGGGACAGTATTTTTACTTTAAACAAGATGAGCGGGCGATATTCAAGATTGTTGAGGTAGGTAGGTACGGTCGGCCAAGAAAGTGGTCTACCAGTTTTGACAAAAGTTTCTGTGAGGTCTAAATAAATAAATAAATAAATAAATATTAGGGGACAATCTTACACAAATCGACCTAGTTCCCAAACTAAGCAAAGCTTGTACTATGGGTACTAAACGACGATAAACATACTTATATAGATAAATAAATACTTAAATACATAGAAAACATCCATAACTCAGGAACAAATATTCGTGCTCATCACACAAATAAATGCCCTTACCGGGATTTGAACCCAGGACCTCTTGCTTCGTAGGCAGGGTCACTACCAACTAGGCTAAAGCGGTCGTTAAAATAATCGTTATTTAAATATCGCTAAGGTTGACTTTTCTGAGTGAAGTCTTTAGTCACTGTCATAATATTATTGCAAAGGAAAATCGACCTCGTTGTACTATGACGTGCAAATGAACTTCAACGGTAGGGTGTTAGACCATATTTTTGGCCGATGGTACCTGGGCCGGTCGATTAAAGTTCGATTCATATCTACAGCCACCGAGCGTGTCAGACACGTGCCATGGCAGACAAAATAATTTATTTATTTATTTATGGATAAGGTACAAATTATATATTGTAAACAAAACAGTAAGAAAATAGTGTAAAGAGTTTTTATTAGTATCCACAATGGGTGCCCCTTTTCTCCCATAATCTTTTTTATCCGAATTTTGAAAGTCATAAATTGATGTCCATAATATTCGTGCTCATAAATATCGATGGTCATAATTTTTGTAAAGCATATCGCTTAATAGTTCTAACTGCAATGAGCCATAATCCCATTGATCATAACTTTAAAAAGTCATAATATTGATATCAATAATATTTAAGGGAATATCGTTGATTATTCAGAAACGTTATAGGGCATATATCTTAAAGTAATAATTGTTTTTAGTCATAATTTTTCATTACCTAAAATGCACTAACCATATACATTGAATTCTATAACATCCAAAGGAACATTGATAATTATTCAGAAAAATTGTAAGACATATCGCTGGCAGCGAGCGAGCGAAGCGAGCGAGCAAGACTTTCAGGGCAGAAGCGACTCGGACAGGTTAGGTTCAGAAGGCTAAATAATTATGACTTAAGAAAATCGTAGCTCCAATTTATGTTGTTTAATAATTATTATGACTTCCGATAATATGACAAAGAAAAATTATGACAGAAAACGTTATGGTCTTGAAAATTCGGAACAAAAATTTTATGGGAGTCATTATAGACCCATCTACAATACACCGCTTACGACCGCTTTAGCCTAGTTGGTAGTGACCCTGCCTACGAAGCAAGAGGTCCTGGGTTCGAATCCCGGTAAGGGCATTAATTTGTGTGATGAGCACGAATATTTGTTCCTGAGTTATGGATGTTTTCTATGTATTTAAGTATTTATTTATCTATATAAGTATGTTTATCGTCGTCTAGTACCCATAGTACAAGCTTTGCTTAGTTTGGGACTAGGTCGATTTGTGTAAGATTGTCCCCTAATATTTATTTATTTATTTTATTTAAATACAACTGTACTCAACATTTATACACATCAGTTGTTAGAAAGTAAGTAACCATAATAATATAATAACAATTTCAGAAATTAATAAAAAAAATACAATAAAATCAGATCCACAGCGTAGGCTTCGTCAAAATAAATAAAATTTCTGAAATAAATATATTTCATAAAATTTCAATTTCATTTTATTGACATTTTCCGCATAAATGTGGCTAGCGAATCACAAAAAATATCAACATCCTGATCCAAATCATTAAATCGACGACACATTCGTATTATTGGAGCATTAATTGTGGCTTACATTGTTATTTGTAATGGGTACAGCAAATAGATTTTGGTTTCGTGTGCGCTTCGTACTAGCATTAAAGCCTATGCAATCCAAAAGATTTTATTCTTCTATACCTACAGTTTCTACAACGCATTTGTCGCGAATGATCGCGATTAACACTTGCTGGTGAGTTCCTTATAATATTTCTGAACGTAACGTCGATAACTGGCAACACTAGTTGTGAGGTAGTTAGTCTGGAGATGGATGGAAGAATGAACGTTGGGCCAAGAGAAATTTGAGTGTTGGTTTGTGCGAAGCAGATGGTTAAGTATACCCTAACTTGGTGAGTGCTTACAAATCCTAATTAGTAAAGTAATAATATTGAGATATAGATGAAAAGATCATTGAACTTAGCTGGAGGTTTGGGTTGATCTATGGGGAATGGAGGAGGATCACCATGGGGCCTTCGGGCCCCTGTTCTGTGTCTCGCTCATGGCAACAGGTGTACCCGTCTAATGAGAGGATCCTACCACTATGTGGCTCTCGGGTATACTTGTAGTGTTGGTAGCGTTACACAGATAGTTTGAAGGTAGCTGTAAATTGCCTTAGCGCAATCATACATCACTATATCTCTTTATTATCACGAATGAGACTTTGTGGGGCATGAGAATTATTGATATTATATTGAACCAAGGCTATCCGACATTATGACTATACATGTAGGATACAACTAAATTCCCCACAGCATTCATATCTATCGTCCGCGCAGGCACAGACAGACGCGGGCCGTTCCTGGCCAGTATGCGCAAAAAATAAATAATAAATAAATAAATATCACGGGACAATTCACACAAATTGACCTAGTCCCAAACTAAGCAAATATTTTGTCGGTGTCTGATACGGCACGAGTCTGACACGCCCGTTGTTTGTAGATAATTATGAATCGACCTTTAACTTCGTCTGCAACTAAAAGATGACGTTGCCCGAGCAAAAATTGTGCTTTAAAAATGTTACACTTAGATTTTTTAAGCAAACTTTAAGATTAAGTATAAATATTTTTCGTGAAGGTATTTTTAAAGCTAGTTGCTCTACAAGAGCAAAATATGATGCCGTTAGAGACGTCGGTTTCGTAGTTTGATTGATATATTTGTCACTTGTAATATTTTTCAAGTACCTAATTACTTACAGGTTCATACAGCAATGAAATAAAAATAAGTCCTAACACGGCCTCCTACACAGTGGCGCTCCTTACATAGAAGCCCAAAAGCCGGGCTTGCCTTATAAATCTCAAATCAAGATTAAAAATAAAAGCCAAACCTCGTCAAAACGAAAAAAGTTCTAATAAAATCACTTTCATAATAACGCGCTTTATTTTACGTAAAATACCAAGAATTGCATAACAAATCCGCTGCGCGGCCCAGCGGCGCTGTACGGCGGCCGACGCGGCGATAGGCGATAGTAGCGACGTTATAAATAGCATGACATCTCGCTCGCTCTTGTGGGCTTTTACGGGGCTTCGAAACGCTCTCTTCATACTTAGGAAAACGTTAGTTTTGCAAATATCTATGTGTAGCTGCATATATAGCGCTTTCTTTGTAATTTTGAATCTGGCTTACGGTGTGAAGTTTGCTGCGTTTGCTTTAGAACGCGAGTGCGCGGGCGAGATGAATAACTTCACGATTGTTTATATCGAATCGTGGGCCATACCATGCAAGGCGTTGTAAAATGCGTGAATTTATGTAATTACAAAATAAATAGGTATTCTTGTTTTAGTGCGTTGCGTGTGAGAATGAGTCTGTAAAATTTAAAATTCTGTCTAGTAATAGAATGAAATGTGCTTTGGTAAGCTTGCCCAAACTGAGTAAAGCGGCAACAAGATGGTTTTACCTACATTAAATTATAAAAAAATACTAAAACATATCTCTCGGCTTGCCATAGCCTGATACCCTAGGCACGCCACTGCTCCTACATGAGGGCATCTGGGTCAAACATCAACCGTTCTTATGTACAAGCTCTAAAACATTATCTGATTAACTATTAACTTGTGTATTTAGGACAGAGAAAACAAGTAAATGTAGCGTAAGTAGTTCTAAATTAAATTTAGCCTACTTTGAAGTTAGAACAATAATTAATTGGTTTAACTGAGTGAAAGACTTTGTGTTAGAGGGGCGATTAATAAAATCATACTTGTGAGAATTACTAAAGAGATTATAAGGAGAGTGTAGATGGAAATTCTGGAAGTGTAGACCAAGAAGAACACTAGGACACTCCATACTTAATTAGATTGGGGATATCTTGAAGAAAGGTCAGGTCAAGTGTACGCGAAACTGGCAATCATGTATGAAAAGACTAGAGTGTTTGGAAGCAAAAGGTATATGCCAGGATCGTAGCAGGTGGAAAGAGATAAGAGTCTCTTCCTACCCCTTTATTGGGAAGGAGGGGTGATTGAATGAATGTATGTACACACATGTTAAAATATGTCTCGAAAGTGGTAAAAAACTGTTAATTGCTACAAAAATCATCATATCAGCCAAAAGACGTGCATTGATTTGGCTTTCCCTAAAAAGTTGCACAAGGATTCCATGCAGAAGATAGCTTACATATAGTCTAGCTTGTTATTACAAGACTGATAGTATTAGTAAATCACTACTAGATTTAGACGACCAGATGGCCTAGTGGTTAGAGACCCTGACTATGAAGCTTGAGGTCCCGGGTTCGATTCCCGTGTCGGGGCAGATATTGGTATGAAAAATACGAATGTTTGTTCTCGGGTCTTGGGTGTTTAATATGTATTTAAGTATGTTTCTATTTATATAAGTATGTTTATCCGTTGCCTAGTACCCATAACACAAGCTTTGCTAAGCTTACTTTGGGACTAGGTCAATTGGTGTGAATTGTCCCGTGACATTTTTTTTTTTTTTTTTTTTTTTTTATTATGAGTGAAAACCGGTAAAGTATAAAACATAATATTACTTACGATTAATATCGTTTCCAAGTTCCATGATCTCGTGACAGCTGAAATAACAATTATAAAAGAATTGTCATTAAGAAGTGCAAGATTCATTAAAGGAATAAAGAAGAGTGTCAAGAGAATACAAGTGTCTCTTGAATGCAATAATGAAAAGGCTGGGAACCGAATGTCATCGTTCGCATCTCTTAAACGGTCTTATCGCTGTTTCCGTAAAATTTAATCTGAACCTAAGGAACTTGATTTTAAAGTTAATATTTGAGATGCTGCTGATGTACAGTTTGTATGTCTTTTGTAAAGAGGTAGGTACTTCATGTTATGAAAGATAACAGTTTTTTCATGTAATTAAAGTGCCTCTTGGGCTTTTGTTTTGTTACGTAGATAGGCGATTGTCTGTAATAGATCCTCATCATCATCCCAGCCTATATACGTCCCACTGTAGGGCACAGGCCTCCTCTCAGAATGAGAGGATAGTGCGGATCGGGAACTTCACACACACCACTGAATTTTTGGGGTTAGTTGCAATAGAGAGATCTCTATCCAGGCAGATGTTATGCCTCAGACGTCGAAGATCCTCATCATCGTACTTATATACGTCCCACTGCAAGGCACAGGCCTCCTCTTAGAGTGAGAGGGCTTGGGCTGTCGTTCCCATGCCAGCCCAGTGTTAATTGTAAGCTTCACTAACGCCATTGAATTACTTCCCAGCTGTGTGTGCAGGGGTCTTCGTTCTTCGTAAAGCTACGGTAATTTTCAAATGTAATTTCGCACATAAATTACGGAACACTTAGGCACGAGTCTGGGCTCGAACCCTCGGCCCTCTACTTGAAAGGCGGTCGAACCAATAGGCTACCACGGTTTTTTTATTTTATGTTATAGCTACCTACTGGAAAATATAATTTATCCAAAGCTAAGCTTAAATTACGTACTTTTCTTATGGTTTTTTATAATTTTAGACAACACGCGAAGAATATTAAAATTTAATTTTTACTTTGTAAATTACAGTTTTTTTTTATTGTATTTCCAAGCTCAGACACTTCGTTCCGCGAAACAAACATGTTCAAGGGAAGCCAAATGCTACAAGAATCGACATTTAACGTGAAATCGTCAGGGCTGGCGCCACTTATTATAAAATTTCTAACAAAATAAAATAATCCTACCTACTAATGTAATAAAATGTGAAAGTTTGTGAAGATGTTTGGATATTTGTTACTCAATCACGCAATGACGGCTACACGGATTTACATGAAATTTGGAATGGAGATAGTTTGGGACCTTGGAAATAACATAGGATAGTTTTTGTTCCGGAAAATTGTATATTTCGTGCGGGATAGTGATAAACGAATTCTTCGCAGATAGAGTTGCGGGCTGTTGCCTAGCTAGTGAAAAATAACCTAAATATTTACGAAAGGGCTGGCAGCTATTTCTCTCAACGGATCGCCATCGCCATGAAACTAGGGAATGCTGCTAGCCTTTTGGGCACGATGCCACGGAGGCCTTTATTAGACTTAATCTAGTAGTTTTTAAGTTAGATATTAATTTGTAGTAAAGTTTTATTCATTGTTATTTTTTTCTTAATATTTGTATTCTTAGTTTCAATAAATATTATGTACATTTCTCATTAGTAAGATATCAACAGTAAATTAAGAAAGAGTTAATTATCCCGTGTTGATCAAAACATCGAAGTAAGTTCAGTAATAATTTACTGAGATGAATTCCGAGACTAATAATAACTCTTTTAAAACGGAATTACATTTGAAACTTACCATAAACTTGCATACACCTGAGAAGAAATTAAAAAGTGTATGTGAAGTTCCCAATCCCCACTGGGCACGCCTGGGAACTACGCCCCAATCCCTCTCATTCTGAGAGGAGGCCTGTGCTCTGCAGTCAAGTGGGACTATATAGGTTGGGATGATTATGATGATTATTAGTTCTGCGGCTGGCAACCATGCAACCTTCAACTACCGCTTCCCAGAACCCTCCTAAAACAACACAAACTGGAGGTCTGGAGCTTACCAGTTTGTTGTTACAGAATTTAAAATTCACACGTTACTCAGAACTCGAGTGTTGGCAAACTGAACAATTTCAACGTCACGCACGATTCTCGAAAGCTAGTACACGAAAGTTTTGAAAGGTTAAGCTTGTACTCATAACTTTATAAAACCGTCGTCTAGAAGTTTGGCGCTATATTTAACATGACCCGTTAAGATATTTAGGGGTCATATACGATAGCGTAAGAAACAAAAGTGGTGTACTGTGGTCATAATATTAGTGACTCCAACTCAGTGATTAAATAAGATTTATTTAATTGGACTGAAAGTAGGCCAGGCGTTCCACATGCTGACGCAGACTTGACTAAAAAATATTGGCTACCCTTAACTTAAGCCAAGTTCACAGGATACATGCGAGCAAAAAAATGTGTATAACCCTAAGATATACAAGTGTATCGCAAAACAGAGATTATGACTAAGTTTTGCATGCGACTTCTTCCGCACAAAATTAAAGAATTTTTCACCCCTTCATCCTTTATTTGCGAAACTAATGCGCCAAGGTTTTATCCCTTAATCCACATTTTTAGGGATTGATTTAATTACGTTGTATTAAAAACATCCGTGTCAAATATTGTATAAAAAAAACACTTATGCATGGCAACACCCACTCACGGACATATTTCGTAATTATAAAATTAGTAAAATCTTGTTTCTAAGATGATAATTGCTACTTAAATAATTTTGAAGTTGTTACAACTTAGGCCCGTAGCCGTAAAGCATGTCGAAAATTTGTCCGAAACGTTGTACCAACGAACTAAAATATTTAAAGTTCATGCTGCTACTCAGCTAGATTGTTTGTTGTTACAATATAAAAGAAAATTGGAGCCAGTAAATGCATTCTACTTAATACTTCTCTTCATATACGATCTCACTGCAAACAATACGAAAATAAAAGGGTGTTTAATATTAAAAGCGTAATGAGTTTGTGTAAGTCCGAAGGTCATTTGCTATGCTTTGCAACTTAGGAGGCAAAATTTAATGACAATATGGGAGTTTATATATACCTATACCTATGTAAAATGTTATTGAAAGAATAAAATTTTATCATTTCAAACACAAAAAATACACACTTACAAACAAAACCGTATCCCTTTGTAATTATACTAACTTGTCGACAAAATAATTATTTTTTTTTTTTTTTTCTTTATTTACTTACTTTCCTTGAAACTACAATTTAACTATTCTGGTAAAATGATTATAGCTTTAAGTGACGTACGTAGACGATTGTGGGGTTCATTTCCATAACCACAGTTAGCGGTAGGTATTAAAATTTTATATTTATTCATAATTTAAGAGAGAAAGTCAATGTGACAGATATAATATTTGAGTTCATTTCATTAGCCAGAATAAAATAAAATATGTTTTAAAATAATTATACATAATTTGAGAGAGAAAGACAAAATGACAGATATATTTGAGATCATTTCATTAGCCAGAATAAAACCACAAAAAAATTGGTTTGGAGTTGGATGGCGCAAGACGGGTCTGTTTGGCGAATATTGGACGTCTTTCGACTACAGTGATGAATGAATGAATGATAATTTATTCACTGAATATGGTTACAATAGGTGGAACATATGATGATTATTTTACAAGCAATGCGTATAATACAGGATGTGCAAGGCATCTGGATAAAATTAAACTAATTAACCAGATATATAAAAGGTTCGCCAAATCACAGCGAGCTGGTGCGTAGCGTTGCGTAAGGATCCTATTTTGATGAATTAAATTATGTCGGAATTGCATTGTGAGCCCCAAGCACCTTAACTAAGCAGTACAAGACCTTCGTAAAGAAGAGCTGTGTCGAGTAAGTCTCATATTTTTTTTAGTTTGGATAAAAATTGAATCAGGGTAAATCGCCAATAATTGGCCACCGTCCAATAACTGGCTACCTCATGCTAAAAATTAACTTTATTCAGCCCTGAATTGTAATTCATTTTTAGTATAAGGTGTTAATTACTGGCCACCCTTGAATAACTGGCCACGTTATACTAAATTGAATTCTATTTGTAGGGATCATAGTTCATTTTTATATTTTTTTTAGTTTTTGGTGATTATTTAGTTTGACCTTTTGAACGCCAACGACAGAAATACACACGTATATGTACCAAAGTACAACGTCAAAGTAATTTCTATGCGATGACGTAAGGTTCAAAGTAGATTTACGGCTTTGAAAAGGTTAAAATATTTGTTTACGATATCAAATTTGAATGGGGTCCTCATTTAAGCGATCATTTGCTATTTTTGGTAGTAAAAGATTTTTTGTCCATAAATTTAAATCTAGAATTTGATGAATCGAGTGAAAAGAAAAAGGCATTTGCCTAGAAGTGGGACGCCTAAATGAAAGTAAAAAAAACGGTCATCAGTTAAGTACTTCCCTTGCTTCAATATTCAAATAACACGACCGCTAAGTTCCAAAGAAACCGATTTGCCCTTTCTTAATGTCTTTTGAAGAGCACTCTTAGGCAGTCCCAACTTTTGTAAGGTGACTTTTGGCTGTAGAGAATGTTGGCAAGGCACAATGTTGGTGAATATAATCAAAAGTTTTAAGTCAGCATATATTGCAGCTTGTTTTACTGTATTGTATTATTTGTGGTGTACAATAAAGAGTCATTGTATTGTATTGTATTGTATTTTTTAACTTTATTTAAGTGGACTTTAAAGTGGAGTGGTGTTGGTGGGGGAGGGGGCAAGAAAGACATGACGATCAAATTGAGGATGTCTTGAAAGAAGATCAGGTCTAGAGTACCCGGAACCGAGGAAAATAAATGAAAAGACTAGTGAGTGCTGTGGAAGCGAAAGATGTACGGTCAGCCAAAAATTTGGTCGACCACCCTACGGTTGAATTTCATTTACACGTCATAATACAACGAGGTCGATTTTCCCTTGCAATAATATGATGACCGTGAGTGACTAAATAAATGACTTCACTCAAAAAGTCAACCTTAGCGATATTTAGAACTCACAGAAACTTTTGTCAAAACTGGTAGACTACTTTCTGGGCCGACTGTATGTCAGGATCGTAGCAGGTGGAAACAAATAGTTTCTCTACCTACCCCTTTGCTCGGATTGTATGTACCTATTTACGGATATGTATTATAATACCGAAGAACGAATGACCGAATGTATTAAAACATCGAATGGGTCAAAAGACCGACACGATTTTTTTCTGAAACCGTAAACTTCTCAGAATTTATTATAACGGCATCATACAGAACCCATTAGGTTAGGTTAGGTTTGTTTTATAACAATCTTAAAAAGTTAACGGTTTCAGAAAAAAATCGTGTCGGTCTTTTGACCCATTCGATGTTTTAATACATTCGGTCTTTCGTACTTCGGTATTGTAATACATACCGCTATTTACTTATCCTGATATTTACGTTTGTTGAAATCTTAAAACTTTAACCGCTAAAATAAAAAATACAAATATGAAAATTTTCACAATAACATCCGTTTCTCATGCAACGTGTATGAAAACCATCGTACCTACATATACATATAGGTACCTAATCTTTGTAAAATTCGTTAAATTACTGAATTTAATGCAACTTTCAAATCTAATATGTACATAGTTCAATCGAGCGAAGCCGCGGAAAAAAACTTGTATTAATAATTTTTCACGTCAAATGTGGCAATTACGAAGACTCTTTTTTTCGCGACTGCGAGGAAAGGGTTATTCAACTGTTGTTTGCAAAGCTAAAAATCCTCGCGCGCCACACTGTTATTCTATGTTTATGTACGTAGCCTAGACTAGAGGTACGAGTACATCTTAGTTGACAGATTTCATGAAATAGGATATAACGTTGAAGCTCCAACGTTTACAGCCTTACCCGAACAGTTAACCTTCTCAAAACCCGCATAATACCTCAATAAGCCGCTGCGGCGGTAAGCGCTGATCGGTCAAACGGTCCCAGCGGCCTCAATTCAGTCGGTAATATCGCTTAACATTGCCAAATCAACTATAGAATGTACAATTAATACTAGGTACGAATAAAATGGTCATTATACGTCTTAGGCTTCAACCTGAGCCAAGATAAGCTTAGTTCTCAACTTATTTTTATTTTGGTCTTAGGTTAAGTCAGTGAGGTACACCTTTGGCCTTATCTGCACTTTCCATCAGATATGAGATAGGGGTCAAGCACGGATCAGCTTTAAGTATGTAAAAAAGGGCTACGTAGGTAGAGTTGTCGGAGATGTGCGTGTAAGCGAAGCGGTGTGTCAGAAAAAAAACTGGCCAAGTGCGAGTCGGACTCGCGCACTCAGGGTTCCATACCATTTATCTACAAAAACGGCAAAAAAATCACATTTGTGGTATGGGAGCCCCCCTTAAATATTTGTTTTATTTTAATTTAATTATTTATTTTTAAATTTAATATATAACTAAATATTCTGTGAACATTTTCAAGCGTCTACCTGTTGCCGTTATCAATATCAAATCACGTTTGTTGTGTGGGACCCCTTCAATATTTATTTTATTCTGTTTTTTAGTATTTGTTGTTATAGCGGCAACCAAAATACATCATCTGTGAAAATTTCAACTGTCTAGCTATCACGGTTCATGAGATACAGCCTGGTGACAGACGGGCAGACGGACGGACAGCGGAGCCTCGTAATAGGGTCCCGTTTTGACCCTTTGGGTACGGAACCCTAAAAACCATTGATAGGATTGTTCAGTTTTCCTAGCCTTTGTCAGCACTGTTTTCCTACACACAGGATATTTTCCTCGCACACTGCTTCTTTTCTCGCAAATCTCTGGTAAACGAACACCAGTGTGATGGAGTGACCTGGAGAGCTAGAAAAACGTGAGTTAGGCATCTTCGGATGTAACCCCTAGAATTTAGTATATACAATCTTTAAAATTGTCGTCTCTTAAGTCACAAAAAAATTGGGCAATTCGGTGGGAACCCCTGGTACGGTTATCGCTGCAGTTACAGTTACTGCTGGCAATGATTGAGTATAAAATGAGAGCCGTTATACACAAGTATACATCGGCAAATGTACATCAATGCACTTACATAGAAGCAATAGTACGTAATTGGTGATTTCTCCCTGCCCTAACAGTTCATCTTCTCTAAACCCGCACAATTAATGAACAATGAGCCGCCTAGGTGCTGAGTCAAGCACTGATCGGTCAAGCGGTCCCAGTGGTCTCGGCGCTGCAGGTAATATAGCGGTTAACACGGCTACTGCAAATTAAGGGTAGGGGTTAAACGTTGTAGCGTTACTTATAAGCAGAGGGCGGAATTTTCATGGCAAAAATCAAACGTCAATAGGGTTGGAATTTTATATCTTATCGACTATCGGTATTTTTTTTTATGTAGGATTTACAATAATAATATAAATAATTAAATAAAGCTTTTTTTTTATTCAACGAGAAGATGATCGAATTAGCTCGTTTGAAATGCCGATGGGCAGGCCATATAGCACGCAAAACAGGGTTGCTGGGGCCGAAAACTTCTCGAATGGAGACCACGGACTAGCAAGCGCAGCGTGGAAAATTCACCAACAAGATGGACGGATGTAAATGCCTCAGGTTCACGGTGGATGCAAGCCGCTTCCAACCATAAATGATTGAGTATCAATGAGACAGGCCTAAGTCCGGCAGTGGATGTCCTAGAGCTAAAATGATGATGATGATGATATTTTTACCAACAAAACTTAGAGCGATCACTAATTTATGGAAAAAAGCGTTGACAGTTGTGTTTATCCATATACTAGGTACCTACCCCCAACCTGTCATTCAATTTTGCTGCCAAATTGCCGATGGCTTGGTATAAGCTCGAACGCATACTAAATTCTCCCATGTTTCCGGACAAGTTTCAGTCAAGACTGTTTTGTCTGCCGTGTGCGCTCGAACTAACGCTGACGTAGCCACCTTGGCATACGTATTATGTGCCAATTTATTATTCATGAACCATCTGCCATTTCATAACAGCCTCTAGAGCGCTAGCATGACGCTTGAAATTCGATATTATTATAACAAGATTTTATTTAATTTACACAATAGTAAATCGAAAAACATAAATTTTGCTTTGATTGGACTAGTCCGTAAACAATAACCAAATTTTCAGTCAGTCTTATAAATCCATATTTAAACGAACGTAGTGCAAAACCGCTCTAAGTGATTATAACAAACGTTCAAACCAAATGAAACACAGTCATTTTGGCTTATTTACTTGTGATACGTGATTTCTTGCACTGTTTGATATTCTAGGTTAATAAGAGCATTTTCGCATGACACAGGTGTGTCGGCATTTGAGGCCATAAACTCGATTAGGTAGACGTATTGTCAAGCACACGCACATTCATCGCTTACTGTTTCCAGAGCGACTGAGACCACAAACAACACGCGTCGCTTGTTTTATTCCTTGCTCCAAGCTTAGTTTAAATAAGATGAGCGTTAATGAGTCACTTAGACCGTCAAAACTTTTTATATAGGCAACACAATACAATACAAACATAATAATATATAGAAATAAACCAATCCATTAAATATAATTTTAATAATACCACATATACAAAATATGAATGGAAAAATAGCCGCCCGTGAGAAATAATATAAATTAACAATAAAAACAATAGAGAAGGACCGAAGACAGTGAGGATTAAGTTAGTAACAAATAATGAGCCTGCAAGGAGGCAATAATACAACAGTACAAGAAGAAAAGTAAGAATACAAATCAAATTTAACCATTCAATATGCACAGCCGGACTACGAATTTAGATAATCTAATCAGATAGAGCACGTTGATTGCTATCGCCTTGTCCTTGGAGACACGGATAGAATACTCAATTCAGCTGCCTCTACGGCAGAATGCCTTGGCTATCTGGTAAAGTAGGTATTGGTTGTGTAACGATTGCACACTTTGTGCATACTGTGTGTGTGGGTATTGTCTGATACAAGAATAATTTTTGGAAGTCCATATCAATGATCTTCAATCAGAGGCTATAATTATCTAATGCGCTGGCGCTTGCGCTGTCACTATCTTATACCGTTTGACAGAAATAAATAGTGTAGGTGATATCCACAATATTATAATGGATCGCGATGTCCTAAAGTCAAAAGATCTTTCCCATAAACATTTTTTCCATAATCAATAATTTGTCATAATGATTATTGTTAACCCCTGAATCAGATAATTGATCGCGGCAACAAACTTGCCCGCTACGACTCCAGCTCGTATCACGTCACCGGCAGCCAATCAGGGACCGCGCCTGTCACGACATACGTGATCTGCAGCCAATGAGAAGCCGCAGCGTTGCCCCATCGGACAGCACAGCTTTTGACCGACTACGAGCTAAAAAATTCGCACATAGACGCACTTGCATTTCCCGCTCGCTTCATCGCACTAAACAAAATTCTCACTGTTTTTTTAATTTTCTATCATTTCTTTTAAATCATAATTGTAACGTCAGAGTATATATTTCAAGCAATATACGCAATCTATTAAGCTTCTGCCTTCTTCATTTCTACAGCCATCTACATCTTCAACACCATCTCAGAGGCCTAGCTGTGTCTAGACGCACAGACAATTTATTATCCATAATATTCGTATGTCATAAAATTTCGCTATGCTTCCGCATTAGCTTTTGGTGTTAGTATCACCTGGAAAGTCCATTGAATTAAAAATTCTATGTTCTTGGACACGGATTCTTACAAACGAACACATTAAGAACCTGATTTTTTCGAAGTTAGTTAATAAAACATCAGACTGACCTTTGTTTTTAGGGTCGTTAAGTTTTAATTGGTCCTATAATTTGAACATCGACCTTTGTATTTTTACCTCCTGTGCAATACATTCAAAAGGTAAAGTTAATAACCCCCTCTCGTTGAAAACAACTGAGTATTTTTGTCTATTGACTAGTGTTTGACCAAAATGATATTTTAACCGAAACCAACATCGAAAGTTTTCTCCAAAACCGAAACCAATATCAAAACTAACGCAAGGAGATAGCCATTTTAGGTCAGGCTACGCTTATGTTTGACTATTACCATCGTCTTGGCATAAGCCGAAAATACGTTCCACTGCAGGGCACAGGCCTCCTCCCAGAAAAGTGAGGGCTTTCAGGGCCATAGTTCTTAAGAAGGGCCACAGCTTGGGAACTTCGCACTCACACCATTGAATTTCTTCACTAGTGAGCACAGGTTACCACACGATGTTTTTCTCCATCGTAAAGCTCATGGTATATTTTAAATGTAATATCGCACACAAATTTGCAACTACCATAAACCATCCGATGACTTAGAACTACGGGGCTACTTTAATAAGCAGTTTGCTGACCAACACACGCATTTTTGTAAGCATTCGCTATTCTTTGTTGATGTCTTCATCGGCCTTCTTTTGTCTACTTGTCAACCATTAACCTCATATGGACAATGTCGACCTTATGGCAATTTTAAAATTATCAAAGTTTTTCCAATCCGATCAAAGGCACCACGGTTTACGACATTTAACCTATTTTCAAAAATCCCAAAAAAGTTCCCTGGTGTAGCAGAATGCGATAGCTTACTATACACGCTGAAATATTGAACGTGATGCAAAATTAGGGTTTCTAGCTTAGTTACTGCTGGACAACATAATGCATTTACCCAGTTGTTCGAATTAGTATTGTTTAATTTCAGGTGTCCATAGATTTAGTTCATAATTTAACTACAACAAAGTACGAAAATCCAATATTTTATCAGACCAATTAAATGCATATGTTATCCAGCATTAACTAAGCTTGAAACACTAATTTCGTATCACGTTCAAAATTTTACCCTGAATAACTTGTATAGCTAAATTTAACTTTATTAACTGATGGGAAACTACATACGAATCACAAACTTATCTTAACGTCACGCTACAACTCAGGAACACGTTAAATCCGCGCACCCAAAGTTTTGGCCGAGATTTGGGCGCAAAACGAAATTGGCCGAAACTAGACTTTTTGAACGAAACTGGCTTAATCCTTCGTTCCGTTCCAAGAAAAATCAGTCAATGTATTACAACAAGGTACAGTTTAATAATTTTCATGATATTTTCTATTTAGGCAATTTATAAAGTTTTCTTGCGACAAGAAAACAGAATAATTCAGCAGAAAAATTTAATTAGGTAGAGGTTTGAATTGATCTCAATCTGTTTAAAACAACAAAAAAATTAAATATAAATTTATGGTGTAAAGAAAAATCATCACTTTTCAATTTAATTGATTAACAAGTCCAAATAGCCCCTTACCCACATCACTGTAATAAGATCCAAGACACATGTTACAGACATTTTGAATCATTGATCAAGTACCTGACGCTCTTAACGGGAATCGATTCCGCAACCTCAAGTTCTGTAGTCGGGCAGTTCTACGAGCATTTCAACCCTTATCAGTTTCCTAGTTAGTAGGTAATTAGTTGCAGTTTGCACGCAATTTTAATAAATTTATATTGAACCCCAAGCACATTATATCGTTTTACATAAATCTTCCGTTCGGTGTGGCTTATTTATTTAAAACTAGCCTTCCGTCCGCAGCTTCGCCTGAGATAAATTAATTTTCCCGCGGTAAAAAGTAGCCTATGTCATTCAGTGATAATGGAGCTTTCTAACGGCAAAAAAATTTTTGAAATCGGTCCAGTAGTTTCGAAGCCTATTCAATGCAAACAAACAAACAAACAAACAAGCAATCAAATCTTTACTCTTTATAATATTAGTATAGATATATTCGACAGGAAACTGATAGCGGTTGAAACGCTCGTAGAGCTTCCCACTCCGGTCTTCTAGCAATTGACTTGTACGCTTATTGTCTAACCCGCTGACGCTTGCTTTCACATTCACTATTTCTTTCAGTCAAACGGTATAAGACGAGGACAGAAAGAGATGGTGAAAATGGAGGCCAGCGTTCGCGTGTTAGACAATTTATGGCGTCTAATCTTTTAAACGCGTAGCATGCTAGATACACTTACTATCAAGGATGCGCTCACTACACTTTGTTACGCGTCTTAATATTTTGAGTAAATTGTGTATTTCAAAACCTGAGAGCCTATAAAGAAAGCCATTCTCTCGGGTTTTACGGCGACACGATACCAAGAAATTTATTCGTGTTTAGAATAAACTCAATTTGTTGTAATAATGGATGCCGATGTTTATTTAGTCTAAGTAAATTTTCCCCGTGTTATTGTGCGAATGGCTAGGTTTTATTCAACAACTGTGTTGTTACAAGGCATAATTAAAGTAAATTAGCGAATTGTGCTGTCTTTGAATACAAAGGTTAAATTTTTTTCATGCCTAATTACAATAATATGATGTCATATGTAAATTCATTCTTTATAGCTAGAAAGTATGTAGTTATAGGTTAGGTAGGTTAGAATATCACATTTTTAGCTAATAGTGACATGCAAATTAATCTAATCACAAAAAAATCTACTTAATGTTCCTTATAGACTTTGTAATCATCCAATTGATGTGCCTGTAATCAATTTCATTTGAAAGACAAATAACGCGAAGATAGTTTTAAAACACTAATGCAATGCATTAGGCACATTCGGTCTATTCATGGAGCATTTGCGAGGAAGAAGTCGCGGGCAAAAGCCAAAAGTCAGTAATAAAATTCAAACTCATGATCCGATTATAGTAACACTAGCTGTTGCCCGCAAATCCGTCCGCGAAGAATAGGGGTATAAAAAATAGTCAGGTCGTAGGCTATTTTTTATACCCCTATTCTTCTCAGACCGACCGTCGCTTCTCAGACCTACTAAATACAGAGACGGTTTGACCGATTGTTATGAAACTTTTTTCTCCGTGTTCGGTAGGCCTGAGAATAGGTCGTAGGCTATTTTTTTACCCCTAAGTAGTAAGGGTGGCCCAGTCCAGATTTTTATTTTTTATTTTTTAGACAATTTTTTTTATGATTTTTGTATTATTTGGCATCAAACAATACTATAGCCCTTAATTATCACCCTTCTACCACCAACCCCTATTTTTTAATAGCGATATTAGTATTTTTACTTTACCTATTCGTTGCAAGATTAATTATTGTCGTACGATACTTTTTTTTATGTATGTATTTAACCCAGTGAAAACGTAAAGTGCGATTGCTATAAGTAATCGATCAGTTTTCGGCCATTATTATTTTTTGTGTTTTCAATCGTATAGTTCGAATGCGAAATGTTTTTCCACAGACCAAGCGACAAACACCGTTATGACAATGTCATAAAGGCGCTGTCACGGAAAAACATTTTGAAAGGTCAGTAAAATAAAATACACTATCAGTAACTGTTTTTCATCATTAAGTACTTCAATTTGACATATTTGTGTGTGGCCGTCGAACGAGTAGAGCTACAAATATGCGATATAGAAGAGCACAAAGAACAGACGAACAAATCCAACAAGAAAATGCAAATGTGCGTGTGAGCATGGCGCAATTGCGTGAATCACAATCACAAGAGGCACGAGTAGAACGAAGTCAACAACGACGATTGGAACGAAGACAAGCGCGGCGGTTCTTAGTTGACACACGCAGAGCAAAAGTCCGACGACGCCAACAAGTACATCGAGTATTTACATCCGATTCGTTCCTTCGTCTAGCATTCGAGTATGAGCCAGATACTGAATATTACGCTCATTCGAAAGTGACAATTGGAGCTATCGACAAGGAATGTCCCCATTGTCATGCACTTAAATTCAAAAATGAGCCAGCCGGAATGTGTTGCGCGTCAGGAAAAGTGCAACTACCTGTAATTGAAACACCACCTGAACCATTAAACGGCTTACTTATCGGTACGGATCCAGATTCAAACCTGTTCCTAAAGTTCATTCGCGCATTCAGTTCATGTTTCCAAATGACATCATTCGGAGCAACAGAAATAGTTCAACAATACAATTCAACATTCAAAATCAAAGGCCAAGTGTATCACAAAGTGGGCTCATTGCTGCCAATGCCAAACGAACCACATAAAGTGGATTCTAGGTGGATTCTTTTTTTTGGATGCACCAGGTGGAACTGGCAAAACATTTCTCATTTCTTTAATTCTCGCTGAAATACTATCAAATAATGACATCGCATTGGCCGTTGCATCATCAGGCATTGCAGCAACTTTATTGGATGGAGGCAGAACAGCTCATTCAGCATTTAGGCTGCCGCAAAATATTCAAAATAATCCAGACGCAGTGTGCAACATAAAAAAATAATCGGCCATGGCCACAGTGCTGAAACAATGCAAAATTATCATCTGGGATGAATGCACTATGGCACACCAACATTCGCTTGAGGCGTTGAACAGGACACTGAAAGATATAAAAAATAACGACAACCTATTTGGCGGCTACGGCTCACTGTTACTCCTTTCAGGTGATTTCAGACAAACACTTCCCGTTATTCCACGTTCAACGTACGCTGATGAGATTAACGCTTGCTTAAAAACATCACCATTGTGGCATTATGTTGAAAAAGTACAGCTAAAAGTAAACATGCGCGTTCAAATGCTTCAAGATCCATCTGCTGACACATTCTCAAAAGCATCGTTAGATATCGGCGATGGAAAAGTTGCTGTCTATGAAAATACGTCAACGATATAAATTTCAAGATACCTACAACAGTTGTTGCCAGGCCGTTTGGTGTCATACAAATCGATCGATACAGTTTGCGATGTCAACGAAGCTGTAAATTATCCAACAGAGTTTTTGAACTCATTGGATTTGCCAGGCATGCCACCACACCATCTACAACTGAAAGTTGGATCGCCGGTTATTTTATTTCGGAATTTGAACCCACCACGGCTGGGCAATGGCACCCGATTAGTCCTTAAAAAATTGACGTAAAACATTGTGAAAGCCAGCATTTTAAATGGCAAGTTCCATTGTTCCATGTTTTATAAAAATCGGTCAAGCCGTTTCAGAGGAGTTCAATAACAAACACCGTGACACGAGATTTTTATATATTAAAAGATTAATAAAAATATTATTGCCTTCTCTATTTGAAGCACAGCGTACTTTAAAGAGGATTTAAGTATGTCAAAGCGAAATCGAACTTAATCGTAAGTTTAATCGTAGAAAAGATCTGACGTGGTCCGAAAGAAGCCCTGAATATTATTGTCTCCTAATATTATTAAAAACTTGACTTCAATACATTTTTCAGTTACCTAGAAAAAGACAAAACTACAGCTTCCTAAAAGTCAGAGCTAAGGCGTGGACAGAAAGAAATATGAAAACTGTGAATCTATAAGGATTTTACTTTTGTAATTTTGACTGTAGAACCCTAAAAGAGTCCTTTACTAATCGATTTTTCTCGGTCTACATTTATCTAGACTAAATAGATACCACTCTCGCGTTAATTGAATGACCTAGTTTAAAAGCAAACGATTGCCTATAGCTAACAAATAATCAGCGTTGAAACAATCTATCACAGTTCATTACATCAACTTAAGAGCAAATTCGCTAATAGAAAGACAACTGGACTTTTCAAAAATTCAACGAACAATGCAAACAAGTTAGACTCAAATTGTCCTAAACGAGCAAAGTCGTTTGATAAAGCTCAAGGAAACAATTTCACTGAATCAACAGAAAAATTTATAAACCATTCATAATTTATATCAATCTTCACTTTATAATAAGGATTCAAAGTGCAATTTTGATTGGCCTGGGAATTCGACATGTAGTTATTTGGACGTGGGTTATAGTCTTCCAAAAATTTAAAGGCCTTTCAAAGCTTAGAAGAAGTTTGAATTCAGTGAGCTGATAAATCAAACCGGCTACAGGCTTAAGTAGTTAGTATTTAGGGCGCCTAATTCGTTTACTGTCATTTTATCAAGAAAAAAGGTAACATTGTATTTAAGAAAAAATTAAAACTGATCAAAAAATTTTTAGTTTTAATCCGGAGAATTTTCGAAGAAACGAAAGACTCAAATGAAAGTTTTGTCTTACGGTACAGGATTCTACAGTTTCTAAACATTTGTGTGTTTTTTTAAAATATTTGATAAGAGAGAAAACTGAATATGACCTATTAAATATAATTTGTTTTTGAAAAAACTAGTTGCCCGCCCTGGTTTTGCACGAGAACCTACTACTTTTTTTACTATTTTTTCACAATAACCAAAACATCCTTATTTAACTCATAAAACTGAACAATCAAATATTCGTGTGTGAAGAACTCTTTACAATTTGTCTGTGTTACTTTTTAAAAAATAAAAAAAATAAAAAACCATTTATTGCCCACAAAAAAAGAAGAATAAGAAAAAATACACAAAATTGTGGCAAAAGGCTCAGGCTCAGCATGTGCGGTGAGGATTACTCATCACCGCGCTGGTTTTCAGCCTGCGCCCTTATAGCGTGCTGACATTGCAAAAACAACAGGCGGGTAGGACTATAACTATACTAACTATACTTTTTATGTCGAGATTTTTCAACCCAACTTTTTCACGTATCAGCGCAAATTTTCAATTTATTTTCTTCCATACAGACCATGTCCGGACAATAATAACAAACAGTATAAAAAAGTATTCCCGAGACGGGCGAAAATAAAATTACCACGTAATTGTCAGTTTTCATGGCCTTCCGTTATTTTGATTGTGTATATTATTTAGAGAAAAATGAACCTTATCAGTAACCCTTTAGATCTGCATAGTAAAATGCGGCATGTTATACTAAGACAAGCGACTTTTCAAAAATCCATAAATGCATTTATTCATGTATTTTTGTTTTAAAAATTAAGGAAAGTCTCATTTACTTAGAATAATATGCTATTTCCAATATTTAAGGTAGTCGCCCTCCACGTGGCGTTTGTTCTTGCACCCTGTATACCTATATTTACTCCTGACGAATATTGTACTTAAGACCTAGATGAGCGTTACCAGTTGTGTTATAATGGAAATTATTACACTACCTATATGTAAAGTTCTTAAGTCATTGAAGAATTTGTTTTTCATACAGTACATGCGGCCGTTATTCTTACTATTGATATGTTCTTTCAAAATAACGCCAGTACTCACGAGGATATGCGAAGAATAGGGCTATAAAAAATAGCCTACGACCTACTCTCAGACCTATCGAATATAGACAAAAAAGTTTCATAAAAATCGGTCAAGCCGTTTCAAAGGAGTTCGATAACAAACACCGTGACACGAGATTTTTATATATTAGAAGATTAGATTAGCTGATGTTGGCGTTTGTGAACAACATCCAATGCCAGCGTCACATGGCCTTCCAAACGTAAACCTCATTACATGAATAAAGTTCTGTAACGTTATTATTGAAAAAATCCAGTGTAAAAAGAACAGGTTGTTAGAAAGTACATTTAAAAAGAAAACCTACGTGACTTGAAATCTAATCTCCCTCCATTTTATGAGACGAAACATTGACCTCTCTCTTCGTACACACGCTTGATATACTTTTTTCAGTATTGATGTTCTCGTTGAGGTTGACCGGCAGCAGAGATCTCTTAAAGGGATAAGTTTACCTTTAAACACGTATTTTTGTCGGTCAATTTTGTTTGTTACAATACATTAAATTCCTACATTAATTTTTGCCTATCACTTAATTTCCTTTGACAGACACAAATAAAACATAATTTAGTAATTTATTAGGTGTTAGTCATGGTCATAGATGGAATTACGAAAGCCCATATTAAAGGTTTGCCAACGAACAATGGAGGGTAGTATGCGCGGAGTGAGACGGGTTGAACGGATCAGAAACACTACGCTGCGCTCCAAAACACGCATTATACCTCTGAGGGTGCCAAGACTGCTAAGCTTAAATAGGATTGAGCATGCCATGCTAGCCGCATGAATTCAAATAGGTGGATTAAAATAGCCGCAGACCGGATGACGGCGAAGAGATATGCTCAGAAGGCGTTGCCTGGACGACCTAGACGTGTACCTTTAAGGACTGGAAGGATACCGCTCAAAATCGGGATACTTAGATGAAATTGGGGGAAATGAGGCCGCCCAGCATTAGGATACTTCGCCAGAATAATTAATGAATTAATAAGGGCGTTAGTCTAGAAAAAAAAATGAATTTATTATTTTATTTTTAACACGTTTACTGTCTTCTTCTTTATGTTTTCTTTGTTTTTGGAAGGAGGACACCAAGAAAGACATTCTATGATCAGATTGGGGTCTCTTGAAAGAAGGTTAGTTCAAGAGTACCTACCCGAAACCGGCGAGCATGTATAAAAGACTCGAAAGAATATCAATATATCAATTAGATAATTGGTTTAACTGTGCGAAGCACATTAATTTATTAAGGACTATAGCTTCGTATATTCAAGTCACTACTAGTCAGACAAAAACTTTGTGTTTGAGGGGCGATTTATGAAATATTACTTGTGCGAATTATGAATAAGGCGAGTGCAGATAGAAAATGTTGGAAGAGCATTCCATGATTAGACTGGGGATTTTTCGAAGACAGGTCAAGTTAAGAGTACCGAAAGTGGCGAGCATGTATGACAATACTAATGAGTGTTGTGAAAGCGTAAGATGTAATTCATGATTTTAGCTGGTGAAACGGACGACATAGCCAAACGGATTAGCTCGTTGAAATGGCAATGGGCAGGCCATATAGCACGTAGAACAGATGGCCGTTGGGGCCAAAAGTTCTGGAATGGAGACCACGGACTGGCAAGCGCAGCGTGGGACGTCCACCAACGAGATGGACGGACGATTTGGTGAAGGCCGCGGGTTCAGGGTGGATGCAAATCGCTTCCAATCGTAATGATTGGGCATCAATGAGGGAGGCCTATGTCCAGCAGTGGACGTCCTATGGCTGAAATGATGATGATGATGATGATGAGCTGGTGAAAACGAATAGACTCTGCCTATCCCTTTGTTGGGAAGGAGGCTTGATCGTATGTAGGGGTGACCATAGTTGACCCAATAACGTTAGTGTACCACAGAATAATGCTCTTATTATTTATTATTTCTGTGGTTAGTACCGACTACTAATTTCGTTACACCTATACCAATATTTTGATTTAAGGGCTAGTGAAAATAGGGTAGTATAAATAGGATTAATATTTTTCGGGTTACAATAGGAGAACCTTGTATGTATGTAATACCTTCTAGATACTAAAGAACTAGTTTCTAGTAAATAATTTTCCAGACTAACACGAACAGGCTATGATTCATTGTGCCGCTCGTATTTTCTCGAGTTGACGTTTGGAATATTATATTTTGGATTACAAAGACAAAGGGCTGTAAGAAAGGTCCAAGCTGTATTTGGTTAATATTTGAGCGAGTAATTTACATGCTTTTCAACATCACGTAATAAATAAAGTTTATTGCGCAATTTTGTGCGCTTGTTTGCTCATCTTCCAAGCCTATATACGTCCCTTCGCAGGGCACAGGCTCTTGTCAGAATGAGGGGCTTGGGCCGTAGTTCCCACGCAGGCCCAGTTCGGATTGGGGACTTCACACACACCATTGAATTTCTTCGCATGTGTAGGTTTTCTTACGATGTTTTTCTTCGCCATAAAGCTCATGGGTAAATTTCAAATGTAATTTCGAACATAAGTAAATTCCGCAAAAACTCAGAGGTCCGAGCCCGAATGTGAACTCAGGACCCTCAGCTTAGCAGGCCATAGGTACTAGGCTACCATGGCTTCCTCTTCGTAAAATATATAATAAGTAAATATCACGGCCCGTAGAACTGACGGCCGATGGGGCCGAAAGGTTCTCGAGTGGCGTCCGCGGACCGGAAGACGCAGTGTAGGTAGGCCTCCAACAAGATGGAGCGACGACCTGGTGAAGGTAGCGGGAACGCATTGGATGCGGATGGCACAGGGCCGATCTGTTTGGAGAGCCTTGGGGGAGGCCTATGTTCAGCAGTGGACGTCTTTCGGCTGAAATGATGAAATATCACGGGTCAATTCACACCAATTAACTTGGTCCCAAAGTAAGCTAAGCGAAGCTTGTGTTATGGGTATACTTAGGCAACGGATAAACGTACTTAAATTGATAGATACATACTTAAATATAAACACTCAAGACCCGAGAACAAACATTCGTATTTTTATACAGATAATATCTGCCCCAACACAGGAATCGGGGTTCTCTAACAACTATGCCATCTGGTCGTCTGAAGTCTAAAATATGAAAGTATTATTTATAAAATTGTGTTGTACACAATTTTTTTTAGTTACATTTTACAATAAAAAGATTCATAACAATGAAATGTCATATTACTACTACTCCCGCAGAAGCAGAGGGTCGTTGAGATTTACCATGAGTCTTACAGTACAGCAAAACATTCAGAGGAAACCTCCATACACCAGCGAAGAAATCCAATGGCGTATATGAAGTACACAATCCGCGCCAGGCCCTTGTGGACGTACCTAAGCCGAGATGATGATGATGATAGTGATTTTTGCTAAGCTAAAATTAAGATGGTGAAATATTTCAATAATTGGGAATGTCTAAAAAAAATTACCAGTGGTTTTTATATTTTTTTTGTATAGAAAAGTCAATTATAAGGAACTAATTTCAATATTTTGTCATTTAGTTCTCTACTTTTTTCAAAATTAATTATTGAAACTATTTTAGTTGATGACGTCAGATTATAATTAAGGGCTCCCACAATGCCAAATTTCTAAATCTATCTAAATGCGTACGATAAGACAACCCCTTTAATTATTTTTTGCGTAGTGGTACACTATACACTGTGTCACTTTACTGGCACTGTCAAAGTGCTAGATGTCAGACAGCGGGTCCAAATCAAACTCCGTAGTATAATCCACGCGTAAATTGTGAAGAATTCTAACCACATAGAATAAAGTACGACTTGAACCGGTCACGCAATTTACACCAATGTCAAATAAAGGTCATTGCTTATTTGTTATATAATAAATTCATTACATAATATTAAAATTAAATAACTACAGAAAACGAGTTAAAAAGCATTTATCTCGAAATGGTTTTCGATTTACTATACATTGCAAAAAAATAGACATCCCCAATTAAATGAGTAATTAACTTAAGCGATGTTTGATGAACGCAACATCTGCCATTCTTTAACATTGAACAACCAAAAACGCATTGTATAAAGTTTGAGTTCTTTTTGAAAATGAGTCTTAATTATCTAGTTTATTTATTTATTTGCAAGCCTTAAGCTTGTAACTTTTTGGTGCAGCTAATTATATATTTTTTTATTTATTTACCAGTAGATAATACTCCTGGAAAAGGCTTCTCTCCAGTAGGCTTATTGTCTAACGTTTTTGACGCTTGCCTTCGCAATCGCTATCTCTTTCTGTCAAACGGTATAAAACGTTGACAGAAAGAGATAGTGAAAGCGAAGGCAAGCGCCAAAAGCGTTAGACAATACGGCCTCTGGACTTAAAATTATTTGAAGAGATTTAACACTCAAATAATTCCGAACTGTCCACCTGTTGTTTAAGAATTAAGAGCAAATATAGCAGCAGATGGTTAAATTATTTAAACTAAACACGCCTGTGGAGTTTTAGATACAAATCTAAGGGAGCATTTTCACCAGAGATGTGCTACGCTACGTTGCTATGGATGTGTCTGATATCCACTAATCATGTTCATTGGTCCACATAGCATAGCACTGGTGAAAACGGGTTTTTTTAACTAAGCTATGATTTTTATATGGAAAGATGCGTGCCCTGGATGCGTGCTAAAATGCGTGCTATGGATATGGGCGGCGGTGCAAGCGTCTCCCCCCTCACCGTGCTGCCGCTCCGCGTGCCCCTGTCGATACATCGCATAGCTCGAGCTGCGCAATCTTCTTCCTTGCACAGCTACATAGCTTAGCATTGGTGGAAACGGTCACACAGTTTCGTAGCGTAGCTTTTAAATCTTCGCAGCACAGCTGCATAGCACATCTCTGGTGGAAAGGCACCGGACTTTACCTTACCTTTGACAACATTGAACCAAGTACTTAAATATTAATCAAACATAATTAAACAATCCTGAGGTTTTAAAAGGACTCGGTATAAAATAAACTAGTTTCAAAATTTAGTAGCTAAAGGTAATAAAAAAGAGAATAACAGTTACGTAAACGATAAAGGTGCTTTTTGAATTCACTAAAAACAATTGGAAATTCTAACTCGTTCAATGTGCATATTGGAAAAACGTTATTCGAATAGGTTTTAGCTTCTATGTATTTGTTCAGAAGAATCACCTATATACGTGGTATATTTTCTAACGCAACTACGAATGTATCTTGTACACGATCTGGTTCAAAAAGAGAAGTAAAAAGGCCCTCAGCAAAATGGTCGTATGACATTAAATTGTTCGCTAGCCCGATTCACAGCAAATGAAGCCGGGAGGAAAGAATTTGGAGAGGTAACTCCTCCTTTGGGAGCAGAAGCTCTGAAAAAGAAGAAAATGAACCACAAATTACCAGGCCTGATTTAAGGGGGAACTACTACGAATCAAGCCGAATGGAAGAAAATAGGAGGTAGTTGCGTAAACCCAACGGTGGGTGAGCGCACATGCACCGAGGAAAAAAAGAAGAAGAACCACGAATCACCAGTGCCCATAAAATCTACATTATATCAATTTTTAATATGAATCAGCTTATAACCGCAACTGTTAATTTACAATACTGCAGCTTTCCATCTGTAGAAGAATGTTAAAAATCAGTTCACTAATTTCCAAAGTGTAGGTATTTTTTTCATAAAAATATAATATACTTACACAAAGTTTACCTCTTTATTCTATTACTAGTCTAGATTAAATCCAGCTTTAGCTGTATCTAAGAAAATTTAAAAATCTTTTTTAACCTTTAAGAATTTTTTATACTAAAATGACCATAAAAGGGCGATAAGATCGTAATCGCTAGTATCATTCAAGATTACAGATAAAAGGCAGATAATACAGGGTTTAAGTAAAATTTCAAGAATTCGGGTAACATTTTCGGCAGCTTATAACGAGGCGTGGACGGCCGTATAATCCCTCCCCGTTTTTAGGGACTTATAATTACGACAGCGAAACTACTTGGCATTTAAAAACGCTGTTAGAATTATTACCCTTCGCTAATATTACAAACAGATAAACATAAAAATGGTGTACACTTTTTGAACGAATCACGAGGTATTAGATACCTACATTATTTACTGTAGGCTGATAAATAGTCATCTAAAGCAAAATAATACTCTTAACATTATGTCAGTTAAGATTATGATAATTTTGAAACTCTGATGTTAATTGACAATATTTCATATATTTTCTAAGGCTATAATTTGATTCGTTCTCTGTATTCAATTTGGAAAGAGAAGGACGCTGATAGTTTTAAATTTTCACTAGGATTATTAATTAATTTTCTTACTACAAAGTTTTTAAGATGTGCTTATTCTAAAAGGACATAACTCCAAAACTACCTCACAATAGATCCATTACTTTAGTCTCTATTGAAAAAAAAGTGATTACGTAAATCTGACGTTGACGTTGTGTGTGATTTGCTTAGGCGGTTTGGTTCTTTCTTGCTTTTTGACCACAACTACAGGGTCCTTTAAAATCTTATTTAAATCAATAACACGTCGTTCGGGCATTAACATTAAATAAAAATAGATCATTTATGTATCTATCAAGCCTCAATGTTTGGAACGGATGAACGCTCCGGGGTTTTCAGATGATGAAGAAATAATGAAGATGATGGTTTGAGATGATAAAATTGTTTTAATCGCGAAGATTACAAGTTCAAAAATTTGAAATAAAAATTTGCTCCTTTCGATTCGAGTTCCAATAACGAAGTCCGTTTTGACAGCTAGTGCTGTCACTCGCTCGCCGCCGCCTTCTCGCTAGTGTTGTGCCGGACCATGTTCCCCCCCCTCGGAAGCCGTCGGGTTCTGAGGATGAAGTAAGTCGCTGATGCTGGTAGTAGGCAGCAGGCAGACATTGCCCACTGCACGGCGCACGATGCCCTTCGTGGTCCTTACATCCACGACGCGGGTGACACCGTCTCGTCCTGGGTAGATATTCTCTATGCGGCCCATGCGCCATTTTAGGGGAGGCGCGTTGGGTTCCTTCAGTACTACCATGGCGTCGCGTTGAAGTGAAGGCTGCTCAACCTTCCATTTTTTCCGCTGCTGTAGCTCTGACAGGTATTCAGACTGCCAGCGCTGCCAGAAATGCTGTCTTAATTTTTCGATGTGCTGGTATCTTGTTAATCTGTTGATGTTGACATCGAGTAAAATAGGCGTAGGGGTTGCCGTCAGTGGCCTGCCGATCAAGAAGTGCCCAGGAGTTAAGGGATTGAGGTCATTAGGATCGGAGGACAGTGGAGTTAAGGGTCTGGAATTCAGGAGTGCTTCTATTTGAGTGAATAAAGTGGATAGCTCCTCAAATGTAAGATGTTTATCTCCCAATATTCTTACCAAATGATGTTTGGCTGACTTAATATTCGATTCCCAAATCCCCCCAAAGTGTGGGGAGTAAGCGGGCGAGAATCTAAATCTGATGCCTTCACATGCTGCCCACGAAGATATATTTTCATTGTGTGTCTTTAAAAGTTTATTAAGTTCGTTATTTGCACCAACAAAATTTGTGCCATTGTCACAATACAATTCGCCTGGCTTTCCTCTTCGCGCGATAAACCGTTTGAGACAAAGTAAAAAAACTTCAGTGCTTAAATCGCTTGCTAATTCCAAATGAAGCGCTTTAGTGGTGAAACAGACGAAGAGGCACAAATAAGATTTCGTAATTTTACACCCACGACCCTTGCGGTCGCTTATGAGAAATGGGCCAGCAAAGTCGACCCCGCTCACTTGGAAAGGTGAGTTAGGAACAACCCTTGATGACGGTAAGTTGCCCATAATTGGGTTTTTCGCTTTAGATTTAATTATTTTACAAAGTCTGCAATTGTTTACTACTGCTCTAGCTAATAGTCTACCTCTAACTGGCCAATATTCGTTCCTTATATGGGAAAGTAGTAATTGTGGGCCGCAATGCAGAAGCTTTTTATGGTTTTCTATGAAAATTAACTTTGTTAAATGATGCTTACTGTCTAATATAATCGGATGTTTTTTTGTAAAATTTTCAGATGAGTTCAAAAGACGGCCTCCACAACGAATTATCCCGTCCGCGTCAAGAAAAGGATTTAAAGAAAACACGTTCGACTTTGTAGGTAAGGTTTGTTTACTTATTAATCTTGCGCGCTCAACTGGGAAACACGCTAATTGATGTTGTAATACTAAGTAACTTAAGGACGAGTTTAGCTCATCAACGCTCGGACACCCTGTTCGAATTGTACTGAGGAATTGATTCTTATTTATTTCACCTTTCTTATACATAGATGTTTGCTTCAAGTTATGAATGAAACGCATTACGTAGGCTGTTATTCTTTGTAGTTTATTTAAGCTAGAATAGTTTTCCGTGATTATGATATTAGAATATGTATTTGTTGTAGTATGTAGTGTAGTGCATGTAGACGTAGGTTTAGTGCATGAAGTAGGTTTAGTACTTAGGTCTTTAGCGTAAGCTTTTTTTTCAGGTAACATTGATGGAGAAGAATTAGGTATTTTAGGCCATGAATCGCAATGATTCTTTAAGAATGGCGGTCCATTCCACCATAGTGATGCGTTTTGTACGTGCTTTGGTTCTATACTTCTGGTAGCCAGGTCAGCTGGGTTTTGCAGGCCACAGTTACATGTACATGTCGCCAGCGACCATTCTTTGTCAATTCTTGAATTTCGTTTACACGATTAGCTACGAAAGGCTTTAGTTCGCGTGGTGGAGTGGATAGCCAGCCCAACACTACCGTGGAATCAGTCCAGTAGTATATGTCAATTATTTCATGACGTAAAGCTTTATTTACCTTGGCACTTAATTTTGCCGCGAGTAACGCTCCGCTTAATTCAAGGCGCGGTATAGTAACTGGTTTAAGGGGAGCTACCTTACTCTTTGCACATAATAATTCTATGGTGGCTTGACCATTTGCGTCGATAGAACGCAAATAAATACATGCTGAGTATGCGTCTTGTGATGCGTCACTAAACGAATGCAATTGAATTTGTTTTGGTTCGCTGCAACTTACAAATCGAGGAATTCGGATATCTGAAAGGGCAGTTAAACCTTTTTCAAAATTATGCCACATTCTACCTAACTCTGCCGGAACGGGTTCGTCCCATTCCAACTTAGATAACCATAGTTTCTGAAGTAATATTTTTGGCGTTATTGTACATAGACTTAGTAGACCTAGTGGGTCGAATAACTGAGCTGATTTTGATAAAATTGTTCGCTTTGTTACTGGCGTTGTCAAACCAGTTATGGCTATGGGAAATTTAAGTATGTCTTCAGATGGGTCCCATTTCATGCCTAGCACACTTGACTCAGAATTTAGATTATATTCTTTGTTGCTGCGTTGAAAGTTAGTACTTTCTAGAACTGAAGGAATGTTTGTGCGAAATTTATGTAAAGGTAAACAAGCAGAATGAAGAATGCTAGTTACCGAACTAATTAAGTATTTAAGTTCCTCCTCGTTACTAGCTCCAGACAAAAAATCGTCCACATAAAAATCTTCTTTTATGCACGTAGATATAAATTTATCTGTACACTCCATACCCAACTGAATGAGACAGCGCGTACTCAAATACGGCGCGGAGGCTGTCCCGTAGGTTATAGTATTTAATTGATAGATTTTGATTGGATCTGTACTTTGTTCTCGCCATAAAATCATTTGCAAATAACGTTGTTTGGGCTCAATTAAAATTTGTCTATACATTTTCTCAATGTCGGCTTGCACGACATATTTATGTTGTCGAAATCTAAGAAGAATAGAAAATAGGTCGTCCTGTACGACAGGACCGACGTGTTGAATTTCGTTAAAAGATATGCCTGATGAAGTTTTAGCAGATGCATCAAAAATTACCCGTAATTTGGTTGTTTCACTATTCTCTCGAATTATGTGGTGGTGGGGGTAATAACAACCGAACTCAGGTTTAGGTACTTCGCTCATGTGACCCAATGACTCGTATTCTCTCATAAAATCGATGTATTGCTGACGAACAGATGGTTTATTATTTAATGACTTTTCTACTTGTATGAGTCGTTTCTTAGCCATGTTGAAAGACTCGCCTAGTGCCTCAGGGGACTCGCGCAGAGGAAGTTCGACACAGAACCTACCAGACTCATTTCTCGATGTAGTTTTCTGAAATAATTTCTCACAATAATCATTTTCGTTAGATTTTGGGCTTATAGCTGGCACTTCTTCGAGTTCCCAAAATTTCGCTAATTGTTCTTTTATTTCCTGGGAGAAATGACAATGAAAGTTTCTTGTCGAGTTAGTATTGGTACCACACAATGGGCCCCCTATTATCCAACCTAATGATGTCTCACGTAGGGAACCACGAGCGATGTTAGAAGCATGACGGGAGTTATTTACATTTATATTTAACTCTAATTTGTTTGTACCTAATATCTCCCAAAAGACGTCAGCTCCTAATAACAAATCTACCTCACTACTTTTGTAGAATTCGGGGTCAGCTAATTGAATGTGCCATGGTATACCTAACTTACGTACATCAATGTTTACAGAAGGAAGTTTATCAGTTATTGTAGGTATAACATAGCACTTGATCGGTATGCTAAATGATGTATGTAACGAATTTATTGTAATATTGCAATGTTCTGTGATAGTTACAGATGTGCCATTAAGACCAGATACTGATTGATTATGTATATTTTGTTTGCAGACACCGATTTTCTTCTGGGCTGCTTCGCTGATGAAAGATGTTTGGCTTCCGCTATCAAGAAGCCCTCTCAAGATGAATGATTTGCCATTGTTTGTTACTCCGACCAGTACCGTAGACAGAAGAGCCTGGTTCGAAGCAACAGCAGACATTGAGACAGACGTAGAAGGTTGTTCAGATGGGATCGATGCATGTGCAGGTGATGCAGGTGTAGGTGCAGGTGAGTGATGTGCGTTTGCATTAGGTGGAGATGAGTGTTCTTGAGATGTAGGTGGTAGTGAATATTGTTTATGTAATAAAGTGTTATGTTTTCGTTTACAGATCCTGCAACCACCTATGTTACATTGGTATGACTGATGCCCACTACGGAAACAGTTACTGCATAATTTCCATTGTAATACTTTTGCATTGCGATCCTCTATTGGCCACGATTTAAATTTCATACATGTGTAAAGTTTATGATCTTGGTTACATGCTAAACACGGGTATTTACTACCTGAACCGGATGTGGAAGGAGAAGTTACAAAAGACTTTGATTTAACAAATTGATGACGTTTTTCATTTCTAGTATCTTTGCCTGCATGTAATGTTTCTAGTACAGTAGCTCTGTTCCCAAGAAACGAATAAAAATTCTGAAGGGTTATTGAAGATTGCGACTCCCTAGAATTCCTAAATTCTTCCCATTTCCTAGCTGTACTGGGATCCAACTTTGCTGATGCCATGTATATTATAATGGTATCCCACTTGTCAGTAGGTTCCTTTAGAGAGTCCAAAGCGGACAAGTTTTTAGACAAAACATCAATTAAATTACGTAATCCCTTATCTGATTCACGCACCAAAGGTTCAATTGAGAATAGGCATTTAAGATGCTCGTTAATGAGTAAGCGCTTATTATCAAATCGGTTGCAAAGAGTAGACCAAGCGATATCATAATTGTTAGATGACACTGTGATTGAACTGATGACGTCACTTGCCGAGCTCTCAAGATAAGATTTTAAATAGTGAAATTTATTAACATCGTTAATTTGTGTATTTTCGTGGATTAAAGAAAGATAGGTATCTCTAAAAGTAATCCACTTACTGGCGTCTCCATTAAATGGTGCTATTTTTAATGGAGGTAAATGAAATTTAACTGTATTGTCACATGAACTGTATGAAGAAGCTTCAGATGTGCCCTTTTGATTTTTATTGCCAGACCACTTATCTACTAAATATTGCGCTTTAGCAATGAGATTATAAAATTTACTCTCAGTTTCCTCTCTTTCGGATAATTGCTCATCGATATTTAGATCTAATTGATCGATTTTATTCTGCAGCTCATCATAACTGAACGACAAGTCTTGAATTTTTGTTAGTCTGAGCTGTAATTCGTTAGACATAATTTTATCTACACTAGCTAACTCCATATTCAATAGCGGAGTAAGATATTTTTCAAATACAGTTAAACGACGTCTAATCGTAGCCCTTTGGCTAACAAGATCCTTCATTTCAGTCATTTTGTAGATGCAAATAACGACAAATAACGTAAAAAACAAAAAAAATACGAAGTAAACAAAACGGATAATGAGCCACACAATGAGAATAAATACCTTTGTGATAAGCGGCGACGAAACCGGTCGGCGCGGGAGCTGCAGCGCTCGCGTTGAATATAGGTCAATGCAGGCAATCAGATGATAAGATGTCTCGACCGCGCACTACCCCACACCTGAAACAGTTCGGCCTAAAACTTAATTGCTTTTATAACTACGATTTTTATCCAAAGGCTATTTGTACTAAGCAGTTACTTGGATTACGTTAAAAAAATGGGTACGTTATACAAATTGATGTGAAGGGAGTTTATAAGTTTTTTCTAGGTTTATATTATTTCTTTTGCAATTACATATGAATTTTGGTATAGATTTGATGCGAATTACAAATTAGTTGGGAGATTAAACAGAAGAAGTGATGAAATTTCGTACGCTTTTTGCGTGAATAAAAACAGTTGAGGGTAGGTATGCTGAAGATGACGACGTAAAAAAACTCGAAATAGAAGCAAATAAATAGAAAGGACTGATAGGCAATGATAGGAATGGGCTTACTTCCTTCGGTAAATGATGTGTACGATGTCCCTCGGGTTAGTCTCGCCTTCCAATACTCCACCAGTCACAATCTCGATGTCCTGTCACGGTCGCCAAATGGAACGGATGAACGCTCCGGGGTTTTCAGATGATGAAGAAATAATGAAGATGATGGTTTGAGATGATAAAATTGTTTTAATCGCGAAGATTACAATATTCAAAATAGTTGACTAAAAATTTGCTCCTTTCGGTTCGAGTTCCAATAACGAAGTCCGTTTTGACAGCTAGTGCTGTCACTCGCTCGCCGCCGCCTTCTCGCTAGTGTTGTGCCGGACCAATGTTAATGTCAAATTTAAAATTATGACAGCTCTTTTTTTCTGGTGAAAAAGGCAAAGGAAACATATCTATTCTGTTTAGTCTTGTTGAATTCAGATATATTTTTATTAATTTCTTGTAATTTTTTAAATATGGAGAAATAAATAACAATAAAAATTAAATAAATATCCTTTCGATTCCTGTAGTAAATTTCAGGTGTCAAAAAAATGAAATCTTGTCAATTATAAATGTTAGTTTCACTAAACTTCCACTAAGTAGTCTCATAGCCAAAAAGGCGGATATGGATATGAACATTATAAAACTTAGTGTAGCAACTAAATCCCTGAATCCACGTTTTTACTGTCACCATCATCACTATCTCTAGCCTTTTTAAGTCCCACTGCTGGGAACAGTCATCTTCTCAGAATGATGGTTCAAATGATTGGACCGTAGTTGCCACGCGGACCTAAAGGATAGGGAGCTTCACACACATCATTTGATTGGTTCGTAGATGTCGTAGCGATAGATTTATTTTTAATCTTTTCCATGAAAAGCTCGTGATTAATTTCAAATAATTATTACACACATAGATTCAGAAAATTCAAAGATGCGAGCTAGCGTTTGAATCCACAATCCTCTGCTGGATAACACCCACACCCACTAAGCTACTACTTAACATTAATTTAATTTATTACTTTTATTTCAACAGAAGTTATCAAATCACGACAACGCCGTTAAAGTAAGCTGTGTCACTTGTCACGTCTTGTTTTAACATGACAGGGCAAAAAGTTTAATTTTACGACATTAATTATCATCTTTCAGGCATGACTAGCCTGTCTTCTCGTCGCCTTCTCTGTACTTTATTACTGCTATATTTTCTACTGATTTAATTTATTCTTAGTCTGTTGTCATTGTTAAATTCTTACTTGGATTAAAAATGAAAGTAGGGCAAGTTATAATGTAATTTGACTAAAGATAGCGGAATACTTATATCTTATATCTTGAAAGACGCAGATAGGCTTGAGTTATTGCAAGTAATAACAATTCTGACTTGAGCATTCACTAGTACCTAATGAAAATTCGGATTTGAGCATTCACTAGTAATAAGAATTTACTAATATAACTAACATGGGCATTCACTAATAATGAGAATTCTGGCGAAAATTCCATTACTGGGAGAAGCTTATAAAATAATCAAGAGCTTTCTATTCACACGACCAATGGCCAATGGCCTTAAAGAAGCTTGAGGTCCCGGGTTTGATTCCCGTATCGGGGCAGGTAAACGTATGAAAAATATGAATGTTTGTTCTCGGGTCTTGGGTGTTTAATATGTATTTGAGTATGTATCTATCTAAGTATGTGGCAAAGCTTGTGTTATGGGTACTAGGCAAACTTTATTATTTATTTATTTATTATTCAAAATGTCAAATTACTAACTAGAAAGTTTAGTTACAACGGCATGCAATGCAACACGTTCATGCATCAAAATATTAGTAGCATAATCCGCGGGATAGGTATTATATTCCAAGCAACATTTAACTCCAGGAGTAGTTACAGCGCTCATTTGTGTAATGCAAAAGTTATACAACAAAGGAATTGTTCGTTCTAGTTTGTTTCACTTAGCTGTGGTTGATTGCAGGAATGATGAAATTTAATATTTCCCGTAAAAACCGCTCATTTATTAAAGTTTTGTGGTTTAGTCCGCGCGAGTTATAAAGTACTAGCTTTCTCCCTCGAGTTTCGTGCTAGAAATCCAAAAAAAAGGTTACGGTAACATTAAAGCCAAGGTACTTCAACGTTCAAAGTCAAAGTCAAAATTCTTTATTCAATTTAGGCATCAATTGATGCTCCTATGAACGTCGAAGAATCTACCACCGGTTCGGAAAAACCCTGTTGAAAAGAAACTGGCAAGAAACTGAACAAAGTATATCTTCGTTCTTGAATAGCGCCCTCTATTCTTGTTTAAGATAAAAATATTATCCAACGGGAGCTCATTAGATATTCAGTATTTTACTCGTATATCTCATTCCAGATGTTACTTTCATCCAGCTCTTTCCGGCCTTGCGAAGATCATCGCTACACCGATTCTGAGGACGTCCTACGCTACGTTTGCCAATCCGTGGTCTCCACTCAAGAACTCGTCTACCTCAACGGTTATCGGTTCTTCGGGTTATATGGCCGGCCCATTGCCACTTCAGCGTGCTAATGCGGTGGGCTATGTCAATAACTTTGGTTCTCTGTCGGATCACGTCGTTACGAATTCGATCTTTCAGAGAAACTCCGAGTATAGCCCTTTCCATAGCACGTTGAGCAACTTTACATTTGTGGAGCAGCCCTTCCGTCGGTGTTTCGGCACCGTATGTCATGACGGGTAGGACGCACTGATTGAAGACTTTCGTCTTTAGACTCTGTCTGTTGTATGTATAACTGAGCATTTTGTAATGAGTAGCCAGGAAGAGTTTTTAACTTTACTAAATTATCGATTAGCAGCATGCTATTCACGAGAAAATAAACGGGGTGGGGCTTGTATATTGGTGAAATTAGGCCATGAATATAAGGTTCTACCGGATATAGCAAAATACTCTATTTCGGGAATCTTTGAGTGCTGTTCTGTAGAGTTAATTAATCAGAAAACGTTTATTGTGTGTGTATATAGAACCCCAAAATACAGTAACTTAAGTATATTTTATGAAAAACTTGACAGTGTCTTAAAAAAAATTGTAATAATTTATCAAAATAAATTATAATTTGTGGAGATTTTAACATTGACATTTTAAAAAATAATAATGTATCATTTGACTTCGAAAATTTCCTCCATGCTTACAATTTAAATTTAGAAATAAAGCAGCCTACAAGGCTTATTAGTAGCTAATTATAGATAATTTTGCACATAATATAAAACGTGGCCATAATGCTAAAGTTTTAGACCTTGGTTTATCTGACCATACAGCCCAAATTCTTAAATTTCCAGTTAAAAAGACATGCATAATTGATTCTTGGCGAGTCACAAAACGTGATTACTCACAAGCAAATATGCGGCTATTTAAAAGATATTTAGAAAGTTTGCACTTTGCTGACATTTACAACACTAACGATGTGAATACAGCGTACAACTCTTTTTTACATCATTTTCGTATGCTATATGATTTATGTTTCCCAACTAAGTTATTGATGTTAAGATCTAATAGAAAGGTAAAATGGGTATCGCGAGGTATTAAAATCTGTAGCAAAAAGCAATGGCAATTTCTTTGGCAATATAGACACTCTCCCACAGCAGAAAATAAAATGATATTTATAAACTATTCTCGGAGGTATAAAAAAATTATAAAACTCACTCAGAAGGCTCGGAATAATCACAAAATCAATGTTGCACAAAACAAAACAAAAGCTACTTGGGATATCATAAATACAGCAAAAAGGAACTGCCCATTAGACCCCATCCTAAAAATAAAAACAGAGGACGATTACGTTACAGATCCCAAATCTATAGCCGACACATTTAATGATCACTTTATTAATCATTCGAAAAATCCGGCATATAATGGGAAAATGACGTGTAATGTTGTTGGTATTGGAATAGGTTGTATTATGCCTATTCAAATTAAAAAGAAAATGATTTTTGTGTACTCATGTCATATTTGTTACATTCGAAATATTGACGCACGTACTGTAACTCCTGTTTGGATCTCTATTATAATTATTCACAAGATAAGTTGCTTCATTTACTGGTCTTCTTCTCACGTTGAGGCAAGCTGCTCCCCAACAATGGTTATGGGCCCAGGAGGAAGAAGAAATTAAACATTTCTGGATATTGTGATTTTTGCTTTAATAATATCGAAATGTCAACCGTGAAAATTGAACAACTCTGTGAAAATAATTATGAGACATGGAAAATCCAAGTAGAAGCAATTCTTGTAAAAAACGATGCCTGGGGCTATGTGAACGGCTATCTCGTAAGACCGGCAGAACCACCGAGAGCCATTGATTGGGATGCAGGTGACGCGAAAGCAAAGGCAGACCTAGTCCTATCAATCAGCCCGAGTGAACTGAGGCACCTGCGAGGATGCAAAACATCGCGAGAAGTATGGTTGAAACTTGAAGGCATACATGCATCAAAAGGACCTGCGAAAAAGGCGACATTGTTGAAAGAATTATTGCTACACAAAATGGAGGAAAGTGGTGACATTAGAGAACATGTCATGAAATTTTTTGATGTCAGATGTAAATTGGCTGACATGGGAATAGAAATGAATGACGATTTGATTTCAATTATGCTGCTGTACAGTTTACCATCTAGCTTTGAGAACTTTAGATGTGCTATAGAGTCTAGAGATACGTTGCCAGATCCAGAAACACTTAAAGTAAAGATTTTGGAGGAAGGAAATTCTCGTCACCTGAATGAAAATGTGGACAAAGCATTTTATGTTGTGAAGGAGAAAAGGCCTTTTAAATCAAAGAGTGGTACAGTCGAAGCGGATTCGAAATTTAAATACAAATGTTTTAAATGTCATCAGCGCGGTCATAGGGCTTCTGAATGCCAAATGAAGAAGAATAAGAGTCAATGCCAAGAAACTTCCAAGTTTGTGTCAACAAATAGTAGTACTTGTGCTATTTTTGATTCCGATTTTATAACTTTGAATTGTTTTTCAGATGATAAGGCTGCAAGCAATGAGAGTGGAAATTGGATCATTGATAGTGGATGTACGTCACATCTATGTAATGATGCAAGTAAATTTTGTGATACGATGTCACCCATGTCGTTGAAGTTAAATTTGGCAACAAATGTTAGTACAAACGTTCGAGGCAAAGGTACGGTAAGATTGTTTACATGTAATGATAGTTCTAAAACTGTTGTTCAATTGCTCAATACGCTTTACGTTCCGGATTTGCGATGTAACCTGATTTCAGTAGCAAAAATTACTGATCAAGGCTATAGTGTTACGTTTGAAGGTAATGTGGCTAGTGTAAAAGATAGCCATGGTAACACGAAATTGATCGCAAATCGCAAGAATAATTTATATTACGTTGAGGAACAGAAACGTGAAACAGTATCGGCGATTTCTGAGAAACAGGTCGATGTGTGGTTGTGGCATGAACGGTTGGGACATTTGAATGGAAAAGATCTTGTAAAACTTTTGAATAAATCTGGCGTAAATGTCAAGATGTCAGATGCTGTAAAGTTGTACGATTGCAATGTTTGTATGAGTGGGAAAATGAGTGCATTACCATTTTCGAATTCAAAAGGCCCTTGTGATGAAAAATTGAAGATTATTTATTCTGATGTTGTTGGACCAATGCAACATGAATCCATAGGAGGCGCGAAGTATTTTGTCACATTTATCGACGACCATACAAGATGGTGTGAAGTATATTTATTGAGTAAGAAAAGTGAAGTCCTTACTGTATTCAAAATATACAAAAACTATGTCGAGAATTTGACGGGTAAGAAAATTAAATATCTTCAGACAGATGGCGGTGGCGAATATTGCAACCGTGATTTCGACGAATTCTTGAAGAACGAAGGTATATCTCGAAGACTAACCTGTCCTCGAACCCCAGAGCAAAATGGGATTGCTGAGAGAAAAAACCGTACGTTAGTGGAAATGGCGAGATGTATGCTGATTTCGTCAGGACTTTCACCAGGTTTCTGGGCTGATGCTGTCGTAACAGCATGTCATATCAGAAATCGATGTCCTACGCGCAGTCTTGGAGGAGACACACCTTTTGAGAGATGGTACGAACGACCGGCCAAGATAAAATATTTAGAAAGGTTTGGATCGAAGGTGCACGTATTGGATAAAGATCTGGGTAAAGATAAATTTGCTCCACGGAGTACAGAGGGAATTTTCGTCGGATACCCAAGAGATCGAAAAGGCTACAGAATATGGTTGCCACAGCAACGAAAAATAATAATCTCACGAGATGTCAAATTCCATAGGATTGACCGAGGTAATGTTGGATGTCCAAGTAGAATTGACCGAGGTTACGTTACATGTCCAAGTAAAATTGACCAATTGGAATTCAACGTACAACCAAAGCCAATCGAAGTAGAATTTCATTCAGAGAAGACAACTGAACCTAACTGTCAGCCAGTTGTAGAGCCCGAGGTCATTTCACGATCATCAGATCATGACTATCAGGAAAGTGACGTTCACGATGATGAATCGGGATATTTTAACGAAAGCTTTGCCTAGAGTTAAGCACTATAAGTGCATGTCTGGTTTAGGCATTACTTGTTAATAGTTTATATTGCTAGAGTTGTTGTTCCTTTGTTATACTTTCTTTGAGAGCCCTTTTTGTTTAATATATATTTATTTTGTATGAATATGCATATTAAAGGGGCGTATTGGAATAGGTTGTATTATGCCTATTCAAATTAAAAAGAAAATGATTTTTGTGTACTCATGTCATATTTGTTACATTCGAAATATTGACGCACGTACTGTAACTCCTGTTTGGATCTCTATTATAATTATTCACAAGATAAGTTGCTTCATTTACTGGTCTTCTTCTCACGTTGAGGCAAGCTGCTCCCCAACAGTTGGCACCATGCATTCCATTTTTATGTCACCAACTACATCGCAAGAAATTAAAGAAATAATAAGTTCCTTGAAGAATACAAATAGTGTAGGCTATGATAACATTTTGCAACCAAAGTAGTGAAATTTGTAAGTGATAGCATTGGCAAGCATTTGAATCACATAATCAATATTTCTATTTCTACAGGAGTATTTCCTAGTTCTTTAAAAATTACAAAAATTAAACATTTATTAAAAAAAGGTGACAAAGAAATTTTAAACAATCATCGACCAATAGCTATCATTCCTGTTTTTTCAAAAGTATTTGAAAAGGTAATACACAAAAGAATTAATAAGTACCTGGGCGACCGAGCTCTGCTCGGGCAGAAACTCGGTACCAAGCGTTTTCCCAGAGATAATACCAAGCTAGATCAATTTTTCATCCCCGAAAACCCCCAAATACCAAATTTCATCGAAATCGTTGGAGCCGTTTCCGAGATCCTGATTATATATGTGCGGGGGAGGGGGGGCGGGGCAGGGGGTTCAGGGGATTTCAAAGGGGGGGATGAAAATTTCATTGATTTTGCCGTAGGATGCACCGTTTTCAAGATATTTGACAAAAACACCGGAGGGGGTGGAGGGGTGAGTCACGTTAAACTATCGTCCGTAAACCGACTTTACAGACAACCAGCTTTTCCTGTTCTGTGCTCCCAATAGGGAACGTGCACATAGACGGTGCTGCCAACTGGTGCCATAAGGGTGCCATCAATTTGAATGTTTTACCTTGATAAGTTTGTTTTACTGTCCGCATAGTGTCTCTTCTGTCGCATTAGTGCTGCCGCCTATAGTTACTGCACGTTCCCTATAATACTTTTTCTCACAAAAGAAGAAACTTGACGTTTTCTCATGAAAAATAAACTTAAAAAAAAAACTAAAAATCTTGAAAAAAAACGTGGAATCGAACCGAGGTCGGCTGGATCCGCGACCACCCGATTTCGAATGTGCCATTATGATCTGCTCGAAGTCGGCGAAATTTAGCTTTATATTCTAATGCTAACAAAAATAGCCGGAAAACACGAGTAAAAGCGATTTTCTGAAAATGAAACATAGCTAGATCAGTTTTTCATCCCCGAAAACCCCCACATACCAAATTTCATAGAAATCGTTGGAGCCGTTTCCGAGATCCTGATTATATATATATACATATATATATACATATATACAACAATTGCTCGTTTAAAGGTATTAGATTATTTTGAGAGAAATTCCTTATTTTGTGTGGAGCAAAAGGGTTTTAGAAAAAACATTGGCGTTAATATGGCTATTTTTGATTTTATTTGTGTTTTTATGGACAGTGTGGATAAAGGTATGCCTGTGTGTGCATTGTTTACTGATATGACCAAGGCATTTGATCATGTGAACCACAGTATCCTCCTCTATAAGCTTGGTCTTTATGGTATCAGGGGTCAGGTTCTGAAGCTTATTGAGTCTTATCTTACTGATCGGCAACGTTATACAGAGATTTTCTAGGGTATGTTTAAAGACCAAATGAGACATTGTATACACATCTAATACTAAATTTGTGAAATGCGGGTGTTCCGCAGGGCAGTGTGCTTGGCCCTCTGCTTTTCTTGATTTATGTAAATGATTTGACAAAGGCAGTACATCACCCCATGATTTTGTTTGCTGATGATTGTACATCTATCATTAAGTGTAAGAATTTGACTCAATATGAACATGACATAAACAATGCAATGAGCAAAATTATAATGTGGCTTATAATAATTTAATAATTAATTTGACCAAAACTAATGTAATGCATTTTTATCAAAGAAAACAAGTTAAGGACATAAATGTTAATTATGTCGGACAAATTATAGAAAAGGCTGAGGTCACAAAGTTTTTAGGATTGATGATCGACAGTAAACTCACTTGGAAATTTCAAGCAGAACAAGTATGCAAGAAGCTAAGTAAATCAGCTTTTGCGCTAAATAAACTTGCAAAAATCGTAAACACTGATTCCCTGCTCACCGCTTATCACGGACTTGTAGCATCAATACTAAGGGTACGGAATAATATTTTGGGGAAATTCGACTTGTAGAGAAGCAGTGTTTAAAGCTCAAAAAAGGTGCATTAGGGCTATGTATAGTCTTAAAGTGACTGACAGTTGTGTTCCTTTTTTTAAAAAATATAAAATTTTAACCTTTCCGTCGCTTTACACTTTGGAGGTAGCTATTTTTGTTCCGCCGGCTCCCTGTTTGTTCTCAATATCAATATACATTGTGTAGTAAAATTTGTAAAACAGCATTGGTGCGCAAAAGTGTCTTAGGAATGGCTCCTCAAATATTTTATAAAATTCCAGATTCTTTTAAAGAAATGACATTGGCGCAATTTAAATAAATAAAATAAATAAATAAATAAATATCACGGGACAATTCACACCAATTGACCTAATCCCAAAGTAAGCTTAGCAAAGCTTGTGTTATGGGTACTAGGCAACGGATAAACATACTTATATAGATAGATACATACTTAAATACATATTAAACACCCAAGACCCGAGAACAAACATTCGTATTTTTCATACAAATATCTGCCCCGACACGGGAATCGAACCCGGGACCTCAAGCTTCATAGTCAGGGTCTCTAACCACTAGGCCATCTGGTCGTCTAAAAAAAGACTGTCATTGTTACTTATAGAAAAATGTTATTATACAATCAATGATTTTTTAAGTGATAACAATATATAATTATTAATGTTTTATTTTATTTTTTTCACAAATTTTTAATTTTATTTTATTTTTAGTGTTTTTTTTTTGACATTTTTATATGAATTTGTTTGATTATTTTATTTTGACTGGACTACATAGTACCTACATATAATGTTTATCGCTGCATAATTGATTTAATTGCTAATAATGTTATTTAGAAAACCTTTGATATTTTATACGCCATGTGGCAAAACATACAAGGTTTTAATTTTAAGTTTACCATCTATATTTGTACCTATGTTTGACAAATAAATGATTATGATTATGATTATCTGTGGAACTGGCGATATGCAGACTCGACGCCACAAGTTTCATTTAGAACTAATCAATCGTTATGGCGTGATTGATTAATAAAACACTCAAAAATAACATCCAAATATGAATAAATCCAAACATCTAGATATTACGAAGTAAAGACGAGAATTTTTAAGCTATGTAGCGCTTTTGTTTTAAAAATGCCAACGAACTCTTTCTTAGAGGTAACTACTTAGACAAAAATGTACAAATAAATTGTAAGAATAATGTTTTGTGCGCTTTTTAAAAACCGCTAATGAAGCCTTAATGAAGGTTTCGCGTGAACTTTACTCGACTCAACCAAAAGGTTCTTGTAACTAAATCAACTTTAAACTAATTAACTACATGTGATATTTTGAAAGAACAAAGAAATGGTGGGAGATGGCGGGACGATTAGGCACGGACTCTTTATAAATACTACCAAAAATTACCACTTTAAAGACAATTCGCAAACGGATGACATTTTTAGAAAATGGTTTTCACAAAACTATAATCTGAATCTGTGCATATAAATAGAAAAGACCGGACTGATTGAATGGCTGACTCATCAAGTCCCAGCCCAAACCGTTGGCCTTAGATTGCTGCAATTTTGAATAGACGTTGCCTTTATAATGTAGGCAAGGAATAAGGACGGATATTATTTTGTTGAAATTTCCCCGGGATGTAGAATAAACTGAATAAATTTTTATATTAGATTCAGAGTGAACCTATCTCCTAGATTACTAGATTCTTTAAATTTGGCCTGGAAGTAGGTTTTTATAACAGTAAACTGATTTTTGGAATTTTGAAAATTCCCAGGGGATAAATAAAAAATGAACGGTGAAGGAAAACATCGTGAGGAAACCTGCATACACTTGAGAAATTCGATGGTGTGTGTGAAGTTCCCAATCCGCACTGGGCCCGCGTGGGAACTACGGCCCAAGCCCTCTTATTATGAGAGGAGGCTTGTGCCCTGCAGTGGGACAGATATAGGCTGGGATTTATTTATTTATTCATTGTTATGTCATGTTTACATATTATAAGATGTTACATTTAAAATTCAAGTCAATCCATGACACCCTGACAGGGCACACAATAATTTTAACGTTATGAACTCATGCATAAATAATTAATTAACAAAACATTATATTATTACATTAAACGTCATTATATTACATTTATATTTCAATTAAGTCCTAAAATAACACATAAAATTTGATTAAAATAAAAAAAATATTAATAATTATTCTAGTTATTTAACATTATTATTACATAATAGTCTCGTCAGTTAAAAAATCATTCACCGAGTAGTAACATTTCTCTATTAGCAAACCCTTTAATTTATTTTTAAAAATTTTATCAACTGCATTCTGTTTAATTGAGTCTGGAATTTTATTAGAGATCAATATACATTTATAGTAAGGGCCATTTCTTTGCATAGCAAGGTTAGTTTTCGGAACCAATAACTTATTTCTATATTTTTCCCTAGTCTTATATGTGTCTTTTTTTACCTCAAACAAATGTGGGTGTTTCCTTACAAACATTGCCGCTTCCATTATATATATGGAGGGTAGCGTGAGAAGTTTATTACGAACGAAAAAATGTCGGCTAGTGTTTGGGACACGTATATTGCCTAGAATTCGAATGCACTTTTTTTGCATGACAAATGATGATGATGAAATGAAAAATGAGATTTATAATATTCACTATCTTATATGATGATGATGGATTTTTGAAGTTTCTTTGCTGGACTTTTGCTTTACAACATGAACCAACCTTAAAAACTTACAACAATTTTATCACAATTAATTGTTTGACCTCGAAATTTCATAACTAGCACGAAACATTATTTAATATTCATCCAGCGATTGTCATTACAAAGCAACGAGTATTAAAAGTAAAAGTTGCCAGAGATAAAGATTTTAACAACGCTTACAAAATTTGTCCAATAAAATATTTATACAAAAAGTAATCCGCAACACGTGCCAAAGTTGAGATGTACAATAACAGTAAAAAAATATATTATGAAATTTTATTACGGAAGTTAACTGAGGTTTTCGCGTCTGGGACATATTTGACGTTCAAGGTGAGGGTTGAACTCTCAAGTTTTTGAGGTGCTTATTTCCTAACTTGTTTTACAGCCAAACAAAACTTTGGTGGTTTAAAAAGTAAACCTTTAAGGTTCGGCCACACCGCTGCTTAAAATACGGCGACGGTATGGAATCGCAGTGACGCTTCGTAAACGTCACGACTTTACTATGGAGAGCATGCGGTAAAGTCTGACATTTACGGCACGTCACTGCGATTCCGTAACGTCTCCCTATTTTAAGCAGCGGTATGGCCGAACCTTTATACTGCCGAATTAAGTCAAACAAAGTAAAATACGCTTGAGTGATTTTTGTTAAATTATATCAGATTCTGTACGTCTACTCTCCGTTTCAATCAAAGAAAACGATCCATTATAATAATTATAAATTTCAAAGTCAAAGTCAAAGTTGGCTGGGAATGAAGTAGTGGACAAGCTTGCGGAGGCGGCTGTAGTGGATGGTTCTGTAACGGATGCTGAACCCCTTTCTAGTGAATTGGTTCCCAGAATTAAAAGAAGGAGCCAACAGAAATGGGAATACCATTTTGGTGAGCAGGGTATATCTAGGGGTGTAGGAATCTGGTATAGAACTATCCATAATAGCCCCCGTTGGACGCCTTGGTTTGACTCAGCCAGCCTTGCTAGAAGAGTATTGGTGTCTGCTTTTAGAGTTCGTTAAGGACACATCCCTACAAATGAGTTTCTATATATGATGAAAATTAAATCATCACCACTATGTGATGATTGTCAGAAGTGTGATGACTTGACCCATGTGTTGTTAGAGTGTGTCCGGAATTCAGACTTGAAGAGAAGAGTTCTTGGGGATTTGGGTTCCATGCACAATGGCCAGGTGAATTGTTGGCTATCTGAGCCGTTGTCAGACAAAGCAATCGCATTTACCATTTTATTGATATGTCCCTTGAATAGGGAATTGTGTAAGCACCCATGAGGCTGACATGATCACCTGGAGTGTTCAAAGCCTCGACAAAAATCAGGAAAAAAAGTAGCACTTATGAATGTCGAAGAATTTCAACCATCGGTTTGGAAAAACATAAATGTATTTTTTTTTTGGTTAGTATTATTTTCTTTTTAATATTGGCTTTGTAATATTGATTTCGTAATACCTATTTAATGTTTGCCCATCTTTATAAATTTTATTTTTTCTACTAGCTATTTTTTACCCCTGTACTTTTTTATGTTTATTTTTTACTTTTTATTTGCAACGAGTAGTTTATATACCTCACTCATATCACTTATACCGCACTCCTATACCTAGAGTCGATTAACTCAAAATAATATGCCATTCTAATTTAGACTTCATTTCCTTTTAAGAGGGTTTAAATTAAAATGATGAATTATATTGAGTTAGTTGATCTAGAAGTGAGACTAACTGAGTTTCTTTGGAAGTTTTAAATCAAAATGTTAGGCTAATTTAAGTTATTGGACTTTTCATCTAGGGTGCCATATATATAAGTATTTTTCTAAAAAAACTAAATCGATACAAGCAGAGACGCAGACGTCTTGGAAAGAAAATCAAACACTATCGAATACAATAACTCCCCGCGTCGAGATAAAATAACTGCCGCCGTCGAAGCAGAATCGATTTTCTCGATTACATCGTCGATTGTCTGACACTCGATTCTCGATTGTTAGCTCTCGATTTTGACAAGGGGTGACTGGTCCCCACAATATTGAGGATGCTGAAGTAGGTAAATGTTTACCGGAACGCTTAAAACATTCAGGTTTTTGAGCACTGTAAATATACTGCGAATGCTCTATTGTTTATACTGTTAATGCATTTTTGAATTCCTTTCCAATCAATGAAATTAATTTTTAAAATTAATATTTCACGTAAAATTACTAAACTTATTTGTTATTATCTACTATGAGCTCCTGTAGACTAGTCAGATCTGTGTTGTTATTTTTATTAGGTACTTAAATTGTATTTTAAGCTGTTGAATCAACTTAAATTAATTAGTATAGTCTAAGTATGCCTGATTTGTTTCGAACATCTGCGTAGTTCTTTTTCAAGTTTGGTTCGAATGAAATTCCTACGGTAAACATAAATAGGTAACAAGACTAACAAGTGTGATAAGTCGGGCATACCTCGATTACTAATAGGGACCAATTATTTCTAATTTTAGTAAATCATTTTGCTAAAAATCTAATATATAAAAATCTCGTGTCGCGGTGTTTGTTATCGAACTCCTCTGAAACAGCTTGACCGATTTTTATGAAACTTTTTTATCTATATTCAATAGGTCTGACTGAGGATAGGTCGTAAGCTATTTTTTATATCCCTAGACGATAAGAAATAATGTATATGGCAAAACAACGTTTGATGGGGCAGCTATTAAGTTTATATGCAGTAGGTACACTCCTCCTCAAAGCTCACTATTTGTCACTAACTTAATCCTCAGTCTTCGGTCCTTCCCTGTTCTTTTGTTTACATTATTTCATTAAATCTGAGTTCCTTTTCTCACGTGTGGCCTTTTGACATTTTCTCATTGATATTCTGTATAAGTAGTATATGTAGTGTATAAGTATTGTATTTAATGTATTTGTTTATTTGTGTATGTGGGTAAATATTGAATATTTGTAAGTATTGTTTTTAATATTTATTGATTAATATTTCTTCATTTCTCCTGTCTGTTGTTTCCACCACCTACATAAACCTGTTCATATTGTTTACCATGTATCCAACATTAGCTTTCTGGAAGAGATCGCTTTAGAGGGATAAGACCGCCTATTGTCTGTCTGAATTTTAATTGTTATTATTTTTTTTGTACTGTTTTGGTGATCAATAAAGAATATGTGTATTGTATTGTATTGTATTGCACAGTATACCCGCCAATCTCCTTTCCTTCGAGGAGATTGGGCGAACTGCATGTAAACTAATGCTAGTCACACATACCTCTTATCTGTGGTGGAGTGGGTTGTGCAGAAGCAAGGTAAAAAGAAATTAGTTCAGTAAACATCTAAACAAACCTTTTAAAAATCTCTTCGGTTAGCCCGCTGGCTGAAAGCGTTTTCATAAGGATCCAATTTCACGCATCGCTTACGCACCCATGCATCTTGGGTTGTTTCGGATTCTTACCTTATTTTTATGTACTTTGATAATAGGTATTATCATACTCGTTTTAAATAAGCCGTCTTTGTTACTAAGCAGATTTCTTGGAAAATTGTTCACGGATAAAATGTGGTTCTTTTTTCATGTTGTGTATAGCGAACCCAGCACCATCTTGTCATCAATTTTATTATCGAGGCATCTTGCTGAGTATGTGCTTGTTCACTTTTTTCGGCACTTTGAGTATTGTTAGTATGTACAAAAATCTATTAGTTGTTCAATAATTTTATTTTTTATTGTTTATTTTCTTTTTATTATTTGTCCCAGTCGAATTTCGTATACTTTATTTCTTTTCTTTTTTCTTTAGGTTGAAAAACTGCTACATTCATTATATCGCGGCATCAAAGTTTATTAACTTAGATGCATAAATAACCGGAACCAGACCGGAAGACGTAGTTTAGGTAGACCTCAAACAAGATGGGGCGACGACCTGGTTAAGGTTGCGGTACGGTAATGTCACGTCACATCCTTCACGCATACGAGTAAAAAAATGAACAAATTCTCTGCCTGCAGATATATATTTTTTTTGTATATAATACAGGCTTGATGATGGCACGTCTGATGGAAAGCGAAGGTGAGGTCTACCGATTGAGCATGCTTGCTTAGTAAATACTCATTCACCCTAGACTTGAAAACGACCAGCAGGGTAATTGGGTAACTTTTTTGACAGTCGGCATCGGATTGAAATGACAGTTTTTGTATGGCTGTGACAGCTGGCTGTTACCGATACCAATAGTCAGCCCATACAAGAGCTGTCAAAATGAACGCGATGGCGATTGCGAGGGAGGTAGACAATTAGCCTGCTGATTTTAGTGTTTAGGAAACACTGACGTAAGGAATTCTACTCCTTAGCCGTACGGATGATGAAGAAAGAGCGAAAACACTTCGGAAAAGGGTTCCGCAAAATAAAAGTAAAGTAAAGAGTAAAACTTTTAATCTGTTCATGAAAGCAATAAACAGGGGCTGAAATTCAGGAACGGCCCAAGACGGTTTGCGAGCGGTAATTCAATCGCTTGGGAGAGGATAGGAATGGGTTGCGCTTGGGATGAGCCTTATTTTCCTATTAAGTCGCTTTGTAAATAAATAAATAAATAAATAAGGCTCATCCCAAACTCAGCCCAAACCTCTCGCAAACCAGTGATTTTTGGCGTTCCTGAATAGCAGTTCAAACCAAACCCGAATTACCGCTACCAAACCCGTGAAGGCCCGTTCCTGAATTTAGCCCCAGTTTAATGGATATGAGTGAAATAACTATATTTTATCGTATGCAGTTCTCTGCTGCACAGCTGTGTACCCTGCAATTTGTGCTTGAATTACATGTTTTACAGGGTCGGGTCCCATTGGCCTTACTTGCATTAAGCCTTGGCGAGCAGAGCACCTTAGTTGTATTTTGTCTGGGTAGCAAAATGCCTTGGTCTGTAAAACGCCCTCATTGCTATGAGCCATACCTAATAGACGGAATGACTTGGTTGTAAAACGACTAAATGTCATAATGTTTTAGTAGGGACCTTACACAATTGAGTCATTCTGTCTACGGGTGCAACACCCTGCTAAGTAAGTCTTCCTGAAACTAAGACAATTTTGTAACCATGACATTAAGTATATAACCAATAACCATGGCATTAAGTATATAAGTATATAACCAAGTCAGTCTGCTATTTTGTGTCTAAAGCACACTGTCAAATCTTTGATCAATTATAACTGAAGATACACATTGCCGAACAAAATCCCCTTCAAAGAATGTCCGAACTTTTTTATTTGGTTGCATAACAAATAAAATCATCACCTACACAGAAATTTGAACCTAGTCTTTACTTCATTACAGTCGAATTTCGGTAGCGGCAAAACTCCACTTGACAGCTAAACTTGACAATTTCACGCAACGTTCTGAGAAAAAAGAAGGCCACTTTTATCAAAGTGGCGCTCATTTGGCTCGGACATTTTCGGGCGCGCGACTGTGGATCTACAGTTATAATTGATCAAAGTGTCAAATATTACACAAGTAGAAAAACACCAATCTACGCGTGTTTTCTAGATTTATCTAAAGCGTTTGATCTTGTGTGCTATGATATTTTGTGGCAAAAATTAAAAAACATAAGTTTTCCTAATGAATTGATTTCTATTTTCAAATTTTGGTACAGCAGTCAGGAAAATCGGGTCAAATGGGCAAATGCTTTATCGGAACCGTACAGGTTGGAATGTGGGGTGCGGCAGGGGGGGCTTACATCGCCCTCGCTTTTCAACTTGTACGTGAACGAACTGATCGAGTCGCTCAGCAGCCAGCATGTCGGCTGCCATGTCGACGGTGTGTGCGTCAATAATATTAGTTACGCGGACGACATGGTGCTGTTGAGCGCCTCCATCTGCGGGCTTAAAGAGACGTGCGTTAGCAATGCTGCGAAGCATGGTCTTATTTATAATGTCGCAAAAAGTGAGTTGATAGTGTTTAAAGCGGGGACGAAGTGTCCGTCGAGTGTTCCGCCCCTCACACTAAATGACACACCACTAAAGAGGGTGTTAGCTTTAAGTATCTCGGCCATGTGTTAACCGAAGATTTGAAAGACGAAGCGGACATCAAGCGGGAACGCAGGTCGTTGGCGGCGCGAGCCAATATGATTGCTCACAGGTTTGCACGTTGTTCTACTTTCCCTTTACACGTGTACCTAACCTGTGGGCAAATTATACTCGAAAGTCATTGAACGCTCTGCGCTGCTATGCTCTGCGCGTCCAAATTACTAGTACAAATTATATTGAATATAATAATGCGTTCAGGGTGCTGCTGCGGTTACCGTGTTTCTGTAGCGCCTCGGGCATGTTTGCGGAGGCGCGCGCAGACTGCTTCTACAGCGCGCTGCGCAAGCGCTGCGCGGCCGGGCGCGCCAGGCTGCGCGCTAGCCGCAACGGCATCCTGCTTATGATCGCAGACAGACTAGACTGCCCGTACATGAGGCACTGCATGCACCTCCATGTAGGGAGCAATCGCTCGTATTAATTTTTTTTTTTTTTTTGTAATTTGGTCTTATTTATTTTGTATTTTTTGTAGCGTAGCGTGTAGCGTTATAAGTATGACATGTATTGAGTTATTATTGTAATTATTTGTATTTTTAATGTTGGATCATTGTTGTTCGAAATAAATGAATTATTATTATTATTATTATTTTGCAAACTTGGTCAGTGTGCTACTTACTGAGCCGTTTTGCTCGCCAAGGCTAAATGCAAGTAAGGCCAACACAGGACCCAACCCGTTATAGATGACACCATCACTACATTTTATTTTACAAATACCGCTTAATAGGGATGACGACTGAGTTAAAAATTTGTCATTCTAATTAGTCCGTCAGTTAGATTATGGGAAAATATGGGACACGTATTTTTTGGTTTATCAAATTATTAAAAAACGACAAAGATATAGATCATCAAACTTCCGGAGTGGGGGCTTGTGACGTCACCCTTAGGTAAAAATTGTACCATATAGTGACGTCACTCGAAACTTCTAAGCACTGTATCCTCCTCATTTTTCGTTTGTCAAACAAAAGAAAAAATACGTGTACAATATTTTTTAATAATCTAACTGACGGACCAAACAGTTTTTTTAGTCGTCTAGCCTATTTCAATAGTAGGTATAGTAATTTGTATCCGATTTCCTAAGCGCATGGTATGTTGTCCGTACATTATGTATATTTCTTTACGTTTAACTATCGTTTCAGAAAGTCTAGAATCAATCCTTTCAATATCATCGTCATCATTTCAGCTGAAAGACGTCCATAGGCTTCCCCCAAGGTTCGCCAAACAGATCCTGCGCCTAACGCATCGCGTTCCCGCAACCTCAACCAGGGGCCTGTTGCATAACAAAGTACAACTAATATTACAAGCGGAACTCTCGCTTCAGTTATATTAAATAAAAAGGGAGTTCCGCTTGTAATACAAGTTGTACTTTGTTAATGCAACAGGCCCCAGGTGGTCGTTCCATCTTGTTGGAGGCCTACCTACACTGCGTCTTCAGAATCTCAATCCTTTCATTAGTTTAATATTTCCCCCAAAACTATTCATGGTGCGGTAAATGTATTCAAAATAGAAACAAGTTCATTACATTTGATTTTCTTAAACAGGAAAAGATTGGTATACTATTTTAGTCACGTGTAACGAGTATTGATGCTAGTTTTTTGTTGAGAAAATTACAATAAAATCAAAAAACCACATGATAAACACAACCTAAATATCACAAGTAGATACACCTTATAAGCGTAGGAAGCAAATATCTAGAACGATATTCGGCAATATCATTTTCCTAAGAGTAAAAACATCATTCGTATTCATCTCTAGCCGTTCCTAACATCCGAATACGATATTAGGAACGAATTTTTTTCACCATTCCGCGCAGTTTCATTTTAGTGGGGCCCATGGTAGCGTTTAACTCGGCGATGTTATTGGTTCTCGGTTTGCGTCAGTGTGGTGGAGAAAATCAGCAGTTTTATATTTAAGGTGGAGTCCTTCTGCTTTTATTACTAGTAGGTACTTAGCTGCGACTTGCTTATAAGTTAGGTAGCTTTTGCTTTTTTTATTGTGCGGCATAATTTCGATTCCGTATTTTTATTTATTTTATTTATTTATTTGTATGTAAAGTTCCTAAACCGTACTGGGCCCGCGCGGGAACTACGGCCCAAGCCCTCTCATTCTGATAGGAGGCCTGTGCCCTGCAGTGGGACGTATATAGGTTGGGATAATGATGATGATATATATGACATACATCATAGAAATTAAAGTAAATACAGCAAACCAATTACAGGTTCTCGCCGACAATTACAGTGTAACAATATGGCAGTATGCCCACACAGAGTCCATTCGGATACACAAAAAACAAAACAGAGAAAATAATATACTTAGAATAAACTTAATCTACAGTAAGGTACAACGCTCAATGCACGCTCTCAAAGTAATAATAATAATAATAATGTTTATTGACAAAAACTTACATAGTTAATTGTTCCAACATGAGATTTACACACTAAGAAAAAATATACGACACCCTAATGTCTAAACTAGGCCGAGCCTGTATCTGAGACACTAGTTTCTTCCTATGCCATTATTATTTGAAAAATTCGATTTATAATACTTAACAAAATATAAATATTGTAGCAAAAACACAAAACTTAAAATCAGAAAATCAATTGCATGTAAGAATCTAACTTATATATTCTTATATAACTTATATATATTAAGTTATCACTTATATTATATTAAGAATCTAACTAAAACTAACCAAAATAAGAGGGTACGAAACATTATGCATGGCCCAACTGGCAACTAAATAAACGAGATATGAGAGAAAACCACTGAGACTAGGAACTTAAAATCTTAACATTATTTTTTATTTTTTAAAACATTCATTCAACCTTCAACAAGGGGAAATCACTGCTCCATGTCTAAATGAGTTTATCTGTGGTGTGTGTCTGTGTGTGCGTGTGTGTGTGTGTGTGTGTGTGTGTGTGTGTGTGTGTGTGTGTGTGTGTGTGTGTGTGTGTGTGTGTGTGCGCGTGTGCGTGTGTGTGTGTGTTTAGGTTGTGAGTGTGTGTGTGTGTGCGCACGCGTGCTTGTATCGATTCACCAGACTATATTTTCTATTATATTATTATAAAGCACGAAAGTGGTTATTATTATAATTTTCCAAGTATTTTCCGTCATGTATTATACTAATGAATGAGAATCATTATCATTATTAGGCCATTCAATTAAGATAAACATTTTTAGAAATGGCTTGAAATCCAGGAGTCTGCAGTTGTGGAGGACACTAAAAATAAATAAAAAATAAAAATAAATGCATTTATTTAATACTATTTAAATCCATTATATTGTTAGTATTATATAAATTAAATAACTACGATATAGGCTAATAAGAATTCAACCACAACGACGATATACCAATGAGATTTTCGTTTTCTGTATTTTTATTAACATTTTCTTAGTCATCATCATCATTCCAGCCGTAGGACGTCCACTGCTGGACATGGGCCTCCCTCATTGATGCCCAATCATTACGATTGGAAGCGATTTGCATCCACCCTGAACCTGCGGCCTTCACCTAATCGTCCGTCCATCTCGTTGGTGGTTTTCTTAGTGAAAAATTGATATTTGAAATTCAGAAGATTTCAGGATGTTTTCATGTCTATAATATTACATTTTAATTGATATTTATTGAGCACGTTAACATGTCAAAACTTAATTAACAATGTACTCTTCAGCAGATGTTGTAAAGTGTTGTCTGACGCATAAACTGCAGCCAAGTTGTAAAACTTCATTCATTATGTTGCTTAAAAGTTAGCTGGAACAAGAAGTTTGCTCTTGGCAAGGATTTATGAAACCTAACTTGATTTACTTATCTTATTTGCACAATTTAATAATGTTTCCACTTTAGTTACAGAGTGGAAGATAAGTTAGCGTTTGACAGTATAGTATAGGTACTTGGAAGAAATGTGCGATCTAGAGGGGTATGTATTACAATACCGAAGTACGAAAGACCGAATGTATTAAAACATCGAATGGGTCAAAAGACCGACACGATTTTTTTCTGAGACCGTTAATTTTTTAAGATTGTTATAAAACAAACCTAACCTAACCTAATGGGTTCTGTATGATGCCGTTTTAATAAATTCTGAAAAGTTTACGGTTTCAGAAAAAAATCGTGTCGATCTTTTGACCCATTCGATGTTTTAATACATTCGCTCTTTCGTACTTCGATATTGTAAAACACACCCATCTAGAGTTAACGACAATAACCCTCGTATTAAAAACACTTGTTGATCATCATCATCATCATCCCAGCCTACATAAGTCCCACTACAGGGCACAGGCCTCTCAGAATGGTCGTAGTTCCCACGCGGGCCCAGTGTGGATTGGAAACTTCACACACACCATTGAATTTCTTCTCAGGTGTATGCAGGTTTCCTCGCGAAGTTTTCCCTCACCGTAAAGCTCATGGTGAATTACAAATGTAATTTCGCACAAAAATTCCGAATAACTCAGAGGTGCGAGCCCGGACTCGAACCCATGACCCTCTGCTTGAGAGACCAAAGGTCAAACCACTAAGCCACCACCGCTTTTGTTGTTTGCTACTTGACTTGTTGATTGTTACACTATTCCCATTCCTGCCGCTAAGTAACAGTGCTTGGAATTGTGTTTCTGCGCAGAGATTAAGACAGCCGGTGAAAATTACTGCCACATGAAGCCTGTCTCGTCCTTATAGGTAATCTGGAATCATCTAGCGTGCGGGTATTAGTGTCCGACCGAAACCGAATATTCGGTTTTTTCTGATTTCGGCCGAAACCGAAACCGAAATTTTGAAGACTTATCATATCAAACTAAATATTCAAAATTACTGTACAAATCGTAAGGAAAAAGGTTATTTGCAAGGATTTCTTATATGAGAACAGTTACCTTTTTTTGTTAAACAAAATAAAAAAACGTTTATTTTTAATGAAAATAGATATAATTAGAGGTAAATTATGAAATTTTAAACCAAATAAAACAAACCTTTAAAATTTTAAACAAAGTTACCTAATTAATATAATACCTGGACAAAGTCAATTGCAAGATTAATTCACAGCTTAAACATAAATCAACTTTTTTTTTTTTTTTTTTTTTTTTTTTTTAATTCAGGATAACAACAGCCTTAAATTAATAAAAGAAACATACAAAAGGTTACATCATATGAGGCCAATAACAGCTATCCATTAAGAGTCTTAATCTAAGTCACCATAGTAGAAATGTCTGCAACACCAGATACACCAACTCATGCTAATGTCTAGAGCGTTATATAGTTATATGAAATTGAATTTCATGAGTTCATGAGTAATGTAAGAGGTGTAATGCTAAACAGTAACTACAACAATAATATTCTAATATTTAATGTTTATCGTTAAGTTGCCTCAATCAGTACCTATGGGTATGGGTTCTTCAATATTAGTCTTACAGTCAATAAATAGTCGATAAATACTGCCAAAATTTATAAGTATATAAAATTTGCAAACCACTCACAATGTACTAAATACCAATAATCGTATGTAAATCAAAACGAAATTAGAGCTGAATTTACCTACGTACAAATTTAAAAAGGAAACAATAACAGTTATAATCTAGACGTAACATAAGCCAGCTCACAGTGCCCACACTAGGCGTTACACCTGTTAGTTTTCCTTTAGAAAGACCGAAAGAACTTCTTTCTTAAATTTACTTTTGGACCCCAGGAAAGGATCAGTAGCACTGAATTCACAGTTGTACAGACGGGGGATTCGCGATAGTATTGAAATTGGAGCCATAGTTAGTGGAATGAAAAGGTTGATGAAACTTTTACATAAATAATAGTATTATCACTGTAGGGTAAATAAGGTATTCTTTTACTGCAGTGATCAAGACTTCACTAATTCGTGGCATAGGTATTATATTATTCAAAACAAACAACCTATTCTTATCACGTCTAAACTAAATTCACAATCCTAATATCAAACGTATTGTTCATTAATCACAGCATAAAATGCAGTAACAGATTCTAAAAAGTAAATAATAATTTAATAAATAAACAACACTCACCATATTTTGTCGCGCGCCACGTGGTTCACAAACAAACGTCACAAACCTGCATGTCGCTGGTCCATTACCTATACCTACCCGGCCGAGCGTGCCCGAATTAAGCCGAGCGCGTTATTTTTCTTTATCTGTCACTATGTCAAGACACCATAAATTTAAATTTCCAAAACCAAAACAATTTATTTTAAGCCTCGAAACCAGGGCTTGAAATACCGTTAAAAAGTTGGTATCGTTACCACTGTGAGACAGATTTAACGTTAAGTTATAATTAACGTTGGTCAGGCCGAATTTATATATTCATAAAGCAATCACCACACCGGACACTCCTCTTACTTAACACAACACAATTTCCTTTTCTTATCCCATTCCTGAACGCACCTTTTGATTGTATCTGTGATGTTGGCACTACTGCTCGACACACCGAACCGAGCCCTTCGATGAACACTACGAATCGCGCGCGCATTGTCTCTCTCGCAATATATTTAAATAAATACTAAAAAACTCAAAAGTGAACCGCAAACTACCGCAAAGTGTTTGGTGCAGTGACGGACAATTTAGAAGAACTAGTGGCAGAGCTCAAGACCTCTATCTAAAAACGCAGAACCAGTGTATCCAGTCCAGGTACCTACATCCCTCTTTATCCTCTTAAAAACTATCCATCCTCAATGTTGGTCCTTCTTCCCGTGATCCTCTATACATTCCAATTAATAACCGCATCTTATTTCAAACATACACCACTTTAAACTACTCAAAATTCGTACTTTTCATTCTGCCATTTTTGGTTACCGCGTGCTGACCGCACTAGATTTACTTATTTTGTATTTAGCGCATACATTCATAATTTGCAAACATGGATAAAGCAGTAATATTAGATGCTAAACGTAAAAGTTTATTTGCTTTACTCCAGAATATGTACGATCTGAGCCGTACAGTTGAATCCGCGGAAGCTCGAGCAAGTTTTCTAATCAGAACAAAAACAATTGACAAATTACGATCGGAATTTACTGAAGTAATCGAACAGTTGAACTGCGTTAGGATGACAAATGACCCTAAATACATACCATCTTTCAAAGACATTGAAGCTTTTGATGAAATTTACTGTCATGTCAAATGCGTCGAAGAATCGCTGAATAAACCTATTAAGTCTGAATCTGGTCCAAGACCTACCACTAGCTCCAAACTTACGTTACCTGCTTTGGAGTTAATTTCATTTAACGGCGACCCAGCCCGTTGGCCGCTTTTTTATCAAAACTTCAATGAAATGATTCATCAAAATGAAAACCTCTCGGATGCCCAACGAGTGCAGTACCTAGTCTCGAAATTGTCAGGGTCAGTCTCCTCGATCATCGCGGGAATCCTTCCCGTGGCCTCTAATTACCAAAATATTTGGAAGTTACTCGTAAACAAATACCAAGATGAACGCACTTTAGGTACTCAGTATTTAGATAAGATGTTCAATTTCAAGCCCATAACAACCGCATCACCGCAAAATCTAGACTCATTTGTCGAACAATATTGTGCCTCTGTGGCAGCTCTTAAGGCACTCAAAATTCCCGATTTAGCAGATTTCATAGTTACGCACATCGCTCTGAACAAACTGGACAGAGACACTATTCAATTGTTCGAACAAAACAACCGCTCGCAAAAATTACCTACTTTTGAATCCCTCGAAATGTTTGTTAAAAACCAAAGTAAAATACTCACTCGCACGCAATTAACTATAAAACCGCGAACAAATCCTTTTTTCGAACCCGCAAAAACGCATCAAAATAATACTCATAAATATAACGCACCCGCAAAATCGCAAAATAATTACTCGCAAAATACCTATAATAAAAACAAACCTCTTCAATCATACGTGATGAATACTAACTCGCAAAATTCACCGCACCCTCAAAACACGCAATATCATCCCCTCAATCAAGCAAACATGCATACTTGCATTGTTTGTCACAACGAAAGACACCCGCTATACTTCTGTAAGAAATTTAATGACCTCGACGCGAACGATAGATATTTGGTAGTAACTAAAAATTCATTTTGCAAAAATTGCCTCGGATTTCATAATGTACAGTCATGCAAATCGACAAAAACATGTGTCAAGTGCAATAAGAAACATCACTCTTTATTGCATTTAGATAACTTTGTTTACAATTACCAACCTCGAAATCAAGTTCATCAAAGCTCCTCGGCTCCGCGAGCAAATGTTTTGTCGATTGCAAACGCGCAACCTGTAAGTGCGAGTGAGATGACTAGACCTCCCGCGACTCCTATGACCGACGTGAGCGCCGCAGCTTATGTCAAATCGCCCGCACCAGAGCAGTACAAAACAAATATGGCGATTGACGGTCAGATTTCGCAGCCCTTTGATAACAAACCGCCTTATCAATGTTTTGTAACATCGGATAACAAAACAAACGCGAGTTTTTACAATGACGTAGTGCCTACCGCGCGTGTTGATGTAATAAATAGTGATGTGAAACCCGCTCAAATAAGAGTCTTATTAGACACTGGCTCGACCGCGAATTTTGTTACGGACACTTGTTGTAAACGATTAAACTTGTCAATTAATTATCAACCCTCGTCCGTTCACGGAATTGGAATGAGCGTGAAACCTGTGCTCGGTTATACGATGATAGTGTTTCGATCGCGAACGGATTCTCGCTGTCAATATTCTATCAAAGCTGCTGTTGTGGAAAATATCACAGGTAATTTACCTATTACTCGTTTAAATACAAACATCATGCAATATTTTATGAATATACCGCTAGCTGACGAATTATTTTACGTCCCATCCGAAATTGATTGTGTCATCGGATCGGGATTGTTCCCACATTTGTTGCTATCAGGCAAGGTCACTCACCCCGACACACGTGTTATCGCGATGCAGTCTACCTTAGGCTACATACTCATGGGCGAAGCGGAAAGCGATTTGTGTTCGTCTCAAAACTCGAGTGTTTCGTGTCACGCGTTTATAGAAAACAGTGATGTTGATTTAAATAGTATGGTACAAAAGTTTTGGAATTTAGAATCCTTACCCGCGCGCAAAATATTAAGTCCTGAAGAGCAACAATGTGAACAAATATTTACTGAAACTGTATCCCGTGAATCTGATGGTAGATATGTTGTCTCGTTGCCATTCTCTGATGATCCGCAACAGTTAGGTGACTCATACAAAACCGCTAAACGCCGCCTCTTATCACTTGAACGCAGACTAGACTCAGACCCCGACTTAAGATCAGGCTATAATGCCACAGTGCAGGATTATATCGATAAGGGATATCTATTAAAAGTTTCTCAACCGCAAGCTCCTCTCGCTTATCACATACCGCACAGAGCAGTATATCGCCCTGATAAAGACACCTCAAAAATACGAATTGTATTGGACGCTAGTTCCAAAACAACCTCTGGCAAGAGTCTCAATGACATCCTACACTGTGGACCTAATTTACAAACAAACATATTTGACTTATTAGTCAATCTTCGCATCTTCGCTGTGGCTATCTCGGGAGATCTAGAAAAAATGTATTTTCAATTAAAATTAATCATTGAACACAAATCATTCCAAAGAATATTGTTCAGATTTCATGCAGACCGCGACCCTATTGAAACTTATGAGTTTCAACGAATCTCATTTGGATTAAAATGTTCCCCGTACCTTGCCATGCGTGTAGTTCGCCAACTTGCACTCGATGAATGCCAAAAATATCCTGAAGCTGCCCGAGTTGCCCCGCTCTACTCTTACATGGATGACTTTATCCACTCAGTACCTTCACCAGATGAAGCTCTTCAACTATATGATCAGCTGGTCAACATGTTTGCCAGCGGTGGTTTTAATCTCACTAAATTTATATCAAATTCACCTCAATTTTTACACAATATACCTGTAGAATCACGTGCCTCAAAGAATTTAAATTTTGATTCAGAGTCTGAAACCAAGTTAGTAGGACTTAGGTGGGACCCTGTTGCAGATTGTTTCACTTTCAAAGTGGATGTTACTGAAAATGAAAAATGTACTAAACGTTTTATTCTCTCAAAAACTGCTGCTCTCTATGACCCTTTAGGTCTGCTCGCTCCTCTCACAGCTTATATGAAACTGTTGGTACAAGAGTGCTGGAAACGTGATCTGTCCTGGGACGATGACACTCCTAGCGACATTCAAAAAATTTGGACGCAGATCCAAAACGAACTCTCCAACTTATCTAAAATAAAAATACCTAGGCATGTTGGTGTATTTCTGGGCTCAGAAATCACTCTCATAGGTTTTGCTGACTCAAGTGAAAAATGTTATGGCGCTGTTATATATTTAAGAATAGGCTTACTCACCTCACCCGCTTCTAGTGTGTCACTATTGTGCGCTCGTTCACGCCTCGCCCCGCTTAAGAAAATTACTCTCGCTCGCCTCGAATTGTGCGCCGCTCATCTCCTCGCTCAGCTTGTACAGGCTGTTCTTAAAGTATTTAATGCCAGATGCCAAGTCAACAATATTCTTGCATTCTCAGACTCTACAATTACTTTAGCATGGATTCATTCCTCTCCTCACAGATGGCAAACTTTTATTGCCAATAGGACTTCCGCTATCCAAGAAATTATTGCCCCTCAATTTTGGCATCACATACCTGGTCATGAAAATCCAAGTGATTTAATTTCTCGCCCTGTCACTCCAAATAAATTAATAAATAACCATACTTGGTTCCAAGGTCCGCAATGGCTTTCTCTACCGCATGGACAATGGCCTGTGAGCTCATTTAATAAAGACAATGTTCCCGCTGTCATGCCAGAATCAACACCCTCACATTTTCTAAATTTGACCCCATTAAAGTACATTCCTGCTGTAAACTTAGATGATATTCCTATGAACCGCTTGCAAAGATATAAATTAATTGATAAAATGGTCCAATCGTACTGGCAGAGATGGCACATTGAATATCTTACCTCATTACAAAGTCGTGAAAAATGGAATACTATTTCCAATCCTGTTAAAAAAGGTCAGGTTGTAATTGTCAGAGAAGAAAAACTTCCACTTCTTTGTTGGCCCCTTGCCGTGGTTGAGGAGACTTACCCTGGCAATGATGGCATCACCCGAGTTGTAAAGGTCAAAACTAAAACTGGTACTTATATACGTCCTGTGGTACGTGTGTGTCCATTACCCTCTCAGTAATTAGTCGCCAAACATCCCAACTTAGTACATATGAACATATGAAGTTAGTACATATGAAGTTTCAAAACTCCAATTTATAAATTCTTTAGTTCTCTTAATATCTTAGCATACCCCTAATCAAATACAAACTTCTCGAGCTTCTCATTCCGCTGAAAATAAATCAAAATTAAGTTTTGCATATGAATGTAATCGCTACACTTTGAAATTTTTAATGTTGGAGTATTACTCCAAGGCGGGGGAGTATGGTCAGGCCGAATTTATATATTTATAAAGCAATCACCACACCGGACACTCCTCTTACTTAACACAACACAATTTCCTTTTCTTATCCCATTCCTGAACGCACCTTTTGATTGTATCTGTGATGTTGGCACTACTGCTCGACACACCGAACCGAGCCCTTCGATGAACACTACGAATCGCGCGCGCATTGTCTCTCTCGCAATATATTTAAATAAATACTAAAAAACTCAAAAGTGAACCGCAAACTACCGCAAAGTGTTTGGTGCAGTGACGGACAATTTAGAAGAACTAGTGGCAGAGCTCAAGACCTCTATCTAAAAACGCAGAACCAGTGTATCCAGTCCAGGTACCTACATCCCTCTTTATCCTCTTAAAAACTATCCAAACGTTAACCAATGTACCGTTACTTATACTACTAGTGTGCATTGAGCTAACGTTAAGTCAAAGGTATCGTTAAATCATTTTTAACGTTATTAGGTAACGTTTATAGCAGCTTATTTATTTTTGATTTACTGATGAATGGATATATTGTTGGTAAGGCTCTTCTTTCACTTCATGTACGCTCACGGTAGCCATGGCAACAAAGCCAATCAACCAGCGCGTCTATCGGTAGCGCAGTGTGGTAACATAGCATTACCGATTAAAATAGTGTTACTATGGTAACGTTATAATAATGTGAATTGGGTAAAGTTATAGTAATGATATGTTATCAAGTAACGTTATATTTACTACCGGTACTAAGGTATTGTTATGATTTTACCGTTTTCTAAAAAAAATGTGAATTTGGTAACGTTAAGAAGCCCTGCTCGAAACTAAGTTAATTTTCAAATAACTGCAGAATTAGATTTTCATTTCTTTAAAACTAATAAATAGTTAGACAATTGAGTCGGCAAGTAAGCAACGTAATAGATCGTCATACAAAATCTATAAGAGAGTAATGTTTTCATTTCTCTTTAAAAGTACGTCAGTTGATTCCCTATTGCCTTGGCGAGACACTGGCAAAGAATATATTTAACTCTAATAGATTTGAGACTTATCATGAATAATGTGGTAAACCGTTAAACCTGGCCTAGGGTTGACTTTTCCAAACACTTTGACACAACTTAATCCTGGGTTAGTGGTGAACTCGTACTTATAAAGTTATGTCTAGACCGCACAAGCACCTTGTGGTGTTTTAATTAGATTTTGCACTTAGTTTAATATACGTAGAAAGTCTTTCTATCTCTGTGATAACATGGAGTATTTTTTAGGAGAATAAAAAAAAACTGGATCACCACATCATCTGACGGAAAGCGATGACCTGTAGAGACCTATAATATAAGTAATTAATTTTGAGCCACAGAATTTTGGCTGACTTTCCATAAAATAACACTCTAATTTATTAAAACGCAATTACTTTTAATTTTTCATTTGATTTTTTGTTTTTAAACATCAAAGAACGATACCTATATCAAATTGAAATAGGTACGGTATCAGTTAGATGACACCAAAAACTTTCTATAATTTATTTATATCGAGGAATCAACTAAAACAGGTTTTTTTATGAATATACCACTGAAAAAGGTGTATAACTTCTAACGGTTCCTTTTGCCTTGTTTTTATCTACAATGAAAACGTTAAATATTAAATCTGTTTACGCACCAAACACTGCAATTCACAGTTCAATTTACTAAATGCACCCGGATACTAAAACAAAAGTAGGTAGCTTGCCCAATTAATTTGGCGGTCTCGTGTACAGCCCCTAGAATAAGTTTCCGCCACCGCGGTGAAACTTTGTTTGCCCCGCGTAATGGATGCGACCGCGGCACTTGTACAACTTGTTTCGCCCGTCGTACAATATGCTTGGGTTGCTTTAAAATGTAGATAAGTTCCGCTTCGCAACAGCATAGTACCTGAACACAATTTGGCTTAAACTATAAAACTTGGCCCGTTTATTGCGAACGTGATTCTGGGGAATTTTGAGAATTTACCCTGTTTTATAGGGGTAATTATTTTCGAGGGTAATCGGAAAATTGCTGACGTGAATCTATCAATTTGGGTTATTTATGTTTATGAAAATAAATGTAAGTGTCATCGTAACTGACATTGGCCCAAGCTTTAAAGCCACTATGACGGGAAATAATAATAATAAATGTAAATAATGTTTTCATTGTTAATATTTCAATAAACCAGACAAAAACTCATTTTGAATGCATTAACTATAAAATAAAATAAATAAATATCACGGGACAATTCACACCAATTGACCTAGTCCCAAACTAAGCAAAGCTTGTACTATGGGTACCAGACAACGGATAAACATACTTATAAAAATAGATACATACTTAAATACATATTAAACATCGCACAAACATTCGTATTATTCACACAAATGTCTGCCCCGACCGGGAATCGAACTCAGGACCTCAAGCTTCGTAGTCAGGTTCTCTAACAACTAGGCTATCCGGTTGTCAAAACATACATTAACTTTGATTGCATTGTTAACGAACCTACATAAACCTATAGCAAATTACAAGTCAATCCAATCCCTAGAAGCGGGTAAAATTCGACTTGCGAAATTTGAATACAGACATTATACACCCAGAGCAGGTGAAACGTAATAAAATTTTGTAAAAAAAGGACCGACTTACTGACCAACTCTGACCCTTGAAAGAAAAGTAAGTACTAAATAACAAATTAAAAATACTTGTAACCTACAACAAAAACTAAATATTTGAGTTAGCGTTAAACTTTAAATGCACAAATTCTAAATTTTAAAATCAAAATTTTTCAAATCAGTAAAAATATTATTCAAATTTTATTTGAATCAGAAACGCATCGCGACCGCGTTCAAACCGCAGCTTTTCATCCTCCATTGCATTATCATTTCTGCAACTCCAAACATACTAACACAAAATGCCATAAATCTTATTGAACAACGTACGATAAGAGCGAATCCTGGAGTTCAGGCAATCTAGTTTGTAATAAATCTTTTCTTAGACTTGAAATTCCATTGTTTCTAAGTTACGAAGATAGATACACCAGCACAATGCGAGAATTAGATTCTTTGTTTATTGTTCTCTTGATGCTAGTAAATGGGTAATTTACGCGGAGGGTGTTGTCTGATTTGAAGGTCAGTTCCTAGTTCGATTTTGAGTAGGTAAATGGTTGGATTTGGAAAATTTAGAAAAACATCGAAATTGGGGCAGTACAACATTAAAAGTCAGCCTACAGGTTGGACAATTTTCGCAAAAGGTAATGGCAATGGAACGTTGTTTGGATTTTCTATTATTTTGTTTTATTCTAAAGGATTGATCCAATCCAGAAAACCACGTTGAGCTCCAAAACTTAAGTCGCTGATGTTGAAAAAACGTTCTCCTCCTACTGAATTTGCAGGTGTTAGCAGACATCCTTAAAATGTTTTCCTTCACCTTAAAGCTCATGGTAAATTTCAAATGTAATGAAATGTCGTTCCTAAAATGCCACATTCCCGAAATACCAGATCTTTCAAATTACTTACTATATTCACGTATTATGTACATTCCCATTATACCATAATATATATTCAAAATAACACATTCCACCAAAAAAATCCTTGATTACTCTTCGACTTTGTAATGTAGCGCAACTAGAATCTGGCAAGTTAGAAATACAAGTAAATTTAATGGTAATGTAGTATTTTGAAAAGTCTGGTATTTTGGGAATATGGTAGTTTAAGAACGAGCGGAAATTTCGCACATAAATTCCGAACAACTCCGAGGCTCGACCCTCAGCTTGTGAAACCATAGGAGAAATCACTAAGCTACAAAACAGCATTTAAAATTTGGCTATTTACTAATATTTTTCATCTCCTGACCACCAATAAGTTCATCGTAAGGTGATGGCACCAATCGAGACATGTTAAGCACAGTGTAGTTATCCAGTAATGGACAGCAAAGATTCAATGCCTTATATCCCACCATTCATAGTCTTTACCAGTTATAACCATCAGTTATCTGAGCATAGTGTGGCCGTTTCTTAAAATTTGGGTTTACAGAAAGAAATGTACATAATTGGTCCTTGTCCATTACTGGTGCCTTCACCCTAGATAGCTAGAACCTACAGCTAAGCTTGTATACGCTGAAAACTCCAAACTTTTCCCACCTGCGTCTAGCCAGCATAATAAAGACGGGTCGGCGTGCCATTCCGCCGCGTCGAGGGAACCGATCGCATTCCCCCCGCGCCGGACATTCTACGATTCTATTAAGCTATATCTTCTGCTTCATAATTGAGATGTTGTCTGGCTTTTGAAAAGTCTGTTCCGTGTTTTTGTGTGTTTTGAGGGTGATATTTTGTTTGACGAGGCACCCGAAAATTCCGCCCGTTACCAATGAACCTGAATTTATAATGTAGGTATGTAAATAGAAACATCAATATCGACTAAATCAAACGATTGAGATCTGGGGTAAATAACATTACTTACTCGATAGTAAAAAATTGTAGAATGACTTTTGGTAGCTCCGGAATATAGAGCAAAATAAAATATCGTGGACGCTACTGTGAAGCTCCAATGTCTCGAAAAAAAGTCACTAATTGTGGCTTCCTACCCGATTTGCTAAAACGTAATAATGTGATAAAACATAAAATTTATCTTATTCCTATGGGAATTTCCAAAAATTACATCGTGGTCTACAAAAACACCTTTGAAAAATTTGTCTATAAAATTAGCGCTCAGGATTTTAGGATACTACATGAATCCCGAGGGAATATTGGGACATAAAGTAGCCTTACGTTATTGTTATTTTAGACGTTCAGATGTCTACATGCTAAATTTTATTTAATTTACCCAATTAAGCGTAAAGAAGACAAGACAACGAACACACCCACATACGCACGCACGCACGTACTTACAAACTTTGGCATTCATGTAATATACCTAAGTATGATAATTATGATAATATTGACTACAAAATAAAAAGCTTTCTAATGAACTGAAACAATAACTTTGCTCACCAAAAATGCAAATGCAAGAAATGTGCGTTCATGCAGTTCCCCCACCTACACACTGTAGAAACACACACAAATCACACAAAGCCAACTATCTCCACCACCAAACAACAACTGACTGGAATATCGCACCAGTTCACCATGCTACTAAATGTCAGACGCGGGTGAGCAAAGTAATTGTTTCAGTTCATTGATATCGACCTCCGCATAGTAACGCCGGATTCAATAAATTATAAAAAGATTTAATAATAACTCACAGGGCCAGATGTAGACCTGCTCGCGTCGTTGAACTGGCTACGTTTCGGGGATCTCTTCGGGGAAACCGAAGGTTTTGTCTGTGCAATTGCGGATGAAGTTATCATGACGAACAACTACCGGAGGTATATCCTGAAGGACGCTACGGTCGACATTTGTCGAGCATGCCGCCGTCCCGGGGAGTCACTAAGGCATATTATTTCCGGTTGTGGTCATCTTGCTAACGGTGAGTACTTGCACAGACATAACCTTGTAGCCAGAATTATTCACCAGCAACTTGCTTTGCTATACGGTCTTGTGGACTTTGAAGTGCCTTACTATAAGTATATACCTGCGCCAGTTCTCGAAAATGGTCGTGCCACGCTCTATTGGGATCGGTCTGTTATCACGGACAGGACTATTTTAGCCAATAGGCCTGATATCGTGCTGACAGATCGATTGAAACGCCAGACAATGCTCATCAACATCACCATCCCCCATGACGAGAACCTCTTGAAAGCTGAGAAGGACAAAGCCAGTAAGTACTTGACCTAGCTCACGAGATAACCGCCATGTGGGATGTTGATTCGACGATCATTGTCCCGATAGTCGTTTCTGCGAACGGTCTGATAGCGAAGAGTCTTGACCAACACCTCAAGAGACTCTCGCTAGATGGCTGGATCAAGGGTCAGATACAGAAGGCGGTACTCCTGGACACTGCGCGGATAGTCAGGAGGTTCCTCTCTCTGTCGCCCTAACCACCGATAGCTTAGGCCCCGCCTCGCTGCCGGTGGCACCCTAGGTTAGGTTTTTATAATTATTTTACGTTTTGTATGTATAGTTTTATATTTTACTTTTTGTATAATTATTGTAAAAATCTAAACTAAGAGAAAAAAATATAAATAAAGAGAATAATAATGATATTAGGGGACAATCTCACACAAATCGCCCTAGACCCAAACTAAGCAAAGCTTGTACCATGGGTACTAGACGACGATAGACATACTTATATAGATAAATAAATACTTACATACATAGAAAACATCCATAACTCAGGAACAAATATTCGTGCTCATCACACAAATAAATGCCCTTACCGGGATTTGAACCCATTTCTTCTTGAAGTTTTTATTAAGTAGTAAAACATGCCTAGAAATTAAATTAAAACAAAGTTGTTGTCGCCGGCGTCTTCCCTCTGAAGTCATTAACAACCCATATTCTGTTTCATTTTCAAATTAGTCAGATTGATTTATTTTAGTTACTATACTTCATTTTAATTTAGAATTGAAAACCACAACATCATTATATTGCGGCTCGTCAACTATTTCTTACCTAGCAAATAGTACAGTGCAATAGTCTGGGAGCCGCAAAATAAAATTGTTTTAATGTCACTTTATTTGCGTGTCGTCATTTGTTACTCTAGTACAAATTGTAAAGAGATTACAGTTCACGAGCCGCAGTATAATGTTGTTGTGGTTTATAATTCTAAATTATATGGAGTGTAGGCTTCTACTTGGCTCGAGCCCTAATTCAATTTCATGGACCCGAAATGAATTTTCAGCAAGATAAATTGTTATTGTGTTATGTAACCCAATCATTGCGTAAGTTAGAATATCTGTTACTTATTTATCATTAACTAGCCTTCCGTCCGCAGCTTCGCCCGCGATAAATTAATTTTCCCGTAGGGAAAGGGTTTAAAAAATTAGCCTATGTCACTCAGTGATAATGTAGCTTTCTAACGGCAAAATAATTTTTGAAATCGTTCCAGTAGTTTCAGAGCCAATTCAATGCAAACAAACAAACATACAAACAAACAAACAATGTAATCTTTCCTTTTTATAATCTATATATATAAAATTCTAAACTGACTGACTGACTGACTGACTGACTGTTGATATATCAACGCACAGCCCAAACCACTGGACCTAGAGACCTGAAATTTTGCATATAGATTCCTTATACAATGTAGGCATCCACTAAGGAAGGATTTTCGGGAATTCCCACGGGAACGGGAAAAAACGGGATTTATAGATTCGATTCCGAGTGACCGTATCTCAGTAACTATAATAACTAGACTCTTCAAATTTGATACACAAGTAGGTATTACAATAATGAAAACATCGATTTCAGGATTTTTCAAAATTCTCACGGGATAAGGAATAAACGGGATTTATATATTCAATTCAACGGAATCCTATGAACTATAATTACTAGACTCTTCAAATTTGGCATAGAAGTAGGTAATTGTAATAGTAAAAAACAGTTTTAAGGATTTTTGGAAATTCCCACGGGATAAAGAAAAAACGGGATATTTCGTTTTACTGGTCGTAGAAAGCTGAAATTCGGCATGAAGGTTGCTTGGGGAGTGTAGAGGAGCATTGAGAGAGGAATTTCCAAAATTCCCACGGGAACGGGAAAAAACGGGATTTATATATTCGATTCCGAGTGACCGTATCTCAGTAACTATAATAACTAGACTCTTCAAATTTGATACACAAGTAGGTATTACAATAATGAAAACATCGATTTCAGGATTTTTCAAAATTCTCACGGGATAAGGAATAAACGGGATTTATATATTCAGTTCAACGGAATCCTATGAACTATAATTACTAGACTCTTCAAATTTGGCATAGAAGTAGGTAATTGTAATAGTAAAAAACAGTTTTAAGGATTTTTGGAAATTCCCACGGGATAAAGAAATAACGGGATATTTCGTTTTACTGGTCGTAGAAAGCTAAAATTCGGCATGAAGTTTGTTTGGGGAGTGTAGAGGAGCATTGAGAGAGGAATTTCCAAAATTCCCACGGGAACGGGAAAAAACGGGATTTATATATTCGATTCCGAGTGACCCTATCTCAGTAACTATAATAACTAGACTCTTCAAATTTGATATACAAATAGGTATTACATTAGTTAAAATATTACAATCAGGATTTTTCAAAATTCCCACGGGATAAGAAAAAAACCGGATTTATATATTCAGTTCAACGGAATCCTATGAACCATAATTACTAGACTCTTCAAATTTGGCATAGAAGTAGGTAATTATAATAGTGAAAAACTGTTTCAAGGATTTTCGGAAATTCCCACGGGATAAGGAAAAAACGAGATTTTTCGTTTTCTGGTCGTAGAAAGCTGAAATTCGGCATGTAGGTTGCTTGGGGAGTGTAGAGGAGCCTTGAGAGAAGACTTTCCAAAATTCCCACGGGAACGGGAAAAAACGGGATTTTTCGTTCTACTGGTCGTAGAAAGTTGAAATTCGGCATGTAGGTTGCTTGGGGAGTGTAGAGGGGCATTGAGAGAGGACTTTTCAAAATTCCCACGGGAACGGGAAAAAACGGGATTTTTCGTCTTACTGGTCGTAGAAAGTTGAAATTCGGCATGTAGGTTGCTCGGGGAGTTTAGAGGAGCATTAAGAGAGGACTTTCCAAAATTCCCACGGGAACGGGAAAAACGGGATTTTTCGTTTAACTGGTCGTAGAAAGTTGAAATTCGGTATGTAGGTTGCGGGAGTGTAGAGGAGCATTGAGAGAGGACTTTCCAAAATTCCCACGGGAAAGGGAAAAAACGGGATTTTTCGTTTTACTGGTCATAGAAAGCTGAAATTTGGCAAGTGGGTTCCTTGGGGAGTGTTGAGGAGGATTAAGAGAGGGATTTCTAAAATTCCCACTGGAACGGGAAAAAACGGGACTTTATGTTTTACTGGCCGTAGAAAGCTGTAATTCAGCATGTAGGTTGTTTGGGGAGTGTAGAGTAGCACTGAGAGAGGACTTTCCAAAATTCCCACGGGAACGGGAAAAACGGGATCTTTCGTTTTACTGGTCATAGAAAGCTGAAATTTGGCAGGTGAGTTTCTTGGGGAGTGTAGGGGAGCATTAAGAAAACATTTCCCGAAATTCTTACGGGAACGGGAAAAAACGGGATTTTGCGTTTTACTGGTTGTAAAAAGCTAAAATAAGTAGTAAGTATAAGTATTGTAAGTTTATACTGTTAATAGGCCGCAAAGGGCTCTTTAACCGACTTCTAAAAAAGGAGGAGGTTATGCATTCCACCTTATGTATTTTTTTATGTAGGTATGTTCACCGATTTCTTGGTCAATTGTGGACCTGCTTGCTTGCTTGCCTGTATGCTTGCTTGCTTGATATCTTGGTTCTTTGGAATACTCATGGTACACGCGAGCGAAGCCGCGGGCAAAAGCTAGTCTATATATATAAAAGAAGAAACTGACTGACTGACTGACTGACTGACATATCAACGCACAGCCCAAACCACTGGGCCTAGAGATTCCAAATTTGGCATGTAGGTTCCTTATAAGGTCTAAGGGTGCACTAAGAAAGGATTTTTCAAAATTCACTCCCTAAGGGGGTGAAAAGGGGGTCCAAAGTTTGTATGGGGAAACAAGATTAGTTCGACTATTTTATTCGAAACTTCACAGAAGTACTCCTAATGGTAAATGAGTAAACACGTGTTTCAGGTTTTTTGAGAATTCAACCCCTAAAACGGGGGAAAGGGGTAACAAAGTCTGAAAATCAACATGGGTGTTGTTTCTATGGTTTATCGGGTTGCTGGTTATGAAAACAACAACGGTTTTAAAATCCGACGTGGCGGACGTAAAATACCATCTCCCTGGATGGGGTGCGATGGGGTTGAAATGTCTAAATAAACTAAATGACTGTTGATATATCAACGCACAGCCCAAACCACTGGATCTAGAGACTTGAAATTTTGCACATAGATACCTTATACAATGTAGGCATCCACTAAGGAAGGATTTTTGGGAATTCCCACGGGAACGGGAAAAAACGGGATTTATAAATTCGATTCCGAGTGACCCTATCTCAGTAACTATAATAACTAGACTCTTCAAATTTGATACCCAAGTAGGTATTATATTAGTAAAAACATTAATTTCAGGATTTTTCAAAATTCCCACGGGATAAGGAAAAAACGGGATTTATATATTCAGTTCAACGGGATCCTATGAACTATAATTACTAGACTCTTCAAGTTTGACATAAAAGTAGATAATTATAATAGTAAAAAACTGTTTTAAGGATTTTCGGAAATTCTCACGGGATAAGGAAAACACGGGATTTTTCGTTTTACTGGTCGTAGAAAGCTGAAATTCGACATGTAGGTTGCTTGAGGAGAGTAGAAGAGGATTGAGAGAGGACTTTCCAAAATTCCCACGGGAACGGGAGAAAACGGGATCTTTCATTTTACTGGTCGTAGAAAGCTGAAATTCGGCATGTAGGTTGCGTGGGGAGTGTAGAGAAGCATTGAGAGAGGACTTTCCAAAATTCCCCCGGGAACGGGAAAAACGGGATTTTTTGTTTTACTGGTCGCAGAAAGCTGAAATTCGGCATGTAGGTTGTTTGAACAGTGTAAAGGAGCATTGAGAGAGGACTTTCCAAAATTCCCACGGGAACGGGAAAAACGGGATTTTTCGTTTTACTGATCATAGAAAGCTGAAATTTGGCAAGTGGGTTTCTTGGGGAGTGTAGGGGAGCATTAAGAAAGCATTTCCCGAAATTCTTACGGGAACGAGAAAAAACGGAATTTTGCGTTGTACTGGTTGTAGAAAGCTAAAATTTCAAAATTCATAAGTTTATACTGTGAGTAGGCCGCAAAGGGCTCTTTAACCGATTTAAAAAAAGGAGGAGGTATGTTCACCGATTTCTCGGTCAATTGTGGACCCATTATGAAAATTATTTTTTTATTCGTAAGAATATAATATAGGTACTCCTAAGATGGTCCCATTGTCACCAAATCAGGATCTGGTGACGGGATCTCAGGGAAATCGAGGGCAACCCTCAAATGTTGTAGACACACATTAGGTTTTTCATATATTTTCTCAAGCTATTTAAGTGTTTGCGTCTGGTAGACATCATCTCATGTTGATGAGCTGATGATGGAAGGTAAAACTCCTTAACGGTTAGGAGTTGAGGATATTTTTTTAAATATTACAGGTACGTATAGTCCGATAGTTGTATTATTTCAGGTTATCCAGGTGAGCTGATGATGGAAGGTTAAACTCCTTAACGGTTAGGAGTTATAGGAAGTTTCTTTAAATATCATATGCACGTAGACCTTTAGTTGTATTCTTTTTGGTTATTCAGATGAGCTGATGATGGAAGGTATAACTTTTTAACGGTTAGGTCACACAACACTTTAACAAAATACTATATAAAATATGTATAATATCAATGCTTAGTAGGTACATATCGCTTCCAGTTACTCAAGTTTCCGTAGAAGGTAAGAAAACATTGAATTATGCCTAATGCAGGACAGGGGATAGTAATAATAGGTTTTATATTATTAACAAGCCTGGTTATTTTAGTGCCCGCTTCCGAATTAGCGAAAAACATTGTACAAAAATATAAAGAAACTGTAAAGGACCGTATCTACCTGTAGACGGGCTTGCTTGCACGCTTGCTTGCACGCTTACTTGCATGCTTTCTTGCACGCTTGCTTGCTTGCGTGCATGCATGCTTGCTTGCATCTTGCTTGCATGCTTGCTGGCATGCTTGCATGCTTGCTTGCTTGCCTGTATGCTTGCTTGCTTGATATCTTGGTTCTTTGGAATACTCTTGGTACACGCGAGCGAAGCCGCGGGCAAAAGCTAGTATTAGTATAGATAATATTATGATTCTAGCTTTAAGTCACGGCTTCGTTCATGTTTTAGAAAAACCTTCTGCCCTGACCGGGAATCGAACTCGGGACCTCAAGCTTCGTAGTCAGGTTCTCTTACAACTAGGCTATCCGGCTTTCATTTAGGTCAGCTATTTTCCGCTTAGTTTTCGACGCCAGGCTTAAGCCACAGCTATCGGTAACGTGCAGGCTCTTAATCCCGCAATCCTTTTTAAGGCACTTTTAAAAGTAGTATAAATTGCAGCATAGAAACTTTTTTCCATTGGCATTGGATTTTGCGAAGGCTTCGCCCATTTGAAACTAGGTGACGTTTAAGAAGAGACAGTTGTAACTAGCTGTGTTCACCGGACACGTATCTGAATGTCAAAATTTCATTTATCAAATTAAAGGGCTGTTTCAGCTCCGGTGCCCCTTTTCCCCCATAAAATTTTAAGTCATAATGTATCATTAGTCATAATCAGTGTTAGTCATACATTGATTTATTTCTGAAACGGTATTTTTTTCAGGACTTTTATAAATGCCATCTTATAGAATGCAGTAGGTTAGGTTAGGTTTGTTTTATAACAATTCCGAAAAATAAATTGATTCAGAAATAAATCACTGTATGATTAACGTTGATTATGACTAATGATACATTATGACTTAAAATTTTATGGGAGTCATTATAGATAGGGTCTCTATGGTTTCGCATTATTTGACAAGTCATAATGTATCACTCTTCATAATCAACGTCAGTCATAAAGTGATTTATTTATTTCTGAAACAGTTTTTTTTTCGGATTTGTTATAAAACAAACCTAACCTAACTTACTGCATTCTTTAAGATTTCAGAAATAAATAACTGTATTACTAACGTTGATTATGTTATGAAAAATAATGCATCATGTCATGAGTTATTAAATTATGCGAAACCAAGGGGTCCCAAAACTAACCTATACGATGTCATTTTAATAAATCCCACAGAAGTTTACGGTATCAAAAAAAAAGATATTTTAAGCATTTGATATTTTAATAAATTCAATAATTTATTAATTTTCAGTATTGAGAACCGTACCGCGCTTACGGTTTTGCTCTTGTAGAATGTGTACCTACACCGTGAGAATTTTGAAAAATCCATCTTTAAAAACCAGCCGACTAAATTACGTTACAACATAAAAATTGGTGTAACGCTACGAAAAATAAGAACATTTTTAGTGGCGTTATTAAAGCGTCCAACTTTTTGATTTCCACCCAAATATGGACAAAAAACCAGAGGAATTAAAGTTTAAAAACCGTGTTACCACAGCGGAAAATGCAGAGATACTAACAACGGTGCAGTTACCGTTCCAGAAACATATTTCTAAATGCTTTTAACGGGACAACGCGCTGCAGTCTGCATTGCTATATTTTTCCCCGCTTTATACAAGTATATTTTATCAGATTAGCATAAGACAGCTAAGTTTTTATTAGCGTGGAGTAACAAAGCGTCGCATATGGTAATGAGCTCGTTACATTCACATAATACATACCAAAAGAAAAACACACGTAAGCAAAAATACGTCAAAGGAAAAAAGGATATTATCCTAACTTGCAAATTGGATCTGAGTCTGTTTTACTTGGAAAGAACACGTAAACCACAAAAGAGCTGAAAAAAAGAATTACCTACCTATCCTCGGAATCCTTAGAATTTCAATATGACTTCTCTATTTACATACGAATAACGGTGGCCACTGTCACACCGTCGCGTAACGCAATTACATCTCTGTTACAATATGTCCGAAACAAGGGCCGGCCGTGAGTATATATGGGCTCCTGTGCTGATACTAATTGAGTTCTTGCCTAATGATTCTAATGAATCTCTTAATTATGATTTTGTCAAAAATTGTCTTCTATAATGATAATGATGCCTTTGGTTCGAGGTATTTATTCATAACAAGGAGAAGAACACGACAGCAAAGCGATACCTAATCGGCACTTGCCATCAGATTAATTAGAGGTCAATGACTGGTCAGTTTTACAAACAAAATACAACACAATTTGCAGTAACATTTTGCCTCTTCAAATTAAATAAATGTAAATTAAATGGTAAACCAGATATCTTTAAATTAATCTGGCATGTTTCCTTCTGCAGGTGGTTAGGTTGGTTAAACTGAATACCTCTCTAAAGAATTTTTATTAGGTTTTTTGATTTGTACGTATACTTTTTTATTTCACCTTATAATGTTTTTCTTTAACTAAGAGCCCCCTGTACTAAAAATCAGAGCTGGTTATCAGTAGCATGACATTCCGGCGCTTGATTGGTCACTTTGTAACTCGTCAGCCCCACGTGCCCGGCATTTTACTAGCATTAGGCAAATTAACATTGAAGTTACAGTCATATCGGTGTAACAGAAGGCCAGGAGAAACTGAGAACGCAATCCCCAGACACTAGCGGGTTATGTGCAATCCGTCCGCGCGGGATTTTTATTCCCGGCTAAATGTCGGGGGTTATTGTATGCAAGCAGATTGAATTAGGTCCATTGTGGGCCGGGGTGTGTTTGTGATTGAATTGGGAGAGTCATTATGCTGGGGGTTTTGGGGGTTACGGGGATTTGATTAGGGGTTATTTTTAAGCAGTTTTATTTTATTTTATTTAACCTGTTTACTGTCGTCTGTCATGTGGTTAGTTTAGTAAGTTTTATTTTAAAACTCTTTTTTTTCCTAAGGTCAATATGTCGAAAGTGTGTCTGTCTGTCTGTCTGTTTGTCTATTAGGTACCTCTTCACGCTTAGACCGCTGAACCTATTTAGATAGTTATATTTACAGTGTTTTTCTTTTCTCTTTTTGTATACTGACGATCCTTCATGGGAGAACATTTATTTTCTGAAATTTTGTGCACTGTAATTAATTATTTTTATTTTACATTATTTTGACGATCATGGTATAAATTCTTGTAATTTTGACATCAATGCAAATTTATATTGTAATTTTTATCAGGAAATAAATAAATCTAATCTAATCTAATCTTTTTCTAGGGTCCTTGTTTTTAGGCCCGGTCAAAATTATTTGATTATTTTCTAGTACCTACATTGCTTGTTTTGCCAGTTAACCGCTGTGCGGTGAACACCTCGACTACGCAATGAACGAAAAATTCGAGAATTTTTCCCTTACCACTTCAGACGTCTCGAGTGCTTTTTTTTATGTGCATAGACGGATCGAGGTGAGCCTATTTAACGTTATTGTAGGGCTCGGCACTTAAAGGGTTGAGAGTCAGTCAGAAAAATACTGAAGAGTCCGGTCAATAAAAATAAACAAACTGTAGAAAAGAAACGAAGTTAAATATCGTATTTTGTTTTACTTGGTAAAAAGTAGTTTTTATGTACACTGTGTCTTAAAAATAATCCAGAATGTTACAACAAATAGTCGAGTTAATTTGACTAAACACACTTGTGAATATTTTTCAGGATTTTTATTAATTATGGTTGAAAAGTGTATCCATACATTTGTTAATATTCAAAGTGTTCTACGTCAAAAAAGCGAGTTCATCTTAAAAAAAAATTGCAATGATAGAACTCTGTTAAACTAATCCAAGAATTTTCTGAAATATTTCTGATTAATTTCGAGAGACCTAGAATAGTGCTGATGTGCAGCAAAATGTCTATTAAAATACATTAATCGCATTATCCATTACTTTAGTAACACTCAATTGCATTCAGTAGGTAACTCTTTTAACCTATTAAAGAGTAACGTGACTGATTGACTGAAGGATTGTAAAGTAAATGGATGGATTGTAAATTGCGAATCACTGAGCTCAAATTTGCACATGCCTAACTTAGCTGAACATGTCATGGGAAGCTATTGCTTAAAATTTAAGATCTTATGTAACCATAATGTTCATTGTGAATAAATAAATTTCATTCATTCATTCAAAGGTGCACTATGAAGGAATTTTCACTAATTCTTACGGGGAAGATAGTTAATCTCTTTTTATTCTGCCACCGTAGCTAAGCCACGAAATAAAGCTAGCTCGCTTGTGTATATATAAATAAAGAAACAAGTGACTAAGGATTAAGCATACTTGCCGAAATCACGTCAAGTTTTCACGTACGACTGAACTTCGGTCGGGCGTAAATCACGCCAAAACGTGACGTAATTTCAGCAAATGTGTTCCCAGTAATTAAAATAGTATTGGAGGATTACTGATGCCGAGTTTATGTCGCGTAATTTCAGCGCTTATTAGTACGTCATTCATAATATCAACCGAATGCGTGGGAACGTAAAATCAGCCACGGAACTTCGGTCGCGAGCTCTAGATACTTTGACTTTGCGTTCGCGCGAGTTTTTCGCTTGCCACTTCAGACGTCTCGAGCGCTTATACCCGCTTATGAATCACGGTGAGCCTATTCGAAATTATCGTAGGGCTGAACATTGGAGGGGTTACAATTGAAGACTAATAAAAAAGTTGAAGTCTTATTTTGAAATGTGCGACAAGATTATACGATTTCATGGAAAAGACGTAAGTTGCGATATTTTTAACACTCATCATCATGTCAGCCAAAATACGTCCACTGCTGGACAAAGGCCTCCTCCAAAGAATTCCGCAACAGTTTCGTTTTTCTTGAAAAAATATGGTTTTTCCTACTCAGAATCAAGAGCACAATCGATTCAGATCATTTAAAAAATGCCCCCATTTTTTCATACAAAATTTTATGACTCAGTTTTGTCACGCCCATACTGAATGTATGAAAAAAACGTCGCAAAACTGTCATTTTTTTGGGGACTTTTTTTTAAACTATCGGAATCGATTGTGCTCTTTATTCTGAGTAGGAAAAACAATATATTTTTTTTAAATTTAAAAAAGAAAGGGTACACTTTTGACGTGACAACGTCTAATAAATCGATGAACGCCGGCTGCATACACGTTACGTAACGTTACATGTACCTACAGAGCAGTTAAGGCCAGTTGCAATAATTATTACATAATACAATCTTAGTACTAGCGCTCGGGTAATTTTCAATGCTGGGGGTTGCGGGGTGCGGGGGGGGGGGGAGTTTTAATGTTTTGTTATGACGTTGTCACGTTAAACTATCGTCCGTAAATCGACTTTACAGGCAACCGGTTTTTTAGGGTTCCGTACCTCAAAAGGAAAAAACGGAACCCTTATACGATCACTTTGTTGTCCGTCCGTCCGTCTGTCTGTCAAGACCCTTTTTCTCAGGAACGCGTGGAGGTATCTAGCTGAAATTTATATCAAATACTCAAGTCTACTGTCCCTTGGAGCTGTGAAAAAATCAAACTTCTAAGACAACGCAATCAAAAGATACAGCCGTTTATGACGCAAATTTCCGCATATTTTCGAAACTCGCAAGGGAATCAAAACCTAAAGGGTACTTCCCGTGAACTCAGAATCTTGAAATTTGGTACGAAGCAAGGTCTTATATAGCACAGATAAAGGAAAAATTTTCTGACTGGATTTTCATAGATACATATAAATTTGTATGGTAACCTCTGTGCGCGAGTCCGACTCGCACTTGGCCGGTTTTTTTTTTTGAAAACGCCCTCCTTCGCTGTTCGCATTCCAGTGGTTCCTGTGATCTTTGTCAGATCGTCACCATCTTTTTGGAGCCCTTCCTACGTCACGTCTTCCGGTTTGCGGTCGCCACTCTCATTCTTCACTACTTTTTTTGGTCTTTTCTGGAATTCAGTAGGTTTTGTTTTAGCGCAAGGGTTGGCCACTTGTCAAAATATTTAGTGGCACGTTGTCTATTACTCACATGTGAGTGCGTGAATGGTCGCATGCGTGCGTCGTGCTTGCGTGCATGTACTTAGTTGTGCATGCGTGCGCATGTGCGTGTGTGAATGTATGCGTTATTCCTGCACACTAAAACAGTTAAACGAATATGGATTATAATTAGCTAATTTCTATCCCGATATTTCTACGCGATCCATATAAAATCCCAAACCTTAACCGCTTAGTCTAAAGAAACGAAATGCATGGGTTGTCTCTATACAATGTCAATAATACCATGATATAATTTTTGGGAATTTATTAAAAATCTCCAAATTCTCGTTCGACTTCTTTACGCAAGCAACGCCGGGAGTAAAGGCTAGTAGTGCCTAAGAACCTGTTGAAAGTATATACATAGTAATAAACCACTTACATAATTTTAAATATCGTAATAATTTCCCTGCACTTAATTTACACGTACTACTTTATCGCGCCGCAGGTAGTCGATGAAAATGTAAATTTCCGTTAGCACTAAAAATCCAATATTATTTTTCGCAGCTTATCAGGAAAAGGCACTTTCCTGAAAATTAGGTTCTCGTTAGTATCAAAACTGCTTTACTTTGTGATGTGCACATAGTTATCGTTCACTCATTCAATTCATTCGTTCCAGCTTTTGTGAATCGACTTATAAAATTAAGTAGGCACTTAATAATTTTATCTGTGCTATAAGACGTTGCTTCGTACCAAATTTCAAGGTTCTGAGTTCACGGGAAGTACCCTGTAGGTTTTGATTCCCTTGCGAGTGTCGAAAATTTGCGGCATAAACGGCTGCATCTTTTGATTGCGTTGGCTTAGATGTTTGATTTTTGAACAGCTTCAGGGGACAGTAGACCTTAGTATTTGATATGAATTTCAGCTTGATACCTCCACGCGTTCTTGAGAATAAGGGTCTTGACAGACAGACAGACGGACAACAAAGTGATCCTTTATGGGTTGACATAGCCAAAAATGTGTACGGAAGCCTCGGGCCGCGGGTCCGACTCGCACTTGGCCGGTTTTATTTATGTAGATAGAGGGCTGGAAAATTGCCTGTGTATTGCGTGAATAGGATGTAATCCAACAACTTTTATCATAATCATAATTATCGATGGACCAAAGTATTTATTGCACGACTACTCTTCCCCGGAAACGTTAACCTTTTCAACGCCAAGAACGGATATAATATGCGTCACAAACAGCGCCATAGTGATCTTCAATTTTTCACGCAATACCATAAGGATCAAATTAGCTTAACTGGCAAGCCTAGCCATTGAAATGGATAAACCGGTTTTTTTAAGGTCATCATCCTCATTCTGAATCCGAGTCCATATTTTCGCTCGTCGTCAACCCTAGTACAGAAAACGGTCTCAACATTAACAAGTCTTAATTTTTTGCCGGAAATAAAATGTCGTTTAAAAAGATCCATTAAAATAAATGCGAAAGTCGTGTCGGCCTGGCGATACCTATTTGGAGTGATAATCGTAACGAATCCCCTGTAGATTAAGATTTTGTAATATTTAGTTGAAGATTTGCGATAGATAGATTGCTGATACAAGCAAGATGCGATAGGCCGAAGGAATGCCGTGTTTTCGGGTAGGCCAAAGACCTCTATAGGATGATATTATGATGATGATGAGGTCTTTATGATTCATCTCGGCGTATTATACCTATGTCCCACTGCTGGGCACAATGAGAAAGCTTGGGCTGTAGTTATGGCGCGGGCGGTGCAGTTTAGGAACTTCATATACACCATTCATCTTTGCTGGGTCGTACAGCTTTCCATACAATTATTATCCTTTCATGTCCATAGTAAATGTGGAATGCGTCTCGAAATCATCGCAAATAAATCTCGGAAACTCAGAAGTGTGAGTTCGGGCTCGAATCTACGACCGTCTGCTTGAGAAGCCATAAGGTTTGACCTTTGGTCTGTCAAGTACTGCTGGGCTACCACACCTTTTGCGTATAATTCAACAATAGTATGTATATTATAAGCGTAAAACCATAGAAAACCCCAGAAAAGCCTTCCCAGAATAAACGTTTGATATTTTTGTTTATACAAAACAGCTTTCTAAAGCATGTTTGCCTTGTTGATAGGGGCATCAAACGCTCAGAGTATTTCGCTAAATAACTCCACTGCGAAACTCAATGTTTTCCCTAACGATTTACGACAAGTGTAAATATGTAACAGGTTCATTTCAGTCCAGGTTCCGCCGGTATTGAGACGTTATAATAACATTTTTTTTATCACCATCATATTTTTTTTTTATATGAAACTGACCCGTGATTGACCACTATCTGATGAAAAGTGCAGATGAGGCCAAAGGTGTATCTCACTGGTTCAGTAACAGCCTATTCACTCTAGCCTTGAAGAGCAGTAGGTTGTATTAGGCCAGTGGAATACCAACCACATAAGGATGAACGCTCCCCCCGTCTGGATGTCCCTAAGAACAAGAACACCCATAAGAACATTCAATTCACTTAGATGAGATACAAAATATTTTAGTAACAAGGTCAATCGTTGCTGATAATGTATTCGACTGACTTCTAAAGCCATACCTATTGATTCTGAGAAATGAAATTAATGTTGGCAAGATGGTCATTAAATCTATGATACAGAATTTTTCCAAAATCTTTGGACATAACGGCCAAAACAGATATTGGGCAGTGATTTCCAGGATCAGTTCTAGTCCCTGATTTGTAAATTGGCGTAACCCTCGCTATTTTAAGACTATCAGGAAAAACGCCAGAATTCAATGTCCGTTGGTAAAATGAAGACGGAGGAATTAAATTATGTTATTCCTGCGCAGATATTAGCCGAAAGACGTATACAGCTGGACAAATGCTTCCCCAAAGAGTTTTCAGACGATCAGTCTTGCGCTCCCCATATCCAAGTGGTTCTTGCAACCTATACCAGATCGTCGGTCTATCTTGTTGGAGGCTTTCCCGCACTCATTATCATCATCCTAGCCTATATACGTACCACTGCAGGGCACAGGCTTCTTCTCAGAATGAGAGGGCTTGGGCCGTAGTTGCCACGTGGGCCCAGTGTGGATTGGGAACTTCATAGACACCATTGAATTTCTTCTCAGGTGTATGCAGGTTTCCTGACGATGTGTTCCTCCACCGTTACAAATTTAATTTCGCACATAAATTCCAACAAGTTTCTTGCGGCGCATTCTTTTTGGCAATGACGGTGTTTCCGAAAGCGCAGGTAGTATAAAATAAATGGGTATGTATTACAATAACGAAGTACGAAAGACCGAATGTATTAAAACATCGAATGGGTCAAAATACCGACAAGATTTTTTTCTGAAACCGTAAACTTCTCAGAAATTATTAAAACGGCATCATACAGAACCCATTACGTTAGGTTAGGTTTGTTTTATAACAATCTTAAAAAGTTAACGGTTTCAGAAAAAAATCGTGTCGTTCTTTTGACCCATTCGATGTTTTAATACATTTGGTCTTTCGTACTTCGGTATTGTAATACATACCCAAATAAATAGACATGTATAAGAACCCTTAGCTGCCTGCTTACAATATTAGTTTTGATTTGAAGTTTAATTTTCAATCGGGTTGAATCCTGTTTATTATGGAATGTGTATGTCCCAGCCCAATATTCCCGTACTTATTATACACATTCTATAAAGTGCCCATACTTACGAAATCTGGATTTAATTCTATTAAGTTATGCGTCGGCGTAAAATCGTTCTTAATGAGGTTTTTGTTTCGGCGAGACCCTAAAAACACAATGTGAGGGTTTCAGTTTTATTAAGCAAATCTCGTGTTTGTTTAGGATAGCCGATGTTTTAATAAGAGACCGGCAATATCGAACATGTTGTTTTGATGTTCGGAGTGTAAAAAAATCCAGCTCATAAAAGTAACTTTCCGAAATCCGTTCGGTGTTTTGAATTTAAATGGATGGCTGGTAATCTATTTAAATTTGTTTGTTTTTATTAATGGTTTGGCTATATATCATCGGTCAAAATAAAGAGGTAAAAGGCAATAGGACGTGGACCAGAATCAATACATACCTACCTACTAAGCTTGCAGTGTGTGTTGCCAGTGATTACATATGGATCCGAGACGTATTGCTTCACTATGGGCCTGATGAATAGGCTCAGAGTCGCTTAACGAGCTATAGAGAGGGCTTTGCTTGGAGTTTCTCTACGGGATCGAATCAGAAACGAGGAGATCCGTAGAAGAACCAGGCCACCGACATAGCCAAACGGATTAGCTCGTTGAAATGGCAATGGGCAGGCCATATAGCACGCAGAACAGATAGCCGTTGGGGTCCAAAAGTTCTGGAATGGAGACCACGGACTGGCAAGCGCAGCGTGGGACGTCCACCAACGAGATGGACGGACGATTTGGTGAAGGCCGCAGGTTCAGGGTGGATGCAAATCGCTTGCAATCGTAATGATTGGGCATCAATGAGGGGGCCTATGTCCAGCAGTGGACGTCCTACGGCTGAAATGATGAATGATGATGATGATGAAGCTTTCAGTTCATATCAAGCATTAGATCTGTGGCTGTAACGCGCGGACGGTTGCTATTGCTTTCACCATCTCTTTCTGTCACCGTCTCATACCGTTGGACAGAAAGAAATAATAAATGCGATAGCTAGTAGTATGTATGTAAAACTCTTTATTGTACCATCGGCCAAGAATTATGGTCTACCACCCTACGATTGAAGTTCATTTGCAAGTCATTATACAACGAGGTCGATTTTCTCTTGCAACAAATAATATTATGATAGAGTCTAAAGACTTCACTCAGTTAGAAAAGTCAACAGCGATATTTAGATCTCACAGAAACTTTTGTGAAAACTGGTAGGTCACTTTCTTGGCCGACCGTACAAAAAAACATGAAATTAACAGTTAACAAGAGAAACAGATGTACAAAGGCGAACTCAAAGCTGTGTGTGAAGTTCCCAATCCGCACTGGGCCCGCGTGGGAACTACGGCTGAAGCCCTCTCATTCTGAAAGGAGGCCTGTGCTCTGCAGTGGGACTTATATGGGCTGGAATGACGATGATGATGATGAACAACATAAACAAAGTCGCGCTTCAATCCTATACCACCGAATCAAAAGCAAAAAAGTGTGTCAAACAATACGAGCAATCTAGCGGCCGTCGCATCTTCTGTTTATGACGAATCGCCTACGAGCTTCATATTCCAACCGACGTTAACACCGCATCACAACTCACATAACAAATAAATTAAAAAATTTTAAAACCCCCAACGCAATTTGGTCACAAATAAATGTTTGAAAATAAAGTAAGTTCCCATTATGCATCTAAGATCCCTTCCGCAGCTAACAAAAGAGCTGATAACTTTGAAATGGCTGAATAAATTTTGATGAAACATGTCTAACAACCATCGCCAAGAAACTTGCTTTCAAATAAAAAAAGAATCTATGTCGGAACAGAAAAACTAGTTCTTTCTACAGATGACCATTTTCATTGTGGATAATGTACATTTTTTAAATGAGGATCTTTTGGAGTTTTCTTCCTCAGAATCAAGAGTGCTATTGATTTTGATGATAAATAAACCCTCCTTCGATGGTTGGGTGAAAAATGATCCTAATTTTCCATACAATTTTTTATGTCCATTTTGTGACTTTGAAGTGATACGTATTATAAAACAGAGGAAACTGTTGTATTTGGGGCATATAATTGCGTAACGATCAATATGGTCTGCTTCAGCTTATTATCCAGGGGAAGATATTATAAGGCCGCAGACCACCTGGCAGAAGACGTACATCCTGGTTAAGAAACCTTAGAGACTGGTTCGGGATGAGTACCAGAACCCTCTGTCGAGCGGCAGTCTCTATAATAAAGATAGCTTTAATGATCGCCAACCTCCGGTAGGAGAGGGCACTACAAGAAGAATAAGAAGATTTTGTGACGAGCATAACTGGGGGCACGGCGGTATTCCCCCAAGATGAACCAAGCGGTGCCAAACCTACCCCTACCTACCTACCTACCTTTTCTTGAAGCGCTTCGTCGTTTTTTTGAACCTGGAGCGACGATCTAATAAAGGTCGCGGGTCTTAGATGTAGACCTTGCAGGATCGATCGTTGTGGATCTGCGTATATTAACTCTACCTTGCCTATATAATATTTGAAGTGGTAATTTTCGTGAAATGTAACATGCACCTTTTCCATAGAATCAAAAGTACTCGCCTCCAAAATAAAATAAAAGCTAGGCCCGGTAAGACTGCTCTACTTTGGAAGAATATACTAGGAATGGCACCCAGAGTCTATAATAAAGTACCGGCAGATATAATTAAAATAGAAAATATGGCTACATTGAAAGGAACTCTGTGTAAATTCCTAATAACAAAAACTTGTTATACACGAAACGATTTTTTATTAGACTTTATATTAATACAAACTAAGCTTGCAATACAGCACGATCATATTAATGTGTATGCCTTGTGCAGCAACACAGCGATTCTCCAGATAGAATTTAAGATTTTCATCTACCTACTATTTCAACCTGTGTTCTACAAATATATATTATTATTATATCTTTAAAGGAGGCCTTTATCCAGCAATGGAAATTTTTTGGCTTATAATTATGATGGCGAATTCCCGTGTTCAGGAACTATTTGATTCGAAATGGTGTAACAGACGGCCACTGCCAAAGTCCGAAATGGATGAAGATAAAACCGACGTCGCGGTGTCAATGTCTCAATACCGGATAATGGTTTCCATGGCAGTTTCGTTAACAAGTTCCAAGATGGTGTACTTTTATTGTCAGACGACGCTTTCATTCGTTATTGACATCCCATAACGTTTCAGGCTTGATTAATACTGTAAAGAAATGTTTCCAAAAATAATACTTTGAACAATTCTTTCGTTGACGGATGAGTCTACTCATAGCAGTAAGATTAATACAAGAAACAACAAACAACATACACAAAAGTTATAAATAAGTAACATTTAACTTACTTTATTATTAATTTTAATTTATCAAAATGCAACTAAAGGCACTGTTTTATATATTGATTCCTATGGCAAAATTTTTACGACTTCTTCTAAAACAATACCAATACGTACTTTCATTCAAAAATCTTTTAGAAAAATACATTAAATGCGTACCGACCGGTTTTTAAATCCTGGCCAATTTGTTAAATTACTAAGATAATATCAAAGATTTTTCACTGGATGAAGGATTATTATTTTGCCGTTAAAAAGCCCGTACTTTTACAAAAGAGCAAAAGAAAAGAGAGTTTACAAAAAAAGATCATTTATTAAGCAACCTTGAAATTTTGATGACGTAATTGTGGTTCGAATAACCGATGGGCCCATAAAACGAATTAGCAGACTATAATTGTAATTCAGACATCGTTTTTTACAGTTTTATTTTTATTGTGTGTATATGTACGTAATTCCAACATAGAGACGTACATAAATCGATGGCCGCAACGAATAAACGTGTAATCGTAAAACGACAACTTTACAGGAAAAATAAAATCAACTTTAACAAAGATAACTGACCGTTCTGGCAGCCGTTATAATAATATATATGCTTATAATATATCATTAGATAGATATCAAAATTACCTACAAAACTGCGTAAATATTTGACTCTTATTTTTAACCATTTTCCCGTAAATAATTAATTAAGTAGGTAATTATAATAATGAAAAACAGTTTTAAGGATTTTCAGAAATTCCCACGGGATAAAGAAAAAACGGGATTTATCGTTTTACTGGTCGTAGAAAGCTGGAATTCGGCATATAGGTTGTTTGGGGAGTGTAGAGGAGCATTGAGAGAGGACTTTCCAAAATTCCCACGGGAACGTGAAAAAACGGGATTTTTCGTTTTACTAGTCGTAGAAAGCTGAAATTCGGCATATAGGTTGTTTGGGGAGTGTAGAGGAGCATTGAGAGAGGACATTCCAAAATTCCCACGGGAACGTGAAAAAACGGGATTTTTCGTTTTACTAGTCGTAGAAAGCTGAAATTCGGCATGTAGGTTGCTTGGGAAGTGTAGAAGAGCATTAAGAGAGGACTATCCAAAATTCCCACGGGAACGAAAAAAACGGGATTTTTCGTTTTACTGGCCGTAGAAAGCTGAAATTCGGCATGAGATTGCTTGGGGAGTGTAGAGGAGCATTGAGAGAGGACTTTCCAAAATTCCCACTGGAACGGGAAAAACGGGATTTTTCGTTTTTCTGGTCGTAGAAAGCTGAAATTAGGCATGAGGTTGCTTGGGAAGTGTAGAGGAGCATTAAGAGAGGACTATCCAAAATTCCCACTGGAACGGGAAAAATGGGATTTTTCGTTTTTCTGGTCGTAGAAAGCTGAAATTCGGCATGAGGTTACTTGGGGAGTGTAGAGGAGCATTGAGAGAGGACTTTCCAAAATTCCCACGGGAACGGGAAAAAACGAGATTTTTCGGTTTACTGGTCGCAGAAAGCTGAAATTTGGCAAGTAGGTAGGTTCCTTGGAGAGTGTAGAAGAGCATTAAGAGAGGACTATCCAAAATTCCCACGGCAACGGGAAAAACGAAATTTTTTCGTTTTACTGGTCGTAGAAAGCTGAAATTCGGCATGAGGTTGCTTTGGGAGTGTAGAAGAGCATTGAGAGAGGACTTTCCAAAATTCCCACGGGAACGGGAAAAAACGGGATTTTTCGTTTTACTGGTCGTAAAAAGCTGAAATTCGGCATGAGTTGCTTGGGGAGTGTAGAGGAGCATTGAGAGAGGACTTTCCCCGTATTAAGAAAGTATTTTCCGAAATTCTTACGGGAACGGGAAAAAACGGGATTTTGCGTTTTACTGGTTGTAAGCTAAAATTTCAAAATTCATAAGTTTATACTGTAAGTAGGCCGCAAAGGGCTCTTTAACCGACTTCAAAAAAAAGGAGGAGGTTATGCATTCCATTTTATGTATGTTTTATGTAGGTATGTTCACCGATTTCTCGGTCAATTGTGGACCGATTTTAAAAATTCTTTTTTTATTCGAAAGAATATAATATATACTCCTGAGATGGTCCCATTGTCACGCAAGCAATCTTGCTTGCAAGCTTGCTTGCTTGCCTGTATGCTTGCTTGCTTGATATCTTGGTTCTTTGGAATTCTCATGGTACACGCGAGCGAAGCCGCGGGCAAAAGCTAGTCTGGTATAAATCTTCAAACAAATAAATCCTTTGTTTACTATTGAGATATAAATAATGCATTGAAGCTTAATATAATTAAAAACCTTCAGTCTTTATTAAAAGAAAAAAATTAAGCTTCAATCACTTAAACGTTATTTTTAATTCAAGTTGTATTTTTATAAGATAGGAAAATATTGTTCTTTATACTGTTGAAGGATTGCTTTTTGTGCCTTTAAATAAACAAGTTAACGATTTAGAAGTTAGTGCTCAAAGCTTATGAAAACTTAATTTATTTGCATAATATGATAAATACTGTACTGTGACATACCAGCAAGCAATAGACAGATAGTTTATTGAAAACTGTTAAAAAAACATTTTCGATTCTTGTATAGAATTGTAAATAATTGTACTACCTGGCTGAAATGCCTATCATAAAGAATTTATTTTCAACATTTTGATCATAAGAAAGTAAACTAAAAAGTTATACGGATTTATAGAAAAACTGTCATTTATTAAATTAACAAAGATAATGAAGGTTTGCATGCATTCTTAGAACAAACGCGTCCACCTTTTAGTAATTTAATAATTTACAAAAAAAAGTTAATACTGCCGGCAAATTCTAACATGCACTATTATGAAGCCAAGTGAATTAGAGATTCGTGGGCTACATCCCAATTTGCATTGCGTTGGATGACAATGCAATTCTTAGTTGAAATTATAGGCCAACTCCGAAATTGGCAAGGATTGCATGGTTGCGGAATCGTAACTGCTGAGGCAATCGGCTTAATCAGATTTGCTTGTACGTGCAAGTTGAGTGCTACGTTGATGTTGATGATGTAGCATTTGCTTTATGAAGCATACTGATACAAAGATAAATAGGAAAAAGAAATCTCACAGACTTTGTGACTGTGACTGGATTGAGTTAAACAACCCAGAGCCCAGAGGTCATTTAGATGGAACGCCATTACTTATTAAGACTCTGGTGAGAACAGCGGTTGAAATTCTGAAGTACATAAAATTCAATCGCGAGGGTTGGGATGGTCAATACTATACATTACAATACAAATATTCTTCATCGATCACCAAAAGCAGTAAAGTAACATTACAAAAATAAAAATTCAGGCAGACAATAGGCGGCCTTATCGCTAAAAAGCAATTTCTTCCTGACAACCAATTACTCAGAAATTAATAAATATGAACAGACTAATATAGGTGGCAAAAATAACAGACAGGAGAAACGTAGAATTAATAGACAATAAATAATTTATTGAATCAGGCGTTTCTTTGCGGAGGTCCATATTAATGAACTAAAACAATTACTTAGAGTCTTAGACAATAAATATGCAAAAGAATACAACAATAATATGTTTGGAATTCAGTGACTAATTTGTGACCACGTTCTGAGTCCGTTGCGGGTAAGTAAGTGTTGTGTCGAGTACTAAGGGAGAATGCGTACAATGCTAGTGAAAGTTCTCGCAGCTGACGCACAAGAATAAGGGTAGACCTAGCACAGTCTACACAATATTAATATCCACTCGGAAATTCTTCAGTCTACTCGTAAATTGGGAACTCATTACGGGTACTCATGGTCTACACGTCCAGTAACAGATATCCTCAGACAATTTGAATCTTACCCTCCCTCACAGCAACGGAAGTATAGAAAGGTGTGACATTACTTTCGAACTATTGAATTTGGTTAACATATTCTTATACTTACCGTATTACTTCATTAAGTTAGTCAATGTGACTGCTAATGTAATTCCCGTTAAATTTTATTTGTAAATCACGTTGCTTAGACTTTATTGGGTATTTCACTAGTTGCTCGAGTGAATTCAAATTGAAATAGAAACGGATTAGGTCGGTTCTAAATTTTAGTGATATTATGGATGCTAATTTGCGTGTGTTTGTGTGCGAGCTGAAATTTCAATGTACTCGTAGATAGCTACAACTGTTTTTTTTTTTAATTTTGATATTACTACCATTAAAATCCTTACAAATACGTAAATGAAAACCACGATGAAACAAGGCATCAAGGCACATGACAGGACATAGCTAGACCTTGCTAAACGAATTTTGCCATCCAACACATGTGTATTATGTGTTTTACCTATTCATCATCATCATTATGAGCCTATGCTCGTCCACTGCTAGACATTGGTCTCTCCCATGACACGCCACAGAGCACGATCCTCGGCCACTCTCATCCAGCCCTTGCCAATCGCCTTGCGAAGATCATCGGTCCACTGTTTCTGAGGACGTCCTTCTTAACTTGTGCTGATCCGTGATCTCCACTCAAGAACTCGTCTACCCCTATGGTTATCGGTTCTTCGGGTTATATGGCCAGCCCATTGTCACTTTATTAGCGTGGTAATGCATTGGACTATACTCTTTTAATTTAGAATCAAATGAAGTATACCTATTGTTCACAAACAAATGATGAATTATGCAATTTTGGACACCCCCATGAGAATTTAGTAGAACATCAAAATTTCAATTCAATTACCAGATTTTGACTTCAAGCGAGCAGAGTCCCGGGTAAAGTCTAAAAAAAGAAGCAAATAATGATAGAAAAACATTTATTTGCGATTTATGTGTTCATAAAAACAACATTAATTTATGTTTCAATCCCAGTATTAAACAGTTTTAAACACAATTCAATCCTAGCCACATTCAAATTACGTCTGTTAAGTAACAAAATCAACAGCAATAGTTAGTTATTCGAATTGTCTGTATGATAATGCACTGTTTTGCTATGCATGGACCGGGCCTCAGGCGACGTCATTTGGAAAACTTTGTTTAAATATCACTGTGCCGTGATTCACGTATTATCTCTGTTTTAACAGAGGTTAATTCTGACTTAGTGAGAATAGACTATAATTTTAAATACAGGGTGTTCCAACACTCAACGATAACCTAGTACCGGCCGAGAGACCATAGTTTCGAAACAGTTCTGGAAAAAATAAAAAAAAAAACCATGTCACTTAGTTAAGTGATAATAGCGAGTTAATTCTAACAGCCTAAGTTAGCCTACAGGGTACCATCTTACGTTCAAAGTCAAAGTCAAAATATATACTTATACCACTGGTTCGAAAAAACCCTGATGAGAAAATTCCGGAAAAAAACTCAACAAGGTAGTATATTTTTCAAACAGATCTACAACCTGTATTAAATTACATTACATCAAAAATATTGAATATAGCTATTTTTTAAACACTGTAGAATGCTATTTGAGACTAGGGATTGCTAATGCGGATTGGAATTAATTCCAAACACATTATTGCCAAAACATCAATTTGTATACACACGTGCAAAGGTGAACAAGGTGTCAAAAATATTTTAGACAACTCTATATCATAAACCATAAGGTTAATGTATACATATTTTGACGCGATGGCTGTATGCATATTTAATTTTATGCTTTCGACTGTACAAATAAAATAATGTTAGAAAAATAACTTTTAGCTATTTAGTTTAATAGTTGGATGAGTAAAAAATAAACTGTTTTATGCATAAATCCGGCAAAAGTTGTTTTGTGCCATTAACAAAAAGTGTTTTTAATTCCTCAAAGACTAGGGCTTTACTTTGTACTCATTAGCAGTGCTCTCGTTAGTTTTAAAGTCAATAGATAAAGCCAGCAAATTATATATCGACGTACCAAAGTTTTAACAAGTTCCAGAACGTCTAAGGCCTAAGCTAAATACGGAAGTTACGTTAGATTTATTCTCAGTGAAACTTTAAATTTGTTTCCAGTCGTTACTGTTTGACAAATTTACAGTTTCCTATTTAACTTAACTAACGGGCTGTGCATTTTTAACAGGTTTTGGTGCTTCATGGGTGTAAATATATTGTATATACTTGAAGGAAATTAGGGATTTCTCCGGGTAAACTACGGAGTTTATTGTCAACTTGTAGTGGTAGAGCCATGTTGTAGCTAGCCGCTGCATCACGAATGGGCCGGCTCGTCCGGAGTAGTACCACCCTCTCACAGAACAGCGGCGTGAAGCAGCAGTACTCCCTGCTGCGTTTCGTACGGTCAGTGAGAGCGCCGGGGGCCCAATACCTCTCCCCCTCCCCTATTCCCTCTCCTTTTTCCTTAGGGCTGACAACGCACTGGCATTGCGTAAAGCGCTGCGGGCTTCTATGGACAGTGGTGATCATTTAATATCAGGTGACCCACTAGTTCGTTTGTCTGGCCTCTATAACATAAAAAAAAACTGAATATAGATATAAAAGAATGAAGTGAAGGCAAGAGATAGAAAGAATTGAGAATAATATATAATTTAAATCTATATCTTTATTATAATATAACACAAAGTCGTCTTAGTCACATCATTTATAATTCAAGAATGGCTGGACTAATTTCAATGATTTTTGGTTTGTTGGATTCGTCTCTGCTCGGAATAGCAGAAGAACAATTAAAATATCGAAAAAACAGATTTGAAGTAGCCTTTCAAGTGTTAAAAGGAGATTCGTTGCTAAGATTATCGATTTTTACAAGTTTTAGCTAGTTCGATTCCTGGGTGAGGCAAGCGAATTTTAGAAATGTATGAATTCAATTTTGTTTCTTTTTTACAGTAAAAAAATGTTTCGTTTAAGTACAATGAGCTAAATAAAGGATTTAGGGTAGTTCCCCTCCGGGGCCGATAAATTTTTTCCACTTTGTATACCTAGTATTCGTTAAGCCTAACTTTAAAAGGTAAAGACTACTAAAGACTACACTATGACTTTGAACAAAAATTATACCTATATTTTTTATTTTCGTTCCCTTTTCCTTTTAGGGATTTGAATAATATGTCTTGAGTTGACGTCTATTACTTTTATGGATAAAACGTGATGATAAATTGCCGTTTATTTTTCATTTTGAACTCAACTACTCTGTCATCATAAGAGCTATCTCGTTTAATGTGTTCTTAATGAGTGGTTTTTTTTTACTAATTTTTATCGTCGTCATTGTCGGCTTATTTACGTTCAATGCCAGGCACAGGCTTTTTCACATGTTGACAAGGCTTTAGCTTTAGTTCTCGCGCGGGTTCTTTTCGTATTTTGAACTTCACACACACCATTGAAGTGCTTTCTTTTACTGAAAAACTGATGGTGTATTTCAAGTGTTACATCCCGCTTACATTTTTAAAAAACTTAAAGAGACAAAAATCGGCGTCAAACCCGCCATCTCAGCTTTTTTTTTTCAATTTTTGCCACCTAAAATACTTAACACACTTGTGCTTACCAAAAACTCTTCAATGCTAAGACTAACAACTTAGTTTACCCTCAATACAATCCATTAATCCAAATAAATAAAAACAATGTCTTTAACAAATACAGTCATTAGTTCAAGACATCTCGGTCGGTTCGAGTTATCTCGGGGCGACTTGAGAGAAATCGGTCGGGATAAAGAATTCTATAAGCTCCAAACCCCTCGATTTAGTCACGAGCACGTTTGGCGCAGTAAATTAACTGTCGATGAGGGCTCCAATATTTTCTAGTTAAAACCTTATTGACTTTGAATTGACGGTCTATCTAGATCGGCTTTTGTTTTCCAATGAACGATGGAACGTTTTCGTGTCGTTAAACTTTCTAACAGTCACTATTTGAATTTAGTGTTTATGACTGGCTGGAAATAATGAATATAGATTTGATGTTTAGGTCAGTATATACTTCGTTTTTTTAGCATTAGAAATAGGGTTAACCATGTCTTTTTATTGAAAAATTATTTAAAAAATAGTAACCAACTGATTCTTATGAAACCAAAAGAATGTACCAGAATCAGAATCAGAATTTTATGTGTCAAAACATAGGTTTATACAAGTTATTAGGTTTACTTACATTAATTTGTTTCACTATGCTTTGCCTAGCGGCATACAAAAAGCGTGCATTAGGTATAGCATGCAGCATGCTCACTTATCACAATAAATACAATGTCAAAGTTACAAAACAAAGAATTACAATTTCAATATAAATTTAAACACGATTATGATTATATTTGTTATTAGGTTATGTCAGTCAAGTAGTCATTTACCGAATAATATGTTTTATTTACGAGCAACTTAAATAATGAACATTTGAACAATTTGTCATCAGTAATAGTCACCAGTTCTTTTGGCAGCTTATTATGTATTTTGTGTACCTAAATGACAATAATGTCCTTGCTAATTGTTACATACCGGATGTCCCAAAAGTACCACGTCACAGTGATACCAGAGGTAGGTCAGCTCAAGAAGGGCCTAACCACCTCAACATGACCTCAGTAAAAAATGCACGGTTTTGGAGCTATTGCCAAATTAAAGTTTTCAGTGAATTCTCCCATTTTGGACTTGGTAAGCTGTCGAAGTTAGTTTTGTTATGTTTATGGAGTCATGAATAGTTAATTAAGACGTCAAAAGTATCATTTTGTCAATAACTAATGTAAAATTCTGAAAAATACTGGAGTTACTTAGACTACCCACCGTGAAAAAAAATATCCTAGAAATTAAACGAACAAAGAACGGTAATAAATTGAGCATGTTAATCAGATTTAGAAATGGTATGACACACGTCTTTATAGGTTTTTATTCATAGACAATAATTAACAAATCAGTCCTCTAAAAGATAAAAAAAATGCACCACGTTGTGGCTACGCACTCTATTTCAAATAATCCAAACGTGACTTAAATGGCTGTCTAAATAAATATCCGGTATGTTAGATTTTTCAACTTTTATTCACATGACTAATCTACTTGTATATAGACACACTGACGTATAACGCTGGCACTAATTACGCCACATCAGAGCCACGATTTTGCAGTAGCTGTTTGCTCTGCACACTGCTGGATAAACACATCCAGGTTCCTATGTGTTTATTAAACCGTTGCACATGCCTAAGGATAGGGCGGTAGTACATTTTCGGTTATTTACTCTACTAATTGTTCCCCGATGAACTAAACTTTGTTTGAAAATGAGGTGTTAATGGAGAAAGAAAGACGGAAAGTGTGTGGGCTTATTAATGGACACTCTGTAGTTTGCCTGTATAGCTGTATGGAAATAATCTAATCAAACTAATGGTATTTCACTCACCTTTTGCTTGTGCGGTGCGGTTTCTTTAATATGGTACAGATCTTACGTTACATTGTCCGAGAGATTCAAGGTGGGATGCGGTTAAACTATATTAATTATAATAATTCTTCTTCATGCGGAAAATTAAAATTGCGTATTGCTGCCGCAGTTGACAGGTCACGATTTCAATTGTTGTTTTCTTCTTTTTCTAGCACTATGTATGTGTCATAGAGACATAGGGCACGGCGCACGTGGAGGATGCATGGGTGGCGAAATACGTCCCATTTCAAGTTAAATTACTCCATGCAAATTTATAGGCTCAAACTGAAAGCATTTTTAAATTACAATAAAAACTTAAAAAAGATTTCCGGGTGTTTCGGTCAGGATTCGAGCCCCAATCCCTTTGATCAATTATAACTGAAGATAAACATTGCCGAACAAAATCCCCTTCAAAGAATGTCCGAACTTTTTTATTTGTTTGCATAACAATTAAAACCATCACCTACACAGAAATTTGAACCTAGTCTTACCTACTTCATTACAGTCGAATTTCGGTTGACACTTGACAGCTAAACTTGACAATTTCACGCAACGTACTGAGAAAAAGAAGGCCACTTTTATCAAAGTGGCGCTCATTTGGCTCGGACATTTTCGGGCGCGCGACTGTGGATCTACAGTTATAATTGATCAAAGCCGAATCCGATTTGATGATTTGTTAATTATTGAGGAGTCGCGACTTATAATTGTTGCGATAGATGTCAGCACACTATTGGCGTAAGACGCAAGCTACATAGGCAGACAGAAGAGACGGTGCGGAGATGATGAAAAGTGCAGATGAGGCCAAAGGTGTGTCTCACTGGTTCACTCTAGCCTTAAAGAGCCCTAGGTTGTATTTATCTGGAAATACAGATGCATAGGGAGAGAATTCCATTCCTTAGCAGTTCGTATTAGGAAAAAAAAGGTCTATAAAAACCGCAAAAAATCACGTTTGTTGTATGGGAGCCCCCGTAAATATTTATTTTATTCTGTTTTTTACTATATGTTGTTATAGCGGCAAACAAAATACATCATCTGTAAAAATTTCAACTGTCTAGCTATCACGGTTCATGAGATACAGCATGGTGACAGACGAACAGACAGACATACAGATGGACGGACCGACAGCGGAGTCTCAGTAATAGGGTCCCGTTTTTTATTGATTTTAATCATGTTTTAATAAGTTTAAACTTTTGCGAAACTAACCGCTAACTATGGCAGCAACCTTATCGTCCAATTTAGCGTGAGGTTTTATTTGCGTTGTGCTAAATACGTGAAAAGCGTAGTTTCGCAGAATCACTGCTTCTAAAATGTTGGCGTAAGCCACAAAACGTTGGAAACGTTTTGAATTCGACCGACATGTTTATGCCAATTAAAAGCTATGAACAATTTAATTTATTGGGCGAAATGAGTCTAGTTTGCACGATTTTATGAAATCATATTAAGTAGCTGAAGTCCTTGATTCTTTGTCGCAGTAAAAAAAAATCAAGTAGGTAGGTACTGAGATAGTTTGAAATGTTTTTAATTAGTTACTTAGTCCTTTTACTACTTTATTGCCACAAATTTTTATGTTAAAAAAAAGTCGTGGTGGCCTGGTGGTTTGACCTATGGCCCCTCAAGCAGAGGGTCTTGGGTTCAAGTTCGGGATCGCACCTCTGTGTTTTTCGCAATTCATGTACGAAATTAGATTTTAAATTTACCATGAGCTATTTAGTGAAGGAAAATATAGTGATTCCTCACTGCAAAGAAATTCAATGGTGTGTGTGAAGTTCCCAATCTGCACTGGGCCCGCGTGGGAACTACAGACCAAGCCCACTCGTTTTGAGTGGAGGCCTGTGCCCTGCAGTGGGATGTATAAATATAGACTGGGATTATGAGTATTATGACGATTTTTTAAGTTAGTTTACGCTTAGAAAGTTTACTAAGAAAATCTATGACCATTTCAATGCAGTCATCTTTTAAAACTGTTGGCGATTTTTTACTAACAGGATTTCTGAAAAAAATATTCAGGTTACGTTTCCCCATAACATAATCTCACCATGGCTGCGTGCATGCGCGTGACATGAATTGACAACCTTATTATAATGGCAACCGGGAACGTTACACCAAGGTGCCGCTTGACAAATATCTTGCGCTTAGATTGAACCCGAGATCTGTCACGATGAATGATACCCTATGGGAGTTGTGTTGTAAAATAAGGTTGTACGGAATTCGTTTTGGTAACACGTACATCGTTCTTGCAAAAGATATTGACTTCGTTTCGAGATAGAAAAAAACAATTGATTAGTAAACTGAGCCTATTTAACAAAAAGTCTGATTGTGTGTCTAAAAAACCTGACTGATTGGAATGAAAACTTTTTTTGTACCATTATTTCGGTTTCGATTTATTATTATTTTAAATAAGCTTAGTTTCATTCACTCTCCACTCGTATCGCACCCGTAACTCAACTTGTGTTGTGGGTCCATGGGCGGCGTGATTGCTTTCCATCTGGTGACTCGCCTGCTCGTTTTCCCTCTTACATAACAACGAACTCTGAAAAGAAATTATACAAACTTATTGGGAAATGTTTAAATATTTTACTCACCATTTTCTTTGTGCATGAACTATAGCGTGTTAGAAACAATTTCATAAAATTTAATAAAAGATATTAATTCTGTAAGTCGGCTACAAGGGCACTTTTATAGGTCACGAAATTGGCATAAGTTTAAAGAAAAGGACACAACCTTAAAAAAGGCTAAAACCCTCCAAAAAAGTCTGTAGCCTTTTTTAGGACTGCGGCTTTATTTAAAATTACTAGTTCTTCGAATCCCATTCCAATAAGTCAAAATTCAGGGTAAAAAGGCTCGAGTCCTATGGAACACTAACATGAAGTTAACCAAATCTGTATCCTAAAATTCATTCCGTCGAATTTCTGTCGAAGACAAGACAAAAAATCAGGCCAACTTCGCAATAAAAGCAAACTATCGTTTGACGTCCGTTGTTTTGTATGTTTCACTCGTTGTAAGCGCTTGCTGTGTTGGAAAGCTTTCAGACTCACCGTAAAAGCTTCTGCAAAGATTTTAAAATGTAAAACTGTGGATAAAATGGGCTTATCGCTTTACACTTTTGACAATGGTTTTAGAAATGTGTGTGTGTGAATCGAAGCAACAAACAAGACCCTTTGCTCAAAACGTCAATGAAGAACACTGTGTACCTAATTTATTTATTTAGAAACAAACACTATCTTATAGTTTAATTTACATAGTGTTCCGTATTTCTAGAAATTATCATCCAGCTAGCACAAGGCGATCATTAGTTTTCCAACTATTTTTTTTTAATCCATATAGGTAAGTCGATAGCAAGATCGAACGCAGATGCGAAACAAACGATATCCAAAAAAGGAACAATGAAACGCAGCACCTCTAAGATAGTGCTGCCAACGTAAAATAAGTAGCTCTTCGAAAAAACTCCTACCGCCGTGTGCGTGCAGCGTCGCCGCGCCGATAAAAAATCCAAATTAAAAATTTAAAAAAAAACTCAAAAACTAGCACCAACCAGACGTAAGCGTCCATTCAGTCCAGATAAACGCCCGTGGACGACAAATCACCGGGCGCCCCCAGGATCAGCGTTCCTGAAACCTAGCATTATCTCTCTTTGCTATCGAAGAATATTCCCCAACACAAAGATAATAACTTCCATATGAGAGAAGTTAATTATATGGATGCATAAAAAAGTGTGGAAAATTGGCGCTACATTACTATAAAGTAGTAATACGTTAATTATTTTCTTCGCTGTACCGTAGTGCTAATCCTTGAGCGAGGAAGCTGCTAGCCCAACGGTTTCTCGTGGTCTCTGTCAGCTGTTTTGATGAAAATTGGGCACTAAGCCCTACGAATCTAATAAATGGGTCATACACACCATTAGAAACAAAAGTGGTTTTTCCTATGGATATAAAATTAGCGAGTCAGCAAACTAAAGATTTATTTAAATGGGCCGAAAGGTGGCCAGGCGTCTCACACGCTGATGTCTTGACTGAAAAATGTTGCCTATAGACCCTTAACTTTTGGCATGGCCACAGGAGAGACGCGGGCAAAAAATGTGTATGACCCAAATATTAATTGATTACACTGACTGTGTGCGTGATTTTTTCTTTGATGATTGCTTTATCACCTAGAAATTATTAATTACAGCAAAAACACTTGAAAAATACAAAATAATTACTGATTTAAATATTTAAGTCGGTTTACTAATGTTTCGGCGAAATTTTTTTCAAAAAATGTATCATTAAAAAAAAATTAAACTGTTTATTACTTTCATAAAAAAAAAAAAAATAATTATTAGTATTATTAGTACAATCTTTTAAATTTTAAGATTATATACTAACAACTTACTTTCATTAACACTACATTAACTTATTATAATTATAGTTAATATTTGTTAATAGGTACTTTTTTACAATACTCTTAGTCTGCTGTGTTGGCTTATTAAGTATACAATTTATGGTATTGTTAGGGAAGCTGTTTAGGATATGTGGCAAGTAATTTGACCACACTCTTTTGCCATATTGATTTATGCTCTTAGGTATCTTGAAATAGGATTGATTGGTTAAGTGCCGGAGGTTGGCTGGTCTAGTATACCTATCAAGTTTCTCTATTTGGTTCTTATACTCTAATATCACAGCTGTAGCATGACGTAATTTATAAAAGATCCCGCTAGATGGCGCTGTACGTAAGCCAGAACACGCTAACGATAGTGCTGCAGCGGCGTCATAACAAACTCCACAACAAAGATCGCAGGTTACAAAACCTGCCACTAGATGGCGTTGCGCGCAAGTTAGATCGCGCTAACGCTCGATCGAACGAGAAAACATAAATCAGTAACGTAGTTTAAGTTATGCGAATCACTATTACCAACAGGTGAGATTGTATAGCCTCGTGTGCACGGTGCTGTTTCTAATTCGTTAGGACGGTAACGGGCCAAGACTATCAACCTCTACAGTTGTGTGCACGGGTTGTCGCATCGCCTACAGCGGTCGCTTCCTCGGGCTGCATTACCCTGTTTTTTTGTTTACTAAAATAAGTCCCTGTGTCAAGGGCAAGCACTGTTTTACTTAAATTAAAACCACACAAAACTATCACCGGTGTTCTACTCTCCGCAAGGATCTCCCCGCAGCTGCTCCCCACTCGGCCGTGCCTGCGTTACACTGGCGACCAACGTTGGGCATCAAACGGAACTCTACGTGACGAAGTACGGCAGAGTAACAACAACTGCGGTGAAAACGAAGAAGGAAGAGACATCGGAATCGACAAACATGTCTATCAACCTGACGCGGGAACAATTCGACGAGTTCCTGTCATCTGTTGGGCCCCGTAAAAGTGGATCATTTGCAACTTGTACCTTCAGATATGACGGCCGACGTGATCCACAAGCACTGGAGACCTTCCTAGCTTCCATCAAGATCTTTAAGGACGCGGAAACTATAACCGACATGGATGCTTTGAAAAGTATGCTGCTGGTATTGCAAGATGAAGCTGCAACATGGTGGCAAGGTGTCCAAGGCGAAATAAGAACATGGAACCAATTTGAGGACAAAATACGACACATGTTTGCGCCGAAGAAACCTGCCTACATCATATACCAGGAAATAGTCGGACAGAAACAGCGAAAACAAGAGAAAACCGAAAGCTTTATAGCACATAAAAGAGCCCTTTTTGCCCAGCTTCCGCGACCGGCTCCCCTGGAATCCCAGCAAATAGATATGGTGTTCGGTCAGTTGCATTTGATAATCAGAGAGAGAATACAACGCGCATCAATAGCAACATTTGATGATCTACTTACACAAGCACGGACCATTGAAGCGACAACCGAGGAAAAAGAATTTAGTTTCAATGATCAGTGGAGCAAGAAACTGCACAACAACCCGTCAACCAATAGGGGGAGATGCACGTACTGTCGGGTTTATGGACATTCTGTTGATGACTGCAGGAAAAAGAAAAGAGAAGAAGAACGGGACGCACCCAAGCTCGTAGAAACCATCACTGAGAACCCAAAACCAATGACGTCGTCAATCCATTGCTACGGATGTGGAGCTCCAGGCAGATATCGCAGCGAATGCAGTACTTGTATGCCACGGAAAGTAAAGAAGGAGACAGTTGGGTTTTGCGCTCTAAATGCTCACCTCGATAGCCGACCCCGACCGGTGGTGTATATTGATGTTCTTGGAGTTATGGGAGTTGGTCACATAGATACATGTGCAAAGGCTAGCATCGCATCTCATACGCTCTATGAAGCACTGAAACAGCGAGGTGTCACGTTCTCGGAAGAAAATGTCAATATCACTCTTGCAGACGGATTTCCCAAACTACAAAAGGTCTTGGTTACCACGGTCCCAGTAAAGATACACGAACGTGTTATCAACACCACCTTCCTGGTATTACCGGAGTCAACTGAGAACAGAACACTCCTGGGAATTGGATTTATCCAGAAGGCGGGAATGATCCTCGACCTGCCGCAGTTCACCTGGCACTTCAGCGACGTTCCGCAACAAATACATGAGTTGTACTCAGAGGATTTCGCCACTTTCGATGAAGGAGTGTCGGCTGCACCTGGCCGAGAAACTCATGGAACCACTTTACCAAACCAAGAGCACCAAAGGGGATACAAGGTCATACGCAGTGACTTCGTAGATGCGCGACCAAATGATAAGCGAATAAAACCTTGCTTCGATCTACGCTCATCACATTACGCTTACATGATGCGAGATGCTGAGAGGAACATCGAGGAGGCAGAAAATAACTTATCACCTCATTCAGCAACTCTATTTCACGGTCCTGACGACATATAGATAGATCCCATCGACATAAGTTGGTGCTTACCATAATATTGTCACTGAATCCATACCATGACACCCCTGAGCCAATATCTGCACCGGTATGCCAGACACGTAAGAGAGGACGACCAAAGAACCAACCACAGGTCTCAACAATTAGAATTGTCACACGAAGTCAAGGGCGTCCGAATAAAACCCCTTCACGTCATGCTTAATGTTGTGCTGGCTCCTCGTCGGGACGCCAATCGGATCCAGAGGGGGAGACTGTAGCATGACGTAATTTATAAAAGATCCCGCTAGATGGCGCTGTACGTAAGCCAGAACACGCTAACGATAGTGCTGCAGCGGCGTCATAACAAACTCCACAACAAAGATCGCAGGTTACAAAACCTGCCACTAGATGGCGTTGCGCGCAAGTTAGATCGCGCTAACGCTCGATCGAACGAGAAAACATAAATCAGTAACGTAGTTTAAGTTATGCGAATCACTATTACCAACAGGTGAGATTGTATAGCCTCGTGTGCACGGTGCTGTTTCTAATTCGTTAGGACGGTAACGGGCCAAGACTATCAACCTCTACAGTTGTGTGCACGGGTTGTCGCATCGCCTACAGCGGTCGCTTCCTCGGGCTGCATTACCCTGTTTTTTTGTTTACTAAAATAAGTCCCTGTGTCAAGGGCAAGCACTGTTTTACTTAAATTAAAACCACACAAAACTATCACCGGTGTTCTACTCTCCGCAAGGATCTCCCCGCAGCTGCTCCCCACTCGGCCGTGCCTGCGTTACACAGCTAATTTTACCTTATCAAATACACTCAGGACTCGACAATATTGGAACAATTTATTATAGTTATTTCTGTGTAGGTATTTAACTTTGAGTGGAACTATTGTTTTCAATATTCTTATTTGTAAGTTATAAATACGCTGTAAATATGTTTTGTAGGTTCTACCATAGCTAGAAATACCATAGCAACCCTATATATTATTTTTTCTGAAACTGTGAACTTTCAGGATTATTATAAAACAAACCTTACCTTACCTATAGGATAGTCCTGAAATATATCCGGGATAGTTTACAGTTTCAGAAAAAAAATACAGTTGCCAAATGAAACATAATTTGCCAAATGAATCATTTTGCGAAATAAATTTCGCCGAAATGGCAGGCTCCCATTTAAGTAATTGCTATAAAGAAGCAATTATTTTGTATTTTTTTAAGTGTTTTTGCTGTAATTAATAATTTCTAGGCAATAAAGCAATCATCAAAGAAAAATCACGCACACGGTCAGTGTAATCATTATAACCCTATATTCTACTAAAGTGAAGAAAATGACGTTATAATAAAGAATACTAGCTTAAACATACATATATACGGAGCTTCCATTTCCTATTACTTTGCCACTACATTTTTCTTTGGATGGTTTTCTCTAATGGATGATGCTTGTTTATGTTCAGCTGGGGATGTAATGGGATGTATACTGCTGTGTGATAAGTCTATTACATTAACTAGGACATTAATCCCGTTAAAAACAAACCACAATACTGCTTTATTACAAAAAGAAACGTTGCAAAACATCTCACACATAATTCAAAGAGTCAGTAATATCCTGGAACTTTTGAAACGAGTCCAGAAATTCTTTCATTGATAAAAATCATATCCCTGACTAACACAGATAAGTTAGGTTAAAGTTTTTTTTTGTGGTTTTTATTGATAGACTTGTTCGGCATTTGGTTGCAGAAGGACAAATAGTGGAAACTTGATGTCAGACGCTAAGATCTACTTCGAGGCCGCGAGGCGCTGAGCCACGCCGGCGAAATTGGGGGCAATAGACTTAGAATAAATATCCCGTAAGCCAGTTGCTTATTTTAGGTAGTTATAACCAACCAAGTTAATGTTATATCATTTTTAATGTCAGTTCCTTCATCATAATAAAATCAATAAGGATGATTGTCACATTGGCTTGTAAGTAAAAAATAGCTTTTACTGTTTTAAGAAGTCATTAAAAAAAACAATTAAAAACATAAACCCTCCTTCGACAGTCGGGTGAAAAAGCCATGGTGGCCTAGTAGTTTGACTTATCGCCTCTCAAGCAGAGGGTCGTGGGTTCAAATGCCGGCTTGAAATTTACCACGAGCTTTTCGGTGAAGGAAAAAATCGTGAGGAAACCTATGCAGGTAACAGGTAACTGCGAAGAAATTCAATGGTGTGTGAAGTTCCCGATCCGCACTGGGCCCGCTTGGGAACTACGGCCCAAGCCCTCTCATTCTGAGAGGAGGCCTGTGCCATGCAGTAAGACATATAAAGGCTAGGATGATGATGATGATGATGTTTTAAGCCGTCATTTGACATTGAACCTTAAGGTGGCAAAGGAATGTTTTGGTCAACTATGGGCTGGCGCTCACTGACGGCATGGCACGGCAGGTTACATACGCACTTTACCGCAGCATCCCTCGGCACTTCGCGGCATCGTGGTATCAAAATAAAGTAACATGAATTATAAACTCATTGAAATAAGACTCAAAATAACTTGATAGTAATAAAATCCTTTGCCGTGCCGTGCCGTCAATGAGCGCTGGCCCTATACCGTAAAGTCGGGTCACTTTGGCCTTGAACTTAGTCCAGATATTATTCTGACACTGATTTTTTTGCTACATTGGTTATGACCATCATCATCATCATCATCATCAGCCTATGCTCGCTCTCATCCAGCTCTTGCCAGCCGTCTTGCGAAGATCATCGCTCCACCGCGTCTGAGGGCGTCCTACGCTACGTTTGCCAATCCGTGGTCTCCACTCAAGAACTCGTCTACCCCAACGGTTATCGGTTCTTCGGGTTATATGGCCGGCCCATTGCCACTTCAGCGTGCTAATGCGGTGGGCTATGTCGATAGCTTTGGTTCTCTGTGGGATCACTTCGTTACGAATTCGATCTGAGATTGGTTATGACCGACTGTCCACAATGTTATGTTTTTTATTGCTCACTTCTATAGGTGGTTTTCATATGGGCAAAAGTTAGCCTCCATTAGATCAAAGTACACTAACTTTACGGTAATATAAGTTTGTAAAAATATTCCGCGTTTTATTCATCCTGTTTGAAGAAACAGCGTATGCAGGTCGTAGAGGAAAGCTTTTTCTTACGAAGGAAATTAAAAGGAAAAAGAGCACTGAGATACCCAGTTTGTTACAACATGTGATGTAAACAAGAAACTTGGAGGGAAAATGAACATACGCTAAGGAAACCTTTACTGTGGAAAATCTTTAGAGCTTATAAGAAACTTGAACCACATTACAATGCATGAGATTATCCTTGATAATAGGGATTATAAGTATGGGTAATCTCAATTTAAATAGCCTTATAAATCCTTCCTAATATTAAATATGAATGCGTCTTCCGGTCCGTAGACGCCACTCGAGAATCTTTCGGCCCCACCGGCCGTCAGTTCCAGGAGCGATGTGCTAGGGCAATAGTGGTAGGCCACCTGCCAACTGCGACGACCTGGTTAAGGTTGTGGGAACGCGTTGGTTGCGGATGACGCAGGACCGAACTGTTTAGCAGTGGACTTCGTTATGTTCGGCAGTGCCTCTGCCAAGTCAAGCGAAACAAAGGCACGGCCGTACCATCCTTTTCCCGAACCCGTTCAGGCTATTTTCAACCTCTTTATATTTGCAGCTTTATTAATTCAAAAACAAATGTGTCGCACAAACAACTAGCTTGCACGAGTAGCCGCGGAGTAGCAAGATAAAAGCTACCTCACGTTTCTCTTCAAAATACATTCGATACTGTACTTATTATAATATATTTTGGTACCTACATGCTTGAAATGGTTGAATTTACTTTAAACTTCTTTATTAAATAAACTTGCATTTCATACTTTATTTTATACCTGCGCATCAAAAGCAATGACTTGTTAAATTGGATTGCAACCACAAATGGTTTTCTTAACTCAGTGGCATACGTTGTAAAATAAAAATATGAGAAAATATACAATTGAGTAGCTGCTAATATAAGAAAAATGTATTGAAATTATAATAAAATCTAATGTATATGACATTGTCAAATCATTATACTTAGAGATGGTAGGACACAAAGTGACATTTTGATCTTACTACCTTTGACGTAATGCAGAATACTGGTGCGTTGAGAGTGGTATTGAGACAACGGTCAAATTGTTTTGATAACGTTGAAGGGGTGTGTTTTACAATACCGAAGCACGAAAGACCGATTGTATTAAAACATCGAATGGGTCAAAAGACCGACACGATTTTTTTCTGAAACCGTAAACTTTTCAGAATTTATTAAATCGGCATCATACAGAACCCATTAGGTTAGGTTAGGTTTGTTTTATAACAATCTTAAAAAATTAACGGTCTCAAAAAAATCGTGTCGGTCTTTTGACCCATTCGATGTTTTAATACATTCGGTCTTTCGTACTTCGGTATTGTAATACATACCCCGTTGAAGATAAAACTATATAAAATCAAAATTGAACAGAGTACAAAACCGGCCAAGTGCGAGTCAGACTCGCGTACGAAGTAAAAAGGGCAAAAAAAATACGTTTGTTGTATGGGAGGGCTATTATTAATATTTGTCCTATTTTAATTTTATTATTTATTTATAAAGTGAATATATAACTTAATATTCTGTGAATATTTCAAGCGTCTACCTGTTGCCGTTATCATTATCGCGCAAAAACGAGCAAAAAAAAATCATGTTTGTTGTATGGGAACCCCCTTAAATATTTATTTTATTCTGTTTTTTAGTATTTTTTCTTATAGCGGCAACCGGAATACATAATTTGTGAAAATTTCAACTGTCTATCTATCACGGTTCATGAGATACAGCCTGGTGACAGACGGTCAGCGGAGCCTCAGTAATAGGGTCCCGTTTTTAACCTTTGGGTACGGAACCCTAAAAAGCCATGGTGGCCTAGCGGTTTGACCTATGGCCTCTCAAGCAGAGGGTCGTGGGTTCAAATCCCGGCTAGCATCTCTGAGCTTTTCGAAATTTATGTGCGAAATTACATTTTAAATTTACCATGAGCTTTACGTTGAAGGAAAACCTGCATACACCTGCGAAGAAATTCAATGGTGTGTGTGAAGTTCCCGATCCGCACTGGGCCCGCGGGAGAACTACGGCCCAGGCCCTCTCATTCCGAGAGGCCTGTGCCTTGCAGTGGGACGTATATAGGCTGGGACGGACAACCTTACCATTTTTGTATGAAACAGTATAAATAAATCACTTGAATAACCAGGGACTGAGAAAACAACACGAAGAAGTTGGTTCACCCATCTCGTGAAGATACTTCTCGTAAATATAAGAAGGGATTAAAGCTAGTAAGTATTACATACGTACATATATGTATACATAAACCCTTAACAGTCTTTTTTCCTCGGGCAGTCGTGTAAAAAGAGGTGGCAGCCAGACAAAGGAATGCGCTTGAATGGTTTGAAAAGCGAATAAGTTGACGTATGGATGCAGAATAAATTAGTGCTTCAAAAAGAATACGATGCATTTTTCATTTAAATTCAATGACGAATGATTTATTTTGACGCCCTCAAAGAACGTTCTTTTATACTACTTACGGCTTTTATTTAAGACTAGCTGTTGCCCGCGACTCCGTCCGCGAAGAATATGGGTATAAAAAATAGCCTACAACCTGTTGTCAAACCTACCAAATATAGAGAAAAAAATTGATAAAAATTGGTCAAGCCGTTTCGGAGGAGTTCGATTACAAACACCGTGACTGCCGCAACCATTTGAATGTATTTCAAATTTTTATTGCGTCGTGGTGAACTTTTTTAGGTATTTTGATTGCAAAATCGATTATTATTCTGAAATATGTAGAATTATTTTCGTTTTGTTTACATCGGTGACATTCAATGACTTCCAACGTCTGTTGTCAAAAAAAATCATTGCCAATAAAATAAATTAGTTCCACTGAAAATCCGCAACATAGCGAGGGCTAAATAGGAACTTGTCATGCTTTAATATGCAGGTCAGTGCTTAAAGAGTAGAGCTCTTACAGACTGCAATGCAGGATAATGAATGGATTTCTTTTTCCCTGAATGGCAACACTGGCATAGATAATAGATCGCTCACTGATTCTTTGGCGGGAATTTGAAACGAAAGGGCGTAAAACTTGATTATTTTGAAAAGAAAATTCATAATATTGTATATATTTGTGTTTAAGTGTTTTTATTTGTCTGCAAATGACTAATATTTAGTGAAGTGTTTAAAAATGGAGGGTAACGAGGGCGGGGGTGGCGTTCCCCTCGCCCCCGGCACAAAACGGGGCAGGACAGTGGACAGTGAAAAGAACAGTGGTGGAGGCGGTGAGGACAATCTTTACTTACCTTTTCACAAACCTGATTACAAGAGACTCTATCCGGAAAACTCGGCTTTCACGGAATTTAAAGTATTCGTCGAATCTAGTAGTACGAACGAAAGACTAGGAAACAAAAGCCCAATTTATTTGAACCACATATTCACAAATGGAATCAAAGGTGTAGTGGCTATTCGTAGAATAAACGCTAGTAAGATTGTGGTGGTATTTAAACAATTTAACACGGCCAACAACTTTATTAACAACACGGCTTTTTTGGAAAAAAATGGCATGCGAGCTTTCATACCCGCAGCTCATATTGAAAAAATAGGAATTATTCGATTTGTTCCAGTGAACATTTCTAACAAGGACTTGTACTCCAAGCTGTCGTCGATATATGAAATAATTTCAGTTAGACGTTTTTCGAAAAAAGTAGGACAAGAACGAGTGCCTTTGCAAACTGTGAGCATTACGTTTCTGTCAAATTCATTGCCTGACAATGTTCAATATGACCTGTTCTCGTACAGGGTATTCGATTATATTCCCCCTCTGCAGCAATGTTACAGATGTTTTAAGTTTAATCACTCGGCCAAGATCTGCAGCGGCAAACAGCGCTGCAGTTGTTGTGCCGGTGATCACCACTACAAAGAATGCGATAAACCAAACGAGCTTTCTTGCGTAAATTGCAGCGGGCCACATATGGCTATTTCAAGGACTTGTCCAATAAAAATGCAAAAAATGATGGAGAAAAAGAGTAAAATTACTTACTCTTCTATTGTAAATACCAAAAACGTTGTGGACTTTCCCCCATTAAAAACTACTCAGCAAACTGTACCAAATGTAAATTTGAATGTAAATAAGCCTTTAAATACCACTGTAAATAAGACACAGAACCTAACGAATTTCACTTCTGTTGCTGATGTTAAAACTCAGCTATTAGGTAATAATGATCTGAATATGGCTATTGTTCGTACATTGATCCAATTGGCTAATAATGGTGATGACACTCCCATTACTACCGCAATAATTAAAGAGATGCTTTTTAAAAATTTATCATAAATGGATTCCAGTTCATCTCATAATTCACAGTTAAGAATCGCTCTTCATAATATTCAAAGTGTTAAAAACAAAAAGCCTTTAATTATTAAGTTTTTAAAAGAAAATAATATACATATCTGCCTACTGAATGAAACATGGCTTAAAGAAAATCAAACTTTTAACATTCCTGGTTACAATATATTTTATAAAAATGCGAAAAATGAACACGGAGGTGTAGCCATTCTGATAAAATCATTTTATAAGTGTAAATTATTACAAACTGCTTTTTATGAGGACATTCAAGCAATTGCTTTATCGCTGTCTGTTGAAAGTGGTAATATGTCAATTTTATGTGTCTATTGTCCCCCTACTGGGGGCCTTATGCGTATTAATAATTTACGGAAATTAATAAATGATCTACCTAAACCCATTTTTGTAGCAGGAGACTTTAATGCTCACCACATAGCCTTCGGCTGCGTTTCCACTAAGGGTCGTGGCCAACAATTGTTCGACATGATTGACGAGTGTAATTTATGTATAGTACCTGGGCGACCGAGCTCTGCTCGGGCAGAAACTCGGTACCAAGCGTTTTCCCAGAGATAAGACCAAGCTAGATCAATTTTTCATCCCCGAAAACCCCCAAATACCAAATTTCATCGAAATCGTTGGAGCCGTTTCCGAGATCAAAACACCGGAGGGGCAGGGGGGGGGGGTGAGAGGCGAGGAGGGGATGCGGGAGAGGGAGCGTGGGGGTATTAAAGGGGGGGTGAAAATTTCATTGATTTTGCCGTAGGATGCACCGTTTTCAAGATATTTGACAAAAACACCGGAGAGGGGGGGGGGGGTGAGTCACGTAAAACTATCGTCCGTAAACCGCCTTTACAGACAACCGGCTTTTCCTGTTCTGTGCTCCCAATAGGGAACGTGCACATAGACGGTGCTGCCAACTGGTGCCATAAGGATGCCATCAATTTGAATGTTTTACCTTGATAAGTTTGTTTTACTGTCCACATAGTGTCTCTTCTGTCGCATTAGTGCTGCCGCCTATAGTTACTGCACGTTCCCTATAATACTTTTTCTAACAAAAAAGTAACTTTTCTCACAAAAAAGTAACTTTTTCTCACAAAAGAAGAAACTTGACGTTTTCTCATGAAAAATAAACTTAAAAAAAAATTAAAAATCTTGAAAAAAAACGTGGAATCGAACCGAGGTCGGCTGAATCCGCGACCACCCGATTTCTAATGTGCCATAATGATCTGCTCGAAGTCGGCGAAATTTAGCTTTATATTCTAATGCAAACAAAAATAGCCGGAAAACACGAGTAAAAGCGATTTTCTGAAAATGAAACATAGCTAGATCAGTTTTTCATCCCCGAAAACCCCCACATACCAAATTTCATCGAAATCGTTGGAGCCGTTTCCGAGATCCTGATTATATATATACATATATATATACATATATACAAGAATTGCTCGTTTAAAGGTATTAGATTAAATGATGGCAGCTTTACAACTCTTAATTATCCTAATCGCAATCCTTCTGCTATAGACGTAAGTCTAATCAGTCCTTGTATTGCCCCTCTTTGTGAGTGGTCAGTACATGATGACAACATGGGAAGTTATCATTTCCCAACTATAACAGGCATAACACTCTCAATAGACAGATACCAAATAAACCCTCCTGTTGACAAGTTTTTATATAACAAGGCAGACTGGGAAAAGTTTAAAAAATTATCAATTGATATCTTTAACGATTTGACTGTGGACAATGAGAACCCTTTGGAATCATATAATCAGTTTTGTATTTGTCTCAACACACTTAAGCAAGAATGCATACCTAAATTTACTAAAACTTCAACTTTTCGAAGTAAACCTCCGGCACCCTGGTGGAATGATAAATGTGAACAGAGTGTTGTCAACTCTTATGAGGCTTTAAAGTGCTACAGAGTTACTCCTACTATGGAAAATTACATACAATACAAAAAAATTGATGCTATTAAAAAAAGGACTATTGCTGAGGAAAAAAAAAATGGCTGGCAAAGACTTTGCGACAATTTTAATAGAACCACACCAATAAGCATTATTTGGAATTACATTAAAATGTTTAAAGGTATGAATAAAAGTAAAAACAAATCATACAACAATGAGTTTATCGCATCCTTTTTAGATAAGTTGTCGGAGGACAGCACAGATAGTTTCGACAATCTAGATGTATACTTTAATCTTAATAATAATAATGAGAAATCCAAGTTTCTGTTAGAACCTTTCTCAAGAAATGAATTCTTACTAAGCCTTCAGTCACGTAAAAATACAAGCCCTGGTTTAGATGATTTTCCCTACATACTAATTAAAAACTTAGATTCAACTGTACAAGATATTTTATTAGATATATTCAATGCACTATGGTCAAAACAAATAATTCCTCAGCCGTGGAAAACCCAGTGCGTGATTCCAGTTCTTAAACCAGATAAGTCCCCAGACTGTGCTGATTCATATCGGCCTATTTCCTTGTCATCATGCATTGGTAAAGTTTTTGAAAACATGGTAAAATGTCGCCTCGACTGGTTTGTTGAATCAAATAGCATTATTCCGCAAATGCAATATGGATTCAGACGAGGTAGGAGTTGTGCAGACAGCTTCTTGTCCCTTATATCAGATCTGAAATATGCAAAAAATAGTAATGCTAGTGTTGCATGTGTTTTTTTGGATGTCAAAGGAGCATTTGATAATGTTCATCCTGGAATATTAGTTAAGGTGATAACTAACTTGGGAATACCGGGGTTAGTTGCCAAGTGGGTACATGAATTTCTAATTAACCGGACATTATATGTGAAACATAATAATATAATACATGGCCCAAGATCTGTGTCTAAAGGCACTATGCAAGGTGCAATTCTGTCACCTTTGCTATATAATTTATATACTAGTGAGATTTGTAAATATGTAAATACAGATTTTGTAAATATTTTACAGTTTGCTGATGACCTTGTACTATATAGTGTCAATAATGATATAGACATAGCCATCCATAAAATTAACTATGCTCTTGAGGAACTACATTTGTTTTACCATAACAGATTACACCTACAAATTAATCCAACTAAAAGCAGTGCTATGATTTTTAGTAAGGACTCTCCTTCTAATAATATTATATTCAATAATGAAGTAATTTCTCAAGTTAACCATCATAAATTTTTAGGCATAGTTATTGAGAATAACTTAAAGTTTGAAAAACATATTAAATATATATCTCAAAACTCAACAAAAGGGCTAAATATTATGAGGTGTCTAGCAGGAGTATCTTGGGGGGCAGACCCAAAGATACTGTCAATGTTGTATAAAGCAATAGTTAGAAGCCATTTTGACTATAGTTGTTTAGCTTACTTAGATAGTAATTATGTACATAGACTAGACATTATTCAGAATAAGGCTTTGAGGGTGATTTCAGGAGCTTTCTGCTCTACTCCCATTAGAGCAATGGAGGTTGAAACAACTATCATGCCTCTTGCATTGAGAAGATTACTACTGGCAGAAAGACATAGTGTGAAGCTATTAGCTTCAAATAATCAACATATAATTAAAAAAATAATACCTTGTGAATTAGACTGCCATGATCCTATGACTACAGGTGCCGATCTTCTCAATGGCCAGGCTCCCAAAGTCTCTCGCATCCTGCTGGAAATGAGGAAGAAATTCCCATCATTGTATGCAATATCACCTTGGCCATGTTATTCACATTCATTCAGTTCTTTATTCCCTCAAGTTTCAGTAATTAGGGCTTCCATCACCTCTAATCAGGATATGTTAGAATTTTTAAGTGAAAATGAGGATTACTACAAACTTTATACAGATGGCAGTAAGGGAGAAAATTATGTTCGTAGTGCTGTTATAACCCTCAAAATAAGTTTGTTCAAAGCTTTGTTCTGAATAGTAATTGTAGTATATTTACTGCGGAGGCATATGCAGTTTTAGAAGCACTTAAGTTAATTGCATCTACTAATAGTTACCATAAGTTTTTGATTCTTACTGACTCTTTAAGTCTAATTAAAGCTCTGGAAAGCTTCAAAGTTCATTTTAAAACATCATATATGATTTATAAAATAAGAGAAATGATTAATAATTATAGGAAAAAAGGATTAGACATTTCTTTTATGTGGATACCGTCACATAAAGGAATAACAGGCAATGAAATAGCTGATAAGGCTGCATATGATGGAATCAATGCGTTAGATGTGTCTTTAATTGTAAATATTCCGGTTACTGATTGTTATGCCGCCATTAAACATGATATACAAAAATTGTGGCAAGAATTTTGGAAGAAGGACCAGGAAGTCAAGGGAAAATGGTATGGAAGCATTCAACAAGACTTACCAGTCAAACCATGGTATAATAAGCTCAAGTCACCCAGCCGTGATTTTATCACCACAATCAATCGTCTTCGTTTTGGCCATACTAAGACACCTGCACATCTGACCAGACTTGGAATTGTACATAATAATAAATGCAACAACTGCGGCAGTATCGGCGATATAGACCATTTGATTTTTTCCTGTCCGGCATACTCCTTGGATAGGTTAATCCTGGCTAGTGAAGTCAAAGTGTTATCAACTAACGACCCCTCCCGCCGCCTCAGTGAATTGTTAAAAAATGTGGACTGTTATATACCAATCTTTAAATATATTAAAAATACTTTCAAAGAACTCTGACATTACCACAAAAGAAAAACGTAAAAGTGAAACGTGAAACAATTGAAACATACATATATACTTTAGTCAATGTACTGAAACTACTCTTTCATGTGAAATGTGAAGTGAATGACGTGACGTTTAATCAATGGTGTTACCAATGAGCAAATAACCGCTATGACAATATGAAAATAAAGACTTGGCTTAAAGGTCCAGTTACCAGGCCATAAAATTCCAAAAAAAAAAAAAAAATAGATCGCTCACTTTTGGCTCGAAGTTCGAACTTGTGATTTTATTTTGCTTAATAAACAGAATTGAATTGCTATAAAATTCCAGAGAAATGATGCGTTGTTTGGGAGAAACGTATCAAAATGGTGTTGTAGAGCGCCATCCTGCTCTGTCTCGTTTTTTTTTATCCCGTTCTGGCCGTTCACTTTTATATTATAGATGATTATACTCTGAATACGTAGGTAATAGACGTGGATAAATAGCTAATCTAATTCCTTGTACGAGGAAACTGCCAGCTCTTCGATCTGCCTGTAACGTCGACTAACCTCTTTGAAATTTCTGCATAGAAATTAGCGCTGGGACTCCACGGACCAAGAGCAAGGGTCTCGACACTGAATGGGGCAAAATCGTATTCAGTATATTACGAACATTTTATTTCTGAGAAAATAAGTAAAGTCTGGGGTAGTCCATATCGGTATGCATTATTTCGATGGCCCAAACGAATAAACGTGCAATCGTAAAACGACAACTTTACAGGAAAAATAAGATCAACTTTAACAAAGATAACTGATAGTTATGGCAGCCGTTATAATAATATAAATGCTTATAATATATCATAAGATAGATATCAAAATTACCTACAAAACTGCGTAAATTGTTGACTCTTATTTTTAACCATTTTCCCTCTTTATTTATTTTTTTATTCGAATCATAAATCTTCAGGTCATTTTGTGTTATAGCTCATTGCACCGTTATTCGTGTTAAAAAGTGTAATTGCTTTAAGCGCAATGTACATTAACGTCTATTTTTGTATTTTATTTGATTTCGCAATCGGCGTTTGCAATTTTGTTCGTATTAATTTATTAAAATGATTTTTATTCTATGACTCAAACGTTAATGAGTAGTAAGTATGTGAAAACTAGTATGACTAAAATTTGGCTGACAAGATGGAAGGCGATCAAAGGTGTAATGCTAGTTTACACGAATCTTGCTAACAAAGTTTAATAGGAATAAACGTGCAAAGTAATAATATTACTAAAATTGAAATAAAAAAAGTCAATGTAGAAAACCATTGCACGTTTATCCGTGTTTAGTAACAAAATTGTTAAAACGGCAACACACTCTTGTAATCTTATTCGTGTTAATTTATATGGAAAATTACCAACGAATAAAAATTAAATGCATATTTTTCATAAACGGTAAATCGGATTGGCTTAAAAAAATTTACAACTTGCCTTAGGGTATATAAAAGCATGAGAAGCAAAAAAAAATTTGCACGTTTATTCGTTTGGGCCATCGAATTTTGTTGAAGGTCATATGTTTTTTTTTTACTTTTTACTTTGAATCAATTAATTGTATAGGATTGTTTTAAAACAAACCTAACCTTACCTGTAGAGTCCTACAGGATGACTATTTAAAAAATTCTGAGTAATTTACGGTTATGATGGGGAAAAAATTATGACAAACACTACATTGTGACTAAAAATTTTATGCGCTCAGATACGCTTCTAGGGCTCCCTGGGATCTTGGACTATAATGGTTCACGTGAAGCCGGCGGAAACGACTTTAACTGACGTAAGCTCCAACCTGACATCCGTCAAAATGTCACGGCTCATCGGACCGCCCATTAATAACCCTAATGCTACATCGATGTTTTAATTCTCGTCCATTAGGCTAGCAGTATTTCAATTAGCTGCTCCGGAGAGTCAAAGGCAATTAACGCACAAGCGAAGCGATTGAGGGGGTCGGGTGTTAGAGAAATTAATTGGGCGTATACTGTAAAGGGCATTAAAATAAGTAAAGTTTAGTGATGTGATTCTTGAAAGGCGAGCTTCTGATGTACAATACAACCATCCTCAGCCTATACGTCCCACAGGAGGAGGGTACAGGCCTCTTAGAACCAGAGGGCTTGGACCGTAGTTCCCACGCGTGCCTAGTGCTGATTAGGACCTTCACACACACCATTGAATTTCCTCGTGGATGTGTCAGGTTGCCTCACGATGTTTTCCTTCACCATGAAGCTAATGGTAAATTTCAAATGTATTTCGCACGTAAATTTCAAAAACTCAGAGATGAGAGTGGTGCACAGCCTTTTTCGCTATGACTCTTCGTTGAACACATATAGTAATAGCAATGGGCGGCCTTATCGCATTGGAGCGATCTCTTATAGACAAACTTTTTTTACAAAAGAAATAACAAAGGAATATAGTTATTTCTGGTTTAAGATTTCGGATTTGGAGACAGCAGGTGGCAGGTGGAATTTGAGTACGTGCGTGTGTGCGTGTGTCTTCGTTACTCCTTCAAGCTAAAAACATAGCTCATACCGTGTCAACTCCGGATTTAAGAGGGAGGGGGGGGGACAAACCGGGGCACCTGTTCCGGTTGGCAGTTTCAGTGCCACCAAGAGCATAATGTAATAATATTATTACATTATTAATCATATGATTCAAAATAAAAAAACTTGCTCCACAAAGTGGCTAAGTGGGTTTTGGGTCACCGTCGACGTCAAACGGTGGAGAGAGGGGAGCCACTATCAAGTTTCTATTCCAGTTAGAAAACTCTGGAGTAAGGGCCGCCACGCCACTATTCATTTTCTGCCCTACTCCGAAAAAATCATAAATACGAAGCTGTAGCGTTTATGGAATACAAAACACACGCAGATAGGTAGAAATATATTACGAGTAGTACCTGTATAAGCTTATTCCAACGAATTTTCTCTAGCGTACGATAATATTTAAAGTCCACGGTTTTTGTTATTTCACGTTAATTTTGTGGGCAAGAACTTTCGCCGATATGTCATTAGCAGAAGCAGACTTCCTTGATCCTACTAAAGTGCTTAGAGCAAGACGTAACAAGTTCAGAGCTTGAAAAGGGTCCTATTGAATTATGTAAGGAGGCAAAACTCGACTCTTTCATCCATTTCTTTTATTCTGACAAGATTTTTTAGGTAACTTTGCCCAGACAAAGCCGAGTTGGCTTGAAAACATTTCATTTTAATCTAAAAAATGTTTTTAATCAAGTAGCTGCTAAGTCTTTTATGTCGAGATGCCTCTCACAATAAGAATCCCAGAAATGAACTGTTGGTTTTTTTGTATTGTATTTTTCTTGCCGCAAAAATAACGCAGTGGAGTGATTGGTAATTAAGGGTAGAGTTAAGGGCAACAGATCACGTGGTTGATCACCAACCTGATGGACAGATACATCAAATCTATATCCAAGATGGCAGAGTGCGCTCGCCAGGCAGCCAATAGAGACCGGTGGAGAAGGATTGCGAAGGCGGCGACCGCAGTTAAAAACGAACTCTTATAAACACGAACACTCTGTCAAGAGCGAACGACTCAGAATTAAATTAACAATTCTCAAAATTAAGTTCTGAAGATAATAAGTACCTACCAGTTAGCGCGAAATTCTGTTATCGATATCCCACACTATTTACGATTCAACAAAATTGTTTCTGGCCCTGTACGCGCCAAAGGAATGGACTGGTGGCTGAGGTTTTCTCGTCTTCTTACAATATGGGTGCCTATAAAAAGCAATAGTAGCATTTTTTGTAGTCTCCTATATAGCCCAGCGTTCTGTGCATAGGTCTTATTATCGAATTCACTCTTAAGTGACATAAAGTTCATAGATCAAAATTTGACGTGGTCCGCAGGAGGGTAAAGTCGGTAATGCACCAGCAAACCCAACGGTCTTGTAGGTGATCATAGGCGGCGGTGATTACTTAACATCAGGTGAAAACTTAATATACATGAGCCGTACAAAATTAATGATTATGATGGACAGGGATGTTGGGAAATAATTCTGGTCCACATTGGCAATCCCTAGTCGCCAATAGAATATTACTGTGTTAAAAAAGTCGTGTTAAATACTTTAAATTTGTTTAATTACAAGATACAGGCAATGCCTAGTTTGGGGCCCGCTGACAAAGTATTTATGTTACTGTTTCTGCATCAATAAAATATTTCATTTCATTTAATAACATTGTAAACCTATTTGAAAAAATATACCTTGTTGAGTTTCTTGCCGGATTCATCTCAATAGGGTCTTCCCCAATTTTTCGTTTTATATAAATATTTTTCAATATTCCTAAGTGCTTGTCTATAGCCTAAATTAAACAAAGATATTTCAACTTTGACTTTAAACCGCTTGCCCATATTGCGGCTTTCACATAAAAAAATACATAAGTCTATTAGCTGCTGATGTTTAAGTTTTTTTTTAACCGCTATAAATTACGAGTTTCAAAGGATTACAATCTCGATTCGGGGTTGATAGATGTAGTCTGAAGATTATTACGGGCTGGGGGCGGCAAAATGTCGCTACAAAGCGATGTTATCGCCAAAAAGTACTTTATTTTTCTCATTTTTTCGGGGTTTAAATGAAGATTTAGCACGAGCAAAAGCTTCGAATAATTAGCAAACTGGAAAGCTATGATAACCATCAGACAGATGGACGGACGGATGGACGGACGGACGAAAAAGTGATCGGGAGGACAGGCCGAAGGCGGGACGGAGGGCCGAAAGGACGGAAAGCCAGACAGATAAATAAAATTAGGTAAATGTATTTCATCAATACTGGAACATATAATGTATAATTTATTGAATCAGGCGTTACTTTGCGGAGGTCCATATCAATGAACTAAAACAACTACTTTGCTCACCCGCGACCTTAAAAGGTCGCGGGTGAGCAAAGTAATTGTTTTAGTTCATATAATGTATAACGAAATTTTTGGAGTGTCAAATTTTAAGCTGTATGATTGGGTGCCGTTACTAGTCGTGACTGTTATAATCAACTCGAAATAAAGGACAATAATGTAAAACCTGATAATCTGTGCCCATATTGACTTGTAAGTGACTGTCTAAAATGTTTAAGCTAAAAGTAATATTGAACCTATTTCATCCGCCATTGCCTGTTACTTAGGTCATACTGAAAGTTTCTGGATTCTAAAAAATAAGGCTACGCATTATCGTTATGACACATTTATTGTTTTTCAAAGTATATACCCTCCCTATTTACACACTTTTGCATTCGCTGGAAACATAGTGAAAAGCAGTGGGTCCAGTCTTCCTTAGGGACTTCTTCGATGACCTCGTGGAAAGCATTCACTGCCATTTCCGGACTTGTAAACCGTAAACCTATAAGTTTATCTTTAATCTTTGGGAACAAGAAGAAATCGCATGGTGCAAGATCAGAGCTGTATGGTGGATGAGTCATTAATTCTACATTTGAAGCCTCCAAATACGCATTCGTTGCTTTAGCGGAATGTGCCGACGCGTTGTCGTGATGAAGGACTATTTTGCTACGGGGACGCTTTTACGAATTTTTTCAAACACTTTGGGCAAGCACGTGTTCACATACCAATCTGCAATTACTGTCTTTTGGTTTTCAAGTGACACAGTGGTGTAATTCCCGATTTGCCGAAAAACGAAGCAACCATTTTCTTACCTGTGATCGACTCTTTTTTACTTTCGTCGGCAAGTCTTCAAAAGGAAAGACCCATTCAGCCGGTTGACTTTTTCTTTCCGGTTCAAAGCAGTATACCCAGGTTTCTTCACCTGTCACGATATTATACAGCCATTGATTGTCCTCCGTCAAATTTTTTTATCATTTTGCAGCACCACTCTACACGCAGTCGGTTCTGGTCATCCGATAAATCATGCGGTATGCATCGGGTGCAAAGTTTCCGAACCTTCAGATGCAAAAGCAATATCTTTTAGACCTGGCTCATTCCAATTCCTAAGGTAGTACGAATTTGCTGACATGTAATTTTTTTGTCAGTTTCAATTAGTTGTCGTACGGTATTAATATTAATATCGGTAGCCGCAGTTGCTGGCCGGCCTTCACGTTCATCGTGATAGAGATGGTCACGTCCTCGTCTAAACTAATTAAACCACGAATAGACAGAGCTACGATATGGGGCTTCATCACCAAATGCTAATAGAAGTCTTTGACAACTCTCTTGCTGACTTAATCCACATCGGAAATCGTAAAAAATCATGGATCGAAAATTTTCACGACTTAAATTCATTGCAACAGCGACACACAAATTTCAATCCAACACCACGATGAAAAAACAAATGACAGTCTCGTAAATTAAGAAGTAATATACCGCCAGAGAGTTATTTTTTCAAATCCTATTATTGCTTTTTTAATTTTCTTTTTATAAGTGGCCAGTTCCAGAAACTTTCAGTATGCCCCACGTATATTTCGTTTTCTAGATTTTTTTTACTGAATGATGGAAAAAGACAACAGACACTGGCAAGATAGTCCTCCGATGAACATAGCCCTATTTTAAAAGAATATTAGGGTGACAAAGTAATTTAAAACGAAAAACATGTAACAGATTTATTTATTACAGATTTACGCCGCGGATAAACGTCGGTTACCACACACGCACAACGTCAAGGACTCATGACTTCCAAAGTTCTAACATTAATCTATTAACAACAATCATTATACCACAACTAAGCTTATTAAATTACTCTCCTAATATCATAATAGCGGGGGGCCAAGTTGGAAACTGCCGCGTCACACTAACATAGTTTAGGAGTTGATTATGTTTCGGCGCGTTTCGGTACTAGCCTGAGGAATTGGTCCCACTGCCGGCGAGAAAGCGGCTATGTTGTCCCTAAGGAATGTAAAGTTCCCATCATAAACATTGGAGGTGGCTATGGCAGTGTTCACAGATATCTGAAGGTGGCCGTATATTTTTCAGCACTTAGACAGCTTTGCAGCCGTGGTGGCCTAGTGGTTTGATCTATTGCCTCTCGAGCAGTGTCGCGGGTTCGAATCTGGACTCGCACCTCTGAGTTTTTCAGTATTTATGTGCAAAATTATATTTGAGATTTACCATGAGCTTTACGGTGAAGGAAAACATCGTAAGGAAATCTGCACATACCTGACAAGAAATTCAATGGTGTATGTGAAGTTCCCAATCCGCACTGGGCCCGCGTGGGAATTATGGCCCAAGCCCTATCATTCTGAGGGGAGGCCTGTGCCCTGTAGTGGTACGTATATGGGTTGGGTTGGATAACTTGATTAATTCAGGCTTTATTTTGCGGATGTTCATATCAATGATACTGAAAATGATGATGATAATGATGATGAAATACTGATAACTCTTACTATAGGTAACGCCACCAGAGTTGAGGCCACGCACACAACCACATCTCATGTAATGACAGCGGGATTTTGACGTCGTGTTAACGTTTAACGACAACACAACGTCAAAATCCCGCTGTCTTTACATGAGATGTGGTTGTGTGCGTGGCCTCAACTCTGGTGGCGTTACCTGTGAGAACTAAAATATACCTAATACACGTAGTGGGCTCACTTTTTCTTCTCAGCGCGAACTGCCTATAATAAAATTGAGAAAGTCCCGCGCACCGACGGCACCACTGAATACTGTGAACTTGACGACGAAGCTTGAGGTCCCGGGTTCGAACCCCGGTCGGGGCAAATATGTATTATGAATGAGAAATGCGAATGTTTGTTCCCAAATATTGTTTGTTTAATATATCTTAGGTATTTATTGAATCGGGCGTTACTTTGCGGAGGTCCATATTAATGTAGGATTGTACTTATTGAACGGAGTGACTGGATGAATGACTGGGATGAAGGAATGCGAAGGAGTGAATGGTAGGAGTGAATGAGAGAAAAAGGAGTAATTAACGGAGATAGGTGTGTCTTGATTGTAAGGAGTTTTTAATTTGTTTATTTGTGGAAATACAGTGCTATCACAGTTGTTTCTCTTTCAATGGTGTCCCCGAGCCTACAAATCTCGTCCGGGATATACCAATTTTGATTTACGAGGTAATAATACCGACCTAACAACGTGGCGCCGGCGTTTGACGACGAGAAAAAAAAAGAAGATTAATCAACTACGAAGTGAATACTTACGAAGATAAATAATTACGAAGCTAAACAACGAAGAAAACACGAAGAAAAGTGTAAGGAAAGATGCCTAACAATAACGACGACTTGCAGTCTCATAGCTCGTTCAATATGGCGGAGGCAGTGGCTAAGTTCAACGGCGAAGATGTTACTTACTCGTCAATAAAGTGGGCACAAGATATTGAAGACAACGCCGATATCTTTGGTTGGACGGCACAGCAAAAATTAATAATCGCAAGACGCTCACTTACCGGCACGGCTGAACTATGGCTAAGGTCTGAAAACGCTTTTAAGTCTTTCGAGGACCTCAAAGCAGCCCTCGTGAAGGAATTCCCCGAATCAGTAAATGCTAAGCAGATGCACGAGATGATGAGCTCACGTAAAAAGAAGAGAGAAGAATCCTGCTATCAGTATATGCTCGTGATGAAAGAGCTGGGAAAACGAGCTAAATTCCCGGACTATATAGCAATTCAATACATAATTGATGGCATTAGCGACTACGAAGCTAACAAAGTCGTTTTATACGGAGCCAACACGTACGCGAAGCTGAAAGAGAAATTAACTATTTACGAAACTATGAAGAAAAAGATGAATAGTCGCGATAAGCCACCAAGTTTTCCGCCAAATTCTGTAGAAAAAAGAAAACCCGCATCAAACAATGAAGTGGCAAGTACTCTAAGCCAACGCTGTTTTAAATGTGGCGGCAGAGGACATTTGGCAAGTACTTGTGTTAATGGATTAAAGTGCTTTCGATGTAATTCATATGGTCATATTGGAGCTCAGTGTGCGGCGATCAACAACATGGCGGGCGGAGCGGCTCAAGTCACCACTCAATCTCAATCTCATTCGCCGACCGGTCGCAATACCAACGTAACAAATCCGAATGGGAGCGGACGAAACTCATTCCTGCGAAGATCGATGTTCGTCGAACAATATCCGTCAGATGGCGCGGCGATGGCGCATGAAGTGAGTGACGCGAACGTCATGTTAGTGAATGAACAAAACCAGGGAGCGAATGACCTCTGTGACCGGTTTGGAGAAATGTCAACATCAACCAATCAATGCGAAAACGTTTTCACGGTAAATAAAGATGGTTCTCGATCCCTTAAAAAATCAATTAAAGTTGTTAAAATACGTGGTATTACTGTTGATGGCTTACTAGATACGGGCAGTGAGGTAAATTTGATCACAACCGATATGATATGTGACTTAAAAATAACTTCTTTCGAACAAACAAAGACGCCGCTAACGGGTTTGGGTTCATGCGCTATATATTCTATTGGTAAGCTGGTTTTGCCACTTGAAATAGATGGTTATAGTTACGTTGTTTGTTTTCATGTCGTAGATCATCGGGTAATCCCGTATAAAGTAATTTTGGGGCAACCTTTTCTTGCAAACGCTTTGATTCTAATAGATAAAGGTAACGTCAAAATAAGGCCAGAGTCATGCGATATTTCTTATCTTTGGTGTTTACTTTCCAGTAAGGATGAGGAAACGGCCTACCCCCCAGCAGTACAACACCTGATTGACAACTATAAACCCCTAAAAGTGAAAGAAGCCCCAATAAAAATGAAAATTATATTGAAAGATGAAATTCCTGTTGCACAACGTCCCCGCCGGTTAGCATTAACTGAAGAAGAAGTTGTTAAGAACCAGATCCAAGAATGGCTAGCAAATGGCATCATAAGGCCAAGCTACTCTGAATATGCCAGCCCTCTCGTCCTTGTCAAGAAGAAAGATGGCAGTACTAGAGTGTGTATAGACTATCGTAAAATAAATCAGAAAATGATGAAAGATGAATACCCATTACCTGTTATTGATGATCACATAGACAAGTTGAGTAGAGCACGAGTCTTCAGTACGTTGGATCTGAAAAATGGGTTTTTCCACTTACCTATTGAAGAAGATTCCATTAAATATACAGCATTTGTGACCAGCAGCCCTGAAGGACAATATGAGTTCCTGCGAGCACCATTTGGACTATCTATCTGCCCAAAGTATTTCATGAGGTATATCAACATCATATTTCAAGATCTGATTGCACGTGGCATTGTTCTTATATTTATCGATGACCTAATAATCCTTGCTGAAAATGAACAACAAGCCATAGAACGGCTCCAAGAAGTTTTAAAGGTATGCTCAGAGTATGGTTTAAATATTAACTGGCAAAAAACTCAATTGTTGCAGACATCTGTGGAATATTTGGGACATGTGGTATCGAATGGTATGGTGAAGCCGTCCCCAGCAAAGACAAAGGCAGTACAGGCATTTCCAGAGCCTAAGAGTCTTAAGGAAGTACACAGCTTCATAGGACTGACCTCATATTTCCGTAAGTTTATCCCAGACTATGCTATAATAGCAAGACCGCTTAGTGAGATGCTGAAGAGTGGTGATTTTCGATTCCAAGAGGAGCAAAGGCAGTCATTTGAAATGTTGAAAAGTAAACTATGTAGTGATCCTGTACTAAAAATATTTGATATTAACTTGGAAACGGAATTACACACAGATGCGTCTAAGCATGGATATGCAGCAATTCTAATGCAGAGAGATCCCATAGATGGCCACATGCACCCCATACACTACATGAGTCGTAAAACGAGTGAGCTACAACAAAATTGCAGCAGTTATGAGTTAGAGGCGCTTGCAGTAATTGAAGGAGTACGAAAATTCCGAAAGTACCTGCTGGGAATACACTTCACGATAGTGACGGACTGCGAAGCATTTCAAAAAACATTGACTAAGAAAGATGTGTCTGCAAAAGTGGCTAGATGGATTATGTTTTTACAAGATTTTGATTATACAGTAGTACACAGAGCTGGTAGTAAGATGCAGCACGTTGACTCATTGAGCAGGAATGTGTTTATCATTCATAGCGAACTGCATGCCCGGATATGTAAAGCTCAGGATTCAGATGAAAGTCTCCAAGCAATAAAGGAAGTCCTGAAACAGAAAGAATATAAAGATTATTATTTAGAAAATGGGATCCTTTACAAAGGAGTGGCGAAAAAATTAGTTGTACCAGAAATTATGGATATGGAAATTATTAGAAGATCTCATGGAATAGGACACTTTGGGAAAAAGAAGATGAAAGATTTAATTGAGAAGGATTACTTTATAACCAGATTGGATGGGAAAATCGATAAAGTTACTTCTACATGCGTGCCATGCATACTAGCTAGCAGGAAGACGGGTAAGCAAGAAGGACTGTTAAACCCAATAGATAAAGGAGACTCACCTTTGCATACTCTTCACTGTGACCATTTAGGACCTCTGGATGCAACGAAGAAAATGTACAATTACATTCTAGCAGTTATTGATGGCTACACCAAATTTGTATGGATTTATCCTACAAAATCTCTTACCGCTAAGGAGACCGTTGAGAAATTAAAGTTGCATCAGAAGGATTTCGGCAACCCCAGTCGGCTTGTGACAGACAGGGGTACAGCTTTCACTGGAAAAGAATTTGAAGAATACTGCCTAGAAGAAGGGATTGAGCACGTAAAAATTACGACAGGAATGCCTCGCGGTAATGGACAAATTGAGATAATAAACAAAATAATAATATCAGTGTTATCAAAAATGTGTATCGAAGAACCAACTCATTGGTACAAACATGTGAGTAAATTGCAACAAGCACTAAATGGCACTTACCAGCGATCGATACGCACATCTCCTTTTGAACTGCTCACGGGGACCAAACTGAAACTTCGAGAAGATCTGAAAATAATTGAAATGTTAGAAGAGGAAAATCACAAAGAATTTACGGAAAAAAGAGAAGAATTACGACGGGAAGCTAAAGCTCAAATTTTGAAAATACAGGAAGAAAATCGCAGAACTTTCAACAAGAATAGAAAAGAGGGACAGAAGTATGAAGAAGGAGATCTGGTAGCGATACAAAGGACACAATTTGGAAATACTCTCAAAATAAGACCAAAATATCTTGGACCATATAAAGTAACAAAGGTGCTTGGCAAAGATCGCTATGAGGTGGAAAAAGTCAATAGTAATACTGAGGGACCTAACCGGACTACTACTGGGGTTGACTATATGAAGAGATGGCCTTGATTTGACGTAACCATTATCTCACTTCTATATGTAATTTTCATATAATAAGTTGATGATACTTACCATTCATTATATATGACATTTGACCCAAAATACTTATCAACAACTTGCTATAATTAATTTATAGAACCCATGTTTCCAGGCTGTTGAATTTACTTTTAATGATTACATAGAACTGCTTACTGTTAAATAAAATTTAAATAAAAAAAAAAATTGTCTATTCCAGGGTGCAACAGCTCTTGCCCTATACATACTTCTGATAAATTCTGGGTGTTTAAATTGTTGTTAGTTGATGTACTGTTGGGTAAACGGAAAGTTTTATTTTTATTTCGTTTGTTATGATTGAAAGTTTTACATGTTAAAACTATTATATAACGTTACCACTGTAAGAGATTGTCCCTGTTCATTTTGTTAGCAGTTGATATCATACACAGTACTACTGATAATTTTATTAGCTATTAGTGCTACGTATATTTTAAGTTCTTTAATTTTGCATACCCTAGAATGTAAACATAACTAGAGTTATGTCCTAGTGTTAGTCTAGAAGTACTATCCTACAACCATAGGTGTTTGTTTAGTTTAAGAGGCATGGTGCATGCTGTGTTTGGCTTTCAAGACAGTCTGAGGACAGCCTGGATTACAGAATGGCCGATATTGTAGGATTGTACTTATTGAACGGAGTGACTGGATGAATGACTGGGATGAAGGAATGCGAAGGAGTGAATGGTAGGAGTGAATGAGAGAAAAAGGAGTAATTAACGGAGATAGGTGTGTCTTGATTGTAAGGAGTTTTTAATTTGTTTATTTGTGGAAATACAGTGCTATCACAGTTGTTTCTCTTTCAATGGTGTCCCCGAGCCTACATTAATGAACTGAAACAATTACTTTGCTCACCCGCAACCCGACCCGACGCGACCCGAGGGCGCGGGTGAGCAAAGTAATTGTTTCAGATCATTATCTTAGGTATGTATCTTTCTATTTTTCTTCCGTTGCCTAGTACATGACACAAGGTTTGCTGTTTGGAACTAGGTCGATTGGTGTTAAGTGGCCCGTGATATTTTATTCATCTATGCATGCCCTGAAGGAGATACGGCCAAGCCTCACACCGCACCGAGTACGAGTAATTGCCTTGTCGAGACAATCGAGTTACCTCACTGATTGTTATTACTTTGTTCTGATTGGTATGGCTTCTAGTTTATAGCTTTACTCGCTTGTCGCTATCGCCAACGGTGGATCAGCTGCCTGAATCTCGTGTAGTAATAGTCCGGTACAGGGCTTGAATATTAATGTCTCGTTTTGGGATGAACGTTTTAATTATAAATACAGGTACGTTTTAATTGGCGAATGGAAATGTTTTTCAATACTTTTAATTAACTTGTTTCTATGGCACGTTTCGTCGAAAACAGTAAACTGTGTACTCGAAAATGTTACTGTGTTTTTCGTGTGTCGAATACTTCGAGCGAGCATAAAATTGTACGTAATGATTTTTTAACACTTACGCAAACTTTAGTTTTAATATAAATTTTAGTAAAGTTGAAAACCATTGCAAAAAAAAATCAAATTTCATTAGTGTGTTGCTAATTGGCGAATTATGTCGCTTTATTAGTCATCCATCATCGTTTTGTTTCAACATCAATAACAAGGTCTAAGGTGTTGAGAAGACGTCCCCACCGCCCACCAATGATTTGATGAAAATAAATGATAGCGACTTAACCCTTTACCTACGGGGCCTCAAAAGCTAAGTCACCGTGCAATACGTACCCCTACCATGAGTTACACTAGTTTGCAGTGACCGTACTCGCTAGCGACGGCGTAAAAGATTTGTATGGAGAACTGTACTTCCGTAAGTGACCGCTAGAGGCGCTGTATGCTTAGTATAAGTTTTCCTTCACTTCAATACTTCTCGATCGCGTTTACGTAAAAATTTCAATTCTATGGAAACATAGACGCGCGCGCGCGGAGGCGCTGTCCATGTTTCCCTAGTAATTGAATTTTTTACGTAAACGCGATCGAGAAGTATTGAAGTGAAGGAAAACTTATACTAAGCATACAGTACGCTATGTGTCTATGTTTCCATAGAATTGAAATTTTTACGTAAACGCGATCGAGAAGTATTTTGGTGAAGTAAAACTTATACTAAGCGTACTGTATGCTTAGTATAAGTTTTACTTCACCAAAATACTTATACTAAGCGTACTGTATGCTTAGTATAAGTTTTACTTCACCAAAATACTTCTCGATCGCGTTTATGTAAAAAAATCAATTACTAGGGAAACATGGACAGCGCCTCCGCGCGCGCGCGTCCATGTTTCCATAGAATTGAAATTTTTACGTAAACGCGATCGAGAAGTATTTTGGTGAAGCAAAACTTATACTAAGCGTACTGTATGCTTAGTATAAGTTTTCCTTCACTTCAATACTTCTCGATCGCGTTTACGTAAAAAATTCAATTACTAGGGAAACATGGACAGCGCCTCCGCGCGCGCGCGTCTATGTTTCCATAGAATTGAAATTTTTACGTAAACGCGATCGAGGAGTATTGAAGTGAAGGAAAACTTATACTAAGCATACTGTACACAATTCTCTATACAAATCATTTACGCCGTCGCTAGCGAGTACGGTCACTGTAAACTAGTGTAACTCATGGTAGAGGCACCGGGCTGATTTTGACGATAGGCGGCGGTGTGACATTGTTTCACTTACCTATATTTTCAAAACTATTGCAGCTACAGACTTGAAATTTCACATACACATTCATTATTCTATGCAGATTTGATAACTAGTCACATTTTTCACTCACAATCACTAATTTATCATATTTCACCCTTAATATTTCACACTAAGAAACTGGATAATTTAGAGTTACTACAATACAATACAATACAATACAAATATTCTTTATTGATCACCAAAAACAGTACAGTAACATTACAAAAATAAAAAATTCAGGTAGACAATAGGCGGTCTTATCGCTAAAAAGCGATCTCTTCCAGACAACCAATTACTCAGAAATTAATAAATATCAACAGACTAATTTACTACCACTGTTTTTTAACTGTTTCACCTGATTAATATCTTGTTTATAGTATATTGAACATATTAAATTACCAAAATCATTATTACTACTAGTAAATTACAAGAAAATCAACAATTAAAATGAGATATAAAAACACGTCTGCAGTTTGTAAATAATAGTGATGTGCGTATATCGATACGATGGTCGATATTTTCCACAGATTGAATAAGAGTAATAGAAATGTTATCTTTTATATTTCCTTGCGCTTTCAAAGGTTTTACTAATTAGTAGACTAGAAAAAAAATCCTTTTTTAGTAAAATCACGGCAATGACCCATTTGTTTGAGAAACTAAACCTAGTAGCGGCTTTCTGGCCAAATAGGCACTCGCGCTTTTTGCTCGTATCACATTCTTATTTTTTTATATAAGGTTCTTTAATTGATTGATTCAGGCGTTACTTTTGACCCCTCAATAACTCAAAATCTATTTGACTTACAAACATGAAATTAGCTCATCATCATCATCATCATCATTTCAGCCGTAGGACGTTCACTGCTGGACATAGGCCTCCCTCATTGATGCCCAATCATTACGATTGGAAGCGATTTGCATCCACCCTGAACCTGCGGCCTTCACCAAATCGTCCGTCCATCTCGTTGGTGGACGTCCCACGCTGCGCTTGCCAGTCCGTGGTCTCCATTCCAGAACTTTTGGCCCCCAACGGCCATCTGTTCTACGTGCTATATGGCCTGCCCATTGCTATTTCAACGAGCTAATCCGTTTGGCTATGTCGGTGACCCCGGTTCTTCTACGGATCTCCTCATTTCTGATTCGATCCCGTAGAGAAACTCCAAGCATAGCCCTCTCCATAGCTCGCTGAGCGATTCTGAGCCTATTCATCAGGCCCATAGTGAAGCACCACGTCTCGGATCCATATGTCATCACTGGCAACACACACTGATTAAAGACTTTTGTTTTGTTTTGAAATTAGCTGTATGTATTAAAACCCTTCAGATCAACTAAGCCCCCAAATTTCACAAATATAGGTGGAACGGTTACCTATAGAGATATTTTCGTCTAAAAATCGGCATTTTTACCACTGACTGACTGACTGACTGACTAATAATCAAAAACCTAACCCACTTCCAGGTGACCTCGAAAAGTGAAACTTGACATCCTGCAGCTGTGTAATTGTGTGTAGTGTGTATACAAATAAAAAATATACAAAATATAAAAATTATTGAATAATATAAATAAAAAATAGTTTAATACCAAAAGAACGCACCAAAGTACTCACCGGCCTCACTGCTATGACAACTCGATAAAATGTAAGACAACACTAATCGTCGCCATCTTGTAAAAAATAATCTGCACTTATGCAGTACGGGTGTCAATCATAGTTGTCAGTAAAAAAGCGGAAATTTCAAACCTATATTTACTACAGAGCCATATATCAAAATATTGTGGTATTTTTTTCTTTGCATCTACACTAATATAACTGTATAATTTAGCAGTTAATACCAAGGCATAAGGTCTAGATTAGCTAAAATATTTTTTTAAATCTTACCCGTTCTCGATCAACTGGAGTTGTCACCCGTATTGCAGCGATGCGGGCCCAAAACAAATCTGGGCGTCACCCGGAGTTAAAGGGTTAAGTGGCAGTGGGCAGAGGACATTGCTCGTAGAAACGACGGCCGATGGGGCAGTAAGATTTTGGTTTTGGAGTTCCATGTATTGGAAGAAAGCCCTCAATAAGATGGACTGACGATCTGGTAATACTCGCAGGAACCACTTGGATGTGGCCGCGCATAACTGATCGTTGCAGAACTCCTTAGAAAAGCCCTTTGTCCAACAATGGATGTATTTTGGCTGATATGGTGATTGATCCGTATTTCTAGAAATTATTGTCCAGCTAGCACCAGACAATCATTTGTTTTCTAACTAGTTTTTAATCCATATAAGTCGATAGCAAGATCAAACGCACATGCAAACCAAACGTTTTCCAACTGTGTAAACTTAAGAATTCACATTATTTATTTTATAAATTAAGATATTTGCATGCCAATGTATCTGGTTGAACATGTCACCGTGCAACACAATAATTATAAGACCGCCATGTAATACCGTGTCTAAAGCAAATAAATTTATTCCATTTCCAAAAAAAGGAACAACGAATCGCAGCACCTCTAAGACAGTGCTGCCAACGTAAGATGAGTAGCTCTTCGAAAAAAACTCTTACCGCCGTGTGCGTGCAGCGTCGCCGCACCGCTCAAAATTCAAAATAACTCAAAACCTAGCGCCAACCAGACTTAAGCGTCCATCAAGTCCAGATATACGTCTGTGGACGACAAATCACCGGGGGCCCCCAGGAGCAGCGTTCCTGAAGCCTAGGTAAGTGTCTGCATATGTCTCTTTGCTGTCGAAGAATATTCCCCAACAATGATGATTAACAATCCATTTAACTGAAAACGAAACAAAATCAAGTTCTTCTAACGTCAGTGCTATCTTCTCGTAATACTTGGTATATAATACAAAACAAAAATAAATCTTCGAAACAATCGCATCAAGCTTATCACAAGCAATCACGCAGCGTATATTTATTTCAAAAAGATACTATCCCAATTTTTATATGGACAATTGCCCGTATAATTTATTGTATTATCCACATTGTACGCCCAAATCCAAATGTGGGTGCATATCGGAACGAGCCGTCAGAGGTATAAGTTATAGCCATTTTGGCAGAGGTTAAAAGACTAGATAATATCATTGATTTACCCTACATCCTTTGGCCCTTCTTTGCATATATATAATCAAGAGAAACGTGGGATTTGAAACGGAGTTAGTTCCTGAAGGTCTGACGAGTTATAGGATAAAATGTGGTACTTATTATACTAAGGTTTAAGAGTGAATTATGAAAAATGTTTTGTAAGTTTAAGTACCTAAATTTTGTTTTATTTTTTTAAGCTGAAGATAAAGTGGACAGATGGAGTGTCATCTATACGTAATGAAAAGAAAAGTCCTGACTGATTGATTGATTGACACACTCATTGACTCGCTGGCTCACTAACTGACTTATCACGCCCTTGGCCCTTGAAAGCTGAAACGTATAGACCCTCTATGTAAATTTAAACGTTTAGGTTCACTTCGTCCAATGTTACTATTTTGTCAACATTCCTATTTTGTCCACATTCCCACCTCGTCTATAATCCCATCTCGTCCCTATTCCAAATCGTCCACATCCGTCCTCGTTCGCTGTAGGAATATACAGATTTTATCACAATTTTGGATATTGTTTAATTCCAAGAAAAAAGATTAATGGAGGAGTTGGGAATATGGACGACATGGGAATGTGGACGAGTAGGGAATGTGGGCGACATGGGCAGTAAGCGATTTAGGAACTAAATGTGGACGAAATGGGATTGTTTACGAACTAGGAGGTTGACAAAATGGGAATATATTATGGACGAAGTGAACCTAAACGAATCTAAATTCCCATGCGAAAGGCATAAACGGGATTTATAATGTACATGTTCGATTTGGAGTGACCGTATCTCCGTAACTATGATTCAAATTTAGCCTGCGAGTAAGTAATTATAAAAGTAAAAGACTATTTTAGGAACTTTGATAATTCTACTACTATTATTGCCCGCGACTTTGTTTGCTATACCGCGATAACTACGCAACTTTCTAGGATGAAAACTATCCTTTGTCCTTTTCAGGGTCTCAAACTATCTCCATATCAAATTTAAATTAAATCTGTTCAGTCGTTATTGGTTACTAAGGATTATTGATATTATAAAATAGTCATATTAATATACATAAGGTATAATAAAAGTACTTTCCTAAAATACGTATGCGCAGAGAGAATTAAATTCAAATAAGATTTCATAAAAGTCGTTCACTGCAAGCGAAAGCTTCTTAGAAAAATATTGCAGAACGGAAATGCACTGAGAATATCATTTGACAAATGTGGATGTTATAAGCTGGCATGCAAGGGTGGATTCACATTTATAACATAGTAGCTTCATCCTGTGGCTTCGTAGTGCTTCGTACGCGTTAGAATTATCATACCTAGAAACATTTCTATCTTAGAGCTTCGTCTGCAAAAACGTTCATCACCCAAGCCTATGTACGTCCCATTGCAGGGCACAGGGTTGCTTTCAGAATGAGAGGAGGGCTTGGCCCGTAATTCTCACGCGGATCCAGTGCGGATTGGGAACTTAACAAACAACATCTAACTTTTTCGTAGGTGTGTTCACCGTAGCCAAATGAAACTAACTGCGAGCCCGGGCTCGAACCCACGATCCTCTGCATGAAAAGCTGTGGGTCAAACCACTGGGTTACTACGGTATCATGACTCTTATTAAGGCCCCACCGTGTTTTTCGCACTAATTGATTTTTGGTGGGCGATTTCGGGCGTGGGGCCGCGTGGGGGCGGCACGATGGCTCAAGATAGGTTGGTTGGTCTGCGCGTGTTTTTGGGTATTTTCATCTTATTACTAAAACAAATACATATTTTAAAAATGTAGCAAAACTACGCCCTAGAAAACATCTTGTTTTATTAACATTCGAAAAGTCATGACCTTCCGTGCAGTATTAGCGTCGTACTACGAGTTTATTTTATTTTTTAGAGACGACTTCGGATTTTTTTCTATCGAGCGGACTATAAGTAGTCGTGTTTCGAAAAAAACTGGTCACTAGAGTGAATCCTCAAATGTTTTACACGTGAATTTCAAGACTATAGCTTTACTATAGCTTTACAGCACGAGTAGGGTGTTTCACTTTTGTAGGTGAAAAAAATTTTTGTGATATTTTTTCTGACTTTGCTCAGCTTCCGGTTCTAGCTTATGTTAATAGAATATTTTCCAAATTTCAAGTGGATTAGACCATGTTTAGAGGTTGCACAGAATGAACAGCTCTAAATAAGAATCGAAAAAAAGAAGTAATTACTTTTATTTAAAGATAGCACAATATGGTAGCCACACATCGTTTTTAAGTGACATTAAATTAAATTAAGCATAAAATAGAACATTAACTACTCAATAAATAATTTACTACTTAGACTACACAAGTTACAACCTCATCTTTGGTTCGCTTGACCACGCATTTTCTGTTGCATGCTTGTTTCTGCTATTCGTCTCTGATCGAATCATTAAATAAAGAATAGTTACTCTGTCTTCTAGAATCTTTTAGGATGCGATTGATGGCAACAATTTACAGTTTCAATGTTAGAGTAAAGGTTAATGATGCTTAAATATTTTGAGCCATTTTGCTTCTTTTGGTCACCTGAGTTCGATGAATAGTAGACGGCGATATAGAAACATCTGAGACATCGTGACCAAGGCTTTTAACAACTGTAATAACCGAAGTACTAGCTTGCCGAGTGGAGAGTTGTTCGCGGTCCTATGCAGCTATGAGTGTCCAATCGAGAGATTTTAGTTTACTTATAAATAGGACGTGACATTTTTGCTGGTGGTACAGAGAATAGAATTATTTTCATCGTCTTCATGACTTGATGACTACTTAATGAAGAGCATTCTTAGTCCAAGGTCACTGTCATGTTGATTTCTTTAATCGATTTTAATGCTACATTTTATAAGCATCAACTTTGTCTTGTCTCTTACGCTTTCGGATAATTTCTAAGGAAAACGTTAACAAATTATGGTAAGTGTTCCTTATAAAGTTATTAAACGTTAGCTCAAACGGTTACTCTCTTGACATATATATTAGCCTTCTTCCACACTTCTTGCAGTTTAATACTTGTCTAATTAGTGGCGTCCGAAAGTTTTTTTTTCTTTGTGATGGTGTAAAATAAACCAACAGCACTTGTTCCTTGGAACGAAGTCCAGCTCCTAACAAAATATCACAAGGAAACTTATTATTTACGTTAAAATATGCTTCAATCTTTTAAACGACACACTTAAATCACTTATAACCCTCCACTTCAGATAAAAAACTTGAAAATTTTGCTATCCTGTAATACACCGATATCCATTACTTGACATACAAGTCATCAAACTGTGCAACCTTTAGATGATAATCGATTTTACTGATTTTTGGCGTATGAACTTTAAACATGAGTGGAAACAAGAATTCGAGCAAAGTCAAAGAAAAATCAAAAATTTTGAAAAATGAAACACCCTAAGCACGAGATTAAATGCGCCATAAACACGGTAGGCCCGCTTCTTATGTAATCATTCTCTGTAATTTAACAAAATAGTCTGGTCAAGTGAGGCGAGATTCGTCGTAACCCTACTATTCTTTTAGTCGCTGTAAAAAGTTTATGCCGACTTAGTCAGGGATTTGTGGACGTTTACAAATAGTAAGGAAAGGCTTGTTTGGGCCTAGCATAGCGGTGTGGATAAAACGCTAAACTGTATTAGGTATAATATTATCCTTGATAAATAAATTGTGGGTACAGAATAGTGATTAAACTGATATAAGGTAAACGTCCCTGTGCTCGACACTGACCCAATACATGTCACCTTCAATCTTATGTCATAGTAAGAGAGGTGACAGATGGGTGTCATCTACTAGGTGTTAAGATGTTTAGCATTGGTACGTTTTGCTTACAATAGGAAACTTTAAGTGCAAAAGTTACTTGCTTGGAGAGCAAAAGTATAGCTGAGATTGTTGTGGTGCATATTTTATTGCCAAACAACCTAATCCAAAATGGAAATATTTTTACTTACCTCGCTCTAACGTAATATCTCTATGAGTTAACACTCACAGGCAGCACGTACCTACATTGGGCGCATCTGAGACAGACTTTTTGATCGTTTGTTGAGATGTTTTTCTTTTGTTCAATTTTTTTACAAGGTTTTGCGGTATCTTCAATTATAGTGATCGAACTTGCAGGGGGCCGGGCTATGTTCCCACTTAAATTAATTCATAAAAATGCTTTAAGGTTATGTGATATATTGATAATTTTGAATTTTGAAATTGTTGATAATTTAATTCAATTCCCATAGCAAATTTTGACCTAGTTTGACACGTTCTAACAGTTAAAATACGATTGAACTGATCAAGTGTTGCCATACATGCTTCCGGTTTGAAATAGGTACACTTTCCGCTGGCGTTCGTGTCGTCGCAGTGAGGACGTTTTTTTATGTTTAGTTATTAAATAGGTCCCACTGAAAAACAGCGTTATGCTGAGTGGGACCCAGTTTATACGATTCGATGTTTTTTTTTATATTATATATCTCTATCTCTGAATGAATTCTCTGAATGAATGAGGGAGTTCAGGCTGTTGGTTCCCGCGCGGTTCTAGTGTGGATTAAGAACTTCACACACACTTTTGCTTTTCCTCGCGATGTTTGGCCTTCACCGTAAAGCTTGTAGTAGGGTCAACGTCATAAATAAGTGTTTATACTTGTACCTTGTCATTTTAACATCATGTTTAATAAAAAGCCATAGCTTCGAAATTATGTAACGGTGATGTAACGACTGCAAGTGATAAGGTACAAAAGTGCTCACTTATTTATGACGTTGACAGAACAAATGTAATTTCGCGTTTGAGTTCTGAAAAGTCAGAGGTGCGAGCCGAGATTTGAACCCACGATCCTCTGCTTGAAATGCCATAGCCATAGGTCAAACCACTAGGCTACCATGGCTGTTAACATTTCAAGTGGGCAAATATGAATGACTTAAACTGTCCAATATTTCCCTCAGCATGCTACGCAAGGCAGCAGTAAAAATAAGATGCCGGCTTAGCAGTTAAATGAAAAATATGCTCCCGTTGGAGCCCCGTCCCTGGGGGAAATTAAGGTTGCCTCGAGAAAATATACTCTGGACTTATCTGAACTCTTTCATAATATTATCCTCGTGAGGCTTATCTTGCAGTAGGTGCAGAAAATTTCATTACGCGAACACACATAGCTATACATGAATGGGTGTAATCGAGGACGCGTTCTGGGGTTTCAGTTCTGCTTATATATTTATAAAGTTGAGATTGTTTATATGTAAAATTTTTATTATTAAAAAAAAACTAGCTTACACAACACAAGAAACATCGATAGTATCAATAGAATGCGTCAAAAAAGACGAAACTATCGGGTATCGATAGTATCGATACCGTCGACCAAGTTCAATAGTATCGCCTTTTGACGACCAGATGGCCTAGTGGTTAGAGAACCTGGCTACGAAGCTTGAGGTCCCGGGTTCGATTCCCGTGTCGGGGCAGATATTTGTATGAAAAATACGAATATTTGCTCTCGGGCACACGGCGGACACGACGCACAAAACACGCGTTCCTGAATCCACACAAGCACGACGACGTCTGTACACGCGTCAATGTGTGCGTAAGATGCACAGGGCTGACTATCGCAAAAAGAGATAGAAAGAGATAGCTGCGGAAAGTGAATGCCGCGCCGTTCGTTGAGCGCGAGCAACATTGTAATGTAAAATAAAATGAGTAGGTAATCTAATTATCGTAGTACTTATAATTAAACTTATCGTTTGTCTAAATTAAGTGTAGTGTAATAAGTGAATGAGTGTATACCTAATTCATTTTGTACAGACAATTAGAAAATGTAATTGTAGATATAAGACGTTAATATAAGACGTCTATTTATACATTATAGGTAACAAACTTTTAAACCTACTTTCCCTAGTTACTAATTTTACATGTTGCTAATTAAAGTTGGTTATCTACTTTCTTTCGCCCTTCGGAAATCGAAAAAAACTCCTTTCCTTGTCTTTGGTTGATGCCAAACACCCATACAATGCACAATATATTCCCATTTCGCAAAAGTTTAGTGCCGTGCGGCCACGGACCAGTTGGTCCGTGCGTGCGGCCGACACGCATCGCGTCGCGCACCCGACTGGTAAACAGCGGCCACATGCAATCGGCGCCTTGGGGGGAGGGGTAACTCGAATCGGTGCGGGGCGGAGCGTTTCCATTCTGTACGTTAGTACTATTATATATTTTGTGTCTCGGGTCTTGGGTGTCTAATATGTATAAATAAATAAAATAAAATAGATAAATATCACGGAACAATTCACACCAATTGACCTAGTCCCAAACTAAGCAAAGCTTGTACTATGGGTACTAGACAACGAATAAACATACTTATATAGATAGATATATACTTAAATACATATTAAACACCCAAGACTCGAGCACAAACATTCGTATTATTCACACAAATGTCTGCCCCGACCGGGAATCGAACCCGGGACCTCAAGATTCGTAGTCAGGTTCTCTAACAACTAGGCTATCCGGTCGTCTAAATGTATTTAAGTATGTATCTATCTATATAAGTATCTATATAAGGTCCGAGATGCCTACCTCAACGTTCTTTTTTAACGCTTTCTAATCTTGTTTAAGGTCGATTCATATCTACAGTTACCGCAGTTACCGAGCGCGTCAGACACATGCCGTGGCAGACAAAATAATATTCTTCAATATTTCAATACAGTGTCTATGAACGAATTCATATTATTATCAATCGTAACACGGCCGCGCAGGCACCGACAAACACGGGCAGTGCCCGGCCAGTAGGTAAAGAATTTTTGTCGGTGTCTAATGAGTCGTTTTCAAAAAAATTGTACACAATTGGCTACTTTCCTAACTAGTCAGTCTTTTAGATTATCAAAAAATATTGGACACGTATTTTTTATTTTGTCAATTAAACAAAAAATTACGAAGATATGGCGCGTTGAAGTTTCGCGTGACGTCACTTGTTCCTACACTTTGTATGAGCGTTTTAGGAACAAGTGACGTCACGCCTCGTCACGCGGAACTTCAACGCGCCATATCTTCGTAATTTTTTGTTTAATTGTCAAAAGAAAAATTACGTGTCTAATATTTTTTGATAATGTAAAATACGGACTAATAAGAATAATTATTTTTTTACCTAGGAAACATCCCTATTCTGGGATGATTAATAACAAAATTTAATTTATTATTTTTGTGTAACGGAGTTATACTAGGTGCCAGATAACGCTGCCTAAAAGTTCATTGCTACTAGTGAGAAAATGTTGACAATTTCTGCAATGACCGCAGGTGAACTCAACCCTGTACCACGATAACCGCGTAAAGTTGATTTAGCGACAATGTTCATACATTTAGCGACAGTCGTTTTTAAACTTGAGATAACATAATACTGAGTAATGAACTTTTAGGCAGCGTTATCTGGCACCTAGTATACCCATGTACATTGTATGACTAACTTTCGTTACACAAAAATAGCGATCGTGATTTTTCTGCCGTGTCATGACAAAACACTGAAACTTGAGTTACAGTGTTTTGTGCTAACACCGTTAAATTAACTATTCGGACCCTAATCTATATATGCATGCTTAGAGAAACTGATTTTCTATCAAAAACATTGAAAAACGTCATTGCAATTTACACTGTAACTCTTAAAACGTAGGGTCTTGATTAGACTAAACACTGTATTATCTCCAGATACCGTATTTTGCCAAAACAAACTCACTTTTTCTTAGTATAGTATCAAGAGTTACAGTGTTTTGTCGCAACAATCAAACGAGAAATTAGTCCAAGTCCTTGTTTATTTTAAGTCGGGACTTCTTCAAGGTAATCATCCTTTCTAAAGACTAAGAAATATATATTAAGATGAGAATGTTGGTTTTATGAATAGTGATGTTAGCAATATATTACTAAATTAAATTTAAAGTAGCATTTTCTTATGATTATATGTCATTAAGTATCACGTTACAGTGTTTTGTTATAGCAACTCTCATATATTATTGATAAAGGACATAACGACATAACACGTTTTTGCTTCAAAATTCATGTAAAAAGTAAAAATTTTAATATTATTTTTCTTTGTCCACTTCTAGTAGCACATTATCCGTGATTTGTCCAAATTTTATTGCAATCAGATCAATATTCACTGTTCTGTAGCCAATTAAAGACAGCAAAAGTTTTTTGCGATTTCTGAAAAATAGGTGTTTTTTAGATACAGTGTTTTGTCATGACACGGCAGATTTTGTTTTGATTAAGCCGTTAACTATGTACAATTTTTTTGAAAAAAGATCTAATACGCTAATACGGCACGTTTCCGACACGTTGAACAGTTTGAGCTAAGTTGTTGGTTTCAATGTGGCCGAACGTCGAACGTCGATGTAAATATTGTTTGCGTGATATATTTTATCCCGTTTAGTATAAAAGTTATGAGTGAAAACCACAAAAGATTAAAACACTTTATAGATAAGTACCTACTTTTATTTTTTACGGTTTTTTGACCGCTTACAATTTTAATTTCAACCAAGATCTTTCGTATTTTTAAGTCAAATAATATAATTCACTCATGTAACTCAAAAGCAATCTAGAAAAGAAAAGAAATATTGAACTAAGTTTTCGTTTCATAACCGAATTTTTCTGTGAAATGGTCGCTGTGTGCCAATGTCCAAGTTATTTAAGTTACAAGCGAAAGCGGAGGAGCATCAACATTAAGTTGATATAAAGACACAATCACTGGAAAATTGGCAGTACTTCTGAAAGTTTTGGTTTAACCTATGGTCATACAAGCAGAGGGTTGTGGGTTCAAGCCGGCTCGAACCTCCAAGTTTTTACCGTGGGCATTATGGTGAAGGGAAACATCATGAAGACTTGCACCCATATGTGTGAAGTGCGAGTCAAGACCTCACATTTTGCGAGGCAGCTCTTCAGTGGGACGTACAAAGGCTGAAACTTTAATGTTGTTGATACAATCATCATCATCTTTTCAGCCGTAGGACCTCCACTGCTGGACATAAGCTTCGCTAATTGATACTCAATCACTACGGTTGGAAGCGGCTTGTATCCACTTTGAACCTGCGGCCTTTACCAAATCGTCCGTCCACCTCGTTGGTGAACGTCCCACGCTGCGTTTACCAGTCCGTGGTCTCCATTCGAGAACTTCTCAGCCACAACGGCCATCAAATCTGTTCTGCGTGCTATATGGCCTACCCATTGCCATTTCAACGAGCTAATCCGGTTGGCTATGTCGGTGACCCTGGTTTTTCTACGTGGTTCTGGTTTGTTGATACAATCCCTGCATTTCTTTGCGCAGTTTTAATTATTCGTATCGACAGTGAAGAACTAAAAATCATACATATATAGTTTTGAAGATGATAAAGGGCTGTGTTAATATTACAATAAATAAAAGTGACGCTTATATTTTGGACCACAGCGTTAATCAGTGCACTATTCAACAAATTAGTATGCACCGCAGACCAGTTACGAAGCTAGCACAGTATGGCGGTAAGGCTCTCGCAATCTAGGAAATTCTTAGTATTACTACATTTTGAATCTAGCATTCTCTTTAGCGTCGTGGGTGACTATGAAATTTCCAACATTATGGTACGTGTTATTTTAAAAAAATTTTTTAACTAGCTTTTTCCCGCTACTTCGTCCGCGCAGAGATAAAATTTATGGACAACAAAAACCATAAGGAAAACTCCCGTTCTCCATCCCATGGGATATATAATCCAAAAAGTCCTTTCTCACTCCATTTCTATGATCCTAAAAGATGATATCTATAACAGCTACAGCTAGTTGATTAGTCATAAAAAATCCTCTTTTTATGTTATCCTGCGGGAATTTCCAAAAATCCTTTCCAACACCTGTAATTTATCATTATTTTAACGGATCGCCAACAACCGAACGCACAGCTAAGCTTGCCACTGTAAAATTCGTTTCCAACTGACATTTATTTGCCGGTTTAGCCCGGATTATTCCGGTTTGGTGTCCGGAAATATGCGGATTTTCGCGGGTTTCATACCCACTGACTTACTTACTTTGGATTTTAAAAATTTAAAGGTCTTTCCTGAAACGTAAAGTACGAGATATTTCAAGCTCACAAGGGTTCGCTTCCATTTGAGGTGAGATTGAAAATATTTGAGAGAATGAAATAGCAAGAGACATTGATTTACGGCACCAATTATGGGCATGTTAAACACAATGAAATGTGAAATAAAATGAAATGTTTCTTTGCAGAATATGGGTAACATAAGATTTTACAATTGTGATTTCTATTCTACCTCTACTGAACTCTCTGCTCTAATGAGCATGCAAAATATTATATTCCTGTATTTGCTGAAAAAATAAAGCAGACAAATGCAGGATTATTCTTATTTTATCTAAAAATATCTAATTTATTGAATCAGGCGTTACTTTGCGGGTGAGCAAAGTAATTGTTTTAGTTCACTAAAAATATCTATAACTAAGTAAGTACACAGTACCTTTAATACCCAGTAATAGACAGCAAAGATTCAATGCCCTATATAGCCCACCATTCACGGTTTTTTACCAATTATGACCAATAGTTATCTGAACATAGTCTTCATAGTTAAAAAATGTAGTGTTCGTTTCTTAAAATTTGGATTTACAGAAAAAATGTCCATTTTTATTAGTTCTTGTCCATTACTGGTGCTATCACCCAATTTAATATGGAAGGAAAAGAAAAAAAATCTCTTCGAATAGAGAAAATTTGGGACCCATTCAGCTTAAAGTTGGGGTAAGCGGCAACGCTGTTCTTTACCAGGACTCATCAAACACAAAACCCTACACATTATGACAACACGAACGCCAGCGGAAAATGTAGTTCACAACAATACTTGCGTAGAAACCGAAGGTATGTATGGCAACCCTTAATCACTCTAATTGTATTTGAACTATTAGATCTATTGTAGTAGTAGATTGTAGTGGTAGAGCCAAGTTGTAGCTAGCCGCTGCATCACGGATGGGCCGGCTCATCCGGGGCAGTACCACCCTCTCACAGAACACCGGCGTGAAGCGGCAGTAATCCTGCTTGCGTTTCGTACGGTCAGTGAGAGTGCCGGGGGCCCAATACCTCACCCCTTCCCTCTCCCCCTCCCTCTCCCCCTTCCCCTATTCCCTCTCCTTTAGGGCCGACAACGCACTGGCATTGTGTAAAGCGCTGCGGGTGTCTATGGACAGTGGTGTTCATTTAACATCAGGTGACCCACTAGTTCGTTTGTCTGGCCTGTCTAACATAAAAAAAAATCTCAAGTTACTGCGCTGCCTCAGCGACCCGAAGTGGATCTTGGCCTTAATACATTTGGCAGGAAAAGATAAAAATAAAAAACATCGAATAGTATAAATTGGGTCTCACTCAGCATAATGTTGCGATAAGCCGTGTCGCTGTTTTCAGTGGGACCCATTTAAAAACAAAACACAAAAACATACTGTGACGACCCGAACGCAAGCGGAAAGTGTAGTTCGCAAAAAACCTAAGTACAAGCCGGAAGCATGAATGACAGCACTTGATCAGATTAATCGTATTTGAGCTTTTAAACCGCGACAAATTAAGCCAAGATTTGTGCTGGGTATTGCAGTGAATTAATTATCAAGAATTGAAAAATGAAATGAAAATGAAAAAAGTTTATTGTATGATATATACAAGAAGAATCCTTGGCTCTGGGTCCTGTTCTCTCTAGACAAGACAACAATCTTGTGCAATCTTCTTCCAGTTTTCTGCGTTAATACCTTAACACATTATATTATAGCGTGCTGAAAATTAGGCGTATACTTAAAAGGCCAAGACTGTGTGCCATGGTAACGTGAAGTCACAGAAAAAAACCGGTTGCCTGTAAAGTCGGTTTACGGACGATAGTTTAACGTGACAACGTCATAACAAAACATTCAAAAAACAAAAATGAAACCAGGCGGTCACCCATCCAAGTGCTGACCGCGCCCGACGTTGCTTAACCTCGGAGATCGGACGAGAAACGGTGTTTTGTCAAATATCTTGAAAACGGTGCATCTTACGGCAAAATCAATTAAATTTTCATCCCCCCTTGAACCCCCCCCCCCCGCACCCGCCCTCGCATTGTAAATTCTGGCGTTCGCCGCTCTCTTATACATGGCCTTCGCTGCTCTGTACGTACATGTACCTACATGTAACGTTACATTGCGTCATCCTTTTTCGTGTATGCAGCCGGCGTTCATGGATTTATTAGACAATGTCACGTCAAAAAATTATATAGGAAATCCAATGTGAATCTCCGCTTCCATTGTAACGTGATAATGGTCAATTCACGTACCCGCTCCGCTACGCCGCCATCGAAGCAAAGCCCAAAGATATTCTAAATGGTAATACACATTGACATCGGACAAAACCGCATAACAAATCTGTTTATCCATTTTTATTCAAACCGAAACAAAAGGTAAAGACAATACGTGGGCTCACTTTATTGTGCGAGTTCATAAAAAATGCCTAAAACAGCAAAAAGGGACAGACGTCGCCTGAATTGTAAACAGCTATCATATAACAAACTATTAGTCATGAGAGCTCTTGACTGTTTTTGTTTCAGCTGACTCTGGGATAAGATAGTCACAGACTTGAAGTAAGTAAATAAGGCACCAGCTGCAAACAAAGAGGCCTAGCTGAGGGATATAATCAAAATTCTCAGTCGCATTTTTCCCCTAATGCTTTTTTTTCTCACTGTTATTTTTACTGAACCTTATTTTCACAGTAGCGTTTTTTCCCAATATCGCCGTATAAGACCGTTAAACCATTCAGCATGAAAGAATAACAAACATCCATACAAACTTTCGCGTTTGTAATATTAAGGAAGATGTGAAAATTTCTGATGATTTTTGGATATTTAGTTGTTTACTTAGTTTTTAGTCAATGACGCAGTAACGGCTGAATGGGTTTAAGTGAAACTTGGTATACCCGTATAAGACCGAGATCTGGATTAAGACACTGGATTCTTAATAACTCGGTCTTACGAAGCGCATGGGAGGTACTCCATCATCATCATCATTCCAGCAGCATCATCCTTCTTACTACAGAGCACAGGTTTCCTCACAGAATGAGAGGGTGTAGTACCCACGTGGAACCAGTGCAATGCGGGTACTTACAGTGAAACCGTGGTGGCTTAATAGTTTCACATATTGCCTCTCAAACAGAGAGTCATGAGTACGAATCCTCGCTCGCACCTCTGAGTTTTTCGCAATTTGTTTGTAAAAATTATATTTGTAATTTACCATGAGTTTTACGGTGAAGGAAAACATAATGACGAAACCTGCACACACCTGAGAAGGAATTCAAATGTGTGTTTGATATTCCCAATCCGCTACTTCAGTATATGGGAGTCAAAATATCAATGTTGAATACTGCTTTAGGAATTAGTTTTTTTGCAATATCTGTTCACTCTAAATCTGTGAACAGAAATGGACATTTTATTCGGGGTCTGCAGCGGATCACTATAGAAAACACGTGCTGCGAGTACATGTTGAGGGTTCGGAGTCAGTTATGGTAATTTTAGTGGGAAATCTTTTTAAAACTTGGACATCCAGGCGGGGGAGTGTCTTCACTCTTCACCCCAACCTACATAACGTCTCAGTACAGCACGGCACAGGCCTCCTCTCAGAATGAAAGGCTTGGGTCGTAGTTCCCACGAGGGCGCAATGAAGATTGGGAACTGCACACACATCATCGAATTTCGTCTCTGGTGTGCAGATGCTGTGCTGACGATGTTTTCTTTCACCGTAAAGCTCATGGTAAATTTCAAATATAATTTCGCACTTATTCCGAAAAGCTCGCTCGTATTCGAACCCACGACCCTCTGCTTGAGAGGCAATAGGTCAAACCACTAGGCCACCACGGCTTTCTACTTCACTTTAAGGTCGCGGGTGAGCAAAGTAATTGTTTTAGTTCATTCTACTTCACTCTTATGTGGTTAGTATTCCATTCGCCGGTTCATCCTACCTGATACGAACTGCTTAGGAATGGAATTTGCACCCAATGTCTGCATTTCCACATGGATACAACCTGGTCTTCAAGGCTAGAGTAAATACTTAGGCTGTTACTGAACCAGAGGGATACGCCTTTGACCTCCTTGGGATTTCCAAGTAAAGCTTACTCCAGAGTAAAGACAGTGACGCCGCAACAAAAACGGTAAAATCGGCTTTATTTTGTAGTGGTAGAGCCATGATGTAGCTAGCCGCTGCATCACGAATGGGCCGGCTCGTCCGGGGCAGTACCACCCTCTCACAGAACACCGGCGTGAAGCAGCAGTAATCCTGCTTGCGTTTCGTACGGTCAGTGAGAGTGCCGGGGGCCCAATACCTCACCCTTTCCCTCTCCCCTTCCCCTATTCCCTCTCCTTTAGGGCCGACAACGCACTGGCATCGTGTAAAGCGCTGCGGATGTCTATGGACAGTGGTGTTCATTTAACATCAGGTGACCCACTAGTTCGTTTGTATGGCCTATCTAACATAAAAAAAAAAATGAAAATACATTTCGCACTCCCAGTACATCAACTCGAAATAATACTGAACTAAAACAATTACTTTGCTCACCCGCGACCTTACAATAGTTACGTTTATGCAAGAAATGTGTGTTCATGCAGTTCCTCCACCTCCACACTGTACGAACACACACAAATCACATAAACACAACTATCACCACCACCAAGCTACACTGACGCGTTTCGAACTCAACCAGAGCTCATCCTCGGAGTTACCACAACCGTATGCTATGCTACCAAATGTTAAACTAAGCTTAACTTTTGAGTTTAACATTTGGTAGCATAGCATACGGTTGTGGTAACTCCGAGGATGAGCTCTGGTTGAGTTCGAAACGCGTCAGTGTAGCTTGGTGGTGGTGATAGTTATGTTTATGTGATTTGTGTGTGTTCGTACAGTGTGGAGGTGGAGGAACTGCATGAACACACATTTCTTGCATAAACGTAACTATTGTAAGGTCGCGGGTGAGCAAAGTAATTGTTTTAGTTCATTAATATGGACCTCCGCAAAGTAACGCCTGATTCAATAAATTATTCGAAATAATACACCATTTTAATTTAGACTTTCCGGAAATTAAGTAAAGTCTCAATTAAAATGGTGTATTATTTCGAGATGATGCACTGTTGTACTGGGAGTGTTGTATAAAATGTGTACATAGGTTTGTGCTTGCAATTCTGCAACTGGGGCTTGGCATTAAGATTTCAAGACAACACTATGCCGAAGTAGTCAGCTGACTTCTTTACGGCATCGCCAGTCAGATTGGCAAGTGCCCGAGCTATTCCCGACTTTACACATCATCATCATCATTTCAGCCGAAGTATGTCCACTGTTGAACATGGGCCTCCAAGGTTCGCCAAAAAGACCGGTCCTGCGCCATTCGCATCCAACGCGTTCTCGCAACCTTGACCAGGTCGTTGTCTCGTCTTGCTGGAGGCCTACTTATACCTACTACATTTTCGGGCTGTGCACGCCATTTGAGAACCATTTGGCCCCATCGGCCAACAGTTCTACGAGCGATATGCCCTGCCCAGTACTGCTCATTGCTACTTGAGTCCAGCGATTCTTAGAGCTATGTCAGACGTCACACACATTTTCGACAAAAAACAATTATTATAAAATAGAATATACGTATCAGGATCGTAGAGTAACATAGCATCACAATACCAACCAATTTGTCGTCCGCTCCTTTGTGTGTCGACGAAAGTAAGAAACAAGAAGCATGTTCATATTGAAATTGAGTAGTAACTTACACTCCTATCCAATTGCATCATTCTAAAAAGAACTTCATCTCCTCTTTCCAAAGTTTAAATTTCAAACCTAGCATTCGAAGGATATTTCCATAGTTACTAGTTCAAATGGTCGAACCATTTCAATTGCAACTCACCATGGAACCTTTTTGTAGGAAATACCGCAACGATTTCTGTAGAAAAGTTTGGAACATTATTTTTAAATGTAGTGTGAAAGGGTCCCGCGGTGGGTCCCAATTGAAATGGTGTGTGTACCTCTGCAATCAGAACAGTAGTTCACGAGATCGTGTGGAGATTTAGTAGGGTCCACATTGTACCCGCACTTTGTCTCCCCAGACAAGGGTACAGCGTGCGGTCAGAATTAACTTGTCACAACTCGAGAACAATATAATTCGAGTAATCGAAGCACTAGTAATAAATTTTATTTATTACAGTTTACTATCGGGGGTTAAAGTTGTTAATTGGTTTTAGGGTTAGCATTTGTTTGTTTAGTTTAGAGATTTATTAGCGAGCTAATTCTTGTTAAGGCTTTGCTGTGTAGATCAAGCTCGCATCTGAGTTTTTCGGAATTAATGAGCGAAATTACATTTCAAATATTAATTGAAGAAAATCATTAGTTTAATTTTGTGTGAGTTCCCAATCCGCACTAGGCCCGCATGTCAACTAACAGTCCAACCCTCATTCTAAAAAAAGCCTGTATTCATCGTTGTAGCCGGAGAGATTTATTTTTTAATTTACAATGTAGTGTGCATATTTCCAACTTAGTACGAGTATTAATCGCTTGAAAGAATTTGCGTAAACCGTACAGTAATTCCACAACAGTCCAATCTGTATGCAGCATCCGTGCCGTTTAGAAAATGCTGCAGCGGCTTACATTGGCTCCCTTCCAAGAGGATAGCCCACACGGCAATTTTGTCCAGATTAATTGTTACTACTTTTGCCAAATGCACCCTCGAGTCAAGATTTATGAAACGAATTTTGAATCTAGCATTCGGTGTCATATTTGTCTTCGGGATGTGTCGTATGTTCTGGTGGCTTAGCATTTCGTCTGAGACATTTGTCATCGCGAATAGCGGTGAAAACAATTTGAGAATGGAGTAACACATTGTTGGAACGTGCTATGCAAAGTGGCAACTGCAGGGAAACATTTAGACTTTCGATTATCATCCATCATCTTAGGCTAATACGTTCCACTGAAGAGCACAGGTCTTCCCTCAGAATGGGAAGACTTTTCCACGCGAGCTTAGTGCCCACCACTGCAAACACCATTGAATTTCTTCGCTGGTTTGTGCAGACTTCCTTGACCCTTAAGCTTATGGTAAATTTCAAATGTAATTTTGCACCTTTAATTTACAAAAAAGTCAAGAGGTGCAATACTGGGCTCAAACTCACGACCATCTGCTTGGAAGGAATAGCTCAAACCACTAGGCTACCACGGCTTTTCTGAAAGTTCTTGGATGGTTACACTGTAACTGTGAAGTCACTTTTTAGGGTTCCGTACCCAAAGGGTAAAAACGGGACCCTATTACTGAGACTTCGCTGTCCGTCCGTCTGTCCATCTGTCCGTCCGTCTGTCCGCCGTCCGTCCGTCCGTCCGTCCGTCCGTCCGTCTGTCACCAGGCTGTATCTCATGAACCGTGATAGCTAGACAGTTAGTTGAACTAGATTGCTGTTTTTACCTCGATGTTTCGACCGCATTGCAAAGACAGTCGTCACGAGCCGACTCTTGTCAAACGTCGAGGTAAATACAGCAATTAACAGTTCGTCATTAAGTTCCTCGTAAGGCCCAACGTTCTATTTTTACGACTGTAAAATTTATAATCCTTTCAGCCGAAGTAAATGTTAAAATTCATCAAAATTTCCCAATGTCCCAAAATAAGGACACGCACTAATTTGCAATTACAATTTGTCTTAAATATATTAAAGTATTTAATGATTTTGTAATAATTTCAGTCCTGAGCTACTAACTTTAAATAGGACACTGGGTGAATATAACAATGTCCTAAAAATAGTTTGGGCCTTACCAGTTTATTAGTGAAAATCGCGAAAGTTTAAAACATATTTAACAAAGACAGGTATTGTTTAAAAAGTGAAGTTTAATTTTTAACAAGTTTGGATTTTTAATCTACCTCGAACCGCATCCAGGATTGACAGCAACCGTAAGCATAACCCCTTCTAAAATATGCATCGAAATTTGAGTGTACCTTTGACCATCCTCGCGTAGAGTGTACATAAAGGTCAGGGACCAGAGGATCCGCCCGTAGAACTATAAATCAGGCCAGGCTCGGTCAGCTGACAGTAGCACTAGAGGTACGGTCAGCGTATTAAATACTAGTGAAATAATAATCCTACTCATCATCATCATCATCATCATGCACTGGGACGTACATAGGCAACGTCCCGCTGCAGGGTCTGCAAGGCACAAGCGCCCTCTCAGACTTGCACTTGGGTCGTAGTTCCCACGCGGGTCCAGTGCAAATTAGAAACTTCATACACATCATGAGCATTAAAATTTACTGGGATATAAAGCACACGTTTTTTGTATTAATAATCAATAGAGAAGGGGACTTGTGACCGGGTTTTTTAGTCCGTGCAAGTCGGACACTGTCTGGGCCCTCCATTCCCAGTTCGTCCGAAGGGATTTTTCCCGAGCACAAGTCACTCTTCCTACCCTAAAGTTAAAAAACAGAAAAGACTTCGCGTCTTTGGCCCCTCTGGCGACTCATTCAAAAAAAAAAAAATTTACTGGGCAAGCGTGCTCCATTGTAGGCCTCATCTTCGCTTTCCATCAGGCGTGATTGTGATCAAACGCAAGCATATACCTATTGTATAAACAAAAAATCTAGTATACGCATGGATTTTTTCGTAACGGCTGCGGAACCCTATCCTAGGCGTGTCCGACATGCACTTGGCCGGTTTTTATTAGACCTTTCTACACTAGTTCTCAAATTTAACGGCAAAAAATACCCTAATTTGGGTCAAAGTACCCCAACCTTACTGTACAAACAATACATTTTTGTTTTGTTAAATTTTACTAAAAGGTTGAATCCAAAATACGCAACACAATTCAAGTCCACAGGTGATTTGCACCACAATAACTAGGGGCCGACCCTTTTCACAATTTAATGCGTACTCCGGTGCGACCACTCGAACTGTTTCCTTGGCAAATTGGACTCTTCAAACCAGCAAGGTGTATTAAGAGAAAACGATAATTGTATTAGTTGAAAAGACAATTGAAACATTAACAGGGCGAAGTGTAATTTGCTTTCAGTTTTTATCGCATTAAGACAATTTTAACCTTCCTTGAAAATGCTTTGCCGCTTTTTGGGGGTGGTAAGATAGCCACGTTCTGTAAACCGGGATGCCTTTGATCAAATTGGGGCATCTTTGATGTATTAAAATCGTTATAAAGTCGATATGGACAACATGAGATAAAATGGTTGACATGTACACAGAAAGAATATCGATGAAGACATCGAAAAGGAATAGCAAATACTGACAAATATGCGTGAGTTGATCGGAAAACTACTTTTTAAAGTCGCCCTGCATTTCAAAGTCACCAGGGTTCACGGTATTTAAAAATCGAAAGTTATATATCGAAATATCGTTTATATCGAAAGAGTTATAAATATAATTATCGAAAAGTTTTTTTGTGAACCGTAAACTTTGATCGTTATAAAACTAACCTTACTTAATGGCTTCTCTACGATGGCGTTTTAATAAATGATGCGAAGTTTGCGGTTCCAGAAAAAAACATTTTCCATGTAATAATGACTAGACATCGGTAACTCGTGGCATTTAGGTGACGTTTCTGACAGACTAGTGAAGTGACTATGTTTCTCTGTTGTACGACTCGAGCAAAGAAACAAATTACAAGAAATCCTTTCAACCATTTAATATTTTTTGACTTTCGTGATAGACAATAAATATTTGTTCATTGTTTTTAGAAGTATTTATCCTACTAGTTGGTTAAAAAAAAGTTTTTGTTATTTTTTTATTTAGCCAATTTTTATGTCCCACTGCTGGGCAAAGGCCTCCCCTCTCTTGCTCCACTCCTGCCTATCAAAGGCGAGCTCCCGCCATCCCACATTATAAGCATCTAGGTCGTCCCTCCATCTACTTTTGTTATAAATTTCATTTTTATTGCAAGCTTTTTTGTTGACTATACTTGCATTGTCATCCAACCTACATAAGTATACCAAATTTCAAGCCAATCCGACCACTGGAAGTGGGTCAAAATCGACTTCCAAAATTTGACCCGTTCATACATACACATTGCAAGTTAAATAAAAGCTTGTAAAAAGCATTCAAGCAAATCACAATCGCAATCTAAGTTAAACAATTGAGTTAAAACTCGTTATTGTCCAGCATTAACTAAGGTACGAAGTACCTACACTAATTTTGTACAACATTTGAAATTTCACCCTGTTAACAAACGCTCGCACTCACGCACACAGGCATGCACGCACTCACAAAATTTCACATTTTTAGCAGGATCGATCATCGATGTCAATCGGTTGCAACCAACAACACAGTCCAGTTACAGTCTAAATGAGGTTTTAACAACAAACATCAATTAACATGGCACCGCCAAATCAATATCCGGTGACGTAACGTGAACGTACAAGTAATCCGATTTGCGTCAATGACTACCTCAGACGGCTTAATGAATCCGGTTTTAAACGTCCCGAGCACTTCGCGCGTGAAGTCGTCAAAGGGTGGGGATTAAGGGATGCCGCAATTACCTGGGAGAATAATAATAAGGGCTGTTTTGAGATGGATGGCTAGGTTTTGAGTTTGGTTTGGGGTCGGAAGAAAAGAGCAAAACCACATGAGGTGATTTACTGGGCAGGCGTGCTCCATCGTACGTATGCCTCATCTTAACGCAAGCCTAAGTATATTGTATTATAATATACATACATACATACATTTTTTTTTATGTTATTGAAGCCAGACAAACGAACTAGTGGGTCACCTGATGTTAAATGAACACCACACACCCTATGCTGTTTGGATGTTTTTCGAAACTTACCTATAAGTTTGCGATTTTGGTGCTTACATTTCGACGATTCTTTACTGAACTGTTTTTATAACATTGTACGGAGGTACGGAACCCTCCATGTCCGAGTCCATCTCGCACTTGACCGGTTTTTTATTTATTTTTCTTGTTTTAATATTTTTTTATGAAAACCTAAATGGTTTCTTTTTTCTTTCAATTACATTTTTTTACTTTTTTTTAATATATTTTATACGGAATTCCGGTACGGCAGTCTGACTAGCAATCGGTCGATTTTTTCATCTCAAATCCCCTTGTGTCTTTCATATCTTTTCCCACGAAACAGTAAAAACATAACAACCAATAAAAACATCTCCCATATCTTTACGTCGTTGTAAACCAAACTCGTAAATACTGCAGTGAAAATAAAAACCGATTGCTCTCAGTGTGAAACTGCCGATTCTATGTGAAGTTAAATCTCTTAATGGGCAGTAAAGTTGCCATTCGAATTATTGGGCCTGTACGGGGCAATAAAAGTATTCAATGGATACAGAAAATGATGCAATTACTAGTCGAAATCGAACTAAGTACGACAAATTAAAAGGTTTTGGCAGTTTTTTACTTGGGGCATAGAATTATTCTGACTCTAGCAGAAAGAAAACGAGACACAGACAAGTTTTAATGATTAGTACCTTAATTTCTAAAAAAATGGTCGCTACAATAAATTCTAATCCGCCCTGGGCCCACGTGGGAACTACATACAGCCCATACTCTCTCAATCTGTGTGGTGCACAGCAGGTGACCAATTTCCATCAGATGACCCACTTAAGTACTCGTTTGCCTGCCTCTCATTAGAAAAAAAAAAACATCTTTGTAACCATCTTTTATTTTGATAATTCAAATGGAGATACTTTCATCTCGGATAAACTCGAGATTCCGCTAGATTAAGGGGCTGTTTCACCACCCATTGATTAATTTTAACTGACGGATCAATGTGATGCCGTCTCCGTCTATTCGAACAAAACAAACAGAGACGGCATCACATTTATCCGTCAAATCAATTTGATCAATGGATGGTGAAACAGGGGGTAAGGATACAATTTATTTAACGTAAAAAAAGCCCTAGTTAAGTCTGTTACGAGAATCAGTAAACGAGGCCAAAATCTAGAAGCAATATATTTTAAGCCCGTTACGAAAATACGCTTCTTTTCAATTTATCGCCAGACATCAATGGAATTATTGTACCTTTTGAATATTCTTTGAACAACAATAAAGCATTTATGTATTGTAAAGTCTACGAATACGTCAGAGCTATCAAAGGCTTTCTACGTTTATGGAAGCCAATTGGAAGGGCATTAAAGAACATTTACTGTAAACGAACCGAGCTATAAATATGAAGCTACAAATACACGTACCTACTGTAAGTTTTATCGTTATTATAGATGGATTTGTGTTTGATCAGAATCATAATTTTTATACTATAGGTACGTAGGTACGTGAGGCTAGACCAAGAGATCTGATTACTTTTTGACAGTGCGAGCTACATGGTCTCGTCTTGGCAACATTTAACATGAAATGTTTTTGTGGGATTATCTTTACATTTCTAAACTTTGTGACAAAAAAAGTGAAACTTAAGTTATTTTAGCTTTACTTGTGCTTGTATTTAACTTTTTTAGTGGAGTAGCATGTGACTAATATAACTATCATAATTAACATCTTCACCATCTTGATGAATGGCAGTCTAAAACTGTACGTTTTCTTCGGCACTTCTTGCCATGCGCAGTGAAATTGTGGAATCAACTTGCGGCAACAGTGTTTCCAGGCAATAATGATATTGGGGCTTTCAAGAAAAGGGTTTTTGCTTCCCTTAATGGCTTACAACATATCAGTGGCTCTCCTTGAGTTGTTGATAACTAAGTGGTGGTGATCATTTCCCATCAGTTGACCCACTTGCTAGTTTGCCTTCCTCTCAAAAAAATATATATCAGATATACACACAGCAAAAACACCAAGTTATAATAATAACTACTGCATCTCACAAGGCACCAAAAGTTTATTACGGTAATCGGCTAGGAGAAAGACGAATAGTTATGAATACACATTTTTCAAAATGTATAAAAATTACCTAGCTACATCATTTCTTGGCCATACGGAATTCCAAGACTTTTTAAGTTGTAAGCCAATAAGTTCAAAGCTGCTAACTTTACACCTGCTTGTATTATTCACGTTAAGAATGAGCCCATCAAATTTAAGCAGTTTAACTTCGAGAGGTGTTACCACTTCGAGAGGTGTTAACTACCGTGAAAATTTGATGTAAATTGAGACTCTAAAGAACATTCCTTTACAAAAGGCCGACTTAAATAGAATTTCTGACACTTCATTTAATTAACCTTAAATTGTCTAGTCTTCACACAATTATATAGTTTAAAAAAAAAGCGTCTTCAAAAAAAAGGAGGTTATATTTACTGATATCGCATACTTAGGTACTAAAGTATTCTATTTGACATTTAAAACGATCGACGAACGCATAGCCTAGTTGTTAGATAAAATGACTACGAAGCTTGAGGTCCTGGGTTCGATTCCCGGTCGGGGCAGATATTTGTGTGAAAAATACCAATGTTTGTACTCGAGACTTGGATGTTTAATATGTATTTAAGTATGTATTTATCTATATAAGTAAGTTTATTTATTGTCTAGTACCCATAGTACAAGCTTTTCTTAGTTTGGGACTAGGTCAATTTGTGTGAATTGTCCCGTGATATTTATTTATTTATTTTTATATTTTGTATTCTGTGTCAGTTATTGGGTTTTCAATTTATACCAACAAAATCATACAAAAACACTAGAAAATACAACTGTCCTTGTTTTTCTGTATTGTTTTCTTTGTGGTGGACAGTAAAGGGTCATTGTATTGTATTGTATTGTATTGTAAAACACAAGGGGGATCGAACCTAGATACTCGTAACTTTGCAACACGTGCTTAACCATTACACTAACCAGAGTAAAATTGGAAACCTGTCGAAATTTTCCTGGGTTCTAAAATCAGTTGTTGAAAAATGAAAATGAAAAATGTTTATTGGTTTAAAGAAACAGTTTTAAACAAAATAGGGTTGGGATCTCCTTTTAAGCAAAACAATGCTTGTGTCAGGAGACCCCGCTCCTCCACTCAGAGTATTCATGAGTATAAACCAATTAACTAACTTAAACTTAAGTTAAGATAACTTAAAATTATGAGTGTGCATGTGTGTGTGAGTATGTGTGTGTGTGTGTGTGTGTGTGTGTGTGTGTGTGTGTGTGTGTGTGTGTGTGTGTGTGTGTGTTAACGTACGTGCGTGCATATGTGTGTGTGGGCGTGTGTGTGTGTATGTGTGTGTAGGTATGTGTGCATGCGCATTCGTGTTGTGTAATAAATTACTAAATACCATATACCCTCCATTTATATTCATTATTGTTTTCTTTGTACTGGACAATAAAGAGTTATTGTATTGTATTATGTTGTGTTGTAATTTTGCTCAATAACACAATACATGTTAACATTAAACATTTAAAACCAGTTTTATCAGTTGTTTTTTCAGTTGTTGACTTGTGTTTATCATGTTATTTAAACCAGGATCTGATGACTTTACCTTTGTAAGCGAGCTTTTATGTAATAAAAAAGTATTGACTTCGTCGTGTTTATGTTCTTCGAATCTGAAGCCTGAAGACTGCCGACTTAGCTAGGTACAAATAACTTAAAGATGCTTATAATTACAGTTTTTTGTTTACCTTCTGCCACGTCTGAATAGAATAATAGCTTTTGGTAACCAGTCCCAGTTATGTAGATTGTGCATTTAAAGTGAAAACAAAAATAAACACGATTCCGAACACTGGCTCGGCAGTGATTTAGCCTTCCGGATCAGAAGCGGTCAAGCCTGAATTATTTAAAACGGTATTGTCGCCGCATGAATAATGCAGTGGAAACTTTAGTGTACAATCAAACCTGGTTATATTAGACTTCACAGGCTCACTGAAGAGTAAGTACATCCTGCTAATTTTATAATAAATGCGACAGTTATGTGCGGGCGTACGTGTCTTTATTCTTTAATCTTTAAGGACCGGCGGTAAAGGTAAGATTGAAACCATCTGAGCAGGTTACCATGTATTCCTAGATGACTCAACTATTGTTATCCCTGCCTTTATTTGTCCCACTACAGGGCACACAAGCCTCCTCCTATAATGAAGAACGGACCCATTGCAGATTGGGAACTTCACACACACACCATTGAATTTCTACGTCGGTGTTTGCAGATTCTCTCACAATGCTTTCCTTCACCGTGAAGCTCATGATAAATTTCAAATGCAATGTCACACATTCCGAAAAGTTCAAATGTCCGAGTCTGAGTTCGAACCCACGATCCTCTGCTTGAGAGACTATGGGTCAAACAACTAGGGTCATCTTATCATTAAGATCCCAGCCTTTTATTTGTCCCTTTCTGCAGGGCAAACACGGATGCTATGTCTTATTTGACCGCATTTGATTTGATAATCATTTAATTGACTGACCACACTGGTGTAATCACAACACTAGCGAACGATCGGATCGTCACATCCCCACGCCTTTATTATTAATTATTAAATTTCACCAACCACGACTTTTTTTACAAAAGTTTGTAATTGCTTCTTCAGCCAAAGTTAGGCGTCCCGAAGAAAACAAATTGACTCGCCCTATTAAACTTCTCAACCCACACCCTATCTCGAACGCACCTCCTACACATTAATTTTAAACAAGAACAATGTAAAACTAATGTAAATATGCCAAGTTTCCCACTAAGTGCGGAACACGGCTGATAACAGGAAAAGTTGGACCTCTATTGACTGCCTGAACACAGCTGAAGAATCTTAACAACGGCTCACAACTTTTCCGAGTGCGATTCCATGCGGTACGGGACTTTTTATACTAGAAGAACGGAATTAATTGAATAATTCCAATTACTTAGAAGGATTGGGTCATACATAATTATTTTTAAGGTTCCGTACCTCAAAAGGAAAAAAACGGAACCCTTATAGGATCACTTTGTTGTCCGTCCGTCCGTCCGTGTGTCCGTCCGTCCGTCTGTCTGTCAAGACCCTTTTTCTCAGGAACGCGTGGAGGTATCAAGCTGAAATTTATTTCAAATACTTAAATCTACTGTCCCTTGGAGCTGTGAAAAAATCAAACATCTAAGCCAACGCAATCAAAAGATACAGCCGTTTATGACGCAAATTTCCGCTTATTTTCGAAACTCGCAAGGGAATCAAAGCCTACAGGGTACTTCCCGTGAAATCAGAATCTTAAAATTTGGTACGAAGCTAGGTCTTATAGCACAGATAAAGGAAAAATTGCGAAAAGCATAAATATTTTTGTCTGTCTGTCTATATCAGTAACCAATCTACAATGATCCCACACTGCGCACGTTTTGCTTAGGAGCAAGGGTCTGCTAAGACTGGATGTTCATAGATACATATAAATTTGTATGGAGCCCTCGGTGCGCGAGTCCGACTCACACTTGGCCGGTTTTTTGTTCGCATCTCCCTTTATTTAATTCATTAAATTTCACAGCATAACAGTTAAACCAAAGCACTGTGAAGTTCAGGTTTTTTACGAAGAATAGGTATACATAAGAACAAAAGAAGTTAAAATTGAACAGAAGAAGGCCGTATATCCCGTGCGTAATGAACTCAGAATGTAATTTTTGGGGGTTCCCTTGAAATTCATAAAGTAAAGTGTGACGTACGACATGAGGTAAATATAAGATAAACGTCCCTAAGCTCGACACTGACCGAATACATGACACCTTCAATCTTATGTCATAGTAAGAGAGGTGACAGATGGGTGTCATCTAATGGGCGTTGAAGTATCGAGCATTGGTACGTTTACCTTACTTAAACATTCTTTGATTTAAAAAATGAAGTCATATCCAGTTGAAATAATTCCGGTATAGCCTTTAAACTTTAACAGTCCATTGTGACACAATGGAAAATAGGCTTTTACCAATTCAAGGAAAGCGAGTAATGTATGCAGTTTGTCTTCGTTTTCTTTTATACTTTTTAAGATACCGGAAGAAAATTGAACACGTAGAATCTTTATGCTTTAAGTCTTCCGCTATGTTGGTTTACAAATTGACACTTTCTGTTATTTGGTTTAATTTATCGCACAATATCTACAATGCTCGGACAACGTATCTTTTTGTCTCGTTTTGCCAAAATCTACTTCTTATTTATTTCTGTGTTTTAAATCAATATTAATAAATGAAATGAAATATTTTCTACTACTTCTCTAGAATAGGTTTTGCTTAAGATTTTTTACATAAACGACATACGGCGATATAAGATAGGAGCTAGCGGTAAGCAAAGGGAGTAGGTTTTTTTTTATACAATATAGGCATGCGTTTGATCATAATCACGCTTGATGAAAAGTGAAGATGGGACCTACAATGGAGCACGCGAGCCTAGTAAATGGTAATTCACCCTGGACTTGAATTTAGGGTACTAAGCAGGAAAAAGGCAGTTGAGTTATTTACTGTTAATTTGAAGTAAACTGAATAGCAGCTACTATAATTCTCTTTGTCTTTTTGGCATGTATACGTCCCACGGACGGGGAAAGGAGGCCTCCTTTCAGAATGGAAGGGCTTGGGCTGTAGTTCTCACGGCGCACTCTAATGATTATACTTTTTTTTAATCAGGAATGTTTTTTGTCCGGTTGAAACTTAATAAATTTTGGAAAAATCTTTTACATGAAGTTCTTAAAATGGATTAGCTTTATTTTATAATTCTCTTTAAAAATCGATGGATTTAGTGTAATTTTAAATGACACTAAATACTCTTTCAAACAAGCAACACATTAGGAGAAAAAATGTTCGACCATCCGACGTAGACCCATAATTTCTATGAGCTCAGCAGAAATAACTAATTTTTAAATTACCAGTAGCAACAAGTTTTGTTCCTAGTGTCTAGGTAACTTATTTCAGTTTATCTTTTTACACACAGTAATTACTAATTGCTTGAGCCAATCGATAGATCAGTTGTTAACGTCTGATTATCTTGGTTACAACAAATGTGATAAATATTGGTGCACGAAATGCTGAAATCTTTGTGTCCCAAGTACAAGGACAGATAAAAATCTATTAATGACTGGTACATTATCGATGATGCTCCAAGATCCTTATCTAAGTAAACTTATTTAAACGGTCTCGTCTGTAGCAAGCAGGACATTCTGTGGGTTACTGAGGTTCCTAACCAGCAGTATGTTTTCGGTTATAATTTTCTGTGTGGCTGTCATAGCTGGTTCCTCAGAGGGACGGTCTAGCGGATTCTATGAATTGAACATATTGCATTATAACGACTTCCATGCTAGGTAAGTCTGGTCATTTATTTTCTAATCTAAATGATCATTCCATTTAATAAGAAATCAAAAATTAAATAATTTTTATTTTATTTTTAGTGAATGATTTTTTCATGAATGAATGACTAATGAAAAATTGTACACTATTACAATAAAAAGAAAAGTTGGCTTCTATTTTGTTGTGCAATATACATGTATTGAGTGACAGTAACTCTTATCTTATCGTCAATCAATATCATGTCATTAATTACACATTGTCACTACTTTGAAAATATCACGTATCTCACATGAATATGTAAACCAAACTGAACCTGGATGCGCACTAAGTAAAGTTCACTTGGTCAGATTTTAGATTTTGAGATACGAGTTTTTTTTTAATAGTGACGGCTTGAGAGTGCGACTTATACTGCTTACATGTTAATTTCAAGTAATTTTCTTTACTCAGTAAAGAATTATACCTACATACAAACGATGCGGTTTTTTCAGATTTGGTACCCACGTGTGCCTTACATAATTTAGGTATCCAAATCTTTATCCTTCCATCTATATTATGTCCTTTCGCTTAGTCGAAAGCTTCATCTTTTCAACCGTAATAATGAAACTTATACTTTTTGTTGTTTTTACATGATTTATCACTGAACCAGGTTCTTCCTAAAATAAGCTTATCAATAAAAATTTTTTTTTCGTTATTGTTTAAGTAAAGCAATAATTTTAGGTGCCTTTGTATGTTACAAAGAACCTTTTATACATATAAAAGTAAAAATAACAGCAGCAGTTTCGGCTATATTTAATCGCTGATGCGGTATAATTTCTATTAAATTTATAAATAGTAGCAGTCTTTATCCAACTTGAAATTGTAAATGTTTTTAGATTCATAGAGACAAGCCCATCTGGTTGGAACTGTAATCCAACTGTGGCTCCCTGCATTGGTGGCTTTGCTCGTTTAGCCACTTCTATCCGCCAAGGTCTTGCAAGGGAACCGCACTCTTTGGTGTTAAACGCAGGCGATAGCTTTCAAGGAACAATTTGGTACAACCTTCTTAGATGGAATGTCACGCAGGAATTCATGAATATGGTGCCGCATGATGCTCATGTAAGTAACTAACGACAAAAAAGTCGTTAAAAAAGTTCTAGATAATTGAACCTGTTTTAAAAAAATCTCCTAGATTAGGAACAACGGCCGACTGGTAAAGACTGCCTTACGTTTTCACATTCTTTATTCGGATTTGTTGACTGTCAACGAATTTTTTCTGCTCTTAAATGAGCCCTAAATTATTGCCGGCATTTAACGAGAAGTGATGGACTTTTTACAACCAATAAATCTCTCTCAACACACACCATAGCACACACATCCATACAGCATAGGACCATGGAAATTTATAGCTTTCTCGTGCAAAGAAAGCATAGTTATCAAAGAAAGAAAGCTCTCAGCATTTTCGAAATGAATGCACAGGGAGGCTTTTTGGCGAAATTTTTATTTAGTTGTGGTTTATTTAAATTGAATTAAAATTAAAGTAAATTTTAGTGATGTTGAATGTTTTGGAACCCAAATATTGTGGTGTTAACTATCCGAATCCGAAATAATAAGAAGTGGCATTTCAGGTACTAGGGAACCATGAGTTTGATAACGATATAGCGGGAGTGGTACCATACCTCAAATATCTCGAAGCGCCGGTCGTCACAGCGAATATCATTGATGATGACGAACCATCTATCCAAGGTCTTTACGGACCCAGTGTCGTAGTAGAGAAGAACGGACGCAGAATTGGAATTATTGGTGTACTTTTGGCTTCCACAAACGTAAGCATTTTTTTTTTCGGTTGAATATTAAGCAAGCGTACTTTATTAGGAATTTCTTCGAAAAAAATTTTAATAAGCCTCATTTTTTATGTAAAAGTTTTGTAAGAAATATTGCAATTGAATAACCACTGAATCAGTATTCGTTCAAGTGCTTTGGTGAATTTTTTTTTCTTAAACTGCTTAGCCAACATCAAACCGACATCGAAGTAAATAATTTATTATTTTACTTTAGCTTATAGCATCTACGGGACAGCTTCGATTTGGAAATGAAGTTGAAACTGTAAAAGCAGAAGCTGAAAAATTAAACGCAGAAGGCGTTGACATTATCGTGGTTCTCTCGCACTGCGGACTTGTTATTGACAGGTATATACATATGCGCTTTACGCACAGCACACAGAGACAATATGTAAAAAAAACTAACACTGACAGTGCATTAGTAAACATGTACATTGTATCTTAAGTTAATCTGATCAAGTACCAACCACAAAATGTACTAATGAACTTTGAAATTTAGCAATCAAATTGTCGTTTTCAAAATTTTTAGACAAATTGCACTAAATGGTGGACCCCACATCGACATTATTGTTGGTGGTCACAGCCACAGCCTTCTGTACAACGAGGAGCCTCCGGAATCAACCACCTTTGTCCCAGAGGGACCTTACCCTGTCGTTGTGAAACAAGAGGAACGATCGGTAAGAAAGTTATGTCGTCCTTCTCATTTTCTTTACTTCGTTTTCCATTCTGTCCAGGGTTGGTGTTGACCACCAACCCTGTTTTTTTGAATTAAAATTCCTTAAAAAAAAATCAGTTCCTGAGTACCTACTTTGCATAAGGATTATTTTATTGTTATTTGTAACTTTCCAATAAAAAACATTTCGAATAATGTTCTAAATTGTTGAAAATGAAAACTCCAGATATTTTCAACAGCTAGCTGCCAGGCTTTTTCTTCATTGTTGTCAGGAGCTTTAAAATCCTGAAGTCTCAACACAAATCCTAATCTAGGAAGTAACCCTAATTCTAGGAGACCAAGCCGATCACAGTTTAGGAAAATAAGATCTAATATTTTTCAGGTTCTTATTGTACAAGCAGCAGCTCACACCGAATATTTGGGAGAAATTAAACTTTATTTTGACGATGCAGGCAATTTGCTGGATTGGCATGGTCATCCGCATTATCTTGGAAACGATATTGAACAAGGTTTGGAACTAATTCAACTTAAAGCTAGTGATGATAAGAAAATAATTAATAATTATGATTTAGAAAAGATACTGAATTTGAAATTTGTGAATTGAATCTAAAATCCGCTGCGTGGAATTTTTTGGTATCCTGTCTTCAAATAAAATAAATCGCTGGTCAGTTTTAGAGTAAAAAAAACAGCAGTTTTAATAGAAATAACTATCAATAATTTGTTCTGTTACTTTAGCTCAAGATGTCCTGGACAAGATCAATAAATATTTGGCCATAGTTGAAGAACTGTCAAATGTGGAAATAGGTACCACCTTAGTCGACCTATCATCGGACTGCTTTTGCCAAGAATGTAACCTCGGGAACTTTATTTGTGACGCTTACATGAATCAAGTAAGTAAATACAGGGCCTTCAACCCTTTTGCTTTTGTTGAAAAAACCCTTTTGTGAAGGGCAGTAGGTATCATTTTTTCATAAGGGAAGGGGTCACCAAATTCATTAAATATAAAAGATAATCTCTTACAAAAAAATAACGAACGTACGTGTCGAACATAAGTAGATTTAATAGGTTATGGACCTACGTTATTTATGTTACTTTTTTAACAGGCCAAAGAAAGTGCCAAGGATGGCCAATTGAATTATGCTCACTTCTGCGTGATCAACAGAGGTGCTATTCGTGGTTCCATTGAAGCTGGAGGTCAGTTATGTCTACAGACACGAGGGTAGGTCCACACTTATGTCATTTTAGCGTAATTGTATGTGGTGTCGTGTAGCACCGACGAGTATCATGCAATACGCCGTATAGAATTTTAGCGGCCAAACTTACGATCGTGGTATCGAATGTGTTAATGACAGAGATTCCATACGCTAAAATAATTTAAATGTGGAGTTATCCTTAGGCAGAATATCCACAGAAAGCCAAATGGAGTGCGTGGGAAAAAACTACGAACAGGAAAACAAAGATTGAACGAGTCAAAGAAAATTCAGTAATCTCATTGTTGGATTTTTCCTCGCGCAAATCTCTGATTCCTCTCACATCTTTTGTGTATATCTGCCTTGCATTGCACATTGTCTTTTAGGAAAACTTAGTCCGTTCCTTACTTTTGTTTCCATGTAAGAAAGTTGTCAGAGTAATGTTATCCTTAAATAACCAGTCGGCATTTTAATTCTTTGAGTCCAGTTGCAAGCTGACCTGTTAACAATTCAGTGGCAGCTATTAGCAAGCGTACAGCGTGCATTAAAGCCCCTAGAGAATATATCGAGTTAAGTCAACAGGAATTATGCACGTAGATCTAAACGATTACTACGTCAGTTGTAGGTACACACGAAGCTTCGCTTATAGATCTGTTTATTCCGAAGATGCACCTCTCTATGACAAATTTGTCGATATGAATTTTACGAGCACTTGCTTATCATCATCATCATCATTTCCGTCCTCTCTACGTCTCACTGGTGGATATTTATGTTCAAGAGCTTCAAGAAGTAAAAAAATTGGTCAAATAGGTACTTGATAATTTTTGGTTGTCTCAAAAAGATAACGGAGCAATATCGTTAACTAACAATTACCTAACTTGTTGATAAATTTTGCATTTTAAACATCATCTTATTTTTGGTGGTAGATACTTCGACGTTCATAAGAGTAATTGATTCAATTTAACTGAATTAAAAAAAAAAACTTTGAATTTGACTATGGAACTGTTTAAATTACATCATAACTTATTTGAGTTTTCTTAATTTAATGTTCGATTTCGGAAAGGAAATACCTTCAGTGACATAATCTTATTACAGAACTCGTCAATACCCTTTGGAGTGCTAATTTTCGGCGTTAAATTAAAATGTTTGTCAACAGAGATACTTCCAAAAATGCCTTACTTTTTTATCTGCTAGACGTCCTTTCCAACCAAATGAGCTACCTTTTTGTAACAGCAAGGCTATGATGTTAAAAATTCTTAAGTAAACATTATTTTGTTTAGTTATCACATACGAATCGGTGTTGGTGGCTCAACCGTTCGAGAACAACGTGGAAGTATTTGATCTTCGTGGAGACCACGTCATGGAAATGCTGGAGTATGGGTTCGCCAACGACCCCTGGCCTGGTGCGAGGATGCTGCAGTTTTCAGGTGATTGAATACTATTATGGAGTTCTGGAACCTTAGCTTCTTGGAACTCTTCAAGACAATATTGTTAGGCAGCAGAACTCAAAACTCAGAGCTAGGCAGAGAGTTAAGTGGGATTACTTTGGCCCTGAACGGTAACTTTGTTTATTGGGATTAACTGGATCTTGATTTTGTTATATTATAAAATTGAATTTTGAATAATTATTAAATGGTGGATTTTAGCAGATCGTTCACGCTTTTATGTCTTTATTAGACCCTTAGATTTTGTGTAATCGATATGGAGCTTAAGACTTTTACAAATTTGGAACGTTATTTTGTTTATACTGACACGTTACTACTACATACAACAGAGGCCGTATTGTCTAACGCTTCTGTCGCTTGCCTTCGCTTTCACCGTCTCTTTCTGGCACCCTTTTATACCGTTTGACAGAAAGAAACAGTGATTGCGAAGGCAAGCGTCAGAAGCGTTAGACAATAAGCCTGCAGGTTAAGGTATTAAGTTTGCAGACATTGAGCGTGCCGGATACGTGCCGTGGTAGATAAAATAATATTCTTCTATACAGTTTCTATTAACGAAATCATATCTATCGTAACACGACCGCGCAGGCACAGACAGACACGGGCCGAGCCTGGCCAGTATGCGCAAAAAATAAATCTATAGGTACATATAATAAATCTGTAACAAGTCGGTATCTGTACGTTGAAGATATTTGAGAAAAACTGTCACTAGGGATATTTACTAGCGCAATAAAACCCAAAACAATGTTTTTTAGCCCTTTCAGACCCGGCCAATACAATTGTGACGTTGAATCGCAATTAAAATTGAACTTTATATCATTTTGAAATTTGAACTTTACATCATTTTGGGGATTCCAAATTTAAAGATAATATTAGTACAGTTCACAAAGTCCATTATTGGAACACTTTTCATACTCACTTGGGTTCGAAAGGGCTACAATTATTGTCTGTTTATTTGTTTGTCTGTTTGTCTGTGCGTTTGTGCGCGCTAATCTCAGAAACGGCTTAACCTAGAAGGATGCGGTTTTACTGATATGTTGGTATTTTTTTGGATTAACATTTAGTGTTTGTTTCATTTGAATCGGTTCACAAATAAGAAAGATGCGTCTATTTTAAGAATTTATAGAACAGTTTTTAGAAGTGGTGAATGTGAACGCTGGTGTGCGGGGGGGGGGGGGGGGGTTCGGTGAGGGGGGGGTGTTGCGGGGGGTGCGGGGGGGGGGGCATTTTTTTATATCGAGGAACTAAGGAGAGCCATAATTGATGAAAAAGAAAATTGGATAAAAAAAATAAGCTGCCCAAATTACTAATTCCACGCGGACGGAGTCGCAGGCAAAAGCTAGTAATAAATAAATAAATATCACGGGACAATTCACACAAATTGACCTAGTCCCAAACTAAGCAAATATTTTGTCGGTGTCTGATACGGCATGTGTCTGACACGCTCAATGTCTGTAGATATTATCGACCTCAACAAATCTACAAATTTTACAGGGCTACGCGTCGTCGTCGAAGGCGCGAGACCAATTGGCAGTAGGGTTGTCAACGTAACTGTTCAATGCATAGAATGTGAACAGCCTGTTTATAAGCCCCTGGAGCTGAATAAGAACTACAAAGTGGCAGCGCAGAAATTCTTGGCTGAAGGTGGCGATGACTTCACGGTAAGAAAATATTTTAAAAGGAAGTTTTTTTACCTTAGGACCATATTGGAGTCATTATTTGAGCGTTTGATCGCAATCAATTTCAGCCACTATAGAACCATGTCATAATAATTCATAATTTTACATTTTCGACATCCTTTATTTGGCCAAGCAAAAGGTTTTAGAAGAAATATAAGTTAATATTCAACAACATAAAACTAGTAAATGGTACTTAATATAAAGACTAAAGATAAAAAAAATTCGAATAATTACAGATGATATCTGAAAATCGCCAGAACGTAGAAGTCATCGGAGTAGACTACGATATACTCATCAAATATATAGAAGACCAGACTCCAATCGACATACAAGTCGATGGCCGCATACAAATCACTGATGCTTGCATCCGCAATGAATGAACGACGAGTCTAGATAGAAATCCACAGCTGTATTTCGTCTAATTAAACTTGCAACTAAAAGTTAATCGTTTTATTGAAACCCCAATCTGGCTTATAAATTGAGACTCACAGACTTTAGTTGAACATACAAAAAGATTAAAAACTCAGTAGGTTCAGACGAACCATAATAACGAAACACTATTCGATCAAGGACGTAGTTTAACGAAAAGGATCCAACCCCCAACAAGTCGATTTTTGATTTTGGATCTAGTTTCAGTATAAACAAATAAATGTAACTAAAATATAGTTAGATTCTATTGAAATGAACTTTATATATTTTGATATCTTATTTATTTATTTATTTTAGGGATAAAAAACAACTTTACACAATGTATTACAAACTAAGTTACAATAGTGTGTTCTATGTACTATCAACAACTTTATCCACAGAATACTATGAAATCTATAATCTATCTTCATTAATTATAGTGGTATTCATACAATGAAAGTTTTCTGACAGATGGAATACCGCTAGATGCCGTTAAGTATCGTGACGTTCGTTTGACGTTTCAGTCTTGCAAGTGATTGGCTCATTGAGTTCAATTCAATTCAATTTTTAAAAATATAGCTCCATCGATACTATCGATGATTCTGCCAATGTCGAGGTTGAGAAAGACACGGCTCATTGAGTTATAAACCAATTCCAAACTTGACACAAAATACGTCAAAGTTTTCAAACAGACCCCACGATAGCGCCCATGAGCCTGTCACAGTAGGCTCATTCTTTGAGCGTTTGTTCCGAATCAGTTGACTTTCTTGGATACATTTCTGTAGAAATAGCAGAAGATTCTGATATAGTTTACAACTAGCTTTTGCCCGCGACTCCGTCCGCGTGGAATTAGTAATTTGGGCAGCTCCTCGATATAAAAAATTACCCCCCGCACCCCCCCAACCTCACCCGCGTTCACATTCACCACCGTACCTACTCCCAAGTCACTACTTCTATTAAAATAGACGTATCTTTCTTATTTGTGAACCGATTCAAATGAAACAAACACAAAATGTTAATCCAAGAAAATACCAACATATCAGTGAAAACCGCATCCTTCTAGGTTAAGCTGTTTCTGAGATTAGCGCGCACAAACGCACAGACAAACAGACAAACAGACAAACAGATAAACAGACAAACAGACAATAATTCTAAAAAACATTGTTTTGGATTCTATTGCGCTAGTAAATAGCCCTAGTGACAGTTTTTCTCAAATATCTTCAATGTACAGACACCGACTTGTTACAGATTTATTATATGTATCGATTATCTGGTAGAAGTACAAGTCCTCTAATTAACCGAAAACACCATCAAAATCTTCCGCTGATTCGTAGAAAATGTGATAGCGAAAGTAAGACGGTTGAAACTCTCAAATTATTATACAGAACAGTTCCTACCAAAATGGATCTCAGACAAACAAACATGGGTATTTTCAATTATTATCGCCTCTCCTTCTCTGCGGTTTTTTTTCTATGCGGGATCGCATTAGAAATGATGAAATCCGCGCAAGAACTAAAGTCACGGACATAGCTCGAAGAATCGCTAGACTTAAGTGGCAGTGGGCAGGGCACATCGCCCGTAGAACTGACGGCCGATGGGGCTGAAAGGTTTTCGAGAGGCGTCCGCGGACCGGAAGACGCAGTGTAGGTAGGCCTCCAACGAGAAGGAGCGACGACCTGGTTAAGGTGGCGGAAACGAATTGGATGCGGATGGCGCAAGCCCGATATGTTTGGCGAGCCTTGGGGAAGGCCTATGTTCAGCAGTGGACGTCTTTCGGCTAAAATGATGATGAAATGAAATGAAAATATTTATTTACAGTTTAAAATATGCCTGTTTTTTAGAATTTGTCAGTTTTGAGGTTTTTTTTTAACTCAGAATCAAGAGCACTATTGATTTTGATAATTAAAAAAATCTCTTAATTTTCCATACCATCGTTTTGTGTGAGTTTTGTGACGAGTCAATAAGGAAATAAGTCACTAAACTGGTTCGAAAAAACTTTATTATTTTTATTTATTTGTTTCATTTTTTATTTATTTTTATTGCGGAACAAACAGCCTTAGATAATACAAAAATAGTACCCGTCGTTTTGGTACAATGCAATTCAATTAAACGATTCTTTGTTGAACACCACAAAGAAAACAATACAGAAAAGCAAGTGATCTACATACTAGGGTTCTTTTTTTCTCCATTGAAGTACGGAACCCTTAAGATCTCGGTGGCACGTGTTACGTGTGTTGCAACGAATCTAGACTTCTCTGACTGACTTGTGATAATAACGGAGCTATTTTATTACAACACTAATCATTATAATATATTAACATAAAGATAAACCGATAACGACAATCTAGAAATCGTAATATCTAATCAGCGCGTTTTAATTTATTGTTTTGCATCAGTAGTTAGATGTAGATGTTTCAACTAAATGTAAAAATATAAAAAAAATGTTTTTAGTGTTTTTAAGTGCGTGCTTAGCCGTGGTTGGTGCCCAGGGTACATACGAACTGAACATTCTGCATTATAATGACTTCCATGCAAGGTAAGTAAACGGGGTAAGAGTCATATGTGATTCATACAAGAGTCTTACGTGACACGTTACTTGTGCACTTTTTTTTTAGCTAAGAGTGGTTCTGTCCCAATTAAAGCAGCAAGAATATGTAGAAAACCCATATCTAACATAAAATTGTAGCGTGCAAGGTTAATGCTACATTGGGAACAGTGAAACTGATAATTTATGTAAGATTTTTGGAATTGGTCCATTAGATTTGAGTTTATTCATTACAAACATACTGATCTTTCCTCTTTATAATATTAGTGTAGATAATTGTAAGAACATTTGTGTTTATAAGAAGTTGTTTATCGTTTATAAGTTTTATAACGTTATAAAATAAAACCGAATGACAGAGAAAATTAACTCATTTACACTTACTAAATACTTACAAAGATATTGATCTTAACTACCTGTATACAATATATATTTAGAATTTTAAAGTTTAATGTATTCAACATATCAACATAATCATTCATTACAAACGTGCTACCGCAAAGGGATCCCGGGATGCAAAATAAACGTGCTTGTCGAGCAATTTTGACCGTTTAGAGAAAGATTGGTGTGCTTGATAAAAGCAACTTGACGATACAAGTGCGGAAAGTAGGCAATTCCTAACAAGTTTCTGTATATCACCTGCAGGTTATAATAACGTCATTGTGCCCATACAATTAACAATAATTTTTTATTTTAATTTTCCATACAATGTTTTTTTTTACCTTTTTACCTCCACCCAGTAGGGTAGGGGGGTACCTATGTTCAGTAGATAGTTAAAAATTTACAAATAGTACAAAATTTTCTTTTAAAATGGGTCACATAAGACTGAGCTTAGCCCAAACCTGTATGAATCATGTATGACTACTTTGACGGGACCTTTTACCTACAACTTCTACGCTTCAGGTTTGTGGAGACCAGCCCTCTGGGAACAGTGTGCAACCCACAATCAGCTCCGTGCATTGGTGGCTTCGCTCGCTTGACCACAGCTGTCCGCGAAGGGCTGGAATGGGAACCCCATTCCTTAGTCCTGAATGCTGGTGACAGCTTCCAGGGTACTATATGGTACAATATCCTGAGATGGAACGTCACGCAGGATTTTATGAACATGTTTCATCATGATGCACATGTGAGTACTTTAAAGAAAGAAAGAACGAAAAAAGATTTTTATTCACTTTCACACACACACATGAAGGCAAAACAGCGCAAGGAAACCTACACACACATGTAAACCAATTCAATTCTCACTGGACCCACGTGGTAGGTAAGTACAGTTCAAACCATAGTAGATGGAGATGATGACAATGATGTGATGATGTTGATGAACTAAATACTGCCTAAGTACGTTTGTATTTAAATAAATAAATGCGATTTCGATTTGACGAAAAATCTATTAACATTTCAATATTATAAAATATGTATTAACAGTGTTATGCAAAACTGTTTAATTAATGATGTCATTGATAAAATTAATACAGTTTCAAACATCCAAATCTGTTACAGTGGGAACATGGTTTGGATTTCAATTTTAACGTACTCGTATTACACGCATTATGTTAATAAATTTCTACTTTTGACGTCAAAGCTTTCAATCAAATAAATTTAATTGACAAATATAATCACATAGATAGATAGATAGAGGAATAATAACTATTTTATTTTAATCTTACCGTTACCTTTTTTCAGGTCAAATTATAAGATTGTAATTATTTTAAACTCCATTTCAATAGAATCTGCCAATCTCGTACTCACTTATGGCCAAATGGCATATACATCAGATTATCCAAGTCCTTAGTGATATGTTTAAAATATTTTTGATCGATTTTTGATTTTAATCATACCTTTAGAAAACTAGATAATTAGGTGTCCATGTTAGTTGGCTATTTGTATCTGAGACATTGTCAGATTATATTGAAATGAACTTTAGTGAAGGTATTTCTGACGTGGGTAAAGCCGCGGTTTATATAGTTATAATACTATACAATACTAGTGTATTAGTAATGATTACAAACTTACATTTCTTTTCAGGTACTAGGGAACCATGAGTTTGACAATGGTATCGAAGGAGTTGTCCCTTACTTAGAACACTTGGATGCTCCCGTTGTGACTGCCAATATTATTGACGACAATGAACCCACCATACAAGGACTGTATGAACCTAGCATAGTGGTGGAAAAGAATGGAAGACGGATTGGTATCATTGGAGTAATTATTGCTACTACTAACGTGAGTCATAAAACATTTTTTTGTCTGATATCATTTAATGTGTTTCTATTTGAAGACTGAGGAAGCTCAAAGACACTCAAAGAGCAATGTGGCAGGCTAGCGTACTTTAAATATTTAAATTATTTAAATCAAAGTAATTTTGTGTTATTGCGACACAAATGTAACTGACTATCTTATTCTTATAACTCTTACATTTTCAAACGTTACTGTCGCTATATTCAAGGCTACGTCAAAAATGTGACAGTTAAAAAAGTAGCATTTCATATAATTTCTCCCCTTCATTATCCACAAATGATCGTTTAAGACTATTAACTACATAAAGTCATATGTGAATAAGAAATCCACTTTTTAAAGGTTGATACACAAAATATTAAGAGTAAAGTACCATTATGTTGCCGTGTGCAGACACAGAAACGCAACTAACCAAAAGTAACTAAAACCAGAATTAACTCCTAACAACATTATGCACAGAACTACTCTGCGCGAGCCCATAACGCTGACCGCAGCGTTGTGGTGTCCCATATACACTGACGTAGATAGATTAACTCTACCTTTGTGTAGATACGACAACTTGTAGTATTAAAACAACCACAGACGTTCTCATCATCATCATCATCATCCCAGCCCACGTCCCACGGCAGGGCACAGGCCTCGTCTCAGAATGAGAGGGCATGGGCCGTAGTTCCCACGCGGGGCCAGTGCGGATTGGGAACTTCACACACACACCATTGAATCTCTTCGCAAGTGTATGCAGGGCAAGTGTATAAGGGAGGCAAAGCTCATGGTAAAAAAATATAATTTCGCACATAAATTTCGAAAAGCTCAGAGATGCGAGCCGGGATTTGAACCCACGACCCTCTTGCTTGAGAGGCCATTGGTCAAACCACTAGGCCACCACGGCTTTTTCAACAGGCGTTTTATCTTTACTTAATTTATTAGGTACTTACTTACACAGTTTTATTTAAGTTGACGTGTTAGTTTCAATCAAATCTTGGAAATCAATAACCAAAATACCAGTTTTTGAATTGATTTTAATTTATTACACATTATGTAGGTTAAATGACAACGCCACAAAAAGTACATACAGCAAAACAGCTTGTATTACTAATGGTTTTTTTTTTAACAAAAACTTATTTTAAAAGTGCCTATGCTGGCATTTCTGTTTCTCACTGAATTTGACGTATATTAATTACCCTTATAATATTATTTCCAAGCAAGTCTTTTAATGTTTTTCTTGGATATCAGTTAAAGAGGCTGTAGTTATAATGTTTTTTAATGATTTTAAATATTAATCACATAAATAAGAAAACGTATTAAGAAAAAATACTTTAAATATGACGACGAATTGGATAATTTAATTTGGTAAAATAATTTGATTTAATTTAATTTAACGAAGAGAATATTTGAGCACAAGTATTTTTCTGACACTAGGTACTCTAATTCTTGCTTTGTTATAAAAGCTAAGTATGTAATTAAGAACAAAGTTACAAGGCAATTCAACCACTGGAGGTGGATTAAATATTACTTTCAAATTTTTAATCTCACAACTCACTTCCATACAATGCGTAAGTATAAATAGAATAAGAACCTATTAACAACTCCATATTTTTACTTTTACTATCATCCCGTGAAATCAATATATTTCATACTAAATACAAACTGAAACATGGATGCACAGAAAAAACCCCAGAAAAAAAGACCAGCGTTGGGAATCGAACCCAGGTCCACAGTATTTCGTGCCGCGTGCTAAGCCCCTACACCACCACTGGTACTGGTCACTGGTAGTACCTTTAAAAAAGCTCCTCTAAATAACTGAAGAACAACACTATGTTTTGTTATTTTGTCGATTCTACGTTACTTTTCAAATTGTTCGATTTACAAACACTTTTGTATTTGCCATTAGGTACACATCTATCATACATTACCTTAATGAAGCCGCTGCAACTTGAACTGCAGCCATCAATGACCATTTGAAGACTTACAATGGCGAGACTGCGTTCTGACAATGACAAGCACTGTTCTCGGCGTCATTGTGTCTCTTCGTATTAAATGGTTTTTGAAACAGATCTATTCCGATAGGGATGTTGACACCACCACTGACGTACTTTTTACGAGTTATCATAACACAATTGGCTAAGTAAAGTTTTTTGAAGAGGTGCTAATTATATTTTTTTTCGACAGTCGGCGTTCTGGAGATCGAGAAACTGCAGCTGTTTTATTTTTATCTCCTATTGTTTACTGGAAATATTTTTTTAAGTGTTCGAGATGACATTTGTGAGATTTTATGGCTGACAAGCCGTACGTGCTCAGAACTTAGTAGAAACAGAAAAAAAACTGAAGTGAGCTGTCACTTCTGTCAATGTCAAATCGTTTGCGTTTCGTTTGCTTTGCGTTTTGGTGTGCTCAGGGTGATTTTTGGACTATTTTTATTGACCTCCGCATAAAATCCGGACTTTCAATTTTACCGCATTTCTCCACGACCTATGCACGATAATTGGATCCAGATTGAATACTTTCGATCACTATTTTGGAACTGCTTCTTGGACAACGCAAAGCAAACGAAACGCAAACGGTTAGATTTCATTTGACATTGACAGAAGCGACAGTTGACTTCGTTTTTTTTTCTATTTCTGCTTAGTACTGAGCACGAACCGCTTGTCAGCCGTAAAATCTGACAAATGTCATCTCGAACACTTAAAAAAATATATAGATAAAAATAAAATAGCTCCAGTTTCTTGGTGTTGAAGTCGACCACTGTCGAAAAAAAATATAATTAGCACCTCTTCAAAAAACTTTACTTAGCCAATTCTCCCATAGAGTTTGAATGGCAATAGCAACTTATGACGTCACTTGTTCGCCAACTCAATCAACTAACTACGTATTTATTTGTTTTAAATCAACAGAAAATCTAATTTTGCAGTTCATCGAAAGTTAATCTGGTTTTCAGGGCTAAAATAAAGCGTTTTTTACAGGAATCTTGTCTTCGAATTATTAACATTGGCGTCAACATACCTATTAATCGTGGTTAGGATTCAAAGACTTATACGTCACAAATGGATTCCTAAAGCGAAAAGTATTCTGAGAAAAATTGCAATGTTTTAAAAGACTTAGGGGCTGTTTCACCACCCATTGATCAATTTTAACTGATGGATAAATGTGATGCCATCTCCGTCTATTCAAACAAAACAAACAGAGACGGCATCACATTTATCCGTCATATAAATTTGATCAATGGATGGTGAAACAGGGAGTTATCCTACGAAAAAAGCCATAGTAGCCTAGTGGTTTGACCATTGTCCTTTCAAACGGAGAACCGTGAATTCGAGCTCCGAGTTTTTTTTATAATTCATGTGCGAAGTTACATTTTAAAAATAACCAAGAGCATTCATCATCATCATCATCATCGTCATGTACGTCTATACCTATACGTTTCGCTTAGTTTCCACGCGGGCCCATTGCCGATTGGGACCTTCAAACACACCATTGAATTTCTTTATTTATTTATTTATTTATTTATTTAAATTGTATGGTCATGAGTAGTACAGTTCTTAATAGATTTATTCTACAGTTCATCATGTCCTGCCTCAGAGAGGCGTACAATATTTAAACTTAATTCTACATAAAATATTAATTTGAATTTAAATTTGCAGGTGTGCTTAGGTTTCTGCACGTTGTTTTCTTTCACGGTAAAGCTTGTGGTGAATTTAAAATGTAACACACATTTTATTAATTCCGAAAAACTCAAAGGTAAGCCTGGGATCGAACCCACGACCCGCTTGATAAACCTTAGCTCAAACCAATAGACTACCACGTCTTTTTTACTACCATTTAGCGGGGTCCTACTTTTTGGTCTCCCCCAAATTACCATCAGCAATAAGGTTCGTCAATCAATAACTACATAAATTAAATATGAAGATTCCACGGAAAGCTGGCAGAATATTATGTTGATTTTATGCTGATTATAAATTGTAATACCTAACATATTCTAAGTAATAAATCATTTCTATTTCTATATATTTATGTCTAGTCATCTAAGCAAGTTTTTGAGTTTGAAAGTTTTTGAGTTTGGGTTTGAAAGTTAGTCATCAAGAACAATTACTAAGGTAATCATTTATTTAAAAGTGCAAAATAGTGAAAATACTAAGGGTGTAACATTTAGATCGGTCAGTATGGGAAAGTCTGAAACTATAAGACATACGAAGATCTGTTCTTAAGAACCATGTCATTGATGTTAGTAACAAGAAAAACTGCATTCAATACATTTTAAATAAACTTTTACTAAGCTCGGGAATCGAATTGTCGTAACTTATTCACCAGCTTACTCCACAAGTCAAGCGTGCCTAAAGAAGTTTTACTTCAAAAAGGTGACTAGACATTATCTTCTTTCCGTGGACCTTTCACGTCTACCACACCCTTCATATCTACAGCATCCGTTTTCTTTCAGACGCTAGCCTCCACAGGGCAACTCCGCTTCACAGACGAGGTGGAAACAGTCAGAGCCGAAGCCGAGAAACTTCACGAACAAGGCATCGACATAATAGTAGTGTTGTCACATTGCGGTTTGGATATTGACAGGTAATACCGCGAGTTCAAGGCTGTACTGAATAGATGAGATGTTATGTACATGTTGCATCGTGACGATGTGAATTTTGTCGCATTGTATGTACCTAGTGTTGCCTGTCGATATATAAGTTATTGTAGTACCTAACACTATGGATTTAAAGTCCGAAATAAAAAATACTTGAATTTGAATACCCAGATAGTTCACAATGTAAGTTAAAATAAAAATTAATTATTAAGAAGCAACATCAAAAAAGCGAAGTTAATTAAAAAAGTCAAACTTTTTTTTAGGTCTTCCAAGGTTTTTAGTAAAACACCTCAAAGCCACTTCGGATTTTAGTCTTTTTACCCGACTCCGAAGAAGGAAGGGTTATGTGAAACCTTTAATTTTAATTTTAATTTATGTATGTATGTATGTCCATTCCTATGTCCTCTCGTAACTACACAACGGCTGAACGGATTTTGATAAATGATTCGTCATTGGATTTGTCTTAATAACGCGAGTAACACTGAATACATGAAATTCTGGAAAAATCAAAATGGCGGATTTTTGGCGTCAAATTGTGAGCATACAAAAAAATTTTTTTATTCAAACCTATCGAGTAGGGTATCAAAATAAAGCGATTTTAAAACAGATTACAAAAATATATACAAGTCATGTGTTTAAATTTACTTTGGAATAATAAATTGGCAATCAATGCATTAAAACGACGACAAACCTATTTACTAAGATATCTTTGAGCAATAATTTTCTCTATGAAACTCATGTGGAAAATTAAGTACCTACGTATTTCAAAATTGGTTTTGAACTTTAACTAAATAGCAACGGATTCCTAATTAAAATACTCAATAATTTATTTGGGTCTCAGGAGGTTAGGTACACTAAAAAGCAAGAAATAAAAAAGTAATTAAAAAAACTAAAAACCCGCCTGCGGTGTAAATAAAATAATAAATTAAAAAATCAGAAACCCGTCTGCAGAAATACTGAAAAGGTGGAAACAAGATAAAATGATCAATAACAATAAAACGAATTTAAAACACGTCGATGGCAGTCTTTCAAAATTTAATGTAACGATAAAATGCAGTCGGAGGCATGGGAGCCAGTGGCTGCATGGGATTTAATGTCACTTATTAATTGTATTTTTAATTTATTATTTTATTTACACCGCAGGCGGGTTTTTAGTTTTTTTAATTACTTTTTTATTAAATAAAATAACTACTTGTACAAGATTTATAACATTGTCCGCACCATTCATTTTGTAAAGGCAAGGACGTTTGTTTAGGTCGAATACAGGCCAGCTTGGTTAAGGCTACGACGTGTTTGTTTACTGTTCACTTTGCTTGATCTTAAAGCTTAGAAGCTTACGCTGTGTATAAGATTTTCATCTGCTTTATGTGTATTATACTGTTTTTAAACTCTGGGCTATCGAGGGTTGTGAATGCAAAGCAAAACATAATGTTAAACATACAGGGCAACATATTTAATTTACACCTCCCAAACTAACTATATCTTTAAAACAAAGGTGACTGTCTGTCTTACATTATAACGTAGGTACAGACTAAATCGATAGAGTTGAGAGACTAGCAAGGAAATTTGGCAGACATATAGGACATTCCAAAAGTACGATATCCTGTTAGCGTGAAAGGTCAACTTATACCAGCTACGGAAAATAAGAAAAAAATCCATGTCACTTTAGTTAAGCAATAATGTAGTCACATAACATACCACTTATAGTAGGTATTAGATACTGTCGAAAAAATGTCTGTTATCGCTTAACTAAGCAACGTGGTAAATTTTTTTCCAAAATTGTTATAAATTATAAATACCTTGGCCTCTAGCCCAGTATTATTAGGTTATCAGTGAGTTTTGGAACACTCTGTATAACAGACTATTAGACGATATACAGGTACAGTCAACAAGAAGTACAGTAAAATTGCATAAAGTTTACCACTGACAGACGGTTTGCCTTCATTTCATATTCAACTTTAACGACCTACAAATAAAGCCAATTTTAGAATACTGTTACTCACATTTGCAGATTTTGTAATAGCTACTTTATTTGTATGTTGTTAAAGTTGGAAATAAAATGAAGGCAAGCCATCAGTCAGTGGTAAACTAAAAGTAAACGTATTGTATGTACCATTAATGAAAATGCTTAGTTTAAAAATTAAACAGAATGTTAACTTTTTAGAGATATTGCCCTTCATGGCGGTCCTCACATCGACATCATTGTAGGAGGCCACAGCCACACTCTGCTTTACAACGAAGATCCACCGGAGTACAGCGCCTTTGTACCTCAAGGACCTTACCCTGTTGTGGTAGATCAGCCGACTAGACAGGTACATAGAAATAATATCTTTTCGATCAATAAATATTAAGGCTTTGATCGTTCTGACTCTCCGTGGCGTCTAAATGGTGTGGTCTTGAATGTTTGGGGCTGGTCGTTCTCACCCGCCAACGGATGAACGTCGCGCGCGACGGGCAAGAACTATTTGTACAAAATAATTTGTAAAAAATAATCTGCAATACAAACACGCCCTAGTGATAAGCGACTTTGCCACTCTTCAACAAAAAGTCTTTTCATAGCCAGATAACGTCGTAACAATTTAGAATGCGTTGCTAGCTCTTTGATGTTTAAAGTTAAAGAAGTGAAGTTAAAATTGCTGATAAAATTTAAGGTTCATAAAATCTTCTTATCCTCGGATGGGCTCAGAAATCTATCTTATGATTCTGGTGCATTTGCAGTACCCACGTGGTATAATATAAATAAATATCTAAACCTAATACCCATGACACCTAATTATTCAAACAATTCCCAGGTGTTAATAGTGCAAGCTGCAGCGCACACGCAGTATCTGGGTGAAATAAAACTGTACTTCGATGATGCAGGAAACCTGCTTGAATGGGATGGTCACCCGCACTTCCTTGGCAATGAAATAGAACAAGGTACGCACATTTATTAACACATATAAGAAGAATTATGCAAGCTTCAAATTTAATCCAGATTATTTAAGCAAATAAGTGTAAGTACTCCCTATAAAGATTCGGTAGACATAATGGCTTCGTTTGCGTGAACCAGTTGTTTTAGGTCTGGTAGTCGAATGAAAATAGCGAGATTTTACGGAACACCTATTGAAATTATCAAATATTACATCCTTGGTCTTCATTTACGTTTTACGAAGAAGACCCGTGCAAAATTTCATGTCCCTAGTCTAGACTTAAAACCTTTTCACGACAGATATATGCGTCACATAGTTTAACATCAAAGTGATCTTCACACAATGACATAAGGTTCAAAGTAGCTTTACGTTTTGACTAGGTTTGGCGTTGAAAAAGTTAACGGCTGAGATTTACACACCTTCATCCCGATTTCGGGGGAATATGGGAATAAAAAGTAGTTTATGTGTTATTCTATAGATTAAGCTCTCTGTAACAAATATCATCCAAATCTATCCAGACAAGCAGAAAAATACACCATTATCATCGTCATCAGTCGGTAGACGTCTACTGTGGAACAAGTATCTCCTTAAGAACGACAACTTACTACTAGCATCCACTTCTCTCGCGATGTCGTAGTACGTACGGTCGACCAAGAAAGTGGTCTTCCAGTTTTGACAAAAGTTTCTGTGACATCTAAATATCCCTAAGTCACTGTCATCATGTTATTGCAAGGGAAAATCGACCTCGTTGTATCATGACGTACAAATGAACTTCGACCGTAAGGGGGTAGACCATATTTTTGGCCGACTGTACGTACGTAGTACGGTAGTCTAGTAGGACGTCGAATAGTAGCTAAATGACTCCAGGGTAGTAATTACATAGATATTACCCAAGTCAATATCAATTCAGCAGAGTTGACACAGCGCCAAATGAGGTTTAACCGTTATAAACTGGTACACAATTCTCATCCCATAGTAAATAATTCAGTATTATCGTGCTGCCAGATAGTTAAATTTCCATTAAGATAAAATTAAGCCGCTGTAGCCTGTTGGAAATGCCTGGTTTGTATTAGAGTCTAATATAAACCAGGCATTTCCAACTCTAATAATTAGACAAACTAGATCAGCCGAAAAAAATATAGTTTAAAAATTTTAGATTGACATTGTTTGGAACAAAAAAAGACTAAAACTAGATAACCTAAAGTAGAAACTAACCTACATTACCTAAAATAGAAACTAAACTTAGAAAAGAAAGGAAAAATTACAAATTAGCTTTATTGCTCACTAAAATAAGCTATAAAACCTTTGTTCAATTATAACTGTAGATCCACAGTCGCGCGCCCGAAAATGTCCGAGCCAAATGAGCGCCACTTTGATAAAAGTGGCCTTCTTTTTCTCAGTACGTTGCGTGAAATTGTCAAGTTTAGCTGTCAAGTGTCAACCGAAATTCGACTGTAATGAAGTAAAGACTAGGTTCAAATTTTTGTGTAGGTGATGATTTTAATTATTATGCAAACAAATAAAAAAGTTCGGACATTCTTTGAAGGGGATTTTGTTCGGCAATGTGTATCTTCAGTTATAATTGATCAAAGTATAAAACAAAGTACTTCAAGTGCAGTTCTTCTTCTTGGTGTGATATTGATGTTTATCACTTACTCGTTATTTCTATATTTCAGTTATTGATATTGGCCGCTTTACAATAATATGATCAGCTAAAGCTACAGTCACTTCACAATTCACAATAATGACTAAATACTTTTTTGATCTATAATGCATGGCCATAGGCCAAATCATAATGTGGAAAGGGTATTTTTTGTTTGGAAATGGCCGGCCACATCACGGCTGGGACATTTTGAATATTCTGTTAAACTTAATTCTTTTGTAATGTTTATTTTGTTTTTAATTCATTGTCTTCAAGTTTTTAAATTTTGTTTTCAGCTCCTGATATCTTAGAAAGGATAGAATACTACCGTCCTATGATTGACGACTTGGCCACGCAAGAAATGGGGTCCAGCATGGTGCATCTCCGTTCCAGCTGTTCTTGTAGTGAATGCAACTTGGGCAGCTTCATTTGTGATGCTTTCATGCATGCAGTAAGTTGGTATATCAATTACGGAATAGAAGAAAGGCATGCCTGCATGCCTGGTGAATGCGCCGTTACTATGAACGAGTAACATACATAAACTAAAACAAAGTCACGTCTTGTAGGAAGTATAGCGGAAGAGTACAGTAAAAGACGCTTGAACCATAATTGAAACATAAAAAAAGATTTATTAAAAAGGAAAAAAACTAAAACTGAATTACTATAAACCTAAAAAGATATATTTACAAATGTCTACGACACTGTTGCTGACGGGCAAGATGCCCATAAATCTGGCTATGTTTTCTTGTTGTACGGCTATGCCAATACGTTTTCCGACGAAAAGACCAGATGGTCACCTGTGGATCAGACAAGATTAAGTGTCAAATATGAGTAGTTCTGCATAAGATTAGAATAACAAATGGATGTCAAATATCAAATGGATGTTATTTGTTCATCTTCATCATGCCAGTCTATCTATATACATCCCACTGCAGGGCCCAAGCCTTCTCTCAGACTCAGACTTGGGCTGTAGTTCTCATGCGGGTCCAGTTGCGGATTGAAAAAATAACACTCACTATTTATTTTCTCCGCTAAAGCTTTTTTAAACGTAATTTTGCACATACATTTTGGAAAAGTAAGGAGATGCGAGCCCTTGCTCAAATCCACAATCATCTGCTTGAGAGGTCATACTACTTAATTGGTTACCAGAACTTGCTATCTTATCTGTTGTTTCTTAAGTATTTTTTTTTCAGGCATTGCCCTACGCAGAAGAAGGCAACTGGCATTATGCCCATTTCTGCGTCATCAACCAAGGAGGCATACGAGTGGACATCGAACCTGGAAGTAAATATTTTACGGATTAATGAGAAAAAGTTTTTATGTTCCATATAAAAGCTAGTGTGGCGTAGATGGTGCTAAAAACTTTGTTTACGGTAGACGAAATTTGACGTGATGACTACACTGTGGGCAAAGAGTAACTTGATAGATTTAAAACAGATTGTTCAGGTTATTTTAAGTCAAAAACGCGATGTCAGGCCGATTTAGCTTAGTTTGAAAAATATTTAATGTTTTGCTAAAAATTATTTTGTAAAATTCTGCATTGCAACAAACTTTAATGATAAGCAACGTTACGTTGCCACTCTTCAATCCTAAAAGTTTTGTTTAACAGATGACATCATAACAATTCAGAATGCAATGCCAGCTCGTCCTAAGGCCTTGTTAAGTACGTTGAAGTACGAAATTATGAATAGTTTTGGTTTAGAAAAAAAAAGGAAAGTTAAAATTGCCGAAAACGTTTTTTTTTATTTCTGAAAGGCTCAGAAATATGTTATGACTCTGGCGCATCTGCCGTACCTTCTCACGGCAAATCCCTGATCGAAGTATAGCTCTAAATGATTGTGAAACAGTAGGTCAATAATATACGCTGAGATTATTATACAAGATGTCTATGTCAGCCTTATTGTTTTTCTTCTGATGTAGGAACTGTCATAAAATATGGTAAACCCCTTACTTGGTCGACTATAAATAAACTGCTCATTTTCAGTAATAACATTTGAGTCCATGCTTCTGTCAACACCGTTTGAGAACAACGTAGAAGTATTTCAACTGAGAGGAGATCACATCATGGAGATGCTTGAGTTCTCGGTCGCCAACGATCCTTACCCGGGAGCGCGGATGCTTCAAGTTTCAGGTACAGAATAAATTATACTTACATTTTTATAGAAAAGCATCTTAAGCAGAGGGTCCTGGGTTCGAGCCTCTTTTTTTTTTGGAATTTATGTGTGAAATTAAATTTAAAATTTACTTAAATTTAGAAGGAAAACATCGTTCAACAATAAACCCGCGCTCAACTACATAAAGATTCATTGGTGTGAGTAGATCGCGATCTGTACTGGGTACACGCGGGAACTACAGCCCAAGCCCCCTCATTCTGAGAGGAGGCCTGTGCCCAGAAGTGGGACGTATATGAGCCGAGATGATGATGATGATAGAAAAGTCTCAAGAAAAAATTAAAATTTTAAAATTTTGAGATGAAAAGTGCAGTAAAAATTAAAGTGTTCATATAAATTACCATACCTACATAAAAATGTAGGTTGTAAATATAGGTAGTTAAAAGTAATTAGTAGGTAGTCTATATTTTTGTCTATATTCATATAATACATTGAATTAGTACACAGACAGTATTAATTAGTGCACAGTAGTAGTAATACAGATAAAAGATTATAGACTAACTAACCAACTAAAATGAGGTAACTACGAAGTAAGCTGTGGTATATTTAAAGCCGATTATATGACTAGCAATCTGCGAGATAACTTCAGACTTATGTTTTACGGTATAAAGAGATAAAATTTGTTTGTGTGTATGTAGGGGTTTGCTCTGGAACTACAGAACCGATTGTAATAGTTCTTCCATTATTGGAAAGCCACGATATTTATGGTCAAGATCGGCTACATTTTATACCGAAAAACTTTCGTAAAATGTATTTAAAACTTTTTTATTTTAACTCTGTTTCTGAAAGTGTTTTACCATTATAGTAAAAGAGAGCTTAACTTAATAATATAATAAACTATAAATTTAATAGTGTCGCTTTTCTTGACTTGATATTTTTTTTTATAATAAACTGCTTTTGCGGCACGACGTAAACACTTAATACTTAGGTGGATAATAAAAGAATGTGGTACTATTTAGTGAAATAAACACATTCACTGGCGGCAACGCGTATGTGTGGTTTTGTGACTGTTGTTTAATGTCACTATTACAATTTTGCTGCTATTTAAACGTTCATTTGCGTTAATGATACCAAACAAAAAAAAAACATTTGGGTCTTGCAACCGGTAGCGAATGCATTGATCAAAGAAAAACTAATATTAAGAGAGTGCGAGAAAAGAGTGAGGAAAATCTAGGCAAAAGGCGTTTTTAAATCAGCAAAGTTAAAGTTTAAAATTAGAATTAAATCATCCAAGCCAAAACAAGATAAAAACGTATTAAATGACTCATACAGTGACTTAAAGATAATCTAATTAGACGAAAGTCAATAAATACTTAAAATTAACAATGTTTAATGTTTTCATCAAATATTACCATTGTAGATCATTAGATCAGGCTTGTCTCGAAAAATAACTCTCATATCGACTACTTAAGTAGGTATATTTTATTTATGGTTTATTGAAATTGTTTTTTTTTTCACTTTTTGCTGCGTTATGTTTTGGTCTTTAAACCAGATCACATTATTAATCTGATGAATGATATTTCCTTAACAAAGTGTGAAAGAAGGGGCGGTATGGTGCATTAGGAGAGATGAAACTGTCCGCACGTACGGACAAGGTCACTGGGACCTATTTTCGCCTTAACCTTGCTTTTCTTTAGGACTGCAAGTAGTATTCGACGGCGCCCGACCTCTCAACAACAGGGTTGTCTCCGTCAGCACCAGATGTATAGACTGCAGCGTGCCTCACTACGAACCCTTGAGACTCGATCGCAATTACACAGTAGTCTCCCAAAGTTTTCTGGGCACCGGGGGCGACGGATTCTTTGTGAGTGGCAACCCTATTGTAATATCAATGTGGGCATAGTTTGAATCACGGAATTAACAATAAGGGGAATAGAAATGAGCAGCCAGTTTTTTGCCTCTATTATTCCTGTTTAATAAAAGGAACGAAGTAGAATTTTTATAGGTTTATTTATAGAACAAATACAATTTTTCATTATTCTGAGCCCGCTTTGCACGGCTTTCTCGAGTAGAAGAAAAAACACCTTCTTCGAACTGAGTGTTGCCGGGAACAAAATAAATAAGAGCATAGTGATGTCACCAATAAAGATAATTATACTTGTATGATTCCTGCACACGGTTTTTGTGTTTTGAAAGAAAAAAGAAAGATATAAACATTTTACCGTCCCAAAAAAATAACACCTTCATCAGTACTCGATACTTTATTTCTCTTTCTGCACCTGCAGTATCATTGAATTTACATACGCATACTTCATTCCAGTTGTATCCGATCTCTGAAAATGGATAAAATTAAACTTGCAAGATTACAAATTATAATGCAAGTTATAAGTTTTTGTATAATTTACTAAACTGGGTCACTATCCGAGCGTTTCAACCGCCTAATTTTGGTGGTCACGTTTTCTATGAATCGGCTGTAGATTTTGATTGCGTTTTCAGTTATTTATTAGAGGGCCTGTACTTCTACCATATAATTAAAAACTGTATCAGAATCTTTTGCCATTTCCACAAAAAAGTGTCCACCAAAATTAGACGGTTGAAACGCTCGGTAATGACCCAACTATGGTGTTAATTCAAGTACTATACCTGCACCAACCAATTCTTGAGCATTAAACTTAAGGTGGCACTTCGTTACAAAAAAATGTACAAAGGTAAAATAAATGATGGCTTTTTAGCCATATATATTATGCTTCCTGCTCGCGTGACAGCTTCATTCCTCTTATTAATTAATTCTGTGGTGACAACCCTATTGTAATGTAATTGTGGGTATTCAATATTTAAAGAGTTGAGGATACGACTAGTTTTGGTGTTTTCGGAAGACCTTTATCAAGGTAGGTGCGATTACGACGAGTGTCCCCCGTTTGAGAACCTATCATGCAGTGCGTACAAGCATAGAAAGAGAGAAAAACGGTGTATTAACAATGTTGCGGTTTCAGCACCCGATATAGAATTGCTTTTACTAGACGATGGTGTGCAAAAGTCATCCCCGCACTTACTACAAAGGTCATCCGCGAAGACCGAAATTTGTCATTATCATTTACGACTTTATAATAGCGAGTTAGGCTCTTTAGTTTTCACCACAGATATAGATACACATAGATAACGCAATGATCACGATTTGTATTGAAACCAAGCGTGTCAACTTTTTAACACTACTGTGACGTCACAGCCGAAATTTAGTGATGGGAAATTCAAACCACATACGTAATTACACTTAATTACAACGCAACGAGGCATTTTCTTAGTTTTCGCGGACGTCCGGCTGCAACAACTGACGCACGCGAACTGTCAGTAGTGGCGGCCAACCCGACGCTTTGTCGGGGTTTGGACACGCGAAGTAGATGCATTTGCGTTATCTATGGTTTTCACTGTGTTTTTTGTTTACATTTGACTTTGAGTTCGTTTGTTTAGTCTCGAATTATAATTATTAGGTAGGTATTTGTATTATATGTATTTGTATTGTGTTGTATTGTTTCTGTTTTATTATATTGCATTGTATTGTATTGTAAAACGTCCAAGTGCAGGTCACTGTTATTAGCAATAATGTATTGGTCATTAACATGCCATTAGGGTAAAAATTCGTTAGGCAACTCTTTTTATTATTAAAATTCCTCAATGCGGCATTGCCTCGTATTTTAAATTAATTGATTTATTCATAAGCAGTGCAGTATGGAATTGCAGTGACGTCCAAAATACAGTGTACAGTCGGGGAATGAAAAGGTTCGTCACTTTCCGACTCTAAGTCAACGAGTTAAAGTCGAAAAGTGACCAATCTTTTCATTTCGCTACTATACTTAGGTAGGTGGATACATAGTTTGTCAAACAAGCAAGTGAGTTTACTAATGAAAGTGATCACCGCCTCCCGTGGACATGGACACACACAACACCAGATTTCAAAATTAATAAATTTAAAAAAAACTTAATTAGATCATTAGGTACATTTTCTATAGACATCTTTTTCTCCCGTTTGTTTGATAACGTGCCCTTCTATATCTGTTTAATATTCTGGCTGATCATTTTACATGAAATTTGCATGAAATTGTTTTCGTAACACGAGACGTAACATTGAACCACATGGAATTCCAATAACACTCTTCAGAGTAAAGATAATAAAGATTCACTTTCAAAAACAGAGTTATTAATTTTAAGCTACTCATAATTTGGTTTTACTGATCCACTTTTTGACATAACTCATTGGACAGGTACAGTTCTTGTGTGAACAAGGGTTAAGGAATCTTATTTACCTAATCTTAACGACTTTTCACTTGTGTTGACGACTGCTAACTAAGTACCTACATAAATATAATTGAATTCAGGATACCTCATCCTAGCCTATATACGTCCCACCGCAGGGCGCAGGCCTCCTCTCAGAATGAGAAGGCTTGGGCCGTAGTTCCCAACACCAAGCACCATTCACCGTTAAGCTCATGGTAAATTTCAAATGTAATTTCGCACAAATTCCGAAAAACTCAAACTCGCACAGCCGGGATTTGAACCCACGACCCTCTGCTTGACAGGCCATTGGTCAATCCGCAAGACCACCACGGCTTTTTTACTGGATACCTAAATAACAATAAAAGACTCTATCGACATCTATTACATTACATTCCATCTATTACATTTGAGTATTCGACTCTATGTCAAAATTGAAAAGTGACGAAGCTTTTCATTCCGTGAATAGTCACGGACATTATTATTATTACCGTGTAAAAACACTCTGTATATTCAATGATACACAATATAATCCTATTACAGGCATGAAAACCGTATTTGACGGGTCTCGACCCAAAGGCAGCCGAGTAATGAGCGCTTCTGTGCGCTGTATAGCCTGTAGCGTACCTAGATACGAGCCATTAGTACCTGAAAAGTATTATAGAGTAATCACTACGGACTTTATAGGCGCAGGTGGTGGAAATTATACGGTGAGATTCGCTTTGTGTTGCGATAAAAATTGTTTGTGGCTTTTATGGGCTTTTATTGTGTTTTCGTCTGGAGCTGGGTTTGACTCGTTAATCCGTTAACCGTTAATTAACGAAGTTAAAATTTAGACTAACGGTTACTGAAACTTTAGAAAACTTCCGTTAAAGAATGATGGGCGAATTGGCCTGCATATCCAGTACGAACTACTTGAAAGCTACTTATTTAAGCTTATTTTCTAAAATGGAAAAAAAAACCAAAAACCCGAGAAGCAAGTTATCCGCCCTCAAATATGTGAGCTTACAAGTTATTATTTTTGTTAATTTTGGTAATCGAGTTGTTAGGAGGTCACACCACTGACACTTCTTGCAATTTTCTGCGTTGCGTTCGTATAACCTGAGGCCGTATATAAAAACGCTCGCGATCGCTTTTGTCATCTCCCTCTACCGTCATCTTATACTTATGTGACAGAACAACCAAAAACAATGGCGATTAAGAGTGCGTTACAACTCTTTTTGTTTAGATGTTAAGTAATTGTAGTGTATTACTCTTTCTAATTGGTTGTTTTGTATAGTAATGTTCTTTTAGTTCTTTTTCCCTCAAAATTTGTTGTTACAGTCATCTGAGGGTTGGAGACCTGGTGACCTGACGTACAGGTTATTCCCTAGTTCGGGCACCAGTCTCTACCGCAAAGTTTTTGTACCTATTTCATAAGTTCATTACATTAATATAGCTAGCTACTGTATAACTGTAAGCTCTGTGCTGGAGATAATAAATAAATAAATTATTTATTTTTTTTACAACAAGGTCTTTGGTATTAAAGCTGTGTATATTAATTAGGCCGCTACCGATGGGCCTCATAAGAAAGCTCAAAGTCACTCAGAGGACGATGGGGAGGGCTATGCTTGGAGTTTCTGTGCGGGATCGCGATAGAAATGATGAGATCCGTGCAAGAACTAAAGTCACGGACTTAGCTCGAAAAATCGCTAGACTTAATTGGCAGTGGGCAGGACACATCGCTCGTTGACGGCCGATGGGGATGAAAGGTTCTCGAGTGGCGTCCGCGGACCGGAAGACGCAGTGTAGGTAGGCCTCCAATAAGATAGCGCAGGACCGATCTGTTTGGCGAGCCTTGGGGGAGGCCTGTGACGTCTTTCGGCTGAAATGATGATGATATTACATAGTGCAGTGGTAGATTCTTCGGCATTCATAGGAGCATCATTTGAATAAATAATTTTGATTTTTGAATGTCAACCTTACTCTCATTTTCAGATGATTTCGGATAACCGTTTTGACGTGGAAGTCATCGGCGTGGACTACGACTTGCTGATGCAGTACATTAGGCACCAAACGCCCGTGTTTGTGGATGAAAGCGGCCGCATACAAATATCTAATCCGTGTCTAGACGATTAGGGCTGTAAAATGTAATCATCACCATCATTGTTAGCCGAAAGACATTCCCTGCTGGAGAGATGCGCCCAACACCCCGCCGCCTGCATCTATTGACTATCGTGGCCTTAACCAGGATAAATTTGTTATTTAGCCAATTTGATATAAATGAATTAAATTGATGTTGTCAAACTGTGTGTTATTTTTACCCTTTGACCTAGCGGATCAAAAACTACATGTCCACACCAAATTGCCAGTTAATCCAATTAATAAAACTGGATGAAATTCAATTTACTAAATTTTGAATTTAAAAACCATGGAAAACATTGCGAATTATATAAAAACTTTTTAAAAAAATCAAAGTTTGTAGCGTTGTCATTAAAATTTGTTGTACAAAAACAAAACAGTCACATAAACGTGAAACATGCACACAGCTAAATGTTACCCATGTCTCGGCTAATAACTTTACACGTCCCATTGCTGGACATAGGCCTCCTTTCAAAATGAGAGGGCTTGGGTTTGTAGCTCCCACGCGGGCTCAGTGCGGTTTGAGAACTTCACACCATTTAATTATTTCGCTAGTATGTGCAGATATCTTCAAGATATTTTTTTTCACCTGTAATATGAATTCGGAAATTAACTTTGTAAAATACAGAGGTATGAGTCTGGATTTCAACCCACGATCCTTTGCTTGAGAGGCTTTAGGTCAAACCACTAGACTACCACGGCTGTTAATCGGTCATTGCTTGACATATATTTTTGTTAAGACCATCTCCGTTAATGAATGCTCCAAGCTTTTTAAGTAAAATCCTTGCTTATAAACTTATTTCAAGGTTACCAAAGAACTCGCGAACTTATCGTTACTATCGCGACATCGGAGTAAACTCGGCTAAGTTAGAAAGTTGCGAACATTTATCACTCCCTTATCGAGAGGAAACACGGGAGACATCGGCACGTTGGAGGGTAAAAAGTGTGATAACAGCCTGTATTTCGGTAAAATACTTTAGTGATCGCAATTTGTGTTACTTGTAGATAGGCGTTATGAAATCGGGATATTTTTTTGCGTTATTTTTATACATCTATTGGGTAACCAGGCATGTCATACGCATGAAGTTATTCAACTTCTCTGCGTTGTAGATATTGCAGCCGTCATAAACCCAGAAAAATATGAACTATTGACGGAGATAAAGGCAGTGTACGGTTCTACCCCAGTATACGGTTTTGTACAGGTTGCTCTTATGTATGTTGTAGTTCAGGGATGGTGCCGACGAGGTGAATTTAGTATATTGACAGCTGAATCTGTAGAATAACGTATTTGGGCTACGGGTTAGGATTGATAAGACCACATAGCAAAACGTCCTCGTTGAATGAAAAGTCCGTAACGTAATACGTCATGGAAGCAAAACGTCCGCAATTTAAAAGACTCTGTGTCAGCAAATCAAAATGTCACATTGATCAAACGACTACAATTTAAATGACCACGGGAGCAAAACATCCGCAGTTAAAGTTGTACTGCACACTACTAACTACTTTAATGTAAAGTTGTATGTATTTCTTCTTCTTCTTTCATACACACAAACACACATACACTCACACACACACATATACACACACACACCCACATTTTATCATTATCAAAGTGTTTTTGTTCTTAGTTTTAGTTATTTAGTATAATTAATTAATAATACTCTTGTTATTGGTTGTTCACATTTTGTAATTGCTAAACTTGAGGAAGAGCGGGATCTCCTAACACAGGTATTTGTACTTACTGGGAGGTCCCAACCTTCTCTAGCTTATAAAAGGCTGTCACCAATAAAACAAATTTTGAATTTTGAATTTGAATTTTTGAATTTCTTTAAAAGTAGTGTATTATGCATTAGGGACGTTCTGTTCTTTTGTCATTTTTCGTTGATGACGATTTGCTACAAGGGCAGTTTTAATTGCGGACGATTTGCTCCCTGGGCTTTCTTCTCTGCGGTCCTTCTCATTAAACGGACGTTATGCCTAGCAGACTAAATGCAACACAGGACGTTTTGCTCTCAGTACGACCTGCTCAAAATTGTTGGCTACCTACTTTTATTCTAACATTGATGTTAATACCCCGAAATCCCCGCATAAATAAACGACCGCTTTAGCCTAGTTGGTAGTGACCCTGCCTACGAAGCAAGAGGTCCTGGGTTCAAATCCCGGTAAGGGCATTTAGTTGTGTGTGATGAGCACAAATATTTGTTCCTGAGTTATGGATGTTTTCTATGTATTTAAGTATATATTTATCTATATAAGTATGTCTATCGTCGTCTAGTACCCATAGTACAAGCTTTGCTTAGTTTGGGACTAGGTCGATTTGTGTGAGATTGTCCCCTAATATTATATTATTATATTATTATTATTATATATTAAATTTGTTTTTTGTTAAAAAGTGGAATTTTCCAAAAAGAACAATCTTTTTCTTTACTACAATACTTTAAGAAATAAAAATCCGGTCAAGTGCGAGTCGGGGTCGTACATGAAGGGTTCCATTCGTCAGTTATTTTTTTTTTATTTGTTATAATAGCAAAAAATTCGACGGTCCCCAAGAACAAAGTATTAAGTGCAAAATTATAGTTTCGAGAAATCGTCGTTTAAAGTTGGGCTCAAGTTAAAATCTCAATATTTTCGTAATTAGTAATCTAACACTAAAACTACTTATAAATACCTCTTGATATGGTTATACTTCTAATTTATGTAAGATTGTTTGTTTTATTTTTTATATTTGTAGATAAATGGCGTTTTTTATTACTTTACGACTTTGTTCTGTGGATTAAGAGGCGTCGCATATTCATAAACGACTTTGTTCAATGGAATACCGAACTTAAATAAAAGTCTTATTTGCATATAAGACATTATACATCGAAGCATTGTGTAAATATCAGGTCGTATGTAAAACTAATTATGTTTTAGCAATACTAGATGTAATACCAATACCTTAAAATATATCAGAATATATTAATTTAATAATTGCAAAAACTTCCAATTAATTTACAAGCAATCGATAAAAAATAATGTCCACTCTAACTCGTACGATCTCCGCAGAACAACGGCGCAAATGACGTTGCACCGCGACGCGGCCGGTACGTCTTGTTTTGAACAAGATCGTAAGCGTTCATGCCACAGTGTACGTCGAATCGTTTTTCATTTAAGACTATGTTCAATTGGGTATCTCAGTAAATATAACACAAAATAAAATAAATAAAAATGTAGTCATGTACTTCGTTTGAATCTTAGTTTAAATCTGTAAAAAAAGCTATTTCGTCTTATTTTTCCATACGACTATGTTCGTGGGGACCGTCGAATTTCAAGCTCTAAAAAATTTAAGTGTCTAGTAATCAAGGATGATATAGACTAGATTAGCAATCGCCATAGTACAGATCGACTGCGGAAAAATAGTTTAAAAAAAAAAATTAAAAAAAAATCAAAATCGTTTAATGGTATCAAAAGTACAGAATGTTGATAGTGGTTGGCACCTCTTTTTAAGTATGAAATACCTGTATTAAGAGGCACCTTTCTTCCGTTATTACAGTTAGAGTTATTACAGTTTGTACCAATTAATTAATTAATAACGATACAATTTTATTACTATGTATAGTCGGGGTAAAAAAAAGTTCGTCACTTTTCGACCTTAACTCGTTGACATAGAGTCGAAAGTGACGAACCTTTTCGTACCCCGACTATACCTACTTGAAATAGCAAGCTCAAATAGAAAATAAAAATAAAATATAAAATAAAATCAAGCATCAAAAATATAACTTAGACTAACATGCAAACGAATTTATGAGTGTGTATTATGCAATATTTTTGAAAAATAATACATTTGTAGTAATATGAAACATCTGTAGTCTTATTGTTTTGCTTTCAAAGCCTCGGGCTATATTTCCGCGCCATCTAGATTTAATAATCGAACTATTTTTCTGCGGACGATCTGTACTATGGCGATTGCTAATCCAGTCTATATCATTTGAACGACCGCTTTAGCCTAGTTGGTAGTGACCCTGCCTACGAAGCAAGAGGTCCTGGGTTCAAATCCCGGTAAGGGCATTTATTTGTGTGATAAGCACGAATATTTGTTCCTGAGTTATGGATGTTTTCTATGTATTTAAGTATTTATTTATCTATATAAGTATGTCTATCGTCGTCTAGTACCCATAGTACAAGCTTTGCTTAGTTTGGGACTAGGTCGATTTGTGTGAGATTGTCCCCTAATATTATTTTTTTTTTTTTTTTTATCCTTGCTAGTAATTAATGTCATTATAAAGGTCGAATTAAAAACGCTAAACAAAACTTTTTTCTTGTACGACGACCCCCTTTCATTTTAAACTTTATCTCATTTTTAGTATTTGTTGTTATAGCGACCACAGCAATTCATTTTAATCGGTGAAAATTGCAAGTGTCTAGTTTTAGGGTTCTAGAGATAGCGCGCTGTTACAAACGAACGGATAGATGGGGAGACAGCGAAGTCTCAGTACAGTTAGCATCGCGTTAGCACCATTTGGGTACGAAACCCTAAAAATAATAAACGTGTATTTTAATAACCTTTACACATGAAGTTACAATTTTATATAGATCATTGATCCTTCAAAATTGATCAGATTTGTCAGCCGTCTTCAGTAAATATGTTTTATCCAAGCAGTAGAAGCGAATTAAGTTAATATTGTCAATTTGTGTACGTTCCTATAGCGTTCAGGATATTACGTGTTGAGTAGCAAAAAACGTTTCGATATTACGTTTACTTTAGGTAAGTCGAACATGGGCATGATTTGGAACTTTAGAAAAAATTACCTCCAGAAAACAATCTCGTCAAAATTTTTTAAGAATATAATTGTAATTTTTGACCCGTAGTAGATAGAACGATAAATACTGTGCAATATAAAATAACAAAATATAAATATATTAAAAATACTAATATCTACTAACATTTTTTACAATAGGTACATAAAAATCGATCTTTCCGTGGGTTCATTCAACCGAGAACTACAACAATTGAACCCTGATTGCGGAAAGAAAATGTGAAATCTTTACAACTGGAATATAACTTACAAAATAACGTTTTCCACGTGGTGTGTAATTTTGAAAATAAGAGATGGATTTGTTGCTTTGAATCCATGAACAGAACTATTATAAAACAAACCTAACCTAACTTAATCTATAAAGTTCTACAAGAGGACCATTTAAAAAATTGTGAAAAAAGTATGGTTTCGACGGGAATTAAATTATAATTATCAAAATTTGTGACAAACATTACATTATGACCGAATGCATATCTACTTAATTGTTAAAATTAGTCTGACAAAATCAAGGATGTTCATATTTTGTTGATATAAAATAACGTACATTATAGATAGCCCCAATTAAATAAAAATAATTAAAGCAATTGAGTAATTGCGTTGTATTGCCCACCATTAACTGAATTAGGATTACTATCACGTAAAAAATTAACCTTAAATAAATGTCAATCACAAGTAAAAAATCTTGTAGGTAAAACATTTACAGCGGTTTTCAATCAAATCAACCCCAGCTGACTATTCTGGATTAATTTGAACTAAATATTACCTTTGTAAATAACTACGATATAAATAAAGAACTTCGCGAAATCGAAAGATACCCCCGATTAAATTAATACAAATCAAATAACAATCGGCGAACCAACAAAGTAATTAGATTTTATCGTTTAAATGAATGCCCCTGTTGGCATGAAAGCTTCACACACAACTCAATTATATTAAACAATACGTTGAATGGGACGACCAGAAAATGATTAACCATAAACTTTACGATTTTTTTTATACATTATAGGCTTCGGGTTATAAGTGTGACCGCTATGTGTGTGTGTGTGTGTCTGTCTGTGACATCATAAATCTTAAATGGGTGAACCGATTTGGATGCGGTTTTTTTATTTGAAAGCAGGTTTCTTGGCGATGGTTCTTAGGTATGTTTCATCAAAATTGGTCCAGCTGTTTCAAAGTTAACAGCTCTTTTGTATGCTGCGGAAGGGATCTTGGATTTAATGAAATTGTTTTGTATGTATAGTCTTATTAAGAAATTAAATATTTAATTACTACCTAGCTTTTTGCCCACAAATTTGTCTGCGCAAGATTCGTTTATCACTTTCGGAATTTTTCGGAGTACAAAATATCCTTTGTGTTAATCCGGGTTATAATCTGTGTGCCAAGTTAATCAGAATTCGTCCAACCGTCTTTGCATGAAAGAGGAACAAACATCCATACAGACCTTTTTGCTTATAATATTAGTAAAATGAAATAAAGTACGGCTTTTTTTGTCATAAAAAGTTTTTTCTTCGCCAGTGTACGTAATATGGGGAGACAAGATCAAATCCAATCTCGACTGCCTAAAACAAGATCCAGTAAACAACGGAGGACTAGGTACTAGATTTTCATTTCACTTCATCCTTTATAATAAAAATATAATGAGTCTTCGTATGCGTTGAAAATAATGCTGTAAGATTTATATCCCTAATATCAGTCAGTATCGTGCCCAGCCACAGCGTAGAACAAAGTAACAACGGTGCAGAAATAACAGTTTAGATTAATTATTCGAGCATTTCACCCGCCTTTTTAGTGGAGTTTTTTACGAATGGCTGTAAATTTTGATGGCATTTTTGATTATTTAATAGAGGTTTTTGTACTTCTGCCAGATAACTGGAAAATATGTCTAAAACTTTTGCCATTTCTCCAAAAGTGTGTCTACGAAAGTGATTTTGAACTAACCAAACTCGAATAATGACCGTTAATGCCATTGAAAATTGTTTTAAGTCCTTTTTGATTGGATCTCCTCTACTTCGCTTTAAGCTTTTTATGAGCTCTCGGAGGCCTTTGATTTCATAGTTAGATTCTTATATTTTTCTTTAACTACGCTACTAATATGTCCAAAAAAATTATTGACCTGATTAAAGCAAAAACAATAAATATATAAAGTAGGTATACAGTAAAAGCTAACGAAGTTTGGATTTTCTAATTTTTATTAATATTTTTGTAAAAATTTGCCTTCGTGTACCAAAAATTCTAGTTGTTTGTTTTATTTCCTTTAAATCCTGTTGGTCATGAAAATTTAAGCTTGAGCTCCAATGACAGTAAAACAATCAAGCACCGTCAGCCATCGTCATAAATATCATCATCATCGTCAGCCTAACGACATCCACTACTGAACATTGGCCTTCCCTTAAAGAACACCATATGATACTCACCGGAACTGGTAGTCTTCCGGAATGTGGTCGCAACTCAAAAACACATCCACCCTAACGACCATCAGTTTTTCCAGGAACACTTCACTTCACTCCACTTCAGTTTGGCAATTCTTCGGGCTATGTCACTTACTTTGGTTCTTCTTCAGAACTCCTGATCCCCGGCTCGATCTCACAGATAAACTCCAAGCACAGACCTCTCCATTTGTTTGTTCTTTGAGTGACTTAGAGCTTCTTATAAGGTCCTTAGTAAGCGACTATTTCCGAGCTTTTTTGGCCCCAGTGAATTATCTTTTTAGTATTTCTTGCTCAAAGCCGTAAGCACATCATTCGTATTCATCTCGAGCCTTCTTCAAACATCCGGCCTCATATTTATAGGGTAACCATGTTAGATAAAAAACGGTTATAAAGTTAAATAGGTTTCTAGATTGGGAATTCATTTTGGACGACACGCGCTTGTAACAACTCTTGAAAAGTTATTTTCAGTTTGACCTTCTTGAATTTCTTACGGTCCTTAAGTTCAACTCAACATTTATTGCGTCTAAATCTCCCATTCGCTTGATTTTATTCGCAATAGCACATAGAAAGTTTCTGAAAATTTTACAGTGAACTTTGGGCACGACCTTTATCAGAGTTAAACTGCCATTGTAAAGAGACCACGGACTGGCAAGCGCAGCATGGGACTTCCACCAACGAGATGGACGGACGATTTGGTGAAGGCCGCAGGTTCAAGGTCAATGCAAGTCGCTTCTAACCGTGATGATTGGGTATCAATGAGGAAAGCCTAGGTCCAGAAGTGGACGTCCTACGGCTGAAATGATGTTGATGACGATGATAATGAAAGAAACTTGAAATTGCCCATTTTGAACTATTAGAGCCCCAACAGACCGCAGAAATTCTATCGGCCGATAGTTGAGGTTGGGCTCTAAATCAGTATAAAGATTGTATGCAATTGCGCACACACTAGCGATTGCGTTGCCCATCTCTTTCTACCCTATAGTGTGTGATAGAAAGAAGTGTTGAAAGCAATGGTCACTGAGGTTATAAAAAAGACGTTCGTTTTTAAACCCTCGAAAATTAACAATTCTCATCCTTAAGCAAAATAAAAGCTGCGCTCGATATTGGCCCGTATATACAATGAATAATTATTTGAACATCTCGCCATCTAGAAGTGGGAGCACGTCCACGTTAGAAGAACAACTTTATTAGTCTCAAAAAGATTCTTCCGGGTTGTGTAACTTATAGCATTAGTAATTTTTCTTGTCCTGTACCTCACGTTGCACGTGGAATAAGTATTTGGGAACAGATATCTGCGTACGTACCTAGTATTTAACTTCTAAATCATCATAATCAACTAAAAAACGTCCACTCCAAAGTCCACTACGTCCACTACAAAGGCCAAAAGAGTTCCACAACGATCGGTACTGCGGGCGTTCCCTGGATTCAAGTGGTTTTTGTAACCTTTACCAGGTCGTGGGTCCATTTTTGTCGTCTCCAAAATATTGTCTTCCTAAATTTGTGAATGCCTAGAGTTTTAGCTAAATATGCTTAGAGTTTCAATAGTAAGCCCATAGTGGTCTGACCTATGACCTTTCAAGCTGTTCTTGGATTCAAACACGGACTCACACCTCTGAATTTTCCGGAGTTTTTGTGAGAAATCACATTTTAAATATATTTATCTACCGTGAGTTTTTGAGTGACGAAACCTAAATTTCTGAGATACATCCAGTTCCTCTCGTTCCTCAGAAGGGGTTTGTGTTCAATAGTGGCTGGAGATGATAATAATTTGCTTTACTGAGCACGCTTAAATGTGATAAAAAAACAGTTTTCAATAATCGAGTCGTAAAAGTTACGTGAGTTTGTTAACCAAATTCGAAAAATACGTTCTCAAATCGGACTGTCAAAATAAAAATGTTCATCTACAGCTATGCCACTCAAACCTAAATACATTCCAGCAAAATACCAGGTATGAGTATCGGTATGTACACAGATACCAGGTAAATTTGGGGCCCACGAATCAGCGAAGGTAAATAATAGCCGTGGGCGCGTGTCAGCCAGTGGGAAGGACTGCGCATGATAGTGTGATGCCGGCTTAATAAATCGCTGTGTTGGATTGAGCAGGGTTTCCGTAGACATTTATTGAAATGAGAAATTTATAAAAAATATAATAATATCAGTTCAATCTATACTAATATTATAAAGAGGAAAAATTTGATTGTTTGTTTGTTTGTTTGTTTGCATTGAATAGGCTCCGAAACTACTGGACCGATTTCAAAAATTCTTTTGCCGTTTGAAAGCTACATTATCACTCAGTGACATAGGCTACTTTTTACCGCAGGAAAATACCTTTTCCTACGGGAAAATTAATTTATCGCGGGCGAAGCTGCGGACGGAAGGCTAGTTATAATATATATATTTTTAAATGTTCCATCGACACTTATCGATGATTTTGCCAATATTCAGGTCTTAAGGTATAAGTTGGCAGCCGACTCCACGCAGCAGCAGCAGACGACGTGTCGCTAGCTACGCTAGCTACGGAGGAAATTTCATAGAAATGAGGTTTAAGTTCGCGTAGCTAGCGACACGTCGTCAGCTGCTGCGTGGAGTTGGCTGCCAACTTATACCTTTAATAGCCGTTGTTCAACGTCTTGCCTTAGGCGGTGTCCTAGGTGAGCAAATTCCACGCGAATGCGAAGTGGCTCAGCGCGGCGCGAAAGTAACAAACCGTTGATAGCTATTGAAGTGCCCTACTCCCCCTTGAAGTGTACTACTCCTAAGCGAAGCGAGCGTAACTGATCTCGCATCATTATTATATTAACTAACTGATATCGTCAATAATTATGATGGATTTTAGGATTTTTGCTGTATTCGATGAAATACATGAAGAAGTAGCTTTACAACAAATTTAAATTCTGCACGAACGAAGGACTGAGCAAAGGCTAGTTTTTAGGGTTCCGTAACCAACGGGACCCTTTTACTGAGACTTCGCTGTCCGTCCGTCTGTCCGTCTATCTGTCACCAGGCTGTATCTCGCGAACCGTGATAGCTAGACTGTTGAAATTTCCACAGATGATGTATTTTGGTTGCCGCTATAACAACAAATACCTACTAAAAAACAGAAAAAAATAAATATTTAAGGGGGCTCGCATACAACAAGCGTGATTTTCTTGCTCGTTTTGCTCGATACAGATCACGCCAACAGTTAGACGCTTGAAATATTCACAGAATATTTAGTTATTATATTCACTATAAAAATAAATAATTAAATTAAAATAAAACAAATTAATATTTAAGGCGTTCCCGTCCCGTCCCGTATTTTTGCCGTTTTTATAGATAGTGGTACGGAACCCTTCGTGCGTGAGTCCGACTGCACTTGGCCGTTTTTTTTATATAAATAGATGACTGTACTTTCTTCACATCAAAAACCTTGCTAAAAAACTGGCTAAACTGTACCCTCTCACTTTCACGCAGTCAAAGGAGCGCAAAAAACGGACCGCAAAGGCACATTCACGCGTGACACTAAAATATTTAGCGCAGCGACCCTCGTCAAGATCCGCCGGATTTCACGCTTTGGTTCGGCCACGGGCTAAGCTTCGTTTAGGCCATTTTAATGGCCGTTGATAGGTTTTAATAGGCGCAGGTTTATTTAATTGCTAGGTTCAAGGGACGAAAACTTTAATCATAAGGTTGCCTTGTGTTAAGTTCGATTAAATACGAACGGGTTACTTTTTAAATTTGATTAGTGGAAAGTCGCAGAGTTGTCCAATAGAATTAATAAAATAATGGAGTATCCAATTTTGCAACACATTAAAAATTTGTCACTTATCTTGATAACATTTTAGTCTTTCGCGATACTTTGTCACTTTCTTTTCATAGTGAACAAGGTGGGTTTTAATTAGTACTTATTGCCCGCAAAGATACTATCGACATCTTAACAATATTTGCTTGAGAGAACGCGATTGCGCGATCATCGCGCGAGTAAGCGATGCGACCATGCATTTTGTCCATGGTCGCATCGTTTACTCGCGCGATGATCGCACAATCGCGTTCTCTTAGGACGATGCCTAAAGGATCTATTTGACTTTGATCCGGTCAATTGTCGCAGTGGCTTGACAAAATTTCATCATCATCATCATTTCAGCCGTAGGACGTCCACTGCTGGACATATGCCTCCCTTATTGATACCTAATCACTACGGTTGGAAGCGGCTTCCATTCACCTTGAACCATCAGTATTTATCAAATCGTCCGTCCACCTCACCATACCTCACCTCACCACCTCACCCCTGAACATATTTTTAAAATACATCAAATTTAAAACGTCCATAAAAGAGAAGTGCCTCTAATTCAAACGTTCGGAAGAAGAATTAAGATTTCCGTAGTGTTTTTTCGAATCTTTTTATTAGAGTTAAATTTGAAATCATTTCATTTTTCGAATCCTTTTCTCGTTATAATGATCATTCGTTACACGACAAAAGTACGTCATTGATCAAAATATTTGAAACGGTCATTAGGCAAGAAAAAACTGTCCGCATTTCGACTTTCCTGTGATTGTGTACGGTCCACAATCAATCCCGTTTGTGAAAACTTTTTTCTCGTTAACTTTGGATGAAGGAAAATGAATGAATGTTTGAGAGAACGGGTGATTCGTGATTGTTTCTTTATCTGCGTGATTGAGTTATAAAATTCCATTTGGACGGAGGGTAAGAATTTCTGGAATTCTATCTTTTTCGCCGATTTTTTGGAACCTTTTTAATTTGTACTTTTGCCAAAGTTAGATTTGGTAACTGATGAGAAAGGAAATTCTGGTTTTTTACTTAACTGAAACTTCAAAAACATCATAATTATTTTTGTTCCGATATGACGCAAAACTTAAACCTTACTTAAACTTAATAAATGGAAAAAATATAATGCTAAGGAATCCCAGTACTTGCCAATGGATACTAGATATACCTAGGTATCTACGCCCCAAGTTTGAATCTTTAAATAAAAGACGATCACACACTATTGCAACATAAGACCGTCGTATTTTTTTCTTAATGTAGCTTAACATTATCTTCCTTTTTCCTACTTGTAATGCCTCGGAGGCTTGTTATAATAACTATTACTAATCTGGCTGCATAGAGAATTTTTTTCCTAACGGAAACTGTTATAGTAAGACAGCACTAACACTTTTTTAAAATAGTAGCTACAAAATAAGTAGTGGTACGTTTAATTCAAAAGTAAAACCAAGCGTAAATTAAAATAAGATAGACGGGTGCCCGGGAGAACTGATGGGCAATGGAGCAAACAGGTTCCCGAGTGGCGTCCAAGGACCGGAAAAGGCAGTGTAGGTAGGCCTCCAACAAGATAGAGCGACGACCTGGTTGAGGTTGCGGGATCGCGTTGGATGCAGATGGCACGGGACCGATCTGTTTGGCGAGCCTTGGGGGAGGGCTATGATGATGATTGTGAGACGGGTGACTCACGTGTGATTTTTTTTTATGTTAATTATTGTGATGAAGACGAGAATAGTTGTTGTATAGCCGAGCTGCAATGCTACATATACGCTTGCCGATACTTGGCAAACGTCTACAAGCTCCAAACTTATACAAACGCTTGAATGCCATTTACACGATTGCAAGTACATTATTGTATTCCGGACAGGCAAACATGCCAGACGTGGACCTCGAAGTTGCTCCGACTATTGTGTTTAGCGACACTAAGCACGCGCCAACGTGTAAATACATCGCAAGAGCTTGCCGCAAGCTTCCTTTGATCTGTATTCCAGAACCGAGACTGGCTTGAATCGGCGACAAGCTCTAGCAAGCTCACGCAAGCGAAGCCAAACCCCTTGTTCACACGCTTGTGCTTGTGAACGGTTGTTGAAGCTTGGCCCGCAGTTTGTGGTTGGCTTCCCGTTCCAACAAACCATGAGCAAGAACCACGAATTGCTTCGTACATGACGGCATTACGGGCACCGACGGTGCTAGTTGAAAATCAGCGCTGGAGTGCTATAAACGCCCCAGCATGCTGAGCCAGTATCAAATTTGGAACCGCAATGAGAATGACACACACTATCTTTAGTCTTCGTATTTTCCTTTTTATAATAAATTGATGTGCCTTGCGTAGCTGTAAATAAAAAAATTCTCTTTCTTTCTTACAAAAATCTTTTTAAAAAAATACAAATTATTTAATCTGAAACTGTTCTTTTATCTCAACAGTAAACATCAAAATATCATTCTAACGTAACTAAGTCATATTGAACGTAACGACTCCTACTTTGTGCGCTGGCAATAATATTCTTTCACTGCCATTCCTTTTAATGTTCACAGTAACTGCCCAGTTTACTGTTTTAAATTTATTTTTTATTTTCTCGGTTTCATTTTACTCTAATACGGTCCCGAGGAAGTGTCAAGGGAGATGCTTGCTCGTTTGTTACATTTTTTAGCTGTCGTAAGAAAATAGGAAACGAAGTACTTAAATAACATTTTTGTAGCGAAATAGTTCTGTTTACTTTACATTTAAATAATATTGTTACGAAAATGTTGTTTGATATAATAACTTGATTTGTGGCTCTATTTAAAAAGGTATTTGATATTCTTTCCAATATTTTTCAAATAAAAAGTTCGTTATCGTAAGAGCAGGTATTTAATTAACTTCGTGTTTCTTTGTTCATCTCTTATTATGTTCGAAAAAAAACAATAACATTCATTATGAAAATATCAGCTGGTTAGTAATAATTTGCAACTTGCTTGAAAAAAAAATTCTACAGAAGTTGGAAGGTTTAGTCACTTTTCAGTAGGTACTTTGGATTTCTCCAAAGAGGTTGAGTTTGGGCAGCTAAAAAAAATATAGGTCTGCTATTTTTAGACTGCTCTCTAACATATATCAAAATAAAATTAAATCGGAGCCAGACAGTTGGGTACCTGTCCTTTCCTTGATAGCTTTAACCCCTCACACTTCACGAGAAACATACATAAACAACAACAACAACAACATAAACCTGAGTAATTTCACCTGAAAAAATGTTACAGTAACCATAAAGCGCAATGTTCACCTGAACAACGCTATCTACAACAAACAAATAAAAACAGAATAAAATAAATATTTAAGGGGGCTCCCATACAACAAACGTGATTTTTTGCTGTTTCTTGATCGATATTGATAACGGCAACAGGTAGAAGCTTGAAATATTCACAGAATATTTAGTTATATAATTAAATTAAAATAAAACAAATATTTTAAGGGGACTCCCGTACAACAAACGTGTTTTTTTGCCGTTTTTATAGATAATGGTACCTCGATCTTTGTAATGGCATTAACTAGATAGGCATCTAACTATCTTGTTTTTACCTCATGTACTATTTTTAAAACATTGTACAGAGGCACGGAAATCTTTATGCACGAGTAAGACTCGAGTAAGATTCGACTGTTTTTTTATTTGTAACCGTTAGAAAATACTGTAATCGAACACCATTTCGAGCGTTTCCGTTTTAAAAATATTTCAACCTGACCTACATAGTTATCGTGTATTCCCTGAACGCAGGATTTCAAATACGAAACCTGAGCAAAGTTTCCAAGGAAACCTTTTAAACTAAACTTACATAGAATATTGTCTGGAACTAGGCAAGGTTCGAGATGTAGTTTTAAAATTAAGAACCAACAAGTTTAGAGATTTTTCTTTTGAGAAATGCATTCGAAGAATATTGCTTGTAAAACTTATAATATATTTTAATATAATTTCGAGTTTGATGTATAAAATTTATAGAGAATCAAGGAAAACAAAAATAATAATAGGTTAATATAGGCCCGGGAAACTCCGCAATATCTTTTCGTCCAAAATACCTCAGTGCCTCAAAACAAAAGTCTTTAAACCAGTGTGTCCCCAGTGATGACATATGGATCTGAGACGTAGTGCTTCACTATGGACCTGATAAATAGGCTCAGAGCCGCTCAACGAGCTATGGAGAGGGCTATGCTCGGTGTTTCTCTATGGGATCGAATCAGAAACGAGGAGATCCGTAGAAGAACTGGGGTCACCGACATATCCAAACGGATTATCTCGTTGAAATGGCAATGGGCAGGCCATATAGCACGCAAAACAAAACAGATTGAATGGAGACCACGGAACGGACTGGCAAGCGCAGCGCGGTATGTCCACCTACGAGATGGATGGACGATTTGGTGAAGGTCGCAGGTTTAGGGTGGACGCAAGTCGCTTTCAACCGTAATGATTGGGAGTCAATGAGGGAGGCCTATGTCCAGCAGTGGACGTCCTACGGCTGAAATGATGATGATGATAGGTGAAAAACTTAAGTAAATGACCCCAGGCCGCATTGTTTAATGCGCGGGCGCTTACTTTCGCATTCACCGTCTCTTTCTGTCACCACCTTATACCTTTTGACAGAAAGAAATAGTGAATGCGAAAGCAAGCGTCAGCGCGTTAGATAATAAGCATACTAATTTATTGAATCAGGCGTTACTTTGCGGAGGTCCATATTAATGAACTAAAACAATTACTTTGCTCACCCGCGACCTCACGCGATGCGAGATGGTAATGCGTGATATACCTCCAAACCTCCATGCTGGCATAATACTGCTGGCCAGTGCTGGCTGAATGTGGTGGTGGTGATAGTTGTGTTTATGTGATTTGTGTGTGTTCGTACAGTGTGGAGGTGGAGGAACTGCATGAACACACATTTCTTGCATAAACGTAACTATTGTAAGGTCGCGGGTGAGCAAAGTAATTGTTTTAGTTCATTAATAAGCATACTGTTGTATGTAGCAATAACGTGTCCGTATAAACAATTGACATTCCAAGTTTGAAGAATGACTTAAGCTCCATATCAATTATGTGCTCTATTACATACAACAGAGGCCGTATTGTCTTAACGCTTCTGACGCTTGCCTTCGCTTTCACCGTCTCTTTCTGTCATCATTTTATACCGTTTGACAGAAAGAAATAGTGATTGCGAAGGAAAGTGTCAGAAACTTTAGACAATAAGCCTGCAGATCATTTTATTGAATCAGGCGTTACTTTGCGGAGGTCCATACTAAAGAACTGAAACAATAACTTTGCTTTATTTACTGTGATACTTGCGAAGTTACAGCGACATATTAAAACATTTGTTTTGGTTTGTTATTCTAACATTTGTGGTACCTACACTGAAGTTGAGCTCTGGTGGAGTTTGGAACGCGTCAGTGTAGGTTGGTGGTCTGCCGTGTCATCAGTGGCGTAGCTAGGTAACCAAAGGCCCTGGGGCGAAAAGTAAACTAGGGCCACAACCCGTGTTTGTTTACATGATAAGACAAGTAAGGATGAATGCACATTAAATTCACTAGACTCGCGCGATTGTAAATTCACTAGTAGCGTTTTATAGTCACACTGTTGAAGAGCGCCGCGTTTCTCATAGGTCCGCATTTATAGTTTGTAAGTCAAAGTCCGAGGAGTCCCCTGAGCTTGCGGGCCCCGGTGCACTGCCCCGGCTTGCCATACGGTAGCTACGCCACTGCGTGTCATGACAAAATACTGTAACTCGAGTTACAGTGTTAATGTTATTAATGCTCTTTGGCTTTGGCACATTCAGCCAGCACTGGCCAGCAGTATTATGCCAGCATGGAGGTTTGGAGGTATATCACGCATTACCATCTCCTTGATTACCAGTTCGTGAATACAAAGGAGCACCATTCTATTTTTAAATTTATTTACATCCCTAAAGATTACAGAATTTACAACACGGATTTCAAGTTAAATGCAATCTACTTTCAGTGCTTAAGTGATGAAAAAAAACTATAGTATTTACTTTACGCTTACCAAATGTCAATTCTGTCGTCGTGGGTACAATCCCTCCAAGTCGCGAAAGTAGACTAAACCAAACTAAAAGTAAAAGTGTCACAAAAATCTCACTTTACAAGGGACACGTAATTCTATAAAACCGCCCATGGCATCAACGAACTTCGCTAATAGGGTAGCCTAGAAACCCGTGTAGCCCTAAGCAATTTCCACAATAATTTTCGTACGCAAAGCTGTTCGCATCCTCTCCCTTTGTTATGCGATCCCGATAGTTACCGCCGGTTTGTTATGTAAATCGACTTGCGATGGCTTTTTGGGTTCCGCGCAAATGAAGTCGACATACATTCCAAGCCGGGATAAATTTTTGATTGAACTGTTTATACATCATGTTTTTTTAAATTATAATGATAATTATCATCACCCCAGCCTATATACTTTCCACTGCAGGACACAGTATAAAAAACACAAGGTAATTATCAGGTTTTAAGTAACTTTTAAGCACTCGTTCCCAGTACACCTACTCGTTGACGTATGGCTGGAGAGAGACATTGAGGCCTATGCGTCTGTAGATACCTAAGAGCCGGCGCTCTCTGACGGCATGGCACGGCATGGCATTTTATAACTATCAAGTTATTTTGAATCTTATTTCAATGAGTTTAGAATTCATGTTACTTTATTTCGATACCACGATGTCGCGACGTGCCGAGGAATGACGCAACGCATAACCAATAAAGTAACATGAATTCTAAACTCATTGAAATAAGATTCAAAATAACTTGATAGTAATAAAATGCCATGCCGTGTCATGCCGTCAGTGAGCGCCGGCCCTAGCAAACCTATCCTACGTACTTTTTCGACAAACCATTAATTTACAAGTAAAGAGGTTTTGATAGAAGGATTTTACATTTATTATTACTTTAACAGGTTGATACCTAATTGGTAATAAATATTTGATAATAGGTCCACTGGGAAAAAAAAATCCCAATAGACCTACTGGTAGGTCAACGAGTAGGACTACTGGCAACAAACTCTTTTAAATAAGTGTATTTTAATTTTAATTTTAATATTAATTTAAGGTTCCATAAACATTTTTCTTGTTTTCGCATTAAACTTTTTTTGTTAAAATCAATAATAGCAATAATGTTTATTTTTTATTTTTTCTAAAAAGTACTTACCTACATTTTGTTTCCTTTCAAATGGTACCTAAGAGTCTTTTACGCTTGATGAAATGGGGTTGAAAAATATTTTTCGAACAGGTGCTATATTTCGAAAAGGCAAGCTTTTGAATATACTGGCAGCATTCCCTCTTTTAATACCTAAGTTCTGTTAATTTTTTGTCCAATGAAGCTGCCAGCTCTTTGGTCTCCTGTGACGTCAACTAACGTCTTTGCTATTTCTTTTAGAGTTTCATAGCGCTAGGACTTAGGGTTTACTTCTTGTATTAAGTACGCGGTCTATTGAAATTCTTGTCCTTTGTCTCGCTTAGACAATCTTACTAAGGCTTCCGTGTAGGAACTGCACAGGTTGCATTTTACAAGTTTTTATTTGCCTCGCTTTGTTCACCTTTGTCGGTTAAAACCGGCTAGCCGGTCAAAGAAATAAGAGGACGTAGTAGTAAAAGAAAAATATAACACAATAGAAAATATTATGTAAGTATACACAAATAAAAGCCGTGGTGCCCTTTAGCGGTTTGACCTATGGTCTCTCAAGGGTCGTGGGTTCAAATCCCAGCTCTCACCTCTGAGTTTTTCGGAATTTATGTGCGAAATTACATTTGAAATTTACCATGAGCTTTACGGTGAAGGAAAACATCGCGACGAAACTTTGTATACTGAGAGGAGGCCTGTGCCCTTCAGTGGGACGTATTATAGGCTGGGAAGAAGAAGATGATTCGTTTCCGTATTTCTCGATTATTGAGGTGCTTAGAATATGCAGTGGATTCCAATCTTCTTTTAAATATCGTTTTGAGAATGTAAATTTCCACAAAACATTCATCCAGATTGCAAATACAAATTAGGAAACGCTTTCTAATTGTCTCCTAAATTAGATACGTAAATTTTCTGGAGTAATATAAAAGACAATAGAATCGTACTCCCAAAAATGCTTCTGAAACCCAGAAATTAGGACATCTTAGCTGATTAGGGCATTAGTAGTACCAAAACGAACTTGGAGAGAATAGATGACGCAGCTCTAATTGTATTGTAATGTAATGTCTAAGTGCAGTCAAGAAAACTGAATCACGTACCAGGGTGGAACCTTTTCACAACTAATTTTACGATAATTTCTTTGGAAGATGTATAAAATGTCATCATGACAATTACAATGGAAAGGTTTCACCCTGGTACGTGATTCAGTTTCCTTGACTGTACAAGGTTAGCTGCGTTTATATTAGTAAGAGTTGCCTAAGGGGACCTCTTTTGATAATCATCATCATCATCATCATCTCAGCCTATTATGCGTCCCACTGCAGGGCACAAGCCTCCTTTCAGATTAAGAGGGCTTGGGCCGTATTTCCCACGCGGGCCCAGTGCTGATTGGGAACTTCACACACACCATTGAATTTCTTCTCAGGTCAATGCAGGTTTCCGTACGATGTTTTTATGAATCGTAAAGACACGTTAAATTTCAAATGTAATTTTGCACATAAATTCCGAAAAACTCAGAGGTGCGAGCCAGGATTTGAACCCACGGCCATCTGCTTGAGAGGCCATTATATAAGTCAAACCACTAGGTAACCACGGCTTTCTATTCGGAGGATGGCGACAGTGGTTTCTAATTGAAAAAAAAATTAGGGGATGATTTCTGAGACGAGAACTATTCCGTGGTCTTTTCAGGGTCTTATCTACCTTTGTATTAAGTTTCATCTAAATCGGTGAACCGGTTTAAGTATGAAGAGGTAGCAAACAGACATACAAAGTTACAATTTTATTACATTTATAATAATATTAGTGGTGGTGAGGAATTTCAGATATAGGATAAGTATAACTAATTTTTTTCTCCGATAGCACTATCGATTATAATGGAGTAAAAAAAATGTCCCCTGTTTTTCATACAAAATAAATGTCGGTTTTGTTACCTACAAACACCAATGTATGAAAGTAACAAAACTGACCTCGGGACACTTTTTTTTTCTTATGTATGTATTGTACCCTATTTCTGAAATTCCCTAGGTATGAATTATGATGCTTGTGCAGCTCAACAGAATAAACAAAATCTCTAAAACGCCATCTCGTCTTAAATTCGTTATTCAAACAATATTAAGTCGATAAATAAATGTCACGCCACGCCGCATGACATCTCGATATTTAATCCCGAGATATAGGTGTTATCCTTACAGGAAGGAAGATCGACGTGAATTATGACCCTTGAGGGAAACTTGATACGGCTGGTTTTCCAACAACTCTACGGCGCCTAAAATTTTAACACAGTGTCGGGTTTTATTAAGTAAGAAACGTATTCAGAGACACGGTGCGACACGATTTTAATATTATTTGAGAGTATGAAACCGTGTTCCCTTAGCACGAGAGCCGCGTAAGCAATAGGGTGGATATGCGTTCATGTTGTATGGGATCGAATCATTCGTTAGCAACAAAGTACAAAAACATATTTTCAATTAAGTTGTATTAATATGGGTACAGTCGTTTAACGAAAAGGTTCTTCAGTTTTCAATAACTTTAATTTACCATTTACATGCACAATAAATTTTGATATAATTAACGCGCTAGTCACACAGAATAGACGTGGGACGGGGGAACGTCGCAGTCCGCGTCGTTTGTTCGCAGGCCGCGTCTCCGCCCCGTATCTTCAGTCTGCTTTTGGATCACGACTAGAGTTGGCTGAAAGCGTTACTTTCCTCTCACCGTGACGTTACAGAAAAATGACAGTGAAAAATAATCGTGACTTTGTCACGTCGGTCACGACGGTCACTGACGTAACGATATACGTTTTGGTAGAGTCACTGTCACTTTAGAGCGCTAGAGTGGCTTGCGCCTAGTACACCGGGCTGTTGCATAGACAAATATGCTTTCTTGTTTGACATGGCTACCAATGTTCCTTGACTATGAATAGTTGAGCTAAAATCTTTTTATTAGTTTGATCTGTCATTACTGTGACAAACGAGGTGATTATACCTTGCGATGATTAAAACTAAGTGCGAACAGCTTTCAATATCATCATTGCAATTTCGTATGATTTCTTAGCGATAACAACTTGTCTAAGTACGAGCAAAAGTCGGCTTTAAGAATACGAATCAATTTATTCCGCGACTGTACTAGGGCAATAAAAAGGATTACGTTTTAAAGTATTGCTTTACTTGTGAATCTTAATGGGAAGAGGAAGTAATAAAACTTCTTAATGGAAATTCTGTCCATGTTCATTATCTATCATATGAAAGATAAAATAAGGAATAAACGGGCAATTATTCGAGTGATCTATTATTGTTGCACCTTGGTACCAAACGCCTCATTATAGACACGGATTAGACTATCAATATTATCGCGGATTTCAAAACATCCGAAAATCCACTTCAGTTTTATTACGATTCTGCGATCCACGTCAATACTTATGTGATACGGATCGCGATATGCGTGTATCACGTGATTATATTGATAATTTAATCCGTGCCATAAAGACCCGTCCAAGACCCACCTACACTTACACATACAATGATATAGTGGTCAATTACATTGCACGCCTTTTAATAAAACCTGCAAAACAAAGTTTGGCTTTGCCGGCCATATCCGGGCGAAGAAGTAACAAGCTTAAAGATTCGCCTTTGTCGAATACGATATGGCAGACATTATCATCATCTCTGTAATGTTTATTAATTTTCAAATTTGACATAGTTAAAAATATTAAGAGTAAAAAACTAATTTCAGGTTTCTTAGAAAGGAACTCCCAAGGTAAACCCCATTAATAGACTCTTCAAATTCGTCATGCAGGTAATTATTACGATAAAAACTGGTGGTACTTGCATGATATCATCTTTTAGGATCACAGAGGTACAGTCATAAGGGATTTTTGGAATATTCCGCGGGATTGAGAACGGGACTTGTTCATAGATTTTCTCTCAGTACAACGAAGTCGCGGACAAAAGCTAGTATTTTATAACGGTAAGAAAAAGTCGCAAAATTTTCCGAAATGATTGTCACACGAGAACGCGTAATCGGATTGTATTTTTTTATAAAACACCATGTGAAATGTTGTGGGTTATGAGAATTTATAATATACGTCTTCGTTTTGAGATTTTAAGGGAGTACGGTTTACACGAGCAGGTACACACTAAAGAAAACAGAATACTATTTTAAATTAATGAATACTAGTAGCTATATTACTAAGTATTTAGTTACTCACCCGCAGTGCTACCCCGCTACTCCGTGTAGAATTATAATTACAATACATCCCACTGCAAGGCACAGGCCTCCTCTCAGAATGAGAGGGGTTGGGCCGTAGTTCCCACGTGGGCCCAGTGCGGACTGGGATTTACTTAACAAAAAACAGTGCCGTGGCACATCACTCGTAGAACTGATGGCCGATGGGGCAAAAAGTTTCTCAAGCGGCGTCCATGGACCGGAAGACGCAGAGTAGGTAGGCCTCGAACAAGATGGATCAACGACCTGGTTAAGGTTGCGGGAACGCGTTGGATGCGGATGGCACGGGACCGATCTGTTTGGCGAGCCTTGGGGGAGGCCTATCCCAGGTAGCAAGGTGACGTCAACGACGTATAGGCGACGTCCGTCATTGGTCATATTAAGGTCGGTCAAAATTTCGTCCAAAGCTGACGTTATAGTGACGTACATTTAAAGTCAGGTCAAAAAGTGGACGTCGTACTAACGTCAATTTTAGGTCAGAATCTGGACGTACCGTATGCGTCCCATAACGGACGTCGAACTTACGTCGATTATAGGTCAGAATCTAGACGTACCTTATTCGTCGCATAATTGACGTCGTACTAACGTCAATTTTAGGTCAGAATCTGGACGTACCGTATGCGTCCCATAACGGACGTCGAACTTACGTCGATTATAGGTCAGAATCTAGACGTACCTTATTCGTCGCATAATTGACGTCGTACTTACGTCAGTTTTAGGTCAGGAGCTGGACGTACCATATTCGTCGCACAGTGGACGTTGCACTTACGTCAATTGAAGGTCAATAGCTGAACGTACCGTATTCGTCGCATATTGGACGTCGTACTTACGTCCATTTTAGGTCAGTGGCTGGACGTACCGTATTCGTCGCATAATGGACGTCGTACTTACGTCAATTGCAGGTCACTAGCTTGACGTACCGTATTCGTCGCATATTGGACGTCGTACTTATGTCAGTTTTAGGTCAAGAGCTGGACGTACCATTTTCGTCACACAATGGACGTCGTACTTACGTCGATTGAAGGTCACTAGCTGGACGTACCTTATTCGTCGCACAATGGACGTCGTACTGACGTCCATTTCAGGTCAGGAACTGGACGTACCATATTTGTCCCATAATGGACGTCGTTCTTACGTCAATTTACGGTCAGTAGCTGTACGTACCATATTCGTCGCACAATGGGCGTCGTACTTACGTCCATTTCAGGTCAGTAGCTGGACGTACCATATTCGTCGCACAATGGACGTCGTACTTACGTCAGTTTTAGGTCAGGAACTGGACGTACCATATTTGTCGCACAATGGACGTCGTACTTACGTCAATTTAAGGTCAGGAGCTGGACGTACCGTATTCGTCACACAATGGATGTCGTACTTACGTCAATTTTAGGTCAGGAACTGGATGTACCGTATTCGTCGCATAATGGACGTCGTTCTTACATCATTTTACGGTCAGTAGCTGTACGTACCATATTCGTCGCACAATGGGCGTCGTACTTACGTCCATTTCAGGTCAGTAGCTGGACGTACCATATTCGTCGCACAATGGACGTCGTACTTACGTCCATTTCAGGTCAGGAGCTGGACGTACCGTATTCGTCACACAATGGATGTCGTACTTACGTCAATTTTAGGTCAGGAACTGGATGTACCATATTCGTCGCATAATGGACGTCGTTCTTACGTCATTTTACGGTCAGTAGCTGTACGTACCATATTCGTCGCACAATGGGCGTCGTACTTACGTCCATTTCAGGTCAGGAGCTGGACGTACCATATTCGTCGCACAGTGGACGTTGTACTTACGTCAATTGAAGGTCAATAGCTGGACGTACCATATTTGTCGCACAATGGACGTCGTACTTACGTCCATTTTAGGTCAGTGGCTGGACGTACCGTATTCGTCGCATAACGGACGTCGTTCTTACGTCATTTTACGGTCAGTAGCTGTACGTACCATATTCGTCGCACAATGGACGTCGTGCTTACGTAAATTTTAGGTCAGGAACTGGACGTACCATATTTGTCGCACAATGGACGTCGTACTTACGTCAATTGAAGGTCAGGAGCTGGACGTACCGTATTCGTCACACAATGGATGTCGTACTTACGTCAATTTTAGGTCAGGAACTGGACGTACCATATTCGTCGCATAATGGACGTCGTACTTACGTCAATGGAAGGTCACTAGCTGGACGTACCGTATTCGTCGCATATTGGACGTCGTACTTACGTGAATTGAAAGTCAATAGCTGGACGTACCGTATTTGTCGCATATTAGACGTCGTACTTACGTCCATTTTAGGTCAGTGGCTGGACGTACCGTATTCGTCGCACAATGGACGTCGTACTTACGTCAATTGAAGGTCACTAGCTTGACGTACCGTATTCGTCGCATATTGGACGTCGAACTTACGTCAGTTTTAGGTCAGGAGCTGGACGTACCGTATTCGTCGCACAATGGACGTCGTACTTACGTCAATTGAAGGTCACTAGCTTGACGTACCGTATTCGTCGCATATTGGACGTCGAACTTACGTCAGTTTTAGGTCAGGAGCTGGACGTACCGTATTCGTCGCACAATGGACGTCGTACTTACGTCAATTGAAGGTTACTAGCTTGACGTACAGTATTCGTCGCATATTAAACGTCGTACTTACGTCAGTGTTAGGTCAGGAACTGGATGTACCATATTCGTCACACAATGGACGTCGTACTTACGTCAATTTTAGGTCAGGAACTGGACGTACCATATTTGTGACACAATGGACGTCGTACTAACGTCATTTGATGGTCACTAGCTTGACGTACCGTTTTCGTCGCATATTGGACGTCGTACTTACGTCAGTTACAGGTCAGGAGCTGGACGTACCATATTCGTCGCATATTGAACGACGTCCTTACGTCAATTTTAGGTCAGGAGCTGGACGTACCGTATTTTAAATTAATGTGGCAAGAAGTAAGGCCTTATTACATACAACACAAGTGAAGGAATAAATCTAAAAATTACAGATTTCCAGATGTTTGATGATGATTTGTTTTAAAATTTTTTGGCCGCAAAGATAACTTTGTTCTCCAAAGAAACGTCACAGTATTTATATGAAAATACAATGTTATTTCTAGCGCTGATAAAATAAATTTGGATTTTGTTTAAAAATAAAATTAAACTTTTGGTACGGAACCCTCAGTGCGCGAGCCCGACTCGCACTTAACCAGTTTTTTAAATTGTCACAATACAGCACCACCATAGGTAGGGATGCAACGATATATCGGAAACCCAATAAATATCGATATTTTTGGGTGTCGATATAAAGGGTTATTTTTAATTCACTGACATCCTCTTAACCCTGAATTCCTATCACTCAAACAAATGTTTTTTGTTTTACGACTTTTTAAAATGAAGCACTTTTTCCCATACAAATACACAGAGTATCGTAAAAATAAAGGCAGAATCAAATTTTCAAAACGTTATTACACCAAAAATATTAAGTTATGACAAAAGCCGTAAAACAAAAAACATTTGTTTAAGTGGTAGGAGTTTAGGGTTAAAAGGATGCTAGTGAATTACAAATAACCCTGTATATCGAAGATCCGCCGATACTGATATATCGATATCGAAAAAAGTCAATATTATCGAAATGAAATATCGAAAGGGCGCGCCCAAAATCGAAGGGTAAGTGCTGTTACTGGCAAATACTGAGCTGGTAATACCGACGCTCTAAAACAAAATGTGAATATGACGTTAACGATAAATTACTTTTAAGAAATTATAATATCGATGAATGCTTGATACAGCTAAAAGGACCTTTTTAAGCTTTTAGGGGGGTTCATTTAAACTTGACAAAAAAACTTAAAAATATCGGTAAAGTATCGATATATCGGCAATCTTGACCGGTATATCGATATGTAGATATCGACTCAAATCGATATATATCGATCGATATCGATATTTATGTACACCTTGCATCCCTAACCATAGGGCCCGGAATTTTGCGTGCGGCTATTGACAGACTGTAAGGAAAGAGAACAGCATTTTGTCGATATTATCGATATTTTCAGACTATTATCAATGCGGTTAATTTATCTAAATAAAATAACACTTGCAAGCAAATACCTATTTACAATAATTATAGAACCAGTTTAAGTGCAGAAAATCTTAAGAAGATTTATGGTAATTTATTACGAATAATTTATTAACAATGAAAAAGACTGAATACGAAATCGATAACTAACTATTGAATTAAGATTGTAAGTTTAATACATAATAATGTACGTATATTGCCTATTGTCTGCCTCTTTGATCAATTATAACTGAAGATACACATTGCCGAACAAAATCCCCTTCAAAAAATGTCCGAACTTTTTTATTTGTTTGCATAACAATTAAAATCATCACCTACACAGAAATTTGAACCTAGTCTTTACTTCATTACAGTCGAATTTCGTTTGACACTTGACAGCTAAACTTGACAATTTCACGCAACGTACTGAGAAAAAAGAAGGCCATTGGCGCTCATTTGGCTCGGACATTTTCGGACGCGCGACTGTGGATCTACAGTTATAATTGATCAAAGGTCTGCCTGGTTTTTTTTAATTGTTGTGATTATTTTTTTTTCTGTACTTTTTTGGTGCTCAATAAAGGATATTTGTATTGTATTGTATTGTATATTTTTGCTTGGAATATTATTTTAAACTACTTTATATTGGCTATGGTAAAAAGTAAAAACTGAAGGAATACCAAATAATATTTTTTCTTTTATTTCATCAATGGGTAGGCAAACAAGCCTCCTAACGTTAAGTTGTCTCAGAGGAATCTTTTCTCAAGTTATAAAATATAAAGGCATTCGTAATTATAGTGATTTCAATAAAGCAATTTAAACTGATTAAACTTTCCAAAATTTCGAACTTTTTTTCATCATTGACCTCTGAAAAGAGTACGTATCATCGGAAAGTTTGAAGTTTTATTTAATAAAAACATAAGTTAAAAAAAAAATTGAAATGTCGATAACATCGATTAAAAGCGGTGCTCTCTCCCTACAATCTGTCAAAAGCCGCACGCAAAATTCCGGGCTCTAACGGCTCGGCCACGACTACACGCGATCTGCGGCGCGTACCTACGCGCGCTCTATTCATTGCGTGTGCTGCCCTGCCAGGCAACTAAGCAGGCAACTAATACTGCGCGGCGAGCGTCTCGGGTGGTCTCGGCCGCACAATGAATACTTAGAGTAAACGCTCGCCGCGCCACAAATCACGCCACGCGTACTCGTGGCCGGAGCGTTAGTCCATTACTCCTATCAAGACTCCGTATAGATAGTGCAGCAGAGTAAATGTCGGTTTAGTGTGAACGAAAAAGTGAATATGTATGGAAATACAATAAACTGCGTAACGCGCGCTCACATTCGGCGGCCGACAGTCGGTTTGGTCTGAACACAGCCTTACGGGCTCGCGATGTAATGCAACTTGCACGATTATTGTTGCAAGTCTAAACCTCGCTTAAAGAACACTGAAAACTATAACCCAATTTATAAAAAAAATACAAGTATATTAAAAAAACAAAAAAATATAATAGTGTCAAACTAAAATCTGCAATGCGGTTCCAATAAAGTTGAGGCTTAAAGGTCTATGAAACCAGGCCATAAAAATAAAATTAAAAAAAACATCGCGTCCGTGATCGCGTCTCGGTCGCGTCACGTTCTTTCTCTTTCTTTCTCGGGATTCAAAATATTATAACGGCCACGAGTGACGGCAATTAGCTCGAAAGCCGCGTGATTGATGCTGCGCCATGGACTTAATACCTAACCAGGACTGAGAACTAACTTTTATTAGTCAATCAAAAGTGACCCATATTACCTAGCTATACAGTTTAATAATGGCAACTAGAGACAGCGGTCCGAGAGATTACGTACAATCTAGAGAAACTAGAGAATTGTGTCCCACTCGCACCAGTACTTGATCACCCTAATTAGAACGAGATGCAATTCTCTAGTTATTTATTTACGGCCTCACTTTTTTGTCGCAGTACTCAGTCCTGGTTAGGTATTAAGTCCATGTGCTGCGCTATATTATTATTTGATTCCTACCGTGCTGCCCTCTGTAACAATGGTGTCAGCCAGTCGACTCCCGAGTGTTGCCACTTGCCAGGTCTACTGTATTTACAGGAAACCTGTTTTTTTTAGCCTACGTCTACTGTTCAACTGTTATTGACCCAAAATCTACTGTTTAGTTTAATGTTGTCTTCTAATTTATTGTTTATCCCAACTGCGTGAGAAGGATGGGTTTTGCACAAAAAAATAAATTTTAATTGGATTTCATTAATCGTGTTTCTGATTAATATAAGAAATACGAATGTGTTTCTTTGTTTGTTTACTTGCTCCGCTTTCACGCCTAAACTACTGAACCGATTTCCATGAAGTTTTGAATACATCATATTAGAAGTACATAATAAATAATAGGATAGTTTTTACCCCGGAAAAATCTATAGATCCTGCGGCTGCGCGATAGAAGAATTATTGGCAAATGAAGTCGCGGGCAATAGCTAGTAGTAGTATAAATGCAATAAAATAACCAATAAAAAGTTGGAAAAGCCTCGACATTGTCATTTCAAAGTTTATTATCTTAAAAACGGCTGAACCGCTTTTGATAAAACATTTGTCTAAGAACAACCGCTGAAAAAACCTGCTTTCCTACCAACCAACATATTGTAGTGATTTATTACCTACCAACATGTAGTGGTTGTATCGATAATAGACGTCTTTATTTCTAAAAATAACTATAGTGACTTGGGGATCGCACGGTTACAATAGTAATTAGTCTACCTTATACTTATTTACATCTTTAGTTTTTTTTTAAATAAAAATTAGAAAAAAAACAAAATAGCGAGGGTATAATATATAGCGAGTTGCAGAGTCGGACTGGGCCGGAGGGGCCCGGGTGGCTGACCACAAGCTTAGGGCTGGCGAGTTGAACAGTCGGGACCCATTACTGGGATTTTTTGAGCAGGTCTCGATTTTTAATGAGTCCCGACTGTTCAACTCGCTATATTCCGCATTAGGATTTATTATATATTTAATGTACATAGGTGTCAATCATAAAAACATTTCAATAGTTTAGTTTTCGAGACTTCTAGACTTGTTTTTGTTCTTTATAGTTTTTTACGCGGTCGGGCTTTTTTATTTCATACTTTTTAGTTCGCATTATAAGATGGTAGATGATAGATAGATAAATAAATTCACAATATTATTCATTATAATTATACTACAGTCACTGGCACCAATATAATGATGAAACAAGGCACTCAAAAATATGTAACGCAACTATTCGTGTGGCCGTTAGAGCGTATTGATCAGATGTTTTTGAGTGGCTTGTTTCATCATATATTGGTGCCGGTGACTGACAATTGGCTAAGTAAAGTTTTTTGAAGAGCTGCTAATTATATTTTTTTTCGACAGTCGGCGTTCTGGAGATCGAGAAACTGCAGCTGTTTTATTTTTATCTCCTATTGTTTACTGGAAATATTTTTTTAAGTGTTCGAGATGACATTTGTGAGATTTTACGGCTGACAAGCCGTTCGTGCTCAGTACTAAGAAGAAATAGAAAAAAAAACGAAGTCAACTGTCACTTATGTCAATGTCTTATGTATGTTGCGTTTTGGTGTGCTCAGTATGATTTTTGGACTATTTTTATCGACCTCCGCATAAAATCCGGACTTTCAATTTTATCGCATTTCTCCACGACCTATGCACGTTAATTGGATCACGATTGAATACTTTCGATCACTATTTTGGAACTGCTTCTTGGACAACGCAAAGCAAACGAAACGCAAACGGTTAGATTTCATTTGACATTGACAGAAGCGACAGTTGACTTCGTTTTTTTTTCTATTTCTTCTTAGTACTGAGCACGAACCGCTTGTCAACCGTAAAATCTCACAAATGTCATCTCGAACACGTAAAAAAATATTTCCAATAAATAAAAGGAGATAAAAATAAAACACCTGCAGTTTCTTAGTGTTGAAGTCGACCACTGTCGAAAAAAAATATAATTAGCACCTCTTCAAAAAACTTTACTTAGCCAATTTACTCAGTATGTAGGAAAGTTTTTGTGTTTTCTTTGATTTGTCACTCCAAACTTTTTTCAATCATATAGAATAGATGTATGTAATATATATTTTTGTACCCGCCTTTTAAAGCTCTTTATTTTGATACCCATTCGAAAGTATTGAAAAACAAATTTTTTCAGCTGCCACATTAAAGCGCATGAAATCCGCCATTTCGTTTTTTTTTCAACAATTTTTCATGTAGCTAGTGACACTCGCGCGCGTCATCAAGACAAATCTAATGACGTATCGTTTTTTAATATCGTCCCAAGCGTTCGTTCTTTAGAGCGCCACAAAGGAACAAACATTCATACATATAGACTGATAAACACATTACCCTTCTTAGCGTTGCGCAGTCGAGTAAAAAAAGAACGTTTCTTGTGTTTGAAGGTAAATTCAGCATCTACTGTTTTTAACCGACTTCAAAAAAGGAGGAGGTTCTCAATTCGTCTGTGTTATTTTTTTTTTGTATGTTTGTTATGCGATTATTCCGCCAATTGTGGACCGATTTTCAAAATTCAAAGGTCGTTCCATTGTCACCAAATCAGGATCTGAAGATGGGATCCTAGAGAAATCGAGGTCAACCCTCATATTTTATAAGCACACCATAGCAATTTTGTCATTTTTGACACCAAGTCAAGTAGACATTCAGAAAGTATAATTTAGTCACTAAAAAAGCGAGAAAAAATTTTAGTAAAAAAATAAAACCGACTCGAAAAACCTTTAAAATAATTTAATTTTCTACCAGTTTGAAGTCGGTGCCTCAGCACGAGCCAACAGGAGTGATAGATAGAAGCCCCAATATATAGTTTGTTGGTGAGGTAGACGACTATAACGACGAATAAACTGGTAGAAAATTATTTTAATGGTTTTTGGAGTCTGTTTTAAATTTTTGTTTAAAAAAATATTCTGTACCTGTCTCCTTTTTTTGTACGTAATTACCTTGTCTTCTGATTTTTTTCAAATTAGACCTGGCAACACTCGCACGCAGTCGACGACTGACGCGCCCGCTTCCCGCGCTTTATTATAAGCAGTTATTTCTTTCTGCGTGCGTGCGTGCGTCCGTTGTTTGTAACTACTTAGACTTAGTGACTAGTTTGATAAAATTAAAATTTTTATTAGCTTCATTTCTGTTCGGTTTTGTACCTATTTTGATCATGTACAGCATTGTTCAGTTTTTGGAGGAGGATGGTGGGACAGTGTCAATTGTACGAAATAAGTGGCTCACGCCTCGGCGTTGCGAAGTTTATTGGCCACCCGTGAAACAAGGGAAAGCTTTTGACCGCCTCCTTGCAAATGCAGATTCACCAGACACGAGAAATTGGAAACTGTACGGCATCCAACGGTTGTTCTTGGAAACAGGTAGGTACATCTTATGTGTTTTAACAATGTTTGTGTTTTATTCGTTTCCCCTGTGTGCTGTTGTTTTGTTGTTTGTGCATGGTATAAAACTGGTGTTGTTTCATAGATAACTTAGAAAAAGCCAAAGAGAAGCTGAAACTGGTTGAGGTTACGTCCGATTTGGCCACGGAAACTGAGGACGAAACACCCAAACGACAAAAACGAAAGATTCAAAAACCAAGAAAAAGTACGACGAGTGATGAAGAAGACGCTGACAATCACGTGGGCCCGCCCCCTCTCAAGAAAAATTTTTTGTCTTAAAAGTAAATACCTGTAGGTATGTTAAAATAATGAGATAACTGTTCATGCAGAACACACACCATTACATTATTTAAAACTTCTGCTTCATTTGGTCTTTTACAATCCAATATTTCCAATACCATAAAAAATATTGTAAAGAGACTAGCTTTTGCCTGTAACTTCACTCAAATGAACAGCAGATGCCAGATTGTGTTTGTTTTGGAAACCTATTTATAGACATTTATCATTAGTAGGCAAGAATACACAGCGGCGTGCAAACTAACAAGCATGCAAGAAAGCAAGTATGCAATCAAGCTAGCAAGCATGTCTTATAAGTTTACCTATGGGAATTAAGTATTTTTAAACCCGGACGCAAAAAAAGGAGGATGCTATAAGTTTGATGTTGGTCTGTGTATCGGTGTCTGTCTGTGGCATCTTACTTTTCTGAAGGATGGACTGACTTTGATTTTGATTTTCTTTTGTTTAAAAGCTGATTTAATAATAGTAAAATAAGCTATTACTAATGCTATTGATTTGAAATTTGGTGATGGTTTTGATTGCAGTCAAAAGATGCTGAAAACAAAAGCAACTTAATTAATGCAACTCTAGTTGCAGAAGCATGTCAGTCGATAATGAACTTTTTGCATGTGACTGATCTTTATTAATATATTTTTGCAGATTTAAAACAAGATAATCATTTGACCCCAAGGAAACAATGTGAGTACTTATGATTGACTAACACTCATTTTTACAAGCTTTATTTTATTAACTTGAGGTTGGGGACTTTGTATTTTTTTTATTTTACATGGTTAGTATTTATTTTACTTCTATTGTATAGAACACATCAAAATAGACATAAAATTGCTATACTCTGACCCTTGAAATAAAGTTCATTACTTTTTCCCTAAGCCTTTGTATGGAAACTTTTTACCGATGAAACTTAAGTGGCTCTTATAGTCTTTTAATCTATCTATATGGTGAAATGGAACTGTTGATGAAGCACACCAGGAGGACTTAATAAATATATATAGATTTTTTGGATGCAATTCCTCATCCGAATTATTTATGAATTTGTTGCCCATTACAGATATTCCAGATCCCAGCCTCGACCATCTTGAAACAGTTGACAACAATATTTCTGCTGACAAACCACCACCAGCAGCACATCGAGAAAGTAAGCTATCATACCTATTTCTTTTTCACATTTGGCTATTACTAAGACTTCTCTGTCCGTCTGTCTGTCACCAGGCTGTATCTCATGAACCTAGACTAGACATAGAAATAGCTAGACAGTTGAAATTTTCACAGATGATGTATTTCGGTTGCCGCTATAACAACAAATACTAAAAAATGGAATAAAATAAATATTTAAGGGGGCTCCCATACAACAAACATGATTTTTTTGCACGTTTTTGCTCGATATTGATAACGGCAACAGGTAGACACTTGAAATATTCACAGAATATTTAATTGTATATTGACTTTAAAAATAAATCATTAAATTAAAATTAAAAAAATATTTAAGGGGGGCTCTCATACAACAAACGTGATTTTTATAGTACGGAACCCTTCGTGCGCGAGTCCGACTCGCACTTGGCCTTTGGCGTCGAACCTTTGCCTGATAATTTTAGTTAACCCAATTAAAAACAAAACTTACGCATGCGCATTACGGACGCGCCATTTTTGTATAAAAATGCGTTGTTTTGTGTTATTAATTACCTATTTTCTTACAAATGTATTGAAAAACGTCGTACGATACGCGGTTAGCAAGGTTTTACAAACTCGTGACGTTGAAAACCCTTGCCTGGTTTATCACTCGTCAACTCATTTGTAGAAACTTACTTACCAACCTCGTATCACAAATAAAAATAACCATTTTAATTGCCTATCATTAATTGTATTAACAGTAATTTCTAATTTTACAGCATTTGAAGACAAAGTTGTATCTCTTCTTTGTCATATTAAAAAACAGAATGATGATATATTAAGAATTTTAAACGAAAAAGAGTGCCCAGGAGCGCTGAATGATGATTATAAATTTCCATTGAAATCAACAGAAAATTTAAACCAGTGTGAGTTGTTACTAAAAGACAATGAAAAACGTGTCAATTTGGTAAGTTTAGTTATTAATTTAAATGTTTTAAAAAAAATATTGTTACATTAAATTAAACCTTAAAAAATTTTGAAAAATCAAATTCTTCAAGGAACTATTTTAATTAATTATACTGCTGTAACTATAACACACTGAAAACCGGCCAAGTGCGTGTCGGACCACGCGCAGTGTAGGGTTCAGTACTCAACCCGATTATTACCCACCCGATATCCATTAAATTTTGTACGCCACCTGGAAAGACATACATACAAGATTATCCTAAATAAAATGATTTTTCAAAATTTTATTTTCCCTTGTTTTTTGTGGTGTATACCATATACTATACATGTGTTCCATATATTCATCTTTGCTCACTTATTAATAGTTCTATTTTTATAGATTGAATACTTGAAAAGAATTGGAGGCCGAGACTTGTCATTTAAAGTGTCAAGAGTTCTTAAATATCTTTTAACTGATGGTTTTGCTGCGGAATTTAATTATTACGGAAAACGCACAAATAAGAAACCTTTCTCGCAACTGATGCTTTGTGCTGCTGTTATTGGTATGTACAATATTTTTATTACTTCCATATGAACTGAGAGCTGTTTCATCACACTTGCTCGTTTGTAATGCGTAACCTGCAACAAAGGTTATACGCGCGATTCGCGGTTAAGTGTAGAGCAGGAATTAGTTACATTTTTTTTGCCCTTCCTGGCAAGTGTGATGAAAAACGTAGTATTGTTACACGAGCGATGATGATGATGATGATGTATGGGGACGCCTTGCTGAGTCAGGCGGGCTGTCGACCGTTTTACACAGTCATTCAGCCCAATTCCCCGTGGTTGGAGCCGACGGTTACTGTCCCAGCAGCGCTCCCACACAGCATCTCTCCTCGAATCTTCGCGTTCTCCTGCTGAACATAAGGACATCTTTGAGACTGACATCCTTTAGCTCCTCCTCCCTCAGCTCGTCACTCCCGAATACATCACGCCTCGCTGCCGCATACATGACGCACTCAGCTAGGATGTGCTCACTCGTTTCCTCCTTCCCACAATGTGGACAGGAGGGGTCAATTTTTATACCTATTACGCTTAAGTGCCTATTTGACATGTTATGGCCAGTAATTATGCCAGTTATAGTTCTTAAGCTACTCTTACCTAGATTTAGGAGATACCTAGTTCTTCTGTGGTTGATACCATCCAGCATCATCTTCGATTGTCTGCACCCTACAGCCTGTTTCCACTCACTGTTTGCTTCCTGTTCCTTCATTCTATCTATTACCCCCTTGGTGACTTCTGCAGATATTGGAAGTACCGGTTCAGGACCTATGAATCCCGTATCCGCTCCCTCTCTTTGCTAGCTCGTCAGCCTTCTCATTACCTATCACTCCCTGATGTCCTACGACCCAGGCCACCGTAACCTTCGTACCCTCCCCTAGTCTATTAAGTGTACACTCTCTTACCAAAGAGGAGTTAACTGTCGGCTTGTTTAATGCCTTTAGAGCTGCTTGACTATCAGAGTAAATCACCACTGTTCCTACACCTCGATAGTCACTCAGTTTCGCTTGTATAATCTGAGCGCACTTCAACACTGCGCACACTTCAGCCTGAAACACACTGGCATATCTGCCTAATGGTATAGCCTCTCGAACATTCATCTTGGGTATTGTTATGCCTGCTCCAGCAAGTTGAGACGTCTTCTTCCTTGATCCATCCGTAAAACAAATTGTAGGCGGATGCTCAAGGTCAAATTTCCAACTATCTCTCTCTCTCCTATATGGATTCTGTATTTCTTGTCAAAAACCCTCTGTTTCTTAATTAGGTCGTTATTCTGTGCCAGCCATTCCCAGCTTCAATAACGCCTCCTTTTGTATAAGTGCATGTTTCTTGTCAGTGAAGTTTCCTCTCCACTCCTCACATGCCCTCATTCTAAACCATTGTTCCATGGCCCTCTTCTCTACTTCCAAATGAAGTGTCTTTAGTCCTAACATGACTTCCATTGCATGCGTTGGGGTTATTCTCATTGCCCCCATTATCATCAGGCATGCCAGTCTTTGAACTTTATTCAGCTCCTTTTGATACTCCCTAATACAGGCCCTATGCCACCATATCACAGCTCCATAAAGCAGCCTTGGTAATATGACCGCCTTGTCATCTTCTGAGCATCCTCGAGATCCATCTTCCTATGATCTGACTGATTCCTTCTCTCACTAAACTTTCTTCAACCGCAGTATACGTTGCTTTATCGAATGCCCCCTCTACATCGAAGAAGCATCCTAGCATGTATTGTTTGGCCTCCAGGGCTCTTTCCACTCTCATCGTTAAGTTGTGCAGAGCCGTCTCCGTTGACTTCCCTGCTAAATAGGCATGTTGATTACCATGTAGCGGTCTGTCACTGCTTTCTATTCCTTTACACGAGCGATACAGCAATCCCTGGGCTTTGCCGGGGGTTTTAAATATCCCTATGTTTGAATTTGCTTATCTACCGCCCTTGTAACATAAATAGCTATTATTGCATCCGCTGATAGTGTATTAAAAGAAGGTACAGGTCGATTCACACGAGATGGCACGAATGGATTGAATGAGTGAATGAAAGTAATTGTGTGTTACCTACCTATTTGAATACACTTCACACAGATGTAAAAATTACATGCATCAATAATTTTCCTACCAAAAATGTCTAGTGTCCGACCGAAAGTTTGGTTTCTCAGTTCTCCCCATAATAAAGGTACTGCTGTTTAAATAGTAAATATGGTATTTTCTTTTACAGAAGCGATTAAAATCTCAACTCCGACGACTACGGAGAAGGACATTGAAGACTGCATCAAGGTCTGGCTAAAACACGCACCCGAGAGGGAAAAAAAGAGATTATCCCGTCCGACGTCCCAGTACGATTAGGTTTTTTTTTTCAACAGTCAATAATTATAACATAGTTTTCTTTTTTCAACAGTCAATTATTTTGACTTATTGGGTTTGACCACTCATCCCTGTGCAGGTCTAGGACGCGTCAGTGGTTAAATCGGTCTTGAGATGTCTGAAAGGAAACGGAAAACTCGTCTTGAGGTTGGTCGGCGTCAAATGTTGCGAAGGTTTAAAGAGGATAAGGATAGTTTTTTAAAAGAAATACATTACAGCACTTGTAATCCATGCATCTCATTACAAACTATTGATAATTCACCATCTGCATCAAGCCACAGTTTTAAGGCTCCAATATCAACAACAACTTTATCAGATTTGACAGCCATGACTGTTTCTAATGGAAACAGCACTAAAAGTGATAGCCAATGTGATGTCTTAGTTGCCCCTGAGGTTGAACTGGAATTATCTGGTGATCAAGTAACACCACCCGTAGTACAAAATCTTTCCTCTGAAATTATTCATGATTTGCCGTCTCAATTAAGGCACTGGGCCACTGTGCAACATAGTATCCCACACAATGCCATTGATAGTCTTTTAAAAATTATTTCTCCATTTTGTCCCAATTTACCAAAGGATAGCAGAACTTTGTTGAAAACCCCAATGCATTTAAATACAACTTTGTTAGACTCTGGTGAAATACTACATTTAGGTCTTTTAAACCAATTAAAAAATCAAATTGAATTATTAAAGAAAAATAATTTAAAAGAAATACCTTTATCTTTCAATGTGGATGGCCTGCCCCTGTTCAAAAGTACCAACACGCAGCTATGGCCTATTTTAGCACTAATCAAAAATTGTACTGGTACAAAGCCGTTTGCAATAACATTGTTCAGTGGGCACACAAAACCTACACCTTTATGTCGATTTTTGGAACCATTTGTTTCAGAACTGGATATGCTACTTAAGAATGGGTTTGATTTTGAAGGAATACATTATGTTGTAAAGGTGCACAGTTTTATCTGTGATGCGCCAGCAAAAGCTTTTATTAAATGTACGAAATCCCACGGTGGCTATTCGAGTTGTGATAAATGTGTTGAACCAGGAGAGTATGTCCTAGGTAGAGTCATTTATAAAAGCATCACTGCAAGTAAAAGGACAAATACACAGTTTCGCACACAATCTGATGAGGAACATCACGTAGGCGTTACGCCACTAGTGAATCTTCCAATAGATTTAGTTAAAATATTTCCAATTGATTACATGCATGCGGTCTGTCTGGGTGTCATGAGAAAATTGTTGAATATATGGGTGGGTGGTAACTTATCAGTTCGTATTCCCAGTCGTTCAGTAAATATGATAACTGAAAAATTACTTTACTGTGCTGAATTTATACCAATTGAATTTAATAGACGCCCACGGGGGTTGAATGAACTTTCTCGCTGGAAAGCTACAGAATTTCGGACGTTTCTTTTATATACTGGACCAATTGTGTTGAAAGATGTCCTTCCAAAGTCTTTTTTTAAAAACTTCTTATTATTTCACTGTGCCATTACCATTCTTTGTTCAACCAAACACATTGAAAAAATTGGAACAACATTAGCGAACGAATTGTTAACAATGTTTATAAATCATTCCAAAACTGTGTATGGCATACAATTTTTAATATATAATGTGCATATGCTATGCCACATTTGTGATGATGTAGAACTATATGGTGCTTTAGATAATTATTCAGCCTTCCCGTTCGAAAATTATCTAGGTGCATTGAAACGTCTGGTTAGGTCGCCTAATAAGCCTTTGCAACAAATAGCGAAACGATTAAGAGAAATTGAATTAGTTACGAAAAATTATTCTGCAGATGTTGAAACATCTGTCTTTTACTGTAACAGATCCGGGCCAGTTCCTATCAGTAACAATAAATACGAATGCTTTAAAAAACTGTTTTACAAAGGTTTTTCATTGTACGTATATGAACATCGCAAAAAAGATTGTTACTGTTATGTAAATCACAAAGTTTTTGAAATACACAATATCTTAAAATGTATTTCAAATAACAAAGAGTCTGTGTTCATTTATGGCAAAGAATTTATTAATTATGATTCCTATTATACTTACCCATATGATTCTAAAGTTAATAGTGTTTATATTGTTTCAAATCTCTCTGACTTTAATATAATTCCATTAGAAGATTTTGTAAGTAAATGTATTATGATTCCTAACGAAAGCAATAATGCATTTATTTGTTTTCCAATGCTCAATGCGTAATGTGGATGATTAATATAATAATCTTAGTTATAGAATCCACTTGAGAGCTTATCTTTCAAACAATGGTGATTATTCTATTCTATTATAAAAGGTTGGGGATAGGTTTTCACTATCCACACTATTCCATAGTTACTATTCTGCTAGTAGTGTTCTGATGAATATCTGTTGAAAGCCATAAGTTTGATATTAGTAAATACGACACGGTGATGGGTTTAGCTCAGTTTGGAGCTTTCGTCTTGTCTTCCGACTGGTAAACGCCATTGGTGAAGCTGGTGGTAGGGTCTCGTGCAAGGCCCGTCCGGGTGGCTACCACCGTCTTACTCACTAATCCAACCGCTAGGCCGCAGCGCTTCTACCGCTGTGACCCCGGTGGAGAGTAAGATAGCCGGTTCATAACTAGCACCAGAGGCGTCACATCTGTGTCCTTGAAGCAGGCAGAGCACTGGTCATTCCTTATTTATAAATGGTATGCATGCAGTGGCGTTAAACCTCACTTTTAATTTTGAGAATTTTGTGTCTGACTGTCTTCATCAAATCTTAGTTTTCCTATGGTGCTCTAGCCACCGGGTAGGGTAAGCTATCTGAAACATTAAAAACGTTTCACCATTTTCTCATTTCAAGTTTTTTTCGTTTGTCCGAAAGCATTTTTCTGTATTTCAGGATTTTTATAAAAACAAACCTAACCTATCCTACTAAGGGTTCTACACGATGGTCCTGAAATAAATCCTGAATTATTTACAGTACCAGAGATGTTGCGGATACCGATTTTTTCACATCCGTGGATGTGAATGCGGATTAATGAAGGCTCACATCCGCAGATGCGGATGCGAGTTCAGGTATATAAAAAAACCATCAAATATTAATTTTTAATCGTTTTTATTAAAAAATAAATAAACTTTTGATATTTGAACGTATAATTTCTGCGTGACGTGGTGGAGTATATTATATTTTTTATTGTTATAGTTAGGAAGCCCATGATGCTAAATGTGGATTTACTCGAGCGTCGCGGAAACCTATTAGATTAGATGATAAGAAGAATATAAGGTCTTATAAAGATATCACTTTTAGCGGTGGGGGAAGCGTCTACAGATTTTCAAAGTTGTAAAAAAAACAGTGACATCGACATACTCAAGCGTGTCAGATATTGATATTTTTCATGCGCCAACATGTCACTGATATACGAAATATGTATTAATCTGACGATTTGCGTGGTGGGTGTGGCTATGCGGAAGGGGCGAAAACCAAAAAAAAATAGATTTACTCGAGCGCGTCAGATTATCAGAGGGGATGTTCAGTGAGCTCTACAGAGTACAGATGCTCCAATTTCTTAATCTGAGGATTTGGAAGTGACGCAAGGTACAACGAATTTTTGAAAATGTAAAAAAAAATCGCCGACGCACTCGACGACGCGCCCTTGACGCGCCCGCTTCTCGCGCTTATAAGTAGTTATTTCTTTCAGCGTGCGTGCGTGCGTTGCTTGTTTCTGTACTTACTACTTAGTGACTAGTTTGATAAAACCATTGAGCTAATACTACTGATAAAACACGCTTTTATCAGCTTCATTTCCGTTCGGTTTTGTATTTTGATCATGTACAGCATTGTTCAGTTTTTGGAGAAGGATGGTGGGACAGTGTCAATTGTACAAAATAAGTGGCTCACGCCTCGGCGTTGCGAAGTTTATTGGCCACCCGTGAAACAAGGGAAAGCTTTTGACCGCCTCCTTGCAAATGCAGATTCACCAGACACGAGAAATTGTACGGCGTCCAACGGTTGTTCTTGGAAACAGTAGGTACCTAACTTATGTCAGGCCGGGAGATTCAAAAAAGTAGCTCGGCATTGATTTTTGCGGATGGATTGGTTGATGCGGAAGTTCCGCGGTTGTGGATGCGAATATCCGCAACATCACTGATTCGGACAAACAAAAAAAGGTCAAAAGAAGCGAAGGTAACGTTTTTAGTGTTTCAGAGAGGTTCCCACCGGGTAGGAGTTAGTGTCAGGGGGATAGTTGGTTAGGGACGACCCTAAAAATAGAGGTACGCGAATCAGTTTCCTTTACTGTACTTGCGATGGCACTAAGATTATAACTGTAGCACGTGGACATTATACACCGTTTGCCTGAACGATCCGACAAAAATTAACCATGCGTTCCTGAGGCCGTATGGAGTAATAAATGTTTAAGAGAACCTTGGTCGTATTATGCTCTTTAACTTTTTTATTTTTTCATTCAAATTAATACATAATGTTTGCACCTCCGCTTCTTTCATAGCAACTTTTTTTCATAAAGATGGGAATATCTCAAAAACTAAGCATAATTCGACCTAGGATTAGATGACATTTTGGAGTAATCCATATGACCTCAGGAATGCGTGGTGAAAATTTGTCGGATTGCTCGGGCACACCCTGTCTAAGAAATAATAATAGGTAAGTATAACAGAATTGAATTGAATTAATTTGTATGTATTTTTTTGACAAAAGGATATCATTTTGTGATAATAGCTTAGTTTATTAAGTAACATTTAGATTGTCTTAGATACCTACCAAGTTTAATTACATAGTGCCATAATAATTTCATTACAAGACAACTTGTTACTATAATTTAAATTTTTGAGACTGCCGGCCGTAGTTTTAAGTTCATGTAAAATTTAAAATGTCAAAGTGTTTAGTTATTTAAGTTAGATAAAATATTACTATGGTTATGCCCTACCAGGGTGCATATTAAGAGGATACGATGCGCACCATATCTCCATACAAACGTAGTCCCCTGTTTCCTCCCTGGATAAATGGCTTTAGAGCAAAATTTTTTTTACTGTGTAATCTGTATCTACCACAGCTATGCCCCTATGTTTCGTTTTTTTCCATATTTCAATTAACATAAGAAATATGAGCTTTCAAAAACTGAAAAAATTACCCAATTTCAACGTCATTTTCAGACACACATCAGAAAAGAATCCCTCATATAAACAAAAAAAGGAAAACATAAGGGCATAACTAAATCTGTCCTCTAATTATTTTTGAAAAAAATAATTTTATTGGTCCAGTTTTAACGCCGTAACCAAATCTTAATTTTTGTTAACTGTTCAATGACAATATAGAATAGTTTTTTTTTAATATTATGTTCTTGTTTTTTTGTGAAGTCCCTATATATAGCATCCTGAGCGGGAGCTACAGCCTCAAGGCTGTAACTTCAGACGTCATTAGTGGGTACCAGATACGTCCGCTTAAAATGACGTTAGTATTACGTTAAAATGCCGTTCCTGAAGACGTCTTGAGGACGAAACTTATGACGTCATTAGAGGGTACTAGACACGTCCTCCTAAAATGACGTTAATATTACGTTAAATTATCAGTCCTGTTAACGCCTCTAGGACGAAACTTATGACGTCATTAGAGGGTACTAGACACGTCCTCCTAAAATGACGTTAATATTACGTTAAAATGCCAGTCCTGCTGACGTCTCTAGGACGAAACTTATGACGTCATTAGAGGGTACTAGACACGTCCTCCTAAAATGACATCAATGTTACGTTAAAATGCCGTTCCTGAAGACGTCTCTAGGGCTAAACTTATGACGTCATTAGAGGGTACTAGACACGTCCTCCTAAAATGACGTTAATATTACGTTAAAATGCCAGTCCTGCTGACGTCTCTAGGACGAAACTTATGACGTCATTAGAGGGTACTAGACACGTCCTCCTAAAATGACGTTAATATTACGTTAAAATGCCAGTCCTGCTGACGTCTCTAGGACGAAACTTATGACGTCATTAGAGGGTACTAGACACGTCCTCCTAAAATGACGTTAATATTACGTTAAAATGCCAGTCCTGCTGACGTCTCTAGGACGAAACTTATGACGTCATTAGAGGGTACTAGACACGTCCTCCTAAAATGACGTCAATGTTACGTTAAAATGCCGTTCCTGAAGACGTCTCTAGGACTAAACTTATGACGTCATTAGAGGGTACTAGACACGTCCTCCTAAAATGACGTTAATATTACGTTAAAATGTCAGTCCTGCTCACGTCTCTAGGACGAAACTTATGACGTCATTAGAGGGTACTAGACACGTCCTCCTAAAATGACGTTGATATTACGTTAAAATGCCAGTTCTGCTCACGTCTCTAGGACGAAACTTATGACGTCATTAGAGGGTACTAGATACGTCCTCTTAAAATGACGTCAATATTACGTTAAAATGCCGTTCCTGAAGACGTCTCTAGGACGAAACTTATGACGTCATTAGAGGGTATTAGACACGTCCTCCTAAAATGACGTTAATATTACGTTAATTTCACTTCCTGAAAATGCCTTGGATTGACGTTGAAATTGGGTTAAAATTAACCTTCAGAAGACGTCACTATAGTCTCTTAATATGACGTCTTCAGGCTGTGACATGTGGACGTCCTCTCAAGGATAAAATGACGTCTGTGTTTGACGTCATTTACGTCAAAAAAGACTTAAAAAAGACGTCACTGATCCGTCAAATTGCTACCTGGGATGTTCAGCAGTGGACGTCTTTCGGCTGAAATGATGATGATGAGGACTCTTCTTATTATCTCAGTGGTCCGTATATTTTACAAAGGGCCGCTGCGCCATGTCGATGTTTTTTCGCCGCTGGAAACGTTACGTAAATTTGTATTTTCGTCGGCTATCAAAGCACTGTAAATCACTGTCGGTGTGAGTGTTTTACAGCCCTGCATTTTTCTACGGCGCACTGGGAATGTTTTTGCGATGCATGTACAGAGTGTACAGACAGCAGTACAGGCTAGTGTTCGATTTTATGCGACGTAGCTCGATTATTTGCGGAAGTTCGTTTGCGAACTGTATTGGCGGATGGAAAAATGTTCCGGTTCAAAACGCAGCGCGTAACGGTTTTATTTAGCCTTTATTTTAAACTAGCTGTTGCCTGCGACTCCGTCAGTGAAAAATTTGTTTATCGCCACTCCACGGGAACTAGGTAATTTTCCGTGTTAAAATATCCTAATCCAGGTTGTAATGTATGTGCCAAATTTCATCAGAATCCGTCAAACCGTTTTAGCGTGAAAGAGTAACAAACATCCACACATCCATCCACCCATCCAAACAAACTTTTACATTTCTAATACTAGTAGAATAACTGGGACTAGCTCTCCAGCTATTGATTGCAGACAAAGTTCATCATCACCTTAAAGCCGAGGTACTTGTCGCGCATTCCATGCACGAGTAGTCGTAGAACAATCGGTAAGTGTCAACCCTGCTTTAAGTCAATTTATTTTGCGATGAGGTAACCTCAGCTTTATCTATGTTTTGACTAATGTGGGTATTTGTATGATGACACTTCTGTCGGAGAACAGGAAAACGGCGCCCTACGTAATGCGAGACGGAAGGTACTTGAGCAGTGGAATGAAAGTTGTGTGGATGAGAGTGCTATCGTATAACCTGACTCCATACGGCCGCCAGAGATGAACCTGGTAAGTGCTCATGTATATTATAAGCCTTTATAATCGATATAACCAGCTACGTGAATGTGGAATAATGAGCCAACTGACGGACCTCAATTGATTCCACTCTAACGGAGTCCACCCTGTATCTCGCAGGGACGTTGGACTAGGTAGCCCGGGGCTACTAAGAGTATGTATCGGAAATATAAAGGCAAGCTATTGTAATACGGTCGATTATGAGTTGGAGCACACGGGTCGGGCCTGAAGGGGTTGGAAGGAGGGCCCCGTGGCCGCAGCGCCGCCATGTCCAGCTCAGCGTCAGGTTCAGGGTATTATGGGTTTTACGACCCCCATAATCTCTGTATAATAAGTCTCCCTTAATCACAAGTGGGAACTGAGGATACGTAGGGCACCAAGACACACTCACGCAGTGTCTAGACTGGAGGCGTAATCGACTGTACGGAGAGGGTAACTCTGGGTAGACCAGGCCCTCATGCAATATGAAGCCACTATCGGTAATACTAAATAGCTATACACGGTCGAGGGTGACTCCTTCTTTTACATTCACGTAGCTATGTGTATATTATATAATAGTGGTACTTATCGTCCATATGAACCTATACCCAATCGAATTCAGGCAAGCGTATTTCGTACAGGTGGGTATAGAATGCACGATAGTACTTCAATGAGTTCTAAGCATAGCTACTCCGTTTAGTTAAGTCCTCGCCCGAGCGGTACAGGGGCTGGGGGGTATGACGACACGGGCCGAGAGAGGTGCGGTGCTTTGTCGTCATGCCCCCAGCCTGTACCGCGCGAGCGAGGACTCATTTAAACGGGCTAGCTATACATACATAGATACTTGAATTTTCTTTTTATTTTTAGCTGTGTATTGAATATCCTACTATTTAATATTATAAATGTGAAAGTTTGTGGAGACGTTTGGATGTTTGTGAAGGTATAAGTTGGCGGCCGACTCCACGCAGCAGCAGCAGACGACGTGTCGCTAGCTACGCGAACTTGCCTATAGGTACCTTATTTCTATGAAATTCCCTTCGTAGCTAGCGTAGCTAGCGACACGTCGTCTGCTGCTGCTGCGTGGAGTCGGCTGCCAACTTATACCTTTACTCAATCATGCAATAACGCGGGTGAGCAAGAATGGTCGCGGGTGAGCAAAGTAATTGTTTTAGTTCATGCAATAACGGTTAAACGGTTTTACTTACATTAAATTTGGTATGGTGATAGTTTGAGAACTTAGGAATACGAGTAACATAGGATAGTTTTTATCCCGGAAAATTGCATAGTTCCCGCGATAGCGATTAAAGAATTCTTCGCAGACGAAGTTGCGGGCAACAGCTAGTATGTAAATGTCATTTCACATTTTAAAAAGAAAATGTAATAATAATATAACCTAATCCAATGTTATGCACCTAACTTACATTATTGTTAACTTTTGAAAATCTAATACTAATACTCGTAGGGATGAGAGTTTAAAATAAATTTTTATTTTTAACCCATTATAGACTGAATTTTTTTGAGGTGTCCGATTCTTATAGTAATTTAGTATATTGTTTATTAGAGTATACTTGACGATATTTGGATATTAAAAAATTGGTGTGACCTTCGGTTTTTAAAAAAAACGCTGGTGGTACCATATGCCATATGTGCTCTTACTAAGTAAAGATGTGAAATTATTATGGAATGAATAGGATACTGCAGATTTGTATATTTCTATTTATTTTATAAATCCACCTTCAGAAAATTAAAATAATAAGATAGGTGCCTACTTTAGATATTATGTACGAGCTTCGCTAAAAGTTTTTTTTGAGTCTCGAGGTCCTCATTGTACTTCAAAATCGCTAATGTCTCGTGTATACTGCATCTAAAATAAAACAAAACTTCATAATTACAAATTATTAATTATTAATACAATTATGATGATTATTAAATAATACTGCATTGTAACTATCCAATATAATGTTAAATTATAATCACTTTTCTATTATGTTGACATAGAGTCGAAAAATGACGAACCTTTTCTTACCCCGACTATATGTTTACCTTATACACGAGCTTCAAATGAGGTCAGGTCAGTTTCACCGCCGGACACAGCTCTGATGCCACAGGCGTCCAAAATAAACAGGTAGCTCTAAATCAAAGAAAAAAACACCTAAACGGTGACATCTTAATGTCCCTGGAGTGGGGTGATTCACACGCTACAAATCTCAGCGGGGGGGCATTTTTCACTCGGCGAGTAACTTTACAGCAGGCTACATACGAGAATGAAAATAAACCGTGTATTACACCGTAACTTGAGACAAAATGCGGTCAGTAAGCCAATTGAAAAAATAGTATTTATAGTAATACTAATAATAATTAATTAGTTTCAGATTCTCATCACATTGTTAAGGGTTCCTTACCCAAAGGGTAAAAACGGGACCTTGTTACTGAGATTTCGCTGTCCGTCCGTCCGTCCGTCTGTCCGTCTGTCCGTCTGTCCGTTTGTCACCAGGCTGTATCTCACGAAACCGTGATAGCTAGACAGAGATGATGTATTTCGGTTGCCGCTATAACAAAAAATACTAAAAAAATAGAATAAGATAAATATTTAAGGAGGCTCCCATACAACAAACGTGATTTTAATGCTCGTATTTACCCGATATTGATAACGGCAACAGGTAGACGCTTGAAATATTCACAGAATATTTAGTTATATGTATATTCACTTTAAAAATAAATAATTAAATTAAAATGAAACAAATATTTAAGGGAGCTCCCATACAAATCTTGAGTTGAATGAATAAAGAAAACAATAATTAAACTTTAATCGCACACTTATTATGGATATTCATACGATTAATGCATCATTCAATCTGGGAGACTCAAGCCCACCGACCGGCCTAAGCTGATGTAACATTGATAGAATAATTTAAATGCTAATAACACCAGGTTAACGCATTAGTTATATGCATATCGTTCGTAAGGCTTTTTAAGGAAATAGCAAAAAGGTTAGTCGACATCACAGGAGACCGAAGAGCTGGCAGCTACCTCGGACAAAAATTAGTCTAGCTATTCAATGGGGGAACGCTGCCAGTATCTTCGGAACCTTGCCTAAAGGGACTCCTTTTAATAATGTATTTTAGTTATTTACTATATTATATTTTTTAAAGTTTTGAGTTTTAGGTTATTTATTTCTGTATAATTAGTTAATCACTTTAATGTTATGTTATTAATAAATACATATTATCTATCTTCTAATATATAAAAATCTCAATTGAGTTAGCAAACATGCATTGTTTAGGGATTTCTCAATTTGATTAGATTTGTATTCGCTGAAAAATATTAATTGAAACTGATATTGAAATAAAAACCAGCCAGGATCGTGTTCCCAATCCGCACTGGGCCTGCGTGGGAACTACGACCCAAGCCCTCTCATTCTGAGAGGAGGCCTGTGCCCTGCAGAGAGACGTATATAGGCTTTCATCAGAGGAGCGTGTTGGCCACACGCGGAGAAGGATTTCACATGTTTGTATGCGGTAAATCTAATATATATAAAAATCTCGTGTCACGGTGTTTGTTATCAAACTCCTCCAGACGGCTTGACCAATTTATATGATTTTTGTAGTGGTAGAGCCATGTTGTAGCTAGCCGCTGCATCACGAATGGGCCGGCTCGTCCGGGGCAGTACCACCCTCTCACAGAACACCGGCGTGAAGCAGCAGTAATCCTGCTTGCGTTTCGTACGGTCAGTGAGAGTGCCGGGGGCCCAATACCTCACCCCTTCCCTCTCCCCCTTCCCCTATTCCCTCTCCTTTAGGGCCGACAACGCACTGGCATCGTGTAAAGCGCTGCGGGTGTCTATGGACAGTGGTGTTCATTTAACATCAGGTGACCCACTAGTTCGTTTGTCTGACCTATCTGACATAAAAAAAAAAAAAAAACTTTTTTCTCTCTTTTTCTTTTTTTTCTTCATATTCGGTTTGTTCTGAGAATAGGTCGTAAGGCTATTTTTTGTACACCTACCCCTACTTTCCGCAGACGGAGTCGCGGGCATCAGCTAGTATTCATTAAGATTTGATTGACTATTACTCGTAAAAGTTGCGGTAGCCTGGTGGTTTGACCTATGCCTCCATCGTGGGTTCAAGCCCAGGATCACACTCTTTGTGTTACTGTTTATTTGTACCAAAATACATTTGAACTAAGGTTCAAGCATGCAAGCATGGTAAGCCTTGCTTTACGGTGAAGGAAAACATCGCGAGGAAAGCACTCCAACAGTAAGTAATCCAACCTTACGGTACGGTCAACTTCATAAATAAGTGATCACTTTTGTGCCTTGTCGATATCAGTCTCTACATAATTTCGTATGGCTTTTCAAACATGACGTTAAAGTGATAAGGTACAAAAGTGATCACTTATTTTATGACGTTAACCCTACTAAAGAGACTAACTGTAGAAGTAAGTAAACAAGCTTTGATGACTTTTGATGATAAGTCTACCCTGTCTTTCAATTTTAATGCAGCATCATAGAATAAATAAATAAATATCACGGGACAATTCACACCAATTGACCTAGTCCAAAAGTAAGCAAAGTTTATATTATGTTATGTGTACTAGGCCATGGATAAACATACTTATATAGATAATTACATAATAAACACCCAAGACCCGAGATCAAACATTCGTATTTTTATACAAATACGCCCCGACACGGGAATCGAACCCGAGACCTCAAGCTTCGTAGTCAGGTTCTCTTAACCACTAGGCCATCTGGTGATAGTTTGGTCTGGTCTGGAGGTGGTGGTGGTTGTGATATAATGTCACAAATAATTCACTACGAGCCATATTATAATATTCGGTGTAACAGTAGCTCAGCTCCATACGCTGTACATATCAAAGGTTTAATCATAATAAAATTCTTGAGAGGTCGCCTGACGTGACTGAAACCGAATAATTTTAAATTATTGTGTATCACTTTAGCCTTTGGAAAGCGAGACACGTAATAAGTAAATTACCTTCCCTTTCTGCCGTGATTTTCTTGGAATTTGATTAGGACCTTAATTTTGTTGCTTGTAGTTCCTCCAGGTTGCGACGACGATTAGATTATTACGGAGTTTGGTTTTGTATCCGGATTTTACTGGGCATCTACAGTACTGTATGTATTTAGTTATACCTTACCCGGATCTTCCCGTATTTGGGTAAGTTCGGGTAAGGGTTTAAGCAGGAAACTTTAGATAATAGAGGGATTTAATAGATGGAAACTTGTAACTAAGGGACAAGCAAATTATTAAGACCTATTTTTGAAGAAATATCTGGATATGCTAACCTTGTCGTCGTTTTATCTTCTGGTATATAAAAATCTCGTGTCTCGGTGATTGTTATCGAACTCCTTCGAAACGGCTTGACCGATTTTTATGATTTTTTTCTCTATGTGCGGTAAGTCTGAGAATAGGTCGTAGGCTATTTTCTGTATACATAACCCTAGTCTTCGCAGACGGACTCGTGGGCAACGGCTAGTAAATTGATAATAATCATTATAGGTATAGGTATATTATAAGTAAAAGAACTTGAACAAGGGTCATAACTACACGTTTTTTGTTTTGTTCTCGTCTCTCCTGTAGACAATATTTTTAATCAAGTCTCATCGGCGTGTGGGACGTCTGGCCTCCGTCAACTTACTTATACTAAACCTATGCAACTTGGAACATCATATACGTGACTTATGACAATTGCGATAGATGGCACCACATATTGGCGTATGTAAGCGATTAAAGTTTCTGGTTGGTTGGTCGGGAGCAACGTGGTACAGTTGATACACACCTGGCGTGTATAGTTAGGAATCCCGTCCGGAGCAACAAAAAAACTTTTTCGTTTTTAAAATCTTAGATTTCTTTGAGCAAATGTACTGATAATACCAACAAATAAAACACTTTCAGATTTTAAATCAAAGAATTGATGCAATTACATAATAGTGCCAGAGCAAAAATTCTATTTTAATTATACATCCTTGTAAAAAACTTAACGAAGGAAACTTGATTATTACTTCGTAGCGAGAACAAAATAGCTGATTGGATAACCAGTAGTGCTGATATCACACGTGGAAAAAACCGATTCAATAATCAAACTAAATCGATCAACGAGGTTTATTCGATTAAAATCGAGGAAAGCGATCCAGGAGCAATTATGGATCGACGCCTGCGGTTTTCGGATAAATTATGGGTGTAATTGCCAAGGAAATGGCCCACAGTCTGTGCTAATTGGCCCATTAACACTTTGGGCCAAATTACGATCTCCTTCGAGTGTTGTAATGTGGCCTAGTGTCGGGTTTGGCCTTAACATAAGCGAAGCGAGTGATTTTTGAAAAGTTTTTTTTTGTTGCAACAAACATCTCGAAAACCCTATCTGTTGAATGAAATGTTGATGGACACGAAAACAAATGAAAATGATATATTTTATGTGATACTAGCTTTTGTCCGCGATTTGTCAACGCAAAAAATCCAATTTGTGGTAAAGTTTGTTCATCATTTTCTTGTAATTAATCGCTGTGTTTTTTTTATCCCGACGAAAGTTAAAATTAGTTTTTTACTGTTAAAATTACCTACTTGCAGGCCAAATTTGAAGAGTCTAGTAATCATAGTTACGGAGATAACATCACTTTGAGTATGTAAATCCTTTTTATTCCCTATATCGTATATCGTCTATCTCTATATCGTTTAAACAAACCAACCTAAAACTTTGAATGATGAATAATAAGTACTGCATTTGAAAAAATAATAAAAACGGGTCAAGTGTGAGTCGATTTTAGAGAGAAAATTAAAAAATTGTAAATAAAATTAAAAAATAATAGGTACGTTTCATGTACGGGGAACCTCTAGATGTGTAAATATTTTAATTTAATTGAATTTTATTCTATTTTATTTTCTGTTCTAGCGACAGTAGAAATACACATCTATTACTAATATTATAAATGCGAAAGTAGTACCTTTGTCTGTCTGTTACCTCTTCATGCTTAAATTTTTAGAGCGATAGGTACTGATGAAATTTGGTATGGATGGAGATAGTTCGAGATCCTGAGAATGACAAAGGATAGATTTAATTCACAGACAGAATCGCGGGCAGCAGCTAGTAATGTGCAAACGGACGAAAGTCTCTCTCTCTTTGGTTACGAAACCCTAAAAATATAGCTTGCCGCGCTGCCGCTCGCGCAGACTCGTAACCGGGCCGTAATATCGACCGATTTGGTACAGCTAGTAGTTAGTGTTCAAGGGTTTGTAATGCTCGCTTTGAATTATGACCGGGGCTTTATTTGCGACGCGAATTGCTTCATCTAATGACTTCTGGCTAATAGACCGGGGGATGGTGACACAAAGTACTAGATCATTTGTACCAGTATGGCGGTTCTTCAGGGGTCTAATTACGTAATGACAAAAAAGAAAATGATGGTCATAGCGCTGGTACCGGCGGCCCAACCGCGTGGGCGTTAATCGAACGTGTCGGATAAATAAGGAGAACCGATCGATTTGTTCCACAAAAATTCTTGTATTTTCCGATAGTCGATAAAAAAACAGAAGGCGGTAGCGTAATGCCATACTTCTCCGGTGTGGCTTACAGCCCGCCATACCGACGCGAACACGTTAATTTAAAAACAACAATTCAACCATTTTAAAAATTAAATTAAAATTATAGAAAAAGTTAAAGATTATAATAAGTAAATAGTAGGTAAGTCAACGGGAGGAACCTTTGGAAGAAAATAGTTATACAATTGTACTTTTCTATTTGGTTATAATATATCATTACTATTGTATTCATTCGGTTCTTTCTTTTTTTTTCTCTCTATATTTACAGTATACTTCTTGTTTGAGCAACAGAAATGTTATTAGTTATAAATGAAAACTGTTTGGGCTAATGAATTGTTTAAATTATTTATGTATTTGTGCTATGTTTGCCTGTTTGTTTTCCAAATATAAAAAATAAAAAAAATAATAATAATAATAATTTGTACCAAGCTAATTTTTGCGCAGCTAATAATCGTCGAGTAGCCATTCACGAAAATCACTATGCCATACTTTTCTGACGGTTCCAAATGGGCGCCATACCGCCGCAAAGGAGTAATTTTTATTTTTTTTGCAAAACGATTTGTACCAGTGTTGCATTTGGATTTTTGGAAAGTACTTGATAAAATGTGACCGTTATTATATTTGCCATACCTGTGGGAGGTGGCGAATGTGTACAATATTTTTTCAAAATTCTAAGTTTTATTCGTAATTCAAACGATTTGTACCAGTATGGCTAGTGCTATGTTTCCTGTAAGTTTGAGGTTTGAAAAATATAAATACAAAATTTCAAACATCTAGGTGGCGGCAATCTTGTCTTATAACCAGATAATTATGTTGTATAATTATTGTACGGCTACCACCGCTAGAAAGATTCGTCGAATAAATAAGTTTTTCAAGTATGGCAACACTTTTTCCCCTTACTAGGTCACATTTTATCAAGTACTTTCCAAAAATCCAAATGCAATACTGTCACAAATCGTTTTGCAAAAAAAAAAAAAAATTACTTCTTCGGCGCCCATTTGGAACCGTCAGAAAAGTATGGCATGGTGATTTTCGTGAATGGCTACTTGACGATTATTAGCTGTGCAAAAATTAGCTTGGTACAAAATGGTTCAATTGTTGTTTTTAGATTAACGTGTTCACGTCGGTATGGCGGGCAGTAAGCCACACTGGAGAAGTATGGCATTGCGCTACCGCCTTCTGTTTTTTTATCGACTATCGGAAAATACAAGAATTTTTGTGGAACAAATCGTTCGATTTTCGTTGTTTATCCGACACGTTCGATTAACGCCCACGCGATTGGGCCGCCGGTACCAGCGCTATGACCATCATTTTCCTTTTTGTCATTACGTAATTAGACCCCTGAAGAACCGCCATACTGGTACAAATAACCATGTATTTTGTGTCACCATCCCCCGGTCTATAATCATTTATTGGGTTGTCATTGATGGTTTTGTTATATTTTCTTTTCTTTTTTTTGTTTGTTAGTGTTCTTATAGAAAAAAGGCAAAGGTCTCAGAACCATGCAGCTTAGTTTATTTTAGGGCCACCGGAGACCGAAGCGTTTCCGTTGCCGCCACGCGCGCGCCCTGCGCTTCGGTCTGTGGATGCCCTGAATGTACAAACATGTTTAGTTTTTAGTATTATGTTGTTTTGTGTGTGGCCTTCCGTGAGTTTACTGCACTGTGGCCCGGCGGAAGACCAGCGCTGGTTTTAACTAGCAACATGCTGAGTCGGGTCCCTTTTGTGACAGCATTAATGTGTACATAGCTCTATCTATCTATCTGTCAATGTCTATTGTATTCTTATTTTTGCCTGTGTACGTGTTATTGTTGTTATAAATAAATGTTTTTCTTTCTTTTCTTTCTTTCTTTATAATCTCTTGTTTATAATGCTTTATGGTCATTTAATGACTTTTATGGGTTATTACGAGATGGGTGGCGACGACGAAGTAGGCCCAGAAGGCGTTGGCTTGACGACCTATACGTTAACCTCAGGGTACTGGAAGGACACCGCTCAAGATAATATAATTAATAATAATAATGGGTCGTTAAATAATTTAAGAAAATAAAGCGAAAAGTAGCTTTTTCATACGAACGGTAATTGGTTTTTTCCCACTAAAGGTTAATTGATTTTAACCAACTTGTGATTATGCTGTCAGTCAAAGCAAAATCTACGTTATTATGAATCTCCTTTTTACATATTGATAGCCTTATCCTTACTAATATTATTAATGCTAAAGTAAAACTTGTCTGTCTGTCTGTTACCTCTTCACGCCTAAACCGCTGAACCGATTTAAATGAAATTTGACATGGATATAGTTAAAGACCCTGGATAGCTGAAAACATAGGATACTTAATTATTATCCCGGAAAATTGCATAGTTCCCGCGGGATATTGATGAACAAATCATTCGCAGAAGAAGTCTTGGGCAACGACTAGTTAATTATAATATGACCAAAAGTAGTTTTTATGGAAATACTAATTTACTGTTTTAATCATTTGGTCATTTTTTTAAGAAAGTAAATGAAGTGCCACATTGCAAAGATACGGGTCTATAAAATAAAAAATTAAGTCCCGCATGGTTACTACAGCCCAAGCCATCTCATTGTGAGAGGAGGCCTTTGCCCGCCAAGTGGACGTATTTAGGCCAGAGATAAAAGATGAAAGCGTAATTTCTATTAAGCAATGATTAGTACAAAATCATTCATCAACAAACTCAAGCCATCAAAAACGATCAAAACATTGAATTAAAATTATAACTGGCTCACGTTACATCAAGCAAAATCAATATTATCTCGATCCCAAAACTTATTCAGATGTAGGTTAGCATAACAGAAAGATTTTCCTTCGGTTTCCCGACTGTTGATTCAGGTAAAAGATTGGTTCAGCTGTTCAGGATAAAGTTGAACGTTTAAGTCTGAACAAGTATCTTTATTAACACGCCTGCCTCGGCAGGGTTCAATTAAGCTGCTTTTATTCTACATCGGATTACGTAATACAGTAGTGAAATCTTAGACTTATTATTAGCAGTACGCTAAGTATAAGTTTTACTTCAACAAAATACTTCTCGATCGCGTTTACGTAAAAATTTAAATTCTATGGAAACATGGACGCGCGCGCGCGGATACGCTGTCCATTATGCTTAGTATAAGTTTTACTTCACCAAATACTTCTCGATCGCGTTTATGTAAAAAAATCAATTACTATGGAAACATAGACAGCGCCTCCGCGCGCGCGCGTCCATGTTTCCATAGAATTGAAATTTTTACGTAAACGTGATCGAGAAGTATTTAGTGAAGTAAAACTTATACTAAGCATACATGTTTCCATAGAATTGAAATTTTTACGTAAACGCGGTCGAGAAGTATTTTGGTGAAGTAAAACTTATACTAAGCATACAGATATAAGAATTTAAAGGGCAAAGTTTAATCACAGTTCCTTTATCGATAAACTCAATTATCGACGCTTTTCCCATATACTTACCTGTGATCGCCCCCAGCTTTGTTTGTAAGTCTATACATTTTTTTGTAGATGTTGTTTTGGAAATGATGATAAATAAAGTTTACACAAAGCGTATTTTTAATGATAGCTGGGTAATGAATTCCATTGCATTATAAAAAATAACAATAAAGAAGAAAATTGAGTTATTATTTTGTTTCTTTTTAGGGTTCCGTAGTCAACCAGGAACCCTTATAGTTTCGCCATGTCTGTCCGTCTATCTGTCTGCGGCTAAGCTCATAAATTGTTAGTACTAGAAAGCTATAATTTGGCACGATTATATAGATGAAAAGAAACTCCAAAGTCAGTACTCAACCCGTGGTTTAATTCAAAATGTAGTAACAGTAATTAACTAAACTGGGTCTCACAATATTCCTTAAACATTAAAACTCCAACCGTTCACTCACAGTCAGCGAATCGTAGAACTCTCCTCAACAACAGAATAGATCTCTCCAATCTACTTTTTTAAATTTTTTTTTACCCTACACGCTTCCTGTCTGTTCTGGAATTGCCATTGCCGAAAAATCATAATATTAGTCACGCCGACAAAGTGATTAAATGAAAAAAACTAAAAAAATTTTTTTTACGGTACGTCCCATAGATGTAATGTGGAGGTGATTATTTTTTTCTCGACTAACCCTATAGTGTGGGGTATCATTGAATAGGTATTTAAAAATAAATACGGGTATGCCAAAACCATTTTTCGATAAAGTGAATATTTTCGGAGATATTCTCTCCGAAAGTTCAAAATAATGTGTCCACCCCCCTCTAACTTTTGAACCGCACGTCTAAAAAATATGAAAAAAATCACGTATGTTAAACTTAATAAAAACTTTCTAGGAAAATTATTTTCAACTTAATTAGTTGAGCAGTTTTTAAGTTTTTGTAAATATATTTCTAAACTAAGATTGTAATTTAACCGCCACTGCAAGCATTTTTTTCTTTAAGTACCTATAAGATCACGCTAACAGTATCTTCTTTCAAATAAAAAAAAAATTAAATTGGTTCATATAATAAAGAATTACATCTGAAAAAACATCAACATACATAGGTACGTTAGTTCTACTAGTTAGATTAGTTACCCAATGCGCCGATAGATGGCGCTGTACCGCCGACCGCGGGAGTTGGGACCAAAACAACCACATTAATAAAGTATGCAAAGATTTTTTCGTACCTGCTACGGAACCCTATCTTGGGCGTGTCCGACACGCTCTTGGTCGGTTTTTTATTCCTACTTTCCATGAAATTGTACCTACTTTTACAAACAAAACTTGGAGTGGTCACTACTTAGTGCATGGGAAAAGCATCTATAAAATTGACTTTATCGATGTAGGAACACACTGCCTGTGATTAAATTTTCGTGACCACGGTTGCTGCAATGTGGCCGAAACGTCGAGGTAAATAAATAAATATTAATTGCGTGATAAGTCCCGTTTAGTTTAGTAATTATGAATGAAAATGTTAATCTAGAATAACATACATTTCTATGTGTAGGTAGGTTTCTATTAGCTAAATAGTTTTTAAAATGGGTTTAGTCGTTCCAGAAATTACTCCTTAGGTAGGTAGGTATATTATAAACAAAAAATACTTTTTTATCATAATATTATTAACATTTTTTTAATATTGATATTTATCAAAAGACACAGTCATGACAAGGAATCGCAAAATACAATTCAAAAAATGCTGTCTGTCAAACGAACCGCCCCGGATCGTACCCGGCGCAAAGGTGCCCAATATACTAGCTGCATTGCCACGTTGAACCGCGATGGACAACCTTTGCACCAGAAACGACCCAGAGCGAGGGTGAAGACATTTCTCACGAAGACGGAATCAACAATTGGTTTAAATATTTAGAGACAAAAAGCTTTAGTTATTAAATAATTATTGTTATATTCTTTATTTTGGTTCATTTGATAAGTTCACGTTTTTCACTTAAATGTTCTTTTGAATAATCAATAGAACCAAAACCATAAATTATTTTTTAATGCACATAAACAAAAGAAATTCGTACTCAAGAGTGCAAATATTAAATAAACAAGTCACAAATGTCTCGTTATGAAAATTTAATGTGGTCCCACCATTTCTCATCCCAGTCATGCTTTGTGCCAAACTTGAGGAGTTGTCTGAATGCAAAGTAGCCGCTTTATTGCATTTTACTGAAGAAAGGAATGTTAGAGAGACTTTAATAAATGTGTTGTATGGAAGATGAATGAATGAAAGATTCAGATGCACGTATGCAGAAGAACGTACTTTTAAGGAAGACATGTGATATGGAACAATGGAAGTTGTAGAAATAAAATAAAAAAACATTTTTATTCGTGACAAGTGTTAAAAAAAGAAAAATATGGAAACAGAAACAAAGGCTTATTACACTTTAATTTCAAGGGTTTATACTTTTAAAGGCCGGCAACAGATTGGTGACTCTCTTTGAGTTGTTGATTTTTATGGGCGGCGGTGATCATTTTCCATCAAATGACCCGCTTGCCTCACATAATAAAAAAAAATTGTATATTGTTTAGGTACATATTTTAACCACATGGATAAATAGGTAAAAAAGGAAAACATAATAGTAGTAGCTGATTGAATAAAGTTTTTCGTGTTGTTTACTCAGTCCTCAGTTGTCCAAGTGACATCTACTACATACTGTATCATAGAAAAATACTTAGGTTTTCCATGAGACAAAATTAGTGTAACCATAACAACGGGTGGCAAGAAAAAGTTGATTCATCTACCTATAACGAATTTAAAAGGAAAGCTTTTACAGCTTAGTAGGCTTCACAAGTTAACAAGTAATGGTCGATACAAACTTCATCATCATCATTTCAGCCGAAAGACGTCCACTACTGAACATAGGCCTCCCTCAAGGCTCGCCTAACAGATACAAAATTACCAAATATTTAATATTTATCGCATTTTAATACGGAACCTCACACTGCTTTTGACCAAAAAAATGAAAAAAATTAGACAAACTCAGCATTATTTGCTTTGGTTAAGAATGTGGAGCATCAAGCAATAGTCTTACAAGGCAATTCCTCAATATTATAGTCAATAGACTGAAGATTGTGTACTCACTCAGCCTAGCAAAAAGGATATTAAATATCAAGGTTTACTCAGTAAGTTGTTTGCACAACCAAGTCACATGAGTAATACGAGTATAAGATGGGAAAAGGGTTGAACGGAAACAAATATCAAGAATGTTTCAGTTATACTTAATGATAATGAATTTACAATGGAAAGATTTTATTATTGTATCTACCCTATCAACCCAAAGAGATTCTGTTCCATTGCTAGCCATTAAAAAACAATGCATACTCATTTCTTGAAGACCCCTATGTCATAGGGAACACCTTATTGAAAAACTATAAGCTAATTCAACTCCTGAGTCCTGTGTACAAGTTGTTTAATGAACGTCATTACAAAGCGTCTCGAACGCAGTTTTGATGACTTCCAGCCTTCTGAACACTTAAAGGAAACCAAAGTTTGGCAGTGGAAAATGGTTAAATATATTAGATAAGTTCAACGGTAAAAGTTTATGAGAAGACAGAGGTGACAGCAGACAGTAATGAATGGAAAAACAATATTCAAAAATACAAATCATATACATGGCCAGGGTGTTTGATATTATTAAAATAAACAAGAAGGTTTAACACGAACGACCTGGATCCCACAATGGCTTAGTACCATGGACCACATCCATACGCTCCGCTAGATTTATACAGAAGACCGAAGAGTATAATCGGTTTTTGTGCCAAGCGTTTGAGAGCTGTAGCCTAAAGCCTTTGATTAAATTGAGTCTTCAACCATTGCGTTTGAGCTGTGATGACATATTTACATGACTCTAAGATGTAATTTTTGACTGTTGGCTTTTTGAGAGGTTCAGTGTCACGCAAGAGCTGTTGAGAGAACATGGTCGGAGTATCTTTGCTCGGTAGAATCCGGAGTACTGGAATTCCGTGAATAATTAAAGTCACCGGGAAAGCTCAAAGAATATGCAAGCTGAAGTGGCAGTAGGTCACACTGCTCCAAAAACCAATAACAGTTGAGGGAGAAAGATACCATAGTGGCGACCACAAACTGGTAAGCAATGTATTGGCTGGCTTCCCTCTAGACTACGAAAGTTGTGGGCAACCGGCGCTGGTTTATTGTGCCGTTCGAAGTAGGCGGCTTTTACTGAACAGTACATTGCTTCTGGTTGATGTTAATGATAACAAGTATACTCTTTTTTAACAGGATAAAAATTCTGTTTTGTTTATTTATATCCTATTAAAAACGGTAATTAATTTGCGAGCTGACTGCGCCATGATTGCATCAAAATAATTTCAATCACTTTATATTGATCAATTTTGCTAATGACATCCGATGCGCATAAATTTACTGACTAAATTTATTGAGAAAATTACTATTAGCAACAGTCTGTTGAACAAATTTCTACCAATTTCATGAATTTTCGTTTGAGATTCATGTTCATTTGGTTCGAGCTATTATTATCAAATGAGCATGTTTATTCAAGAGTGATGCTATTATTCATCTTATCTGGAACTTAAAATGGCCAGTCTTGTGCTCAGTTGCAGGCAATTTCAACGTTATTACTTAGTATTCATAGTAGTCAAACCATGTTAAATTATTATTAGCCTTTTCCAACATCTATGTTGTGCAATGTCACCTTTGTATACACGTCATACTGCTGGACTCTTCTTAGAATGAGAAGGTTTGAGCTGTAGTTCCCACGAAGGCCGACTGCGCAATGAAAGCCTCACAAATACTACTGAAATGCATAGCAAGTGTATTCCGGTTTTTTCACAATATTTACCTTCATAGAAATCTCACAGTACACTTCAAATGTAATTTCGAACACAAATTCCGGAAACTCAGAGGTGCTGAGCTCGCAACCACGACCCTCTTGAGATGACATAGGTTAATCCACTACGCTATACAAGCCTTTGTAATATGTCCGTGTATATATATACACAGGATGTCCCAAAACTCAACGATAACCTGCACAATTAAAAAAAAATTGGTCAAGCGTTACTTTGCGTCCATATTAATGAACTGAAACAATTACTTACACCCCCAAAGGTTTTGGGACGCGGGTGAGCAAAGTAATTGTTTCAGTTCTTTAAAAAAAAGTTAATCAATTTAAAATTATATAAATGTATTATGAATAATACCGGGCGAGTAGCCAATAAGTAACAATTCTGATAAAAATAGGAAAAAAATTCATGTCACTTAATTATTTCGTAAATATCTAATACGAAAAGTGATGTGTTATCCAATCCGACGAATATTATAAAAGTGAAAGTTTGGATGGATGTATGGATGAATGTGTGGATGTTTCTCTTTCACGTTACAATGGTTTGACGGAATCTAATGAAATTTGGCACACAGAAATTTTACAAACTAGATTAACGAACAGGATATTTTTTATTCTGGAAAATAACATAGTTCCCGTGGCATAACGATACCCGAATTCTTCGCAGACGGACTCGCGGGCAACGGCTAGTGTGACTCTATTATCGCTTAAGTGACCTCGACTATTTTTTTTCTCATTTTTTGAAAACTGGTATAAATTTACCTGTCGCTCGGTACCAGGCTATCGTTGGGTTTTGGGACACCCTGTATATGTAAGAATGTGCGTGTAATTCCAACTTGTCATTACATGCAACACTCACATATCTACCGGCAACAGTCTACGCCATCAATAACGTCATCAACACGAGCCATTACGATACTCCGAATGCATTTACGGGTACCACGCCATCTAGTGGTTAAACGGCGGTAAATCAAACCTAGGGGCATTCACAGATGGTCGGGCACGGTCGAGTGCAGGAGAGAATTCACGCGGAAAGATTTGGGCATCCTGTGCACTGTGATATGGTCAAGATTTGCGGTAGTATTTCGGCTTGAGATAGTCCAACTTTCACAGTCTACAGATTTCACTGGAGTTTATTTTAACACCGTAAGAAAGTCTATACTAGACGAAAAAGGATTACCTACCTAGGTATAATAAAAAATTATGTGTAAAAAAATATTTTTGATACAGGATTTTTTTGCTGGCTGTAGTTGTATTGCTGTCCAACGAATAAAATTGAAACGAAATTAACAAAAGGTAAAGATAAATATAAGCTTCTTAAAATAACTCGATAATAACCTTCATGACGATACTGACCCAATAGGAATTATTCTCGTTTCAAAATTGAAGTTAATGCTAAAAGAACAACAGGTTTACTTTTGAAATGAGAATAAATTCTTATTGGGTCAGTATCATCCTGAAGGTGAGAATAATATGAGTCTCGAGTTTTCTACCTTTAAAAACATGGGTTTTCCAAAGTTTTTTTTTTATTTGAGTTTATGCCAGTGTGTATGTCTGTGTGTCTATGATGCCGACTGTAGATTAACGCATTCGCTACCGACTATTTAATTGAAGACTTTTTCAACTGCCACAAACGCACATGACGTGCGTTCAGAATGGCTACCAAACTATGACAACGGCTCTGGGCGAAACTGACAAAAACATATAAAGGCACTTATTAGGTGTTATTATTAGGCTTATTTATAGCGTTCTCGGCAGTGAATGCGTTAAAAAAAATAAAGGAGATGATTTGATTTTCTCTTTGTCTATCTCCGTCTCTTTCGTGTCTCTCCATCTCCCTTTCTCTCTAAATTAACAAATTACTTCATCATAATAGGAGCTGTCGCTACAAAAACTTTACTTCATATCCTCGCTGCAAGTAGCACCACGTTTTCTTGGACAAACTGCTCGTATAATGGCCATATTGGCGACTCATAACCATCCTTGTGGATTAACGGTCATTTTATCTGTTTCAAGACAATGTTAGGGTGCCGTTAAACTTATTTGTGCGATGAAAACAGTGGTGATTTTAACGATGTACCCACATCGGTCGCCAAATTGCTTGTAAAATGTTAATGTAATGTTTGTTAAGGTGGAAGCGCACGTTCTAGGCGCGAAATTCAAACTTTTTACAGTTTTTAATTTATTGTGGGTAAACGGTGTAACTGTTTAACTTCATATGGTACTTGCGCTTGTAAAACAGTGTTCTTTATATTATTGTGTAAAGTTTTTTAAGAATAAAACTATTAGCTTGAAATGAAAGTTGTCAAAACGTTGTAAGTCCGAATTTCTATGTTTGACAACTTATATATCAAGCTAACAGTTTTATTCTTTAAAAGCTTTACACAATAATATAAAGAAAAGTGTTTTCCAACCGCAAGTACCATATGAAGTTAACAGTTACACCGTTTACCCACAGTAAATTAAAAACTGTAAAAAGTTTGAATTTCGCGCCTAGAGCGTGCCGTTCCACCTTAACACGGACGTGCACGAACTTACAGACCAAATATAATCATCATCATCCTTACGTCCCACTGCAGGGTACTGGGTTACTCACAGAAAGAGAGGGCTTGGGCTGTAGTTTACAGCCATATCTACCCAGCGCGGATACTTTTGAATTACTTCACAGATTGTGTAGGTTTCTTCAAATGTAGTCCTTCACTGCAAAGCTCTAGTAATATAATTTGCACGTGAATTAAAAAAAAAATCAGGCGTGAGCGCTCAAATTTGAAACCACGATCCTCTGATTGAGAGGCCATAGGTCAAACCGCTAGGATACCACGCCTAAGTTAATAATTAATTTAAATTAATAAACGCTCTTGCCAGAGTAGTTATAATTCATAAATACAGCGTTGATTAAAGAAACATCAAAGAAAAATCTATATTAATACACTAAGGAAAACACAAAGAAACTTCTAGGAAGGTTATATTTGAAACGTACCAACGTCAATTATAATTAGGAATTCACGAAATGAGAATATTTTTCTCCATAAAGTCGTTAAAGAGCGCTAACAGGTTTCATTAAATTTGCATAGCCTTATGGATTTTCGATACAAAATGTTTCCGAGTATCGGAACTGTGAGGAAGTGTCTGACCATTTTTAATTTGCTTTAATATTCTACCATTTTGCTGGTGCATTTTCAGCCCTATGTTTAAGCTGTAACTGCCAAAAAATCAAAATTTGGCTTAGAGCATTTTTCATCTTTTGATGCGCGGAACAAAGGTAAAAATATAAAGAATTGAAATTGAGAAGGGTTGAAAAATTAGGTTGTCCAATACACTTGTGACCATAGAGCTTAAATAATCTCTCCTCATTGAAAGTATCTGCATAACAAAGAAATTCAAAGATTGATGATGTGATTTAATGTTTAATTTTATTGCTAATGGTATTAAGATATAGAAAGTTACACATCTAGGTATAAAGACCTAACAACAACTTTTCAAGAAGAAGAAAATATTGATATAAATAAATAGAAATATAGTTTACAATTTCGCTGCTTTTGGTTTTGAGACCATGGGGTCCTTGGGGTCCCGATGCACACAACTGCTCAACACTGCTGGAGACCAAAGGGCTGGCAGCTACTTATCTCTCTCAACGAATCGCTATCGCCATTCAACGAGGGAATGCTGCCGGGCTTTTGGGCATGACGTCACGGTGGCCTTTTTTAGTATTAGGCGCTGTTTCACCACCCAATAATTAATTTTAACTGACGGATAAATGTGATGCCGTCTCCGTCTATTTCAACAAAACAAACAGAGGCAGCATCACATTTATCCGTCAAATAAATTTGATCAATGGATGGTGAAACAGGGGGTTTATCTAGTAGTTTTTAAGTTAGATATTTAGTGAAGAAAACTTGTTTTTCATTGTTATTTTTTCTTAAAAAGTACGGATTTATGGATTCGTTGTAATTTTTAATAGCTACGCATGACGTCATGGCCTCATCCAGTATGTACTTGACGGATCGTGACAACGCATTAAATAAACAAAGCCATAAAATTATAAATCCTAAATAAATAACTCAATTTTTATTCTTTCTTGTGTATATTTTTAATATTAAACACCCTGGATATTTTTTAATACTCTGCATGTATTATATATTTTTTTTTAATATATTCTCTATTCTTTTAATGTGTTGTCTTCGTTCTTGCATTTATTTACACTAGAGAACACACACTTGCTTTATACTGAAAACTCTCTTGTTTTTTTCAAGTTAATTCACAGCTGAAAATAAAGTAAATGAATAAAACGGACTTTTTGTAAAAAAAACTATTACGTTTCTCTTCCTTAATTTGGAGTGTTCGTTATCATTTCCACAATTCAATCTCAATACTGAAAGCAATTTATGTATTTCAAAGCTCGTTCGTAGAGCGGAGCAAATTGAAATTTTAAATTCATTTGGCATCGCCAGGCTTAAGGATAGAAGAGAAAAATGATTAAAGCGGACTCGATTCAGTTAAACGATAAAACCATAAAAACAATTAAATTCGAAACTAATTGAGTTTCGGACTTGCTGACTTGAACTTTGTCATCAACATCAGCCAGGACGCCACAATAAAGGACAACTCGCCACTTGCATCCACCATCATTATCATTATTATTTCAGAAGAAAGACGTTTACTGCTGAACATAGGCCTCACCCAAGGTTCTGCGCCATGTGAATCCAACACGTAACCACACCACGCGAATCGCAAAGAGTAGGTACAATACGTTTACTTTTAGTTTACCACTGACAGATGGTTTGCCTTCATTTCATTTCCAACTTTAAGACCATACAAATAAAGTAGCTATTACAAAATCTGCAAACGTGGGTAACAGTATTCTAAAATTGGCTTTATTTGTAGGTCGTTAAAGTTAAATATGAAATGAAGACAAACCATAATTATGTCAGTGGTAAACTTTATGTAATTTTACCGTATAATTACTATCCACTCGTGTGCTTTGTGTGACTATGGTTGCCAATTTATTTATTTATTTCAATCAAATTATTGCTAAAACAATAATGTTATTCTTGAAATCACTTGTAAATAAAGCTTAGAATGAAATTACGTTGCTTCAGATTAAATTGAAAAATAAATATTAAATTGTATTCGAGTAAAATTTTAGTACAAGAGATGCAATATATTTTTCCAAACACTATTAAAATTATAACTTTAATTCCAATAGGTACTAGGCGAAAAAAACCCGCCTGTGAAATTCCCGTTTCCATGAGAATTTCGGAAAAATATATATCCTATGTCATTCGCGGAACTGAGACGATTCTAATGACACCTCACACTTCAAAATCCATTGAGCCGTTTAGGCTGCAGGGCGTGCCAAAGAATGATACCTACATACATACATAAATACATACGCTCGAAAAAAATAACCCTCCTTCGACAGTTGGGTGAAAAATACTTTTAAAAACAAAAATCCGACGACGGAATATTTTCGCAGACTGTGAAGTATAAAACAAGATTATAGTATAAAACATGGTGTAATGTAGAATGCTCATACTTTCTTGCAATTAAATCACATTCAATTTTAATTCTTCTATTTTTATTTATTGGTGTGTGTTTATTGTTGTTGTGCTTGTAGCTACTAATTTCTAAGGCGTATTATAAAATTATTGATAATATCATGGACAAGGATCTTTGGAAATAATTCCTTGCTTCAAAGACCGTATACTGTGCTAAAAAATCTAAATCACGCAGGAGTCAACTAACTCAAAATAATCCACCATTTTAGACCCTCCTGAAAGTATATGAAGTCTAAATTAGAATGAAGTCTTATCTTATTATTTTGAGTTAGTTGACTCTTGATCTAGGAGTGCTTTATGTAATATGTTTCATTCATCATCATCACTGCTGGACATTGGCCTCCCTCATTGATACCCAATCATGACGGTTGGAAGCGGCTTGTTTCCACCTTGAACCTGCAGCATTTGCCAAATCGTCCGTCTATCACGTTGGTGGACGACCCACGATGCACTTGCCAGTTTGTGGTCTCCATTCGAGAACTATTCGGCCCCAACAGGTTCTGCGTGCTTTATGGCCTGCCTATCACCATTTCAACGAGCGAATTCTTTTGGCTATGTTAAAAACTTTGCATGTAAGTAATTGAATAAAATTATAGATCTGTTTTGAATAAAAATATGCCTTGTTGAGTTTCTTGCCGGATTCTTCTCAATAAAGGAATTTCCGGACCGGTTGCCGACTGTTCGACATTCAAAAGTGTTTTTGGCTTATAAATTGAGTAAATATATTTGACTTGCCCTTTAAGAAAGTTGGTACCTACCATATGTAGTAAACTGGCCCTGTAGGTATGTGCTAGAAACATTAATTTTGAATCACGTAAGATACAACATGAAGATATTGTACTCTCAAACGGTGTGTTGTCCATTTTTATTGAACACTGAAAAGAGGACACGAATCAGAAAGGCTCCAAAAGCCTTTTAACGAAGCCTTTTGACCCATTATGCTGGTTCTTTGTTACGTTTTGTCCATTCAGTTGCCCGTTTTGGTACTGTCATTCATCATTACCCTCTATTGAAATTGTTTGCAATATGTTATTAGCTTTTATGGTGTATGTTTAAAGGGTATTTACAGAAGCAAGACCCTTTTATGGACGTTTTCAATAGGTGTACATACGGATAATGCGTGTTAGTACAGTGATGTAAAAATCAAATAGTTTTTCTGTAAGTAGGCCGCATAAGAAGTTCGAGTTCACTCAGAGGGCGATAGAGAGCTGTCTGCTCGGAGTTTCTCTGCAGAATCGCATTAGAAGTGATGAAATCAAGTGGCAGTTGAGTGGGCGGGCACATCGCTCTTAGGACTGGTGGCCAATGGAGCCAAAAGTATTCGAATGGCGTCCACAGACCGAAAGACCCAATATAAGTAGACCTCCAACAAGATAGAGCAACGACCTGGTTAAGGTTACGGGTACGCGTTGGATGCGAATAGCGTAGAACCGATCTGTTCGACGAGCCTTGGGGGAGGCCTATGTTTAGCAGTGAACGTCTTTCGGCTGAAATGATGATGATGATGAGGCCGTATAAGGCTCTTTCACATAATATGTGACAGAGCTTTATGCGGCCTCATAATGCATGTCTGACATGTCGCTTTTTATAATACCAGCGCTTGCAAAAAGACCAATGACCACCAATGTCCAAGAAGAATGCACCACAAGAAACTTGGTGATTTTAACAAAAACACAAAACTTAAGTACCTATATTGTAATTAATTAAGATTATTTGGGGAAGGTCAACATCTAGGAGTGAACGTTTTTCGACTGAGGGTGGTGATGACGATGATACTTAAGTTCTTTGTGAACGTTCGTTTTATCCAAGAAAAAGATGTTTACAAGTACCTGGTCCTGTTGCTACTTAACAAACAACAACTCCTAGCAAAACAAGCAAAGGTCTGGAAAAAAAAAAACAAAAAAAGGTGTGGTTAAAATACGATCTTTTACGCACAACCTGATAATTCAGACCCTTTAGCTATTACATGAGGCGGGTTTGTATAATAATAACCTAATAAGGACATAAGCTGTTATAGTCATTCATTTAGCGTCGACAAATACTGGGATGTATTTTTACCGCACTTCGACAAAAAATCTTACAGTCGAACATAGAACCTCCTCTTATTTGAAGTCAGCTAAAAAATACTAGCAGTGGTAGAAACTCCATAGCATTGGAGTTTCTCGACAAGGTTACAGAAACACTTAAAAAGCGGCACCGTAAAAAACTCATTGGCATTTCCCATCGCAAGCACGTTTTCCTCGTGCCACAATAGCATTTAATTTACCCCAAAAAATACCTAAAAAACTCGCGACAAAAAAAATAACTTTCCGAACAAGCCAACGTTGATATTATCATAATTTTTGACCTCGGCAATAACGGGCTGCTTGAAATTCAGCCGTGGCCCTAACTTTTACAAGTCCCCGCTTGGACTGAATGAGAAATAAGGCGACTTAACGAATGGTAGGTACTTCAGTAGGCAGACAAGTTGCCCTTTGTAAGTGCAAGTTCTTACGAAGACTTTCACCAACCGTATGGTCTCTTTTTAAAAAAGAAACAGAACCTTGATCGTAAAGCCCTGTCTAGACCTGCAACAAAAATCGTGCAGATTGCATTACATTGCGCTCAATTGACCACATTAAACTTGTTTTCTTTACGGCCTCGCAATCTGTGCGCGTTTGTCTATCTGTCTAGGCTAATTTTACAGGACGCGTTCTGGTAAATGGAGGATAAATTTGGCTAATATGAAAACTTCATAATAATAAAAAAACGTAAGAACCTTGGCGGTCAGCACAATCACCACCACCACCATATGACAATGTGCCATAATTTGAACAATGCAATAATAAAATCTGGCCCGAATTAATCACAATAGGCAAATATACTAATTAGGGTCAAAGTAAACCGATGGTACGGGTATTTTCTCATAATCTCACTATCCTATTTATACTAAATCACAGCGTACTGCTGACTATGTACTGAAAATGCACGATTCAGGAATTAAAAATTTAATCTAACAAGAAAACTAAAACAGCTCACTCTGTGAATTGACTAGGCAGTGTTCGGGAAGATCCGTAATAATTTTGTCATCCAATATACCTCAATCTCTCAAGTTAAAAGTCTTTGACCAGTGTTTGTTGCCAGTGATGACTTATGGCACTGAGACATGGACATGGCCGCTAATGATGAGGCTCATAAGAAAGCTCAAGGGCTGGGATGGAGAAGGCTATTCTCGGAGTTTATCTGCGGGATCATATTAGAAATGATGAAATCCGCGCAAGAACTAAAGATACTGATACAGCTTGAAGAATTGTCAGACTCAATTTTATTGGCAGTGGTCAAGATACATCGCTCGTAGAACTGATGGCTGATGGAGCAAAAGGTTCTCGAATGGTGTCCACGGACCGGAAGACGCAGTGTAGGTGGCCTCCAACAAGACAGAACAATGTCGTGGAAAAAGTTGCAGGAATGCGTTGGATGCAGTTGGCGCAGGACCGGTCTGTTTCGCGAACCATGGGGGAGGCCTATGGCGCAATCCACACAGAAGAGACATGGGACGGGGACGCATGGCTGTCCGCGTCGTTTGTTCGCAGGCCGCGTCTCCGCCCCGTCTCTTCTGTCTGCTTTGGATCGCGATGCTTCTATACATTTAGTATGAAAACTGATTCAAGGGGCGCCACGACTGCGGCGCGCCCCCGTCCCACGTCTCTTCTGTGTGGCTTGCAGCAGTGGACGTCATCGGTTAATGTGATGATGATGACGATGATACTCTTCCAAAAACAAAAACAGTAGTACAGTGATATACACGTACCTATCTGTTAAAAGAGCTGCTAGTGTATTATCTGGATAATAACACATATACCTATACTTAAACCACACGTAATCCCTATAAATACCTATTATTTTCTAATCATCACAGCGAACAAACTTAATTATTAGGTATAATCATAAAAACGTTCCCACAAAAACCTCGCGCAGTAAACATAGCAAACATAACCTCAAATAATCGCTAAAAACGCACATCACGTATCCGTGGAAGTTTTTAAAACCCTCGCGGGAGTAATTGAAGGCCCAGTGGCTATCAATAATTTAGTGGTCGCAAATCTACTTGAGACTTTTGGGGACGACCTTTATGTTTGAATGGCGCTTGACCGCTCCCTAATTCCATCGTAATGAACAATTTTTTTCATTACGTTTTTGTTAAATGGGGCTGGAAGTTATTGAGTTTTATGAGAAGATTTTACATATGAGGGTATACGGTTATGAGAATTTGAAGTAAGGCCCGTACCGAAAAGTTTTGTTACGATTTGTATTTGAGATGTCAATGAAATCTAAAACATTTATTGAGATATTTCAATTAGGTTATGTGTTAAATAGTGCCTATTTACAATAAATATTATAGAACTAATGGTTTTAAGTGGCTAAAGCTGTGAATTTTTTCTTGAAACTCACCATTACATTTTACACAGTGGTTTGACCTGAGGTGACACCTTTGAGTTTATTGGAGTTTAAGTACGAAATCACACTTAACATTTAAAGCATTTTGATGAAGAAGAACATTTGCGTAAATCGATATACCCTGCAAAGTAATTCAATGGTGTATGTGAAGTTCCCAGGTACTCTCATTCTGAGAGTAGGCAGATGTGCAGCAGTGGGACGTATGTAAGGTTAAGCTTGGTGACGATCATCATAACGTGTACTTTATTAGTGAAGTACAACCTTTGTATCTTTGTTCCTCCCCAGCATGAGCCCATGTTCATCCATTTAAATCGCAATGTGAGTGAAGCCACAGTGAAACTAGCCTATTTACCTACCATCTCTTGGGCTTGCCTCCAACCGATTCCATCATCAGAACCTGACTTGGTGACAATGAGGTACTAAATTCTGTTCAATCTGTCATATGACTCACAAGTACTTAATGCTGCTTTGTAAGTCTGCAGCAGATTTCCAACCTCAATGGTGGCTGTTTGAGCCCTAGGTTCTTGTAGATGAATTTCTAGGGTTCTTCTTTAGTAAAAATAATATTTAAACTCAATACTCAATACTCAATTTATCCGTTGCCTAGTACCCATAACACAAGCTTTGCTAAGCTTACTTTGGAACTAGGTCAATTGGTGTGAATTGTCCCGTGATATTTATTTTTATTTATTTTTTATTTTTTAATATATATAATTCTGAGGTAATGTACAGTAGGTACCTAAAAGAGCACACACAAAACACACACAGCAAAAATTATAATAAAAAAAAAATGTATATAATATAAGCAAACAGTTCGAGGTGCGTTCGATCCGGTGGTCTTATTTGAATTGAATCGGTTGGCGCGCCGATAGCCGCGCTTAGATTTGAAAGGCGCGGGAAGCTCTAACCGCCGCCGAAGTTTGAATATTCGCCCGTTGGTGGCGTTATGGATGCGTTCGCAACAGTGGCAAACTTCAAATCAAAAAGCGAAGCACAAAAAACATACTGTGCTTAAAATGACGTCATTATGGCGTAATCAACATCTGACGTTGTAGAAAAAAACTTTGAAAACAGCAATTTTGGTAAACACAACTAAAGACGTGAGTGGATGAAGGGGGTATATCGCATTTTTTTCACTTTCGGTTTTATGCCATAAATGAAGGTTCTAAGTACACCGAACGCTATCAGTTCTCATGTTTTTAAACTATAACAGCTTTAAACCCAGTGTATGAAGGACCTATGTACAAGAATAAGTTACGATCTTCGTGAATGAACATGCTAAGGGCACATGACTCTAGAAGTGGTTACCAGTTTGCGAGTGAATGTAACAGAAGAAAGTGTCATGTACGCACTTAGCTCCTCCATCTATGTTATGAGGCAAACTTTTATTTTCTCTTAAACATTAGGGATCAGCTGAAATTTATAAACTCTGAATGCAGGTATTTTTACGAAGAAATTGAACTAAATAAATAAATTTTGTTAAAATAAACACTTTCATTTATTTAAGTTATTTTCTTTGCTGAACAGCTTAAAGGAGAAAGAAGGGGTTAATGTACTTTTATTTATAAAAAAAATATTTTTTAAAAGCATTTATTAAAAAAATCAATAGATCAGTCTATTTGGTTGATTTTTATAACAGTAACATTACCCTATCAACTTAAAAACAAAATTACAACATTAAAACCTTTAACTGCGATTTACTCGGAATAATGTTTTTGTGACATACCCCCTTCATCCACTCATGTCTTCAACTATTCGTTACAAATGAAAAGATATGTACGTGACTGCTGAAAAGTATCACCAGTTTAATTCAATTAGAACATTGCTCTTTATGAAGACAAAGTAGGCGAAGACCGAAGCTTGGACAACTTGTTCTTGCTGCGGCACTTGCAATGCACCATTGAAATTAATGGAGAAGTATTAACAAAATAAAGTGGTACTTATTTACGCACTAAAACCAACTTGTTTGCTGCTTATTTTGTATTTTTTTAATAGCATATTAGATTAATAATCTTGTGGGTCACTTAATGGACAGGACACTTGCAACTCAGTGGAAGTCACTGGTGCGTTACTGACTTTTTACTTGTTGTACTGTAATTTTTCAACAAAAGGTTGGGTTGGTCTGATTCATTGGCCCTAAATTAAAATCATTGAAATTTTTGATCCAAAATAGAGTTGGGTTGAGTTCAAAAATTGAGAGACCTTAATGGTGATAGTTAAAATTAGTATAAAAGTTTTTGTTGTGACCCTAAAATTGACACGAGAATTAAAATTGTATTAAAAACTTGCCCATAGAATTGTATGGGTAATTGTTGTGACACATGCAAACTGTTTCCGGTCAGTCGTTTTCGTGGTAAACTTTGAATATCGATCAAAATATGGAATGTTTGTTTGTTACTCCTGCAACTGAGATCATGCTTGAATACGTAGTCTTTTATCGGTGAGGCAGGGTCAAGAACAATTCTACTGGTTTATTTGCTCCGTGGCAACTGGGATAATTAAACCGTTTCACTCGTCATCCGGGACAAACTCGGGCCTTGTAATTAATGACCGATCCTGGACCTTTTGGTGACTGAACAAGGTTCCATTGTGAGGCGAAACGGATGAAGTAATGGGATTTCTACAAAATTAACTTTACAATTTATATAAACACAAAAACAAATAGAAGCAATGTTCGGTAAGTTAAGCCATGATTAATCGACTGTGTTACTGTCTAGGATTGTACGTTTTACAGGCTGATATTCTACTTGCATTAAGTAAATCTTTTTTTCTAGAATATGTTAACAAGATCTTAAGAGTAATAAATTGGTACAGTCACAGTATTCAGCCGACAATGTTTGTATGTATGTAGTTTGTACGTGTCCATGTTCCTTCCTACAAAACTACAAATTGAATTTTACCTCCTCGTAATTATCGGATTGACTTGTAATTTTGTATATATTATAATAGTATAGATGACAATGCAAGTACAGTCAGCAAAAAAAAATACTTTTATATGAACAAAAACTAAGAACGATTTCATATTACTTCGGAGTAGCTTTATTAACATTAAATAAACACCATTACATTTATTTATTACATTAAGGGGCTGTTTCACCACCCATTGATTAATTTAAACTGACGGATAAATGTGATGCCGTCTTCGTCTATTCGAACATAACAAACAGAGACGGCATCACATTTAGCCGTCAAATAAATTTGATCAATGGATGGTGAAACAGGGGGTAAAACAAATGAGTTAGTGCATTATATTTATTCTCCAACATCAACCGAGTTAGAAACAATAATTTCTGTTCGCGACTTAGGATTCACCCTGTAACGGCAACGAAATGTTATCGTGTTTATTTCCTTCCACATTTGATGTTGCCATGTTTTCGCTTCTCCCGGTGTCAATCAGCAGACATCCTTATTTGTGTTTTAGTAGATTACGGTACTCGACATTTAAACATCTTTATTTTATGAACTACCATCGCTGCAATAAACTATTTTTTCATGGATCAGACTCAGCTGGGTAAATAAACATATTATTATGGCTTTTTAGCCATATGCGCGGCTGAATTGTTGACTAGTTTGAAATTTCTATTCCTTTTATTGTGGATAGAATGAAAACGCACACTTTAGTACGGGCGGTGCTAACTTGAATCATTCTATTCCATTTGTTACGTGCGAGTTACGCAGAACAGTTCCCGCTTCCAAACAAAAACTCATTTCGCTCTAATTCTTCGAGAATTCCCTTTATTGAGACGACGTAGAAAATTTCAGGCTCTCCTGCGCCAACTCTCCAAGAAATCGATGTTTACAAAGAATTTATTATCTCAAAAAAAGCCAGAACAATTTAACATTTTCATGGATAATATGAATAATTTGCTCTCTGTCTGCTTTCGATGCAAATTACGCAAGACTTGTTGTTTCGGAATCAATTTGGGAATTTCAACTCAATTTTAACTTCTTACACCAATCCCAAGGGTATTCCCTTAAAACTCGGTAGCGATACTGAATTTTTGCTCACGATTTTGCTGTCCCTGTTTGTATCTTTCGAACACGCCAACTTTTTGCGAAGTTAATTAATTGGGTGGGATTGTTTTCCTGGCTATAGCCAGCAAGATGAAGACGAATCTGTAACCAGTGTTATTGGCTTTTTTGAATAACCTGTAAAGTGACCGCTCAAACTACCTTCTTCTTGTAGTGCCCTCTTCTATCGGAGGTCGGCGATCATTAGAGCTATCTTTATTTTAGTGACTGCCGCCCGAAAGTGGGATCTGGTACTCATCCGGAACCAGTCTCTAAGGTTTCTTAACCAGGAGGTACGGCTTCTGCCAAGTGGTCTGCGGCCTTGTATCTTCCCTTGGATAATAATCTGAAGCAGACCATACTTGTCTTGTCATTACTCATTATATATTATGCCCTAAATACAATAGTATCACTTCTAAGTTTTTATTCATTCTTCGAAATACAGTTTAATTTCTTACTCTATCCGTTCATGACATTTTTAACATTCTTCTGTACACCCACATCTCAAAAGCTTCCAACCCCTTGCACATGGTTTGGGTCAGCGTCCAAGCTTCCACTCCATACAGAAGAACGGAAAAAACATAACAACGCGCTAAGCGATATCATACTACCAGAAACCACTTAAAGCGACAGTCAGTCCTATATCTAAGCCATCGAACGAGCCAGATCAAAACTCTCAGACCCTTCAGCAGCCCCTACACCAGTTTTGAAACCGGTCTGATAACTGACACTGACTTACTTAATTTATGTACTTATTTGAAATAAAATAGAAACATCTTAAAGACACTGATTAATGTATCGTATAAAGTTATTAAGTGGATTCATAAAAATGAATACAGCCCTTGCTTGCGTACATACGCGCGTGCGTGAAATAAGTGCAGTGATTCGACTGATGTCCTTTCAAGCTGAGGAGAGTTTTCGGAATAACATTTGATATTTACCATGAGCTTTACGGCGATATTACAACAATGTATATATAACGAACCTTGTTTCTGAAAACGATAAAGTTACGTTTTTTTTTAATATAATGAAACAGTTACGTGCCTTGCGGTTGGAATTTCAAAATCATTTTCCGCGCTATTTTCGAAGAATACAAACAGTTTTTTTTGAGCTAGTAAGGTGAAAATAACTATTATAGCGAGGCATTTGATATTTCTGTTTCTAACACTGAAGAACCATGTAGTCAAGGTACACAAAAATGTTTTTATTAGAGCCAGTTTCATTTTCAGAAGGCCAAAATACAGGGATGGAAGAGCTGATGGGGAATTGTAGAGTTCAACCAATCACATTACTTGAAATCCACGTCACGTTCCCCTTGTATTGTGATAATGTGATGTGGATTTCAACTAGTGCGATTAGTCGACACGACACGTTTCTGCTCCGCTATCCGCTACAATTCTATGGAAGCGTACTTTAATAGCAGATAATGTAGTAATGAGGCCAAGCATTTAAAATTGCTAAGTTTGCGTTGAAAATATTATGCTTTTTCATACACGCTTAGGTTCATTTTGTCCACATTCCCACATCGTCCACATTCCCATTTCGTCCACAAACCCATTTCGTCCACATTCCCATTTCGTCATTTTTCCACTTCGTCCACATTCCCACTTAGTCAACATTCCTAGCCAATTTTAATGCGGTTTTCGCTATCACTTAGCTTAATTCTCAGGGAAGATTTTATTTTGTGATTTAGGTATTCATGTTAAGAAAAATACTTGCTAAGCACGATGCGGGTCAATACTGTTCAGATACACTACCAATTTCGTTACTATTTATTTACGAAATGGGAATGTGGACGAAATGGGAATGTGGACGAAATGGGAATGTGGACGAAATGGGAATGTGGGCGAAATGGGAATGTTGACGAAGTGGGAATGTTGACGAAGTGGAAATGTTGACGAAATAGGAATGTAAACGAATTGGGAATTGATTGTGGACGAAATGGGACTGCTGACGAAGTGGGAATGTGGACGAAATTAACCTAAACGCAATTTTTCTGCCCTTCCTTTGCATAATAACAATAAATTTAAAATTTTGTAACCCCTAACGCAATTATGTCGCCCTATGTTTGAAAATAAAGTAAATGCCCATTATGCGTCTAAGATCCCTTCCGCAGCTAACGAAAGAGCTGATAGCTATGAAATGGCTGGACCAATTTTCATGAAACATGTCTAAAACCATCGCCGGGAAACCTGCTTTCAAATTAAAAAAACGGCATCCAAATCGGTTAACGGTAACGGTTAACCACCGTATAGACAAAAATCCGGGTACGTGTCTCGTTTCACTCCGCTGGCTTCTCTATCTCGGTTGTTGGTTGTTGTGTTGATCCTACAACGGTCTATCGAAGAATAAGCTCGTTTAAAACGATTTTTTTTTTTTGAATGAGTCGCCAGAGGGGCCAAAGACGCGAAGTCTTTGCTGTTTTTTAACTTTAGGGTAGGAAGAGTGACTTGTGCTCGGGAAAAATCCCTTCGGACGAACTGGGAATGGAGGGCCCAGACAGTGTCCGACTTGCACGGACTAAAAAACCCGGTCACAAGTCCCCTTCTCTATATTGATTATTAATACAAAAAACGTGTGCTTTACGTTTAAAACGATTGATAGTCTAACATGTAACTCCGCAAAGTAACGCCTGAATCTATTCACCAGTGTAGTTTTGCCGTAAGAAATAAAATTGCGGATGAGTTAGTTTTCAGTGTTACTATTTCGAAATAATCTATATTTTTTCAACCACATACCGAAACGTACGCTGCATCACAATTTTTTAGAGTGCAGTGTAGCGATGAAAAATCACGTCAAACGTTTCCCTTTTGTACTTTTTTCGTGTGAACGTTTATTTCTTATTTTACGGGTGAAGGATTTAGTATGAAGTATGAACGGTTTTTTAGTTCATTTTTGTAGTGGGATGCGGGCTTTAAAATCAGGCATTTTTAGGCATTGTTACGAGTTTTTATAAAAATTTATAGTGGTAGAGCCATGTTGTAGCTAGCCGCTGCATCACGAATGGGCTGGCTCGTCCGGGGCAGTACCACCCTCTCACAGAAAACCGGCGTGAAGCAGCAGTAATCCTGCTTGCGTTTCGTACGGTCAGTGCCGGGGGCCCAATACCTCACCCCTTCCCTCTCCCCCTCCCTCTCCCCCTTCCCCTATTCCCTCTCCTTTAGGGCCGACAACGCACTGGCATCGCGTAAAGCGCTGCAGGTGTCTATGGACAGTGGTGATCATTTAACATCAGGTGACCCACTAGTTCGTTTGTCTGGCCTTTCTAACATAAAAAAAAAAAAAAAAAGCAATCCTGATATTTATAGTCAAAAAAATTTACACTGATATTTCCAAGACCTATTTAAGATCAAACACTCTTAAATTAAACTAGCCTTGGTGGCCTAGTGGTTTGACCTATGGCCTCTCAAGCAGAGGGTCATGGGTTCAAATCCCGGCTCGCACCTCTGAGTTTTTCGGAATTTATATGCAAAATTACATTTGTAATTTACCATGAGCTTTAAGGTGAAGGAAAACATCGTGAGGAAACCTGCATACACCTGCGAAGAAATTCAATGGTGTGTGTGAAGTTCCCAATCCGCACTGGGGCCGCGTGGGAACTACGGCCCAAGCCCTCTCATTCTGAGAGGAGGCATGTGTCATGCAGTGGGATGTATATAGGCTGGGATGATGATGATGATGATGATGACTCTTAGATTATTCTTGTCATCTGTGCTATATGTATTGCTGATCTAAAATCTATCTAATCTCGTACTGTCCACTGTTGTGGATTTTATGCTAGTTTTAAATAAGATCAGAAAAGAACGAACTAACAGTGCTCTTAGTAAATGCTGATAATTTCATTTAGCATATCTTATCTATTGTAAATCCAAAATAAGCGAAGCAATGTGGATATTGTGGCAAGCCTCCAACAAGATGGAGCGACGACCTGGTTAAGGTGGTGGGAACGCGATGAATGCGGATGGCGCATGGACGATCTGTTTGGTGAGCCTTTGGGCAGGCCTATGTTCAGCAGTGGATGTCTTTCAGCTGTAATGATGATGATGATGAATGTGGATATAAGAGCAAGATTTCTACAGTGCAATTAGTCTTCAATGACTTGTGTGACACGAGATTTTTATATTTTAGAGAAGATATCACGGGACAATTCATACTAATTGACCTAGTCCCAAATTAAGCAAAGCTTGTGTTATGGGTACTAGGTAACGGACAAACATACTTATACACATAGAGGGATACATTTGTACTTAAATACGTATTATCAAGGATGATACAGACTGCATTGGCAGTCGCCATAGTACGGATCGGCCGCGGTTTTTGTAGTTCGATTATTAAATCTAGATGGCGCTGAAACATAGCCAGAGGCTTTGAAGGCAAAACAATAAGACTACAGATATTTTATATCGCTGCAAATGTATTATTATGCAATATTTTTGAAAAATAATACATTTGTAGTAATATGAAACATCTGTAGTCTTATAGTTTTTCCTTTTAAGCCTCTAGCTATATTTCAGCGCCATCTAGATTTAATAATCGAACTACAAAAACCGCGGCCGATCCGTTCTATGGCGACTGACAATCCAGTCTATATTATCATCCTTGGTATTATATACCGAAGACTCGAGAACAAACACTCGTATTTTTCACAAAATATCTGCGCCGATGCGGGAATTGAACCCGGGACCCAAGCTTCGTTAGTAGGTATAGTCGGGGTAAGAAAAGGCACTTTTCGACTCTATATCAACGAATTAAGGTCGTAGTGGCCTCGCTTGCTTGTTTCCTTGTTTCAGGTTTGATTGCTTGCTTCTGTGAAAAGCTGCTGGTTCTAGCGAACTAAGCCGCGTCAAAAACTTGTATGTACATAGGTATATACAAACATACTTCGTCTTTGGTAAGTTTTACGGTAAGAGTTTTAATACTAAACACAAACTTCAGGTAGGTGCCTAAAAGAAGTTTTGTTTTCTTTAGCCTGTCGAAACGAAATTAAGTTAAATTAAAATACTTTTTCGACTCCGCAATTTAGATTATGGCCTTAATTATTTTTGCTTGTTCAGCTTCAGTTTCGAGAAATTAAATTAATTCATAAACTTTTCTTCTTTTGGATCGTTTCGTTTAAAAATAAATAACTCATACCCAGGGAAAGTAGGTTGAAGTGGCAATGGCGATCAAACAACAACTATTGCAGAAGAAAGGTTCGCGATTGAGGTTGTCTATTCTTTTGTAATGTTTAGTAAATCGTAAACCATTTCGAGATAAATGCTTTTTCAATCTATTTCTATTACATATCAAATAAGCAATGACCTTCATTTGACATTGAAGTAAAAATTTCGTAGATAGTCCAAGTTGTACTTTAATCGGTGTGGAATAGCATTATTTAGAATTCTTCACAATTTACGCGTGGATTAAAACGGAGTTTGATTTGGACCCGCTGTCTGACATCTAGCACTTTGACAGCGCCAGTAAAGTGACACTACTTACAGTATACCACTATACGAAAAATAATTAAAGGGGTTGTCTTATCGTACGTATTTAGATAGATTTAGAAATTTGGTTGTGTTGAGCCCACAATTATAATTTGACGTCATCAACCAAAATAGTTTCAATAAAATAATTACCTAATTTATAATTGACTTTTCTATACAAAAAAAAATAAAAATCATTGGTAATTTTTTAGACATTCCCAATTGGTGACTAGGATTCTCAAGACGTAGCGTTGGCAGGCCTCGTTCTAGGTGGATAGACGACATCGCAAGAGTTGCAGACACCTGGTAGGCGCAGGTGGTAAGATATTATTGCCGTGTTGTAAGGGTAAAACCTCTGTTCATCAGTGGACGTCTTCCCGCTGATGATGATGAAGAAAGTTTAAACTTTCTACAACAATTGTTAATATCAATTCTTAGATATATCCGCTGATATAACGTATTAACTAAATATGTAAACAGTATGTTATATTAAATTCAGCAGCCAGCCGTTGAATATTAATTTCGTAACAATATAATGTTCATAATGCATTTTATAGTAAAGGATGGACTTAAGGGTTAGATTCGGTATAGAATGATTCATGGTGTGTAGTAGATTTTTGTTGAAAAATAGCATTCAAAAGGTACATTCCCTTTCTTTATCGCTAACCTGCGAGTACTATGTGATTATCAGGGATAAAAACTATCCCATGTCTTTCCCAAAGTCTTAAGCTATCTCCATATCAAATTTTGTCTGAAACATTTCCGCGGTTTAAGCGTGAAGAGGTAACACACAGACAGACAGACACACTTTCACATTTATAATGTTAGTAAAGTAAGAAAATAAGGAAGTAAGGATTAATAATAAAATAGTAGTTTTCTCTAGTGCGATTTCTGTTCAACAGATTCATCCGAAGATTTCATAACATCTAAACGTCTCGGAAAATGTAAACCAATTTCGGGACTGCTTTTATTAAATTTGAATAATACAATTTTGCAGGCGAATGCGGGGCAGCATGATAATACTAAGCATAACTTTGAATTTGCATTCGTGGACTAGGATTGCAGGAAACACGGATGGTTGACTAAAATTGTTGCACTGACAATTTTAGTTTTAAGATTGCTTAGATTAAAGGAAGAACTAGCGTAAAGTCGATCGGATCCACACGCTACATATTTCACAAAATGAACTAAAACAATTACTTTGCTCACCCGCGACCGCGACTTTGGTTTGGTTTGGTCGGCTTTGGTCGCGGGTGAGCAAAGTAATTGTTTTAGTTCATTAATATGGACCTCCGCAAAGTAACGCCTGATTCAATAAATTTCACAAAACATACGTATAAGTATTTCAAAAACATCTATAAAGTAAATAATCTCTAAAGTATAGTATCATGGACTATAAGTCTCAATCGTTTGGCTTAATTACGTGTACGAAATTTAGCTTAAAACGGTATGTATATATTCAGTAACTAATACTGATAATTAGAGAGCGGATTTGAAGTAGCGATTACAAGTTTAATATGGATAAGAGTAGTACTCACAAGTAAGTATTTTTTTTTTTTATCAACTGTACAAAGGTCACCGTTATCGACACAAAGGATTTATGATGTTGATACATAATGTTAATGGATAGTCAAATATTTTTCTAGGTTTTCATTTTTATATTTGTGACGTTGTTAGATGTTAATTCAGAAAAGTCTTGAATCTATCGTTTTACACTGCTTGATTGAGGCATTATGAAATTATGACAATAATATTGCAAATTAACCCCAGAAATAAACAATGAGTCAGTCACGTGTGCGTGCATTCAATTTATTACAGTGACATTGTTGACAGGAACTATGATAAAGGTGCATAATAAATAGGATCTATTATGTTTGAGCTGTACAATACTCCTTTAATTAGAATAAAATATTTTTCTTCACACATATAGTTCGTTGCAAGAATAACATTTATTGATTTATTGAATCAGGCGTTACTTTGCGGAAGTCCATATGAATGAACTGAAACAATTACTTTGCTCACCCGCCACTTCCGCAGGTCGCGGGTGAGCAAAGTAATTGTTTCAGTTCATTAACATTTATTGAATTTAATTATCTATAAGATTGCATTGCGGTAAGTAAGTAAGTAATAAGATAACTGTAAGACCAATAAACAACATGATATTTAATAATAAATTAATCTATGTATCTATCTAACCAATCGCACTAGTCATATTATCCATATTAAACTTGTAATCGCTACTCTAAATCCGCTCTCTACTGATAATGATGATAAAAGAGAGAAAGAAGCTTTACCACACAGTGGGATTCTACGCGGACGATGTCGCGGGCAAAAGCCAGTAATAGCTTTATGTCATGTGATATTCTGCTTGCACCATCACGAAAGATGTGCGAACTAAACGTCCTTTAAAATTCAAACAAACCTTTTAACCATTAAATTAATCATTTTAACCATTTTTAGTTTCGTGATTTTACTTATTGCAACGCCAAACAGAAGATAACGCCTGAAAAAATGTTTAAACATATTTGTTGTTTGTTGAATAAAGTTAATAAATTAAAAGTTTAAGAGATAATAGATTGGGAAATGCATGGAACGTTCAAAAATGTGAAGTTGTCAATCCGCACTGGGCCCGCGTGAGAACTACGGCTCAAGCCCTTTTAATTAAGAGAAACCTGTGCTCTGTCGTGGGATGTATATACTATACTAGCTTTTGCCCGCGGCTTCACTCGCGTGTACCATGAGTATTCCAAAGAACCAAGATATCAAGCAAGCAAGCATACAGTCAAGCAAGCAAGCATGCAAGCATGCAAGCATGCATGCATGCACGCAAGCAAGCAAGCGTGCAAGAAAGCGCGCAAGTAAGCGTGCAAGCAAGCCCGACTAAACTAGGTAGATACGGTCCTTTACAGTATTTCTTTATAATTATAGAATGTTTTTCACTCATTCGGAAGCGGGCACTAAAATAACCAGGCTTGTTAATAATATAAAACCAATTATTACTTTCCCCTGTCCTGCATTAGGTATAATAATTCAAAGTTTTCTTACCTTCTACGGAAACTCGAGTAACTGGAAGCGCTACTTAGCATTGATAATAATATTATACATATTATAGTATTTTGTTAAGGTGTTGTTAACCTAACCGTTAAGGAGTTATACCTTCCATCATCAGCTCATCTGAATAACCAGAAAGAATACAACTAAAGGTGCATATGATATTTACAGAAACTTCCTATAACTCCTAACCGTTCAGGAGTTTAACCTTCCATCATCAGCTCATCTGGATAACCTGAAAGAATACAACTATCGGTCTATAATGTACCTATAATATTTGAAAAAATATCCTCAACTCCTAACCGTTAACCGTCTCATCAACATGAGATGATGTCTACCAGACGCAAACACTTAAATAGCTTGAGAAAATATATGAAAAACGTAATGCGTGCCTACAAAATTTGAGGGTTGCCCTCGATTTTTCTGAGATCCCGTCATCAGATCCTGATTTGATGACAATGGGACCATCTCAGGAGTATATATTATTCTTTCGAATAAAAAAATATTTTTATAATCTGTCTATATTGACCGAGAAATCGGTGAACATACCTACATAAAAAATACATAAAGTGGAATGCATAACCTCCTCCTTTTTTTGAAGTCGTTTAAAGAGCCCTTTGCGGCCTACTTACAGTATAAACTTATGAATTTCCAAATTTCAGCTTTCTATGACCAGTAAAACGAAAAATCCCATTTTTCCCGTTCCCGTTGGAATTTTGGAAGTCCTCTCTCAGTGCTCCTCTACACTCCCCAAACAACCTACATGCCGAATTTCATCTGTCTACGACAAGTAAAACGAAAACTCCCGTTTTTTCCCGTTCCCGTGGGAATTTTGGAAAGTCCTCTCTCAATGCTCCTCTACACTCCTCAAGCAACCTACATGCCGAACATTAGCTCTCTACGACCAGTAAAGCGAAAAATCCCGTTTTTCCCGTTCCCGTGGGAATTTTAGAAAGCCCTCTCTCAATCCTCCTCTACACTCCCCAAGAAACCTATATGCCGAATTTTAGCTTTCTACGACCAGTAAAACGAAAAATCCCGTTTTTTCCTTATCCCGTGGAAATTTCCGAAAATCCTTAAAACTGTTTTTTACTATTATAATTACCTACTTCTATGCCAAATTTGAAGAGTCTAGTAATTATAGTTCATAGAATCCCGTTCAACTGAATACATAAATCCTTTTTTCCTTATCCCGTGGGAATTTTGAAAAATCCTGAAATTGATATTTTAACTAATGTATTACCTACTTGTGTATCAAATTTAAAGAGTCTAGTTATAATAGTTACTGAGATAGGGTCGCTCGGAATCGAATATATAAATCCCGTTTTTTCCCGTTCCCGTGGAAATTCCCAAAAATCCTTCCTTAGTGAATGCCTACATTGTATAAGGTATCTATGTGCAAAATTTCAAGTCTCTAGGTCCAGTGGTTTGGGCTGTACGTTGATATATCAACAGTCATTTAGTTTATTTAGACATTTCAACCCCATCGAACCCCATCCATGGAGATGGTATTTTACGTCCGCCACGTCGGATTTTAAAACCGTTGTTGTTTTCATAACCAGCGACCCGATAAACCATAGAAAAAACACCCATGTTGATTTTCAGACTTTGTTACACCTTTCCCCCATTTTAGGGGTTGAATTCTCAAAAAACCTTTTTTTTTTAGTTTATTTACTCATATAATAGATTTCTATATTTTTACATTGCTAGCCACTGTTAAAAACCATAAGTGGTTTATGTAACAGATAGCGAGATCGCGCGGTTCGGACCGCGAATACAATAATATTAAATGATTGGTAAATCAAGTATAAAGGTACAAAAAAAATAAATAAATGTAGGGTGCGCCGGCGCCGCCGGCCTGCCCCGCCTAGGCCTACCCGCAGCTAGGACAGATCCGCGACCCCGCCGAACCCTATAAAATAGCTCTTAATTAGTTTTTTACATTTGACTCTTTCGTATTCACAAGCTGACATTTTGTTTAAGAGCTCATCTGGCAAGGTGTTCAAAATAGATGGCAGTACATATTTATCCGTTCTCTTACCATATACGTTAGTGGTTTTTGGTAGTAGATATTTAGATAGACCTGAAACACGTGTTTACTCATTTATCATTAGGAGTACTTCTGTGAAGTTTCGAATAAAATAGTCGAACTAATCTTGTTTCCCCTTACAAACTTTAGACCCCCGTTTCACCCCCATAGGGAGTGAATTTTGAAAAATCCTTTCTTAGTACACCCCTAGACCTTATAAGGAACCTACATGCCAAATTTGAAATCTCTAGGCCCAGTGGTTTTGGCTGTGCGTTGATATGTCAGTCAGTCAGTTAGTTTCTTCTTTTATATATATAGATAGATAGGCCGGGATGATTGCATCAGATAAAGAACATTATTGGAAGTATTTGACAAGGTGTGAAGTATCTAGTTAATATAAGAAAAAAAAATCTAACATTCTGCTTGTTACATTCAATTAAAACTAAAATCTGTAGTTTTTGCTGTGTCGCTATGTATTGTGTAAGAAACCAAATGTTTCCATGATACAAACAATTAACAGATGTCAAGTGTGGTTCAATTGCAGACGTTTTATAAATCATTCACAATTGCGATTACATGCGAGCGTCAACATGAACAGTCTCAACACGCACTTCACTCTGGCATCTACATTGCTATATTTATATCACATTTACACTGAAACATCTGCTCTGAAATTACGTAACACGGAGCATCAAAATTTTACGCAAAACGTAACTACCGTATCATCTAAAAATATGTTTCATTCTAGTTTTACTGTCACTACATTATGCAATTCTGTTGTTTGTGTTTGTGTTTGTGATTGTGTTGTGTCGGCGGTTTTCGTGTTTTAAATTGTGAATGTGAATTATTTCTGAGGAAAGATTTGTCTGTGAAATACGTAATTTCTTACGCGATGTTTAATCTACTTGGCGCTTGTAGAAGCTTATCGTTGCGTTGAATAAACTTAATGTGGTTATAAAAACAGTAATTGACAGTTGAAAGTTTTTAATCGTTTTAAAAAACAGAAGAACAAATAGTGGTAGCTATTCATTTGTGGATTTAAGTTTGATGCGTACAAAATGTTTTTGATTGCATTGTTTGTCTATCTTTGATAAAAAATTTAGATTTTATTGCTAATCATTAAATTAAGCAAAATACCGTGAAAGTGCGAAGTCATTGAATCGCGTGTCGCTTTCAGTTTGAAGCGTGTATTTTATATCTTAATTGGCCGACGATCTAGCATCTTAAAACGGCTTTGATTTTAATGTCCTCGGTTAACTAGAGCTTCAGCATAGCCAAAATTGTTTCCAAATTTCGATAATTGCTTACTATTCTCTAATGGAAAAGAGTATGTAGAATATGAATTTGAATGTGAAATTAACAAAGAAAAAGGCAACCAATAAAATAAATACGGAAAGCATTTTTTACATACATTAAGACATAAAAGATAAAATGAACAGGTACATAAAAAGGTACATTAACTAACAAAATGATGTTTGAATAAATCCGATTCTAATACTTATATAAATTTACTATGTACATACGTGACAGAAAATAAACAAAGATTGTATATGCGTGTTGAGGAGATGAACAAATACATTTAAGAAAATCTGGGAGGCATAGTGAAAAACAGTGAAAACATATTCAAAGTTTAATTTTTCTCAATATTTTTATTAAGAGAGGAAACTACATGAATATTAAAATGGAGATAGTTGATTTTTTTACCGCCGTCAAAAAAAGATAATGTTTTATATTACGATCGTTTGGTGAAAAATGATTAAATTAAAACAAAAAAAATATTTAAGGGGGGCAACCATACAACAAACGTGATTTTATTGTCGTTTTTAAAGATAATGGTACGGAACCCTTCGTGCGCGAGTCCGACTCGCACTTGGCAGGTTTTTATTTAAAGGATGTACCACCTTGTGATTCTGTATACCTACATTTCGTCAAAATCGGTTTAACTTTTATAATTTAATTTACATTTGAAATTAATTTATGTTTTTGTTTGAAGAAAAAGACACGCGATAAAAGAGATCATTAGCTGATTTATGTTAAATAATATCTCATGTACTCTCAGAACCGGACATAATTAATTAACATTATGTAAATAGTGGAAATTGCCATCTGAAACGCCATTTCTCAACGTTGTTATCGAAGATAAGCTACCAAAAGTAGGTTAAAATTGGGGCAGCTGGATCACACTCACTTCGTTCGTGTGATCCAGCTTCCCCAATTTTAAATTGCGATCAACTGACGCGCATGGGGCAGCTGGATCACACACTCTCTATATCATTCCGCTCGTTCAATTTCACGACCAACGACATTATTTTATCCAGTTTCAATAAGTCTGATCACTATTCAGCTGCCCCAATTTTAAATTGCGATCAACTGACGCGCATGGGGTTGGGGCAGCTGGATCACACACTCTCTCATTCCGCTCGTTCAATTTCACGACCAACGACATTATTTTATCCAGTTTCATTAAGTCTGATCACTATTTAGAAAAAAATAGCAAAAGCCGTGCGCGGGTGCCAAGGATTTTAAAGCGCTATATGATTTCATCGTTCCCTGGCACCCGCTGAGGCAGAGTGTGGTAAATAGGATTTTCCAGGCTGGCCAGGCCTGTACTAAATCCTCCCATGTGTTCAATCATCCCAACTATTTTTCCAGAATGGCCAGTTCTGTACTAAACAGTCGGTTTGACTTAAACATGGTTGGACGTCATTCGACTGCAAACTCTGTTATTGCAGACCGTTTGACTTGCCAATCGATTACAAATCTGTATCGCACTCGATTGACGTCATTCAACCACAAATCTATTTTTGTGATTGTCTGACCGCGAAACATCTACGAATCTATATCGCAGACTGTCAGGCAAGCCACTAACTGAAGTCTAAGTATATATACTATCCTGTGAAAAAATGTCTATAGCGTGTTGTAGAACAAAGCGTTCCCATGGTTGAACCAAAGAATAAATAATGATTTTTTCAATGTTGTATATTACTTACAACTTACATCAATATTATGGGCAATTGTAAGTTTCATAAAACTAAGTAGATCAATTGAATTCAGCATTTTTGTTTGTAATAGAGTTATTATGTCTATCATGCTGCCATCTATCAAATACTTGGCGAACGAAAAGTAATATACTTACATCTTTAGGTAATCTTTTTGTTTAAATATACTTTTAATGTGTCAACCGTGACTGCTTACGGGAACATAATAAATATCATTATAACTATGAAGGGTGTTTAAAATTAGATTTGTCCCTTAAAATCTAAGTATTATTAAAGCGCCATCTAGCATTGGTTTGAAAAACTTAGCAGCGAATGGCTTAGCGCAAGTGCATGCGCATTAAACCAGTAAGCACCTCCGATGTATGTTTATGAAAGTTCATATCTAAGTCATTAGATGGCGTAAAATACCTACTAGTCCGACTTAGTCATTAATTCAATTCGATTTTTTTCTGTGTATTCTGTCTTGCTATAAATATCTGATAATCATAATTAGGTACTAATAGGGTTAACCGATAATATGTTTCATCTATTGCGCGGTTATAATATGTAGTTTTATTCAGCCTGAATCATTTCAAAGAGGTAAGTACATGAGAATTCCTTTTTTGATTCACGTATCATATATCACGGACTACCCGGCGCCTTGCCTAAATTAGAAACTGCGTAAGTCCTAGTTCATACTTATGGAAGGCTGCAACCTGCTAAAATAGATCTTGAGTACTATTGATCTAAAGTAATTTATGGATGTGCAAGCATATTAGAAATTAATGAAATACTAACGCACTCCAATGCCTGCTCCAATATCGACAGGCCTTTAGAATTAAAGGTTTCTTGTGAAATAAGTGATAATTACTCAGTTCATTTTTATTGTCACCTTTGTACGGCACGCACATAAACATAATTTTATTAAGAAAACTAAAATCAGACTAGTTGGAACAAGTATGTAGGTATTGTGAAAGTGTTAGTCGTGTTTTATAAATTAGCACTTCAGTTTTATGTGTTATTAATTATCATATTATATTTTTTTAGGGCGTCTTCTAATAATCCATTTGATTCTGATGAGGAAATCGCTACCAGTGCTTCCACGTGTAAAAAATCAAACTCGACCAAGGCTACTAAACCGAAAGTAGTTCGTGCGAAAAGAAATCCTGTGTCTAAGAAGACGGGAGCTTCAAAAATCTCTCTGTCTGGATCAGATTACTCCGAAGACGAAGAATCTTTGGTCCCTTCAAAGAAAAAACTTTGTAAACCAAAGCTGTTCCTGGATTCCGAGGTAAGCCTTTTTTTTTTTAATGTATACATTTACATTTTGTGCCGAGATTTTTATAAAAGATAGTACAAATAGAAGCACCTACAATTTTTAGTATGCAATTCAATCAACAGAATATTTAAGTTGTATTATCTAATATATAAAAATCTCGTGTCACGGTGTTTGTTACCGAACTCCTCCGAAACGGCTTGACCGATTTTTATCAAACTTTTTCTCCATAATCGTTAGGTCTGAGAATAGGTCGTAGGATATTTTTATACCCCTAGGTGGTATATGGCAAACAACGTTTACGGGATCAGCTAGTAATAATATAACATAATTTGTTTCAATGTTTTGTTAAGTGCCCCCAAATTTAAATCAATTTAGTTATTATAATTATTATTTATGATTTCAGGAGTATGAAACCGAACATGAGCCTATAAGAGCCTCGGCTTTGAGAAACTTTCTTTCTAGACGTACGCCTACAGGAAACACTCTGCAAAGTAACCCGGCCGCTACGGGGGAGTATTATGTCGAGCTAAGGGTCTTTTACAGAAAAGACCTGGAACCTGTGGCCCATGAATCAACTCGATGGAAGAAAGCATTTATAACATTCAAAGGGGCAATTGACGATACTAGCCCAATCTTCAAAGCCGTCAGTGACGTAGTAACTGCGGCCAAGAAGGAATACAAAGGAATACAACCGGTACTATATCCATCTAATATCTATTAATAGTTTCTCTACTTCAGGTATGAATATTAATTTACTTTCGCCTCCATAGTAAGTCGTAATATTTCTTTCTTTAGTTCATAAAATTTGACAAATACTACTCCGATATTTGAACAGAATAATTTTTAATATTATAAGAGTGAGGACAATTTAAGAGCAATAAAACTTACCAATTTTCAATACATATTTGTTTATTTGTAAAGGGTGTTTAGGTATAGGTAACATCAACATGTTCTGTGAGACTTGCAACATTCATGTTCCAAAGTTAGCAACACATAAAAAAACAAATTTACATAAATCTAATTGTTTACTTAATACACAATTTAAAAATGTGTACATAATTGCAAACGCCTTCCGCAACAGAATAGCAAGCTATAAAATAAATTCAATGAATCTTACAATTGTACCAGACTTATTTCTTTCCGAAATTTCGCAAGTCACAAAAGAGCTTATTAAAGATTCTTTACATAAACATACAGCAATAAAAGTTAATTTCGAACTCTTTGTGACATATGTTTTAATAAAAAATGATGAGAAATCGATGAAATCATTTAATACTAAATACGTTGCAATATTCCAGAACACTGATATTTCGTCAATGTATCAAGCATCTGTCCAAAAATTACTTACCAAATGTACGGAATTTGAACTCTCAGAGTCTGGATGGACAATTGAAGCAGTTAATCATTTAGAAGTCAATATAATAAAGTACAACCCTCTAAGGGCTGGATCATACATACCATTGCCTAAAAACTTGGCTAATAAGAAATCTTGCTTAAATATAAATAATAAAGACAACTGCTGCTTTTTATGGTCTATTATGGCCCATTTATATCCTACTGAAAAAAATGCAAATAGAGTAACATCATATCCAGATTATTCTGGTATATTAGAAACTTCGGGTATGACATTTCCGCCAAGTTTAAAAGATATCAAATGGTTTGAAAATAATAACTTTGATATTAGTTTCAATATTTATGGCCTAACGAAAAAAGGGGAAGTTACTGGTCCTTTGTATAAAACCAGCAAAAGAAAATTACAACATGTTAATTTATTATTACTGAGACATAAAAATAGGGCTCATTTTTGTTTAATAAAAGATCTAGGAAAGCTGGTTCATAGACAACTCACTAAACATAAGTCTAAAATATATTTGTGCGAAGAGTGTTTTTTGTATTTTTCAACGAAGGCCAAACAAATCCAGCATAATTGTGCTGGAATCCAAACAGTGTTGCCAGAAACAAACTCCAAGATTTCTTTTAGTAATTTTGAAAGGACTCAGGAGATACCTATAGTTATTTACGCTGATTTTGAAAGCTTGTTACTAGAGTTTTCGGATAAACATAGGTCAGCCCATGTAGAAAACATGCAAATTCATGAGGCATCATGCTTTGCCTATTACATTTGTTGTAAGAGCAATCCTGAATTAAACGATTTCGTATCTTATAGAGGTCCTAGCTGCTCGAGAAAGTTTGTTGAATCAATATGCAACGATGTAACCAGATTACACACTATTCTGTCTGATAGTAAACCCATGACTTCACTTACCCCAGAAGAGCAGTTATCATTTGCATCAAGCACCGAGTGTCATATATGTAAGGAGCCATTCTATTCTGATGATAAAATGGTAATGGACCACAATCATTTTACGGGTCGTTATAGAGGGGCCGCTCATGCAGCATGTAATTTACAAGCAAAAACTTGCCCTTTTATTCCCATAATTTTCCACAACTTATCAGGATATGACAGCCATCTGTTTATTAACGAACTTACGAACGTATGCGGTCGGATTAATCTTATACCGAAAAATAAGGAAAAGTTCATTTCGTTTACTAAATTCATTCCCATGGGTCAGCAAATCGTAGCTCAACTAAAATTTATTGATTCATTTAATTTTTTAAGCTCAAGTTTAGATAATTTAGTGAACACGATGAAAGTGACTGATTTTCAACATTTGAAATCGTTTTTTGGTGACGGTGAAAAATTTGACATTGTTCGTAAAAAAGGTATTTATTGCTATGATTATGTTAATTCATGGGAACGGTATGAGGAAACGCATTTGCCGGAGCCTTCTAATTTTTTTAATAGATTGACATCAGAATCTGTATCCCCAGATGATTACAAACATGCTATGCGTGTGTGGGATACTTTTAACATTAAAAATCTTGGCGAATACACTGATTTGTATTTAAAATGTGATGTATTACTTTTGTGCGATGCTTTTGAAAAATTTAGAACCATGAGTCTTAATTTTTATAATCTCGACCCATGCTATTATGTATCATCACCGTCCTTGAGCTGGGACGCAATGTTGCTATACACTAAAGTGCAGTTAGATCTATTGTCAGATATAGAAATGTATCAAATGATAGAGAAAGGAATAAGAGGCGGTCTTGCTCAATGTTCTCGAAGATATGCTCGATCTAACAACAAGTATCTTTCAAGTTACAACAGTGAAGAACCAGACAGTTTCTTAGTATATTTAGACTGTGTTAACTTATACGGATATGCCATGATGCAACGTTTACCTAAAAGTAATTTCAGATATCTTGATGAGATTGAACTTGCTCGTTTCGACGTCAAAACTATAAAACATGATTCTGATACAGGGTTCATTCTGGAAGTAGATTTACATTATCCACTTGAATTACATGATTATCATTCGGACATGCCATTTGCGGCTGAAAAATTTATCCCTATGGGAAGCAAAAATGTTAAACTAATTGCTAACCTTTATGATAAACATCGATATATAATACATTATATTCATTTGAAAGAATGCTTAAAAAATGGGCTAATTTTGTTAAAAATTTATAAGATTTTAGCATTTGATCAAAGTAATTTTTTAGAACCATATATATCTTTAAACACATCACTTCGACAAAAAGCAACGTCTGAATTCGAAAGAGATTTTTTTAAAAAACAGAATAATTCAATATTTGGCAAAACGATTGAGAATAAACGTAAGCAGGTTGATGTGAAACTTGTTAATGTGTGGAAAGATAATGGGAATAAAACTAACAAATATTGTGGCGCGGAGAAATACATTAATGCTCCTAATTTTAAAAATTTGGCAATAATTTCTGACTCATTAGTAGCAATTCAATTGAACCAAACAAAAGTTGTACTCGACCGGCCTATCTACATTGGTTTCTCTATTTTAGAACTTGCAAAAAGTCATCTGTATAGATTTCATTATAGCGTGATGAAACGCATTTATACAAATAAAATTCATCTCTGTTATACTGACACAGACAGTCTCTTATATCTTATACACACAAAAGATTTTTATCGGGATTTAAAAGACAATATAGAATATTTTGATACAAGCAATTATGAAGCCGATAACATATTTCGCATACCTTCTGTTAATAGTAAGATACCTGGATATTTTAAAGATGAGATGGGCGGTGAAATTGTTACAGAATATGTAGGCTTAAGGGCAAAATTATATTGTTTGACTACTCAAAACACATCTATAAAAAAAGCAAAAGGAATAAAGAAATGTATTAGCAAGAAACTAGATATTAATAGGTATAAAAGTGCTTTATTTCATAATGAATCGTTGAGAGACGAAATGTGTATTATCAGATCAAAATGTCATAAACTTTATACACAAAAAATAAATAAGTTAGTTCTTTCTCGAGATGATGATAAGAGGTGTGTAAATAAAGATAATATTACGTCTTTTCCCTGGGGGCACTATAAAACTTTATGTTAATCAAGAATTTTATAATTGTATATGGATATAGTAGGGCCAACGTCATAAATAAGTGATTACTTTTGTACCTTGTCACTTTGGCGTCACGTTTGAAAAGCCATACAAATTATGTAATGACTGAAACCAACAAGGTACAAAAATGATCACTTATTTATGATGTTGATGACTGTACCTACCACTTGATGTCATGTTTCATTGAATCAATGCTAATCATAATGACATGATATAACTGATATTCTCTTGTTTATTTTATTTGACTTGAGCACATATTATTGTATGAATAATGTATAATCAAGATTTTTAATAATAAATATTACTTAGTATTACTATACTTGTTTTATTTTTGAGTTTTCCTTGCCAATATAGTTTATATAGGTAGAGTCATTTACAATGAAGCCTGCTGTGGTCCATAAACAATATCAATAATGCTTACTTTCAGCAAATTCACACGTCTTCATGAATGACTCTAACTATAAAATTTAGTTCCTAATGAGTTCACTTTAATTAACAGGTTCATGGTCTCGAAGCAATGTGTATTCTTCTTTCAACATGTTTCCACAGTAATAATGACATTAAACCTTTCCAATGAATCAATTAGTTTTGCACTTCAGTCTGTGTAATCCGAGTTGATATTTCTTGTCAAACTGTTTATCACTTCACTACAGGCCAATGATTTCATTATATCTTTGTGATGAACTGCTGTAGGCATGTATTGTTTCTGGTATCGCATGCCAACATCTTAACCATTTTCGATTTTCACTGACATCAATAAACGATAAGATCCTTTTATAATGTTATTTGCTCATTGACCATGAGTTAGTTGATGTGTGCTCTGAAACAAAGTTTTATTTGAATGAGTTAGTTAAAAATTTACGCATTATTGTACATACTTTGGACTAAACAAAACTTACCTGTCAACAAAGAAACGACATTAGCGTTTATACCCATATTTGCAGTATCAATTCCTTAATAAATCCCTTTTTGTTTGCAATAATGTTAACAAAATAAATAAGGGTTTACTTTTATACGCCGTAACCTTCTAAATATTTACAATATTTCATAACCTCTATTACGCGTTGACATTGACAGCAGCATTGGCACTAGGGATGTAACGATGTATCGGAAAACCGACAAGTATCGATTGTTTCAATTCAATCGTAGTGTAATCGATAGCCGAAATTACGATATTGAAAGCTGGACATAAATGAAATATTTGAAAGGATGTGTCGAAAATCTAAGAGTTAACAGAAGAGCTGACAACACCGATTGCCTAAAAACTAATCTGTGTTCATGAATGCTATGTTAAAAGATAAATGTTTCCAATTGAGAAAATACCATAATCTATTGATATCTCTTTCTCTCTCTCTCTCTCTCTCTCTCTATCTATCTTTACGTACAGAAACGCTGCTTCAGCCATGCTTTAAGCCCCACCCCACAGACAGCAGAGGCGTGGCGGTGCGGTGGCGGTGACGGTTCTAATATGTTAATATAATATGAACGTATTCGCATACACAAACTGCGAACTCGTTCATACAAGTTAGAATATTACAACCGCCACCGCCGCCATGCCTCTGCTGTCTGTGCGTTTGCAGCAAAATTCAAAATAAAGAAATGTTGTAACTATTTATTTATGACTACTTTGATGATCCATTAAAACAACCTATATCGGTGTATATTTTTATTGAGAAATTAACAATACAATACATTATTATTATTATTGTTGGTACGGATTTCCGATCACGGGTCCATGGGGACCCGGTCATTTGAAAGGCATTCATGGGGCCGAAGCCAACATGAATTATTATTATTATTATTATTATTACTCTTTATTAATATTTTGTCTTAGGCTAGGCTTTTACAGTAATTATACAAAAGTAAAATATAAAACTAAACATTATTATTATTACTAATTTATTATTATAATTATTATAACACTATTGCTACGTATGTACAGGCTATTCACTTTTCATCAAGTCTTCTTAGTATTCTTGATACCACAAATTCTGTAGAGTCTAAAACTTCATCACATGGCTCACATACAAGATATTGTGCGTTCACATTACGGCTAGAATCACCATCGTTCAAAGCCTCGATATTAATTTTTATTAAATATCGTCCTTGGCGATTATCATTTTTCAAAACAAAGGACGTGCGCTTTTTTGGTTGGTCTTTATTTATCATAGTTTTCTTAGCTTTATGTTTTGTTACAACGGCTTGTCGTTTTTTTTCAATTTTGTCCAAATATCCATCAACATCTTGCGCATAATAAAAAGGATTGTCCGGACCCACGTCATGGGAAGGAGGACTCGTATTGATGAATATATCGTCAAGTTCGTTTTGAAAGTTTAAATTATCATCAGCGTTAGCAGCCATAGTCTGAAAAGAACAAAAAAAAATAGTGAATAAATAAGCAAATATACAACAAACATTAAATAATGTAAAAAGTAATGCATGCTTTTCTTACCAGTTGAAGCTATAGGTAAATATGAAAACAATCACTTATTTAACCCAGACGATGACTGCTCTGTTGCACTGAGAATCGAGTAATGACAAGATCAAACTCGTTCCACGAGCGTTGTCTCATATTATTATATTGTTGATGATAATGTTTTCTTATTAGGAATGAGTAATTTGATTCATTTCCTAAATAATTTCTAAGAGCTAAGTACTGTCTGAAATTAATTTAAAGTAAACGATTTTATGACTTTTTTAACAGAAAGCAAAATGAGGTTAACGAAACAACATGTGTCAATAGAAATCGATAAAATTAATTTCGGATCATGTTCAAATAACCTTCGACATAGCATACTGCTGCCCAACTCAATTAGATGTATTATATGCGGGCCTTCAAATTGCGGGAAAACGAATGTCATGTTAAGTTTATTACTTCATGAAAATGGGTTGAAATTCCAAAATGTGTACCTTTATTCTAATACTGCTTTCCAACCAAAATATCGGTTTCTTAATGACGTACTTTCTAAAGTACCAGATATAAAACTGTTCATGTTCCAACATGAAAAAGATATTATTTCTCCTAATGATGCTTTAGAAAACTCAATTTTCATCTTCGATGACGTAGCCTGTGAACCTCAAACTAATATCCGTAACTTTTTCTCCATGGGTAGACATAAAGGAATAGACTGTTTTTATTTAACCCAGACTTACTCTAAAACACCGAAACAGTTAATACGTGATAATGCAAATTTTTTGATTATTTTTAAGCAAGATGATATAAACTTAAAACATATATACCATGAGCATGCTAGTTCGGACATTAGTTGGGAAATTTTCAAATCATTAGCCGTAAATATTTGGAAAGATCCATTTGCATGTTTAGTAATTAACAAAGATTGTGATTTAAATAATGGTCGATATAGAAAATTTTTCGATGTTTATGTCAACTTTTGAATAAGGTCTTTTTATAAATATTACGAACAAGTAAAAAACAGTACATATCATTCTAGACATTATTGAAAATCAGATGTGTTCATTATATTTATCAAAAAATAAAACCGATAATGGACACAGAATTAAAATCACAGTTAGTTAAATCCGTGAAAAACATAAAAAACAAATTAAAACAAATGCGTCAGGATGAAGAAGACTATGAGCTTAAAAATAAGAAAATGTTTAAACCATTGAGTGACCCGTTAGAAACCTTAGTATCAAAATGTTATGTAGCACAGAAGTGTAATGATGAAAACTTAACTCTTGATACACGTACAGATTTCGAGAATAAACAAAATGATGATGTAATACCACAATGTGCAACTCCTACTAACTATGTGGCGAAACCTAAAAGTCCTCAGATAACTGACAATGTCTTAAAAGTCCCTAATAAATCTTTTAGTGTTTCGTTCGGAGTAAGAAATGATGGGAAAAATTTAATGATAGGAAACTCTCCAATCACAATAAAATCGCATGGGGAAAACTCTCCTAATAAAATGACTATGATAAATTTGTCAGATAAAAGTTATGAGTTAACACCTGGGCTTCAGGAACTATTGTTTCAAAGTAAACCAAACTCTAGCATCGTAGATGAAAAGGATAAATTAATTTATAAAGATATTCTGATTCATACAAATGCGCACAAGAGAGGCTTTAGCCCGAGTGGTCAAATACAAGGTAATTCAGGTATGAAATATTGTAATTTCATTAAACCATTATTTAAAGATCCTAGCCAGAAAGAAGGTGGTAGCTTACCAACTTTAAAGAAATATAAAAGTGACACAGATTTTGTCTATTGGGACGATGCTAACGAATTAATCGATAGGTTGAAAATTCTGATTGCCTCAAAAAATGCTGGCAACACTAATCACGACAATGAAATAATTTCTATCATAGAAGAACTAAGAGAAGCAGGTGTAATAAAAGAATAAAAAGGTAGCATTATCTTCTTCTCGTCTTAGTCTTTTAACGTTTATTGAAGATGAATGTTGATAAGTTTGGACATCATGTATTTAAACGACAAAAAGTAAATCGATATTTAGAATCTCCAATGGTTTCAATATTGGACTGTCCTAAAGATTTCATTGATTTTAAAAATAAAATTATTAGACATATTGGAAAACCAATTAATCCTGAGGACGGAGCTACCAAAAAATATATCGATGACGTCATAGAGGATATGTCTAAAGCAATTAAGTCAATTTCTCAAAACATACAACAGTTAGACATAGAAATAAATAGTATCAAGCAAAGTATAAATGCAGTTTCGCAAAAAAGTAAATACAAATAATGAGTAAAGAAATTGTAGTTAATGAAATACATAGACAAGCAAGAAAGAATTTTCCTCGCAGACATGTGGTAATGCGAGATATAGACGACTTGTGGCAAGCTGACCTTATTGACATGCAAAGTGTTTCAAACGTAAATTGCAATCATAAGTATATATTAGCTATAATCGATACTTTTTCTAAATATGCTTGGGTATATCCATTGAAACAAAAAAACAAAGAACATCTGGGGCAAGCATTTCAACATTTATTGAGCAAACATCGTATTCCGAAAAATTTACAGACTGATTTGGGAACTGAATTTTATAACAAAAACTTAAAATCATTACTTGAACATTATAACATAAACCATTATTCAACATATTCTACAAAAAAAGCATCGATAGTAGAAAGGTTCATTAGAACCTTTAAAAACAAGTTATATAAACAATTTAGTATACAAGGAAACTATAAATGGGTAAAAAATACTCTTTCAAAAGTAATTAATGATTACAATAATACAGTACATAGAACAATTGGTTTGAAACCAAACGAAGTTAATAATTATAATAAAGAGACGATTCTGCAAAAATATAGGAATACGTATGTATCAGTAAAAACGAAGACTAAATTTAAAGTTGGAGATCCTGTACGAATTAGTAAATACAAAGGGACATTTGAAAAAGGATATACTCCAAATTGGTCCACAGAAATATTCACTATAGCTAAAGTTCAAGACACTAACCCCATCACTTACATCATAGAGGATACTAAGCATCGGCCTATATTGGGCTCATTTTATTCGCAAGAATTACTCAAGCCCAAGTATCCAAACATTTATCTTGTAGAAAAAATTATAAAGAAAAAAGGGAACAAATTGTATGTTAAATGGTTAGGATTACCTTCACAAGAAAACAGTTGGATAGATAAGTCAGAGGTTTTATAAGAAACTTACTTGAGTTTTTATTTTCATTCTTAATCTGTATTTGAATAAAGACACAGTGTTTCGTGTTATAATATTTTAAAATTCCATGATGCCAAAGCTTAGATCAAACAAAAAAACTCGGAAATCGAAAACCGTTCCTATGAAAAAAGTAAAAACTGGGGCAGGGTTCAAAAACACATTCAAGAAAATTGTTTCTATTACAAAGAAACATTTGAAAAAATTTAAACCAAAGTGCAAGAAAGCTGCAATAGACTTAGCTATCGCAGCAGCACGCGAATTGGCTTCAGAATCAAACACATCTGTGAACGTCCCTCGAGTGATACCAATACCAAAAGTTGGCGGGTTCTTACCTTTAATACCAATATTTGCCGGATTGTCTGCCGCAGGAGGCTTAGCAGGCGGAGCAGCTGGAATTGCAAAAGCAGTACAAGCTATAAAATCAGCTCAAGAACGTTTAAAAGAGCTTAAGCGGCATAACCAGAAAATGGAAGAATTGTGTATAGGCCGTGGATTATGTCTTAAAGAACATGGAGATGGATTAGGCATTTATGTAAATAAAAAAAACTAATGGCGGGGCTACCCAAAAGAGCGCTTACTAATTTCGATATATTGAAATATGCTAAAACTATTCCGCATTTTAGAGGAGTGTTCATGAGAGATCAATTACCATCCAGTCCACTGAAAAAAGAGTGTGGAATTATAAATCTTGACAGTTCTGAAAACCCTGGTACTCATTGGGTAGCCTATGTAAAATTGTATAATTATGTGGAGTATTTTGATAGTTATGGTAATTTAAAACCACCTGAAGAGTTTTTAAATTATGTTGGTCCAAACATTTTTTATAATTACTCGAATATGCAAATGAATCATCCTTATAACTGTGGTCATTTGTGTATTAACTTTTTAAAATCGTTTTGGAACTTGCATAAATAGCAAATACTTGTGATTTTTTTTTAGTTCGTTACAATGTCTTTTACATTCACAATCACTGGGAACGAATCCATTCTTCAATCAGAGTTTATCCCTCCTGTGATATTAGACGAAAATTATGAATGTGGCTTGCTATATTTTTCAACGTTTAATTCAATACCTAACATTAACGAAAATAACAATATATTTTCTTATGGTAAAGGAAAATTAATAAAAATTCCTCACGGTACCTATGACTTAATAGATTTGGTCGAATATTTAAAAAGCGAATTAAAAGATTGTCAGTTGGAAATTAAATCAAATAACAATACTTTAAAATGCTCTTTGTATTGTACCGAATCAATTAACTTTGGGATAAGAAACAGCATTGGACCATTTTTAGGATTCCCAAAGGTAGCATTAGAACCAAATAAATGGCATGAGTCAGTCTACGCAGTAAACATTATTCCAGCGTCTGTGATACGGATCGAATGTGATCTTGTGCAAGGATCATACACCGACGGAGTGCCTACGCATGTAATACATGAGTTCGTACTTGATATTCCTCCCGGTCATCAGCTTATTGAAATTCCTAAGAACGTTATTTATTTTCCCATAGCAAAGAGGCCCATTTCATCAATAATTGTGAAAATACTAAATTTAAAAGGGACTCCTATTGATTTTAGAAAAGAAAATATATATCTAAGTATACACCTGCGGAAATCAAAATGATCGTTTTTCATAATAATGACAGCCATTATTCTTCTAACAAAACACAGAAACAAAATAAACGAACCACCATTTCAAAGCCTACAGTGAAAAGAGCTAGACGTTTGAAGTCTGTTAAAATTACTAAAAGCAATAAAGAGTTCCTCCGTACTCTCGGATTTAAAATATGAACATTCTCCACATAACCGATGACCCGAAATTCGATAATTCTATTGAGAGTTATGAAATTCACACATATAGTCCCTACAGTAACAGTTACAACGAAAACGATGAAATACGAATACCGATTCATCAGCAAGATCTTTACGTTTTACCATCTGCTAGCGCAATTTACATAGAAGGGTTTTTCTCTGTTACTTCCAAAGACTCTCTAACGGGTACTACGAAAGCGAAGAAATTTCATTTCTCAAATAATGCTATCTCATTTCTCTTTCAAGACATTAGATATGAAATGAATGGTGTTGAAATCGATCGTATTAGAAATGCCGGAATTACAACTACTATGAAATCTTTAACCTCCATGAACAATGGAGAAAGTAAAGCTGCTGAAATGTGGGGCTGGAATGTAAACGGGTTTAAAAATCATGATGGGAAGTTTTGTATTCTTTTACCGTTAAATAAATTGTTAGGTTTTGCCGAAGATTATCGAAAAATAGTAATAAACGCTAAACATGAATTAATACTTAATAGAAGTTGTACAAATTTAAATAGCATAGTGACTGAAGCCAATGATAATGTTGAAGTAAATTTACAAAAAGTGCAATGGCGTATGCCGCATGTCAAAGTTTCAGATCAGCAAAGGCTTGCTTTGTTGAAACATTTAGAAAAAGATAATCCAATGCAAATAGCTTTTCGAAATTGGGATTTATATGAATATCCGTTATTACCCCAGACTACTAAACATTCGTGGTCTGTTAAAACAGCTTCTCAATTAGAAAAACCTCGATATATTATTTTCGGTTTACAAACCAATAGAAAAAATAATAAGCTTGCAGATAGCGGTTTATTCGATCATTGTAATTTGAAAAATGTCACTCTATTCTTAAATTCGAACTATTATCCTTATGATGCACTTAATTTAAAATTTGAAGAAGGTCAATACAGTATATTATACGACATGTATGCAAAATTTCGTCAGTCATATTATAACCTCCCAACAGACCCGTTGCTTGATCTTAAGCAATTTAAAGAAAAGGCTCCATTATATGTGATTGATTGTTCAAGACAAAATGAAAATCTGAAAACTGGGCCAGTTGATGTGCGTTTAGAAATTGAAACATCAGCAGATATTCCAGAAAATACAAGTGCTTATTGTTTAATTATCAACGATCGATTGTTCGAGTATCGGCCTTTGAGCAACATAGTTAGGAAGTTAACATGAAAATGAGAGCTCTCGTCGATGTTCAAGGATTTAAAACTGATGATAAGAAATTTATTGTGAAAGAAATATCCATAGTTTATAATGATCAACTACAGCACCTTCTGATTTTACCGCCTTTTCCAATACATAATCTTTCACCTTTTGAGCGTAAACAAGTATGGTGGATAGAGAAAAATCGAAAAATTTGCTGGAACGAAGGTTTTGTGCCATATGCTAATTACTTGATGCATATCCAAGAGTTTCTAACCGACAAAATAGTTTATTGTAAAGGTGCAGAAAAAGCCAATTGGATCAAAAGTATTTTAGACCATAATGATGTTATTAACTTAGAAGATATGGGATGTCCTAAATTGTTAAGTTTATATGAAGAATTTAGATCGGAAAGTGATGTCTTTAATTGTATATATCATCCAAGTATATGTGCACTTAAAAATGTAACTTGTTTAAGAAAATGGTGTTTAAATAAACGTATTTTTTAATGAATTGTCTATTTTTTTTTAAATTCCCTTACTTATAAGAAATAATCAAACTATAAACAATGCAATGGAAAAAAAATCATTAAAGCGTCCTGACGTTTGATCAATGAAATGGCTGCATTAAATAAAAAAGTAACTTTTAGTGATGATATCCTCTATTACGCTGTACCTAGTCATGAAGAACCTCGATTGGGGACCTGGAAAATTGATGCAGATCGATTTCGAATGAGGATTCTAGCATTTGAACAAAAATTCTACCTAATTAATAAACACAATCGTAAGGATCGAATGACTGAAATACGATAGTGAACTGCTCAATTGTTTTTAAAATTAGAGATTGTCTGTGATGCCAAAACCAGTTAATTTGCGGGTTGGTTGATCGGCAACTCCTGATAAAATTGGGACAGCTAAAGAACGAGTGAGACATGTGTCAGTTGATCGCAATTTAAAATTGGGGCAACTGGATCACACGAACGAAGTGAGTGTGATCCAGCTGCCCCAATTTTAACCTACTACCAAACGGTGTATTTCCAGCAAGATATATAATTTTAAGACATAATCGTTGTTCGTAATCATAATGAAAAACCATAAGTCATGCTTTCACCTCACTTTTATGTCATTAAAACTTCTGAAAACGTCATTGCCTCGTAATAAACAGTGGTGCGCCCATTTCTCATCGAACAAAAGATGATCTGTACGAAATAAGGGTTGTATGCACGTGAAAAGAATGCTGATGTAAAACCAGTCCGTTATATCTATCTAATATTTAATTCTTAGTTCCTTGACCTCAATTATAATTTTGAACACAAAACTAATAAATATTAAGAATAGAAATAAAATTAATACATATCACGGGACAACTCACGCCAATTATTATTGACCTAGTCCTAAAGTAAGCAAAGCTTGTGTTATTGCTACTAAGCAATGGATGAACGAATGTACTTAATTAAATATATTATTAAATGTCCAAGATTCGATAAAAAACATTACTATTTTTTAACCCCCGACACAAAAAGAGTAGTGTTATAAGTTTGACCGCTATGTGTGTGTGTGTGTGTCTGTCTGTTGCATCATAGCTCTTAAACGCGTGAACCGATTTGGACGCGGTTTTTTTTATTTGAAAACAGGGTTTTTGGCAATGGTTCTTAGTCATAATATATCAAAATCGGTTTAGCCGTTTCAAAGTTATCAGCTCTTTTATTAGCTGCGGAAGGGATCTTAGACGCATAATGGGCATTTACTTTATTTTCAAACATTATGTGTGACCAAATTGCGTTAGGGGTTTTTAAAATTTTTAATTTATAATTATCAATTATCATACATATAAGATCTCTCTCAACTGGGGATTCATCTCAGGACCTCAAGATTGATAGCCAGGTTTTATAACCACTGGGCTATCCAGTCGTCCAATATCATACGAATGAAAAACATGAGATGCAAAAAAAAAGTTTTAAATGACAATTTATTATTATTATTTGAATATTATTTGAAAAATTGTAGTTCAAAAAGATTACATTTTGCTGGTGAGTACTGTATTTTTAAAACCTATGGAGACATACGAATAAGTTGCGTTATTTATTACTTAATAGGAGAGGCGACCAAGTAGGTAGTTAAAATGACTCTAAATGGAAATAAAGACGATAACATTTCAATCTCTCTTCTAATTAGTTATATTATGTTAAATGTTTGTTCGATTAGATAGAAAGAAAAAAAAACATCACTAAACATTACTCGTATTTAGAAAATTTACTAAACGCGATCTTGCTTGCTCACTCTTTGTTAACTGCGCCTGCCTTTCCATTAAATTTAAACATATGCAATTAAAACACATCATCGATGTTATGATTTTTAATGTAAACTACCTTACAAACTGGTCGTAAAAACCTAGCAAAACCAGAAAACCTAATTAACAAACTCAAACAAGATTACACTGTTAACGAATCCGTATTCAAAGCTAAAATCAACTGAATGATGCCATGAAACAAAAAATATGACCGTACTTTATAAATCATGATAAGCATTGCTTTATCTTTAATGTGTTCTAATTTGATTTCATCGCCAAAGTAACTTCATCTCTCAGATCTACAATTAAAAAAATTATGATGGAACCATCTCTCTTGCTACAAAATACTTTTATTTTTGAATAATCATCATCTTTCTCATTCATTAATCGCCTGATTTCATCATATCTTCCAATAATGACGTCACCAACCACGTCGACATTTTGTTTATCACTCTCAAAATATTTACTTGTAGCTTTTCCTACAGTTATATTTGCTTTAGATTTACGTTAAATTATATGAATCTTGATAAAACTACAAACTGTGAATAGAGTCAAGTAGTGTGTGTCATATTCTCGATCTGAGTATTAGTGTAAAATTGAAGTGACTTGAATTTAAGGCTCTTTGGTTTCTAAGTGTTACACTAGTGCGGAGTTTGTTGTTTCAAAGATTGCATCAATTATGAAGGAAGACAAAGAAAATGGTAAAGGTGAGTTCTTCTATTCTTATAATTATCAATTCTTTTGACTGCGTAGTGTTTTGCTTAGCAACTGATATTTTAAGCTCCACAAGAAAACGTTTGTGTTCGAAAATTACGAGAACATTTTGATTCATGTTCATTTTCAATATTTTTGGTAGAGATGTTAAGCTTAAAAAAATAATGTAAGAAACTTCAGCAAAGTAAGATATCTCGCTGCTGAATGCTCGTACACTCTGATCACACTCCATCTGGTGTAGTGCATAAATAACTTAACAGGGTCAATATAAAGCGTGTTCACGTTTATAGGATTCCGAACATCCAAGCAAGAAAAAGAAACCCTTATAGAACTATCTCTGCCCGTTTATCACATTTGCTCCGAATCTACTAGACCAATTTCCCCTCAGTAAAACATTGTTCAATGAGAAGTTGATCTGTTGCTTTATTGATTTTATTAAAACAAATGAATAGTTGATTGAGCTGACACAAAAGTGACGTCATAACTAGCAATATCAATAGGAGGATCGTACTTTTGACAACCCATAAAAAGTAAGTCAGTTAGTCGGCGGTATCTTCGTCCCAAGTGTAGCTTAACGGCAGATTAGCTCAAATGCTCACTCACTCAGCAGCACGTTCGATACAGTAGTAGCATAATAACAATGAATTGAAACAATTACTTTGCTCACCCGCGACCTTACCTTGACCTTGACCTTAACTTTCAGTTCATTGATATGGACCACCGTAAAGCAACGCCTGATTCAATAAAATATCTTAATAATACAATGGGCGGGATTCCGCTTAAAATACGACCCAAGATTTCTCGCTCCGACAATAACGTGCAGTCAACCAATTTGTTTTCTAGACCACTATAGAACCATGTTATAATAAATCAATTTGTTTATCTTCTAGTGGTTATTGCGTGATGTATGTCATAATGACATCTCGGTCTTTACAAACATCTGTCAACGATAATGAATAGATCATCGATAGTATCGATGGAGCTATTTTAAAAAAATTGAAGTGATAATGAATAGGAAATGAGTTTGCTTGTATATTAATAACTTCAATTGTCACTGTCCATCTGACGTATGTCTGTCTGTGTGTCTGCTCGAAGACCGGATGGCCTAGTAGTCAGAGAACCTGACTGTGAAGCTTGAGGTTTGATTTCCGATCGGGGCAGATATTTTGTGTGAAAAAATACGAATGTTTGCTCTCGAGTCTTAGATGTTTATATCTTTATCCGTTGCCTTGTACCCATAACACAAGCTTCGCTTACTTTGGGGCTAAGTCAATTGGTGTGAATTATCCCGTGATATTTGTTTGTTTCTTTGTTGTTCTTTTTCTTCTCATGTCATGGAGCGAAAACGTTTATGAACTATTTACGTTTATTTGCATATTGAGTTCGGAAAGTTGATAATCCTTTGTTCCGCGCTGACGTTGTAATTATTTAGTAGTAAATGTTACAAAATTCTATAGTGGCCTAAGAATCAAATTGGTGGACTGTAGGGTCAACGTCATAAAATAAGTGATTACTTTTGTACCCTGTCACTTTAACGTCATGTTTGAAAAGCCATACGAAATTATGTAAGGACTAAAAGGGACAAGGTACATAAATGATCACTTATCTATGACGTTGACTGTGCTATTTAGGGATTAAATTATCAGGTCGTATTTTATTCACACCTTAATGCAATCAGAAATGTCTTGTTCCAGAAAACGAAACCACAGTCACTTCCATGCAAATACTCGAAGAAGCCCTGGAATCATGTAAATTTGGACGTTTCAACTGCAAGCTATTGTTTGCCACTCTGCTGGCGGTTTTTTCATACACAAGTGTGACCACAACATCTTCGTATATATTGCCTAGTGCAGAATGCGACCTGAATATGAGCATCATGCAGAAAGGGTTGCTAAACGCCATGCCGTTTGTTGGTACGTATTTTACATAGTTTTAGGTTAATTTCACCTTGATTTACAATTTGAAATTATGTAGTTTTGATAAAAAGTCGTGGTAGCCTAGTAGTTTGACCAATTCTCAAGCAGAGGGCCGTGGGTTCAAGCTCGGGCTCGTACAGTCAACGTCATAATTAAGTGATCATTTATGTACCTTGTCGCTTTCAGTCGTTACATGACTTCGTATGACTTTTCAAACACAACTTCAAAGTGACAAGGTACAAAAGTGATCACTTATTTATGACGTTAAATTTGTCATGGGTTTTACGGTGTAGAAAATCATCGAGAACAAATCTGCACACACCTGCGAAGATATTCAATGGTGTGTGTGAAATTCCCGATCCGAATTGGGCCTGCGTGGGAACTACGGCTTAAGCCCTCTTATTCCAACCTGTCCCCTGCAGTGGGACGTGTATAGGCTGAAAAATGAGAAGTGGTGGATCAGAATGTGTGTACAGTAATCGCCACAGTGTTGTCAACTTCATATTTTTTATTGGTATTTTTTTCCTGGTATAATCGTCTTACGAATGTTATGCCTATGCCACAGATTTAAGTGAAAAACAGATAAATGCTAATATAAATACTCTGTTATCACCTCTATTGCTAATGGCATAAGATTACAAATGGTAACTGCTAACACGAGACCTTACCAGATTTTATTATGGCAGTAAATCCATAACAATCAGAAATATAATTTATGTATTTTTAATATATACACTTCACGTGCAGGGTTTGTAATTATACTAACAGTGATAAGTTATCTGTATGTTTTTACTAACAATGAACGATTTTATTGTGTGAATAATAACAATAATACGTAATAAAGAACATCTCCTCGCCAAAAGGCCGATGTAAATATAATGTAACCTTTGAAAAAAGTACGTTTCCAATAGAGGTCAAGCCTATTTTTCGCAGTTTTTCTACAAAAAAAGGGTATGAGATATGAACTGTAGTCTCTAAAGATAATATAGCGAAATAAATCTCCCTTCCAGGGCAAGTGGGGGCGGCGCTGTTTACGGGGTTCATCACAGATGCGTTTGGCCGGAAGATATTCCTTGTCTGGGGCCACGTCGGTATGTTTCTTTGTACCGTCATCGAGGGTACTAGTCAGACGTACTGGATGTTATTGTTCGGGAAGCTTCTAGATGGTATATTGTGAGTATACTTGATTTTACTGTCATAATTTTCAAAATTTTTGTGAGTCTCGAAATATATTTGACGACCTAATATCCCAGTTAGAGAACCTGACAATGAAGCTTGATATCCCGGATTCGAACCCTGGTCGGGGCAAATATTATGTATGAAAAATATGAATGTTTGTTCTCGAGGTTTGGTTGTTTATCACACTAATATTATAAAGGCGAAAGTTTGTGAGTGTGTATGTTTGTTACTTCTTCACGCTAAAACGGTTTGACGGATTGTGATGAAATTTGGCACACATATATTTTATAACCTGAATTAACATATAGGATACTTTTTGTCCCGGAAAATTGTAATGTATATAAGTATGTTTTATCCGTTGTTTACTACCCCTAAGACAAGCTTAGCTTACTTTGGGACCAGGCCTGTTAGTTTCAAGTGTCCTGATTTATTATTTATAATGATAGACTTTTAAAAAGATTTGGATTGAAACATGGAATACTTAATCTGATGAAGTAAGTATTCTATATCTTAGTCCTAAATCTTTTTCCATCTGCACGCCAAATTTCAACTAAATCCGTTCAGTCGTTATTGCGTGATTAACTAAGAAACATTCAAACATCCAAACATCTAAACATCTCGAGAAACTTTCTTATTTATAATACCTATTAGTAAGATCCTCATGTCACGTCTTCCGCAACGAAAAACTTTGAATCTTTTTTACTTACATAACACAATCAGATCCAAAATGGAATACTTCCTGTCAATTTAACAAGACATAGATAAAACTACATCAGCACATAGTAGGTAATTATTACAAAGATCGTATTCTTAACATTAAATCATCGTGACATTAATATTTACATTACAAGATAGTTATAATCTCAATTACACTAAGTGAAAAAACCTGAATCGCAGTAAAATTCTTCAGCATGAATACCACTACTGTAGTTTACATCTGATATCAAACCCCCCTCATATTTACAACTGCCATAATGCATAATGTTTCAAAGGAGACGATTGTAAAGCTTATCTGTAGCGAAGAACGACGGAAATCACAGTACACAGATTTTATCTTTAGAAGTATTTATCTTAAAATGATTTATAGTGTGCGTTGCCAGTGATGTGATGACTTAATGGATCCGAGACGTGGTACTTAACTATAGGCCTAATGAATAGGCTTCAGAGTCACTCAACGAGCTATAGAGCTATGCTCGGGGTTTCTTTACAGGATCGAATCAGGAATGAGGAGACCCGCAGAAAAACAAGGGTCACCGACATAGCCAAACGGATTAGCTCGTTGAAATGGCAATAGGCAGGCCATATAGCACGCAGTACAGATGACTTTTGAAAAATAGGTATTATAATTAAATGTCGCTGTCTCGCCCCAACCCCTCCGTACCGGTACAGCAAGAAAGAGACAACTGCAGCTCAGACTGTTAATAGGTGCATAAAATTGACGAAAACAGCATTTCGTAGTCCCCTATTTTCTCCTCAAAAACTTTTACGTTTTATTGTTAAAATGAGGGTTTATTTTTGTGTGTCTGAAGATGACGTTGAAATTAGATAATTTTCGTAGCTTTTAAAGGCTCCTACTTGTGATAGTTGGATATGGAAAAAAAACATAGGGGGGATTGAATATGATAGTTAAATTATATGGTAAAAGAATTTTTGCTCTAATACCATTATTTAGGGCTAAAGCAGGGGTTACATTTGTACGGAGAAATGTTACGCATCGTATCCTCATAATCTTCAGATTAATAATAAAAAAATCAGTTCTTGATTTACCAGGACGTAATAGGGAAGTTTGTTCCATTTAACAATCATTTCAAGATACAATGCATTCATTCATTCAAACTGAAGAGTTACACTCTTGTCGTTGGAGTATCTTCCACTCATCCCTCCTATGAGTAATCTCCTTGACCTCCTGATAGAACACTGGTTTTTTCCTTTACTTGATCTACGTAGCTGCACTTAGGCCGATATAATAAGATACAAATGCTTATATATTATTGATTTTAGGTGCTTTGACATGAATCGTTTGGATTGATCAACAATTCACGCAATAACTATTTAAAATTGCCATACAAAAGCTATATGAGCAGGGAGCGTACTTTGGTGCCGATGACAGACGTATGACGTCAAGCCACATACAGAGTTTTTATACCTAGATCTCTTTATTTTACTGAAAATAATCAATGTCAAATATACCGTAGTCAATTTTCATGGATGGGTTTGGAATTGCTTTTACCATCAAAATGAATTGATTTAGATGAAGGAAGGTTGACCTTCAACAATATTTGCGGTTATGAGGTTTATGACCAGTACGACGCCAATTTTAATAACTGGCGAGAGATTCGAGAGTTTTTTGCCCTGAATGTAGGTACACGTCAAATGTATATACCTACAGCTAAAAATGCGACATTATGTTTCAATTTTAAGCATTCTGCATACGTCGTCATTTAACGAAACATTAAATTAAATGCTGTTGTGTTGTTTCATTCACTCGAGGAAAAATATATTTATGTTTGAATTAGATTAGGTACTCAATAAAAAAAATTAAACATATCGTATTTTTTTAATTTAAAGCACCACTAAATTATTAAGAAAAAACATTCGAGGGGGCAATTTTGTTTTAAAAACATCCTGTATGCGTATGCGACTTCACGTCATAATGACGTCACCCACACCAAAGTTTCGCTTCCTGTATATGAGAAAATCGCGTTTTAACACCCCATAACAATAATTTATTTCCAATGGTCGGATTGACTTGTAATTTGACATACTTATGTAGATGACAATGCAAAAACAGTCAAAACAATACAGTTTGCGGAAAAGCTTGCATTTTTTTAACAAAAACTCATCTTTCCTTTCAGTATAAGTTTCACCTTCAGTCCAACAGCTGTGATGGTTACAGAGTTTACCCATAAAGGTGTAAGGGACAGAGTACTAATGGTGTACTCTTCATTCATGTCGCTTTCGCTGGTCTTGTGTGCGTTAGTGGCTTGGGGCTTGCTACCACGTCCATGGGATTTCATCATCTCCGAGGGATACTTTGGTAAGCATAGGAATTAATAACACAACAAGCTTTTACCCAAAGAACCACAGACGCAGTCGCAGCGGGATCGCGCTGGATGCGGATGGCACGGGACCGATCTGTTTGGCGAGCCTAGGGGGAGGCTTATGATCAGCAGTGGACGTCTTTCGGCTAAAATGAGGATGATGAAGCTTTTACCCGCGACTTCCCGTGCATAAGCCTATCTGATAGTCTAGGGTTGCCGTACGTAAAGCCGAGCCCGCATTGCACGGTGTCGGTGCCCCATCCCGGGGCGGCCAGTGGACGTCGCGGTGTCTCCTCATGCTTCCGTGGCGTTCACAATGGCAAAGAGGGAATCTGTGTGGTTTTTAGTGGGTAGGCCACTTCCCGGAGAGCCTCACAGACCCTCTGTTTCCCCGAAAAGAGACGAATGCATAAGGCGCATTTTCCGCACCATATAAAAAGGGTTACCATTCGTCAGACTTTGTCCTGACATATCAGGATTTAAAGCTCTTTGCCAGGATTGCGACTAGACCTGGCAAGTGTCAGGGTTTTTAGAAATGATCTCATTAAATAAAAAATAAAAAAATTGTATATAATGTTTTCATGACACTTTTATTCCAAAGTTTACACAGTTTTAATTCATGAAATTACTTTTTATTGAAAATGTCGTTTGGTATTTAATTATGCAGTACACGTAAGATAACGCATCTGAATCCTTCATTACAGCATTCCACTCCTGGAATATTTATTTATACGTATCTTCTATCTCGAGTTTGGCTGCAGCACTGATGTATTGGCATTTGCCAGAGAGTCCCAAATTCCTCCTAACGTTGGGCCGTGAAACTGAAGCTTTGGAGGTCATAAAACGAATATACCACGAGAACAGTGGGCAGCCTAAGGACTCTTTTCATGTAAGTATGTTTTATATCTACTAAGCACTTGATACAATTTCGAAACGATTTAGCCGCAGCAAGTCTCAGCGTATTTTATAAAGCACAAATTAATAACACCTGACTCAATATTTAAAGTACTTTAAGAGCACCATCTTAATCTTTTCTTTTCTTTTCTTTTCTTTTCTTTTCTTTTCTTTTCTTTTCTTTTCTTTTCTTTTCTTTTCTTTTCTTTTCTTTTCTTTTCTTTTCTTTTCTTTTCTTTTCTTTTCTTTTCTTTTCTTTTCTTTTCTTTTCTTTTCTTTTCTTTTCTTTTCTTTTCTTTTCTTTTCTTTTCTTTTCTTTTCTTTTCTTTTCTTTTCTTTTCTTTTCTTTTCTTTTCTTTTCTTTTCTTTTCTTTTCTTTTCTTTTCTTTTCTTTTCTTTTCTTTTCTTTTCTTTTCTTTTCTTTTCTTTTCTTTTCTCTTCTTTTCTTTTATCTTGAGACGATTGACACCAAATTGATCTAGTCCCAAACTAAATATAGCTGGAGCTGTTGTTGTAGACAACGGATAAACATCCTCATACTTATATGGATAAATACATACTTAAATACATATTAAACATTCAAGACTGGAGCACAAACATTCGTATTTTTCACACAAATATCTGCCCCGACCGGGAATCGAACCTGAAGCTTCAAGCTTCGTAGTCAAGTTCTCTAACTAATGGGCTATCCGGTCGTCTGAACAAAAATCGCAAGTTCGTCAGTTTCAGCCAATACTCGGCCAGCAATTGCGTACTTCTAAGCCTCGGCAATGATGTACAGTCACGAGCTTTAATTTAGGACCCACTAAAGGTTGACAGCCATGTCATATTGTATAGGAATTCGAAGGATATTTTTTCGAAATGCGTCCCAAATGAAAGCTCGCGACCGTACTATTAATTGATAGTTGCTAACATTGACATCGACGTATTATGGTTTATTATAGATTTCTTAGAACGACTCGTGCCCACTAATTATATAAAGGCAAAAGTTTGTCAGTGTGTGTATTGTATGAACTGTTTTAATATTAGTAGAATATTCTAAAGAAATACCCTTAAAAGCCTCAAGGTATCAATAGACCAATTCCACATTTTCACAATTAGTAATGATCGCTTTGATCAATTATAACTGAAGATACACATGGCCGAACAAAATCCCCTTCAAAAAATGTCCGAACTTTTTTCTTTGTTTGCATAACAATTAAAATCATCACCTACACAGAAATTTGAACCTAGTCTTTACTTCATTACAGTCGAATTTCGGTTGACACTTGACAGCTAAACTTGACAATTTCACGCAACGTACTGAGAAAAAGAAGGCCACTTTTATCAAAGTGGCGCTCATTTGGCTTGGACATTTTCGGGCGCGCGACTGTGGATCTACAGTTATAATTGATCAAAGAATGATCGCATTAGAAATGATGAAATCCGCGCAAGAACTAAAGTCACCGACATAGCTCGAAGAATCGCCAGACTCAAGTGGCAGTGGGCAGGGCACAATGCTCGTAGAACTGATGGCCGATGGGGCAAAAAAGTTCTCGAGTGGCGTCCATGGACCGGAAGACGCCTCCAACAAGATGGAGCGACGACCTAGTTAAGGTTGCGGGATCGCGTTGGGACCGATCTGTTTAGCGAGCCTTGGGGAGGCCTACGTTCAGCAGTGGACGTCTTTCGGCTGAAATGATGATGATGATAACAATTAGTAACCCGCAACAACCCTTCCTTGGAACCTTCCAATCCGTTTTCTAAAACATAGTTGTCGAGTAAATCGAAATACGCATCGCCAGTTTCGAATACAGCTGAAATTGGGAAAACACATAACGAGCTCCAGTTAATGACGGAACCCTAATAACGGAACCCTTTCAAGCCTCCTATTGCCGTCTCGTTAGTTTTATGCTTTCTCCCGGTTTCTTTTTGCTTGTTTTTTATTTTTTATATAATTGTGGCTTTATTGGTTAGGACGTGTTTAGCGGGTCGTGACAAGTTTTTCTTTCTCCGTCAATGGCCATTTTCTGTTCTTAAGGGCCTAAAAATGAAATCGTAAACCTTAGGTTATGAATGATAGTTCTATACAACTCGACACTTCTTAATCCTGTGTTAAAACTTGACTCTCCGGAATTCAGACTTAAGGAGAAGAGTTCTTGGGGATTTGGGTTCCACGCACAATGGCCAGGTGAATTGTTGGCTATCTGAGCCGTTGTCGGGCAAAGCAGTCGGCATGTGTGAAGTTCCCAATCCGCACTGAGCCCGCGTGGGAACTACGGCCCAAGCCCTCTCATTCTAAGGGGAGGCCTGTGCCCTGCAGTGGGACGTATATAGGCTGGGATGATCGATGATGATATTGTAGTTTTTCGTTGTAATTATTTGAAATGGGAAAAAACACTTAATTTAGGATAATTCAAACATTAATTACATATTTATTAGAAATAAGTGCACTAAGTAGCCTATTTATTGCAGTTATCTTTAGAAAAACAAGTTATTAGAGTTTATCTATGGATGTAATAGCACGATAGTTACACTGCATATTTAAGTTATAAGTGCAATAACTGTCTTAGTTATCGCGGTTATAATTAGTGAGAACTTCAAGCAACGCGATAACCATTCTTAGTGCAGTTATGACTAGTAAACGATGAGAAACCAATCATTAAATCTACCAATGATAAAAGTAATAACAAAACTTATTGCATTTATTGCAAATAATTAATGATAAAAACAACGATGACGTTCTTTTTTCATCATCATGATCCCAGCTCATATACGTCCCACTGCAGGGCACAGGCCTCCTCTCAGAATAAGAGGGCTTGGGCCGTAGTTCCCACGTGGGCTAGTGCGGATTGGGAACTAGATGACTGCTCATACGCAATATTAGCGGGCTTGATTAAATTTAATGTTGACAAGGCTTCAAGCTGGGGCTAAATTCAGGAACGGTTTGCGAGCGGTAATTCAATCGTTTGCGAGAGGATAGGGATGAACTGCTATTATATGTATTTACCAATATTTAGTGATTACTTGAAAAAAATTGAAAGTTTATTTTTAAACAAAAAAGTTGATTCGGTACAGAAAATAGTTGATCCACCTTATCGAAATCGGACATTCCGTTTAAAAAATATTACGAAATTAAAAATGTCAATATAAATAAATGCCTTAGTTTTTTATTTTGGAAATTTGGACAAACTAGCGACCGCTTCGCTTCGCTTCGCTCGGGTGCAATTATGCATGTGTTATACATTATAAACCTTCCTCTTAAATCACTCTATCTATTAAAAAAAACCGCATCAAAATCCGTTGCGTAGTTTTAAAGATCTAAGCATACATAGGGACAGACAGACAGCGGGAAGCGACTATGTTAGTGATCGAGTCATGTTCGTTATAATTAGCATACTTATACATATATAAGTTTAATTATCTTTATTTATCCCAAAATGTTTATAAAGATAATAGATTAGTGTAGATAAAATAAACATTCCAAATAAAATACAGATCATTTCGGTGGGACCTGCCTGCCAATTAAAAAAAACCGGCCAAGTGCGAGTCGGACTCGCGCACGAAGGGTTCCGTACAATTATCTATAAAAATCACGTTTGTTGTATGGGAGCCCCAAAAATCACTGGTTTGCGAGAGGTTTGGGCTGATCTTGGGATGTGCTATATTTATTTATTTACAAACCGAATTAACAGGAAAATAAGGCTCATCCCAAGCTCAGCCCATCCCTATCCTCTCGCACACGATCGAATAACCGCTCGCAAACAGTGTGGGGCCGTTCTTGGATTTAGCCACTGATACTAAATAAATACATAACGCGTACCAATTTTGTGAACTAAAGCCAATCCATTTTGTATTTCACAGATTAAGTCACTCAACTCTATGGGCACTTTTGTGACCCCGGATAAAATCAGCATAAAGAAACAACTGACAAACGCTTTATATTTGTCAAAAGAACTATTTCAGAGGCCGTTGATCTATCAGCTGATTATATTTTCGAGTTCGACTTTTGTTTGTTTATTAGCGTAAGTATTTTAATTATGCGAGTATCTAAGTAGAGCTCGTCTAAGCTAAAATGACGCGCGCCACTCTACTCCACTGAATCAGTTGATTTGGACGTGTTCGTGCAAATATTAATTACGACTCTTCATCTGTTGGGGAGCGTCGACTATTCCGTGAACTATGGATCAGTGTGCGTGCAACATCACGATCGACAAATCGCACGAAAAATCCTGTGCATAAATGCGGTGGTAGGGTGCGTTATTTTAAATTAGACAAGCTATACATAATTTTATCATATTCTACACTGTGTCTTAAAATTTAAGCTTAAATATTTTGACAAATGGTTGAGTTAGTTTTGTTAACAAACCTGCAATTATATTTCAAGAGCCTTTATGTGTGGTTGACAAATTCTGAATATTCTGATCTGAAAAAGCTGTGGTAGCCTAGTGGTTTGATTTTTGGCCTCTCAAGCAGAGGGTCGTGGGTTCGAGCTTGCGCGCGCCCCTCTGAGTTTTTATTGATTTTACGTGCGAAATCACATCTGAAATTTACCATGAGTGGTGGAGGAAACATCGTGAGGAATCCTGTTTACACCTGCGAAGTAATTTAATGGTGTGTGTCAAGTTCCCAATCCGCACTGGGCCCGCGTGATTACTGCAGCAAGGTATCTTCTTCTGCGAGAAGAACTAAGCCTTGCAGTGGAACGTATATAGGCTGGCTGGGATTGGCTGGGACTGTTTTGATCTGGTTTCTGTTCAATACCTCTGAAATTTGATAGCCTTGGTTGCTCCATTCTCTTCCAACTACCTGCTCCTCGATTTTAATAGTAGATTGTTCAACAAGGGACTAAAACAAGCCACAATAACACAAGATATTTAGCCACCCGAGCAGAGCGAGAGTGGCTATAATTCGCGTGTCATTATGGCAGTTTAGTCTCGCGTTAAACACTCTACTTTTCACTTTGAATGCGAGGAAAAAAACGATGTTTTAGGTATACTAATCTACAATATTACTTTTATACAACGTACGCTCAATACGAGCAATGGACGTCTGTTCAGAATTCAAATAGCAATTTAAATTTGTTCCGCGGTTTTTTTTTGTTGAGTGACGCTTTAAATGTTTGAACTTGAAAATTGTTTCATAGCTAATTGGACTAAGTATGCATAATAAAATGAATTCATCTTTAATATAATTAAATAGATTAATATTCGTAATTATTCATGGTGTTTCACGAAATTATTATTTTTTAAAATATTTTTTATACAGTTGTCATTTTGAGGTTATTTCCACGCCATAAAGGCTTCCACAGACCGAAGCGCAGGGCGCTACGGAGCGGGTGCTACGGAGCGCTTCGGAGCGTCCGCAGCGCGCTGCGGTCTGTGGAAAGCTTTAAAATTGTCTATGCCCAGTCACTGAAAATGGCAATAATCCTCCATCCACAAACACCGTGATTGGCAGTTTAGGGGTTTCCAAAGTAAATTAAAAAAATTTTACTTTAATCCCTAGAGATCAAAAAAGAGCTTTAGTCCCGACATGCAGAGACTAAAGTAACATTTTAAGAGCATGAGAAGTGAAAACTAAGTTATAACCGTCTTTATCCTTCCAGGTATACTTCACTCAGGCTGTGGTTTCCACAAATTTCTACGATCATAGAGAATTTCCAAAGTAAGCACGGTGGTGAAACATCTGATTTCTGCATCATGATTGACGGATACACTAGTGAATTAGCTACAAACGTAACCTTAGCATCAGAACACAGCGTTACAGATATTTGCGTTCCGGTGAGTAGATAAGCAAGAACTAAAGTCACGGACATAGCTCGAAGAATCGCTAGACTTAAGTGGCAGTGGGCAGGGCACATCACTCGTAGAACTGACGGCCGATGGGGCCGAAAGGTTCTCGAGTGGCGTCCGCGGACCGGAAGACGCAGTGTAGGTAGGCCTTCAAGATGGAGCGTCGACCTGGTGAAGGTGGCGGGAATGCATTGGATACGGATGGCGCAGGGCCGATCTGTTTGGCGAGCCTTGGGGGTGGCTTATCTTCAGCAGTGGACGTCTTTCGGCTGAAATGATGATGATGATTATGGCGTGGCAAGTCTCCAAAAAAGATGGACCGACGATCAGCTGGCTTATTGTCTAACGCTTCTGACGCTTGCCTTTGCAATCACTATCTCTTTCTATCAAACGGTATAAAATGATGACAGAAAGAGATGGTGAAAGCGAAGGCAAGCGTCAGAAGCTTTAGACAATACGGCCTCTGGTAAAGGTCCCAGGAACTACTTGGATACAGTTAGCGTAGGACCGATCGTTGTGGAACTCTTAGGAGGAGGCCTTTATCCAGCAGAGGACGTCTTTTGACTGATGATGAGCAGACGAATCTTAGTCATAACCACATAAATAGAGAAATTCTCCAATAGTCTATGCTAATATTATAAAGCTGAAGAGTTTGTTTGTTTGTTTGAACCCGCTAATCGCAGGAACTACTGGTCCGATTTGAAAAATTCTTTCAGTGTTAGATAGCTCATTTATCGTGGAAGGCTATAGGATATATATCATCACGCTAAGACCAATAGGAATGGAGCATTAATGATTAACGCGGACGTAGTCGCTGGCACCTGCTAGTTTGTAATATGGGTCAATTCGTGATTTATTAGTTACTAGCTGCTGCCCCGACTCCGTCCGCGAAGAATAGGGGTATGAAAAATAGCCTACGACCTATTCTCAGACCTACCGAGTATGGAGAAAAAATTTGATAAAAATCGGTCAAGCCGTCTCGGAGGAGTTCGATAACAAACACCGTGACATGAGATTTTTATAAATTAGAAAGTTTAGCTTTTGTAAACGATTTTTCCCGCACAGAAGTAAAATTTATGGACGACTCCCCTCATCCCGTGCCCTCCTGCGGAAAGTTCCAAAAATCCTTTCTCACTGCTTCTCTATGATTCTAAAACTTGATATCTACTAAGTATCAAGTCTTTATATCTACAGCTACATGCTACCAGATGTTAGACCCTAAGACCCTAACTTCTGGTAGCATGGTGAACGGTTTTGTTGCTCTGAGGATGAGCTTTGCGCTTCAGTGTAGTTTGATGGTGATAGATGGGGTTTTGTGTGTTTGTACAGTGTGGAGGTGGAGGTACTGCATGAACACACATTTTTTTCATAAACGTAGCTATCATAAGGTCGCGGATGAGCAAAGTAATTGTTCCAGTTCATTGGTATGGACCTCCGCAGGACGCCCGATTAAATAAATATTTTTTCTTTTTATTTCAGCACCTCAGTGGACAGGATACTTATATCAACGGAATAATCTTAGGCGTCTTCTCAGGAGTTCTGATCGTCATCAGTAGCACGCTAGTCGATATACTTGGACAGAAACCTCTCATGTTTGTGCTGTTCCTCGCGTGTTCAGTATGCTCAGCCGCTTTATACTGGACGAATTCATCGATACAAATCGCCTTGTTACTCGCAGGCACTTGTGCTATCATGCAATGTGCGTTGAGTTTGCAGAATAATGTTTTTGTTCGAGTTGTTCCTACGTCAGTAAGGTACGTTGCAATGGTTATAAATATTATAAATAGACCATAGTCGGAACTTGATCACGTCTTAAATCCATGTTATAGGTAACGCCATCAGAGTTGAGGTCACGCACACAACAACACGTCATGTAATGACAGTGGGATTTTGACATTTATTCGTACCGACAGCAACAGACTCAACATAGAATTTCAAAATTAACTAAAAATTACTTCAACCTATTTCTTTAAGAATAATGTAGGAAAATACATCTAGTTCAAACAAAACGAAAATAAAATATTTTGATCTATTTTAAGTATAAGTATAAATCCGATAACCATATTTTTCGTATTTATAAAATACCGATTTTTTTCTTGCGAACGTTTCTTATCAGTAAACTTTCAATTTGTTTTATTTCAAAAATAGGTTATAAAAAAAAACGTAAACGTAAATGATGTGTTATCTTGATGGGTTATATGAAAAAAGAAAAAATATAATAATGCATAGAATTGCGTAAGTATTTCATCATAAGATCATATAACTCACATTTTCATTCACTCAGTCATTTCATTCATTCACTATCTTTTTGCAATCAGTACTTTATGTAGCTGTGTGTGTAATCATTCGCCTCAACTCTCGTGGCGTTACCTATAATATTTCAAATTAAAAAGTTTTTTAAAGTTCCGGTTTGGATGTTTTAGTTGTTTGTTTCTCAATCACGTGATAACGGCTCTAAAGATTTAGATAAAACTTGGCGTACATAATATGCAAAGAAGATCTAGGTATATTGAGGCATAATGATACTGAATAGCCCGGTAGCAGTACCCGAGATTTGATGATGTATTATCTTCGTCTCCAATTAATAGATGGCGTTGTCCGAGACAACATTGTGCTTTAAAAATGTTACCGTGACGTGCGGTATTAAGTAGCCATGGGCTATAACTTGTGTTGGTAAAATACTTCGACGATTTGTATAGTTTGAATCGGGTGTTACTTTGACGTTCGCATGTTTCCTTCTTTACTTTTCATTTGGCCTAAGCCCTAAATTTGAGTCTAGGATTGCTCGAGAGTTCACTGGTAAAACTTCCTCTGTAGAGTTGTGGAAAACTTCAATCAGACCAGTGTCTGCCATAATCGACATCGGCATAATGATTGGAAGTGTCAAAAGTTGCTTAATAGAAACATGCCTTGTAATTGAAGGAAACTTTAAGACTGACCCTTGTAGATTCAAACACAAATCAGGGAACAAAGGGCAAGTTCGGAGCCACCTCCAAAGTTTGTTACTAACAAATTATAATATCACGATTAAACAATGGAGGGTGAGCGCAATGTTAACATAGTCAATATCACTCTTTCTGAAAATAACAGTTATTTTGAAATTTATAATTTTCCAAAATATCAATTCCTACTACGTACAAGGTGTCCAAAGAGAGTATCGGGTATTTTGTTAGTTCAATAAAACAAAAAAACTGGTAATTTTTTTTTTTAAATTTTGATTATTAGAAAACAAAATGGAAAATTATTTCGAAAAGATAATGTTATCCAAATGGTGATCGTTACGCTGCTGGCACTCTTCTAATCTGGAACGAAGATTGGTGATTTGGTTGACGAACTGAACTTACCTACTTCTTCGCTTGTTTCCTGGTCGCGGACAGAATGAGGGCGACCAGAATTTTGAATTTTTACCGTCGCACCTGTATTTTCGAACATCCGGATCCATTTTCTAATGCTATCATCACTTGGTGCATTGCGTGTACGATACTCCGCACGATACAAATGTTGAGCAGTCACAATTATTGAATCACCGTTACGATAATACGCTCGTACGCAAAAAGCGCGATGCGTCCCCAGGTACGGCCCCATTGAGTCCATTGCGACTAAAACTCCATAAAATGGCGGACGCTACGATCCCCACCCCGTGCCCCTCCGCCACTCCGAATCAACTTCAACGCTAAAACAAATACCCGATACTCTTTTTGGACACACAAAACGCCAAACACAAAACGCTTTAACCCGTCACGCGTCCACCATACTAAAATTAGTAAAATTTATTTTTATGCGGGATAAGTCCTAGAGACTTCAGTAGTAGTCTCTAGGACATTTCCCGCAAAAAAAAGTTAGGGACTAACGTAGTCCCTGGGACGCGTGACGGGTTAACTCAAATGAATAGGAGCACCGCTAGGCGGATCTCCATCGACGTTTGCTCGTAGTGAATTTATTTAGAGAACGACAGCTATTTTTGATGTAAGCTTGTACTCTGTATTTAGTAAATAAAAAGCAAAAAAGGGTTATAAATGTAAATTATAACTTTACACAAACAACTGAAAATAATATTCCTCGTCTATACCAGTGACTTTAAAATTTATAGCGCAAAATTGCACCGATATAAGAGCGTCTGGACGTCTTGAATACACAGAGAGACGTCAATTAACTACTTTAATTAATAAAGCAATAATTTATCCATTACAAAATTATAGTTTATTGACGTCGTTGAATACGACACCTTAGGATTTCCTTTATAATTATGTCGTTTCATTTTTCAGAACGTTAGCCTTGTCATTCAATATAATGATTGGGAGGATCGGATCTCTAGTGGGGAGCGTGCTATTTCCCGTGATGCTGCAAGGAGGCTGTATGGTGCCATTCATGACTTTATCTATAATTACGCTGTGTAAGTTTTTTCATTTTAAATCTTACCGCTATAATTAAAGTCAGAAAGTAGTTTCAGAGATTACCCTCTACATCCATCATATTCCATCTGCTTTTTTCTTCCATAGGTCGACCAGAAGTAGGCGGGATCCCAACCCTTTGCCTGACAGTATTCCCAATATCCGCACAAAACGTTTTCGCTCTTCCTTCAACAACCGTACAGCTAAGGAATGGAATTCCCTGGCTGCCTCTGTGTTCTCTGGCCGTTTTCAAGTTTAGGGTGAATGAGCATTTATTAGGCAAGCGTGCTCCAATGCAGACCCCGTCATAGCTTTCTATCAGGCGTGATTGTGGTCAAACGCAAGCCCATATTACATAAAAAAGCAAACAAACACCCAAAACATTGATGTGATGAGATAACATGCGCGTGTCTCAAAACGGTCCCAAATCAGCAAAAAAAATTGCCGATCTTGCGAACGGCACTGATCTTCCTTTGGGACCATCCAGTCATCAAACGTGAAAAAAAGAAATCTAAGTGAGACCGAAAAGTTGAGACTCCGAAATAAATAAAATAAAAACACAAATGTAACACTTACATTACATCACCCACATAGGTAGGTATTATAATAAGTGATCATAGGTACAGGATGCAGGATGTTATAAAATCAATTTGCTATATTCTGGAGTGTGGGTAACTCAAACAAACACTCCTGCGATGATTTTGGAGCGGAAGTTATAAAATTTAAGATGATTTTTGTCTCTGACGCGTTTCACTTAGAACATCTACCTAATATTCTAGAACATTTGACAGTCACAAAAAATCCTGAACAACTTAAACAATAATGTTCATCAGTTTCATCATGCTTCCCAACCATATTGGCTGAATTATCCCGGATTATTTTAAAACGCCGTATAAAAGCATTTCATTTCATTAGATAATGAAAAATTATCCAGACTTAACAAAGTGGGTTGTCCTACTTGTCCCTTTCGTAACTTCCCTAAAAAATTGCTCTCGAGGCCACAGAACAAGTGCTGCTATCAGTGTGTTCATTCAACTAAAGCTCTAAACTAAAACGTAGGTGCATCAAAACGATGATCATCCGACTAAATAATAGGGCAGTCTTGATATTATTTTAAATGTAGTAGGTACACAAAGTTTTAAAAATATTTTAACTTATCCTATTTCAAAAAAATTGTTAAAACAAGACGCAGTGTAGGTAGGCCTCCAACAAAATGGAGCGACGACCTGGTTACGGTTGCGGGATCTCGTTGGATGCGGATGGCACGAGACCGATCTGTTTGGCGAGCCTTGACGGAGGCCTATGTTCAGCAGTGGACGTCTTTCAGCTGAAATGATGATGATGATGCTAAAACAAGTATTGACTACTGTTCTGCTTGCGATAAAACTGAAAATGCCCTGACGTAACCTATATACTTATCTTTGGATTCCTGGCTTCAAATATAAGGAATTGTCATAAAAACGTACTACCTCGTTTTCAGTCCTGGAATTTCTGATAACCTATTATGTAGTAACTTAACTACATTAATAAACAACACAATTTCATAAGTACAGTGACGCTTTATTGAACACCACTTAATAAGCAAAAAAATCAGAAAAATATTGTTGTTTCGTAACTATAGGTACTTATGGTACGGCTTGCCCAAATTCATGTCTAAGCGTTAGTGGTGAAATCTTAATTTTCCTAGCCTCGCACACCACTGCATGTCTAATTGGTGGGATTTTTCCTCACACGCCACTCTATTTCCGTGTATACTTATTTCTAATGGATTCCCATTATTTATAAACATCTCTTTGTGCCGAATAAATAAAGAAATCGGAGACTAAAAATCATGCACGTAAAGTATACATCGGAATAATGGTCACTGTCCCAGTCATCATCACTTCGGCCGTAGGACGTGCTAGACCTTCCTCATTGATACCCAATCATTACGGTTGGAAGCGGCTGTCCGGTAGTCACCACTACCTTTCATTTTATGTCATTAAGAATAGAAGCGACCGACAAAACGATTTCATTTATTAGGCATTACATTAGCATGTTGAACACTAAATAGTACATTTACCTTAGAGTATTTCCCCTGTACCACTGTGTGACTTTTACTCTGTGACACGTAATCTACTGGATTCCGGAACCAACTGAAATTCTATTCTATTACAGGTGTTGCTGCCCTGGTGTACTTTTTACCCAATCCGAGCAAACAGAACAGTGGAACGGGAGACAAGTGATATTAAGTTTAATAAACCTTTTGAAAAACCTTGCCTTTTATTAAACAGGAGCCTTCAAAACGATTGTGAAAGATTTTCAAAGGAAGAGCACCTGGAGTTCCAATTCGCCTTGTCTGTATTTATGTGTGGCCAGTTAAACGAGATGGCGTCTTGTTGATCTCGCCATCTTTGCCATGTGAAAAAATGATAACCAAACAATTTTGATAAACATTAAATGGTATCAGCTCAAAAGTAAACGCTTTCAAACAAACAAGAGAATTAAAATAAAATAGACTATTTAAATAATAAATCTAATCGATCGACGATCTTTTTGTGAATTCTTTATATTTGTGACATTTCGAATGCTGAATATAATTGTAACTTTCAATCAGAAATTAAATGAATCTATCTATCTATCTAATCTGTCACCCAACCCGAACTTGACTAAGTTTTTACAAAGTCCACCAATGTTTTTACCAGTCGGTCATTGTAGCGGTTTTGGGAGAGTAAGCGTCTAATAAAATGCAGTTTTAGTTAGGTGCCTTCTGCCACAGTACATAAAATGTTCTAGTAAGGTTTTCGCTTTAAATTTCAGTAGTCTCGAAGTCATTTAAGCTTCGCAAATATTACTGATGTCGGGATCATTAAAAATAAAAACCCAATAACTCAGTAATGAACCTTTTTATAGGTCAGTCAACGGCAGACTGATTGGATCAATACGGAATGATGTTCAGTGAGCAATACCGAATTCCCTGAGCGAGATACTAATGGGCCACAAATCTAATTTTGGTGACTATTGACTTATAGTATTTACTTTGGCCTACATCGTGAGATTAGTCGAGGGATTTCTAATAACGTGTGTGCTATTTGCCGCGCATAACATGGCAAATAGGTATACAGTAAACATAATGTATAGATACCTACACTATTTTATAACACAAACAGAAGCGAACAATTTGTTTATCACTATCCCGCACGGACTTTGCAATGTTTTAACGCTATTTACAATTATTTTTTATTTACACAGCACAATGCACAACGTAAAACGTCCGCCGAAAATTTTAAGAAGTACCGCCCTGACAGCTCTTTTCTTTTTTGCCGCGGCGCATGGCATGGGCTTAGGGTCAAACAACCACCGACAGACAAAGAGCATGATAATTCAAATAATTATTGCTTCTTCAAAATACTTGCACAGTCCTATGTTCTTTTCAGAGTCTCGAACTAACTCCATACCAAATTTCATTTAGACACTCTTTTGTATTAGTATGGATTGTGACGCTTGGAGTAAGATTATATAATACAGCAATGGACGTCTTTCGGTTGGCGTTGGGGTTGATGATGATTGTTCTTATAGTTAGTTTCTTTTAAATATGGCTCTGTCCATTGGAGGACAAGTGTGCCAGTGTCACGTAGATGACAGTTTTAAAACAATGACACTTCGGTCGTTGTTCGGTAAATTAATTCTATATACCCCAAACGATAGGCTTCTTAGAAAAGCTCAAAATTACTCAGACGATGATGCTGATACCCCTCCCGTATCAGATTATAAAGCCAAAGAGTATCCACTATCAGCTAGGAAATCATTTACCGATTTCAAGGGTGTACCGATCCAAGCACTGCTCTCCGTGGAAGGATCCAGAAGGGAACCCCAACTGTTGGGTATATGAGGAAGCACCCCACACCCACCCCTTGACTGTTCTTAAACTTATAAAGAAAGTTCCCTCCGTACAATTTACTTGTTCAAATTGTCGTACAAATTTTAAAGTTCGTGTTATACGACTGTGGATTTAAGTGAACTCAGAGACGTCGTGTTCTAATTAGCGTTAGCTCATTTCAAACTTTAACCACCAAAGACGAATGCAGAAGTTTAAAATAAAATAATTAATGATGAATAGCATACAGCTATAGCTAGACCGTTTAAATGAGTCATCGCCCACGCGGTACAGGGGCTGGGGGGTATGACGACAAAGGGGGCCGGGAGAGGTGCGGGCGGCAGGTACACGAGGCGCGCTCGCCAACTCGGTTAACGTAGCGGTAGCGGTTTTTAAACGGTTTTGCTATATTAGGTATAGCCAACTGCAGGGAAGCGTGAACTCCCAGCAACCAAAGTTTGGATCCAGTGGGGGTCACGTTTCTCTTCTACCCTTCGCCACTGCTATGTGATGCCCTTTTAATAAATCCTAAAAAGTCTACGGTTTCAGAAAAAAATCGATATTACTTAGATCGAATAGATTTATTCGATATTTTGCCCGCAACAGCCTGTTTCACTATATGGAAAAGTCCACCTGAAATGAATGCTCCAAAGCCCAAACGATCGTTCCGTCAGTCTAGCAAGTTTTTTAAGAATTCGAATAATTTAGACAAAAATAACGGAAAACCCCTAAAGGACTTGCCTTTTTTTGATTGGCATCATTTTACCCGCAGCTCCAATTAAAAGTTGAGGAAATTGTTTGGCTTTTATTTAATTAACAGTAGACACAATTAAGTCTCGTATTTTTTAACATACGGCTTTCAAAATTGTTCTGCACGATATTAAACAGGGTGTCCCAAAACTCTGCGATAACCTGAGGCCGTATCGTGACGCGTCGACGCTTGCCATCTCTTTCTGTGACCATCTCATACCGTTTGACAGAAAGAAATAGTGAATGCGATAGCAAGTCTCAAGGCGTTAGACAATTTATAAGCGTACTGGTACCGGGTGAAAGGCCAAGTTATAAAAGTTCTGGAAAAAATAAGGAAAAATCTATGTCACTTAGTTAAGCGATAACAGACATTTTCACTTCTCGTGCGTTTCGCCAAGCGACTCTCGTCGTTTTCCGGCCTTTTGCCTTTAGCGTGGGCAGGAGAAGACACTCGTGGCTGAAGAATTTGCGTGATTGGTTCAACTGCAGTACCACATCCTTGTTTAGAGCAGCGGCCTCCAAGATCAGAATCGCCATGATGTTGTCCAACCTCCGATAGGAGAGGAATGAGAAGAAGAAGAAGCCTTTAGCAGCCATTCTGGAGGAAGGGTCTGAGCAGTTGTGCTGCGCGCGCGTACCGGTTACAGTGCCCCGTATTTGTTGTACGGTTTGCACTGCATGGGGGCGCGCGCATCGCCGCGCACAACTGTCTTCTTCCTGCTTATTCCCCTAAATTCATTTCTAGGGTGAATGAGCATTACTACTTACTAGGCAAGCGTGCTCCGTCGTAGGCCTCATCTTTTCTTTCCATCAAGCGTGATTGAGGTCAAACAGAAGCCTATATTTAAAAAAAATGCTCATTAAGTTGTTTTTTTTTTTTAAATATAGGCTTCTGTTTGACCTCAATCACGCTTGATGGAAAGAAAAGATGAGGCCTACGACGGAGCACGCTTGCCTAGTAAGTAGTAATGCTCATTCACCCTAGAAATGAATTTAGGGGAATAAGCAGGAAGAAGACAGTTGTGCGCGGCGATGCGCGCGCCCCCATGCAGTGCAAACCGTACAACAAATACGGGGCACTGTAACCGGTACGCGCGCGCAGCACAACTGCTCAGACCCTTCCTCCAGAATGGCTGCTAAAGGCTTCTTCTTCTTCTCATTCCTCTCCTATCGGAGGTTGGACAACATCATGGCGATTCTGATCTTGGAGGCCGCTGCTCTAAACAAGGATGTGGTACTGCAGTTGAACCAATCACGCAAATTCTTCAGCCACGAGTGTCTTCTCCTGCCCACGCTAAAGGCAAAAGGCCGGAAAACGACGAGAGTCGCTTGGCGAAACGCACGAGAAGTGAAAATGTCTGTTATCGCTTAACTAAGTGACATAGATTTTTCCTTATTTTTTCCAGAACTTTTATAACTTGGCCTTTCACCCGGTACCAGTACGCTTATAAATTGTCTAACGCCTTGAGACTTGCTATCGCATTCACTATTTCTTTCTGTCAAACGGTATGAGATGGTCACAGAAAGAGATGGCAAGCGTCGACGCGTCACGATACGGCCTCAGGTTATCGCAGAGTTTTGGGACACCCTGTTTAATATCGTGCAGAACAATTTTGAAAGCCGTATGTTAAAAAATACGAGACTTAATTGTGTCTACTGTTAATTAAATAAAAGCCAAACAATTTCCTCAACTTTTAATTGGAGCTGCGGGTAAAATGATGCCAATCAAAAAAAGGCAAGTCCTTTAGGGGTTTTCCGTTATTTTTGTCTAAATTATTCGAATTCTTAAAAAACTTGCTAGACTGACGGAACGATCGTTTGGGCTTTGGAGCATTCATTTCAGGTGGACTTTTCATTTCAATTCATTTTCATTCAAATTCATTTCTAGGGTGAATGAGCATTACTACTTACTAGGCAAGCGTGCTCCGTCGTAGGCCTCATCTTTTCTTTCCATCAAGCGTGATTGAGGTCAAACAGAAGCCTATATTTAAAAAAAATGCTCATTAAGTTGTTTTTTTTTTTGTCGAGAGAATGCTGCATAAAATGACTGTTTATGCTCTAGTCCAACGGTGGGTAAACTTTCTTCATGGCGGGCCAGGAAGTTCAACCAACTTAAGAAGAGGGCCAGAATAGCGGCAAAAACTACTCATATAAAAGTATAAACATTTCGTCGGTGCGAATACAAAAATCGCTATGTGTTTTTTTTCGATTTTACGATTATTTCATAATTTCATTTCTTTTAATGTCCTACGTTAACCTACAAAACCGTTTTTTGATATCTTTATTGGTTTTGAAAAAAAAAAATCCGCTATGTGCACGCGGAACAAAGTTTGGATGGAAATAAATCGCTTTGTGGTTTTTAGCACATAGCGATATTATGCGTGAGGTTCTCCATCAAAATCAATAGTTTATTACAATAGTGTGTTGCACATGGCGATTATTTCTTGATTGAATTACCCGACAGTGAGACTAATTTTAAGAAATTAATGTTAATAAGTGCTTTAATTTCACATTTTATAAAGTAAGTGCTACCAGGTTTTATTAGATCACTTGTTTTTGCTTAGTAAAATTGCACGTATCATTTAATAATGAATACGTTTATGACCTAACTATGCTATTTTCTGATTACTACAGTATGGATATTTTGTCAAATCCTGACCGCTCCGTTCAAGTGCATGAAACATCACCGAGAAATGCTTCAAGGGATTTAATTGGCAATTCTAATGACGATAATCTGACTGATATATTATTATGCGAAAATGTTACTAACGAAATAAATTTGAGTATACCTACCCGCTGCCTGGTTTGAGCAAAATTCTCTAAATAATCCTACACTCACTTCAATGTTTCTGGATAATGACAATAGGGATATAAACGTAGACCATGTGTCGGAAATATTAATTATCTGGAACTATTATTGAACCCCACGGGCCGTATCGAACAGGCTAGTTGTTCTGTCGAAAATTTGTCAGATGACAGAACTGCTGAGGACAATATAATAACCTTTTTGTTGAATCATGAAAGTGGTATAACTATTAATTTACCATTTGAAAAAATTGCCACTGGCCCAGCAAAACATGCTATTGTAAACCCTTCTGCATTTCCATCAAAAATAAGGGAAAATCAACATTTGCGACTTATTGGAAAAACTTATAAGGGTAACAAAAGACAGCGGGATCCATCTATATTAAAAATATTTAGTAAATATGTTGTTAAGAAAAATCGTGCTATGACAGAAAAACCTTGTACTCATGGAGCGGAGCAAAAGTCTTATAGGAGTTTTATTTGCAGGGCTATAAGTGATTAAATCCGAAGTGACATTTTTCAATATTTTTGGAATCTACCATCGTGGGACGCTAAAAAATTGTATATAAATGGCTTAGTGCAAATTTGTAGCACGTTAAAATGTCGGCCTGGTGCGAAAGAGGAAATTACTTGCCTAAAAAATGTACGGTTTCGTTTCGAATGCTTCTTGCAAAGTCAAAGTCGGTTTAAAGAAAGACTTGTTTCAAGAATGGATCAGAACTACGAACACTACTGATTCTTCCCCCAGTAATTCTAAGATACGGAAAATTGATAGATGTACAGTGTCAATATCAACACCTAGAATTCTAAAATCAAGATCTGTGGAGCTATGGCTTGAACAAGTACCTGTTGTACCTAGTCATTATTGTAGAGGAGATAGTAAGGACATAATTATATTGAGGACACCTTTCCCAGTAAGACCCATATGCACAAAGTGTACACACTTTGGTGCAAGGAGAATATTTTAAATTCTGTGACACGTAAATTATTAATAGAAAAGTTGGAGGAAAGAATGATTTCTATTTTTAAACCCAGAAAAGACCAAAGTTCCTTGTCTCTGAACAATGTTATAAGCATAAGCCGGCAGTACTTTTTATGTCAAAAATTATAATAACGTTTATTTATATGTATGGCATGAGGGAGAATGCGGTGTGACAGCCAGTACCATCATAACAAGCTGTATTATACAGTTTTTAAAAGAGCACTGCTGTACTTATAAATTATAAAAAAGTATACCTTACATCTGACGGCTGCTCTTACCAGAACAGAAACAAGGTTTTGAGTAGTACTTTGACTAATCTAATGCGTCAACTTCTTTAGGTATCGAAATTGAACAACTGATATTGGAGAAAGGTCACACCGTGATGGAAGTCGACCGACAGTGTTCATTCAACATTAGAAAACCAATTCAGGCCGCCAATATGTGCACTTACTGACTATTTAACTCGCATGAGACAGGCAAGGCAAGGCCGAAGAAACCGTATTTTGTGAATTATTTAGATAATTCATTCTTTAAAAATTACGAAGAAGTGCCGTGCAATTTTATAAGTATTAGGCCTGGTAAACGGTCTGGTGACCCTTCAGTGACCGACATAAGAAGCCTGTGGTACAAAGATGGCGATGTCAAATACAAACATACAATACAATATGTCAATATTCACTCTTTTACTGCAAAGGCAACCTGAACAGCGTGAACATAATGAAGCACTACCATTATATAATAGCGGTCCAAAAATTGATTTAGCGAAATCCTCTGCAATCTTTAAAGGTCTATATATGCACCAAGATTATCATATTTTTTACGACAGTGTAAACGTACAAATTATTAAGTGATTTCAACTAATCTTTGACTAGGCATTAAAATTATAAGACGAAAGAGTAATGAAAAATCAATACAATACTAGTATAACTTAAACGGCATGTTTTCATAAAGTTTATGCAAATCAATTAGTGTAATCGAAAATGTAGTACAGTTTTCTTCTTTATTACACTTGCTTGATTTATTATTGATTAGGTTTAACTAATAAACTAACTTGTGAGCAGATAACAATAAAGATTCATGTTATTCATATTTTCAATATTTATAATAGTAAAAGTCGACTCATATTACCAAATTTAAACATTTTATAACCCGCTATGTGTCGCCTTCCACGTTGTAAAAACTACGCTATGTGTACATTTGGCACATGGCGATTTAAAGTAAGCCAAATCAAAGTCGCTATGTAGCTAAATTCTGGTTTTTTGTTAATATCATAAAAATCTACGAGGAAAAATTGTTTATTTTTTTGTGAAAATCATGTAAATCTTACTACTGTATTATTTAAAAAAGTCAGATGTGACAAAAGTTGTATATACTATTATATAAACAGTTTTTTTTGTCTCCTGTAAAGTAAGTCAAAATTACATAGCGATTTTGTCATTCGCACCGACGATTTTGAAAAGCGAAGAAATGCGAAGAAATTCGAAAAGAAATTCAATGGTGTGTGTGAAGTTCCCTATCCGCACTGGATCCGCGTGGGAACTACGACCCAAGCCCTCTCATCTGTGCCCTGCAGTGGGACGTATATAGGCTGGAATGATGATGATGATTATTTTACTTTAAACGTCTGGGTCGTCCAAACATAAATATACTAATTATTTCAAAAGACCGGTGGCGGGCCGGATATAATCCTTTTGCGGGCCGGAGCTGGCCCGCGGGCCGTACTTTGCCCACCACCACTAGAGTCTAGTCCATAAAGTAAAATCTTCGTCTCAGACCAAGGAAATAAGAATAAGAATAAGAATTTGCTTTATTGCCACAACACAAAACATAAAAAAACAATATCAGGAACAATGAACAAAACATTTACAAATACAAAAAAAAATACAATAATTTAAAAACACTTTTGAGGCAATAGGTCCCAGTCTCAGCATGTGCTGGACAGACAGTCCAGCGCTGGTTTTCAGCCTGGGCCTTTGGGCAGGGTCGGTTGCAGACCTGACGAGAGACAGTGTAGCTGTTTTAAGTGCCAACAGAAAAATATTTACGTATACAAAAATCAGGAATCAAAAATCAGGTGCAAACAGCTACAATAGCGTGATGTAGGATTGTAGTTTAGTTCCTTATGTGATGACTAGATGGCTCTAGTAGTCGCTACAAGTAGAAATTTACAAAATATAGATTTCTTGTTTTTTTATATAACTGGTGTTTTCATAATAATATATTAATAGGTATAGACAAATTTAGTACATTGTTATAAAATTTGCGATGCATGAAAAATAAGAGCTTGTAAATTTTATTTCCAATGTTGCTGTTTAGTTTCCTTGCAATCGAAGTGAAAAGCAGAGTGTGAAACTCGAGTATAAACCATTTCCCCCACGATGTATCTAGCCACCTGAGCCGGTACATCTCGGATAAAATAGCTCGTTTTATGCTCTTGTTGTGCAATCTTCTATTTTGCAAAAATTATATTATGATTCTACAAATAACCCGTCGAGCGTCCTGTGCGCACACGTGTGCGCACAACAGTTTAGAATTGTTCCTACAAAAAAAAAGCGGTACGCTCGACGGGATAATCTAATGTGACTTTTATCATCGCATCTATCACTGAGTGAGATTTATTGTTTCCAGAATTATTATGACTTTGCCTCTCGCACGGACCCGGTTATTGGTGATATTTGGGACATCCTGTACTTTTTGATTCTTAAGTAAAAAAATATGCAGTACTCATGTTGTTTTTACCAGAGTGCCGGAAATAAAAAAAATACATACTTAAATCGTCATTACAAGATCCAAAAAAAAACCGCCTGTATAATTCCCGTTTCCATGGGAATTCCAAAAAAATATATATCCTGCGTCACTCTCGAAACTGAGACGAATCTAATGATATCTCACACTTCAAAATCCATTGAATCGTTTAGGCTACAGGGCGTACCAAAAATGATACATCATACATACGCTCAAAAAAACATAACCCTCCTTCGACAGTCGGGTGAAAACAGATCAAACTTGTTTTTACATCAAAAATCTTCCTGATAAATTAAGGTATTGTTTGTTTTGTGCAACGGATAATGAAGTATGCAAAATTAATCATCTCCGTATACGATCATGAATAAATTGAAGTTCCATTAAAGTATATGAAAAATTTAATTGGTTGATTCAGGTTTTAATTTGCGGAGGTCCATATTAATGAATCACAATACTTTTACCTACTAATTCAAAGTCAGAGTCAAAATAATTTATACAATTTAGGCTCCAAATCAAGCACATCTTTGAATGTCGAAGTATGTACCACCTTGCTGTTTAGCTAAATAATGTGGAGTACAACTTTTTAAAGAAAAGAAGGACTCTTAACAAAATATTTTTTGTCTCAAAGTTTTGATGAGGTGAATAACAAAATACGAGTATACAATAAGTAGGTACTATGGATATCAACATAGACGGCCGGATAGCCTAGTTGTTAGAGAACCTGACTACGAAGCTTGAGGTCCTGGGTTCGATTCCCGGACGGGGCAGATAATTTTGTGTGAAAAATACGAATGTTTGTGCTCGAGTCTCGGATGTTTAATATGTGTTTAAGTATGTAATTATCTATATAAGTATGTTTATCCGTTGTCTAGTATCCATACTCGTAGTACAAGCTTTGCTTAGTTTGGGACTAGGTCAATTGGTGTGAATTTGTCTTGTGATATTTACATATTTATTTAATAAGATAAAATTTTTAAAATCCCAATTAACTTAAAATGTCATTTCAAAATTCATTAACAGAATGAAATCGCTTTTTCTGGCACAAAGTATTTCAGTTACTTAAGAAAACTGTAAAATTAAAGCCAAACCACAGAATATATAATAGTACTAACGTACAGAATGGACACGCTCCACCCCGCACCGATTCGAGTTACCCCACCCCTCAAGGCGCAGATTGCCGGACCCCGCCGGAATCCAGAAGAGTGCGCGCGCGATGTATGTAGGCGTACGCGTGTACAGACGTCGTCGTGCTTATGTAGATTCAAGAACGCGTATTTGTACGTCGTGTCCGCCGCGTGGCCAAACGCACCGACTTTACCTATTTACCCGTAGGTTAACGGGTCCCAAGATACAGGCTCAGCCTAGTTTGGGGTCCACCGGATATTGCTTCATGTAAATTCTTAGTTTGTGTAATAAATATTCTTCTTCTTCTTCTTCTTTCTTACGTTATTTACACGAAATTGTAAAGCAAAACCTTGCCTTTCCATCTTTATGCTGTATATATGCAAACTCATATCATTGATTTTACCTCATCATCATCACGGTGATCACGGCCCATTTAACGTCCACGCTTCCATCGTCTAAACCCATTCAATCTCGACAAGCGAGTTCTCGTCGTTCAAACAGGAGCCGCGTGCGCGTTTTACCTGATTTAACGAAAAAAATGGCCGACCGTGTTCCCTCGAGCTAAAACGCGTTTTTCCGGAAATAAGACTAACGTTAAACTAGATCGATTATTCGCCCCCACATAGCAAATTTCATAAGAAGTCACCAAAATAATAATATTACAAATGAGTTTATGAAAGAATAAAAAAAGAAAATACATTTATTTACAACAACACAAGACACACAAATATTTTTTTTACAAAAAGGACAATACGAAGGCTAAAGACAGAGTGTGTCATTGCGGTTGTAAATTGGACACTGGCTCAGCATAATGCTGAAGCGTTTATAACACCCCAGCGCTGATTTTCAGCCAGCACCGTTTTTTTGGAATTTATGTGCGAAATTATATTTGTAATTTACCATGAGCTTAACGGTGAAGGAAAACTTGCATACACTTGCGAAGAAATTCAATGGTTTGTGTGAAGTTCCCAATCCGCACTGGACCCGCGTGGGAACTACGGCCCAAACTCTCTCATTCTGAGAAGAGGCCCAGGGCTGTGCCCTGCAGTGGGACATATATTGGCTGGGACGATGATGATTACTATTCCTAGTCTTATTTTTTGGAGAAAAATTAGGCTTTGTACTTTTTCTTTTGTTTTTTGTTTTTTATTCATTGTTTTTGTGTGTTACGTACAATAATTAAGAATATACATTACTTATACATTACATTAGTAGTTCTATCGATGGCTCTAAGTTAATGGAATAAAATAGTAATCTGCTTTAAACCCAACTTATAGTTATATAACTTCCATTAAATTAAATGTCAGAAATCCATTAATTATTCCATTCTTAAAAACAAAAAGCGAGCGAGTTCGCGAGTTCTATCTACTCTACGTCCCTTAATGACTTAACAGTTTTAATTCAGTCAGAATACTCTTAGTTTTTGCGGATTTATAATTCTCTACAATCCTCGCAAATAACCGTTTAATTGAATTTCCATCGAGTGTTTAACTGATTGCGTTAATTTTTTATAATGTCCGTCCGCTTTTTAATTCCTTTTTGGTCAAAAAAGTTCCAATCAGTTTGATCGTTTTATTCGTTTAATAACATTCATCATCATCCCAGCCTATATACGACCCATTGCAGGGCACAGGCTTCCTCTCAGAATGAGAGGGGTTGGGCCGTAGTTCCCACGCGGGGGCGGTGCGGATTGGGAACTTAATTATGTATGATACTTACATAGTTACTTTTAACAAGCTTTTAGGTAGAATTCAAAAAGTTGGACAACTTAACGACGGTTGTCAAAATTTGTGTGAAAGCATTCCGTTGTGAAACGTGCACAAATGAAATTTATGGTAAAGTCCCGATCTCTGTCCCGAGGGAAATTCCAAAAAACCCTTTTTGCTGCACGTCTATGATCCTTAAGGAATAGGTAGTTGCGGGATAGGGTCCCATTGAATTGAATATTATAAATCTCGTTTTATAGTTTTTTATTGTTATAATCACCTACTTGCATGCCAAATTTGAAGTCTCTAATAATTATACATGATTAAGGATCAGCACAACTAAAAAATAAATAACAAATAAATAACAATAGATAATAAATAACTAATAAATAACACGACTTGAGCTTTTTTTACAAGCTTTATAAAATAGGTCATAGGTCAAATGTTGGAAATCGAATTTGACCCAATTCCAGTGATCAGATTCACTTGAAATTTGGTACCGTAAACTGGGGTTACTTTCAAATGCAAGGGTTACTTTGGAAAACAGTTTTTACGCCGAGTCCTTATTTTTTAGACCATTTGTGGCAGTGAAATAACTACCTTGATAAATTACCTAACTTTTTACGTCATTTGCTCATTCGAGCGATGAATATTTGCGTTTTTATAACTATTTTAATTCTATCAAAGTAGCCCCAAAATTTCCTAAAGTAACCCCAGTTTATCGGTATACTTATGTAGGTTGGATGACAATGCAAGTACAGTGAATAAAAAGTACAGTCAGCTAAAAAGCTGCTATAAAAATGTTTTTTTTTAACAAAAACTTTTTTTTTATTGAACTTTGAAGCGATAACATATTTTTCCCATAGGAATTTAGAAAAATCCCTTCTTAATGTACCTCTATGACACTTAAGAGCTATATGTCTGCCAAAGTCTATAGCTTCAGTGGTTTGGGCTGTGCGTTGATACATCAGTCAGACAGAACTTTAAATCCATGCTTCCATACTTAATATTATAAAATGTGAAAGTGTGTTTGTTTGTTTGTTGTTTTTACGTTGAAACTGAGCGACGAATTGCCGTGATTTTTTGTTTGGACATAGGTGAAGGGTTGGAGAGTGCCATAGGCTACTTCTTACCACGGGAAAATATCTCAATCCCCTCGGAAAAACACGTGTTCTTATCTACTTCAGCGGGGGCGGTTATTTTTTAATCAGTGCACAAATTTTGATACGTGATTCAGTATCGTTGATAGATCACGATTATCTGGGGTGCCCCTTTTCTCCCATAATCTTTTTTATCCGAATTTTGAAAGTCATAAATTGATGTCCATAATATTCTTGCTCATAAATATCGACGATCATAATTTTTGTAAAGCATATCGCTTAATAGTTCTAACTGCAATGAGCCATAATCCCATTGATCATAACTTTAAAAAGTCATAATATTGATATCAATAATATTTAAGGGAATATCGTTGATTATTCAGAAACGTTATAGGGCATATATCTTAAAGTAATAATTGTTTTTAGTCATAATTTTTCATTACCTAAAATGCACTAACCATCTACATTGAATTCTATAACATCCACATTGATAATTATTCAGAAACATTGTAAGACATATCGCTGGCAGCGAGCGAGCGAAGCGAGCGAGCAAGACTTTCAGGGCAGAAGCGACTCGGACAGGTTAGGTTCAGAAGGCTAAGGCGGGAGCGAAGCGTAAGCGTAGCTCCCGCCTTAGCCTTCGATGTTAGGTATTTTTTTTATGACAGCACAGAAAAGGATTATTACCTTTAATATTATGAAATGTCATACAACCATGACATTGAATGTTATTACAAAGTAATATTGTGCCTTAAAATAATTATGACCTGCGAAAAAAGACCTTGCAATAATTATTATGAGTGACTTTAGTACCTTAAATATTATGAAGTGTGATGCTTCTTGACACTGAATGATATGAGTTTACTTATTAGTCCTTACAATAATTATGACTTAAGAAAATCGTAGCTCCAATTTATGTTGTTTAATATTATGACTTCCGATAATATGACAAAGAAAAATTATGACAGAAAACGTTATGGTCTTGAAAATTCGGAACAAAAATTTTATGGGAGTCATTATAGACCCCGATTATCTGTTCAAGATTTTTTTTTAAATTTTGAAATTTGGGTTGTTCATAGTAATTCATCCAATAATTGGTCAACTATGAAAAAACAAAAAAAAATAAGTGATAAATATTATAACGAAAAATACTGAAATTTGTTATTTTTACGACACTGGATCACATATTAATATTTGTGTGGGTACTTGTTTATTAAAAAATTACCCTGTATAATTATGTAGGTTCTCTATCGGACAACATAAATACTGTACAAATGTTTTTTTTAACTCATCATCATCATTATCATGTCAGCCGAAAGACGTAGAACATGGTCAACCCAGGGCTCGCCAAACAGATCAGTTCCGTGCCATCCGCATCCAACGCGATCCCGTAACCTTAACCAGGTCGTGCGTCGTCGTCGGTGAGTTTGTTAACTACCGGTATTAAATCTCCAATTTTTTATACTCCACCCCTGTACGACAGATATCTTAAAAGCTAGAAAAATATGAGCCTCCCGGCATCGATTCGTGCAAAATCCCCGATCAGTATTCCCGTCTCGACTCCGTAACTCGAGTCAGCATGAAAGCAATTAGCCGAAGAAATAGTTTTTCCTGGCCAAACCGGTACTGATTCAACTCACGCGCCCACCTTGGGGAAATAACAAAGTTTAGCCGTGCTTGTGGAAAGTTGTAGTATTAACCACTTATGGCATGGACATTATTTATGTACAGTGTAGTAATTTGTAGCGTCGGCTGGATTTGGTTAAAAATCCATGTTAGCTATTGGTAAAAGCTCACGATCTTTCGTATTTATAATATGTAGTATCAGTAAGATTTTACTTCTTCATTTACCTTTTGCATGTTAACACGTTGAATGCGGGACGTCTTCACTACAACTCACGCTCTGTGCTATACATACCATTTTTGACTTGTAACATTTTTTCTACTAGTGCGTTACAAGACGATAGTGACTTGTAAACAGAAGATTAAGTTTTTCCCAATATTTCTTTGTTTTTTTATAAAAAAGTATAATTTTATGATTGCAATAGCAAGTTGACATGTTTAATTAGATAAGTTTGTTGTCGCCACAGAATACAGGTTTTAATTTGGAAGTTATAAGACATTTAAATAACAAGACGAATTCGACTTGTACCGCATCACGGGGGTAGGGCAAGGTTTGTTATGTCGATAATTTTATAGAGAAGGGAAATATAATGAAAAAAAAATATCGCTATCGATGTTCACAATTATTTAAAAAAAATTACAAACCTAAATGTTCAAATACGATTTGTCGTAGCATTATTGTTTTTCTTATTTTTTTTATAATAGTCAACGCACATTTTACTTTTTGTACCTTTTTGAAACTTGTTGACTTCCTTTTTTGCGGCAGTAATTCCATCATATCGTATTGTAGTTTTCGCAAAGCTACTTTGGTCACTTTTTTCTGTGAGTTCAAACACTTTTAATAATGTTTTCTACGGCATATTTCGCGGTGCATTCATTGATAACGTAAGTATTAGCGAAACTACATACAAAAAGTCGGTATTAATCACAACACTAGCCTGCACTGGCCAGTTCCCATGGTGCGATACAAGGCGGTACTTTACAAGACAGTTTTGGCTGGTACCGCACCTATTACAATTTTTTATCGTCTGGTGCGGTACAAGTCGAATTTGTCTGTATACTTTAAACCTACCTATTGGATATAATTTGAAGTAACAAACCTAAATGTATACTTGTCTCTTTCTAAATCAAGGGATTTCAATGTGAAATCATGCCCGCACCAGACAGAGATCGCCTATTTTCAACGCCGCACCAAACGGAAGTCTAATGCAAGTCAAAAATGACTTGTACCGCACTCAACGTGTTAAAATAAATGGTCCCCTTGCTGAGTGAGTAGTCTACCTGGTACTCTCTCTCCGGTAAATTGTAAAAATCATCAAAGGTAACTGCTACTGTCCATCCGTAAAAAATCTTCTTCATTTGTTTTGGTACCAGCGCACACTTAAAAATTTCAGGCGCTGGTATCAAAACAAATGAAGATTTTCATTTTTCTATAATATTGTGCTCCTTTAACAAAACAAAAAACGAGAGTGGTAGTGGTTTACTGTAGGCGTTTAACAGTGGATATGTATACTCATTTATTTTTAAATAATTTATTGAATCTGGCGTTACTTTGCAGAGGCCCAAATCAACGAACTGAAACAATTACTTTACTCACCCGCGACCTTAAATATGTTAGATACAAACGTAAGAAATCCGAGTTTATCCGAGGATGAGCTCTGGTTGAGTTCGAAACGCGTCAGTGTGGTTTGGTGGTGGTGATAGTTGAGTTTGTGTGATTTGTGTGTGTTCGTACAGAGTGGACACACATTTTTTGCATAAACGTAACTTTTATAAGGTGGGTGAGCAAAGTAATTGTTTCAGTTCATTCATTCATTCTTCCTTCGTTTTGGTTAGGTACATAAATATTATTTGAAGACATTATTAGGGCCACAAAGATAAAATAAATCCCTTCATCATCATCACTTCAGCCGAAAGATCGGCCCAGTGCCTTCCGCATCCAACGCGATCCCGCAACCTTAACCTGGTCGTCGCTCCATCTTGTTGGGGGCCTACCTACACTGGTAATAAATCCCAACCCGAAAACAAAAGTAATGCACACACATACACACACACACACACACACACACACTCACTAACACTCGCACATATATGTAATTGCTCGTATTTAATGTACTATAACAAATAATTATTCACAGTTTTTAAGATAAAATCATATTATTTCATTGTTTTGTTAACCGCACTAGCAGATGACCAAAATAACAGGCTTAGCTTAGTGTCTGATGGATATCGATGTTTATGTAAAATGTTGTTTTTGTCAAATAAATTATTTTGTTTTTTTTTTTTTTTTGTAAGATATTAGATAGTATGTAATCTGTAAGCAAGCGAGTCACCAACAAATCTTCTGATAAAATAATATGAGTAAAAAGCCATCCAGTAGATACTGATGCATTGGTTATAGGTATACATACGGGAAATCAATACTGAAAAAAAACAGTTTGTACTATTTCACGCCAAAGCGGGTAAACACATTTCGTTAACTTTTGGTATGTTTAAATGTTCAGATCTTTTAGACGGTATGGAGTCTTTTTCATTATATTTTTTTACATGGTTTATTGTACATTTCAAAGTCTTTATTCAATTTAGGCATCAATTGATGCTCCTATGAACGTCGAAAAATCTACCACCGGTTCGGAAAAAACCCTGTTGAGAAGAAACCGGCAAGAAACTCAACAAGGTATATTTTTTTCAATCAGATCTACATTGTTATTAAATGACATACATCTAAAGTATTTATTTAATACAATTAAATTTTTTAACACAGTAGATACGCTGTAGAGTATGTCCTATTTTATAGTTTTACCGTAACTTAGCAGTTTACCGCGACATAACACATATTGCTCGACTCAGCAATAAGTTTAAGACAATAAATTAAGCAACCTTTTATGTAAGACTGTTCATTCTATTAGCGCATCTTACGCAATACATACGAATCTACAACATGGATTTTTATTGATCAGTCCTCATCGCTCCTCATACTTCATGGCGACCCTGCCACGCGAAAATTATGGAATCTATGAAGATAGAAGATAAATGGAAAATGAAACAACAATAAAAAAGAGAAATATTTAATAGAAGAAAGAAGATTATTTTAATGGAAGAAAGAAGATTATGTAAACAAGAAAGAAGGTTATTTTAATGGAAGAAAGAAGATTATTTATATTAAGAAGAACTAAATTCACGGGAAATTCAAATCACGAAGAATCAAGATCATGAAGAATCAAGACCACGAAACTTCAAGAAAGAAGAGCGTTGTCCAGGGCTAACCCGGCTCGCATTCAAGAGGAGTCCAGGGTTATCCCGGCCCAAGTTCAAGAGGAGTCCAGGGTTATCCCGGCCCAGCTCGAGGGAGTCCAGGGTTATCCCGGCCCACGATCCAGCCACCAGCCAACCCAGCAGTCACGTGACCGCCGCGCCACGCGACCACCGCAAGCCAACGCAAGCAAGATGACGACGCCGTGACCCCATTCCAGTAACGCACTATACTTATAAGTGACTAATGTAGTAAAGTAAGTGTTTTATTATTATTTTCAATTAGGGCATCAAGAAGTAAGCCATAATTAATACATAAATCTAAAATGTAGTTATACTATGTCAGTTCTATTAAGAGACTTACGTGATAAGTTGAATTATTTAAGGGAATATTTAATTAAAATTGGTCCTGAGAGACGTCAAAAGGAAATTGCATATAAAAAATTAGAAGAAGCAAAATTTCTTTATAGCCAGTTGGAGTGTATTTTGTCTCAAGTGAATAATGACATAAAGATTAATAAGTTGGATTCTTCCACGGTAAAATTATGCAATGATTTAATTGGGGAAATAGGAAATATTTATACAAAAATTAAAGATTTAGTTCGATTCGTTGACAGTGCGGATCAAATTAATTTAGAAGAGGATACAGCCAAAATGCCTAACGACTTCGATATCAAGACCGCCATTGCACTGATTCCTGTTATGACAGGACAGGAGCAAACAACTAAGCAATTAATTGACGGTATCTTGATGTATGACTCTCTAATCTCTGAGAGTACTAAAGGTCAACTGATAGATTTTGTTCTTAAAACGAGGCTGTCAGCAAGTGCCAAGTTGCGATTACGTTCTAGCTACAATAATGTGAAAGTTTTAGTAGAAGATATTAGAAAGTATTTGCTTCCAAAAAAATCAACACAAGCAATACAATCTCAATTATTTAGAGCAAAGCAAGGACGTAGGACCATAGAATCTTTTGGTTCGGAGTTAGAGGAGCTTTTTGTAAACCTAACAATCGCACAAGCCGACGATGACACCAGCAAATACGACGTGCTGCGTCCCCTTAACGAACGAACGGCAATCAAACGATTTGCCGACGGACTTTCAGATCAGAGGTTGAGCACAATCATCGCCTCTCGGCAGTTCGACTCGCTTCCTGAGGCGATTCGAGCAGCTGTGGACGAACAAGTAACGTCCACTCATGATCAGGTGATGCAGATGAGACCCGTATATAATCGTAGAAATAGTTGCTACACGTCTCATAGGGGCAATTTTACACCTTTTAATACGCGTTCCAGCCAAACTTATTACAACAGGTCAAACATGAATCATCAGCCTAGACCCTACTTTCAAAACCAGCAGAAAATGCAATTTCAACCTAAAGTAGGAAATAGGGGCGCGCACGCAAGTAGGTTCATGCGTAGTCAGCATGCCCGCGGCCACAGCTCGAGCGCACGTGCGCCCGCGCCGCGTATGCGCGTTCAGCACGCCGCTGGAGATAGCAACAACACTTCAGAAAATATGCCTAGTCACTCCCAGTTTTTTCGTTCCTAAAACGGAAAATCACTGCATATTTAGTTATAATAATTATTGTTTAGTTAAATGTATAGTAGAATACAACGTTGAGCTCAACTTACTTTTAGATAGTGGTGCTAGTTTATGTGTATTAAAGTATGAATTTCTAATAGATAATGAGAATTTCATGGATAGACTAGTAAAAGATAGATTAACAATTAAAGGTATAAGTGGAAATTTAGAGTCCGAAGGTTACATTTATTTAGATTTAATAATAAATGGTGTAGTATTTAATCAAAAGTTTTACGTGTTTAAAAACTTATCTTGCGCTGGTGAAGGAATTATTGGTCAGAATTTTTTTAAGCAATATAATGCGATTATTAACTACAAACATGGCACATTGCAATTACAAAATAATAAGAAGACAATACTCGTAGAAGTTGATGACAATAATAGGTATTTATATGTCATACAACCGCGCTGTGAAGTCATCAAATACATTCCGGCGCGCATTACCGGAGATTGTGTAATTATAGCGAATGAAATTCAACAAGGAGTTTTTGTCGGTGGGTCAATTGCGAAACCCACAAATAATCAAATACCCATTAAAATATTAAATACGACAAACTCCACCGTAGAGGTAAATTTACGAGGTTTGGAAATATTAAGTTTGAGCTTGTTTCAAGTATGTAGTTTTGATAAGTATAAGAATACTCCCGATAGAATAAACAAACTTTTCGATTTATTGGATTTACCATCATACCTAAACAAAGAGGAGCAAATTAGTATAGAAAAGATTTGTGCTAAGTATGTAGATGTTTTTCACTTGCCAGGTGATAAACTTACTACCACAAATTTATTACAGCATTCAATTAAATTAAAAAATGACGAGCAACCTGTGTATAAAAAGCCTTATAGAATACCAAATACACTTAAGGCTGAGGTGCAAAATCAAATTCAAAATATGTTAGATAACGACATAATAGAGGAAACCACGTCAGAGTGGTCCAGCCCTGTCTTACTCGTGCCTAAGAAATGCGATAAAACAGGAAAGAAAAAATGGAGACTCGTTATTGATTATCGTCAATTAAATAACAAAATTCAAGACGATAAATTTCCGTTACCTAATATATCAGAAATTTTAGATTCCTTGTCAGGCAATATATATTTTTCAAAATTGGATTTATCGCAATCGTATTACCAACTTTCATTAGACAAAAAGTCACGAAAATTAACAAGTTTCACTACTGATAAAATGTATCAGATGAAACGATGTCCAATGGGACTTAAAACTTCTCCTAGTGCTTTCAGTAGGTTAATGACTATAGCCATGTCCGGCCTTAACTATCAAAAATGTTTTATTTACTTAGATGACTGTATAGTAGTAGGAAACTGCCTTGAAACTCATAATAAGAATTTATTATCAATTTTGGAAAGGTTACGAGAAACTAATTTAAAACTAAATCCAATAAAGTGCGAATTTTTAAGAAAAGAAATCATGTATTTAGGCCATAAAATAACATCAGAAGGCATTCTTCCCGATCCAACAAAAATTGTATCCTTACAATCGTACCCAAGACCGGCTAATGTAGATGACGTTAAACGATTCGTAGCATTTGCTAACTACTACAGACGTTTTATAAATAATTTTGCCACTATAGCTTATCCTTTAAATGCACTTAGTAAGAAAAATGCTACTTTTAACTGGACATCTCATTGTGAAAACGCATTCCAACAATTAAAACAAGCACTCATCAGTCCACCAGTATTAGATTATCCCGATTTTTCTGACAAGAATACGTTTACATTACATACTGATGCTTCAAAGTTAGGTTTAGGCGCCGTTCTGTCTAACAGTAATGGCAAGGTTGTCGCGTACGCTAGCCGTAACTTGAAACCAGCTGAAACGCGATACCCTGTGATAGAACTCGAGTTATTAGCCATCGTTTGGGCCGTCAGACATTTTAGACCTTATCTATACGGTAAAAGGTTTAAAATATTTACAGATCATAAACCATTAAAATACCTCTTTGGAATGGCCGATCCTTCGAGTAGACTAACAAAGTTTAGATTATATTTGGAAGAATATGATTTCGAAATTGATTACTTACCAGGGCGAAGCAATGCAGCTGCAGACGCATTGAGTCGTATACCTGTCACTTGTCAAAATTTAAAAGATATGAGAGAAAACGTTGTATCGGTCATGACGAGAGCTCAAACTCGTAAATTACATAACCAACTAAGTGACCAAGACACAGACGCAAAACCTGAGAACTCCAAAACTACTAGGCCTGATCAACCTACAGTTGTGGAGATACTCAAAAAACCGAAAGACAGCATCGAATTTGTTATACGGCCTACTAGAAATTGTTTAAAAAATATTGAAAAATTACAACAAATCACTAGTGATAATAAACAATGTATTTTTGTGCCTGATAAGTCAGCTATATATGTAATGTCTCGATCGCTAACTACCGTAAGCGTGTTAGCGAGAGAATTGCAACTATTTTGTAAACAGCTGAATATTAACGAACTCGTAATAATTAAATGTAAGAGAAATAAGTATCAGGTTGAAGAATTATTAAAAGAAGTCAAACTATTAAAGAGCAATGTCCCGAGATTACTCATAACTAAAGATGTCACAAGAGTACATGATAAAGATATGAAAACGGTTATCTTGAATGATTTCCACTTGTTGCCTACCAGCGGACACGCGGGGGTTAATAGAATGTTGAATAATATAAAAAAATACTACTTTTGGCCAGGAATGAGTAACGACGTCAGGGAATATGTTAACAAATGCAAAAGTTGCCAAATCCAAAAGCATACTAATAAAGGTGTTCGCGAACCAATGTTGATTACATCGACACCCAATACCTCTTTCGAGAGAGTTAGTTTAGATATAATGGGCCCACTAGATGTAGATAATTATAATTATAAATATATTCTAACACTTCAATGTGACTTAAGCAAATATGTTGAAGCATACCCGTTAGAAACAAAAGAAACAGAATTAGTAGCTAGATTATTTGTAAGTAATTTTATTTTAAGATATGGGATTCCGACAGAAATTATTACTGACCAAGGAAAAGAATTTATGTCATCAGTAATGTCAGAAGTGTGTAGTTTGTTAAATATTAATAAGATTAATTCTACTCCGTATCATCATGAAACCCTAGGCGGATTAGAAAATACGCACAAAAGTTTAGGGGCTTATCTCCGCATCCAGTGTGATAACAACAAAACAGACTGGAGCACATGGTTACCATTTTGGTGCTTTTCGTTCAATACTACAGTACACTCCGAGACAAAATACAGTCCATATGAATTAATATTCGGTAAACAGTGCAATTTACCTTCTAATTTGAAAAATATTGTTGAACCTCTTTATAATTACGATAGTTATCCCTTAGAACTTAAGTTTAGGCTTCAAAAAGCTCATAATGATGCTCGAAATAATTTATTAGACAGTAAAAATAAAAGGAAATTATATTACGACCAGAAATGTAATCCCATCGAATACAAAATAGGAGATATGGTACTATTGAAAAATCAGATTGGAAATAAATTGAATCAAATTTATACTGGTCCATATGAAGTAATTAATGTAGATCCACCAAATGTATCGATTAAGAAAAATAATAAACAGTACATAATTCATAAGAATAATACAAAATTGTATTGTGAATAATTAAAGTCCTAGTAATATATAATTTTAGTGAATAAGTATATAAAAAAAAAATGTGTTTATTTAAGTAGTTACTGACCTCAAGTAATATGTGTCACATTTTTTTTTTCCGCTACCCCGGGGGTGTACAGGACTTTCGGGGGAGGTGTAGAGTATGTCCTATTTTATAGTTTTACCGTAACTTAGCAGTTTACCGCGACATAACACATATTGCTCGACTCAGCAATAAGTTTAAGACAATAAATTAAGCAACCTTTTATGTAAGACTGTTCATTCTATTAGCGCATCTTACGCAATACATACGAATCTACAACATGGATTTTTATTGATCAGTCCTCATCGCTCCTCATACTTCAACGCTATTAAAATTTGAGACTAGGGATCGCCAATGCGGATCGGAATTATTTCCAAACATCCCTGTCCATGATATTATAGTCATTAATTTTATAGTACGCCTTAGATATTAATGTCTTCTTCACAATGGATTTGAATTTTGTATCAGTTTGTTCGGTTTTTTGTTTGATCAAGTAAATTAATTCAATTTTGTTTTTATATTAGGCACAAAAATTAATAAAATGTTCATGAAAAATTGTGGATAGATATTATTTATTGACTCACTTTACATTCATTACATTACCTTTTAATTACGCATTAAATGCAGAATACCCAATCCTGTCAAACAATAAAGATAGATAGATGAATCTCCATAAAATAAGGCCGTAAAGCCAGTATCATCTACCCTATTCTACAGGCAGCTGGAAAAATGGCTTGAGTAAGAAGATACTAAAATGCATTACATAATCACTTGCTGCAGAGGTAGTCATTAATCCGCACAGTTTCCTTAACAAGATAAGAGTATCCTACGCTTCGGGAAATTTGTTTCTGCTTACTCCAGTAGAACATAGCTTTTAGAGTTCCTTACAACATTATATTAAGCCGTGATCAACATCTTTAAACATGAAACTACCGTGAGACTCACTCATAGTGAAAATAAACGGATCACTCACGTCTTAAAACGAGTACGAGTAGGTACGTAGTCTCGAAATGTTTCGGGATTAGCCCGAAACATGTCGAATTAAACTCGTTTTAAGACGTGAGTGATCCGTTTATTTTCACTATGAGTGAGTTGAGACTAGTCCGTAGCCCTTCTTCCCGGAGCAACACGTCACGGCAGCTGCCAAACGTGCACTCTGCAAACAGTGCACTTTGACTTTTTGAAGACGTGAGTGATCCTTATATTTTTACTGTAAGCTTGACAATTTAAAAAAAATAGTACTACGGAACCATCCCGTTCGTTACTTTTTTACCTACGTTGTTAAAATGAGTTAAATTGACTTTAACTTTTCCGGCCGCCGTTGCGGTAGAGTTATCGGTTCAAACAAAAGGTTTTACATTGTTTCAACTGTGCTTTTAAAACAAAGAATTAACATCAATCCATGATACAAACGTAACTAAATGGTAATTTAAAAAATTATTGCTGTGTATTTGAATATGAAATTTTTTATGAACTTTTGTTTAGCATCAACGTTCATACGTATGTAAGTTGTCAAAATGTGCGAATCATTTTTTGTCGGTACGAGTACTAGTCTTTGCCTGAGGTGAAATTCGGCACACTTGTGTACAGTATGCTTAGTATAAGTTTTACTTCACCAAAATACTTCTCGATCGCGTTTACGTAAAAATTTCAATTCTATGGAAACATGACGCGCGCGCGCGGAGGCACTGTCCATGTTTCCATAGTAATTGATTTTTTTACGTAAACGCGATCGAGAAGTATTTTGGTGAAGTAAAACTTATACTAAGCGTACTGGTCAATTCACAAGAGCTGACACTAATGGGTTGAATGAAAGTAATGTCATTTTGACGTTTTTGTAGAGAAATGACTGATGCATGTCATTTTCAAATTTGTGTGAAGTGTATTCAAATAGGTAACACTTAGATACTTTCATTCGGTCATTCGATCCATTCGTGCCAGCTCTTGTGAGTCGACCTGTTAAGTCTGGTGACACCACAATAATTTAAGTGAAATTGAAATTCTGGTGGTTCGACGAGGCCCTACAAATCGATACCTCCTACGTATACTGGTATAACTGCATAATGGTGATTTTACAGTAAAGACCATATCGTTTAACAATACAGTCTTTACTCTAAAATCACCATTATGCAGTTATACCAGTATACGTAGGAGGTATTGAAATAGAACATGCGACCTTTACCAGATCATTGGTTGTTGAGGGGCTTCCCACGCCTCGTCATTTAGTGCACGGTCGCCACTCTAGAACCTTACTGCCCCATCGGCCGTCATATTATTGTTTAAATTAACACAAAACATAGCAACAAATATCTTTACCCAGCCTTCGCTTTATTGATGAATTACAACCTATAATTTTGTTCTTTCGCTTGAGTACCTATCGTATCGGAACAAAATCTGAAAAAGTGAGGTAAAAATGAATGTAGTTTATTGATATCTACCTCCGCAAAGTAACGCCTGAATTAATAAAATGATTGAACTAAATACTGCTAGGATCAAAATACCTACAATATTTTCATTTTCTACTCACAGTTTTTCCAATAAATTTGATCAAATGCTGAATATATTACCACAACTAAGCTACTGTGCCAAGTCAGGAGGCCATATTGAGGTCCAATGTCCAACTTTTAGGGAAACCAAAGCGAAAGCTAGCCGCTTTTGAACAAGGTTCGATTTCGTGTGCGCTGAAAATGAATAAAGTTACAAGACTCCCCGATCTTGTTTATTGAAGCGAGCGCAAATGATACCCCTCGTTACTGCAAAGTCTCGTTAGGAACAAATTAGTCGTTTTTGCGTCTTTGTAACAAAGTAGATAAACAGAATATGGACAATTAAAGTAATTTACAAAAGGACGCGGTGAACGGAGCGGAAGTGTTGTTGCGATAGCGCTAGTTTCGCTATCGACAGTTGACCTTGAGAAAACAGTTGATAGCGTTAAGTCTATCGAAAATATCGACATACTGAAATACTATCGGTAGTATCGACAGTATCGATAGTGAAAATTAGGCGATACTGTTTGCACTTGGTCGATACTATCGATAGTATTGATCATTAGTAATAGTATTACTATCGATACTATTGATTTTTAGTCGATAAGTTATAGTCGATACTATCTTTATAAATATAATAGTATTACTTATTTTCATCAATCGATAATATCACCTTTTATGACGCGATACTATCGTTACTATCGTTCGTCAAGGGTCGATAGTTTCGATAGGACTTTTTTTATTATGAGGGGGAGGCAAGCGAGCAAGCGGGTCATCTGATGAAAAATGATCACCACCGCCCATAAATATCAAAAACTCAAAGACTATCGATAGTATGACTGATTTCAAAGCCACGATAGTATCACGATACGCTATCGCAACAACACTAGAGCGGAACATAATTAATAGAAAATGAAAATTATTTTCAGTTGTTGCCTAGCTTTCTCGGGTTTCCTGGAACACTGTCGAATGGTTAATTGTTCAAGAACTCTATTATTTGCCTTCACAAGGCTACATAGAATTCAGCGAACAGAGAAATTTGGCAATATCGTTGACAGACTATTTTGTAAGTTCCTAATTAAGTGCTCCTCTCACCCATTCAAAGGCTTACTGGTACAGTTCTCTTAAAGAGATAAATTCGTATTTGTAAACAGTATAAGAGATATTGTTTAATACGGTCGTGAGTGCGAAAGTGTAACTGATAATAGATAATAATGGCTTAGTTGCTTTTGACGGGATCCAGTCTGGTAGCATAACATTTTTCATGTATAATTCATCATTTGCCATAATTAATCAATCATCATTTCAGATAACTTTTTTTCTCATATATTTCATACACCATCACTGGTGTTGACGTCTCGATGTCGCTAGTATCGCTGCAAAATAGATTAAAGCAAGATGAGATGTGCGATGCATAGGAAAATTTATGTCTAAATTCTTAACCAGTGGTGGTATAGGGGTTTCGAATGCAGCACGGAATGCTGAAGACCTGGGTTCGATTCCCAGCGCTGGTCTTTTTTCTGGGTTTTTCTGTGCATCCATGTTACAGTTTGTATTTAGTATGAAATACACTGACGAGCAAAAATAAAGGGTCGTTTAAAAAAATTACGATAACTACAAAACCCGCTGTGATAGCTTCTACGAGTAAAATGAGTTTAGTAAAGAGTTTTATTCTCAATTCAACTTTTTCTTGTTAAGAATAAAACTCTTTACTAAACTCATTTTACTCGAAGAAGCTATCACAGCGGGTTTTGTATTTATCGTCATTTTTGTAACCGACCCTTTATTTTTGCTCGTCAGTGTATATGGATTTCACGGGATGTCCATCAAAACCATACCATACCAACCATAGACAATAATCTTAAGGGGGTGATCCATTTGCGGACTTAAACACCGTCGGATTTGCTCGCTGGCTCTTTATGCATACTTGAAATTCTAAAGTCCGCAGATTTTTAAGTGCTCCATTGGCGGTTTAGACCTTTGGCTCGCGAGTTCGTTGGCGTTTTGCTCGCCAATAACTAAAAATACTAAAATACTCCAAAAAGTTGTGCAAATATATCCGATCCAACATTGAACTGCTTTTAATACATGTGGAAGAAGCGTATCCCGAACAGATCAGGTGTGCTTTTATTTCTATAATCAGAATACGTTTAAGTTCTTTGCCTGGTAAATGGGCCGCTATGTTTTTATTGATGTCGTAAAACTAAAGACGAAAGTTGACTACTAAAGTTGCAGACTTTTATACAGCGTGACACCTAAATCGTTAACATAAATATTTTTCTTATTCTTTACCTTTAGTTTAAATACTTGTAAGTATACATCGGCGACTCGTGGCATTTAGGTAGCATTTGACGTTTCTGATAGACTAGTGAAGTGACTATGTTTCTGTTGGAATATTTGATGGTAAGAGCTAGAAGAGCATTTAATAAAATTATTTGTAAATTGAGAATTAGTAAAAAGATGTTGATTGTCAAGAGTGTTTATTTGAAGTAACTAAGGAGCACCTAAAGAAAAAGAATAATATTATAAGCAAGTCTACACAACAGAGGTTACTATCTACAACAGCCGCCCTTAATCGAAGTTGTGCAAGACAAACACACAAACAATAAAACATAAATATAAAATTAAGTTACCAGACCTAAGCTAATTGTACATCGTTTGTGTACTATAGGCCCTAGTGGCTTTGTTAGCACATCAGCAGGCATATCACTAGTTTTCACATAATCCAACATTATAACATTATCGCATAATTTTTCCCTAATAAAGTGAAAACGGGTATCAATATGCTTCGTCCTGCTGTGGTGTACGGGATTTCGAACGAGATTAATGGCACTCTGACTGTCAGAAGCTAAGTTAACTGATGAAAGTTTACCTGTTATCTCATAGATAAATCGACGCAAGTAACACGCTTCCTTTGTGGCAGACGCTAGTGCCATATACTCTGCTTCCGCCGAGGATAAGGCAACAGTAGGTTGCTTTTTCGACTCCCAAGATACAAGCCCTCCACTCAACTTGAAGGCGTACCCAGTGTATGACCTTCTATCTATCGTGCAGTTCGCCCAGTCAGCGTCACAATAACCTTCTAAGGGTTTTCCGCTTTTCCTGTAAACCAATGAATAGTTTAGAGTACCCTTTAAGTACTGCAGAACCCTTTTAGCAGCATTCCAGTGTTCCTTCGTATAACACGTATTATACTGACTTAAGTAGCTAGTGGCGTAGGCGATATCGGGCCTAGAGTTTACCGAAAGGTACATTAGTCCTCCTATTAAGTTTTGGTAAGGATAAGACTCACCAACTTGTCCTTCGGTTCTCCTTTCCATATTCTTTTTAACTAAAGGAGTGTCCACTGTCTTGCAATCTTTCATATTAAACTTATCCAGTAACGATAAGATATAATTTCTCTGGTTTATTCTTACACTATCGGAATCATATTCAATTTGCAAACCTAAATAACATTTCAAGATTCCGAGATCTTTCAGAGAAAAATATTTCGACAAATCCTTTTTGACAATGTCAAATGTCAATTCGGATTTATAGAAGACTATTATGTCATCGACAAATATTCCTAAGATTATGAGTTCTTCACCAAAAAGTTTCGTATATACGCAAGGCTCAGATGGAGTTCCTGTAAAACCAATTTTTATAAGCGTTTCGTTTAACTTTTTATTCCAAGCTCTCGGCGCCTGTTTAAGGCCGTACAAGGATTTATGCAACAAACAAACCTTGTTTTCCTTGCCTTTTTCTATGAACCCAAGGGGTTGCTCCATAAAAACTTCTTCTTCTAAGTTTCCATTAAGGAACGCGGTATCAACGTCTAAGTGTTTCATTCTTAAACTCATCTCTGCAGCTAATGCAAACAAAGTGCGGAGAGAAGAGTGACGAATCACTGGTGCAAACGTCTCGTCATAGTCTACGCCTTTAACTTGATTAAAACCTTTGACGACAAGTCTGGCTTTATATTTGGTGACATTACCATAAGCGTCCTTTTTAAGTTTGTAAACCCATTTACATGGTATGACCTTTTTGTTTGGTCTATCTACTAGATCCCATGTTTGGAGTTTTATTAGAGAGTTGTACTCATCAGCCATTGCATGGTGCCACTTATCAGCATCATCAGCATGAGTAGCTTCATAATATGTCGTAGGTTCATTGGCATCAACCGTCGGCACATTGTAAGTAAGAAAATCTGGTGGATTTCTGTTTCTTGCGGGATACCTCCGCTCCGAAACTGATTGTTCCACTTTCAAACTTGGTGGCCTTTCATCGACACTAGGAAGTCTCAGCTCATAGAATGATTCTGATTCTCTCATATTTGCTGATTCTTCAGCACTTTCTACATTTACTTGTGAAGTTGTCTCAGCTATGGTGTCGATACTGTCAACACAATCGAAGAATTGACCATCTTCATGTTCAGGTTCGTGATCTTCGAATAACAATATGGAATCTGACTGTACCCCAAGTTCAAACTGTCTCTGCTCCTTCAATCCTGTAAAACAATTCTCAAAAAAGGTTGCATCTCTGGACGTAATCACTTTTCGTGGGTTAGCAGGATCCCTAAATATATAAGTATTTGGATTTTCTGAATAACCGACAAAAATCGCTTCCTTTGCCTTTACGTCTAACTTTTTCCTGTGACATGAAGGTATGTGTACAAGTGCTCTGCATCCAAACACTTTCAAATGACTAAGGTCATTTCTACAACCACACCACCTGTCCTCCGGAATTTGACCACCTAAGGCTCTGTGAGGAGACCTATTCTTTAGGTACACGGCAACTTGAAAAGCATCTTCCCAGTATGCTTTTGGCAGTAAGCTTTCTGCTAGCAACGTCCTCGCCTTCTCGGTTATTGAGCGTTGAGTTCGTTCAGCAGCCCCCACTTGTTGAGGACTGTAAGGCGTCGTCGTTTGATGTTCGATACCTTTAGAGGCAAGATAATCAACGAATTCCCTATTAACGAACTCCTTACCCCCGTCAGTCCTAACCGCTTTAATTTTCTTATCTAATTGGTTCTCAACAAAGGATTGGAAAATACTGAATTTCTCTTTAACCTGTGTCTTGGAAGAAATAAAGTAAGCAAATACCTTTCTTGTAAAGTCGTCAACTATGGTTAACATATACCTGTTACCCTGAAAAGAGTTAGTTGACAAAGGTCCCAATAAATCCATATGGATCAGTTGTAAAGGAGAAGTAGCTCTATTATATGATACCTTCTTAAAAGGTTTTCTTGCCTGTTTTCCTTCCACGCAAGCGATGCAATTGCTTTTATCTACTACTGTAAACTTTACACCTACCTCGTGATTCTTGAGTTGGGTCATGCCTATACGACACAGGTGTCCTAACCTCTTGTGCCAGAGTTTGTAACTAATATTCTGACAGTCAGAGTGCACATCCTGCGTCAAATGATTACTTGCCACATTCTCGGGAACATTAACAGTACCATCTACAACGTACAGTCCACCACAGGGCGAGGCATGAAGTACCGAATCACCTGTAAAATGAAAATTATCAGATTTATAAAAGTTACATCCATTTTTATCAAAAGTACAAACAAAACCCTTATCAACAGCTTTCTGCACAGACAGTAAGTTGGCTTTTAAATCAGGGACAAAAGCAACATCGCTGATCTTGTTGATTACGTTATCGGGTGTGTTTATTGAAATGTCTCCTATGCCGCAGCATTTAATCTGCTCTCCGTTTGCGACAGTAACACTACCTTTGTTTTGTATCGTAATGTTCTGAAACCAATCTTGTCTGAAACTCATGTGTTTAGTACAACCAGAATCTACATAAAATACCTCCTTGCTTGAGTTGCCAAAAGTATTGAGAGCTGTAAATGTGGTGTTCTTAGCATTCTCCGTATTGGCTTTCTCCTTCTTGTTTCGCAATGGACAGTCGGGTCTCTTATGACCAGGTACTTTACACTCGTAGCAGACTATTTCCTTCTTCTTAGATTTAGGTTTCTTCTTCGCATGAAAGACGGAATCTATGGATATAGCTGCATCTTTAGACATTTCGTTCAGCAGTTTTCTCTTTACTAAGTCACTAGTCACGTCTATATTGCAATTTTCCAAAGCCATAATGAGAGGTTCATATTTTGGGGTGAGACCTCCCAAAAGTATAGCAGCAACAGACCTGTCCTCTATGACTACATCAATATCCGCAAGATCCTGTGCGGTTGATATCACTGCATTTATGTACAGTTCAATATTTTCAAAATCTGACAGACTCAACCTGTACAGTTTTCGCTCTAAAGCAAGTCTTCTTCCCATTCCCTTATCCTCAAAAGCCTGTTGCAAAAGTTTCCACGCTTCGGCTGCAGTTTTCGCACATCTGACGTGAGTAATAGCTGCACCGTCTATTGTTAAGCATATTTTTGCTAGAGCTTTCTCGTCGTTGCGTACCTTGATCGAAGCAGGGGTCGTGTCATCTTCCGAATAACCACTTATTGTTACCCACAAATCCTCGTGTAAAAGGTAATTTCTCATCTTAAACTTCCAAGTAGGATATCCATCTTTATTCCTCAGACAAAATGATGGAATCGAAGATGAATTCGACGTAGAGGGATTCGACTTATTAACACTCGAAGCATCTCCAGTTTCTTGTGGCATTTCGACTAGTCAAAATTATTAATCACGCAAAAAAAACTGATTCAACTAATTTACAAATTCAATTTTAAACTCTTCTGCATTTCGTGCTGATAACGTGTTGGAATATTTGATGGTAAGAGCTAGAAGAGCATTTAATAAAATTATTTGTAAATTGAGAATTAGTAAAAAGATGTTGATTGTCAAGAGTGTTTATTTGAAGTAACTAAGGAGCACCTAAAGAAAAAGAATAATATTATAAGCAAGTCTACACAACAGAGGTTACTATCTACAACAGTTTCTGTGTACGAGTCGAGCAAAAGGAACCAATTAGAAAAAATCTTTTCAACCATTTAATATTTGACTTTCGTGATCGACAAAAAATATTTGTTCTTAACTTTAGGAGCTTATCCTACCTACGTCTTTTATTTGCGAAAAACCACTTGGTGTAAGAAAATAATATTTCGATTTCGACTGATGCGATGGTTAAAAAAAAAAACATTCTTGAGTATTTTTGTTGGTGATCTCTTTGATTTCAACTTTTTTATTTTGTAATAAGCTATTAAGAAATATTATTAATAGCTTAATTAATATTATTAATAAGCTATTAAGATATCCCGGATTTTTTGATAATGCTATTTTTAGCTTTTGATAAACAAGTTTACCTTTTGGATGCAGTCTCGGTAGGTACTTAATTAATGTAACCTTTCAATTTTAATGACTTATTTTATCTTATCTGAAAAGACACTTGAAAACCGTGTCTCATCACTAGTGCCACCTAATTGCCACGAGTTACCGATGTCTACTTGTAAGTAATAAGAAGCCGCGGTGGCCTATTGGTTTGACCTATGATTTCTCAAGCAGAGGGTCGTGGGTGGGTATCTATGTATGTAGGTACGGGTCAAATCTTGGAAGTCGAATTTTAACCACTTCCAGCTGTCGGATTCACTTGAAATTTTGTATACTTATGTAGGTTGGATGACAATACATGTACAGTCAGCTAAAAAGCTTGCTATAAAAATTAAATTTTTAACAAAAACTTATTCGGAATTTATGTGTGCAAAATTACATTTGAAATTTACCATGAGCTATACGGTGAAGGAAAACATCGTGAGGAAACCTTAATACACCTGCCAAGAAATTCAATGGTGTGTGTGAAGTTCCCAATTCGCACTGGACCCGCATGGGAACTACGCCTCAACCCCTCACATTATGAGAAGAGGCCTGTGCTCTCCAGTGGGACGTATATAGGCTGGAATGATGGATGATGAAGTAATAAATATATACGATGATTTTTGATCGGTGATCAGGAACCAGTTTTTCTAGATTATTCGGTGGCGATCACGTTTATGTCGCAATAGGGATGACGACTGGGTTAAAAATATGTCATTCTATTTAGTCCGTCAGTTAGATTATGGGAAAATATGGGACACGTATTTTTTGGTTTATCAAATTATTAAAAATCTACAAAGATATAGATCATCAAACTTCCGGAGTGGGGGCTTGTGACGTCACCCTTAGGTAAAAATTGTACCATATGGTGACGTCACTCGAAACTTCTAAGCACTGTATCCTCGTCATTTTTTGTTTGTAAAACAAAAGAAAAAATACGTGTACAATATTTTTTAATAATCTAACTGACGGACTAAACAGTTTTTTTTAGTCGTCTAGCCTATTACGTGAAACTATTTGGACAATATTTTCTGATTAAAATCATTGTCACTCTACACATGATTTAGTCAATGTGCCTAAAAACTCTTTGACAATTCAGTTTCTTAAACAAAATTTGACGTGAGACCTGTCAAATTTCCCGTCGAAGCGATGACACTTGACGAAACTACCTAACTTCAACAGAATAGATGTAAGATTACATTAGGTGGATGGAGGAAGTTTTAACTATTGTTATTACGCTTTTATTTTAATTATACAAAGTCTGATTGCTTGAGAGCATTATCTAATTTCATTTCGGCCGTGTATTTTGTTATAATTAAGTCCCCTCCACTAAATCACCGTGTATTTGGTTATAATTAATAAAGTTAATTAACATTAAATTTCCTTAGTCTCATGGTTATCCTGCTTCTTACGCTGAACTCATAACATGTTTTTAAGATTATTCAATTCAGCCTGTTTGTATTTGCTGGCTGGATACGTTAAAGAGATTGCAATGACAGTGACAACACTAACATCTCAACGGTTGTCAATTTTTAGCGTTTTTTTTCTGTTATACATACTTACTATTAGCTAAACCATTTAAATGAGGTACAGGGGCTGGGGGGTTTGACGATTAAGGGGCCGGGAGAGGTGCGGGGCAGGCACACGAGGCGCGCTCGCCGCCCGCACCTCTCCTTGCCCCCTTTGTCGTCATACCCCCCAGCCCCTGTACCGCGCGGGCGAGGACTCATTTAAACGGTCTAGCTATAGTTACCCCCTGTTTCACCATCCGTTGATCAAATTTATTTGAGGGATAAATGTGATGCCGTCTCTGTTTGTTTTGTTCGATTAGACGGAGACGGCATCACATTTATCCGTCAGTTAAAATTAATCAATGGGTGGTGAAACAGCCCCTTAGTCTTGTAGAATAGGGTGACTAAATTAATTAACGCTGAATAATGAAAGTTTAATTGTTTCCTCCGAGAGCTAATTGCACTGAATTTACCTTGAAATGCTGCGTTAGAAATAATAATGACTGTTCACGGCGAGACCAGTGATGAAAATGTAATTAGTATTTCAGTTTAAAATACAAATAGCTATGTATTTTGGCTAGAAATAAGCACGAATAACGTTTCTACGTAAATTAAACGCTATTTGAATACGCCAGTTATTTCACTGGCCGTCATACTCTCCTCACGGAACACAACACTGCTGCTGCTAACCAAAAAGATGGCCTCGTGATTAGAGAACCTGATTACCAAGTTTGAGGTCCAGGGTTGGAATCTCGTGTCGAGGCAGATTTGTATGAAAAATACGAAGGTTTGCTCTCGGGTCTTGGGTGTTTAATATGTAATTTATTGAATCAGGCGTTACTTTGCGGAGGTCCATATTAATGAACTAAAACAATTACTTTGCTCACCCGCGACTGTTTAATATGTATTTGAGAATGTATCTATTTATATAATGAGTCTATCCGTTGCCTAGTACCCATAACCCATAACACAAGCTTTGCTTAGCTTACTTTGGGACTTGGTCAATAGTGTGAATTGTCCCGTGATAGGTACAGTCAGCAACGAAAATATGAATACACCCAAAGTACCAAAAATATGCATCCACGACTCTTTTACCAGGGCATAAAGGCGTGTATACATATTTTTGGTACTTTAAGTGTATTCATATTTTTGTTGCTGACTGTACTATACACTGATACTAAGCGGCAGAATAAGCAAAAGACGGTGGTAGCACTTAGAATGGACCTTCATCATGGCCCTATAACTCGTGTGTCTTTTTACCAAAATAGTCCCCAGCATTTTAGTCATTCACTCTAACATCTTGCGCAAACTAACGAAAAACAAATATCGGACACGAAAAACAAAACCCATCCTACAATCGTTGAATTCAACATGGCAGCCAGCTAACAAATAAAGTTCAAACACAAATGCAAAATCTGTTTTCAATATTCGCTGAAAATTGGCGAATTCCTAAAAATAAAACCGCTATTCCGTGCGTAGTTTCTGATATTACGATATTGCATCGCACCAACGTGGCGAAACGACTTCTAAGTTTGCATAAATATGGAATATTTGCCTACTGAATCTTATCATGTTTGGCTTTGGAGGTGGAATGGCTCCGGAAAGGCAAGTATTATTGACGTCCTCCCGCAAGGGGAGCGGACGAACTACTAGTTAACGATGACTTGAAGCCATCGCTACAAAACAAAGTGTCGAGGACGTCTTCTGGCTAGCCATCATCGTCATCCCAGCCGTAATACGGCTCACTGCATGGTACAGGCCTCCTTTTAGGATCAAAGGGCTTGGGCCGTAGTTTACACACGTTCCCGTCATGTAGGTAATGTAATAAATTGATAGCTTTGGCTTACCTAAATTTTCTTTTCTTCTTTTTAGAGCATTTCTACTTCTACGTCTTTACCTTTCTTTGAGCTAGATCGACATTTTATTTGTTTACGTTATGCAGTTCTCTTCGAAACAATATGTTTCACTTTCGCATTCAAATTATGTAAAGCTTGTGGCTTTTGAAACCGACAGTGCCCATTTTATTTTTCATTCAAATTCTTCGTAAAACGATTCTTGAGCGACCGATTTGCGGAAACTTTCTCATACGAGCAGTTCAGACTCATAACAGACAGGGGATCTTGAGATTTACCTGTGAAATTGTCGTCAGTTTTATATGCAGTTTGACAAAATTTGAAAACCAAACTATTGAAAATTAAAGAATTGGAGTATCCGTCTGCTGTAGTGCCGACATACGAAAAAAGGATGCATCGGACTCTATACATATACATATAATATACAAAATTTGTACGCAATACATTTTATCATAGTTATTTTTCAATTTACGACCTAGATTTAGCTATAAAGTGCAGCTTATCTTCCATTCTAAGTTTACGATCCAGTATGAAAGTCACGTATAGACCTAACTTTTTGCTTCGTTCACAGTCAGTACTTAAGTTGAATTTTAGATTCAAGTATGCACTGGACGTTAATGCTATAGAAATCTCAGAATAGTTATTTATTATTTTCAAGAAAATTACTAAGTTTCACAGAACTCTCAGCCTGTGAAAATGAAATGAAGTGAAGTGAAAAAATTAATTATGGAACTATAAGTCATCATCTAAGCCGAAAGAAGTCTACTGCTGAACATAGGCCTCCCCCAAGGCTCGCCAAACAAATCGGTCCTGCGCCATCCGCATTCAACGTATTCCTGCAACCTTAAACAGGTCGTCGCTGCATCTTGTAATAAACAATAAGTTCCTAAAAACGAACGAGATCATCGGCCATCTTTTCTTTCATGTCTTTCTCTTCATTACTAAACTTTGGTGAAAATTTTCCTGATTTAATGTATAACTATATCTCTGTTTGTATATCTAAAAGAGCATGCCAGTCTGGAATTCCATCTAATACCTAGAAGTAATATATGTATAAGCTCGTGCCGTGCGTCGTCTTAAAGCTTGACAACCCCATTGGTCGTGTAAGATAAATTACATTGGTGAGCTCTGTATTCACTTACTCATGGAAAGTCTAGATAAATAAGATATTTTGGACGTTATTTGATACAATTTCCGAATTTACATATCATCAACATCATCATCATCATCATTTCAGCCGAAAGACGTCCACTGCTGAACCTATGTTCAGGCCTATGCCTCCCCCAAGGTTCGCCAAACAGATAGGTCCCGTGCCATCCGCATCTAACGCGATCCCGCAACCTTAACCAGGTCGTCGCTTCATCTTGTTGGAAGCCTACCTACACTGCGTCTTCTGCATCATCAACATCATTTCAGCCGAAAGATGTCCATCACTGAACATAGACTTCCCCAAGGTTCCCCAAACAGACCGGTCCGGAATAAACCAACGGGTAAAAACATAAAAGACCGACCTAAGCACCCCCCAGTGCCCAGCGGGAGAATGCATGCTCCTCTCCCGGCCTTCCAGCAAATGGCAGAGGCAGGACTCTGTGGGTAGATTAAGTCCCCTCCCTACCCCTCCCCTCCTCAAAATATAAAGCACACGTTTTTGTATTAATAATCAATAGAGAAGGGGACTTGTGACCGGGTTTTTTAGTCCGTGCAAGTCGGACACTGTCTGGGCCCTCCATTCCCAGTTCGTCCGAAGGGATTTTTCCCGAGCACAAGCCACTCTTCCTACCCTAAAGTTAAAAAACAGCAAAGACTTCGCGTCTTTGGCCCCTCTGGCGCCTCATTAAAAAAAAAAAAAACAGACCGGTCCTGTGCCAAACGCGCCCAATAACCAAAGGGCTTATTTTCTAATGCGCCCGCGTTTGCTATCATCATTACGTTCCATCGCCATCTTATACTGTTTGACACAAAAAGATGGTGAAAGCGATCAAGCGCTCGCTCGTTAGAAAATAAGCGAACAGGGGATTCAGGAACGGCCCAACACGGTTTGCGAGCGGTATTTCGATCTATTTCAAACTAAATACAAACTGAAATATAGATGCACAGAAAAAACCCCAGAAAAAAGACCAATGCTGGGAATCGAACCCAGGTCCTCAGCGTTCCGTGCTGCGTGCTTACCCCTACACCATCACTGGTCTTCCACCCAGAAGACAGATATGGTTTCATGGGATGACCGTAACAGTAATAAAAAAATGAAGTTAAAAAAAAAAAAAAAAAAAAAAGATACTTCATATCTGACTTGGTATTTCGATAAAATCACTGGTTTGCGAGAGGTTTGGACTGAGCTTAGGATGAGCCTTATTTTCCTAGCTCTAGGAAACGAACGAATTACCGCCCGCAAACCGTGTTGGGCCGTTCCTGAATTTAACCCCAGGTCATCGCTACATCTTCCGATCCGAGGACGTCATTCGAGACCCATCTAACTTCTTCAGAATCTACTATCGCGTATCAAATAAAAGTGATTTGAATAGTGGAAAAAAGAAGTAGTTGCCCAACAGCGGGACATTTTAATAGCCAAAAAAAATTGAATTTTTAAAACCTCATCTGGCTTCGAAATTATTTTGTGGATCATCATCATCATCATTTCAGCCGAAAGACGTCCACTGCTGAACATAGGCCTCCCCCAAGGCTCTCCAAACAGATCGGCCCTGTGCCATCCGCATCCAATGCGTTCCCGCTACCTTCACCAGGTCGTCGCTCCATCTTGTTGGAGGCCTACCTACACTGCGTCTTCCGGTCCGCGGACGCCACTCGAGAACCTTTTGGCCCCATCGGCCGTCAGTTCTACGGGCGATGCGCCCTGCCCACTGCCACTTAAGTCTAGCGATTCTTCGAGCTATGTCCGTGACTTTAGTTCTCGCGCGGATTTCATCATTTCTAATGCGATCCCGCAGAGAAACTCCAACCATAGCCCTCTCCATCGCCCTCTGAGTGACCTTGAGCTTCCTTATAAGACCCATCGTTAGCGGCCACGTCTCAGTGCCATAAGTCATCACTGGCAACACACACTGGTCAAAGACTTTTGACTTGAGACACTGCGGTATATCGGATGACAAGATATTGCGGAGCTTCCCGAACGCTGCCCAGCCGAGTCTAATTCGTCGATTGACCTCTTTCTCGAAGTTGCACCTACCCAATTGGATTGTATGTCCCAGATAGATATAGTCGTCAACAACTTCGAGCAAAGTATCTCCGATTACGAAGGGAGTTGGTACAACATGGGCGTTCGACATGACCTTCGTCTTGTCCATGTTCAATTTAAGACCAACTCTCTCGGAGCCACTTCTGAGGTCAGCGAGCATCGCACTGAGGTCCTCCAAGGTCTCAGCCATAAGCACCACGTCGTCGGCAAATCGAAGGTGAGTGATGGATATTACTATATAACTGTAGTAAAACAAAATGTATTAAATTACAAAGCCACATTCGAAGCTTTCAGCAGATTTGTTTTTGATTGATTGTCTCCAAACACTGTTTTGAACCTTGAACCTCATGGTGACAGAAACATCAATAGATTCATTACTTTTGGATATTTGGCAATCACAGTGAAAGGTTTACGATGTCGTGGCATCAGCTTTACCAAATATCAAGCTTTTTATAGAATTTGAAGAGTTTAAAACAGGGTTTGAAGCCGGTACGTGAAGTTCCGGTGTAATCCGCTTTAATACCGGTCTTTCTGGTACCGGTTTAAGCTCTGGTAGAATACACTGATGATTTTATATTCGACGCACCAAACTGTGTATCAAAAAATGAATAAAATACAAAATTTTAGGTTTAGTTTAGAAAACTCATAATAACGCCATAATTTAATTTATTTTAAATGCTTTTTATTAACTTGCAATGTATCTATGTATACTTATGTACGAGTCAAATCTTGGACGTCGAATTTGATCCACTTCCAGTGGTCGGATTCACTTGAAATTTGGTATACTTATGTAGGTTGGATGACAATGCAAGTACAATCAACTGAAAGTATAGTCAGCTAAAAAGCTGGCTCTTAAAATTAAATTGTTAACAAAATCTTATTTAGTATAGAATGTTCATACTTCATTGAAATTAAGTCACAAACTCATTGTAAGTATGCACACCTCAAACGAAATTAGGCTAATTAAAACAATAGAGAGAGATATTATATTGTCAAGCATTAACAATTTTGCATCAAGTTTAAAATTTTACATTGTGTATAGGATAGTATTTTTTTTCACCTGCCGCAGTGTCCCACTGCTGGGCAAAGGCTTCCCCTCTTGACCTTCACAACTCCCGCAGGCTAATTGTCTAACTCCCTCCCAATCGCCATCGCATTCATTTTGACAGCTTGTGTGGGCTGTCAATTGGTATTGGAAACAGTCAGCTGTCACAGCCATACAAAAACTGTCATTCCATTCCGATGCCGAGTGTCAAAAAAGTTATTAGCGTATACCAGGCCAGTCCTTATTATAATGCCGGGAATATACAACAAAACAGAAGACTTCGTTATTTCCGAGACAGAGGTGTGTCTGCAGCTTTAACCAGCGAGTCATTTGTCACTTGTCCTGAGACGGGTATGACAAGCACCCGATATTAGATAGCGAAACATTTTGCATTATTGTGTAATAGAGACGTATTTGATTAAAATTAAATTTGAGATAATTTTCACTCATGAATCAATATGAAAGGTGAAAGACATCTAGAAGTTTTGGATTTGATCTAAATTTCAAGTATTTAAACCCCCTAATAAAGAATAATTTGAATTAGAAGATCAACCAGAAACTATTAATATATAAACTCCCAATCTAGTACAAAAAAAAAATCCTAAATTAAATCTAATTATATTAAAATAATAAGGAATAACTATTCAAATTAATAAAGATAAAAAAAACTAAAAATAGGGGAAAAATAAAAAGCTAAATAATTAGAAAATAAAGGATATGTTTGTTCTTTTGTAAATAATTTAATAGCATCTCTAAAAGGTTGTAAAATACCTATTAAACCCAATTTATTAGGACCTTTACGAATTTGAATATAACCTAATACTTTACGTTCTAATTTGGTATCTATTTAGATGAAATTTCGTAGTTTAGCGATAAACGAATTCTTCGCTAACGGAGTCGCTGGCAATAGTTAGTTTAGTCTAAATTTTTCCAAAAACAATAAATACAAATGTATTATCCACTTAACCTATCATAAAACATTTTACATTCGCCATTTTACATAACCAACAACTACAACAAGTTCAAACTTCATTTCACAGGTGAACAGAGTGCGTTACCGCATTGCAGTTTCCGATACAACCCCGCCGGGAATACCGGCATTAAATCAGTTCGGACTTAACACGGTCGCCAGTAATGCGATGGGCATGCAAATGAAAGTTCAATCCTCATTGCGAGGTGATTTCGACAAACAATGCGATGGTTACGTTTTCGGGAAGCTGATCGTTAAAAAGATTAAGGGAGGTTTGTTAAATAAATGAAAACTAATAAAATGTCTTTTTGTTTCTATTTAGCCCGCTTTTGTTCAATCAAACGTTAGCTCCCGCTATCCCAAGTGATACTTAAATATCTACGTCGTCCCTCCATCTCCGCTTCAGTCTTCCTCTATTACGATATCCATCGCTAGGGACCTATTTCGTGGGAACTTTGGTCCAATGGTCTGGGTACATTCGACAGACATGTCCAGTCCAGTCCCACTGCAACTTCATTTATGTAAAGTAATAAAACTCATAGCAATCATGCTTGTGAGTGGCGTTGAGCCTTTCTGAAATAGAATGAACGAAACCATCTTGGGTTTAAAGTTAGTTCAACATTTGAATGGATGACTTAGTTTTGCAGCATTCAGTTATGATTTGACACTCAATTTCGCACCATTTCATTTCTTTTGGAGTTTTATTTTTTAAATTGCTATTAATTACAGTGGAATAAATGGGTCTATTATGTTCTTGAGTAGGGACCGCGTGCCGTACGGCAAAATTCACAAAATGGACGAATGATCTGGCAAAGATTGCGGGAAACCATTGGCGCTAAAGTACTGCGCATAATCCTAAAATTCATAACTTCCTTTCTTCACTTCCCAGTTTCCCCCACAAGCCTGTTTGAACTTGGCAACGGGGTCGATACAAATTCCGAGAATGGATCCCGCAGGTATACTTCGCCACGTTGCTCATGCGAAGGCAGATTAAAATTATAATAAAATGTTGTAGCCCATTTCGGAAACGTAGAAAACTAAATTTACTGTGCTCTGGGAGTTTCTATTATGTTTGTAAATATAGGGTTTTGTGGTGTGGTTCCTACGTTTGCAAAAAAGTTGACGAAATGTAAAATAAAGATGAGTAAAAGGTTAAAGAATGTTATAAATGTTTGTTTTTACATGAACAACCACCGTCCTGTTCAAAATTATTTTTAGTTTGCTTGATAGCAAATATTGAATGAGTACCTGATACGAGTATAATTATAATTATGATTACTATTATCACATTAAGATTAAAAAAGTCAGTCCTGGTAAATATCTATAATATTGAGCAACAGTTGACCAACCATCAATTGAAAGACGTCCACTGCTGAACATAAACCTCCCCCAAGGTTCACCAAACAGACCGATCCTGCACCATCAGCATCCAATGCGTTCCCGCAACCTTAACCAGGTCGTTCCAGCATCTTGTTGGAGCCCTACCTACACTGCGTCTTCCGGTCTATGGATGTCTTTATATTTTTTTTTACATGTTTATGTAGGTATACCTACCGCAGTGTCTCAAGTCAAAAGTCATTAACACGTTAACTGCGAAGCGAGGCCTAAATCACCCCTGATGCAACTTCCCTGTGGTGCGGCAAGCAAAAAAGTGAATTTCTCTGTCGTGCGAATGGCATAGCTTTGGTTTGGTCCAGTGTAGGAAAGAGATAAATATATATTTGAGATCACTAAATGGTTCCGGACTCGGTGGTGTACCTACCTTGGTACCGGATGTCTTAGGCCTCGTGCCGCACTGAATTAATATAATTTTAATGCAGTGCGGAACGAGGCTAAAACGTCCCATATCCCCCCTGACCTCGTACCGCACTGAACGCGAGCTTCCCGCGACCAGTGTTGTGCATCACGTCGATTGGAGAGCACGTCCTTTTACATATTTTCATATACAAATAGAAAGATAAACCTTATGCATAAACCGTAATCCATTATTTTCCAATAATAAGTCTGTAATAGGTGCCTGTTAATGGTATAGAATGGAACGCTTCGTGCGCGAGTCCGACTCGCACTTGGCCGGTTTTTTTTTCTTTATGGCGCCTTCAAGCACAATTTAGATTATTTAAAAAAAAATGTATCCTTTGATAGCTTTGTGTTATTTTGCCAGGTTTTGCCCTTAAAACGATCTAATGAGATATAATTGATCAAAATCGGTCAAGTCGTTGCGTAGTTAAGACAGTTTAAAAACGTCGATATTATTTTTCTCATCACTAATCGCAGCGAAAATTTGCCCTATTTCAGTGCGTTACGAGGTGTATAAGATCCCATATTTTGTTTTGCTAATAATTCCTAAACTAGCCATCAGATCCCGGGGCGACGGTGGATTAGGGTTCATCAATTCACTGTCTATATCAATAAGGACCAAAATTCTCATTTATCTTTGATTTCGCGCCAGAAAATGGATTTTAGTCTGTAAAAGGAGGTGGGGTCTAATAGACCGCGTGTCGCCCTAACGTCTGGTCACGGTACGGGCCGATTATACCTCGTGCCGCAGGAACGGAAAGTATGCAAAAATTGGTGCCGCAGCTAACGTGTTAAGCGTGTGTGTTGCCAGTGATGGCTTACAGCACTGAGACGTGGCCACTAGCTATGGACATCATAAGAGAGATCAAGGTCACTCAGAGGGTGATGGAGAGGGATATGCTCGAAGTATCTCTGCGGGTAACCTGCACATACCTAAGAAATTCAATGGTGTCTGTAAAGACCATCTATTTAGATACGACGAGAATGAGGGTTCTGTAGTTTAAAATGTAATGGCTTTACTAAGTATATATATATTTAGACAGCTGAATATTAAATAATTTATTGAATCAGGCGTTACTTTCCGCAGGTCCATATCAATGAACTGAATATTAGTAAGATACTCAAGATTCTGAAAAAAACTAATTAGCTTTTTAACCAATTAACTATGGCTTTGTACATCAATGAGACAATTTTTCCAGTGTCAAGTATTCGTTACACCGTTGTTCGTTAAAAATAATCTAGAAAACGAAATATGAGAGATAATGATGGATGACAGCCGAGCGATGCTCTAAAAAAAAGATAAATTTTATATTTGTAAATAAAGCGTTCAAAACATTATCTATATAGGTACAGCACAGTACAGATCTATAGAGCACATTTCTGTCTCTGATATATATCAGAGACAGAAATTACGTAAACTGTGAAGTATTCACAGAAATCAATGTAATAATTAGGAATTCCTCACTGACATGACATAAACCGCCGCCGCCGCGGGGCCGGTCTGTTTGGCGAGCCTTGGGGGAGGCCTATCTTCAGCAGTGGACGTCTTTCGGCTGAAATGATGATGATGACCATGTTCTTATTAATATTTATTACTCATGTGGGATTAAATAACACAGTCAAAATATAAAAATAAATTTATTGATCGCACCAAGAGATCATTGAAGCGACGGCGCTCTTAGGGTTAATTAAGCTTAGTAATGTTGTTCCAACGAGAGTAAAAAATTCTGCTGTTTTACACTCCAAGAGCCAGCCAAATAGCAGATTTTCCTGTGCTCTGATTTCTAAACAGAGTGTGCGATGTTCCATTGTTTTAAGTAAACGAAGATGAAAATCTTTGAATACTTAGTTAAGTACTTATCTTTTGTTTTTGAATTTAACAGAACATTGATTTTCACTGACATAATACATATACGAATATTATTTGATTTTATTGATGTAAATTGCTAAACTATAATAGACTGCATCAAACAGTTACAGTTTCATTGTGGTACTGAAGTAAAAGCTGATTGAAAAAGATATTCTTGAAAGTTGTCACTCGAAAATATACTCTATAACTGCTACTGACACCGTTGTCGGTGAACAAGCAGCTGTCAAAAGCGAATGTAGTAATATTATTTATATTCTGTGTTCGGACTGTTGAGGACATACCCAGGCCATTTGGAGAGTGGAAACAAAAAACAGACGCATATGACGACGCAGTGGAATCTATTATTGTTCAACAATCTTTTCTATTACAGAACCCTAAAAAATGTTACCAAATATTATGTAACATTGCGTAATATTTAGAAACTCTTACGCAATGTATGGTTATATAGAGAATATTTTAGTCAATTCCAGTCTTTATCAGATAGTCGTAATACAAGTTGAAAGTTTGAGCTTGAACTTGACCTTGAGATTAATTTCTTAAAAATTACACAATATGATGGAATTATTATTTGAAGATAATATCTATGATTTTACATCTTATAATGGAAGTGCGTTTATGTTATATTATTTTTATTTAATGTTGTTTATGTAGATTGTAATGCTGTTTATTTAGTTGATTTTTACAATTTAGACCAGATACGAGTATTTAGTGATTTTAACTATACATAGACCCTTAGCTTCGAGTGATATTTTTTAAATGGCGATTGAAATCAAAGCAGTAAAGAAAATAATGGACTATTATAGGTAAAGGATTTTCTAATAAAGAGCTTGAAGTGGTATTTGTTTGTTAAAATTTAGAGGATAATCTTTGGAAACAATGAACCCGTTTTCTCAAGTCTTTCAACGCATAAAAACCTGCACTACTCGAGATTACCATACTTATAACTAACTTTTATCCCGGGATAGTACCTACAAAGTTCCCACGGGAGGCACTAGGGATTGCGAGCAATAATAATTGTACGGGTCTCTTTGTTTTCCCACATTTTCATAGTCATGATTTATTATTGAAATACTATATCGTTAAAATAATTTATAGCCGTTTTTAAAAGTAAGTTATGTGTGCGTTTGCAAACCGCATTTGACCGGTTTTTTTAATCAAAATTTAAAATATTTTTTTCACAAACATGAAACATGAAAGAACCTTAATGGTACTATGGATGATTTATACGCTATAGCGTGATAGATAAAAAATAATTTAATAATAAATTTAGCAACGTCATTCTGTTTTTATGGATATCCCTGTTTATACAGTCTTAATATACTGTGTGAAAAATATTGATAGAGATCTTTCAGTTCTACACTAAGATTTTTTTATCTATTTTTATCATCCATCGCTTTGCTTACAGATCATTAAAAGGGATTTAAAATAAGCCGTTTTACTCAGTTTTAGATTGGGCGTCATTGCAGTATCACGTAGCCGGTCTATTGTAGTTTTGAATTAAGTTTTTGTTGAACCTAAATCAGTAACAATGGTGGTTTTTAAAGTAACTCTACTTTTGTTATCGCTGGTATATTCCGAAGCATATAAGATCTTATTGATAAATCCGCTACCCTTAAGAAGTTTAAATATACTCGGTGTTGGATACGTTCGTCATTTGTTAAACGCAGGACATGAGGTAAGAATACATTGAAAACCTACTTTATCACACATAATAATTGTTTTTCAACATGGGTTGCAATGGTTTGTTATTTTTGTCCCTGTTGGATTCAAAAATTAAAATTATAATTTACAGAACAGAACATTATAACTAGTTGATACATATTTGCTATATATAAATATATAAATTATCTTCTAAATTAATATTGCTTTTATGCATACACTCACATTTCGTTGAAGAATAAAGTCGCGAGGAAAATTGCATACAACACAACGCAACACAAAAAAATATAGTGAAAGAAAATAAATATTTATTCGTGATAACATAAAAATTAAACTAAAACAAGCATAAAATACAAAATTCACATATTATCACGAATTGGTCCCAAATCAGCAAAGTACCGCTCTTGCGACCGGCGCTAATCTTCCTTTGGGACCATCAGGTCATCATATATTGAAAACACAACAAAACAAACTGAATCCGACACAAAAATTTTATTGCCATAGCTAGAAATCTTTTTATCATTATTATAATATTAAATTAAATCGATATACTGTTTATAAATGATATTACATTTTCATGGATTACCATCGAAGTAATTATAATAGATGATGGCCGATGGGGCCAAAAGGTTCTCGAGTGGCCTCCACGGACCGAAAGACGCAGTGTAGGTAGGCCTCTTGTTGGAACAAGATGGAGCGACGACATGATCAAAGTAGCAGGAACGCGTTGGATGTGGATGCCGCAGAACCGATCTGTTTGGCGAGCCTTGGGGGAGGCCTATGTTCAGCAGTGGACGTCTTTCGGCTGAAATGATGATGATGATTATTATAGAAATAATTCTAGTCTGTGCAAGTCCGCTTCGTGGCTTGAACGTGAAGCGGTAACTATGTCTTGCCTTGACAGACAGATATACTTTCGCATTTATAATATTAGTATGGATAATTTCAGGTAACCTATATGACGCCAGATCCCATGAAAAATATGACACAAAAGAACTATCGCCAGATTGATATGAGCTCACATTACAACCTTTTTGTTGGTAAGTAATCCTAGACTTAAATATAACGTTTTAGACGTAGTCGTTAGGTGTAATCAAAATAATTACACCCTACTTGACGCTATGCTAAAAATATTACTTAACCAAAATATTAAGAATAATTATGTACCTATTATAAACGCTAATAAAGTAGCCTTAATTATATTTCCATTATTTGCAAAGCCAGTACACTTGATTATCGTTTTTTAAATAAAAATACGTTAAGCTTATGAACGTTCAAATATCGGGCTCAATGGCTTACACAAGGAGCTGGTGATGATAATGTTGATGATGGTGACAATGATGATGATGACGGTCATGATGCCAAAGATGCTGGTGATGATGATAATAATGGCAATCATGATGGTGAAGATAATGGTGATGATGCCGACGATGAACTCATTCAGTCATTACAAAAGGGTATGTATTACAATACCGAAGTACGAAAGACCGAATGTATTAAAACATCGAATGGGTCAAAAGAGCGACACGATTTTTTTCTGAAACCGTTAACTTTTTAAGATTGTTATAAAACAAACCTAACCTAACCTAATGGGTTCTGTATGATGCCGTTTTAATAAATTCTGAAAAGTTTACGGTTTCAGAAAAAAATCGTGTCGGTCTTTTGACCCATTCGATGTTTTAATACATTCGGTGTTTCGTACTTCGGTATTGTAATACATACCCTTACAAAATCCTGTTAATTTTGTGAGTGCAACCAGTTGTAATTCTTCCATTACCGTTACAGATGACAGAAAATTCGATATTGGCTACATTATGCAGCGACCACTGAACGAAGAAGCAGAAATTGATTACCTCCAAAACATGGGAATGGTACTTTCCATTGCAACGTTCAAGCTCGAAGAAGTAAGGAAACTTTTAGAAGACCCGAAAGAACATTTCGATGTTATAATTACAGATTTCTTTGAATCGGAGATGTATGCAGTGTACGTACAATATTTCTTTATTTACTTTACTAATCAAAATTTTCCCTGTACTCCTATTACTCAAAAGGGTGGAAGATTCGACCACGGTTTTGATATTTCTTTCTATTTTAGTTAAATGCATAATACCAGTGCAAAAAACCTCTGCCTCGTTTTTTCCAAATTATTTTAGCATGACTATTATTTTCCACAGACTAGCGACATATTTCGACTGCCCTATGATTTGGGCATACTCGTTGGGTGCTCATTGGACAACACTAAAACTGATCGACGATCCAACAAGCCCAGCGTATGCAATGGACTATCTCACACCAGATATTCCGCCATTCCATTCAATATCAACAAGAATTAAGAAGCTTTGGGCACGAATGAAATGGCATTTGAATAAATGGTGAGTTTTTTTAAATTTACAGCCTCAAGTCATGATGTTTAAATCTTCCATAATATTTTGGATTCTTGGAAGTGTTACAAATTAATTGTGTTAGAGTAATGCTATGGTTATGGTAAAATGGTGCTGTATTTTCACTTTATTTGCCTATTTCATATTAATGGCTTAATCAATTCGAATTTAGTTTTGCACTTTTTAGTGACTTCGAACTTCAAATTAGAGCGGATACGGTGCGCGCTAGGAAATGTGATCTTGTCCGCTTGTATACGCTCAAAGTTATAGGCAGCATTTTCGCTTTATGTCAAGACACATTTTATTGTTGCCTTGGTTCGAGGGTAGTGTGGGACCGTTTATTGTAGAAGTGTTTCGGTGGAAGATAAAATCTCCTGAATCACTAATCATCATCATCATCATCTCAGCAAAAAGTCGTCCAGTGGGCCTGCTGAACATAGGCCTCCCTCAAGGTTCGCCAAACAGATCGGTCCTGCCGCATCCATCTAGTCATTGAATGACTAATGCCATTACAGAATTATCACATGTCATATTTTTTTAATTTTCATGTTAATAATGTAATTTTGCCTTCTGTTTTCAGGTACAAAACTAAACCTATTGAAAAAGCATTCTGTGAAGAATATTTTACGCCGCTCTTCTTGAAGAAAAAGAAAGTTCTACCTGCTTACGACTCAGTCATTCATAATGGGAGCATGGTTCTGGCAAACGACTTCCCGGGACACGGTCCGATGCCAAATCTTCCCCAGAATTACAAGTTCGTTGGCGGGTATCATCTAGTAGTGCCTCCAAAACCACTTCCTTCTGTAAGTTTCTTACTCTCAATTTCAAGACTTGTGGCATTACCACAGAAAATTTAAACACGTCGTAGGGTTTTCCCATATCTATTCATGATCGGTTCAAACTGCCATTATACCGCTATCTATAATAATAGGTAGTGGCATGGTGTTCATGATCAATGGTTGTCAAGTTCTTGTGGTAACTCGATGTAGACCATCCATTTATGACTGCGATCCTTGGTCATTAGGGAATAACTAGACACAGATAAGGTGGTTTTGAACAGAAAAACTTAGCTTAGGGCAATTTAGCGAATTTGGCGCAACTCTCTATTGGAAATTTAACATTTGTTTATTGTCTGTTAACTGGTTCCATTTTTAAATTTGTTATTTTTATCACATCCATTTGTTATTTGCAGGAACTTCAAATTATAGCAGACAACGCAGAACATGGCTTTATTTTCTTCAGCATGGGCTCGAATTGGAAGAGTAAGGATATTCCGGACCATGTTAAAAGAGGTCTCTTTGAAGTATTTGCGGAGTTAAAACAGACTGTAATTTGGAAACTGGAAACAGATTTTCCTAATTTACCGAAAAATGTGCACATAGTTGACTGGGCACCACAACAAAGTATACTGGCGCATCCAAAATGCTTGTTTTTCATATCGCATGGAGGCTTGCTGTCGACTTTGGAAACCGTTCACTTTGGAGTTCCTAATATAGGAATACCTATTTATTATGATCAATTTATCAATGTCAACAGAGGTGTTAAAGCAGGACGCTCTATCAAAGTCGATTTAACTATGAATCTTGTGGAGGACCTAAGAGTTGCCATACATAAAATGGTGAAAGATCCTAGGTAAGTTATGGCCTAATCTAGTTATTTATGATTAGGTACTTGTGTAGTTGGCTAATTATATTATACTTCACCATTAGTTCTCACACCAGAAAAGTATAAGACTGTTTATCACATAATACAATGGTAGGTTTTAATGTTTTCACCGTGATGGTATTGATTCAAAATGATACACTTTGAATATCGACCAATATACACAAACATTCATGAACTTTAATAAAAAATCTAAAAGCTTTTACAGGAGTTGGTCAAACTTGCCCAACTGTCTGCTGAAATATTCTGGATTCTTTTAAAATCTTTTATAATGTCACTTCTAAACATTTATTTCTTTATCAGGTATAAGGAAAACGCAATGAAGGTATCTCAGGTATACCACGACCGACCATCGACTCCTGCGAAAGAGCTGGTCCACTGGGTGGAGCACGTGATCAAAACAGGCGGCGCGCCGCATCTGCGCTCCCCAGAATCCATGATGTCCTGGTCAGAAAAACTCTATCTGGATGTTCTTCTGGTCATTTTGGTTATTGTGTTTTTAATTCAGTATTTTGTTAAAAGGTGTGTCCGTACGTATAATATTGCAAGAAGCGACAAAAAACTCAATTAAACTTTATTATAATTTATTTGCGATTTAATTATCTTGTCCTGTTGCTAAAGTGACCTTCGTAGTCCAATTCAGCGGTTGCTGGTAGTCCGCGTAGAGTAGTAAAATAACTTTTTCATTTCTCATGCTCTTAAAATGTTACTTTAGTCTCTGCATATCGGGACTAAAGCTCTTTTTTGATCTCTAGGGATTAAAGTATTTTTTTTTAATTTACTTTGGAAACCCCTAAATTGCCAATCACGGTGTTTGTGGATGGAGGATTATTGCCATTTTCAATTATTTTTACCAGTCCCAACTAGTCTCAAGATATAAGTTCAGCCACAAAACAGATAGGTATACTCGTACCTATCTGTTTTGTGGTTCAGTCCAGTTTGAAATGAACTGCTTATCAAAATCAAAATCAAAAAAATCAAAACGTTTATTCTGCAAGTAGGCCGCAAAGGGCTCTTTTACATGTCAATTTTTTTAAACTACCAGTGCTTTCGTAAGGACCATCATTGCCAAGAAGAATGCGCCGCAAGAAACTTGGCAGAAAGTCATCTTTTCAAATTAAAATATAATAAATTACAAATTAAAAAAACATACAAATATAGAATTAAGTAAATAAAAAAAAATTATATAAAAAAACAATACAGGGATGTATTGGGTCCCTTAGTTAAAAAAAACTAAAACACTACCTACATCTTAACTATATCTACGTTAAGTGGAATTGTAGAATGCTTCCACCGTCAAAAAAAAAAAATATCGAATTTAATATCTTGGTTAGATAATTAATTCTAGTAAAATATCGTCACAGTTCTAACGTTCGAAACGCGTTGGATTCGGATAGCACGGGACCGATCTGTTTGGCGAGCTTTGGGGGAGGCCTATGTTCAGCAGTGGGCGTCTTTCGGCTGAAATTATGTTGCTGAATTCTGGCGTTCGTGCTCTGGCAGTTAACGGATTTTTCTTAAAGTTTTCATGCATTATTGTTGTATATTTTACAAATAAGACAACTCTAATTGGGTGCGTCCCACGAGATATAACTACAAAATATCTATTTTCATTTTAATAACGTTCAGAAGATATAATGAACGTTAGCTTTAACAACAAAAAGTATAATTTTTAAACCTATAACGCTTAAATTATATAACGTTATTTTTATATAACTACAATTTGTATAAGATTAATATGGACTAATTTCTTTTCAAATAACAAACATTAGGTATAACAGTCATGATATATAATAATATGTGTAAATGTAAAATTAAGTGGCGCGAGCGAGCGAAGCGAGCGAGCAAGACTTTTCGGGGCAGAAGCGACTTGGATGGGTTAGGTTCAGAAGGACTTATCCCTCGATGTTAGTTTTTTTTTTGTAACAGAGCGGAAGAAATGAATGGATTGCTTGATTGTTTGCTTGCATTAAAGTTTTTAATGAATTTATACGTTTTAAATCTTAGGTGTTATGAACATTATACGCTTTGATCGTTATATCAATTGATATTATATATAAACAACGTTATACATTACAAAATTAGATATTTTATAATTATACTTTTCGTTCATTATATCCAGTGAACGTTATACTAAACGAGTTTATATAAAGTGAGCGTATATATTATGAATATTAGATAATAAGTTGTTATATCTCGTATTACACACCCCTCTAATTAGATGAAAAATTCTTACGTTACTTTAGTCGGAAGTCGAAACACTGTCCTTGTAATATTATAGGTGAATGAAAAACTTTCTGAACACGTTTGGATATTTGGATGTTTGGATTGTTGGTTTCAAGACGATGCGCTAATTTCATCTGCAATCAAGAGATGGCGTTGTCCGAATAAAACCTTTAAAAATGTTACCGTAACATTTTTAGGCGAAACTCTTATAAATAAAGTAAACGTTTCTTGTGAATGTATTTCTAAAGCGGACGAAGCCGCAGATTAAGGCTAGACAAGAATAAAAGAAAACAAAACTTAAAATTACAAACAATTTAATTTAGCTTCTTATGACTACTGACTGTTTTTTGTATACACTGATACTTTTTAACAAGATATATAAAAACTAATACAAGAGCTACAATGTATAGAACAACATCCAGGAACATCTTCTGGTACCAGGGCATCATGGATGCTGGGGAGCGCAGATGCGGTGCGCCGCCTGTCTTAATGACGTGCTCTACCCAATGTACTAACTCCTTGCCCGGCGATACTGGACGGTCGTGATATATCAGAGACAACTCCATTGCTCGTTGCTTATACCTGCAGCAAAATAAAATAAATAAATATCACGGGACAATTCATACCAATTGACCTAGTCCCAAAATAAGCTAAGCATATGCATTAGCATATAGCATTGTGTTATGGGTACTAGGCAACGGATAAACATACTTATATAGATAGATACATACTTACATAAATACATATTAAACACCCAAGACCCGAGAACAAATATTCGTATTATTCATAGAAATATCTGCCCAGACGCGGGAATCGAACCCGAGACCTCAAGCTTCGTAGTCAGGTTCTCTACCTACTAGGCCATCTGGTCGTCAAAAAATATATTAAATAAATCGTTTGCGAAGACAGAGAAGACCTAGCTAACCTTGCGAGTGCAAGCGTGCTTTATAAAGAAGAAACTAACAGTAAGAATAACCCAATGTTCAATGAATATAGAACTTTAAATAAATTTGTTATCGTTTCCTAGATTACAAAAGTTATGAACCTCATCTAGGTCTTTAGCACTTCATCAGTTAGAAAAAGTTAGGATTCAGGAGTCTAGAGTACAGCAACGAATTAATTTTGAACTTTATGATGCATCGATAACTAATTATTACATATTATTTTTAGTTTTTAATTTAGTTTGTAATAGTATTATTTTTGTTTGTTTAGATCTAGTTTAGTTTTTAATTTAGTTTGTAATATTTAGTTTATAGTTAAGTTTTATTGTTTGTTATTTTTTCTTAATTGTTTTAATTAATTGAAACATAATATCTTTATTTCTTAAATAAATACATATTAAACACCTAAAAAAAAAAAAAAAAATTATAAGGATGGATACCAAAAAGTTGGACCGAATTAAATGAAAGTTATTCGTACGTACAACGACTGACAGGAAAAAGTTCCGTTGTGACACAAAAATTGCCTATACAAATACACGGTGATTTTTAATCGGTAAACAGGAGTTGAAAAATATTAATGCCTAGCCAAAATGGAATTATATAAATGAGGTCTCAAGCAATTAAGTCTCAGTTTAATTAAAAAAATCTATATTATATTTTTACTGTAATAACTTCCTTCATCCACCGAATGCATGGTCATCCTACATCTGTTGAAGTTAGGTAGTTTCATCAAATGTCACCGCTTTGGCGGGGAATTTGACAGGTCTCACGTCAAAGTTGTTTTTGAGAAACTGCATTGTCAAAGAGGCTTTAGGCATAAACCTACACATAGTGTAGTCTATGAAGACTAAACTACAGAGATATATTAAAACAAGAACTTATAAAGAAGTAGACTTGCAAAAGCACATCGTTCATTCCTGAAATAAAAATGGCTGTGGGATCGGAATGAATGACAATAATGTCCGAATTATAGGTAACCCTCATGACGTAATTGCAATCGAATAGGGGATTGCATTACTTAGCAGGTCGTACGTTATTTGTTGTTCTTTTGGATCTACAAACGTTAAAAAATGGCTATAGTAGAAACATTGTAAAACACTTACGAAGGATCTCTAATTTTCTGGATTGCCACTCTCAGGTCTTCTAATAAGTTTAAAGTTAAATCAACTTTGACGGTACGTCCAGATATGACGTCCCTGTTCACGTTGATGTATTGATCGAAGTATAGTGGTATCCCGATGGTTGGTACTCCGAAATGAATGGACTCAAGAGTAGAGAGCAGACCACCGTGCGAGATGAAGAATTTACACTTCGGGTGTGCTGAAAAGTAAAAAACAGTTTTATGATGTTGGATATAATTAGTTTTTTAACAAAACTAGCTGCCGCAAGAATTGGTTTAAAGCTATCACGCGGGAACTATGCAATTTTCCAGGATAAATACTATCCTAAGTCCTTCCCAGGGTCACTAAATATCTCCATACCAAATTTTGTAATGAACAGAAACAATTACTTTGCTCACCCGCGCGACCTTACGATAGCTACGTCAATGTAAAAAATGCGTGTTCATGCACCACCACTCCACACTTCCTCCACTTTCACACTGCATGAACATACACAAACCCAACTATCACCACCACCAAACTACACTGACGCGTTTAGAACTCAACCAGAGCTCATTACTCCGCAAAGCGACGCCTAATTCAATAAATTTCACTAAATCGGTTCAGTAGTTTAAGCGTGAACAGGAAGCAGACAGACAAAAGAAAGACACACACACACTTTTGCATTTAAATCTAAACAAGGCCTCCGTGACGTGATACCCAATAGGCTAGCAGCATTCCTTCGTTGAATAGCGATGGCGATGGCATAAGAGACATAGCTGCCAATCTTTTGGTTTCCAGTCATCGACTTTAAAGTAATTTTTAACTTACACAATATACTTTGTTGTGGAGCCCATTGCAAAACGTGTACATTTTTAGGCGCATTAAGCAGTTTATCCTCGTATTTCCAAATAACAGTTTCTTTCAGGCTTCCAAATAAATCTAGCAAGCCCTTCGTAATATGTTCCGGTATATCCTTACTACTCCAAAGAGAGCCCATGCTGAAGTAAATGAAACCATGCTCGGCGTTATCCAAAATGGTTTTAATTTCCTGCAAAATTAATTAATCAGCCACAAACGTTTTCACTTTTGCTCGAAAGAGCTATTTCCCAAAACATCCCTTCCCAGTTACCAAATTCCAGAATTAAACCAATCGTTTTTCATTTAAAATGACGAACAACAACGAAGGATTTCTTGGTATAGGGAGTTTTATTCATTCTGTTTCATCTATTCGAAAAAAGTTTATTTCGAAAGAGATATTTTATTAACATTTATCTTTAAAAACGAATAAAGCTGTATTATTTAAACTCTCTTAAGACTATGGTTTTAAAAATTAACGCTTCTATTCACGGCTATAAAAATTAAATTCCGGTCAAAAATATAGTCCCCAAAAGACGGCGAACCTTTATTGGTAAATGTACCTACCATTTTTTATGAAAACAATAAGACATCATCATCAGCGGCGACCTACACACCTCATTTATCATCTTACACCCGTAGCCAGTCAGCGATGTCAGCGGCGAATAGGTAAGTCCACCTTTCCTCACTACCTCGACATGGGCCGCACCAACCAAAGGCCGTATTGTCTATTTAACTCGCCTAATCTTGCAATCACTTTCACCATCTCTTTCTGTCACCGTCTTACACCGTTTGTCAGAAAGAAATAGCAAGTGTCAGCTCGTTAGACAATAACTGTACAGGAATGGCTCTCGGTTTTCTAAATTCTGAATACCTACGACGAGAATCGGGTCTTCCAAGATTACGTAACTATTCTATAACACTAAAAATATCCATTGAATAATGTCCAGCAACGGCGCGAGTTTTAATGAAGAACCTATTGGTAAACAAAACTTTTGGTTGGTATTGGTATTATTATAAACTGAATAACTTACAGTTGGTAGTGGTTTGGTCGGAGTTTCAATGTGATATCCTCCTATGAACTTAAAGTTCTGAGGAACGCTAGTGATGCGCCCATTACCGACGTAATCGTTAGACAGCACTAGCGATGCGTTGTAAATGAGTGAATTATAGTCTGGCAACGGTTTATTTTTCTTTGCAAATAGCGGTCCGAAAAATTCGTAGTAAAAACCTCTTTCTTGCGGCAAAGTTTTGTACCTATAACGTATAAAGAAGATTGTTATGATGTCTCAATTACTATAACAGTACCAAATACTGTTGATGCTAATGTAGGGTTGAAGGAAACCGCCATCAGCTTTTGGCTCAGTGTGCAAGTTTAACTCAAGCTTGGCCAAACTTATTATGACATAGAAAAATAACGAAGGACTGATAGTCATATCGACTCCACTGAGCTACTTTGCAGAGCTAATAACATGTTTAGGTAATGGTCTTCGAAACACACACACACACACACACACACACACACACACACACACACACACACACACACACACACACACACACACACACACACACACACACACACACACACACACACACACACACACACACACACACACACACACACACACACACACACACACACACACACACACACACACACACACACACACACACACACACACATACACACACATGCACACTGACATGACTTTGAAGCTTACCAAAATCACAGGAGCTTGCTTTTAACGAAGATGAATAGAGGAAAGACTGGCGAGGCATTTTCCCAGCGGGACATTAAATAGGTTAACAAAAAAAAAATTACCACTTGATGAACTCCCACTTGATTTGATTCCACAATTTCTTAATTCGTGTACTAATCGAGTGATGTGGAGGAATGTCTGATGTGAGGTAGTCAAATGCGTATGCTGGGTTAGTGGTTTCGTCAATCAACCGTAGTGTTTGCCAGTGAGATCCCAATGAGTATCCCCAAATCATAGGACAGTCATAATAGGCAGCCAAACTGTAAAAGAAAAAATAATTTAAACATGGATCAGCCAATCCAATCCAATCTTTAAAAACGTATTGCTTAAACTCTTCCTTTTTCACTGCCACTCACGGCACGGGACGGGATGATAGACATAAGTAATAGGGTAGGAGTCAGGACGAACGTTCAGATAAATTGTCTGGAATTATCACTGTGATAGGTCCCGGTAGGTACATAAACAAGATCAAGTTCGGGTAGTTCGAAAAACTCAAGCGGCTAAATGAACGTAGTACGGTCAAGTGCAAAAATATGTATCTATTCAATCCTATCATAATTATAAGCCAATACTTTTATTCCACTTTACATTTTTTCAAAAAAGCCGTGATGGCCTAGTGGTTTGACCTATGGTCTCTCAAGCAAAGGGTCGTGGGTTCGAATCCGGGCTCGCACCTTTGAGATCTTCAGATTGTATGTGCGAAATTACATTTGTAATTTACCATGAGCTTTATGGTGAAGTAGAACATCGGGAGGAAACCTGCATAAACCTGAGAAGAAATTCAATGGTGTATTTGTCCAATCCGCACTGGGCCCGCGTGGGAACTACGCCCCAAGACCTCTCATTCTGAGAGGAGGCCGTGTCCTGCAGTGGGATGTATATAGGCACGGATGATGGGATGACTCTTATTCGGACGGACTGGCAAGCGCAGCGTGGGACACCCACCAACGAGATGAACTAACGATTTGGTAAAGACCGTAGGTTTATAAGGTGGATGCAACCCGCTTCCAACCGTAATGATTGGGTATCGATGAGGGAGGCCTACGTCCAGCAGTGGAAGTCTTACGGCCTACGGAGACTCTAATTCGACGACATAAGATGACCCCTAATTTTTTTTTCCCTTGACTGCGCACCTTGGAGTAAAAGTTTTCAAAAGCTAAAGCGCTATAATTTGCGTCAACTTATAAGCTAGCTAAAATGTACTATTTATTATTAACACTTTCGTATACTTACGCTGCATACATTTCAGATTCAATAAAATCACAAATAACAACATCGAATGTTACGCTAGGATCATTCAAAAGCTCCTGCATTTGTTTATTTTCAAACGTAGCGATCCCCACTTCCGCGCTGTTTGCTTGCAAGTATTCTATTTCACCATCTTCATTGAGCGGTTGGGAAATCAGATAACCGATGTTCAATGAATCGTCCTCTGAAAGGGAAAGGATGATTTATTTTAGTCAGGGGTTACTTTGGGCAGGCGCAGACATAGCCGAAGTAGAAAGGTTTAAATAATTTTTGCTAATAATAACTGTTTGTGTGTCTATGTGCATGTGTGTGTTTTTCATTCATGCTAAAATTCGACTGGAGGTTTGGTTGAAATGTTCACAAATAAAACCTGCATTCTAGTACAGGATACTTACTTTTACCCCGGATAATTGTATAGTTTCCACGAGTTACCAATAAACAAATTCTTCTTAGACAAAGTCGCTGGCTTTAGTTAGGAGGTTATTAAATTGATTTACTGTTTATTCGAAATATTGTTTCGTGTAATTTAAATACTCTCAATTTCTATACTCAAACCATAAAGTTTTCAGGAAAATTATAAAATAAACCTAACCTAACTTATTCTAATTAGGCTATGAAGACTTTTTTTAAATTAATTCAATTCAATCAGAATTATACTAAACGATTATTCGGTCAAATATTACCTAAGAATAAAAAGGGTTTGCCGAGTGTAAGTAGGATTTAGTTGCCTCATCGATGTGTGACAAGCTAGGAAAATCCTATTATATGCCTAGAAAACCCAGCAGCTAGCCTCAACTTGTCATACAACTATTGAATTAGTCATGAGTTCATGAACAGTATAATCAATGTAATGAAATAATTCTATGACTAAATACTAAGCATTATTTTACCTTAAGTTATGCATACATTAAACAATGAAACAAGGCATGCGGCTTACAAAAAATGATACAGAAAATGAGCTATAAATTTTTTTTCAATCCTAGGTGGTGCTGTGAAGCTATAGAATGGTGTTGGTAAACTAAAACCTATTGCGGTTCTGTGACTAAATATCACACTCACCACCTCGTCGTGGTGTCACTAGGATTTTAGCTGACGGATATTTTAGTCTATGGTATACATTGGTCGAGAGACGTAGGACGGGGGGCGTCACAGTCCGCGTCGTTTGTTCGCAGGCCGCGTCTCCGCCCCGTCCCTTCTGTCTGCTTTGGATCGCGACGCTTCTATTCATTTAGTATGAAAACTGATTCAAGGGGCGCCGTGACTGCGACGTGCCCCCGTCCCACGTCTCTTCTGTGTGGATTGCGCCTCACATCCCTTCATCCCTTATGCCTGATGCGTTCCGTATTAACAGGAGCAGTTTGAAAAAGAAACACTTATCTAGAAAAAGTTCATAACCTTGCCCCAAGGTCACATAAACATAATGTGGCAATTATATATATTAAGTCGATCGCCGCATGCAACATGCGGTGACCGCAACAGTGTAAAAAGCACGGTAGTCGGCCGAATTAGGCGAGCGACAGCTGCCAGCGCCTAATTATGGCCACCGCATTAGGCAGACAGACTAATGTGAAGACGACGTTCGGTCGCCGAAGTATAGTTTGTAACAAGTTCGGCGATCGCATTAGGTGAACGAAGTAGTGTAATTGCCGCATAACCTTTACTATTATTATAGCAAAGAAAGAAGTTTGTTTGTACTACAGTATGCCTTATTAACACGGAGTATTTTTAGGGTTCCGTACGCAAAGGGTAAAACGAGACCCTATTACTAAGTCTCCGCTGTCCGTCCGTCTGTCTGTTCATCTGTCACCAGGCAGTATCTCATGAACTGTGATAGTTAGACAGTTTAAATTTTCACAGATGATGTATTTCTGTTGCCGCTATAACAACAAATACAAAAAAAAACAGAATAAAATGAATGACATGATTTTTTTGCCGCTTTTGTAGATAACGCTACGGAACCCTTCATGCGCGAGTCCGACTCGCACTTGGCCGGTATTTATATCGAGACGGTGTAAATTAGGGAGCTTTACAGAGACGTAGACGAAGTTCCTGGCGACAGGTAGAAGATTGCACTTATTAATGATGTCTCATCTATTGAACTCTATAACCAGAACAAAGAATCATTGAACAGAATTCCCAAAGAACTGACGAAGCAAGTACCTACTATTGAGAACAGGATGATTCTAGAGAAGTAATCAAGGTCAACCCTAATTAAGTCAGTTAATTAAAGCTAGCTAGCCCAGCGTTTCGTAACAGTAATTATTAAGATTAGTGTTATTTCATGTTCTAGTCGTAGTAGACTATAGCTAAACCGTTTAAATGAGTCCTCGCCTGCGCGGTACAGTGGCTGGGGGGTAAGACGACAAAGCGGACCGGGAGAGGTGCGGACGGCGAGCGCGCCTCGTCCTGCCGCCCGCTCTTCTCTCGGCCCTCTTTGTCGTCAACCCCCGCGCCTCTGTACTCCGCGAGCGAGGACTCATTTAAACGGTATAACTATAGTAGTTTGGCCTATGGCCTCTCAAGCAGTCGTTTAGAATTCCATTGGCTCGTACGAAGTGGTTCACTTCACCTTTCCTAATAGGAACTGCTAAAGAATGGAATTAACTTCCATGGTCTGTATTTCCAGGTACAACTTAAGACTCCTCGAGACAGGAATGAGTAGGCTCTTGCTGACTAGTGAAATACACATTTGGCCTGATCTGCACTTTTCATCAGGTGAGGTAGTGGTCATAATGGGTAAGTTTTAAGTAAAAAAAAATTATTTACCAGCGATCAGATTTAGATGCGTGTCACTCAGATCAACTTGCCGAAAGTTTTTCCCTGGGCTATTTTTCAAAGGGTACGCCGATACGTAAGTCACCTAAAAAGAAAAAAAGTTTGTACACTCTCCGGACCAAATACTGTATGAAATATGGTTTCTCTTTTATGGTATATGGTATTTTTATGAATGAGATTATTATGTCATTGCAATATTTCTAGTTTTAAATTCCACCGTAACGTATGAATGAATTTATTCCGGCAATAGGAATGCCTAGATAATTGTTCAAATATAGTTTACTAGCTGTTGCCCGCGACTTCGTCTGAGAAGAATACTTTTATCGCGCCGCCGCGGGAATTGTACGGTTTTCCGGGATATAATATATTATTATCTTATTACCACATTTAACATTTGGTAGCATAGCATACGGTTGTGGTAACTCCGAAGATGAGCTCTGGTTGAGTTCGAAACGCGTCAGTGTAGCTTGGTGGTGGTGATGGTTGTGTTTATGTGATTTGTGTGTGTTCGTACAGTGTGGAGGTGGAGGAACTGCATGAACACACATTTCTTGCATAAACGTAACTATTGTAAGGTCGCGGGTGAGCAAAGTAATTGTTTTATTTCATTAATAGAATCCTAATTCCACCAAAAGCTATGTGCAAAATATATTGTATTATTTCAGCACATTTCCCAATGCAGGTACAAATGTTAGAAAAGGATTAGGTATTGGTGATAATATTATTATATTTTTAGTAGCAATATTAATACAATTAAGACATTTATGCTCAAATACACATCAGGGGCTGAATTCAGGAACGGCCCATTACGGTTTGCGAGCGGTAATTTAATCGTTTGGGAGAGGATAGGAATGGGTTGAGCTTGGGATGAGCTTTATTATCCTGTTAATTCGCTTTGTAAATGAATAAATAAATAAATAAATAAATAAGGCTCATCCCAATCTCAGCCCAAACCTCTCGCAAACTAGTGACTTTTGGCGTTCCTGAATAGTAGTTCATCCCTATCCTCTTGCAAACGATTGAATTACCGCTCGCAAACGTGTTGGGCCGGTTCCTGAATTTAGCCCCTGATCGTGAGAACTACGGCCCAAGCCCTCTCATTCTGAGAGGAGGCCTGTGCCCTGCAGTGGGACGTATATAGGCCGGGATGATGATGATGATGATGATGATGATGATGATGATGATGATGACACATCAGATCTTAACTGTATCCTGAGAAAACCATGTACGCTTATCACTAAAACAAACTTTATTGTTCGTATCAACATAACCTCGAAAATAACTTCGCAAAATACAACTAACCTCGTGTCCAGCGCTGATCAAATGGCGTATATAACCTACACCAAGTATGTTTAAACTCCTTACTGGCATCGGAGCTAACAATAGTACTTTATACGCCGACACGCTCCATGCTAAACTCAGCACTAGTAACATCGACTTAAAATTCATTATTATTGACTAGTTCTACTTAATTCGAGCTAATAAGAATACTATTTTCCGTAGTCGTGCTAAGACGTGTCGTTCACAACTGAATAAGCTCTGAAAACTACAGCGATATATAAAGCTAGCCTTAATTCACACTGCGTGATTTGATAATTCGACACATATCTTTTCTAAGTGTTTGATATGATTTGGCATTATAGGTATCAAAGCGATAATAGTATAGAGATAATATTTAATATTAAAATGTTTATATTTGTTTATAAAATATCTTTATCGTGCTCGTCTTTGAGTCAATATTAAGGCGCTGATTGATGCATCACGGCTTCTAATTCAGTTGCTTTTGTCTTTCACTGGTCAAAAATTGTCACTGTTGGATATCGATTACTTTTCGCACTCAATCTTTACCACACTATTGACAACTTGTGATCACGAAATAATTTCACTTTCAAGTCAATCGACTCCGTTACATTTCTATCACAAATCACAAAATAGTATATTACTGTTTAGTAATAAAAAAATTGTGTGACTCATTATAGGTACATAAAAAACAAGAAGTTCAAAGGAAAAAAAGCACTACTATCGGTATTCAGAGCGTACACGATACTGAACCAGAAATATGAGTATACTGCGCTGGGGTTTTAGGTGACCATGAAATGTCGTTTTTTTATACTTAATAAGAAATGCCTATATTTAAAATCAAACTTGAAATACAAAATGAAGTAAAATCCCTACTTAATTGTTAAAAAACAACATTATTACTTTTAAAGAGAATATATAATGTTTTGACAGTCGTCCTTCATCAGATCAAAATCCTTACATATATTTAAAGCTTTAAGCACATTTCTTTCTCAGATAAATAATACTATAAGCATTGCTTCGTCGTTGTTCGAGAATAACAAACCTAGCTCTTTATCTCGTAGGGAATTCCAAAAATTCCTTCTTAGTGCACCTCCTCAATAACCCTCAAGATTCCAAAACCATTTTAAATCAAAAGGTTTAGGTTGTTTTTTTGGCTGTCAGTCAGTCACGTTATTCAAGCAAAGATATAAACTGAATATTTCAAAGAATCACAACTTCTCTGATATCTACAAATTCTATGAACGTAGCGTTAGATTGACTGTTTGTCATGCTATCGAAGGCCAAGGACGGGCGTAGTGCGTTTTTAGAACAGAAGGTCACACTAAACGCATTTTTGCCATACAACTAGCTACAGACGGAGAAAAAACACTTCACTTTATTTTGTCATATTGACAGAATAGGCATTAGGTAAAACTGCATAAATATACAAGGTATTACAACAATAGTAATCTAGAATATTTTGTATTATTTTTTGTTTATTTTTTTCATTTTGGGATATTTTTCGTTCGTTTAGATTATATGATAAATTGTTTTATTTAATGCAACCATATGGCCAAGAGGTAATCTCAAATAGCTAAACGTATCGTCACAGTAGCAAAACATTGCGTAATATTTTGTTACTCTTTTTTGTTAATTGCGCAACGAAGTGAAATGTGTATTTTCAACCAAATTGTGCTCTTTACCTAAAATAATGTTATCTTGCATTATAGTCCTTCATATTTTTTTCTGTGTTGCGTTGTATTTGTGTTTGTCCACTGTCGACGTTGCATTCCCCGTTACCCGGCCATCTAACCTCCTGCAGAGCCGCAACACCTACTTGGTATCTTTGCAGCTCCCGGTCCAACTGGTAGAGAGCCCCAGGTCTAAACAAGAGAACGCACATTCAAAGAAGCTAATCGGAGTCCCATTATTCCATGCCTTGAGTCATTGATTATAGGATCGGATCATTTTTTGTCTGTATTCGGTTTCTTAACTTTTTTAAGGTATTTTCCTTACGTCTATAAAATAATTCCAAGCCAACAAACTTACTAGCAACATCCTAGTGCCTGGTATTAGAATTTCGTCCGTAATTTAAAGGGAAGTAGAAAATCAACAAATCCTAGAGCTATATCGGGAACTACACAGACAAGGATTACCGGAAGCCCCCCGTCGAGATAGGGAGGGATATCCTGCCTAATATTAGCGGAAAAGGCAGAAACTGCTGATTTATCTCATCTAGGGCGCTGTTGCCGACCTAATAGAGATGGGTATGAATTTTGGGTTTGAGATGAAATCAGGCTGTGTGTGCAAGAAGGAGGAATTCATCGATAGAGTGAGAATAATTGATTGACTAGCCTATATACGTCCCACTCTAGGGCACTGTAGAGGCAACGGATAAACATACTTATATTATAGATAGATAGATAGATACTTAAATACATATTAAACATCCTAGACCCGAGAACAAACATTCAAATTTTTCATACAAATATCTGCCCCGACAAGAGAATCGAACCCGGGACTTTAATCCGATCCCCTAGCTAGCACTCTCCATTGCCATCTAACGCAGCCGTTTATGGGTGTATATTTTGACATATGTACTAATGAACTGAAACAATTACTTTGCTCACTCGCGACCTTACGATATAGTTATTTAAGTAAGAAATTGCGTGTTCATGTAGTTCCTCCACCTGCACACTGCACGAACACACACAAATCACACAAACCCAACTATCACCACCACTAAACTGCACTGAGGCGTTTCGAACTCAACCAGAGCTCATCTTCAGAGTAGGTACCACCACCACCACCGTAGTCTAACATTTGGTAGCATAGCGACGGTTGTGGTACAGTGTGGAGGTAGAGGAACTGCATGAACACGCATTTTTTACATAAAGTAACAAACGTAAGGTCGCGGGTGAGCAAAGTAATTGTTTCAGTTCATTAATAAGAACCTCCACAAAATAACGCCTTATTCAATAAAGTATCTACTAATTTTTAAGGAAGCCTCGGTAGGCGAGACCTACTCAACTTCGTTTAGATAAAACTCCCTAAAGCTATTCTAGAATAATCGTAATCTTAACATACTTAAGCAACCTTTTGAGCATTGTGTTGAGGCCTTTATGAAGCTTTCACAGAACTTTAACATAAAATAGTATTTTCTCTACAAATTTACACTACCTAACCTAAATTCTACACATTGTTTAGCCAGCAAGTTAGTTCCATTAAAGTCTCGCCAGAGTTTAGGACGTGACAACGAATGTACCAACTCGTACAAACTTACAAACTTGTCTAGTTTTACTTAGTGTAGATAAATAGTCGCTCGCAGGTACTCCCAACAATGTGAAGCTAAAATAGGTGTAGTTTATTTAGTCAAAGGATAGTGAGAGTTATTAGGCGCTTGTGCAGTCAACCTATTTCATTAAAACTAATGTTAATAAAAGTAAATCATTTCATTGGTATACTAGCTATAACAGACTTTGCAATGGGGTGAGTTTACCTAATTAAAAAGGCGATCAAGAAATTTCTTTACCATTTTAAAGTTCAATATCAAATAGCTTAAAACATTAAGTACAGGCTATTTTAACTTACAAGTCAATGTGATAATCATCTTTATTGTTTTTTATGACGAGTGATGATGATACAAGTGACGTACCTTATTGAAATAATTATGCCGGTGTCTCACAGTAGTAGTTGCAAGACTTTTCTAGGGTTCCGTACCCAAAGGGTAAAAACGGGACCCTTTTACTGTGACTTCGCTGTCCGTCCACTGTCCGTCTGTTCGTTTGTCACCAGGCTGTATCTCAGGAACCGTGATAGCTAGACAAATACTAAAAAACAGAATAAAATAAATATTTAAGGGGGCTCCCATACAACAAACGTGATTTTTTTGCTCGTTTTTGCTCGATATTGATAACGGCAACCGGTAGGCGCTTGAAATATCCACTGAATATTTAGTTATATAGTCGCTTTAAAAATAAATTATTAAACTAAAATAAAAAAAAATATTTAAGGGGAGCTCCCATGTAACAAACGTGACCCGTGACTCGCACTTGGTCGGCTTTTTTTTTAAAGCGACTCACAAAATACAAAATATCTGTAAATTATTATTTTTAGCATAAAATACTACCTGTATGAGGGAACGAGTTTCTCCACCGACACCCGTAAAAACTTTTGTTGAAAATAAATATATTGTTTTTTTTAATTTGAATTCAAAAATTGTCTCTTTTGGATTAATCTTGGATTGATCCAAAATGTAAAAAGTGTTCGATTCAAAATTAATGAAGACGGACACCATTTTTTTTATGCAAAATTCCACCTACCCAGCAATGCGAGTATTATAGTCCTGCCTACGCCTTCGAACCCAGCCAACCTTTGTTATAGGGCTTTGTTGCCGCCCACGTCCAATTTCGAATTTCATTAACTTAGAAATTTATCCAAATTTTATTTTTATTGCAATGCTATTAGGATAAGATAAAGAGACAAGCTTTTTTGCAAATTATGTAACTGGATAAAGCATTATTTTGCTGTCAGTGCAGATGCAGACTTAAAGAAAATCCAGCTAAGTGCGGTTAATTAATTTGGTTCCTAGGACACCACAGAATCTTGTCATTGTGACATTTTATGTCATTCTATAAGGTTTTTATAGATAAACTAGCTGTTGCCGCGACTCCGTCTGCGAAGATAAAAAATAGATTGTCAGACCTACGAGTGTAGAGAAAAAGTTTCATAAAAATCAGTCAAACCGTTTCGAAGGAGTTCGATAACAAACACCGTGACACAGATTTTTATATATTCGATAAAATTATTTACTACGACAGGGTTTTATGGTGACGTAAGAATCAAATTGGTTGACTGTACATGTCCGCCCACACGTTGAAAATATGCGTCATATTCGGGAGTAAAATGCATGAAAATTTACTTATCTACCTACTGCAATTTAAACAAGGTATAACTTCACTATTACTGTATTACTGTTTTATAATGAGTAAGACGTGAGACGTGGTCTAATGTTTAAAACTTTTGCGAGTCTCAATCGAGGTAAATTTCTTTTATTCTATCTAGTCCTACCAGTAGTTTGTAATGAAATCCGCGGAAAAACTACAGTCACCGACATAGCTCGAAGAATTGCCAGACTCATGTGGCAGTGGGCAGAGCACATCGCTCGTCGAACTGATGTCAAAAGGTTCTTGAGTGACGTACACGGACCGGAAGGCGCAGTGGCGCCTCCAACAAGATGGAACGAAGACCGGTTAAGGTTGCGGGAACGCGTTGGATGCGGATGGCGCGGGACCGATCTGTTTGGCGAGCCTTGAGGGAGGCCTATGTTCAGCAGTGGACGTCTTCCGGCTGAAATGATGATGACTTGTTATAAAATGGTACTAAGTCCTACTTGGTCGACTATACCTAATATCTGTCTCCTTTGGTACTGGGGCAGGTCCCGGTTGATTTTCCGTTCAAGCTGCTGCTGGCCTCCATTTTCAGCAGTGGACGTCTTTCGGCTGAAATTATGATGATAATTATGATAAAACGGCTGCGTCTATACAACGTAGTGGTTGCAGATCACTGATTCTAAGGCCCATATTACACGGGCGGTTTCCCGCCGCGGTTTCCCGCTCGACGGAGCTGCGCAGTGTAGTTTGCACCATACAACTTCCATATAAAATTGTGACTAGTGGCGGTTCAGAAGCGGTTTCCCGCGGCGGGAGAACCGCCCGTGTAGTATGGGCCTAAGTTAGTACACAAAGTGCGATCATTTTATATTGGTTGTCACTATAAATTACGAAAAACGAAGTTTCAAAATAAGTAAAGAATCATTATTTATGTAGCGATAATAGACCTTTTTTCAAAAATATTTAAAACTAAAAGTGATAATACATAACTACATAAGTGTTTATAAAGTGTTATGTGACTCTATTATCGCTTAATGACGTCGAGTTCCGGCCTGTTGTGTATAGTAGCCATTCTGGAGGAAGGATGTGAGCAATTGTGCAGCGCGCGCGTACCGGTTACAGTGCCTCGTATTTGTAGTAAGGTTTGCACTGTTTGGGGACGAGCGCAACACCGCACTCAACTGCGTTCTTTCGGCTTATTCCCCTAAATTCAAGTCTATGGTGAATGAGCAGTTACTAGGGAAGCGTGCTTCATCATAGGCCTCATCTTCGCTTTCCACCAGGCGTGATTGTGATCAAACGCAAGCCTATATTGTAAAAAAAAGTTTTTTTTTAATTTTTCCAGAACTGGTATAACTTGAACTCTCGACCGGTACCAGGTTCTCGTTGAGTTTTGGGACACACTCATCATCATCATCCCAGCCTATATATGTCCCACAGGCTTCCTTTCAGAATGAAAGGGCTTGGGCCGTAGCTCCCACGCGGGCCCAGTGCGGATTGAGAACTTCACACACACCGTTGAATTTCTTCGCATCCTCACGATGTTTTCCTTCACCGTAAAGCTTATGGTAAATTACACAGGTAATTTTGCACATAAATTCCGAAAAACTCAGAGGTGCGAGCCGGGATTTGAACCCACGACCCTCTCCTTGAGAGGCCATAGGTCAAACCACTAGGCCACCAAGGCTTTGGGACACACTGTGTACTGAGTTTTTCAATATTTATCTATTGCAAAATTTCATGCAACTTCTTACCTTACCTATAGGTACAAGTTTCACATGATTTTGTAATTCATAGCTCAAGATACGAGTACAGTAGATTTATCACTTTATTATTACGATTAAATTGACACAATGTTTTGTAAAAGGGAAAAAGCGGATTATTAATTACTTATCGAATAATCAAATTGTTTATCTTTTTACACCCGGCATTAAAATTAATATTATCAAATCTTTCTGAATGGCTTCGATAACAATTTGATATGAAATTATCATAAATAATAATAATAAAATAATATTAGGGGTCAATCTCACACAAATCGACCTAGTCCCAAACTAAGCAAAGCTTGTACTATGGGTACTAGACGACGGTAGACATACTTATATAGATAAATCTAATACCTTTAAACGAGCAATTCTTGTATATATGTATATATATATATATATATATATATATATACCCGCCCCTGATCCCCCGCCCGAGATCCTGATTATATATATATATATATATATATATATATATATATATATATATATATATATATATATATATATATATATATATATATATATATATATAATCAGGATCTCGGAAACGGCTCCAACGATTTCGATGAAATTTGGTATGTGGGGGTTTTCGGGGATGAAAAACTGATCTAGCTATGTTTCATTTTCAGAAAATCGCTTTTACTCGTGTTTTCCGGCTATTTTTGTTTGCATTAGAATATAAAGCTAAATTTCGCCGACTTCGAGCAGATCATAATGGCACATTAGAAATCGGGTGGTCGCGGATCCAGCCGATCTCGGTTCGATACCACGTTTTTTTTCAAGATTTTTAGTTTTTTTTTTAAGTTTATTTTTTATGAGAAAACGTCAAGTTTCTTTTTTTGTGAGAAAAAGTTACTTTTTTGTGAGAAAAAGTTATTTTTTTGCAAGAAAAAGTTACTTTTTTGTTAGAAAAAGTATTATAGGGAACGTGCAGTAACTATAGGCGGCAGCACTAATGCGACAGAAGAGACACTATGCGGACAGTAAAACAAACTTATCAAGGTAAAACATTCAAATTGATGGCACCCTTATGGCACCAGTTGGCAGCACCGTCTATGTGCACGTTCCCTATTGGGAGCACACAGAACAGGAAAACCCGGTTGTCTGTAAAGTCGGTTTACGGACGATAGTTTAACGTGACTCACCGCTCCACCCCCTCCGGTGTTTTTGTCAAATATCTTGAAAACGGTGCATCCTACGGCAAAATCAATGAAATTTTCATCCCCCCTTTAATAGCCCCGCGCTCCCTCTCCCACATCCCCTCCCCCCTCTCAACCCCCCCCCCCCCCACCCCCCACCCCTCCGGTGTATATAATCAGGATCTCAGAAACGGTTCCAACGATTTCGATGAAATTTGGTATTTGGGGGTTTTCGGGGATGAAAAATTGATCTAGCTTGGTCTTATCTCTGGGAAAACGCTTGGTACCGAGTTTCTGCCCGAGCAGAGCTCGGTCGCCCAGGTACTAAATACTTAAATACATAGAAAACATCCATTACTCAGGAACAAATATTCGTGCTCATCACACAAATAAATGCCCTTACCGGGATTTGAACCCAGGACCTCTTGCTTCGTAGGCAGGGTCACTACCAACTAGGCTAAAGCGGTCGTTAATCTGAAAGAATATTTCTAATCACCTAACCAACTTCTTGAGTTAAGCGGTTTGAAAGTTAGTCATCACGAACAATAACTATGGTAACCATTTCGTTAAAGGTGAAAAAAATATATATTTTCAGATATCTCTATTTAATCCAATGGTAAGTTTAGTTCTTTGCGAGCTCTACATTTTGATTTTAAAGTCTCATGTTTTTCTCTTCATATAAAACGACGTAAAAATCATAGTAGTAGTTTGGACAAGTGTTCTCAAGCAGAGTTTAGTGGGTTCAAACATGATAATGATAAATTTATTTGTCAAACATTGGTAGGTACGGTGGGCTGCAAAAGTGCATATAAATAATCGCGTGAGCGCGCGCGCGCGCGGGTATGTTAATAACATCAAACGATCAAACACTGCTCACGCAATTTTCGCCCCGAGATGTCCATGCACTTTTGCAGCCCATCGTACAACAAAAGATCTTAAAATAATTCCTCTCTAACTCCGTTGCCGTTAGGTGTACATTGTACAAATATTTGCAGTAAAAATCTAAATATTCTAAGAACTTATTAAAATTTTAAGCCGCGGTGGCCTAGTCGTTTGACCATGGCCTCTCAAGCAGAGGGTCGTGGGTCGAATCCCGGCTGACACCTCTAAGTTTCTCGGAATTTATGTGCAAATTTAATTTGAAATTTACCATGACCTTTATGGTGAAGAAATTCAATGGTGTGTGTGAAGTTATCAATCCGTATTGCTGCCGTGTCATGACAAAACACTGTATCTAAAAAACACCTATTTTTCAGAAATCGCAAAAAACTTTTGCTATCTTTAATTGGCTACAGAACAGTGAATACTGATCTGATTGCAATAAAATTTGAACAAATCACGGATAATGTGCTACTAGTAGTGGACAAAGAAAAATAATATTAAAATTTTTACTTTTTACTTGAATTTTCAAGCAATAACGTGTTATGTCGTAATGTCCTTTATCAATAATATATGAGAGTTGCTACAACAAAACACTGTATCGTGATACTTAATGACATTATACTCATATGAAAATGCTACTTTAAATTTAATTTAGATTATATTGCTAACATCACAATTCATAAAACTAACATTCTCATCTTAATATATTTCTTAGTCTTTAGAAAGGATGATTACCTTGAAGAAGTCCCGGCTTACAATAAACAAGGACTTGGACTAATTTCTCGTGAGATTGTTGCGACAAAACACTATAAATCTTGATACTATACTAAGAAAATGTGAGTTTGTTTTGGCAAAACACGGTATATAGAGATAATACAGTGTTTAGTCTAATCAAAACCCTACGTTTTAAGAGTTACAGTGCAAATTGCAATGACGTTTTTCAATGTTTTTGATAGAAAATCAGTTACTCTAAGCATGCATATATAGATTAGGGTCCGAATAGTCAATTTAACGGTGTTAGCACAAAACACTGTAACTCGAGTTACAGTGTTTTGTCATGACACGGCAGATTGGGCCCGCGTTGAAACTACGGCCCAAGCCCTCTCATTCTGTGAGGAGGCCTGTGCTCTGCAGTGGGACGTATAGGTATACGCTCGGATGATGATGATTAAAATAAATAATATTCATGCAACATTAATTAAGATATCTCATTAATTAAGATAGCTCATTAATTAAGATGGATCAACACTGGCTCGTACTTCTGAGTGGGTGCGTGCATGTGTACATGAGTGAGCTCGTACGTGAATGGGTGCATGCGTGTATGTGTATGTGCGTGACTTTCCTTATTCACCGGCGAAGAAACTCCAGCCCAAGATATTATACTCAGAGGAGTCCTGTTCCTGTACTTAGCAGTGAAATGTATCTGAACATCGAAAATGGGTTATAGTATCGAAAAGGTTTTTTTCAAACCGTGAACTTTTAAAGGTTGTTTTAAAAAAACTTAACATAGCTTCGTTAACCTATTGGTTCTATTTGACGCCATTTTAATAAATACTGAGTTTTTGAATTTATTAAATTACCATAATGTGACTTTTTTTTTACTAGCCTATTATAGTGTCCCACTGCTGTGCGAACGCCTCCCCTCTGGTCCTCCATTGCTCCCTATTTTGAGCCAGATCAGGCCAATCGTTTAATTCCGCGTCCAGGTCGTCTCGCCATCTGCGCCTGGGCCTGCCTCGCCGTCAGTAACCGTCGTGCGGCACCCACCACGTGGCTGAGTGCGCCCACCTTTAAGGGTGCATCCGGCACTCATGTGCGACCCAATCCCATATGAGCTTGGCGGTCTTTCTTCCCACGTCAGCTATTCTAGTCCTGGAGCGCAGAGTGGTGTTCCGAATATAGGATAATAGAACTATAATAAAATAATCGATTTTGGATATTTGTTCGCCAAAATCCAACTTAATGGCCGTAGTTTACGAAACCATTTACTCCCTGAAAGTCATCCAAACATTCTCCATAAACCAAAATGGGGTCATCAAAACAAACAAAAGACACACGTATGGCAGCAAGATTGTCGGCGTGCAGGAGAGGGCACGTAGCGAGTCCGGCAGACGCAGCCATAACGAGCCCGACGTGGGCTCGACTGCCCATTACACAGGGCTGTCCCAAAATCCTTTATTTAAACAGTAATTAAATAATTGCGTCTATAACGCAGAGAGAGAGAGTTCTGTAGTGGTAGAGCCATGTTGTAGCTGGCCGCTGCATCACGAATGGGCCGGCTCGTCCAGGGCAGTACCACCCTCTCACAGAACACCGGCGTGAAGCAGCAGTACTCCAGGGGCCCAATACCTCTCCCCCTCCTCTATTCCCTTTCCTTTTTCCTCTCCCTTTTAGGGCCGACAACGCACTGGCATCGCGTATAGCGCTGCGGGTGTTTATGGACAGTGGTGATCATTTAACATCAGGTGACCCACTAGTTCGTTTGTCTGGCTTCTCTAACATAAAAAAAGCTTCTTCAAAATTTCCACAGTGACAATAAATGGAACATGTTACGTCAACTTTAAAGTACCTAAAAATAAAGAAAAAGATGTATTTAAACCAAACGAACAGAGATCAAGAGCTAAAACAAGAGCATTCTTTCTTGGTCTTTTAGTACCTCTATACTCGTCAACGACAGCTCGTCTTCAGCGTTAACATCAAAATTATGAAGCAAGAATGAGAATCGAGAACTAGAACACAAGAACGCTTTAGCCCGATTTACACCAGACGAGCGAATGCTCATCCTATATCCACTCTATTAAATTATTTTAATGTAAACAGACGTGTTTAGAATATTCTTTCGTTGTTTTGTCTGTGTTTGCAAAGATTCTGCAGAATATTCTAAGAATGCTCGCTCGCTTGATGTTAACAGCTTTAAAGCGTGAAAAGTGTTGCTTAGACCGTTCTTGCGGATTTGGACGTGCTTGCTCCCCGGAGCGTTCTCTTCAAAGCGTTCTTGTGTTCTAGTTCTTGATTCTCATTCGTGCTCGTTGATATTTTGGCGTAAACGTTGAAAACGAGCTTTAACTTACACTAAGGGCCGGCGCTCACTGACGGCATGGCACGGCATGGCATTTTATTACTATCAAGTTATTTTGAATCTTATTTCAATGAGTTTAGAATTCATGTTACTTTATTTCGATACCACGATGCCGCGACGTGCCGAGGGATGACGCAACGCATAACCAATAAAGTAACATGAATTCTAAACCCATTGAAATAAGATTCAAAATAACATGATAGTAATAAAATGCCACGCCGTGCCATGCCGTCAGTGAGCGCTGGCCCTAAAACATAAATAAAATGCTGTTGTTCTAGATCTTGCTCTTTGTTCGTTTGGATATAACGCACCTTTTGTAAACACACCTGATCTATTCTATCAACGAGATGTGTTGACTGAAATCGTACGTTTGATTTACGGTATCTTGTCGGTGGATCTCGACATGATACATCGAGACAAGTTAACAAAATATTTTTCTCAAACATGCTATGAAATATTGACGTTATGTTCCTTATAATACGCCACGAAGTGTCACAATGCAGGCGGGGCGTGGTGTGCGGCTAGACGAGAGGTCAATAATGGAATTTTATACAACATTGCTATGTTGATGGTGGTGATGATGATGGTGATGATGAGATGATGATGATGGTGATGATGATGAGGATGATAATGATGATGATGATGGTGATGATGATGAGATGATGATGATGATGATGGTGGTGATGATGATGGTGATGATGATGATGGTAATGATGATGATGATGATGGTGATGATAAGATGATGATGATGATGGTGATGGTGATGGTGATGATGACGACGACGATGACGATGACGATGATGATGGTGATGGTGATGGTGATGGTGATGATGATGATGATAATGCATGTTTGAGAAAAACTATACAAGCCTTGGCCACGAACAGGGATTACCGGCCTCGTATCTCTAGATGGCCTCGTTAACACTCGGCCATCTATGACTACTCGGCCGGCAATCCCCTATTTCGCGGCCGCTGCAGTAATGTACTATAATTGAATTTTAATTTCTATGAAGAGACAGCCCTGAGATGGCCGTCTTTATGGCCACACCAGATCCAATTCTACACGGAACTGGCAGACGTATGCTCCGTTTTTATACCAACAACGAGTTGCTACGTGCAGTAGGTGTTCGTCCAGAAACATTACACGACAATGCACTCTATAGAGCACTATATTGGTAACTCCCATAGAAGAAACTTGACTACCAAGTTCAACCTTGGCTGATGTCGCACAGTACGTCTTATTTTATGAAATCATTCGAGGCGTTTACGAAATACCATATAAAAAAGTAATGGTAGCCTAGTAATTTGACTTAAGGCTCTCTAGCAGAGGGTCGTGGTACAGTTGAAATTTACCTACGGAAAAATCAATGACATATGTGAAGTTACCAATTCGCACTAAATTCGCGTGGAAACTACGGCCCAAGCCGTCTCATTCTGAGAGGAAGCCCGTGCCCACGGAGTGACGTATATAACCTGGAATAATGACATAAATTTATCAATAAAAATGCTCGTTTAATAGTAGGTGCCATCTGGCCGTCATAACTACGTGTAATAGAATCATCACTCTTTTGGATCAACGACGACAATTTTAAAATGTCTAAGGCGTTTCACAGTATTTGACTTTACACAAGCAATTTCTTAGTGAACGCTCGTGTAATATCATTTATCCTCTTAATCGCCCTAGCTTCCGCTCGAGGGCCATTTCCATTTGAAGTTGTCAAACCTCGATAATCCATTCACTATCCATTAAACCATTACGTTAAGCTATACCCTCGTTTAATGTATTTAAATAACCTGTCCCTCATCCACCGCTAAATATCAGAGGCAAATTGCCGCACACGTGCCGATAATTTGTTAGCCTTTTGACTTTGGGACATACAGGCTATACTCTATGTCAGACCATTTTAGATAAATAATAAATAAATAAATAAATAAATATTAGGGGACAATCTTACACAAATCGACCTAGTCCCAAACTAAGCAAAGCTTGAACTATGGGTACTAGACAACGATAAACATACTTATATAGAAAAATAAATACTTAAATACATAGAAAACATCCATGACTCAGGAACAAATATTCGTGCTCATCACACAAATGAATGCCCTTACCGGGATTCGAACCCAGGACCTCTTGCTTCGTAGGCAGGGTCACTACCAAGTAGGCTAAACCGGTCGTCAAAAAATAAAATGTTAACAACCTCGTCACTAAACTGACCATACACGATCTTGTATTTCTTTAGTGATGTAAAAAAATAAACAATGAATCGTAATAAATCGATTAGTTTAAATATCGAGGAAAATAAAGTATTTTGCTACTTTAAGGGTTAAAAAGACGTCTTGTTTTAATTGTGTATTTCCAGATACGTTAAAATTATCCAATCTTGAGCTTAGCACTAATACTGTCTTTCCAAAAATCGCACGCAGATATTTTTTTTTTGTCTATGTCATTCCCTCTTAGTAAGTTCTAACGGGGGGCCCCGACTTCTGAATAGAGAAATGCCAATCGCTAGCTTTTAACCTCCCATTCCACCCACACCGAGCCCGCATAAAAACGAAGCTCATGTCATGTCTGAAAGATAACAATGAATTGATTTAGACATTCGATAGGTAGGTAGAGCTTGTCTAATTTAAAATGGCGCGCCCGACCACCGCATTTACGCACAGGATTTTGAACCTATTGAAGCTGTATTTAGGGCCATTTTCTACTTTCAAATCCTGTGCGTAAATGCGGTGGTGGGAGCGCGTCATTTTAAATTAAACAGGCTCTACGTGATTTGAATCTATAGCAAATAAAAAATAATAATCATGAATATTTCTGCAGGTGGTTTGAACTAAACAAAAATAGGTTTTTTTGTGGTTGTCGAAATTATTTTTTTATACATTGATCGCTGTTCAAAGTGTGCCGCTTTAAAGGCTTCATTACATTTAAATAAAATAAAAAACTGTTGCAAAACCTTTCCAGGAGTGTTAAGTTCAACTGGCTCAACCATCTACTGAATGAAAATATTCTGGATTGTTTTGTAACATTTTGACCTTTTTAATAAAAATGGCTTAAAATCCTAAACTATCTGTACGTATCTTTCGTTCACAGAGACCGACTGCGCCAAGCACACGTGACGCTAATTTGCTGCCCTTTGACCTGCCGATACATATCGATAGGAAGTTTGGAAAATGTTTAAAACCTTATTCTTACATTAAGATGTGACTCCAGAGGCGTGGAGTAAGAGTGTTGTCGTGTTGCTTTTCAAAAAGGGTGATAAAACTCTTTTAAAGAACCACCGACCCATTTCACTCTTGAGCCACGTCTATAAGCTATTTTCGAGAGTCATCACGAACCGTCTTGCGCGAAGACTCGACGAGTTCCAGCCCCCCGAACAGGCCAGTTTCAATCGGAATACGGCACCATAGACCACATCCATACAGTGCGGCAGATTATACAGAAGATCGAAGATAATCGACCCCTGTGCTTAGCGTTTGTGGACTATGAAAAGGCCTTTGACTCGATCGAGATCTGGTCTGTTCTGGAATCTTTGCAGCGATGCCAAGTCGATTGGCGATACATCCAAGTGTTGAGAGGTCTGTACAACGCCGCTACTATGGCCGTCCAAGTCCAGAATCGGCAGTCTGAACCTATCCCCTTGCATCGTGGTGTGAGACAAGGGGTCGTTATATCCCCCAAATTGTTCATAAATGCATTGGAGGATGTGTTCAAGACGCTGGACTGGAAGGGGCGCGGCATTAACATAAATGGCGAGTACCTCTCACACTTGCGATTTGCAGATGATATCGTCATCGTGGCGGGAACGCTGCAAGATTTGCAACATATGTTGAATGGCCTAGCTGATTCTTCTCAATGCGTTGGGCTTCGGATGAACCTGGATAAAACCAAGGTTATGTTCAATGAACATGTAAGTCCGGACCCTATTGCAGTTCAAAGCAATATTCTCGAGGTTGATAAGAAGTATGTTTACCTCGGGCAAACTATGCAATTGGGTAAAAACAACTTCGAGAAAGAGGCCAACAGAAGAATACAGCTGGGATGGGCAGCGTATGGGAAACTGCGTCGAGTCTTCACGTCGCCAATTCCACAGAGTCTAAAGACGAAAGTCTTCAATCAGTACGTCCTACCCGTCATGACATACGGTGCCGAAACATGGACACTCACTGTAGGGCTGGTCCACAAATTTAAAGTTGCTCAACGTGCTATGGAAAGGGCTATGCTCGGAGTTTCTCTAAAAGATCGAATTCGTAACGAAGTGTTCCGACAGAGAACCAAAGTTATCGACATAGCCCAACGCATTAGAACGCTGAAGTGGCAATGAGCAGGCCATATAACCCGAAGAACCGATAACCGTTGGGGTAGACGAGTTCTTGAGTGGAGACCACGGATCGGCAAACGTAGCGTGGGACGTCCTCAGACTCGTGGAGCGATGATCTTCGCAGGGCGGCTGGCAAGAGCTAGATGAGAGTGGTCGAGGATCATGCTCAGAGGCGTGCCATGGGAGAGGCCTATGTCCAGCAGTAGACGAACATAGGCTGATGATTTTAAGAACAAAAAAAAGTTCTGAAGCGGCATCTCTTAGCATACCTAACTAATTCAAATATGTAACCACTCAATCTCTTTACCTAAAGTAGGATCGCGGAAAACGAAAAATTCCGAACAACGACCTTCAATACTTGTCTACGTCGCTTGCGTGTAAATATTTACCGTTGCACTTGTACGAATTGAAGTATGCGAGTGCGACAGTGAATCTTTACGTGTGAGCGACAGAGCCACGTAGTGACAGGTCATTGTACTATATTTCTCGCTCTCCGCAACCGTGCTTTAGAAGGGAAAGCATTCTGTAGTTCTTACTACCTTGGGTAACTCGTCTTGTTTCTTGCTCTCCAACGGAGTTAGCAGTATGCCACGCTGTAATCGAGGCAAGCTAGAGTTGGGAGTATCGATTTACCGCTCGATTGAATCTAGTTTCCGAACTGGAATAACTATTTTCAGCTCAGGAACGTGTGAAACGGTATTTGAAGACTCACAATGTAGAAGACATAAAATTGGGAAAGGGTTTAGGCTTGCGTAGGGAAATTGATTAAAGGATTTTGGAGGAAAAATAGAACCAATTTTCGAAATGCTGATCTCAAAATATGCAAAGTAAGGTGTATTTTTCGAAGAACAAATGTTGATAAGGTAAATAAAGTAAAAGGATAGCTGTCGCCAAAATGAAATTACTTTTGTTCCAAAAATATTGAGCGTGAATTGAAATCTTCTAGAGAGAAATTTATCGTAGAAATCATTTTTTCAAGAACTTTTCCTAACTTTAGCATATTTTCCAATGTTAGAACGATATTTCTTACACATTGGAATAAAGCTTAAATATAATAATGGATCACTTCTTACATTTGCTTTACGAAATCTAAGAAAACGAGCATTATCTCTGTCATCGTTATTCATGAGACGTGTGTTCTGTAATAATAAATGAAAATCAAGTTTAAAAAATAATAATGAAAAAAGAAAACTGATTTTGCAATGTGATTTTCATATGAACTCTGTAAGATATTTCAAAGTAGTGTTTGTATCAGTTTCAAATACGTTGCTTGTTAATTTCGAGCTCAGGAGTAAGAAAGGATAGCATCTCCGCCTAAATACGTCCCACAGCTAGCTGGGCATAGGACTCCTCTCAGAATGAGAGGGTTTGGGCTGTAGTTCCCACGCGAGCCCATCGCGTATTAAGAACTTCAGATACACCATCGAATTGCTTCGCACCAATAGTGCTGTCTAAAAATCAGCGCTACTTTATACGCCTGAGCATTATCCAGCCAGTGACCGGGTTGCAATCGCAGGGGCCATCCATAAATTACGTCACACCAATTTCGATCAATTTGGAACCCCTCCCCCCCCTTTGTCACACTTATTACTATGAAAATCGCCATTATTTTATTCTAGTGTCACAGATCGCTTGACCCCTCCCCCCCCCCCCTAAATGTGTGACGTAATTTATGGATGGCCCCCAATGACACACTATTTTTATCCTTTGTGTTGTCTATTTGTAATAATATTTATTGATGTGTTTCGTGTTGTTGTACCTTAATAAATGTTGGTACTTTTTCTTTTGGTCTAAGTGTTTGCAGCTTTAGGTCTCTTCACAATGTTTATCCTTTACCTTGTGGTAAATTTAAAATGTATTTTCACACTTGAATTCTGAAAACTCAGAGGCGCGAGCTCGGGATTTGAACCCATGAACGCCTGCTTAAGACGCTATACTTATAGATTAAACCACTAGGCTACCACGTCTAGAAAAGGTTTATAGAAAGTCATAAAAGAAACGAATTTCACTAAACGTAGTTCAGATCCAGCAGTAAAATTGCGACCTAAAAAGGCCCTAAAAAAGTAAAAGTATAAGCGGCCGATGATATCAAACACATAAGCATTGATTGATGTATCACTCGCCGTTCGACACTTTTCAAGAACCGAGAACTAGGCCATGCCATTAAATGGCAACTCCCTACTCTTCCCGAGTCGTCCTAATTTTTGACACATCGCTCTCAACCTAGGCCGTTCACTATAAATATTAGGTCCATTACTCATGTCACATGCTCCTATGACGTGCTATGAATTTATATAAGAGCCAACAGATGGCCCTGTTATTCTGATTTATTTGGCCATTTTGTTTTTGTAAATAGAAAGCAAACACGTTTTATGGAGTGAAAGTTTATTTGAGGGTTGATGTAAGTTGGGAGATTTGGTAGATAATAAATCAAGATGTTCGCGCTGTTTTATTTTAGAGGCTTAGTAGGGTTCCGTGTAGATATTATTATGACTAAATCTTCGTTTTCGGTTCTTCCATCTGTCCATCCTTCCGACCGTCAGTCATCCGCAATTCCATACGTCCATTCATCCGTCAGTCCGTCCGTCTATTCGTCTTTCCATACGTCCGTTCATCTATCTATTTATTTACGTTCTTCCGTCGATTTACCCGTTCGTCCTTCAGTCCGTTCGTCCGTCCGTCCACCCATCCATCTGCTTGTCCGTAGTTTCATCCGTACGACCATCTGTCTATCCGTCTGTCCTCTTCATGTCAAAGCAGATGGGTGGATTTAGATGTACTTGGTAAGTGGATGATAAGATTTAACTAAGATTAAATTTAGAAATTACACAATATTCCGATATTTCCACGCGATCAGGATGTACCTACGCATGTAAAATCCTGAAATCTCGAACCCTAAGTAAATAAACGTGAAATTTTTACGATTGTTCTTCAGACAACGTAAATAAGACCACTATATATAAATTTTGGAATTTTTTCTTAATTTAGTAAATCTTAGAATCTCAATCTAATGTGATTCACACGAGTAAAAGCTAGTAGTAATAATAATACCTAGATTCATAAATTGAAACATCTCCAGTCTAGCATAATCAATGTTAACACGACCAATCTATTTAGCGCGTAAAATCGACACAATTAATCCTAAACAGTATCGAAGGAATCCCTAAAAGCTAAATGGAGTTCGTGTAAATCCGTTTACCTATTACAAATATTACTGTGACCTGAATTCCCAACTTTTCTTTATAAGCCCGACATTTCCCTGCAAATTCCAACTTCCGAGCTCCGGTGAGCCAATTTTACGAAAACAAAAAACAACAGTACCGACAGAAAATTGCAAATTCGTACCGAATATAGAAACCACGACTCTCGGCAGATTCAATAAAAAGGATCGGATGCAGTCCTTAAAACTTGGGACTGTATTCGGTTTGGTGGCTTTGAGCAGTCGTTTGTTCCGCTACCCTCACATTTTGTATGTTTTTACAGGTCTTACTATTTTTAGGGTTCCGTACCTCAAAAGGAAAAAACGGAACCCTTATAGGATCACTTTGTTGTCCGTCCGTGTGTGTGTCCGTGTGTCCGTCCGTCCGTCTGTCTGTCAAGACCCTTTTTCTCAGGAACGCGTGGAGGTATCAAGCTGAAATTTATATCAAATACTCAAGTCTACTGTCCCTTGGAGCTGTGAAAAAATCAAACATTTAAGCCAACGCAATCAAAAGATACAGCCGTTTATGACGCAAATTTCCGCATATTTTCGAAACTCGCAAGGGAATCAAAACCTACAGGGTACTTCCCGTGAACTCAGAATCTTGAAATTTGGTACAAAGCAAGGGAGCATACTGAAAGTTTCTGGAACTGGCCACTTATAAAAAGAAAATTAAAAAAGCAATAATAGGATTTGAAAAAATAACTCTCTGGCAGTATATTACTTCTTAATTTACGAGACTGTCATTTGTTTTTTCATCGTGGTGTTGGATTGAAATTTGTGTGTCGCTGTTGCAATGAATTTAAGTCGTGAAAATTTTCGATCCATGATTTTTTACGATTTCCGATGTGGATTAAGTCAGCAAGAGAGTTGTCAAAGACTTCTATTAGCATTTGGTGATGAAGCCCCAAGTCGTAGCTCTGTCTATTCGTAGTTTAGTGAGTTTAGATGAGGACGTGACCATCTCTATGACGATGAACGTGAAGGCCGGCCAGCAACTGCGGTTACCGATATTAATATTAATACTGTACGACAACTAATTGAAACTGACAAAAAAATTACATGTCAGCAAATTTGTACTACCTTAGGAATTGGAATGAGCCAGGTCCAAAAGATATAGGTTCGGAAACTTTGCACCCGATGGATACCGCATGATTTATCGGAAGACCAGAAACGACTTCGTGTAGAGTGGTGCCGCAAAATGATAAAAAAAAATTGACGGAGGGCAATCAATGGCTGTATATAACATCGTGACAGGTGACAAAACCTGAGTATACTGCTTTGAACCGGAAAGAATAAGTCAATCGGCTGAATGGGTCTTTCCTTTTGAAGACTTGCCGACGAAAGTAAAAAAGAGTCGAAACACATGTAAGAAAATGGTTGCTTCGTTTTTCGGCAAATCGGGACATTATACCACTGTGTCACTTGAAAACCAAAAGACAGTAACTGCAGATTGGTATGTGAACACGTGCTTGCCCAAAGTGTTTGAAAAAATTCGTGAAAAGCGTCCCCGTAGCAAAATAGTCCTTCATCACGACAACGCGTCGGCACATTCCGCTAAAGCAACGAATGCGTATTTGGAGGCTTCAAAGGTAGAATTAATGACTCATCCGCCATACATCCCTGATCTTGTACCATGCGATTTCTTTTTGTTCCCAAAGATTAAAGATAAACTTAGAGGTTTACGGTTTACAAGTCCGGAAATGGCAGTGAATGCTTTCCACGAGGCCATCGAAGAAGTCCCTAAGGAAGACTGGACCCACTGCTTTTCACAATGGTTCCAGCGAATGCAAAAGTGTGTAAATAGGGAGGGTATATACTTTGAAAAACAATAAATGTGTCATAACGATAATGCGTAGTCTTATTTTTTAGAATCCAGAAACTTTCAGTATGACCTAAGTATAGCACAGATAAAGGAAAAATTGCGAAAAGCATAAATTTTTCTGTCTGTCTGTCTATATCAGTAACCAATCTACAATGATCCCACACTGCGCACATTTTGCTTAGGAGCAGGGGTCTGCTAAGACTGGATGTTCATAGATACATATAAATTTGTATGAAACCCTCGGTGCGCGAGTCCGACTCGCACTTGGCCGGTTTTTTTAAATGGAAGACTTTATTGATAAAATCATACTAAAGCAAAATTCAAAATATCTTTACCTATTTGATTCAGACTATCAAATATTAAAGTCGTGTGTAAAAAAAAGTACTTATTAAAGTCGTGGATTAAAAAAAGCAAATGCCATCTTGATCTACCCATACATTTTCAAAACAAATCTAGAACGTTATTGAATTACTAAAATTAAAAGTATTTAACACATCTAAATTTTAAACACAGTAGATACTCGATTAAAGAAGCGAATACAATGAATAACCGGACTGATCACCTGGAGAAGCATTGTAGACGCCCTCTGCCCCACCGAGAGGACATAGGACATAAAGAAGAAAGTAGAAGAAAAAGATAAGCTATACCCTATTTGAAACTGCCGATCGCTAATTTGATGCGGATCAGAATTATTTCCAAATATCTCTGTTCACGATACTATTATTAATCTATACATATAATAAATCTGTAACAAGTCGGTGTCTGTACATTGAAGATATTTGAGAAAAACTGTCACTAGGGCTATTTACTAGCGCAATAGAACCCAAAACAATGTTTTTTAGAATTATTGTCTGTTTGTCTCTGCGTTTGTGCGCGCTAATCTCAGAAACGGCTTAACCTAGAAGGATGCGGTTTTCACTGATATGTTGGTATTTTTTTGGATAAACATTTAGTGTTTGTTTCATTTGAATCGGTTCACAAATAAGAAAGATACGTCTATTTTAAGAATTTATAGAACAGTTTTTAGAAGTAGTGACTTGGGAGTAGGTACGGTGGTGAATGTGAACGCGGGTGTGCGGGGGGGGGGGGTTCGGGGGGGGGGTCGGTGAGAGGGGGGTTGCGGGGGGTGCGGGGGGGGGGGGGTAATTTTTTTTTTATATCGAGGAACTAAGGAGAGCCATAATTGATGAAAAAGCAAATTGGATAAAAAAATAAGCTGCCCAAATTACTAATTCCACGCGGACAGAGCCGCGGGCAAAAGCTAGTATTATAATACGCCTTAGATATTGGTGTCTTCTTAACAATTAATAAGAATTTCGTATGTTTGACCGATTTTTTTGAATTTTGTTATAAAAACGTCCGCAATTTCCAAGAAAAGACTTTTTGGTTTTAGCTATTCTGGAAGATGGAACTTTAAGTTTGTGTTTCTAGTTAATAGTTTAGGATATGAAAATAGTTTAGGAGATGAAGCACGTAGCGGATACGTGCTTTGTCAACTTGTTAAAAAGCGTGCAAATAACACGTGTATATTATCCGCCATAAACCTCGTCAAAAGTTTATACATAAAAGCACACAGTTCAAATATACAAAGATCTTGATCTCAAAAGCATTGTTACCAAGCAACATATGTTTTCCCTGCAAGTGATTGTAATTTTTCACAGTGTAAAATGTGTTTATCATCATGCAATTAAAATCATAAAAAGTTACATAGAAAATTGTATCTTTTCTTTGACTGGCTCTTGCCAAGGCAATATCAAACTGGCAGATAAATATAAACTAAAATTAAATAAAGAAAAACTCAGTAACTGGTTATTGTTAAGAGGGATATCTAGTCTACGGTGTGGCTTAAAGAAGACTGAAAGAAACCACCAATTATACTAGTCCAAAAATAAGCAAAGCTTTTACTGTGGATCAACAAACTAAAATAAATTTTGAACATTCAAGACTCGAGAGCAAACATTCGTATTTTTCATAGAAATATCTGCCCTACCGGAATTCGAACCTAAAACCTGAACCTCAAGCTTTGCAACTAGGTTCTCCAGCTTGGCTAATCGATAGTTGTTACGATAATGTGAAACTTTGTATACGAATTATCCTCGAACCCGAAAAACTCACGAAGCATAGCCACCGTACCCTGACGTCCCAAAATTAGTTTGCGGTGGCCATTGTACGGGGTTCTGTTCCCGACTTAATTAACGGCCCGACAAGCAAACAAACAACATTACGCGACGGACAGGGGAAGCTACATTTTACGTATCCTTAATTGAGACAGCTGAATGTGTAGCTACAAGTTCGTCTATAGGAAACATGGTTAGGTTTCATAAATGGTTGTTAAGATTTTCATTTTATTCGAAATATGAACGTTTACGTTTATTTTTTAAATAGGCTGTAAATAGCTATTTTACGTGTCTGCATATTTTATCTACCAGCAATTTTGAAAAGATCATCAACGCCTCGAAGAGTGAGCTGCCAGAAACTACGCAGAAAGTTATTTTTTTCAAAACAAAAATATTATAATTCACATTATTAAGTGTAATGATTATTTTATTATCAATAAACTGAAACAATTACTTTGCTCACCCGCGACCTTGCCTTGCTTGCTTGCCTTGCTGGTCGCGGGTGAGCAAAGTAATTGTTTCAGTTCATTAATATGGACCTTCGCAAAGTAACGCCTGATTCAATAGAATATTATCAATACAAAAAAAGTCATAGTAGCTTAGATTGATTTCGTATGGCCTCTCAAGCAGAGGGTCATTGGTTCAAACCCGGCCTCGCACCACAGAGTTTTTAAGCATGTATGTGGGAAATTACATTAGAAATTTACCATGAGCTTTACGGTAAAGGAAAAAATCTTTAGGTCTACACATTGTGAAGCAATTCAATGGTGTGTCTGTAAAGTTCCCAATCCGCACTGGGCCCGTGTAGGAACTACGGCCAAGTTATCTCATTCTAAGAGGAGCCCTGTGCTTTGCAGTAGGACGCATCTTAGGCTGGGATGATGAATGGCATTGTCTAATAATAATAATCATGGCACAATTGATACCAATTGACCTAGTCCCAAACTAAGCAGCTTCTACTATGAATAATAAAGAATGGAAAAACACATTTTTGCTTTGCTGAATATAGTAAATTGTAAATATCCACAGGAAATGCATTGACATGGATGACACAATCGACTCTGATTGGGTTGGAGGTGAGAGAATAGATAGAATCCAACAATTTGGACTCAATTTATTCCGAGCATTTTGTACGGTAAAGAGTCAATCTGGACATAATCCTATCCTATCTAAAGGAAATTATAGCGGCAACCGAAATACATCTTCTGTGAAAATTTCAACTGTCTATAGCTGAAATAATGAGATACAGCCTGGTGATAGATGGACAGGCGGACAGACGGAAGGACGGACGGACGGATAACGAAGTCTCAGTAATAGGGTCCCGTTTATACCCTTTGGGTACGGAACCCTTAAAAGAAAAAGAAAAAATTTTCACTTGTATTAGCTACTTAGACTTCAAAAAATATGACAGTGCGTTAATAAATAGTAAATTATTTTGAAATTACTCGTAAAGAACAAAATGATTTTTTTAGTTATAAAATGGCGAAAAGCGCACAAATTATTTTTGAACCTCTTTTAGGAAAACTGTTCTTTTGCAGTTGTTCCGTTTTATTCGAGCAATTAAAGGGTTAGATTAAAGCAGGAACAAAGAGAAACACGATCCCATTTCGGCGTTATATCAACCCTTTTTCAACCGATTTAAAATAAGACACCAGCCACGAGGGTTGAAAACGTACGGAATTGAAAAACGCCGAAATTTGTGTACAAAAAGTGAAAAAAATAAAAATGAGAATAATATAATAAAAAACTTAAAATACTTGTACCTATAATAAAAGAGTATAACGTTACTGAAGTGAAGTATTGTCTGACGAGCGCAACGTAAACCACAGGTGCTGGAAACTTGAAATTTGGCAGTAATATTTCTTTCTTGAGGAATGTTAACAAATTTGTCCTTATTCTTAGTTTAGATCTTAAAGGCAAACTCTATGCAATATTTCAGCCTATTAGAGCCAAGGGATTGGGCTGGGCGTTAATGACTCAGTCAGTGAGTGAGTGGGTCAGTGCGTAAGTCAGTTAGTAAAATCAGTTAGAAATTTTCTTAACTACAATATTTTTTAAACTATCATTGTTTCATCTCTTTAATACAAATGCCTCATGGCGATCCCTATCCAAAACCTTTTCGAGATAATGATTACGGAAAACTGAGATATCGCAAAAAAAATGTAAAGTGAAACTAAGGACCTCATTTGTACAGTCGACATCGAAAAGCTTTCTACACTTTACTTACTATATAACTAATACTTTACAATCGAAAGCATAAATATTTATACAGTACCCATTCGGGCCTTGTGCGGACTGGGAACTTCATACACACCATTGAATTACTTTGCAGTATGCGCAAGTTTCCTCACGTTGTTTTCCTTCACCATAAAGCTCAGTATATAATTTTCATACAAACTCAGAGGTGTGAGCCCAGATTTGAACTCATGCTCCTCGGCTTGAAAATCCACAGGTCAAACCACATCTACCACATCCATGGGTGAAATTAAATAATAAATTGCAAGCATGTTTATACTGTGGTTACAAAAGCATCGTTTCTAAATCTCCTTTTTAGAAATTTGATGTCTAAATTTGCATTCGAAATCAAGTAATAACTGGAGTATAAAACGAACATGACGTAGGTTTGGCAAACTGTCAGCCATTTTGCACCCGCCAGTCCTCATTAAACCATACCTACTCTCCGTAATGTGCATCCTGTCAAAATTATCCTCGTTTTGGCACTGTTTATTGGACGATGGTAGCCCATGCGGTGTAACTGAAATCCTTTCAAAAACAGTTGAAATGGGACCCAAGTCAGTAACAAATAATAGGTAAGCGTTTTGGACTAGTAAAAGATTGAGATCTAAACGGATGAAAAGTTTTGTAGATAATCATGAAAAGGCAAAGTAAAAAGCTTAGGATAAATTGAAGCTCACAATATTTGACTTGGCCAGTTTTTCTAAAAGACTTTAAAAGAGTATTGTGTTGACCTTACAAGAAAGAAGATGAGTTGACAAGCCAAATCTATACAGATGAAAAGAAAAATCTTGACTGGTTGACCGACTGATTCATTCACTGACTCACTGATTGACTGACTCATTAAAGCTGAGCACACACAATGGTCCTTGAAAACCGAAATTTAGCATTGAAGTTGCCTTCATGATGAAGGTAAGTAAGTTTGTTCTGTAACTATGATAACTAAACTTGTGATACATGGTTATTAAAGAAAATTAATAAATCAGTCCACGATTTCCCTGTTTTCGGATATTTTTTTTGATGCAGAATTGTTTATGTATGCTTGTTATTATCCATATTAAAGAGAAAATTTGAATGTATTCAATTGAACCATAAATTGACTGATTTCAGATAAACTGGCCTAAAGTCGAATGGAATTTACTGGGGAAGCGGGCATCATTATGGCAGAACGGTTTTCTATTATGCATGGAAAATGTTGGCACTGGTCAGGAAGGCACGGTATGGACTTTACAACAATCTTCATCTGAGTCATTTGTAAATCTAAACTAACAATCAATACAATCCCAATTACGATAATATGATACAGAATCCAAAAAAATAAAAACGACAGCTAGGTACCTATTTAAAACGTTTTACTACCAATCATCATCATCGTCATCCTTTTCCACTACAGGGCACGGCCTCTCAGAATGAAAAGGCTTGGACCGTAGTTCCCACGCGGCCCAGTGTGAATTGGGGACTTTACAAACGCCATTAAATTTCTGAGCAGGTGTGTCACGATGTTTTCCTTCACTATAAAGCTCATGGTAAATTACAAATGTGATTTTGCGCATAAATTTCGAAAAACTCAAAGCAGCGAGCCTGGACTCGAATGCATGATCTTCTGGTTGAGAGGCAACCAACCAAACCATTAGGCTACCACGGATTTATAATCTCGATATTATTATAAAAAAAAATAAGATTGAAAATGCGACTTTTGATAAGGTTTTTTTAATTGGGACTATTGTATACCTAGTTACTCGGAACATAGAGCGAATAAGAAAGTGAACTTTCCTAGAATCCTTATTTTTTAGCAGGAAGCCTTTAAGTTGAGAAACCGTTTTATGTTAAAGCTGGTTTTAAATAAAATAGGATTTTCTGTAGAGAGCTGAGAGCAAACGCTTTACTTACCAAACTCAGAATACTGCACATAGGGTTAAGAGTGTATTGTACTTTTAATATTAGCACAAGTACCTATTCAGGCTTACCTTAGTATACTTATATTTTTTTGTCGACTGTGCTGTTTAGGATTCCGTACCCAAAGGGTAAAAAGAGACCTTATTACTGAGAATCTGCTATCCGTCTGTCTGTCTGTCTGTCTGTCTGTCCGTCTGTCCGTCTGTCCGTCTGTCATCAGGCCGTATCTCATGAACCGTGATAGACTCCCATACAACAAACGTGATTTTTTTGCTCGATATGCAACAAATGGACGCTTGAAATATTCACAGAATATTTTAGTTGTATATTCACTTTAAAAATAAATAATTACATTAAAATAAAACAAATATTTATTCTCATACAACAAACTTGATTATTTTGCCGTTTTTAAAGATAATGGTATGGAACCCTTCGTGCGCGAGTCCGACTCGCACTTGGCCGATTTTTATTGACCTGAATGTTAATTGTTATCCAAATATTATACCGTACCAAGTCTAAAGTTGATACAATTGACCGTTGAAGAGTTATGTCCTGCAGAGACGATCCTGGCCGTGACTACCAGAATTTCACCACCAGATCATTGTATTGTCACTGGAGTTTTAAAAGTATGCCAAATTTCAGCTCAATTGAATTACAGACAGTGGTCGAAAATTCACACACATTCTGTTACCGCCATGCGGGTATTATTAAAATGGAGCAAAGTATAGGTGAAAAACTTAATAAAATTATCTGTTGTATATACTTAGTAGTGCACAGAATTGTTTGGAGCTTAAGGGTATGTGCGCACGAGCAACTTTGTCTCCGCGACTATTTTATCAAGTTTGTGTATTTGTACTCTGGGAGTCGCGGCGCTACGTGTGCGCACTTCCATACTAACCCATAGACTTGAGAAAATAGTCGCGGAGACAAAGTTGCTCGTGCGCGCATACTCTAAGTCAATTTTCAAGTTTGGAACGTCAACTTGTTTATTGCGGACACGTTACTACTACATATAATAATATGTAGATCATTTACTTAAGTTTTTCACCTATAACATAAATATTTAACTTAATCATGATCTTTATTTAATTCATCATCATCAGCCGAAAGACGTTCACTGCTGAACATAGGCCTCCCCCAAAGCTCGCCAAACAGATCGGCCCTGCGCCATCCGCATCCAATGAGTTGCGTTTATTTAATTAATAAACTAAAATTCAGACTTTGCTAACTATCTCACAAAATTTAAATTTCTAGCAATGCACAACATAGTAAATTGACCATTGTAACAAATGCATTAGAGATAATGAGTAACGGCACCCATTTCATTTATACGTGCGGATTTTGGAAAATTAACTGTGCAATGACAAAATCCAAAAAATGCCCACGACGCACATCGCTACCAGTTCTGAAACTTTGTTATTTCGTAATTTTAATTACGGTTTGGCAATCCGAGAATCACTGGAAACCTCACAAACTCGAAACTCAATGATTGGAATTATCCCCGACAGCACCCTAAAATTACAGTAACACCATGATAATTAATTTTAATTAGCAACGGAGTTTCATGATGTATATCCTAATTATCTTTTTGAACCCTTGCACTGCCTACGTCCACGTCCACGCTCCAAACAGAGGGGTCCTTAATTCGCATACCATTAATTTATTCTATTATGATAACGCATAACGTTGAGGCGAGATAAAAAAAAAGCATAATACTTAATAGGTATACCCATTGATGAATATTCTCCTAAAAAAAAAACTATCCGACAGGTGGGATTCGTCTTTGCCCCAACGATGGACAAAGCTACACGCTCCCAGTTAATTTTAAAATGTATTAGTAGGTATAAGCACTAACACCGTTCGAAATAAAAATATTATCATTATTATATCTAGGTATAAAACAGGTTTGATTTGGGCGAAGGTCCAAACTAACAAAAAATTACAAAACAAAATGGCTGCTCATTTTGAATTTGATATTTTAATACCTGATGCAAAAGGGAAGGGAGTGAAAGAGCATGTAGGGTTTAAATAATAATATGATTAAAACAAAATAGAGTTTAATCTGTTTGTCGGTCTGCATATCCACTAACTTCTTCTAAAATACACACTGGATTTTAATTTGGTTTTTTCCTTGATATAGATAAATTTTATGGCAAGTTTTTGAATAACTAGAAATCCGCTGCGGCTTTGCAGGGGTGTAAGTTACACCGTGTAATCCTAAAAAAAGAGGTGAAAAATAAGTTATGTAAAAGTTACTGCATTTATAACGCTTTTTTTTTCAAAATTACTCCCTTGCAAAACCGAGGCGGATCGCTAGTGAAGTATAAAGTAATTATCTTTTCAACCCTTGCACTGCCTAGATAAGGATAAAAAATGTAATGATAAACCGCGGTCCTTCGGGTGAATTATAGCGTTAGTTAATTAACAAAGGCTTATCATAATAATTAAAAGCCGTTTAGTGAGGTGCTTTAGCCTAATGCCACACGCTCGGGGGTTGAAAAGAGTCGCGCTGGATGCGGCTTTTGTTTCATAAAAGGCTATACATATATATACTTAGTTGGATTTCGATAGTAAACCGGTCTTTACGTTAAACGGACTCTGGATTTTTATTTTGTGTGTACCTAACTCCTATTGTAAAAAGTAATTATGCTGAGTATGAGCAGCTTATGTATTTTTTATTGCTTTTTTTTTAAGTTTTTTTAATGTTATCTTTTTTGGGTACCTACATCTCAAGTGATTTTCTTCAAATTTTGACTTATATTTTTTTATTTAGATTTGCATCATCGCCTAAAAATTATTAGGTATGTACTGGTAATAAAAAAAAAAACAAAACAGACCAAATAAATATGTTTAATTTTTATGTGGTTGTAAAGTAATGACACTACTAGTTTTTTTTTCTCAAAATAGAACGGTCCACACTGGCCGAATATTTGCCTAAATATCAAAATTTTCCAGGCGGCACTTCCTATCAAAAATCCACCTATGCTAATGTACCTATGGTCTATTCTGAGAAAAAAAATCTAGTGGTGTCACTATACTTCACGTTCACTTAAAAATATTATCTCTTATTTAACGGGTAATTTTTTAATTTAACATTATTTTAATTATTGTTGTACCCTTTCACAACACGAGTTCGACTCTCACCTATCCAGTTTTTATTTACAACCATCTTCCTCCAAAAGCTTCGAAGCACTTCCGACTAAACATATCTTTGTGCAGCCGGACATTTTTCATGGTCATTACAGCGCCGAAACACTTTATACGAGTATTAAGGTTAATGAACCGTAAATATAATCATGACATATTAACTAAGTGCCCCAGAGGGTTCCCCTTATTGGCTTGATGCTAATAAGCATAGATTAACTAGCTTCATGCGTCCTTGATGTTTTTAGATAGCGAAATTAGGTGTCTCCGGAGATCTAAAAATAAAAGGACGCAAAATGTTAATAGGTATGTTTCCTTCCGGAATCAGTGTCACCCATTTGATATCATGTTTTTTCGTGTTTTCAAGGTTTTTAATAAATTATGGCATAATCGGACAAACATAATGGTTCATTTGCACGTAATGATACAACGAGGTCGATTTTCCCTTGCAATAATATTACTACGCTTAACACGACAGAACTATAATCCACAAAAAACACAGTCAACAAAAACTTATTATAAAATTTAAAAATATTAGAAAACTTCTTCAGCACTTTTAATGTAACAGAATGAGCTGGAAAACAAACATAGCTTCTAAGTTATAAGACCTTACTTTTTTTGGAAGAGCGAGACCTCCCAACACAGGTACTTATATACCTACTGGGAAGCCTCAACCTTTGCCTTGTTTTGTAATACTGTTTTTGGAAAGTAAATTATTGTTTATTGTTAAGACCACCGTCGTTTTTAACCGCCCTATCATTGTTTTTCCTCTAATTATCAGTTGTACACCCCCTAGGGCCAACGCGTGATTAAGACCGGGTATAATGATATAAGTTATTATTGCTCCATTTCCACATAGTAAAAGAATAACGACGGAAACTTACTAGACTAAGAAACGCTAGCTTTTTATGTCACGTCTTGCTAAGGCCTTAATCGAATCTCAGGTATTTTTGCTGGTGTATTTTTTGCGACACAGTCGAGGATTGATGGAGTGGTAGGTAAAAACGTATTGGTTTTAGGGCCCTACCACACAAGCTATTTCTTTTTTGGCGATTTTATGGCGGAGCGTGATCGTGGCAAGAACGCTACAGCCTGCGTTGTGCACGTCGCGATATTGCCGCGATTTATTTAATGCCCTACCGAGCTTCTTGAGCTAAACAGTTTTAGGTATTCTATGCACTTGTGTACGTGTGCGTGACAGCGGCTAGAATCAAAGCCGTGCGTTAGCGCAAGTGACACAAGTTCCCCGTCCGATGGCCGAAGGAGAACTAACGCAACTAACTATACGGACAAGGGAGAAGCACGACGGCTCAAGATAGGTTGGTTCGACCGCGCGTGTTTAGGTATTTTAATGATGTAGCAACACTAGGACCTAGAAAACATATTGTGTTATTAACATTCAAAAAGTCATGACCTGCCGTGCAGTATTTACGCCGTACTAAAGATTTATTTTATTTTTTAGAAACGACTCTGATTTTTTTTTCTAATGAGCATACTATAAGTAATCGTGTTTCGAATAACTTTGGTCACTAGAGTGAATCCCCAAATATCTTACACATGAATTTCAGAACTAAAGCAAGCAAGGGATTAAATGATGCAATAAATGCGCCAAAAGCTCGGTAGGGCTTTAATCGCCGGGGGCGCGTGGCGGTATCGCGGCGTTCACGCCGCGGGCTATTGGTTACGTGCACGACAGTGGCGCCGCGTAGCGTTGACAACATTTCCTACCCATTTACTTCCAATTTTTGCCATGTTGACGCTGCGATCGTTTTCTGTACCTCCACCACCCGAATCTGGTTACGTGCACGACGGTGGCGCCGCGTAGCGTTGACAACATTTCCTACCCATTTACTTCCAATTTTTGCCATGTTGTGCGCTGCGATCGTTTTCTGTACCCCACCCCACCACCCACTTCGCACATAGCCAAAATAGCTTGCTCGCCGCTATCTCGCTCCGACGTAAACTCGCCGAAGAAAAGCGCTTGTGTAGTAGGGCCTTTACGACTACGCGTTCCTACGTACTATGATAACTAGGTTAGTAACAAGGTTACCAAATATACTAACAAAGATTTTTATCTCTTTTTTTCTTGAGAAACATTTTGGTTGTGAGTTATTTTATGTCGTCCATTAATATTATAGATGTGAAAGTTTGTGAGGTGTGGTTGTTATTCTTTGACGTTAAAGGAATATAAGAGAGAGAAAGCTATTTATTTACATATATTCGATACACAGGAAGAAAAAAATACATAAAATGTACTCGTAGATAGTTGAATTTTGTGAACGACATAAGCATCCCATCATCACCTTAAGCCGAGTTTAGACTTGCAAGAAAAAACGTTCAAGTAGCATTTCATTACGGTGCAGTAAAACGAACGAGTTTAAAGTGGTCAATCAAGCGCCGCAATGTAACTAGCAAGGTTTCGGTTTTCTTGCAGGTCTAGCTTAAGTATACGTCCTACCCACGGCAGGACACAGGCCTCGAATGTTTACTCTCAAGTCTTTGGTGTTTAATAGATATTTGGGTCAATCAACTCTTTCTTGTAAATTTCTATTTACTCCTTTACAAGTAACTCTGTAATCTCTGGTTAGTGAAACCATGATTTTGTAGTAATTAAATAAACTGTTTATCATAGTGCGTATGTAAAAACAAAAAAAAAAAGTATTTCTATGAAAAAATTCGGTCACCCAGGGGACATACCACTATTTTCATACAAATTTCGGGGACATCATTGTCCCCTGGGTCACCCACGAAATAGAAGCTAAACTAAATAAAATAAATATGGCAATTATACCATTATTGACTACAACAATCTAGGGTTTTGAAAAGTATACTTTAAATAAGGAAAAATAATCAGTTTTTTAATTATTTCGGTTTTCATAGAAAGTAGCAGAAAAACGTTGACAAGAAAAAGTTGATTGACCCATTTACATAAGTAATATGTTTATCCGTTGCCTACTACTATTACATAAAATCCAGACCCAAAGAAAGCAATTATTTCGCACTAGATCAACTTGTGTCAAGTGTCCCGTAGCATTTATATTTATTTATTATTGTACATTAGCCACAACACAACACATAGGTACTATGGAACCCACAGAGGAATTGGTATCAAACACTGGTAATAAGATAAAAATATTCAAAAGTTTCAGCTAAGTTTCGACGTCGTTTACTATAACTTGATACTTTAAAAAAGCTTTCAGCGGCAAAAAGTTTCTCAGTAGGAAAATATGATTCGAAACAATTGTTATCTATTTAAAAGTCAGACTGATTTCCTAAGTTTATCTTAAAACGTATTAAAACATACAAAGCTATAAAACGTCATTTAACATCATTTCAGCCGAAAGACGTCCACTGCTGAACATAGGCCTCCCCGAGGCTCGCCAAACAGAACGGTCCCGCGTCTTCCGCATCCAACGCGATCCCGCAACCTTAACCAGGTCAATGCTCCATCTTGTTGGAGGCCTACCTACACTGCGTCTTCTGGTCCGTGGACGCCACTCGAGAACCTTTTTGCCTCATCGGCCATCAGTTCTACGAGCGACGATGTGATGAAACGTAATGGAACACAATAGGTAAATTATACATAATTTTTAGTGAAACTTTTTTTTTTTTTTTTATGTTAGTAAGGCCAGACAAACGAACTAGTGGGTCAGCTGATGTTAAATGATCACCACTGTCCATAGACACCTGCAGCGCTTTACGCGATGCCAGTGCGCTGTCGGCCCTTAAGGAGAGGGAATAAGGGAAGGGGGAGAGGGAGAAGAAGAGGGAAGAGGTGAGGTATTGGGCCCCCGGCACTCTCACTGACCGTACGAAACGCAAGCAGGATTACTGCTGCTTCACGCCGGTGTTCTGTGAGAGGTTGGTACTGCCCCGGACGAGCCGGCCCATTCGTGATGCAGCGGCTAGCTACAACATGGCTCTACCACTACAAAACTCCTATTTTGTAAACTCCTTTTAGTCTTGTAATATACAGAGGCCATATTTTCTAATGTGTGGATACTTGCTAGCGCATTCACCATCTCTTTCTGTCACTATCTTATACCGTTTGACAGAAAGAAATAGTGAAAGCGATTATCAAGCGCCCGCGCATAGTCAGTATGCGTACAGTCGAGGAAATTGATTCATGTACCAGAATGGAACCTTTTCGTATTCAATTTCGCTACGATTTCTTTGGCAAATGTATTAAATATCAACACGACATTAGTAGCTCAAAGGTTCCACCCTGGTGATTCAGTTTTCTCGACTACAGAGTACAGATTAAATTACGTTAAGTTTATTTTATTAAAATCCTGTAGTTTTGTAAATTTCTGAGGAAATTGCATGGCAAATTAAACATTATGTATATTGACCTATTATTTCTTTCTGTCCTTTTTGTTCTGTTCTGTTCAAAGGTAGGTCATCATCCTTGATCCCATGACATTACAAATCAATAATATTTTATTTTTAGGACAAGCTTTTTTTGCTGAGTGTACTTGCATTGTCATTTAACGTGCAAACGCCCGCGACTGCATTCACCATTCTCTATCTACTCTCATTTACGCCGTGTGACAGAATCAAGTGGTAAAAACGATTGTGATTCCGATTGCGTCAGATTTTTATAACCAAATGCCAAGTTAATCCGAGTACTGGAAGAGAATTAAAGAGTTCCAAGATTTGACCTATACTAACAAGACAACTTAATTAAAATATATTATTTATAATATTACACCTACCTATCCTAAACTGTAAGTAGGTACGGTCGCATGCTTTAATTTGGGACCCATTTGGAAAAAAATATATGCTTTGAATTCCTATACAATAAGACAGGACTTAAGTGGGTCCCAAATTAAAACTCGCGACTGTACATTAAGACTTAAGAAACGGAAAAAAATAACTGAAAGAGAACGTCAGAGAAGTGCGACCTTCAATAATGAAGTGGCACTATAAGAAGAAGAAAGAATAATGAAAAGGAATTCACTTAGGTAAGGTTCCGAAGATACAAAAAATAATAATAATAAAAGCTTGTAATAATCTGAAATCGTGTCATAACATCATTCTGTATTTCAGCAACATTCCATAACTAACCAGTCTTCTTGTTTTCGAGCATACATTTTAATAAGCCGAATTGGAAGTCAGACATTAAATAGCTCAATCAAATTATAACAACAGGAAAGCCACCACATTTTGTGAGGCAATATCAACAAAATAAAGGCGGAAATGATGTTCAAAGCAATAAATATAACAGAACATTCGAATAAAGCGAATAATTAATTCAAAATAAATTGAGATGTAGGGAGGCAAATGAATTCGCTCCTTGACTTGATCGCGGAGTTCGCCGAATTATTTGGACTGCTGTTTGTCGCGTAAGTTGACGTTTTATACGCACTGTGCTTGTTTAAAATATGCCCATCCGAAGTCAAAAAATTTTAATTCAACATTCTAAATTCCAATTTCTTTCTTCAATTATATTTTCAAACCAAAGTAAAATTGGCGTTCGTTTCGTCACAGTGTGTATAGCTTGCTGCAACAAAAACAATTATCCCAATTTATCTTATTTTAATAAATCGATGAATGCCGGCTGCACGCACGAAAAATTATGACGCAATGTCCCGTACAAGAGAGAGCAGTGAACGCTAGGATGTACAAGAGAGCAGCGCGCGCCAGGATGTACAATCTTAGTACTAGCGCTCGGGTAATTTTTAAGGGGGTGGTGCGGGTTGCGGGGGGGGGGGGGGGTATTTAAGGGGGATGAAAATTTCATTGATTTTTGCCGTAGGATGCACCGTTTTCAAGATATTTGACAAAACACCGGTTCTCATCCGATCACCGATGTTAAGCAACGTCGGGCGCGGTCAGTATTTGGATGGGTGACCGCCTGATTTAAAATCGGTCAAGCCGTTTTGGAGGAGTTCGATAACAAACACCGTGACACGAGATTTTTATATAATACTAGCTGATCCCGCGAACGTTGTTTTGCCATATCACCTAGGGGTATAAAAAATAGCCTACGACCTATTCTCAGACCTCCCGAATATAGAGAAAAAAGTTTCATAAAAATCGGCCAAGCCGTTTCGGAGGAGTTCGGTAACAAACACTGTGTTACGAGATTTTTATATATTAGAAGAATAGATATTCTGTCATTCATTCCAGGTCGTCAATTAGGTGCAGGTCGCTGACCTCACCCGACGCACCTACATCTTCCCGTGGGTGTTGTAAAGTCCAAAGAAGCGCGATGATGTGAGAGTGGGCCAGCGCTCTCTATTTCGAACTACGAACTTCGAGCTCCAGTGCTGGCTTTTTACTACAAAGTTCGAAGCTAAATAGTTCAAAATTTGAACTTTGTATCGTGCCGTCTTGCCCACGCTAGTAGTATTTAAAACAAGAATGAGAGAGAGGTAGGTATTATAATAAACTTCGGATTCGCATTTTGAAGTAGCCCCCTACAGTGTGTAAGGCGAGGAAAAATCACCACACTATTTTCTCAACCCACGAAAAAGGAAAGTTGTTACGAACGCGTGTTATGTGTATGTTTGAGACATCGTAGCTCCTGAAAGTATGATCCAATTTGGACACGATAATTTCATTAGAAATCTCGCTGAATATCGATGGTTTCAGAAAAGGGTTGTGTTCAAATCGGTTCAGTTGTTTTTGATGTTGGACTTTTTATGAATTCTATGGTTAAGTCGTTCAAGCCCTTTCGCACACGGCGGCGTAGCAAGTAGTAATGTTCACTCGTTCAAACAAGTCATCATCATCATCATCATCCCAGCCTATATACGTCCCACTGCAGGGCACAGGCCTCCTCTCAGAATGAGAGGGTTTGGGCCGTAGTTCCCACGTGGGCCAAGTGCGGATTGAATTTCTTCGCAGGTGTATGCAGGTTTCCTCACGATGTTTTCCTTCACCGTAAAGTTCATGGTAAATTTCAAATTTAAATGTATGTTTCAACATGTATATATGCTCGTAACTATGCAGCAATTACACTACTTCGTTCGCCTAATGCGGTCACCGAACTTGTTTCGAACTACCTCGGCGAACGAACGTCGTCTTCACACACGGTTGGTTGGTTGGTCCGTGTCTTCACATTAGTCTGTCCGCCTAATGCGGTGGACATATCTAGGCGGTGGCAGCTGTCACTCGCCGAATGCGGCCGACTACAGTGTTCTTTACACTGTTGCGGCCACCGCATGTGGCATGCGGTCGTCGACTTAATGTAATTGCCGCATTACGATACGCTTACGCTACGCTGTTATGTGCGAAGGGGCAAAATCGCCGCGTTTTTACTACAATGCGTAGCCATTGAAGGAAATTCGTGGATAGGTATTTTCAATTAACACTTTCGTTTGTGTTCGACTACTCAATTTCTCGGTCGGCTGGCCGAGCTCCGGCGACGCCCTATTTCCACAGTAAAAACCAGTAGGTTATCTACCGACAATAACGGGACGACTTTGCACTCACATAAATACACGCTATCGGTGTGTTCGATTTCTGGTTGCTACACTTGACGAGTTGCATGGAAAGTAGTGAGGAAGCCAAGACTTGTATATGTATGTTGTAAGACTTAGTGCGTATTGCCGCACGTCATATCCGCTGCTCCTATTTTATCGGTTTTTGAGCGCTAATCACATGATAGTAGGGAGACAAGAGCAAGAAGAGAAGTGTGTCCGCTAAGAGTGATACTTATTGCGAAAGTGCGATAAACATTATACGAATAAATATACAACAGGCACTAAACGGAGAAATGTGTCTCATAGTTGACTGTCCGTTGACCTTGCCATTAACCAATCGTCAAGACGCCTGATTTCGTATGATATCTATGAGGGAATGAGCCCCATTGAGGTTGTCAAATGAGTGCAGCACAGAATCCGAGGTCGCGGTTTATTTAGAGAATAAAATTCAGAGGAAGAAGATAGTTCTGCCTCAGGGTGAGAATAGGTAAGAATGAATATTTTTAGGGTTCCGTACCCAAAGGGTAAAAACGGGACCTTATTACTGAGACTTCGCTGTCCGTCCGTCTGTCTGTCTGTCTGTCCGTCTGTCACCAGGCTGCATCTCATGAACCGTGATAACTAGATAGTTGAAATTTTCACAGATGATGTATTTCGGTTGCCGCAATAGCAAAAAATATTAAAAAACAGAATAAAATAATTATTTAAGGGGCTTCCATACAACAAACAAAATTTTTTGCTCGTTTTTGCTCAATATTGTTAGCGGCAATAGGTAGACGCTTGAAATATTCACAGAATATTTAGTTATGTATTCACTTTACTTTAAAAATAAATAATTAAAAGAAAATAAAACAAATATTAAAGGGGGGCTCCCATACAACAAACGTGTTTTTTTTTTGCCGTTTTTATAGATAATAGTACGGAACCCTTCGTGCGCGAGTCCGACTCGCACTTGGTCGGGTTTTTTCAGTAAGTTTTTCATTATAGGTAATGCATATTTTTAGAGGGTATTTTTAGATTGCTATCAAGAGCAAGCAAGGTAGGCAAGAACCTGAAATCAACCACTGTCTTATTTTTTATTGCTTTAGTTATAATTATTTCGGCAACTTCTTTGTTGCTTTACTGTTTTATACTATGCGACTGCCGTTCAGTCTTTAATGTCTCATCGTCATTATGAAAATATTTTGAGGAGATCTGATAATCGAGGTTGGCTTTTACTGGAGAACTGTTTGATTGGAAAATCATATTGTTTTAGAGATACGATGTGTTGAATATCACATTGTATTGTAAACTAAGTGTAAGTAAATGTTATTCAGCTCAACTACTCAGCGTGGCCATCGACGGTGAAAAACTACCCTCATCCATAAGAATAAATAATAACAGAGTAGAAGGGAATCACTTTTGACTGCGTCCAAAACGCCGCCATTTATATACCTACTTCCCCCCTCACGTCGTTACACCCCTCTGACGTCCAGGCGTGTTGCTAGGGTTGCTTACTGTTAAATATTACTTACTCTAAAGATAATATCGCTAAAATATTAAGTTATTATTTACTTTGAAATCATTATTTTATTCCAGTTTTACAAAATATGAGATTTATAAATCATTAGGTACAGTCAAGGATTTTAATTGTTAGGCCACTTGGCACTGTTAGTATTTTAGCCGTGTAATGCAAATCAGCATATACCAGTACAAGCGACTTCACCCGATTTGCATTACACGGCTAAAATGCGAACAGTGGCAAGTGGCCTAACAATTAAAATCCTTGACTGTACGTACCTACATATTATAGGTAGGTACTGCTAAGTAAGAATTTATTACAAGTGCCATACCAAAAGAAGCCATTTAAGGTGATTTGGCATCGTTATTGAATTGTTTATACACCACAATAACTTGACGTCATTAATTGTTATTTGTTTCCAATAAAACGAACGCGCAAACAGTTAACAGTCAAACGCGCGTGCGGCGACGCCGGCCGTGACACCCTGACTGAGTTCTCTCTTAGGGAGTACTCTAATATCGTGACCTTGAGTCCGGCCGGAGCGGGAGTTTCCCTTCTACTCTATTATTATTTATTCTTATGCTCACAAGGGAAAGTTGAGAATCAAGCACGGTTTGGTTTGAAACATGTCGGGCATACCTTGGCTACTAAATACATGAGTTTTGTTAGTATTTATGTCTGTATCTCACGGTAATCTTTATTCAAATGTGTACATAATATTGAAATATAATATTGATTGTTTCACAGTGAAAAAATACGGATTACTCGCGTCTTAAAACGAGTTTAACCCGCTATGTTTTAGGCTGTTTGTTTGGCAGCAGCCGCCGTGGCGTGTGCTCCGGGAAGAAGGGCTACGGATTATCCCGAAACATATCGAGTTTAACACGTTTAAAGACGTAAGTAATCCGTATTATTTAGACAAAGGCAATGGATCTATTGTGTGGTAGTTGGAGTTATGCCGTTTTAGAATAAGCACATCTTAATTTAATTAATAATACTAGTGAAAATTTAAAACTATCAGCGTCTTTCTCTTTCCAAGCAGAATATAGAGAATGAATCAAATTATAGTCTTAGAAATATGAAATCTTGTCAATTAACGCCCGTTTCTCTTTTTCTCATATTTGGCTGTTGGCATTTTTAAGTGTTACTTCATTATCATAAATTAACTGTGGCATAATTTGCTGGCCTTTGTATAACTTAAGTTTTTCTTTAAGTTCACTCATTATTATTGTGCCGTTTTTTGCCCAAATAAACATTAAACTTCACTATAAGTGAGTCTCAGTAGTTTCATGTTCAAATTGATTTATTTCATACAACAAAAACTCGCAAGACGTTATCACCGCACCGTTTTCTATGTCCTTAATAAGGCCGCATCTTTTGAAACGCCGCCAATAGCCTTTAACACGTCACATAATAACAGGCTTTCATTATGTTTTACGACACGTGAGCCTACGAGGGACCAGCTTAGTCCCTCATTAACGCTTTTATTGTGGCCATGTCGGTCCCAATGCGGCTAGCATGGCGTAGTTAATAGGGATGTTGACGCCATTAAAAAAAAATCGAAAACACAACTCCAGTAAAAAAACGCTTTATTTTAGCCCTACAAACCAGATTAATTTTCGATTAACTGCAAAATTTGATTTTTTATTGCTTTAAAACAAATTTCATTCCCGAAAACCCTCACATACCAAATTTCATCGAAATCGTTGGAGCCGTTTTTGAGATTCTGATTATATATATATATATATAAGTATATAGGTACAAGAATTGTTCGTTTAAAGGGGCATTACAATACGGAAGTACGAAAGACCGAATGTATTAAAACAACGAATGGGTCAAAAGACCGACACGATTTTTTTCTGAAACCGTTAACTTTTTAAGATTGTTATAAAACAAACCTAACCTAACCTAATGGGTTCTGCATGATGCCGTATTAATAAATTCTGAGCCCCTTTCGATGTTTTAATACATTCGGTCTTTCGTACTTCGGTATTGTAATACATACCCGTTTAAAGGTATTAGATAAATAGTCGATTGAGTTGGCGAACAAGTGACGTCATAAGTTGCTATTGACATTCAAACTCTATGGGAGAATTGTTTTGACAGCTCATAAAAAGTACGACAGTTGATTGGTGGTGTCAAGATCCCTATTGTCACGGGCGGGGTTTTTCTGGGAGTATCTAGTTGTCTGTTTTTGCCACCTACTTCATACACAAAATAAGAAACAAAAGTTGTCTCTCCTGAGGACACAAAATTATTATTTGGGTAGTTCTACTAGCGTTTCAACCGCTATCAGTCTCCTGTCGCTTAGACGTAAGAAATAAACTACAGCTAGCCTGAATTTTCAACAAATTGAAATTATACCACAAGCACGCAGTATCGTTATATAAAATATATCGTTATATAAAATATATGCGAAGGAGACTGATAGCGATTGAAACGCTAGTAACTACCCATTTAAATGGGCCGAACACACACACACACACACACACACACGCACACGCGCGCGCGCGCGCGCGTGCCAATTTAGACTTGAGTAAAAAATATTGGCTGTAGGTAGACCCTTAACTTTTGCCATTTCCACAAAAGAGACGCGAATAAAAAAATGTCTATGGCCCTTAAGCCAGTTTATATTTATTTACTTTTGTAAATAATTGTCTGGCAGAGCGTTTTTTAAGTGATGAGACCGCCTGTGAGTTTGGTGGTGGTGATAGTTGAGTTTGTGTGTGTGTTAACTGAATGAACACGCTTTTTTTACATAAACGAAGGTAGCTATTGTAAGGTCGCGGGTGAGCAAAGTTATTGTTTCAGTTCACTGCAATGTTAAAAATTATGTGCTACGGCTACGAGCATGCTAGCCCTTCGTATAATATTTTCCGTTATGTTCCCACCAGCTGTTATTGGCAATGAAAGAATCATGCGGTTACATTACGCTTTGTTTGATACGTGCCAATGCTTTATTAAAGTCGTATTCTCCATCTGTTGTAAGTCATTCAGAATCATCATCATTTCAGCCGAAAGACGTCCACTACTGAACATAGGCCTCCCCCAAGGCTCGACAAAACAGATCGGTCCCGTGCCACCTGCATCCAACGCGATCCCGCAACCTTAACCAGATCGTCGCTCCATCTTGTTGGAGGCTTACTTTCAGTGCGTCTTCCGGTCCGTGGACGCCACTCGAGAACCTGCCATCAGTTCTACGAGCGATGTGCACTGCCCAGTGTCAGTGTTTTGTCTGGCGATTCTACGAGCTATGTCGGTGACTTTACTCACTCACTACGACTGCATGCTAATAAGCACTTCCTTTTAAAGTAGTAAAACGGTCTATCTAACCAAAATATTTTGCTCTTTATGAAATAACCTAACCCAGTAAAAGAACATCTTTAAAACTCTATTATTGTTGATGGAACTTAAACCTAATTTTTAATTAGTTTTCAACTATTTCTTTCTCAATTTAAATAGAGTCATAAAAGGATTTATACTAAAAATCCGATCTACAGCGATCTTAAAGTGTGTTGAAGTATTAATTGGTTAGTTGCAGGCTTACAGGTGTAGATAATTGTTAACCAGTTAACTGCCAGTGTTCTTTGTAAAGGACGTACGAGAGCAGTCTAATACTTCAATAAATCGCCTTAAAAAACTTTATAGCCAACTTCACTCGCATCCACATGGTCATAACATTCAGATCAGCTGTAAAACCCCTCAAGTGATTTATGGTGTCTCTTGTGGCACTTATCTCCGAAACTGTTGGACAAGGGACTGCCGTTTCACGACAGATTTTATAGTTTCGCGAACAACCCAGCAGTTTCGGATCTGCATCACAAAAGGTTTTGTATACGTCACCTACAATGTTATGTAGGTTATCTGGGTTTATATCAGACTAGCTGTTTCTTCCGATTTCGTCTGCGAAGAAATTGTATATCAATATTATGCACTATTCAATTATCCTGATTAGTATCGTCTGTGTCAAAAAAAATACATGTTATAAACTATCAGAATAGATACCAAATTTCAGTCAAATCTGTTCAATAGTGGTCGCATATCTTAAAAACATTTATTTTTATTAAAAAAAATGCTGACTTAACAATGAAAGGTTAGCACGTATTTAACGCTTATCTTGGCAAAATTTTAAGAGGTTCGTAATTTAAATTTCTTTGTTGAGTTGTAGTCTTAAATTCTATGCATTTTAGTACACAGTGTCAATTTAAGGGTTAAATGGGTGAACACTGTAATTTAGTTCTTCAAAATACCAACTTAGGATCTCTTTTTGCATAATAATTAGCAAGCAGTTTCACACATTTTAAACTCTCTAGTAATGGAGTGGCACATTAAGAAGAAGAAGAACCGAAAGTATGAAAGTCTTACTTGTTCTACATATAAATAGAAATTAAGTAATTAAATAATCCTGTGTTATTAACTAAAGCTTTCATTAAATGAAAATACTTAAATGTTGTCGTAGAAAGACATTGGCTCGCGGCCAAATGACATTTTTACTGTATATGCTCCAAGTTAAAACGATCAGTCATGATCCATCAATTCTTTTGTTATTGCGTTCAGACTTTGAAGATATCAGATAAAAACAATGTCTCAATTTTATAAAAATAAGAAAATAAAAGTAGGTACACCGTTTTAAACTTTTGCGATTTTGCGCTCATAGTTATTATTACACTTGGGATTTACTGGATAATTTGTTGCTAAAAAAATTCAGCTAAAAAATTAAAGTAAGTTTTCCATATTATTAATATTATAAATGCGAAAGTGTGTCTGTCTGTCTGTTACCTCTTCACGCTCAAACCGCTGAACCGATTTAGATGAAATTTGGTATGGAGATAGATTGTGACCCTGGGAAGGACATAGGATAGTTTTTATCCCGGAAAATTGCATAGTTCCCGCGGGATAGCGATTAAACGAATTCTTTGCAGACGGAGTCGCGGGCAACAGCTAGTTGGGTATAATTCCAAAGTTTTTTTTTTATCAGAGTAAGAATACCTACTAATGTAATTTGAGACTTTTAAATGAACAATTCTTGTATCATCATTATCATCGTCTCAGCCTATACATATAAATACCACTGCAGGAAACGCGACAATGGTGTGTGTGAAGTTCCCAATCCGCAGTGGGCTCGCGTGGGAACTGCGGCTCAAGCCCTTTCATTCTGAAAGGAGGCCTGTGCTCTGCAGTAGGACGTATATAGGCTGGGATGATGATGATGATGATGGTTTAGTTATATTCATTATTTATTTATTTTTTATATATGAGAGGGAGGCAAACGACCAAGCGGGTCATCTGATGGAAAATGATCACCACTGCCCATAAAAATATCAACAACTCGAAGAGAGTCGCCAATATATTGTCGGCTTTTAAAGAAAGTCAAGTCAAAATTCTTTATTAAATTTAGGCATCAATTGATGCTCCTATGAACGTCGAAGAATCTACCACCGGTTCGGAAAACCCTGTTGAGAAGAAACCGGCAAGAAACTCAACAAGGTAGGTATATGTTTTTCAAAGAGATCTACATTGTTAATTAAAAGTAAGTAATAAGGAAGTATAATGCTAATTCTTTGTAATAATTGTAATTATATATTAAGCATAGTAATTGTTATATCATTAAAATTTCGAATACTTTGGTTTTAACTGTAGATTCACTTTGTAAATAAATAAATAGTCGATGTCTTCAGACTAAAGATGATGATGGATGAATTAGCTGTCGAAAAAATCAAAATCATACAAAAACCCTAGTTGCTATACAAAACAAATTTGCCATACAAAGCAAACAAAATATTTGGCATACAGAACCCTTTATCGAGACCTGTTAACTCTAACGCTAAAATTGTCATCGATAAGTACTTCAAAACTTTCATATCGTAAGCTTGCAGTATCAAAACTTGTAAACAAGTCTCTTTATCGGTAAATGCTTAATTTATAGACATAACTTTGAAAGGAAACGTCTTATCCATTTACGAAGTTCTAGAAAATAGGTTAGGATACAGAAAGCAAGATAATATTTTTTATATCAACAGCAAGAACGAGAAGTTTCGACTTCTCTTTCTCGACTTTCCAATTTCATGTACTTACTTTTTTAAACAACAAAGAGTTATAAATACATACTTACTTGTCTTATCATGTCAATCAATGTTATTTGGTATCAAAATGATGTCTATGCATCTTTAACGCTCACGAAAACCCATTTAAGCAATACGTATATTAAAACATAAGATAAGATAGGTATGTTATTAGCGCGCCGAAAATAAAGCGTAATAAAGGCGACGATTGTAGTTTCTGGTCTCACGTGCCGTCAAAGAAAAATGCAACCGTACCGTATGCTTTTCATAACGGGAACAAAAAAAAGTGTGTCTATGTGCGAGTGTGCTGCCGTTGCATTTTGGCCATATTTTCGGTAGTTTTGTGAACATGTGACGTAACATTACATAAAAAAATAATTGCAGCTAACTAACCATTAGCATGCCACCATTACGAGCCAAAGCCAGCTACCATTATTGAGTTCCCAATCCGCACTGGGTCTGCGTGGAAACTACAGCCCAAGCTCTATCTCTCATTCTGAGAGGAGGTCTGTGCCCTGCAGTGGGACGTATATAGACTGGGATGGATGTGTGTAACCATTATTAGCAAGATATACCTACCTATCGACAGAAACCGTTCTTTACATCCTGGCTTCCTTATCGAATGTTATGTGTCTTTTCGGCAATGTATAATTCACATGTATCTGACGCGTTGTGTCGTGATGCATTAGAAAAGTATCGGTTGCATACATTTAACATTATTTGTCCAACACGCTGCATCAGGTATTGCAGCATGGAATTAAATGCAGTTTACTAATTATAACTTTAATTTTCATTTGCATTTATTCAGAATCACACATCAATTGGATAACATAAGACTAAACATTAAGCTGTGAAAACAATTTTTACTTAGATTGCACTTGTCTGACGAGCGCCAAGAGCGCAAGTGACCCGCTTATCTTATTTGCCGTTCCACGCGAGACCGCCGTAGCCATTTTCGCAACGAGTCACGTTACAACCAGATTTACTCAATTGACTATCTAATAACTAAGTTTATGTTAATCGAACCGCTTCAAGACGGGAATATTAATCAAATAGGTAATTAATAACAGTAACCTAACAGTATGGAACCGATAGCTACTACTCTGATGCGTTACGACACAACACGTCAGGTAAATGTGAATGCGGCTTTAGAAAGAGACCTGACAGGTGGTATTAAGACATGTTTCGAGGTTGATTAGTAAAGTATACACTCCTCCTTTCAAAGCCTGCCTGGAATTAACTGTAAAAAATCCGCACACACAAATTTCTGCTTAATACAGGTTGATTAATTTTATCAGATATCGTTGCGAGACGCCTTGGAGACGGCTGTAATCCCTCATGTAATTACATGAATCCTCCCCGAGGCGGCAGCGTTATTATAAATGGCAGTCAGTTTTGATGAACAATTAATTTGATTGTATGATGGCAAAAATCCATACAAAACCCATTAATTCTATGAACTGCAATACCGGAAGACGCAGTGTAGGTAGGCGTAGCTGAACGTGATTCAATGCCTCTGATTTAGCAGCTTAGGGCCCTACTGAGCTTTTGGCGCTAATCGATTTTAGGTATTCTATGCACTCGTGTATGTGTGCGTGAGAGCAGCTAGAATCACAGCCGTGCGTAAGCGCGAGCGACACGAGTTCCCCGTCCGATGGCCGAAGGAGAACTAAAGCAGCACTCTCGCGGACAAGGGTCTCGCCATGTACAAAAGGCGAAATTTTAAACCCGATACAAAATATGTGAATAATTTGCAAATATTTTGTTGTCATGCAATTTATTTTGTCTTTGTAGTTTTTATTTTTATTTTTGAGAAAAGCACTATACAAGTTTCTACCAATAATAAGTGCCATACTGGACTCGTACTCGTACTTGTCCAGTATGGCTTACTTACTGGTCTCTTCAGTATTGCACAAGACGACATAAATTTTATAATTACTCCAATAATATGCCAAAAAAAGTGCTAAACGATTAAGTAGGTATTAATTAACAGTATTTTTCGTCTCAAAGTTACTCCAAGACTTCTAAATTTCTTTTCATTAACTGAGACTATAAATAAAGTCTTAACAGGGTAATGAAAATATAACAGAGTCCTAAAAGAAGTTAACTTAATGAAATCGTTAATAACCCTCCTTCCTCCACTTAATTCACTTCAGTGAAATAAATTTCAGATTTTAATTTCAACAGTTATGGAACTCGTGAAAACAGAAATGTTTATCTTTTTGAGATCAAGAGTCAAAGTCGTTGGAATAGCAATGGGCAGGCCGTATAGCACGCAGAACAGATGGCCGTTGGGGCCCAAGTGGAGACCACGGACTGGTAAACGCAGCGTGGGACGTCCTCCAACGAGATGGATGGACGATTTGGTGAAGGCCGAAGGTTCAGGGTGGATGCAAGTTGCTTTCAAACGTAATGATTGGGCGTCAATGAGGGAGGTCTGTGTCCAGCAGTGGACGTCTTACGGCAAAAATGATGATGATGATAAGTCAAAGTCAAAGTGATATTCAAAATATCATTATTCAATTTAGGCTATAAACAAGACTAAAAACCTTATTGAGAAGAGTCCGGCAAGCAATTCAACAAGGTACATTTTTTCAAACAGGTCTACAAATGTGTACAATGTACGTGTTGTTTCGCGAATTGAACTATTTTCTTCGGCATAGTGGAACAAATTGAGTCACTTACGTATAACTGGTAAACCGTGGTGGCCTAGTAGTTTGACCTATGGCCTCTCAAGTAGAGGGTCGTGGGTTCGAGCCCGGGTTCGCACCTCTGAGTTTTCGGAATTTATGTACGAAATTAAATTTGAAATTTACCATGAGCTTTACGGTGAAGGAAACTCGGAGACTCGGTGCTACAAAATTAACTTAGAAAATGTTTACCCCGGGTAGACTTTGTGACATAAAGACGATATTTCCATAACAAATCATGAGTCAAAAACAAACAAAATAAATCCTATCTCATTCTTAATCCAAAGAATAAAGTTACAAATTCATTACTAAAAATTGCATCAAGTGCCCGAGAAATTTCACCACTGCGTTCAAAGTCAAAAACTTTGTTATTAAATTTGGCCACAGTTAATTCAATATGACAAGGGTGTCAGTTTGTGGTAAGTTTACAACTGGGTTACAGTCAGCAGTGTGGGGAAAATACGAGAATCTTATTAAGATACCTAACTAGCCTTTACCCGCTGATTTTTTAATACAATATAGGCTTGCATTTGACCACAATTACGCGATATCCAATCGTTACGGTTAGAAGTGTCTTGCATCAACCGTGGACCTACGGCCTTTACCAGAGAATCCATCAATCTCGTTAGTCTAGTCTTAGCGCAGATGAAATTTCCGAATTTACACTGGTAAAGTTTTAGCACTCAGTACTTTGCTGGTTTGTTTCATCATCATTACAATCATCATTTTAACCGAAAGATGTCCACTGCTGAATATAAGATTTTATTTCTAACAATAGTTCGCCAAACAGAGGCCGTATTGTCTAACGCTTCTGACGCTTGCCATCGCTTTCACCATCTCTTTCTGTCATCATTTTATACCGTTTGACAGAAAGAAATAGTAATAGCGAAGGCAAGCGTCAGAAACGTTACACTATAAGCCTGCAGATCGGTCCTGCGTCATCCACATCACCGTGTATACCCGGTGCATTTTGTTACTAAAAATAATGTCATAATTCAAACAAAGGAAAATTACTATCACCAAAAATAATATGGCTTTTTTTCTCATCACTACGTAAACAAGATTAATTCACCGAGGTAGAACGCTAGCTTCAAACTTTGCCTTAAAACAACGAAACAACGGCGTAGCTAACGGACACAAGTTTCTAAGAGACCCCAGGGTGGTAATTGTATATTTTTTTTTTTTTTTGGAATTTTATGGCCTGGTAACTGGACCTTTAAGCCAAGTCTTTATTTTCATATTGTCATAGCGGTTATTTGCTCATTGGTAACACCATTGATTAAACGTCACGTCATTCACTTCACATTTCACATTAAAGAGTAGTTTCAGTACATTGACTAAAGTATATTATATATGTATGTTTCAATTGTTTCACGTTTCACTTTTACGTTTTTCTTTTGTGGTAATGTCAGAGTTCTTTGAAAGTATTTTTAATATATTTAAAGATTGGTATATAACAGTCCACATTTTTTAACAATTCACTGAGGCGGCGGGAGGGGTCGTTAGTTGATAACACTTTGACTTCACTAGCCAGGATTAACCTATCCAAGGAGTATGCCGGACAGGAAAAAATCAAATGGTCTATATCGCCGATACTGCCGCAGTTGTTGCATTTATTATTATGTACAATTCCAAGTCTGGTCAGATGTGCAGGTGTCTTAGTATGGCCAAAACGAAGACGATTGATTGTGGTGATAAAATCACGGCTGGGTGACTTGAGCTTATTATACCATGGTTTGACTGGTAAGTCTTGTTGAATGCTTCCATACCATTTTCCCTTGACTTCCTGGTCCTTCTTCCAAAATTCTTGCCACAATTTTTGTATATCATGTTTAATGGCGGCATAACAATCAGTAACCGGAATATTTACAATTAAAGACACATCTAACGCATTGATTCCATCATATGCAGCCTTATCAGCTATTTCATTGCCTGTTATTCCTTTATGTGACGGTATCCACATAAAAGAAATGTCTAATCCTTTTTTCCTATAATTATTAATCATTTCTCTTATTTTATAAATCATATATGATGTTTTAAAATGAACTTTGAAGCTTTCCAGAGCTTTAATTAGACTTAAAGAGTCAGTAAGAATCAAAAACTTATGGTAACTATTAGTAAATGCAATTAACTTAAGTGCTTCTAAAACTGCATATGCCTCCGCAGTAAATATACTACAATTACTATTCAGAACAAAGCTTTGAACAAACTTATTTTGAGGGTTATAAACAGCACTACGAACATAATTTTCTCCCTTACTGCCATCTGTATAAAGTTTGTAGTAATCCTCATTTTCACTTAAAAATTCTAACATATCCTGATTAGAGGTGATGGAAGCCCTAATTACTGAAACTTGAGGGAATAAAGAACTGAATGAATGTGAATAACATGGCCAAGGTGATATTGCATACAATGATGGGAATTTCTTCCTCATTTCCAGTAGGTTGCGAGAGACTTTGGGAGCCTGGCCATTGAGAAGATCGGCACCTGTAGTCATAGGATCATGGCAGTCTAATTCACAAGGTATTATTTTTTTAATTATATGTTGATTATTTGAAGCTAATAGCTTCACACTATGTCTTTCTGCCAGTAGTAATCTTCTCAATGCAAGAGGCATGATAGTTGTTTCAACCTCCATTGCTCTAATGGGAGTAGAGCAGAAAGCTCCTGAAATCACCCTCAAAGCCTTATTCTGAATAATGTCTAGTCTATGTACATAATTACTATCTAAGTAAGCTAAACAACTATAGTCAAAATGGCTTCTAACTATTGCTTTATACAACATTGACAGTATCTTTGGGTCTGCCCCCCAAGATACTCCTGCTAGACACCTCATAATATTTAGCCCTTTTGTTGAGTTTTGAGATATATATTTAATATGTTTTTCAAACTTTAAGTTATTCTCAATAACTATGCCTAAAAATTTATGATGGTTAACTTGAGAAATTACTTCATTATTGAATATAATATTATTAGAAGGAGAGTCCTTACTAAAAATCATAGCACTGCTTTTAGTTGGATTAATTTGTAGGTGTAATCTGTTATGGTAAAACAAATGTAGTTCCTCAAGAGCATAGTTAATTTTATGGATGGCTATGTCTATATCATTATTGACACTATATAGTACAAGGTCATCAGCAAACTGTAAAATATTTACAAAATCTGTATTTACATATTTACAAATCTCACTAGTATATAAATTATATAGCAAAGGTGACAGAATTGCACCTTGCATAGTGCCTTTAGACACAGATCTTGGGCCATGTATTATATTATTATGTTTCACATATAATGTCCGGTTAATTAGAAATTCATGCAACCACTTGGCAACTAACCCCGGTATTCCCAAGTTAGTTATCACCTTAACTAATATTCCAGGATGAACATTATCAAATGCTCCTTTGACATCCAAAAAAACACATGCAACACTAACATTACTATTTTTTGCATATTTCAGATCTGATATAAGGGACAAGAAGCTGTCTGCACAACTCCTACCTCGTCTGAATCCATATTGCATTTGCGGAATAATGCTATTTGATTCAACAAACCAGTCGAGGCGACATTTTACCATGTTTTCAAAAACTTTACCAATGCATGATGACAAGGAAATAGGCCGATATGAATCAGCACAGTCTGGGGACTTATCTGGTTTAAGAACTGGAATCACGCACTGGGTTTTCCACGGCTGAGGAATTATTTGTTTTGACCATAATGCATTGAATATATCTAATAAAATATCTTGTACAGTTGAATCTAAGTTTTTAATTAGTATGTAGGGAAAATCATCTAAACCAGGGCTTGTATTTTTACGTGACTGAAGGCTTAGTAAGAATTCATTTCTTGAGAAAGGTTCTAACAGAAACTTGGATTTCTCATTATTATTATTAAGATTAAAGTATACATCTAGATTGTCGAAACTATCTGTGCTGTCCTCCGACAACTTATCTAAAAAGGATGCGATAAACTCATTGTTGTATGATTTGTTTTTACTTTTATTCATACCTTTAAACATTTTAATGTAATTCCAAATAATGCTTATTGGTGTGGTTCTATTAAAATTGTCGCAAAGTCTTTGCCAGCCATTCTTTTTTTCCTCAGCAATAGTCCTTTTTTTAATAGCATCAATTTTTTTGTATTGTATGTAATTTTCCATAGTAGGAGTAACTCTGTAGCACTTTAAAGCCTCATAAGAGTTGACAACACTCTGTTCACATTTATCATTCCACCAGGGTGCCGGAGGTTTACTTCGAAAAGTTGAAGTTTTAGTAAATTTAGGTATGCATTCTTGCTTAAGTGTGTTGAGACAAATACAAAACTGATTATATGATTCCAAAGGGTTCTCATTGTCCACAGTCAAATCGTTAAAGATATCAATTGATAATTTTTTAAACTTTTCCCAGTCTGCCTTGTTATATAAAAACTTGTCAACAGGAGGGTTTATTTGATATCTGTCTATTGAGAGTGTTATGTCTGTTATAGTTGGGAAATGATAACTTCCCATGTTGTCATCATGTACTGACCACTCACAAAGAGGGGCAATACAAGGACTGATTAGACTTACGTCTATAGCAGAAGGATTGCGATTAGGATAATTAAGAGTTGTAAAGCTGCCATCATTTAATATACATAAATTACACTCGTCAATCATGTTGAACAATTGTTGGCCACGACCCTTAGTGGAAACGCAGCCGAAAGCTATGTGGTGAGCATTAAAGTCTCCTGCTACAAAAATGGGTTTAGGTAGATCATTTATTAATTTCCGTAAATTATTAATACGCATAAGGCCCCCAGTAGGGGGACAATAGACACATAAAATTGACATATTACCACTTTCAACAGACAGCGATAAAGCAATTGCTTGAATGTCCTCATAAACAGCAGTTTGTAATAATTTACACTTATAAAATGATTTTATCAGAATGGCTACACCTCCGTGTTCATTTTTCGCATTTTTATAAAATATATTGTAACCAGGAATGTTAAAAGTTTGATTTTCTTTAAGCCATGTTTCATTCAGTAGGCAGATATCTATATTATTTTCTTTTAAAAACTTAATAATTAAAGGCTTTTTGTTTTTAACACTTTGAATATTATGAAGAGCGATTCTTAACTGTGAATTATGAGATGAACTGGAATCCATTTATGATAAATTTTTAAAAAGCATCTCTTTAATTATTGCGGTAGTAATGGGAGTGTCATCACCATTATTAGCCAATTGGATCAATGTACGAACAATAGCCATAGTCAGATCATTATTACCTAATAGCTGAGTTTTAACATCAGCAACAGAAGTGAAATTCGTTAGGTTCTGTGTCTTATTTACAGTGGTATTTAAAGGCTTATTTACATTCAAATTTACATTTGGTACAGTTTGCTGAGTAGTTTTTAATGGGGGAAAGTCCACAACGTTTTTGGTATTTACAATAGAAGAGTAAGTAATTTTACTCTTTTTCTCCATCATTTTTTGCATTTTTATTGGACAAGTCCTTGAAATAGCCATATGTGGCCCGCTGCAATTTACGCAAGAAAGCTCGTTTGGTTTATCGCATTCTTTGTAGTGGTGATCACCGGCACAACAACTGCAGCGCTGTTTGCCGCTGCAGATCTTGGCCGAGTGATTAAACTTAAAACATCTGTAACATTGCTGCAGAGGGGGAATATAATCGAATACCCTGTACGAGAACAGGTCATATTGAACATTGTCAGGCAATGAATTTGACAGAAACGTAATGCTCACAGTTTGCAAAGGCACTCGTTCTTGTCCTACTTTTTTCGAAAAACGTCTAACTGAAATTATTTCATATATCGACGACAGCTTGGAGTACAAGTCCTTGTTAGAAATGTTCACTGGAACAAATCGAATAATTCCTATTTTTTCAATATGAGCTGCGGGTATGAAAGCTCGCATGCCATTTTTTTCCAAAAAAGCCGTGTTGTTAATAAAGTTGTTGGCCGTGTTAAATTGTTTAAATACCACCACAATCTTACTAGCGTTTATTCTACGAATAGCCACTACACCTTTGATTCCATTTGTGAATATGTGGTTCAAATAAATTGGGCTTTTGTTTCCTAGTCTTTCGTTCGTACTACTAGATTCGACGAATACTTTAAATTCCGTGGAAGCCGAGTTTTCCGGATAGAGTCTCTTGTAATCAGGTTTGTGAAAAGGTAAGTAAAGATTGTCCTCACCGCCTCCACCACTGTTCTTTTCACTGTCCACTGTCCTGCCCCGTTTTGTGCCGGGGGCGAGGGGAACGCCACCCCCGCCCTCGTTACCCTCCATTTTTAAACACTTCACTAAATATTAGTCATTTGCAGACAAATAAAAACACTTAAACACAAATATATACAATATTATGAATTTTCTTTTCAAAAAAATCAAGTTTTACGCCCTTTCGTTTCAAATTCCCGCCAAAGAATCGTAATTGTATATTCTAGGGATCAAGTGTTGCCATACATACTTCCGGCTTCTAATTAGGTTTTTGTTGCGAACTATTCTTTCCGCTGGCGTTCGTGTCGTCACAGTGTGTATGGGTCCCACTGAAAGACAGCGTTGTGGCTTGCCACAATATTATGCTGAGTGGGGTCCAATTTATACTATTCGATATATTTTTTTTGTAAGTTTCCTGTCAAATGTGTTTTTTTTTCTGTGTTTGCATCGAATTAGTGTAAATAAACATCTCTCTCTCTCTCTCTCTCACTCTCTCATTATTAGCCGTAAAGTGTTGAATAGTTAAAGTTCATCATCATCATTTCAGCCGAAAAACGTCCACTGCTAAACATAGGGCTCCCCCAAGGCTCGCCAAACAGATCGGTCCCGTGCCATCCGCGTCCAACGCGACCTCGCAACCTTAACCAGGTCGTCGCTCCATCTTGTTGGAGGCCTACCTACGCTACCGACCGGTCGTCAAACCTTGGGGAATGGAAGTCTTTCGGCTGAAAAGATGATGGTGACTATACATCGGTGACTCGTGGCATTTAGGTAGCATTTGACGTTTCTGACCGACTAGTGAAGACGTGACTGTTTCTCTGTACGAGTCGATTAAAAGGAACCAATTAGACAAAACCTTTTCAACCATTTAATATTTGACTTTCGTGATAGACAAAAAATATTTGTTCAATATTTTATGGAGTTATCTATCTTACGTCTTTTATTTGAGAAAAAACACATGTAAGTAAATGATATTTCGATTTCGACTGATGCGATGGTTAAAAAAAACATTTTTGCTTATTTTGTTGGTGATCTCTTTGATTTTAACTTCTTTATTTTGTAATAACCTATTAAAAAATTTATGGTAAGATATCATGGATTTTAAGGTAATGCTATTTTTAGCTTTTGATAAACAAGTTTATCTTTTAGATGCAGTCTCGGGGTAATAAATGTAACCTTTCAATTTTAAATACTTATTTTATCTTATCTGAAAAGACACTTGAAAACCGTGTCTCATCACTAGTGCCACCTAATTGCCTCGAGTCACCGATGTCTAATGATGACCCAAAAAACTTCGTCGTTTTTAAAAGTCATACAAATAATGCCACAAGAATGGTCACAAAGATATTTTTCCGTCGATTGCTAATAGACCTATTTAGAAAAAATAAATGTGAGAAAAGGAAAAGAAAAATATCTCAGGGGAAATGATTTATAGATAGGCCGATTTAGGTCTCCCTTTTCGACGGCAAAATGACAAACGCTGCCTTGTTTTCGGCTCGATCGTGTGAGAAATGGCACAATCGAAAGTTCTTTCATATCGGAGGTCTTTGTTTAATGAGCTGTGAGGGGAAGAGTTTTCAATGATACGGAATGGTCTCTTGTCACACCGACATTAAATTTGTGTTGACTATATTTTTCAATATGGAAATTGTTTAATCACAGGCGATTTATTATAGTTAAGTGAAACATAATGCCTTTCAATAAACTGACTAAGTACGAGCTGGAGTCCCGCACTGAAAATGCTCTGCAAAAAAAAAATACTTCACAGTATTTCTATGAAAAATAAAGTTTTTCTATGAAAAATAAAGTTTAGTTACTTTTTGTGGTTTAGTAATTATCGAACATTCACACATTTGTGTTGTCTGCTGTGAGCCCCTATTTTTTGCCAAGTTTCATAATAATAATTCTATGTGTCAATACGAGACATAATTGTTTTTGTTTTTTGTCTCGAAATGATAATGGAGATAAATATATTGCATAAATAGAAATAGCCTACCTACTTTGTTTACTTTGTCGGGCGCTGTACTTAACTTCATATACCTAGTCAGTTTATTCTTAGAGATGTACGGTAGGTAGGTACTAACTACATTTAGACCGTGCTACGGTGCTAGTATGCCTAGGTAGCATCTATCATTCAAACAAATACAATCGTCACGGCAGTGAAAAAATACGGATAACTCACGTCTATGATCGAGTTTAGCTCGACTTGTTTCGGGCTAATTCGTAACCCTTCATCACGAAGCACACGCCACGGCGGCTGCTGTCAAATGCGCACTGCGCGCCACCGCTCTGCTCGAGTGGCTGCTCGACGAGACTGCCAGCGACACACAACTACCCCCGTTTTCATCGTCATTTTTATTCTCATTGTCAAATGTAGGGTAGCACAATACTAACAACATCATTTTGTAAGGGTGAAGCCACACGGGCGTAATTTTTTGAGTCGTGAGCGGCGTAATTTCGGTCGCGTAATTTTTGCTACATTCGGTTTCTTACAAAACTACTGTTTCTTTCACACGGCGACGCATAATGAGTTTTACATAAATAGGATATAATACTCACAACTCAAAAAATTACGCTCGTCTGGCTTCAACATAAACGTTTGCTCACACCTTGCTCACACTCACCATTTACACAGAATCAACGTTGGAATTGAATCGTCACGGTGCCGGTGTGAGAGACGTCCTTCCATATTTTCAAACTTGAGTGGCGTCCCTGTATTCCTTTTGCTTCCAATAATAAGATGACAAAATATATCTTTACTTACATGCCTGGCCATGAAACAAGAATGGACCCATTTGAGCCAGACTACAAACGCTTATTTTTTTCATAACAATGGTTTTCTTAACAAAAAACAAAAAAAAAAACAAAAAAAAAATTTCCGAGGAGGTTCGGAATACACGGGCCATGTTAAGCAATCATCATGCTTTTAAACTGTATCTTGTACAGGGGTGCTTTTACAGCGTAATTTTTGGGTAGGTACAGTCGGCCAAAAAAATGGTCTACCCCCTACGGTCGAAGTTCATTTGCACGTCATGATACAACGAGGTCGATTTTCCCTTGCAATAACATGATGACAGTGACTTAGGGATATTTAGATGTCACAGAAACTTTTGTCAAAACTGGTAGACCTCTTTCTTGGTCGACCGTACCTACTTGTAGATTTAGGCATAAGTATAAAGGATTTAAATTATTATTAAGACCGTAAATCGGAGCAAGTCTTTTAAAAAATGTTCCACCAAAATGACGTGAAGATTAAAAATTTACCCAATTAGACAATGTTAATACGATTAGAAGTCTAGGACTTAAACATAATTAAAGAGACTTACAAAGTGGCAATGACCAGTATCCAAGTAATTACTCCTTATTATTACGAAACCTATTACTTCGAAAGCAATCACACTCTACTATGTTCGCCTTTTATTTTTCTTGGAATTATATGTATTTCGTGCAGAAATATAGTTCTAAGTGCCACTAATATTTGAAGAACATTTAGTAATTGTTCATGTTGATATATTTTCGTTAGAATTCCAAGAAATAGTAATTGCCGTTTCCAATGTCCAAATTACTACAACCAATAACTGGCTGTTTTAACAACAAAAAAAACTATGAAAGACGTAATCTAAATTATTGTTTAGTAACAAAAAAATCAAAAGGTCACTTTCATAAGAATAATTTTAGATTAAATAAAGAAATAAATATCTTGGGACAATTCACACCAAATTGACCTCCTCCCAAAGTAAGCAAATCTAAATATTTTTTTTAATAATTTAAAATAGTTCAAATTATTTATTTAAAATTATTACATATTTTTAAATTATGTAATTAGTTTAAACTAATTACTATTAATATACTGCTTACCATACACTATATGTTACCTCGTACCTCTTGTATACGAGGGGAAGTCTCCATATTCATTCGGTGGCACTTCAATGCTCTTAAAACCCTTCATCGGCTGATCAAAGATACAAATCTCCAAACCTTTACTTTTCCAAATGAATTAATTACTTAAACCAAGGGCCTAAAGAATTCAATTATCCGCCACTTATTAAGTGGAGTCTCGCGTTTGCTAACAAAGTTCCTTTAATTACAGCTTTTTTTCGAAAAAATCCGGGTTATTTTCACGTCTACTCTTTACCGAGATGGGTTAATGCTGGCTTTAGGATTAGGTAGTTCCCGTACTTTGTTAGTCGAATGCTCGAGAAAGGTTTTGCTTTTTAGGAGGTAAGATCATTATTTGTTCCGTGCTTGTTCTTTTTAACCCTTGATACAAAAAGAGGGGTGCATAAGATACATATAAACAGCATGCAATTACATAGAAAAAAAAATTATATATGTATAATTTTTAACTGTGACTTTAGCTTATAAGTTTAGTTCTCATCACCTTTTCACTGTCATAAGCTTATAATATATGAGATTACTATATTTATTTACTAGACTCCTACTTACACCTATTTTAATATATTCTTTGAGCTGTTGATATTTATGGGCGGTGGTGATCATTTTCCATCACATGACCCTCTTGCTCGTTTTCCTCCCTCTCATAACAAAAAAAAAAGTTATAATTTAAAAGTTTAAGGGGGGGGGGGGGTCATACAAGAAACGTGTTTTTTTATTCAGCGTTTTTATCTCCGGCGTCGGTTGCTAGGCAACGCGAGTGACCCTAACATGCCGTTCGGATGATTGCTTACCTAACTATTATGTTAGCGATTATAGCGCTTACATTTTGGCGATTCTTTACTAAACTGTTATTTTAAACATTCTCAGTTATTCATTCAGTTTCTTCATTCGGAGTTACGGAACCCTTTATGTATGAGTCCGACTCGCTTATTATTGTACATACGAATGTAGCAAGTAAATAAAGGCTTTTAAGAAGAAACGGAAATATCTAAAGTAAGGTAGTTACTATAATTGAAACTGTCACTTTCTCGTGCTGCGATACCCTGTTGACTTAACAAGTCGCCGGGACGGTCGCCGGATGTGCTTCCGGGCGCATAGAGGCGGCAAAATGTCGGAATGAAGCTGTGAATCCTGCCGGCAGTTGTCATTTTTTAACCGACTTCAAAAAAAAGAGGAGGTTCTCAATTCGACTCTATGTTGTTTTTTGTTGAAAACTAGCTTACAGTTCTCAGTTCTTCTTTTCAACCGACGAAAACAAAAGAAGGAGGTTCTCAAGTCGACGTGTATATTTTTTTTTTATGTATGACCACGCATAACTTTTTACAGAGTAGTCTGATTTTCATAATTCTTTTTTTATTGGATAGGGTATACCTTGAAGTTGGTATTATATAAATTTGGAAAAAAAATACCCTGGGGGTGGGAAAAAAGTATAAAATAAAAACTTTTTAACAAAAAAATTAAATCGCCGAAAAAACTAAAAAGCGAAATATAATACCTTTTTTGTTTGACCTTAATCTAGGTACCAATTTGAAGTCGGTGCCTCAGCACGAGCTAGGAGGAGTGATAGAAGCCCATCAGGTAGACGACTACAGGTCCACTCCTCCTGGCTAGTGCTGAGACACCGACTTCAAATTGGTACCTAGATTAAGGTCAAACAAAAAAGGTATTATTTTTCGCTTTTCAGTTTTTTCGGCGGTTTAATTTTTTTGTTAAAAAGTTTTTAAATGTCGTAGCTCATCAACATTCCAGCGGTTTGACCTATTTCTAGCAGAAGGTCGTGGGATCCAGCCCAGACCCGCATCTCTTAAGTTTTTTGAAATTTATTGAAATTTACCATGAAATTTACGGTGATGAAAAACGTCATGAGGAAACCTGCAAAAGTTCTTAATTCGCACTGGGCCCGCGTGGGAACTACGGTCCAAGCCCTCACTCTGAGAGAAGGCCTGGGCCTTACAGTGGGTGCGTACATAGGTCTTTGGTTCATATATTTAAATCCGTTCGCAAAAGAACCAAGTAGAAAACTCTTTAGTACCTACTGTATAGTAATCTACCAGTAACTTTAGTATGCATTTAACCCACATACTAGCTGCTGCTATTTATTAGACAACACAAAGCGCTTTAAAGGCTCTATTTTGGTAAGTAGACACAAACATCCTTGTGACTACGAAGCATATTAAACCAGTGTCTTTAATACGGGCGACAAAGAAACTACTTTTAAATATATGGAAGTTTCTTGAAGATTACCTATTACATTATGGTAAGGTGTAAGGTCGCGGGTGGGCAAAGTAATTGTTTCAGTTCAAAGTCAAAGTCAAAATTCTTTATTCAATTTAGGCATCAAATTGATGCTCCTATGAACGTCGAAGAATCTACCACCGGTTCGGAAAAACCCTGTTGAGAAGAAACTGGCAAGAAACTCAACAAGGTATATTTTTTTCAAAGAGATCTAAGTACATCATGATAAGATGTTCATTATTATACATTATCATATCAGTGACCTGCGATCATTTTAGCCATAAATACCTGTCCTAGTAGAAGTACCTTCTCTGTTATCATGAAGTTCGAAATCATTTTTTTTATTGATTATTAAAAAAAGTTAAAATTGTCCAGTAAACAGCAGCTTCGTATACTTATTATCTCTCTATTGAGGCATTTCCCAACAGTCAGCTAGCAATATTTCTGCGTTCTTGCAGCCGACTTCACCTAAACTGTGCTAACTTCACATTATTTTCGAGAGTCAATTTTTGCGCTGGAAGCCTACAAATCAGACTGGTCTAGAACAGATACAGAAAAGGAGGATAAACGATTTCTTGATGACCCTTAACTACCTTCATTCAGCCATTTTATTCTTATACTTGCTCTTATCCCGTCCTACCAATATTATAAATGAGAAACTACATGTACGTACATGTACGTTACATTGCGTCATCCTTTTTAGGGTTCCGTAGTCAACTAGGAACCCTTATAGTTTCGCCATGTCTGTCCGTCTGTCTGTCCGCGGCTAAGCTCTGAGACTGTTAGTACTAGAAAACTGTAATTTGGCATGAATATATATATTAGTCACGCCGACAAAGTGGTTAAATAAAAAAAAGTAAAAAAATTTTTTTTAGGGTACCTCCCATAGACGTAAAGTGGGGGTGATTTTTTTTTCTCGACTAACCCTATAGTGTGGGGTATCGTTGGATAGGTCTTTTAAAACCATTGGGGGGTTGCTTACATGATTTTTGTATTCAGTGTTTTGTTTGCGAAATATTCAACTTTAAAGTGAAAAATTTCATTAAAATCGACCATCCCCCCCCCTCTAAAATCTAAACTGTTGGATGGAAAAATTTGAAAAAATTCAAAATGGTAGAAAATATATTAAATTTACAAGGAAAATTATAGCGGCTAAGATTGCTTGGGAATTATTTGTAGTTTAAGAGTAAATAGTAGCCTAAGGTATTAAACATACCGTCACTACTTTGAAAAACTTGTATCTCAAATCAGTATGTAAACAAAACTGAACCTTGATATGCGCGTAATAAAGTTCACTTTGCCAGATTAACGATTTTGAGATACGAGCTTTTTTCAAAGTATTGACGATACCTAACTTGGAAGATTCCGTACACATACGAAATCCTTAGAAAAATATTACTTGATTTTTTCGTAATGGCTACGGAACCCTATCTTGGGCGTGTCCGACACGCTCTTGGCCGGTTTTTTCGTGTATGCAGCCGGAGTTCATTGATTTATTAGACGTTGTCACGTCAAAAATTATTTTTATACCCCTTTTCTTCAACAGCTATAAATAAATAAAAAATCATGATCAGATGTTCATCTACCCGCTCGAGTCTCGAACAGATTTCGTCTCCCAATGAAGTGGCTTTATCGACGTGTGGATTTTCACCGAAAATAACTAAAGTGAAAAACCCTTCATCAAAATCTTTACGTACCGTACCTAGAGCTCCTTCTTACCCACACCTTTCATTATACTCCGTTTTAAGTAATTCGCCCAGTAATTTGGAGTTAACTTGAAAGCACGGAGTTGTAAAGAAGAGTGGCTTAGCTCGTTATTAAGACTGTAAACGTAAACCACTCTCCGATGTTTCTACTTGTTCCTTTAATAAGCCGGGGATTAAAATTAAAAAAACTTTTTAATCAAGACGATATTTTGCTCTACGCCTTCGAAGGCTGTTGTGATATTGCGCAGCTTTTACCTGTTTAGTAGTCATTATGAATATTAACAGGTTTTTTTTTTTTTTTTTTATTAGCCTGTTTTGGTGTCCCACTGCTGGGCAAAGGCCTCTCCTCTCTTGCTCCATTCTTGCCTATTCAACGCGAGCTCCTGCCATCCCACGTGATACACATCTAGGTCGTCCCTCCATCTCCGCTTTGGTCTGCCTCTATTACGATATCCATCGCTAGGGATCCATTCCGTGATAAGTTTGGCCAAACGTTCCGAGTTCATTCGACATACATGTCCAGCCCAGTCCCACTTCAACTTGAACTTCATTATGAATATTAACAGGTAACTTTTAAAAATTTAATTCAAAATTTCGTTGCTGCCGACTTTGATTTCAAATTTTACTTGTTTATGCATACTCGTAGTACCTACATTTGATGATTACCATGAGCTTTGCGGTGAAGGAAAACCTGCACTCACCTGCGTAAGATTCAATGGTGTGTGTGAAGTTCCCAATCCGCTCTGGGTCCACGTTTGAACTACGGCTCAAGCCCTCTCATTCTGAGAGGCCTATGCTCTGCATTGGGGCTGAGATGATGATGATGATGAACAGCAGACCGCCCATACCTTTTTCAACTGAATTACATTGTAATTGACATAACATTAGCTGCTAATTGGTAACGTTGCGGTTGGAATGACGTCCGTCTGTAGCAGCCCCATGGACTTATACCTAACCTGGTCAATCAATCAAAAGTGACCCATATTACCAAGCCATACAGTTTAATAATGGCAACTAGAGACAGCGGTCCGAGAGATAACAACAAACTAGAGAATTGTGTTTGGTTTGGTCGGCCTCACTTTTTTGTCGTAGTACTCAGTCCAGGTTAGGTATAAGTCCATGAGCAGCCCTTAGAATTTGGGAGTATGATTTATAATACCGAATTACGAATGACCGAATGAATGAAAATATCGAGGGTCAAATTACCGTTTCTTTTCAGTAACCGTAAACTTCTCAGGATTTATTAAAACGGCATTGTATAGAACCCATTAGGTTAGGTTAGCTTTATAACAATGTTGAAAAAAAATACAGTTTCAGGAAAAAAATCGGTATATTGACACCGGTTGTATCGGTAGACGACCAGATGGCCTAGTGGTTAGAGAACCTGACTACGAAGCTTGAGGTCCCGGGTTCGATTCCCGTGTCGGGGCAGATATTTGTATGAAAAATACGAATGTTTGTTCTCGGGTCTTGGGTGTTTAATATGTATTTAAGTATTTATTTATCTATATATATATGTATGTTTATCCGTTGCCTAGTACCCATAACACAAGCTTTACTAAGCTTACTTTGGGACTAGGTCAATTGGTGTGAATTGTCCCGTGATATATTTTTATATATATTTTTTTTTTTATTGACCCATTCGATATTTTAATACACTCGGTCTTTTGTTCTTTGGTATTATAATACATACCCAAAAAAGGCGATAGAACCGTTTCCAAGAAAATATGTAACGCGTGAAAAGACTTACGCGTTACTCTTTGCGTCAGGAAGTATTTAGATGAGAAATACGGAAGTGACATTTTAAGACCTGACTGAGATGCAAGAATAATTCCACCTGCAAATGTATTGCTTATAAGTCAAAAGGCTTCTTAAGCATCCGTGATTTAAGATGTTTTAGATTTCGACGTACAGAAATCTTAATTTTGACGAAAAACGTCATTTTTTTGGGTTCCGTATAACCAAAAGAAGCCAACGGGACTTTATTAGTGAAATTCCGCTTCATTCGTCTATCCATCCGTCTGCCACATGACTATGTATTTCTTGAACCGTAATAGCACTTTGGCAGCTAAGTATAACAACAAATGTTAAAAATGAAATAAAGTTGAAAATTAAAGAGGGTCGTCATATTACAAGAAACGTGTTTTCTTCAGCATTTTTAACGTGATCTTTATAATGGCATTAACTAGATACTTGACTATAACAAAAAACGCTTAAAATAAAATAAATCTAAAAATAAAAAGGGGTCGTCATACAGGAAACGTATATTTTTATAGCGTTTTTAATTCAATCTTTAAAAGGTTTTTGACTGAACTATGTTTAAAACATTGCACGGACGGGACGGTATAGACCCCTTCATGTAAGATTCCGTCTTCTTCTAAGGCAGATAATATTATGTACAGGGTGTCCTAAAACTCAAAGATAGCCTGGTACCGGTACCTGGTAAGTTTCTGGAAAAAGTAAGAAAAACATCCATGTCACGAAAGTGACTCTATTATGTGACTATTATCGTTTAACTACTTAGGCCCAGGGGCTAAATTCAGGAACGGGCCTTCACGGGTTTGGTAGAGGTAATTCAATCGTTTGGATTGGGTTTGATTTGAACTGCTATTCAGGAACGACACAACGGAAAGGAAAAACGGGACAATTCACACAAATTGACCCAGTCCCAAAGTAAGCTAAGCAAAGCTTGTGTTATGGGTACTATATAGGCAACGGATAAACATACTTACATATATAAATAGATACATACTTTAAATACATATTAAACACCCAAGACCCGAGAGCAAATATTCGTATTTTTCATACAAATATCTGCCCCGACACGGGAATCGAGCCCGGGACCTCAAGCTTCGTAGTCAGGTTCTCTAACCACTAGGCCATCTGGTCGTCTATCTGGTTTGCGAGAGGTTTGGGCTAAGTTTGGGATGAGCCTTATAATTTATTTGTTTGTTTATTTATTTACAAAGCGAATTAACAGGAAAATAAAGTTCATCCCAAGCTCAACCCATTCCTATCCTCTCCCAAACGATTGAATTACCGCTCACAGACCGTATTGGGCTGTTCCTGAATTTACCCCCGAACAAAACATTCGAACGTCATCGGTCGCGGACACGCATCGGTCACCGGTCGCCGGCGGCGGGTGGTCAGAAAACCCAAGGCCTTAAGTGACATGGATTTTATTTTCTTGTTTTTACGAGAACTGGTATAACTTGACCCGGTGTCAGGATATCGTTGAATTTTAGAACACCCAGTATAATCTTTCCACTCCTCTTATATACCCCTACTATACCCCCTAATATCTGGCAAAAGTCGGGTAGTTAGTCAACCAACAGTAACTCCAAAGACTATTAACAAATTACGGTTACGACAAGCTATAATTAAAACGTGTTCCTTTGAAGTACTTCATAGCATCTACTAAACACCTGGTCATTAATTGTAACTAAAAGGTCATTACCCCCGACGTTCTCGCCAGTCAACTAACCTGCGCGAAATAAAGATCACAATGAACGAGCCTGTAGAAGAGCTCTTATATCGTTATACCACAATATAATTAAACAGCAGTATAAAAAATAATTCAAGTTTATTTGCTACACATGGCCAAATGTTTCCAAGATCAACTAGACATAAGGACAAATTGTACCTCCCTTTATCAAGATCGAATGTATTTAAAAGGAATTCATTTTGTATGGCAATTAAAATTTTCAATCATTTACCGGCACATATACGAGAATGCCCCAAAAATAAATTTAAGCAACTAATTACTAGGTGGCTTCTTGAAAAATGTTACTACTCTGTTAGGGAGTTTTTCGCCGATATTTAATTAGGTATCAGTTAATTAATTAAGATTTTACTGTGACGTCACAAGTGTTAAATATTAATTTTATTTTACTCTTAGAATCTTGACAAATTATATTAGATAAATAGTTAATTAATGAAAACAGAATGTTAGGAAAATTATTAATGTAAGTTGACATTACCCTTAGAAATTGATGATGATGTTTTATAATAATTATTATTACTGTTATGCATGAATATAAATTTAAATCAATTAATTTTTATAATAAGTGCATTATATAATTAAAATATTGCATGCCTAGTGTAGGTAGAACATAAGCACATCCTATTCACTACTCGTAAGATCTTTGTTATTTACACTATGTTCTGGCAATAAATAACTTTGACTTTTTTTTTTTTTTATAATAATAAAAACCGTGGTACAATCCAATTTGCGATTTGCAATACTATTTATGGTAGCTCCAGTCTATTTCCAGTGAAGGGTGACAGCAAAATTGACAGTCTTAATTGTTAGTTTTCAAGGACTTCTTTTATTTTGATTGTGTATGTTATTTAGAGTCAAAGTCAAAGTCAAAATTCTTTATTCAATTAAGGCATCAATTGATGCTCCTATGAACGTCGAAGAATCTACTAAATTCGCTCCCTTCGCTTCGCTCCCGCTGAAGTAGATTAAAACGTGTTATCTCGTAGGACTGAGCTATATTCCCGAGGTAAATAGTAGCCCATGTCATTCTACAGCCCTTCAACTTTGTCTATACTAAAAAACATGACATTTGACGTGAAAGAAGGACAAACAAACAAACAAATTGCAAATTTATAATATTAGTACGGATATCAGTAAGTTTATAGAAAAGTCCCAGTTTTTGCCACACGTCAACGCCGACGCCGACGACCGACGACCAGATAGCCTAGTTGTTAAAGAACCTGACTATAAAACTTGAGGTCCCGGGTTCGATACCCGGTCTGGGCAGATATTTGTGTAAAAATACGAATGTTTGTGCTCGAGTCATGGATGTTTAATACGTATTTAAAAGAAAAAGAAAGAAAGAAAAACATTTATTCGTGACAAAGAAAAAACAAATACAAAAAGAGGAATTGGAAACAGATAGTACTTAATAAATATTGTCACGAAATGGTCCCAACTCAGCATGATGTCGGCCTTGCAGCCGACGCTGGTCTTCCGTTGGAACCAATCCGACAATTAAACTAGGCAACAGCACACATACATACATCTGAAAATATACAACACAAAACACGACTAATATAATAACAAATCAACAATACAAAATAAAAATTAATTAAACGTACGACACTGTATTCATAGCCCCGATTGCCTTTGCCACTCTTTAAAGGAGCAAAACGAAAAAGAAAGAAAAAAAAAAGACATCAATTGCGCAATACAATAAGCGTAGCAGCGTGGGCGCGAGGCAAAGAGTATTGTAATATTATATGAACACGCGAGGCTAGGGCCTAGGGACAGATTTTAATCCCTTAAATAATATAAAATAAAACGTGTAAATGGTAAGAAAAAACTACATAATTGCGAATTAACACTACCACTACACGCAGCAGTAGTGTTATAGTGAAAATAAAACCATACTAGTGCAGTTTAATTTAAGTATTCATTAATCTATATAAGTATGTTTATCCGTTGTTTAGTACCCAGTACCTGGGCGACCGAGCTCTGCTCGGGCAGAAACTCGGTACCAAGCGTTTTCCCAGAGATAAGACCAAGCTAGATCAATTTTTCATCCCCGAAAACCCCCAAATACCAAATTTCATCGAAATCGTTGGAGCCGTTTCCGAGATCCGGATTATATACACCGGAGGGGTGGGGGGGTGATAGGGGGGGAGGGGATGTGGGGGAGGGAGCGCGGGGGTATTAAAGGGGGGATGAAAATTTCATTGATTTTGCCGTAGGATGCACCGTTTTCAAGATATTTGACAAAAACACCGGAGGGGGTGGGGGGGGGGGGGGGGCTGAGTCACGTTAAACTATCGTCCGTAAACCGACTTTACAGACAACCGGCTTTTCCTGTTCTGTGCTCCCAATAGGGAACGTGCACATAGACGGTGCTGCCAACTGGTGCCATAAGGGTGCCATCAATTTGAATGTTTTACCTTGATAAGTTTGTTTTACTGTCCGCATAGTGTCTCTTCTGTCGCATTAGTGTTGCCGCCTATAGTTACTGCACGTTCCCTATAATACTTTTTCTAACAAAAAAGTAACTTTTTCTCACAAAAAAGTAATTTTTTCTCACAAAAGAAGAAACTTGACGTTTTCTCATAAAAAAAAAACTTAAAAAAAAACTAAAAATCTTGAAAAAAAACGTGGACTCGAACCGAGGTCGGCTGGATCCGCGACCACCCGATTCCTAATGTGCCATTATGATCTGCTCGAAGTCGGCGAAATTTAGCTTTATATTCTAATGCAAACAAAAATAGCCGGAAAACACGAGTAAAAGCGATTTTCTGAAAATGAAACATAGCTAGATCAGTTTTTCATCCCCGAAAACCCCCACATACCAAATTTCATCGAAATCGTTGGAGCCGTTTCCGAGATCCTGATTATATATATATATATATATATATATATATACAAGAATTGCTCGTTTAAAGGTATTAGATAGATAGATAGTATACAAGTTTCGCTTAGTTTGGGACTGGGTAAATTGGTGTTAATTGTTTTATCAAGACTTTTGTAGGAAACCAAAATAAAGCAACCGAAAATTCGTGACTCACTCAAAAAAATATTACTAAGCCGTGGTGACCTAGTGGTTTGCACCTATGGCCTCTCAAGCAGAGTGTCGTGGGTTCAAATTCCGGCTCGCACCTCTTGAGTTTTTCCGAGTTTAAGTGCGTAATTACATTTGTAATTTACCATGAGCTTTACAGTGAAGGAAAACATCGTGAGGAAAGCTGCATACACCTGCGAAGAAACTGTGAAGTTTCCAATCCGCATTGGACCCGCGTGGGAACTACAGCCTGAGAGGAGGCCTGTGCCCTGCAGTGGGACGTATATAGGCTGGGATGATGATGATCAATTATCTAGTGCCCATCTTCGCTTCGCTAAGTTTTTTTTTTTTTTGAATGAGTCGCCAGAGGGGCCAAAGACGCGAAGTCTTTGCTGTTTTTTACTTTAAGGATTGGAAGGGTGACTTGTGCTCGGGAAAAATCCCTTCGGACGAACTGGGAATGGAGGGCCCAGACAGTGTCCGACTTGCACGGACTAAAAAACCCGGTCACAAGTCCCCTTCTCTATTGGTTATCAAAACAAAAACGTGTGCTTTAAATTTTGAGGAGGGGAGGGGTAGGGAGGGGACTTAATCTACCCACAGTGTCCTGCCTCAGCCATTTGCTGGAAGGCCGGGAGAGGAGCATGCATTCTCCCGCTGGGCACTGGGGGTGCTCAGGTCGGTCTTTTATGTTTTTACCCGTTGGTTACTTCCTTGACCGACCCTTCGCTTCGCTTAGTTTGGGACTAGGTCAATTGGTTTCAATTGTTATAATTGAGTTTTACCCAAATAGGACTTTTGTAGGTAACCAAAATTAGGCGAGCAAAAATACGCGACTCACTTAAAAAATTACGTTCGTTCACCTTTAATTATAAAGGTACCAATAAAGCTAAACTTCTGCACCTTACTCGTTATACTCGTGAACCTTGCCGGGAATTCCCTGGATTCCGCTGAGTAATTTCGCCATTCCACAGCACGTGACGGGAATCCGAGTTTCGCCAATAAAGTAATTATCGGCCAACTAATTGCATTACAGTTTACTGGTTAGTAAAATCCAGGACGGGAATTGCAGGCTTCTAGAATTAGCGTTAAATTACTGAAAATATGTCTCAAACAGTTTTGAAGCCCTGCTATCGTCGACCTGTTCGTTATCCTAATGAAATAGAGGCCAATCGGTGATCAGTTAAAAAATATGTCAAAAAGTTCTTTATAGATAACTATTGGGATAAAGGGCAGTGAGAATGGATAACTCGTATTCATTCGGTACCCACTTTTCACTGCTTTTAGTTCTCACTAAAATTAAAATGTCAAATTGCATGCTTAGGTTTTTTGTATACCTAGTAAATAATAATGCATGAATATAACTAATTAGATGTAAGACACAAGGTGTATCAAGAGCATTCGAACTGCCAACAAACTGCTACGCAGTTTGGCAGTACAATTAATTTATGTAAAAATGGATGTGTCAATAATTCTGAAAATAAACGATAATAATAATAATAATAATATATAAAAGTCCACTCATATTATTGTATGTTCCAGGTTCATTTATCGTTTTTTAAGGCACCCAAAGGGTGCCAACGGGACCCTATTAATGGGACTCCGCTGTCAGTCTGTACGCCTGTCACAGGGCGTTGTTAACGGCGTATATTTGGACATACTTACATAAAAAATTGTTCGGAACCCTCGGTGCGCGAGTCCGACTCGCACTTTACCGATTTTTACTTCTGAGACCATCAGAAATCGGGCTCATAACTCTTGGGCATTTGCTGTAACCACGATGTATGACCACCCCACAACATGGTTATCGATCGCTTTTTGAAGATCCCTAATTTTGGAAAGGTCTACATATGTAAAAAATTGAATCTATTATCGTGAAGTAAGAATTACACTTGAAAGCGCTGAAACGCTTGAACTCGCACAGCCAACTTTTTTCAATAAATCCTTTCAACTCCAACGTAATGAGGTCACCATGTAACCTAAAACTCCCGAGTTTATAGGAACAATTTAAAGGCTTCCTGCTCTGTTAAGATGCCTTGTATAATACGTATATGAGATACACTTCACGCTTTATGAGAAAATGTAGTCTTTAGACGACCGCAAAGCCTCTTTAGTCGGATGCGCATCGGGCATGTTTGCACTGGCTCGCACTGACTTTGTACGCTATAATGCGAAAAAGAATCGCCTCGCTGCTCTGCAGAGTGCGGGCCAGCCCCAACCTCATCCTCCGGCCCCGCTATTCCAGGCTATCGTTGCAGGCTTGGTAACAGCGGGGTAGGGGATGCGAGGAATCCCCGGAAGCAATCTGGTTGGACGCGGATTGCACAGGACCGATCTGTTTGGCGAGCCTTGGGGGAGGTCTATGTTCAGCAGTGGACGTCTTTCGGCTGAAATGATGATGATGATGAATCTTTACCCGCGACATAGCACGCGTAAACTATTAGGCCCAACGTTTTAAAATGAAGTTCAACCTTGCAACTCTGCATCCACACGTGCAAAACAGCTACTTCTGCGCAACATAATTATATGGCGTTTTCATGCAGAATATTACAGCTGAATACGTAGCTCCGAGCAAAACATCAGTCAACACGCACAATGCGGCAAAAGTTTGGATCATTTTACTCAGAGAGAAATAAACCAATAGAGTGAATGTGTTAAATAAATAAATAAAAAAAAACATCCACTGGGACCATTCCTGCATTTCGATTGGCCTGCTCAATATCAAACCTTTGATTATTTATGCACTAGATTGAGCTTCGGCGGCATGAAAACGTCCCGAAAAAATATAAGCCAACTGTTGGCTTATATGTCATTTGCGTCATTTTTTTTTGCGTTATTTGCAGGGTTGCCAATAGTAATATGCTAAAATCCCCAAACGCATTGTCGAAATTCCCCACGTGTGGGGAATGAAAAATTATGTGGGCCGAGTGACAAATTATGAAAAATTATGTGAGTGAGTTTAGAGCTGTTGCGAATAATGAATTGTAGGAAATTAATCAAGACTAGCAGAAATTTGATGTCAAATGTCGCGTATTTGTGTTCATACTTAAAATCCCCTCATTTTCCCCGAATTGAAGCTCTCCCCACACATTCCCCAATCAGCTTCACTTTCCCCACATTTTGGGGAATGTGAAATTAACTGGTATCATTAAGCACGCACACAGTGACAACCGGAATGACGTAACGCGATCGTAATATGAAGCTGTCAAATGGATTTGTGGACGTTTTGTATCGCAATGTTTGCTACTGACACTCTATCTAGTGCATAAAATAAATAATCTAAGTATCAAACAGAATAATAGATTAGCAACCAAATCTATGATCAGCACCGACAGTAAATGTATATCGTAATCGTAAGACCCATAAGACCTAAAATGGCTTTGTTCTATGTGGGGAGTAAAAAAAAGCTTTAACGAATTCTTGTGTCTTGTTTCTTGTTGTTCTCGTACAGTGTCGCAAATTTATTCAGTTTAATTTAAGCCTTAATTCAAGCAATTATGAATTTCGAAGATTGATTTTTTTGTAACAGATCTACAAGTATAAAGTTATTAGTAGATACGCCATTTGAATCGAGGGATCGCCAATGCGGATTATAATTATTTCTTAACGTCCCTGTCCATGATATAAGGTGCGCAGGGCGGCGCGGGATGTGGCGTTCATTGGGAGGCAATCCTGCAGTGGACCTCTTTCGGTTGACGACGGCGATAACTCTATTGGTTAATTCCTCTATGACTTCGCTATATCATTCCAACAATAAATATGTGAAAACGTGTATTCCCCATCTGTCTACGAATAAAACTTTTATGGACTGTAAACTCGAACAGAGTTACGACGCATGAAAACTTTGTTAATCTCCTATAAGCCATTAGTTCCTGAACTGACGTTTTCACTTGGGACTTTGTATACTTTGAAACTGGGGATAACATTGTGTTAAAATAATAAAACAAACGAAAGTCATCAAGTCAGAAGTTGAATGGGACTGGGGGAGTTATGTGCTTTCTTAAGTGGGAAATAATTCTGGTGAATGTCAAGTGTCGAGAAATATTGGCGATGTAATGAACTGCTGGAAAAACTCAGTCTCAATTTAGTGCTAAGCTAAGTCTAGATTTTTTTCTGCATGTAACGAATAGATTGAGTTTGAGCTTTTTAAAAAAGATGCTGTTAGTCTTTCCAAAATAACCTAAAAACGTCTTTTACAAACCTAAAGGCAATTTTCTATGAACTGGTTGATACTGTACTACTAAGGTTTTTCATTAAGCTAGCCTTGCTCAGTGCAAATATCCTGCCCCCCCCCCCCCCACATCTCTGGTGAAAACGCAGCCTAAAACACGCGCTTAACGAATTTCTAAGTTTGGGATCTTCACACACACCGTTGAATTTCATTCAGTTTTGTGCAGGCTTCCCAATACTTTCCTTCGCCGTAAAGCTCAGTCATATAACGAGCTAAATACTTTAAACATGAAACTTCCTACCGTGAGACTCACTCATAGTGAAAATAAACGAATCACTCACGTCTTAAAACAAGTTTAACTCGACATGTTTCGGGCGAAATCGTAGCCCTTCTTCTTGGAGTCACACGTCACGGCGGCTGCCAAACGTGCACTGCGTGCTACCCAACAGTGACACGAGTACACGCGGTACGAGGACGAGTGCGTACGAGTCGAGTCATCAAACATGTTGAGTTAAACTCGTTTTAAGACGTGAGTGATCCGTTTATTTTCACTATGAGCTAATACTTTATAACAAGCAGAGATGTTATCACTATTCGCACGTAAACTTACGTACCTATACATTTCCTTTTTACTAAATCTAAATCCTTTAAAATGCTCATAGTGCTAGCACAAAAGATTCTTCGGCATACTGGGGTTTGGCAGAGATGTTCCAGTTCCTAGGGGATTACGAAGCAATCTAGAATACCTATGCAAGACGGCTAGCCCCGAGCATGTTTACGATTATATACAGCCATTCATTTTACTCTTGCGACTTCGTTAAATACATTATTTTTTAACCCCCGACACAAAAAGTGGGGTGTTATAAGTTTGACAGCTATATGTGTGTGTCTGTCTGTGGCATTATAGCTCTTAAACGAGTGAACCGATTTGGATGTGGTTTTTCCATTTTAAAGCAGGTTTCATAGCAATGGTTCTTAGACATGTTTTTCAGCCGTTCAGCCGTTTCAATGTTATCAGCACTTTCTCTCAGACGGGCATTTACTTTATTTTCAAATATACGAGTGACCTAATGCGTTGGAGGTTTTAAATTTTTTTATTTTCTAGATAAATTAAAATGGAGAGTTAACATGATGCATTTACATCGGATTTAACGCCGCCAACGTCCTTCACCAAGCCCAAATGACCAGTGGCAGCTTCGTGCCGACTAAGTCGATGCTGAAATATGTAACACCTATGAGACTTTCCTTCAATGGAAAGTAAATAAGAACGCAACATCTTTTTCCGAGATTTTCATTTTTTTTTTAAACTTTAATCGCTTAATGCATTGTAAAACACTATGATATACGTGTCGAAAGTAGGAAATTCTCAACTCATGCCGGACAAATCCCACTCGCTTCACTCGTGTTTTTAGATTCTTTGGGAATTGCCTACTTTCCGTACTTGTATCATAAATAACTATTCTAGTAACCCCATGAGATAATGTTACCAATAAGTAACTACAAACCACAATTAACATGGCAGACAATGTAATGTTTGTTTACCGCTAATTGGTCGTTAACGTTATTAATACACTTGACAGCGGTAGGCTCCGCATTGGTCAATTACAGCGGTAATTATGGTGATAAATAAAATGACCAAATAATGTTATAGCGTAAAGCCTTTTGGTAAAAATAACAACCTATGATTAATGAACTGATAAAATTACTTTGTTCACCCGCGACCTTACGATAGTTACGTTATGTAAGAAATGCATGTTCGTTCATGCAGTTCCTCTACCTCCACACTGTACAAACACACACATCACACAAACCCAACTATCACCACCACCAAACTACACTGACGCGTTTCGAACTCAACCAGAGCTCATCTTCAGAGTAGGTACCACAACCGTACCCATGCCAGCAAATGTATTTGCCTGCTGTGGTTCGGTGGTGATAGTTGGGTTTGAGTGTGTTGTATGTGTTCGTACAGTGTGGAGGTGGAGGAACTGCATGAGCACGCATTTCTTACAAAAACGTAACCATCGTAAGGTCGCCGCGGGTGAGCACAGTAATTGTTTCAGTTCATTAATATGGATCCCCGCAAAGTGACGCCCGATTCAATAAATTGACCTATGATTACAAAGTCACTGACATATCTCGAAGAATCGCCAGATTCGGCAGTGAACGGCATTGCACGTAGAACTGATAGCTGATGGGGCCAAAAGGTTCTCGAATGGCGTCCACGGACCCAAAGACGCAGTGTAGGCAGGTCTCCAACAAGATGTAGTAATGATCTGGATAAGGTTGCGGGAACGCGTTGGACGTAGATGGTGCAGGTCCGGTCTGTTTGGGGAACCTTGGGGGAGGCCTAGGTTCAGTAGTGAACGTCTTCTGGCTGAAATGATGATGATGATGATGGTAGGTATGAAATCGTAGATAGTTAACGCCTCAGCATAATGCTGAATTGTGTATAAACTTATTTATTACTTTAACGACCGCTTTAGCCTAGTTGGTAGTGACCCTGCCTACGAAGCAAGAGGTCCTGGGTTCGAATCCCAGTAAGGCCATTTATTTGTGTGATGAGCACGAATATTTATTTGTTCCTGAGTTATGGATGTTTTCTATGTATTTAAGTATTTATTTATCTATATAAGTATGTTTATCGTCGTCTAGTACCCATAGTACAAGCTTTGCTTAGTTTGGGACTAGGTCGATTTGTGTAAGATTGTCCCCTAATATTTATTTATTTTTATTTATATTTGTGATTTTTGTCTTCATTCTTTCTTTCTTATATTCAACGATCGATGTCTTTCGGCTGAAATAGGTTATGATGATGATAACGGGCAACCTATAAGGTTTTTCGGCAGTCTAGACAAAAAATCAAAGTTTTTCGCGGTATTGAAAAAAAACGGTTGTCTGTAAAGTCGGTTTACAGACGATAGTTTAACGTAACAACGTCATAACAAAACATTCAATAAAAATTACCCGAGCGCTAGTAATAAGATTGTATTATCTATTGCAACTGGCCTACGCCGCTCTATTGCAACTGGCCCTCGCCGCTCCGTAAGTACATGTAACCATGTTTTAGACGACCAGATGGCCTAGTGGTTAGAGACCCTGACTATGAAGCTTGAGGTCCCGGGTTCGATTCCCGTGTCGGGGCAGATATTTGTATGAAAAATACGAATGTTTGTTCTCGGGTCTTGGGTGTTTAGTATGTATTTAAGTATGTATCTATCTATATAAGTATGTTTATCCGTTGCCTAGTACCCATAACACAAGCTTTGCTAAGCTTACTTTGGGACTAAGTCAATTGGTGTGAATTGTCCCGTGATATTTATTTATTTATTTTTATTTTATGTAACCGTTACGTAACGTTACAATGCGTCATCCTTTTTCGTGTTTGCACCCGGCGGTTGGCGTTCATCGATATATTAGACGTTGTCACAGCTCTTGAAATGTTTGACTAGAAGTATCACAATTATTAGGTGGATAAAGTGTAAAGAGATAGCTCGAATAAAACCTATGGCTTTTTGTTTCCCGAGGGAATGAAATATTTGCCCGTGGTAAAAGCCTATGCCATTCTTCAGCCCTTCAACTGTCAATACAAAAATCACGGCAATCCGTCGCTCATTTTCGACGTGAAAGGAGGACAAACAAACAGTTCAACATTTATACCTAATATTAGTATAGTAGTATGGATTTTGTTTAGTTTGAAACGAACTCTATTAATAGCCATTAAGGTTTGTTAATGCCTCATTCAACCACAATGCTCTGCCGCCGCCTGTGTCAATTAATAACTCGTGATAATGGTCTGTGATGCCATAAACCCGAGGAAACATAGCCTAAGAGAGCATGTTGATGAGAATACAAAATATTTTAAACATCATCGACTCACTGTTTTATACTTTCGTGATTTTCACTCATAATTACTATATACTAAACAACGCAATGCAATGTGGCCAAAACGTCGAGGTAAATATTATTTGCGTGATAAGTCCCGTTTAGTATAGTATTATCAATCATCGACTCAACCGAAAAACGTCCACTGCTGAACATAGGTCTCCCCCAAAGCTCACTAAACAGATCTGTCCTGCGCCATCCGCATCCGACACGTTCCCGCAACCTTAACCAAGTCGTCGCTCCAAGTTATTGGAGGCCTACCTACACTGCGTCTTCCGGTCCGCGTACGCCACTCGATAACCTTTTGGCCCCATCAGCCGTCAATTCTACGAGCGAGCGATGTTCCCTGCCCACTGCCACTTTAGTCTGGAGATTCTTCGAGCTATGTTCGTGACTTTAGTTCTGGCGGGGATTTCATCTTCTAATGCAATCCCGCAGAGAAACTCCGAGCGTAGCCCTCTCTATCGCCCTCTGACATAGTCTGAAACATAGTGATAATGATAATTCGTATGTCACCAGAAAGGATGCTTTTTTATGTTGTTGTTAATATTAAACGATGTTTTAATGCGCAGTAAAATTTAAAATGATGTAAACGTATTATGTGAAAACAGACAATCAATTTGTCATAATTTAAATGTCAGTTGATCTTTTTTTTACGGTTATGTACTGTGAAATTTCGATTCTTAAGATTCTACATCGAAAAAGGTAGCTTTTGAATTACTTGCAAGTGTCAAAAATTAACAGACAGATAATAGAGTAATAGGAATGATAATACGACCAATGGCGTACTTTACTTGTTTACTTTACGTACTTTATGTGAACTGTCAAACACGATTCTCCAATAGTTTTGTATGGCAATTTGTAGTTGTGATGTCATTTCTATGCTAGCTCAATCACTTACTATATTTTATTTGTTTCAGAGTTGCGGCTTGGAACTATTTTTAACCGACTTCAAAAAAGGAGGAGGTTCTATGTTCCACTGTTTATATTTTTTTTTTTTTTTTTTTTTTTTTCTATGTATGTTCATCGATATCTCCGCCAATTGTAAGCCGATTTTCAAAATTCTTTTTTTGTTTGAAAGAGCATACTTCCGAGGTGGTCCCATTGACACCAAGTCAAGATCTGATTATGGAATCTTGGGTAAATCGACGGAAACCCTCAAATTTTATAGGCACAACTATGACGATTTTAGAATTTTTAGCATCTAGTCAAGCATTTTCATTCAGAAAATGTCATTTGGTAAACTGGATCTGATGAAGAAGATCACAGATGGCCAACGGAACTCCTCAACGGGTCAAATCTTGCAGGTTGAATTTGACCCACTTCCCGGTTTCTGAATTGAAATTTTGCATGCTTGTGTAAATTGGATGACAATGCAATATTATTGCAACATGGAGCTGGTCTGATGATGGAGCTGGATGGTGGCCATAGGAACTCTGTAATAAAACGACGCAACCCCGTCGAGTTTGGGCTTGTTTCATTCGTCTTGACGAGCACTTTGATCTCAGATGGTAAACAGGGTCTGATGATGGAGCTGGAAGATGGCCAAAGGCACTCCAAAGTAAAACGACACAATCCCGTCGAGTTTGAGCTCGTTTTATTCGTCTTGACAAGCACTTTGATCCCAGATGGTAACCAGGGTCTGATGATGGAGCAGGAAGATGGCCAAAGGCACTCTACAATAAAATGACACAAACCCCGTCGAGTTCGGGCTCATTTGATTCGTCTTGACGAGCACTTTGATCCCAGATGGTAACCAGGGCCTGATGATGGAGCTGGATGATGGTCAAAGGCACTCCACAATAAAACGACACAACCCCATCGAGTTTGGGCTCGTTTGATTCGTCTTGACGAGCACTTTGATCTCAGATGGTAAACAGGGTCTGATGATGGAGCTGGAAGATGGCCAAAGGCACTCCAAAGTAAAACGACACAATCCCGTCGAGTTTGAGCTCGTTTTATTCGTCTTGACATGCACTTTGATCCCAGATGGTAACCAGGGTCTGATGATGGAGCAGGAAGATGGCCAAAGGCACTCTACAATAAAATGACACAAACCCCGTCGAGTTTGGGCTCATTTGATTCGTCTTGACGAGCACTTTGATCCCAGATGGTAACCAGGGCCTGATGATGGAGCTGGAAGATGGCCAAAGGCACTCCACAATAAAACGACACAACCCCGTCGAGTTTGGGCTCGTTTGATTCGTTTTGACGAGCACTTTGATCCCAGATGGTAACCAGGGTCTGATGATGGCGCTGGAAGATGGCCAATGGCACTCCACAATAAAACGACACAATCCCATCGAGTTTGGGCTCGTTTGATTCGTCTTGACGAGCACTTTGATCCCAGATGGTAACCAGGGTCTGATGATGGAGCTGAAAGATGGCCAAAGGCACATCACAATAAAACGACACAACCCCGTCGAGTTTGGGCTCGTTTGATTCGTTTTGACGAGCACTTTGATCCCAGATGGTAACCAGGGTCTGATGATGGAGCTGGAAGATGGCCAAAGGCCTCAATAATAAAACAACACAACTCCGTCAAGTTTGGACACGTGTGATTCGTGTTGACGAGCATTTTGATCCCAGATGGTAACTAGGGTCTGATGATGGCGCTGGAAGATGGCCAAAGGCACTCCACAATAAAACGACACAACCCCGTCGAGTTTGGGCTCGTTTGATTCGTCTTGACGAGTACTTTGATCCTAGATGGTAACCAGGGTCTGAAGATGGAACTGGAAAGTGACCATAAGAACTCCGTAATAAAACGACGTAACCCCATCAAATTTGGTCTCGTTGGATTCGTCTTTATGAGTACTTTGGTAACCAGGGGCAAAAAGTACAGTGAGCAAAAAAAACTTGTATTAAAAATAGATTTTGTAACAAACTTATTTCGAGGTCAAACTGATGATTTTATCCTACGTATCTAACTATACAAATACAACTAAAAAGCAAAAAATAAAATAATTTTTAAATAAAAAATAAAACCGACTTCAAAAAACACCCAAAAACTAAAACGCAAAAAATAAAATAAAAATTGAACCGACTACAAACAAAAAGCATAGAAATATCTTTCTTCTAACGGTGAGGCCACACGAGCGTAATTTTGTGAGTCGTGAGCGGCAGAATTTCGGTTCGCGCCATACAATATGCGGGCCATCACGTGACACTCACATGACACAATGTATGGCGCAACCGAAATTCTGCCGCTCACAACTCACAAAATTACGCTCGTGTGGCCTCACCCTAATCTGTTTGAAGTCGGTGACTCAGCACGAGCCAGCAGGAGTGGACCTAGCCATCGACCTTACGTACGTACTATCTATTGGGTTTCTTTGTACCACTCCTGCTGGCTCGTGCTGAGGCACCGACTTCAAACAGATTAGGGTGAGGCCACACGAGCGTAATTTAGTGAGTTGTGAGCGGCAGAATTTCGGTTGCGCCATACATTGTGTCATGTGAGTGTCACGTGATGGCCCGCATATTGTATGGCGCGAACCGAAATTCTGCCGCTCACGACTCACAAAATTACGCTCGTGTGGCCTCACCGTTAGAAGAAAGATATTTCTATGCTTTTTGTTTGTAGTCGGTTCAATTTTTATTTTATTTTTTGCGTTTTAGTTTTTGGGTGTTTTTTGAAGTCGGTTTTATTTTTTATAAGTGTCCCATTTATTTTTTGAACAACTAATACTAAAAAAATACTAAGGAATTTTACTGTGCTTTGACTCCTAGCCTTGAAGGCACTATGTAGTGCGGTCATGATATTGGCAATTAAGGCACGATTGCGGCCTTATCAACACATTATGCAAGTTATCGAGATAATAGACACTGACCTAATGACACATTAGGTATTAAACAGGGTCGATCGTGGGAATATTGGGAATTACAAATACACTAGTACTTTATGGTCGATTCATATCTACAGATACTGAGCGTGTCAGATACTGACAAGATATAAGATATTCTTTCCGCGGATACTGGCCGAGCGCGGCCCGTGGTCTGTTGATATCTGCGCGGTCATGAATTCCTTAATAGAATCTGTATAAAAGAATATTATTTTAACAAGTTAGCTTAGCTATGAAGTATCTTTTTTTTGTATTTATTTTTTCAACTTCATTTTTATTACTTTTACGGTCATCCCGTGAAATCATATATTTCATACTAAATACAAACTGAAATATAGATGCACAGAAAAAACCCCAGAAAAAAGACCAATGCTGGGAATCGAACCCAGGTCCTCAGCATTCCGAGCCGTGTGCCATACCCCTACACCACCACTGGTCTAGAGATTAGACACAAAAAAAAAGATACTTCATAGCTAAGCTAACTTGTTTAAAGTTGCACAGTAGCGCCATCTCTTGTCCAGGTGAGCGGTTAGTTCCGAAGGAGTGTTAAAATCTCTCGATAGAGGGTGTAACATAGATGAGCGCTTGTCACTGCATAAAGTGATGATTTAGCAGACTGAAATGTATGATGTATAGGAAAGATTCGTGTCTAATCTCTAGACCAATGGTGGTGTAGGGGTATGGCACACGGCACGGAATGCTGAGGACCTGGGTTCGATTCCCAGCATTGGTCTTTTTTCTGGGGTTTTTTCTGTGCATCTATATTTCAGTTTGTATTTAGTATGAAATATATGAATATTATTTTGTCTGCCACGGCACGTGTCTGACACGCTCGGTGTCTGTAGATATGAATCGACCTTAAGACGTTGACGTTGTGTATTAAAGACCTGAGTACCTACCTAATCCGTATTTTTTTACTATGAGTGAGTCTTTTTTAGGGTTCCGTACCCAAAGGGTAAAAACGTGATTACATTATTATTTATTACCAGCTTTTGCCCGCGACTCCGTCCGCGTGAAATTAGTAATTTGGGCAGCTTATTTTTTTATCCAATTTGCTTTTTCATCAATTATGGCTCTCCTTAGTTCCTCGATATAAAAAAATTACCCCCCCCCCGCACCCCCCGCAACCCCCCCCCCCTCACCGACCCTCCACCGAACCCCCCCCCCCCCCCCCCGCACACCCGCGTTCACATTGACCACCGTACCTACTCCCAAGCCACTACTTCTGAAAACTGTTCTATAAATTCTTAAAATAGACGTATCTTTCTTATTTGTGAACCGATTCAAATGAAACAAACACTAAATGTTAATCCAAGAAAATACCAACATATCAGTGAAAACCGCATCCTTCTAGGTTAAGCCGTTTCTGAGATTAGCGCGCACAAACGCACAGACAAACAGACAAACAGATAAACAGACAAACAGACAATAATTCTAAAAAACATTGTTTTGGGTTCTATTGCGCTAGTAAATAGCCCTAGTGACAGTTTTTCTCAAATATCTTCAATGTACAGACACCGACTTGTTACAGATTTATTATATGTATAGATAGATATTATGCGTTTGACCACAATCACGCCTGATGGAAAGCGAAGATGAGGCCTACGATGGAACACGCTTGCCTAGTAAATGCTCATTTACCTTAGACTTGAAAACGGCCAAATTGTAGCGTTCAGGGAACACAGTCGCAGGCAGGGAATTCCGCTCCTTAGCTGTACGATTGATGAAGGAAGAGCGAAATCGCTTTGTGCGGATTTTGGGACAGTCTCACGGTAGTATCATATTCAAAGTACACTAGTACCTACTCTTTGGGTGTTTACCCATCTGCAGTATAAATAAGTAAGGCATACATGGCACACAGAAGAGACGTGGGACGGGGGCGTGTCACAATCGCGGCGCCCTAAATGTATAGAAGCGTCGCGTCGCGATCCAAAACAGACAGAAGAGACGGGGCGGAGACGCGGCCTGCGAACAAACGACGTGTACTGCGACGCGCCCCCGTCCCACGTCTCCTGTGTGTGGCTTGCGCTAAGACTTGAAAATGTTTCATTTCAAACTCCAATGTTTCGTAAGCATTTAATCCGATTAAGATAAAAAAACCTAAGAATCATCTAATCCAAATTGAAACCATAAGTATTATCAGCGTTTAATCGCCAAGACCGTCTATCTCAGAATGACAAAAGCTAACAGGAGATCTTTCTAATGTGCAATTTAGAGGCTGTTAAAGATGAATTGCAAAATATATAGCCTGAATAAACCTAAACTTAAACGAAAACTGCTGCTGGTAAAAATTTAGTAAACTTATTTAAATTTAAATCATTGTATTTAGAATAGTCAAACTTAAGTGGCAGTGGACGACAATCTCAGAATTTTCTGAGCTTCCAGCTCATCGGCATAATTTCCGTTTTCCAGACTCTATCGCGCAAAACTCCTGCTTTAATATTCCGGCATGAAAAAAACATCCTAACGCAACGGTGAGTGTGAATATGCCTTTACACGGTGACGTTGTTCGTGTTGTGTGCTACCCTACATTTGACAATGACAATAAAAATGATTTTGAAAACGTGGCTGGTTGTGCGCCGGTATCAGTTTCGTCGAGCAGCCGTGCGAGCAGAGCCGTGGTCCGTAGTGCGCGTTTGGCAGCAGCCGTAGCGTGTTGCTTTAAAGGAAGGGCTAAATATTTCGCCCGAACAAGTCCAATTATACTCGTTTTGAGATGTGAGTAAACAATATTATTTCGAGTGGCAGTGGGCAGGGCACATCGCTCGTAGAACTGATGGCCGATGGGGCTTAAAGGTTCTCGAGTGGCGTCCACGGACCGGAAGACGCAGTGTAGGTAGGGCTCCAACAAGATGGAGCGACGACCTGGTTAAGGTTGCGGTATCGCGTTGGATGCGGATCGCACGGGACCGATCTGTTTGACGAGCCTTAGGGGAGGCCTATGGTCAGTAGGTGGACGTCTTTCAGCTGAAATGATAATGATGATGATTGCTATCAAAATATCATCCATATAAAAGCACAGCCATATAAACATGAAGGCTTACGAAGTAAACGCACATATTGTTTAATCAAAGCATGTGTGCTCCATAGATTAATTAACTGGAGATGAATAATTGTGTTGTTATAACCTCCAGCGGGAGACAGATACGAAGTTTATTTAAGTGATTTACTACAGTTACGTGTTACTGGAACAATATTACCGCTCAATTTTCAAAATTGAAGGTTTTCAGTAGAAATGTTACGGTAGATAGCAAAATCACTTAAATGAACTACCTACAACAAATGATGAAATGTTGAAATCCGCGCAAGAACTAAAGTCACGGACATAGCTCGAAGAATCGCTAGACTTAAGTGGCAGTGGGCAGGGCACATCGCTCGTAAAACTTACGGCCGATGGGGCCGAAAGGTTCTCGAGTGGCGTCCGTGGACTGGAAGACGTAGTGTAGGTAGGCCTCCAACTAGATGCAGCGACGACCTGGTGAAGGAGGTGGGAATGCATTGGATCCAGATGGCGCAGGGCTGATCTATTTGGCGAGCCTTGGAGGAGGCCTATGTTCAGCAGTGGACGTCTTTGATGATAATGATCGCTTGTTTCATTTCCTTGTTATAGTAAAAGCAAGCTGTATTTATAATGATTCGCGACTGTTGATTTGTGGCCTCGTTCGTAAGAAAATGTAGCACAGAAACCATTCGGTGTAATAAATAACCATCCAAAACACACCAAAATCCAACAGAAATCCTTTCCACGCTGTACTTCATGTTCCTATATGTTCGCCTTTTATGACCGAAAACCGGGTAAATGAACCCTGAATATTTTCTTCGGTACAAAAAGTACACTGACCAACATAAAAAGCCATTCGTTCTGGCTCGCCTTTAGTAGGGTAGGTCGTAAAAAGTAAATCGGGCATTTTATTGAGGTCTACTTGAGGGTTCAGGAATGCTATATTTACATACGTAGGTGCCTTAGTTATATAGGATCTAACTAATATTATAACTGCGGAAGATTGTGAATATGTGTGTGCGTTCGTGTAAGTGTTTACTCCAGTGTTTTTCAACCTTTTTCATGATGCGCCCCCCCCCCCCCCCCTGGTATGAAAAAATATTTCGCGACCCCCCGACCCTTCGCTTTTTTATCATGTATGTATGTGTATGTTACAGGTGTTACAAATATTCATTCCATGTGACCTCCTTTTATGTTAGAGAGGCCAGACAAATGAACTAGTGGGTCACCTGATGTTAAATGATCACCACCTGTCCATAGACATCCGCAGCGCTTTACGCGATGCCAGTGCGTTGTCGGCCCTGCAGAAAATTGTAGGTACACTCGCCTCTGAAAGGCACCCAGGTCGTAACTCGATGGGAAGACCCCAGCGGGAAGCTCGTTCCAGATTTTGCAAATTCGTGGCAAAAAAAGACCGCTTTAAACGCACCTTTATAATTTTTATTGTTTTTTTCCTAAAGTTCTCTCGACCTCTGGCGACCCCCCACAGAAGCTTCGCGACCCCCCTGGGGGTCGCGATCCACAGGTTGAAAAACACAGGTTTATACTCCATCACGCTAGCGGCTTTGCTGATTTGGATGAAGTTTTGGTTGAGGGGCCATGGTACTAGACACTCAGGGCTTTTTCACGGATTTTTGTAGTCAGCTACGAAACGAAATGCAAAACGTATCGAGTACGTATATATTTTTATATACCTTTTAGTATATAATCAAATAGATAAAAGCTGTAGTGTAGCACGTCGCACCTCCGAGTATTTCGAAATTTATTTGCGAAATTATATTTCAAAATTACCATGAGCTTTGCGGTGAAGAAAAACAGTGTGAAAACCTATACATACCTGTGAAGAAATTTAATGGCGTGTGTGAAGTTCCCAATCCGCACTGAGCCCGACATGATGAGAGCCTGTGCGCTGCAGTAGGACGTGTATAGGCTGAAATCATGGACGATGATGAAATAGGTAAGCTTAATGTAAATAACCTTTTTTTTCTTGCACTAATTTTAAAACATCTTAACTATTACTATTTATCTCGGCCACATTTTTTGCGTGATAAGCCCCGTTTTTAGTTATGGTTATGAGTGAAAATCACGAAAGTTTAAAACTTTAAAACATCTTGTTGATACAGTAATAAATTAGCGATAAAATGAGCTAGATACACAAGCAACTCACACAAAACTCATTCGTCCTCACTTAGAACTGTTATGAAATTTGCAATGTATAATTGAGTACACATTCTTTGTTTATGTTACAAACTGGTAGCAAACAGTAAATTACGAATAAACGAGGTCCTTGTATTAACGAGAAATGGCGTGATTCCAGAACGCTCTTTCGAAAACTTTCTACAAATATGCTTTTCTTTGAAATTTTTAAGATTTACTGTAAAAGAAAATGCTTTTAATATGCGCCACACCCCACGGCGTAATTAGTGACATGCTCGGCGCAGATAGCCAATAAATACGGATTAAAATCCTGTCTAGTGTCAAGTCGAGAGACTATTGTAGTGAATTTGGTAAACTGTACCATGAAGAAGACAGCAGATGGCCAACGGAACTCCTCAACGGGTCAAATCTTGCAAGTTGAATTTGACCCACTACCCGGATTCCGATTGAGCTGAAATTTTGCACGCTTGTGTAAATTGGATGTCAATGCAATATTATTATGACATGAAGCTGATCTGATGACAGAGCTGGAAGGTGGCCATAGAAACTCTACAATAAGATTATTGTACCACTAGCGGGTTCTTGGCACCTATCCCCTCCCCCTCCCCTATTCCCTTCCTTTTTAAAGGCTGGCAACAGATCAGTGACTCTCTTTGAATTGTTGATATTTATGAGCGGTGGTGATCATTTTCCATCAGATGACCCGCTTGCTCGTTTCCCTCTCTCTCATAATAATAAAAAAAATGTGTTAACAATTATGTTTTGTAACGAATTTTTTTTTTTCTAGACGACATGTTTGTAGATTTATCAGTAAATCTTGACATGAGTTCAAAGCTGTGTCAGTCTTGCGTTACAAATTGTAGTAATCTGAGGTTAGCGTTAACATACGCGTATGTCTTAATATTATTCAAATGTAATTAAGGTGTTATAACTGTCACGTTGGTGAAATAGGAGCCAGGTGCTGATTACAATGTTTTTTTTTTATTTTGTGCTTATTCAATTCCGCATGGACAAAGTCGCAGATTAGTCACTAATAAGTTACGGATTTGCATTGACCACTTGTTGTTTATTTACCACTGTTTGATAATTTCTCTATTACATCTTTTCATCATCCCAGCCTATAAACGTCCATCTGCAGGGCACAGGCCTCCTCTGAAGTTGAGAGGGCTTGGACCGTAGTTCCCACGCGGGCCCAGTGCGGATTGTGAACTTTACACACCCAATTGAATTTCTTCGCAGGTGTGTTCAGGTTTCCTCACGATGTTTTTCTAATCTTTTCCGTAAAGTTCATGGTAAATTTCAAATGTAATTTCGCACATAAATTCCGAAAACTCATTTGAACCCGCCGGTCAAACCGCTAGGCCACCACCGCTAACTCTATCACACTCTCACTCTATTACATGTACCTACCAATTCTGAAGATAAGCCGCTAAAATTCGAGTAGCGTATAATTCTAGACTCTCGAATAGTTTCCAAGATTCCTAATTGAGAATCGTATCTAACGTACGGGACCAAAGTTTAAATGAGTTCGTGTTATAACGGTTGTGTGAACACGTGCTAAAACTTCAAAATTCGATTTTAGGACTTACACGTGGTTATTACTTACGTGAATAAAATTATGGGCATTTTTATTTTTTCTTGTACCTTTTGACTTTTTTTTAATTCGGAAAGTTTTATGTGATTTCTGCTCAGAATCACGAGCTCTTTCGATCCTACTAGGAGAAAAAAAGTGTCCAAACTTTTTTTTCCCGTTCCGTTACCATTTTTCATAGACGTTTTTTTATGTGTAGTGGTAGAGCCATGTTGTAGCTAGCCGCTGCATCACGAATGGGCCGGCTCGTCCGGGGCAGTACCACCCTCTCACAGAACACCGGCGTGAAGCAGCAGTAATCCTGCTTGCGTTTCGTACGGTCAGTGAGAGTGCCGGGGGCCCAATACCTCACCCCTTCCCTCTCCCCCTTCCCCTATTCCCTCTCCTTTAGGGCCGACAACGCACTGGCATCGTGTAAAGCGCTGCGGGTGTCTATGGACAGTGGTGTTCATTTAACATCAGCTGACCCACTAGTTCGTTTGTCTGGCCTATCTAACATGAAAAAAAAAAAAAAAAAGACTTTATATGACCGTAACGAAATGGAGGAATCGAAAATAAAATGAAAATTTTGGGACACTTTTTTTCTCCTAGTAGGATCAAAAGAGCTCGTGATTCTGAGCAGAAATCACAATAAAACTTTCCGAATTTAAAAAAAAGTCAAAAGGTACAAGAAAAAATAAAAATGCCCAATTATTCTAATTATCTATTATGTTTTGATGATGAGGATTTTAATTATTATTAAATAATGTAATTCCTATAGATTCATTCGTTACTTTGCGGAGTTCCATGTTAAAATAAATGGAATTACCCATTGAACAATTCGGCTGCACCATTTCAAAACATATTAAGGGACATTCAGCTAATTTTACAGGAGAGCGAAAAAACATGTTTTGTCTCAGCCATTCAAAATTTTGCAATATTAGTTCAAAAAGTGATACTTTCTTGGTTAACTAGATTAAGACGAATGTCTAGGTACTTATATTTATTTTTAATTTCTTATATTACATGTTTTATCTAAAAATATGTACCTACCATACTGGCTTTTGAAATGAGAGTATTGATTATCGTTTGACCACATCACACCTAATAAGCATCTCTGACTTTTTCAAAACCTAGTAAGTGCATGCGACATAATAGGTTTTTGAAATAGTTTTGTGCCATACTAGGTTTTGAAATGGTCAAGCCCGTTTTTTTGTGTACTTACTAGGTTTGGAGGTATTCATACCTGTGAAATTGAGTGAGATAGGCCTCTAAATGTTTTTGTATCCTGTAGGCACTTACTAGAAACTACGTTATATGCAAAAATCACAAAATTGATTTTTTGAGAGTTACTAGGTTTTGAAATGGTGCAGCCGAATTGGTGTCAATTATCCCATGACTTATTTTTATTTATTTATTATTTATTTACTGAATCAGGCGTTACTTTGAACCATATTAATGAACTGAAACAATTAGGTAATTTGCTCACCCGCGACCTTACGATAGTTACGTTTATACGAAATGCGTATCGCCGCACTGTGTACGAACACACACAAATGACACAAACCCAACTATCACCACCACCAAACTACACTGACGCGTTACTCAACCAATCTGCTGTATATGAGTGTAATCTACCTCTTTCTGGAGTTATGTCGTACAAAATAAAGAACAGTCTCGAAATACCTGAGTTTCATTCGTTATAACGCTCCCTAATTTTATTAAATTATACACACCACAATCAATTTGAAAAATGATTCATTTGTTTAGGTTTATTAGTCTAACATTTGGTTGCATAGGGTACGGTTGTGGTACCTACTCTAAAGATGAGCTCTGGTTGAGTTTAAAACGCGTCAGTGTAGTTTGGTGGTGGTGATAGTTGGGTTTGTGTGATTTGTGTGTGTTCGTACAGTGTGGAGGTGGAGGAACTGCATGAAGACGCATTTCTTAGATAAACGTAACTATCGTAAGGTCGCGGGTGAACAAAGTAATTATTTCAGTTCATTATTATTTATTTTGTTTGTGGTGATGGTGGAACTCTTTAGGCTCCAATTAATAGATGAAAAGGCACATCAAGGCTAGTACTTTCTATTTCGTTTATGTCTGTATACCTATGCTTGAGAGGCTAGAAATCACACCACGCCACCACGCGGCTACCACGGCTATAATAAACAGCAAAAAGCATAAGCATAAAGATAAGTATTTAATAGCAATGATATTTTATGTGTAGATACGTTATATGCTCACATGATGCCCAAAAAAAATGCTCTGCACGCGGCGGCAGGCACACACACATACACGTTTCATTTTACTTACATTTTATTACATTAAATAAATAAATAAATAAATATAAGGGGACAATCTTACACAAATCGACCTAGTCCCAAACTAAGCAAAGCTTGTATTGTACTATGGGTACTAGACGACGATAAACATACCTATATAGATAAATAAATACTTAAATACATAGAAAACATCCATAACTCAGGAACAAATATTCGTGCTCATCACACAAATAAATGCCCTTACCGGGATTCGAACCCAGAACCTCTTGCTTCGTAGGCAGGGTCAATACCAACTAGGCTAAAGCGGTCGTTAAACGTACATTGACAGACGGTATAAGAGAGATGGCTTCATTAAGACGATATGAAGAAAAAAGACAAAGATAGTTTATCATTTGCGCGCAAAGTGTAAGCAAACGTCACAATCCGACTGATTCCAATGGTCACAATGAGGACCATTTCGCGGCACACGTTTTGGTGCGTTGGTGGCGTATCTATCTCATTTTTGTATATAATATCATTGTTTAATATGTGCAGTCAGCAACAAAAATATGAATGAAAATGAAAAAAATGAAAAATGTATTTATTCAATATCCAAAGAAACATACAAGAAGGTTAGAGACCTCCTAGTAGGTATGTGAGAATACCTGTGACAGGAGAAATATCCACCCAATGGTATGAATACACCCAAAGTACCAAAAATATGCATCCACGACTCTATTACTAGGGCATAAAGGCGTGTATACATATTTTTGGCACTTTAAGTGTATTCATATTTTTTTTGCTGACTGTACATATGATACCACCATATGTTTAGACGACCAGATGGCCTAGTGGTTAGAGACCCTGACTATGAAGCTTGAGGTCCCGGGTTCGATTCCCGTGTCGGGGCAGATATTTGTATGAAAAATACGAATGTTTGTTCTCGAGTCTTGGGTGTTTAATATGTATTTAAGTATGTATCTATCTATATAAGTATGTTTATCCGTTCCCTAGTACCCATAACACAAGCTTTGCTAAGCTTACTTTGGGACTAAGTCAATTGGTGTGAATTGTCCCGTGATATTTATTTATTTATTATTTATTTATACCAAAGCATATTATTTACAAAATAAACTTCAGTATATAATAGCGTCTTATAAGAATCACAGAGCAGTTACGACAGGAGACGACAACGCGCGTTTTCCCCTCTGCTAAGAATAGAAGAGCCAATGTCCACATAAGTGTCAGATTATGCAACAATTTAAAGTCCCGTGAACAATTCCATAAATTACTCTTTTCCTTTTTTTCATTCAGCATTCCTTTTAACCGACTTTTTTTTGGAACAGATCTGTTTGGCGATCCTTGGGGGAGGCCTATGTTTAGCAGTGGACTTTTTTTTTTTCCTCTTTTTTTTTCGAGGCTTACGTGCACCTGTGTGACTATGCCAGCCTCATTGGGAGACTCAATGAGCAGTGGACTTCTTTCAGCTGAAATAATGATGATGATTCCTTTTAAAGTGTTTTCTAGTGACCATGTGGCCACATTTGCGAATGCTTTGTTTAAGTGCCGCTATAGAAACGTCTAGACACGAGTCTAGACGTGTGCTGTAAAATTAAGGCCATAAATATGCGTACTTACAAACAAGCACCAAAGTAGCTTAACCCCTTGGTACTTTGTCCAAGTAGAAAACAGCTGGATAAATTTAAATCTAGTTCTCATTATAAATAACTAATATTCACAAATAAAATTTAAATTGGTGTGCAGATAGTTCGACGTCTGGAATAGAACACATAAGCTACTTTTTTATCCCGATATTCCCTAAGGATTGGGAATAAATCTGTAAATTTCAACCGCTAGTTCTATCACACAAGTGCAACGTTAGTTAAACATGATGTAATTTTTGGAAATTTCCACAAGAACTTCTTAGAAATCCCGCAATTTTAATTGAAATGCCTCAACGCCAGTAAAGCCAGTGGTAAAGGCTGATTATATAATATATTATATTTCACGCGATGGCTCTATTGATAATAATATAGAAGTACTAGCTGTTGCCCGCGACTCCGTCTGCGAAGAATGGGGGGGGGGGGGATAAAAAATAGCCTAGGACCTATTCTCAGGACATACCAAATGTAGAGAAAAAAGTTTCATAGAAATCGGTCGAGCCGTTTTGGAGGAGTTTGATAACAAAGACCGTAACACGAGATTTTTATATATTAGAAGATATATTTGACCTACCGAGTTATCTCGCCCGCGAAAAGAAAAAAAATGTTGTGCAAAGATGAGCCCAAGGGACTTCTCGACATAGGTACTTTGTAATTAGAGCTTAGATCATGTTAAGGCGGGGTTTCTTAGTATAGTACTAGCTTAACAATTATAGCTTGGAACGCTTGGCAACTTGAGATTAAACTGAAACTGAAATTACATTGTCATGTGATTCACGGATAATTCGGTTAATACGTTTTCAGGGTTTAGTTTTGTATTTCAAATTTAATTATTTCTTATTGTTGAAACGTCAAACGGCGAAATTTGGGGGTACTGAACGTGGAACAATTATCTACAGTGGTTTTGTGGTAGTCTAGTGGTTTGAACTATGGTTTCTCAAGTCGAGGGTCGTGAGTTCAAGCCCGGGCAACTCTGCGTTTTTTGGAATTTACGAACGAAATTACAATTAAAATTTACCGTAAGCTTTACGGTGAAAAACATCGTGATGACCTCCACACATCTGCGAAGAAATTTAATGGTGTGAGTGAAGTGCCCAATGCGCACTCGACCCGCGTGGGAATTACGGCCAAAGGTATCTCATTCTGAGAAGAAGCCTGTGTCTTGCAGTGGGGGTATATAAGCTGGGATGGACTCATCTTCTGATGCTGCAAGTGTCTAAGGCGCAAGCCACACAGAAGAGACGTGGGAAGGAGCGCGTCACAGCGCGGCGCCCCTTAATTTTTCATGCTTAATGTGTAGAAGCGTCGCGATCCAAAGCAGACAGAAGAGACGGGGTGGAGACGCGGCCTGCGAACAAACGACGCGGACTGTGACGCGCCCCCGTCGTCGTCAGTCAATTTGTCTGCCAGATGTAAAGAAAGCAAAGATATAAACAAAAGCTAATTACCAACAAAGAACTCTCTTTTTTAGACGACCAGGCCTAGTAGTTAGAGAACCTGACTACGAAGTTGCTGCCTGCAGACAGCTTGAGGTCCTGGGTTCCATTCCCAGTCGGGGCAGATATTTGTGTGAAAAATACGAATGTTTGTGTCTTGGATGTTTAATATGTATTTACATAAGTATGTATTTATCTATAATGGGTATGTTTATCCGATGTCTAGTACCCATAGTACAAGCTTTACTTAGTTTGAGACTAGGTCAATCGGTTTCAATTGTCTCATGATAGTCTTGATTTAGGTATTTGATTATAGTATTTTTTTCCAGATCATGCAAGTACGTACTAAAACGCGAAAGCTTAAAACAGTTCTGCCCATTCCCCGCATCCAGTACGAGCAATCCTGTAAGCAAAATGTGTGTCAAATAAAATCCCATTTTATATTTTCTCGCCGTGCACGTTTGGGTAGTTCTACGAGCGTTTCAACCGCTATAAAAAACCTGTCGCATGTATTCAGGAAATAAAGTACAGTTACGTATATCATGAAATGTTATCAAATTGAGCAAACATACTATATCGTTTTATGAAAACTTTATATTTCTAGTGGACACTGATAGCGATTCTGTGAATCGCCAGACTCAAGCGGCAAGGGCACATGGCTAATAAACTGATAGCTGATAAGCGAAAATAACGTAACGTAACAAAATGTTTCTCGAATGGCGTCCACGGAACGGAAGACGCAGTGTATATAGGGCTCCAACTAGATGAAATGACGACCTGGTCTAGGTGACGCGCTGGATACGAATGGCGCAGGATCGATCTGTTTGGTGAAGCTTGGGAGAGACCTATGTTCAGCAGGACATCTTTCGGCTGAAATGATGATATTTTATAACGGTTGAAACGCTAGTAGAACCACCCGTTTGTGTACTCGATACCATGCCGTCCCACGGGACGAGGAAACAATCTCGCTGAATCTAAGGAAGATCCCCACTACGGCGCAGGAGACAGTTAAAAAATTGGGAAACATAAATTGTTTGATGGAAATGTGTTTTGTTTTTTTACGGAAGACATTAGGAAGTTAGGTACTCGAAAAGATGTGGATCTTAATGCGGTTGTCGTTAAATATTTTGTGAATTCCTTGAGAATGGAAATAATGAAATTAGAAATTATGGAATGGAATGGCGTTTGGTATTACATGGGTCAGTACAAATGGATTATAATTATACGTATGGTAGTAATCGAGTGCCCTTAGGCGCAAGCCACACAGAAGAGACGTGGGACGGGGGCGCGTCGCAGTCGCGGCACCCCATGAATCAGTTTTCATACTAAATGTATTGAAGCGTCGCGATCCAAAGCAGACAGAAGAGACGGGGCGGAGACGCGGCCTGCGAACAAACGACGCGGACTGCGACGCGCCCCCGTCCCACGTCTCTTATGTGTGCCTTGCGCCTTTACCACTCTTTATATGGTGAGATGAACTCATCCTCTTATGCTGCAAATGTCTACTGACACTCGATTATCACTATAAGACTCACTTGCTCGTTGACCACCCTGAGTCCAGAAAATTCTTTGCGATTTTATCAGCGTAACAATCCAAACAAATAACAGAATGTACGTTTTCGTTCACGAGTTCTTTTACGAGATATCACATTCGTTTGACGGATTTCATTTAACGATGGCATCGGTGGGAAACAGTAGTTTTCTGCACCGGTAACCCAGCTGACGCGTAATTTCTTGGTAGATAAACGAGGACAATATTTTAAATGAAAGAGATCCCTGCTGCAGATTTTGTTGAGCAGAGCTATAAGTTTGCAGCCACAGATATAATTATCTTTTTCGTTGATATAATGTTGTTTATAATGGTTAGCATACTAGTAGACAAATTGCATAAATAATTATAATTTATTGAATCAGGCGTTACTTTGCGGAGGTCCATATCAATGAACTGAGACAATTACTTGGCTCACTCGCGAGCTTATGATAGTAAATCATCATCATCATCACTTCAGCCGAAATACATCCAATGCTGAACCCATGCCTCTCCTAAGGCTCGTCAAACAGATCGGTCCCGTAACCTTAACCACTAACCAGGTTGTCGCTCCATATTGTTGGAGGCCTACCTACACTGCATCTTCCGGTCCGTGGACGCCACTCCAGAACCTTTTTGCCCCATCGGCCATCAGTTTTACGAGCGATGTGCCCTGCCCACTGCCACTTGAGTCTGGCGATACTTCGAGCTATTTATGTCGGTGACTATGATATGACTATGATAGCTAATACGTTAACACAATAAATGCGTGTTCATGCAGTTCCTTCTTCACAATGTACGAACACACAAATCACACAAACCCAACTATCACCACCACCACACTAACTGACGCGTTTCGAACTCAACCAGAGCTCATCCATAAAGCGACCAGATCACCATGCTACCAGATGCTAACATCTGGTGGAGTCTAAACCCCAAAACACTAACTTTCTTCCTTGTCCATACGTGGAGCTAGCCCACACTCATGTCTCCACCACGCTTCGCCGCTCCTCGCTCCGCTACCCCGTTTCGTTTGAATTTTTAAACCACTTTTGCAAGTCCTTGTTCACTGAAGGAGCGGAGAGTTTATGTAATTCTATTGGTGGGTTTTAATCTCGCTCATCGCTCCTCTGCCTCACTCCACTACAGAAGAAAGCCTAAGAGAGGTAGGTAACATAATAACAATTACTAACTATCAATAAAACTATGTGTGTCTAGTTTGCGTCGTTACCCTTCACGGTTGGGCGCTCACAGTTAACTAATTCACTTCCAAGTAAGTTAATTAAGCGAACTAACGCCTTAGCATCAAAGAAAGTCATACCAACTTTGATCAAGTCTTAAAGCCGGTGGCTTGAACTTATTGGTTTCACATTGGTGTAAATTTAATGTAAAAGGCCGGCAACAGATCAGTAACTCTCTTTGAGTTGTTGATATTCATGGGGTGATTATTTCCCTTAGCCAAACGGATTAGCTCATTAAAATGGCAATGGGCAGTCCATATAGCAAGCAGAACAGATAGCCGTTGGGGCCCAAAAGTTCTGGCAAGCGCAGCGTGGGACGTCCACTAACGAGATGAATGGACGATTTGGTGAAGGCCGCAGGTTCAGGGTGGATGCAAGTCGCTTCTAACCGTAATGATGGGGCGTCAATGAGGGAGCCCTATGTCCAGCAGTGGACGTCAAGTTTGCAAAAAAGCTTTTCGCCTGATTAGTTTATAGGTATGGCTTTTTTTTCTAACAATATATAAATGTCAATTGAAATTGTCAGGAATTTAGACGTGGTCGCAGATAGGAGCATTGCTTAACGACCGGTATTTTATTTTGATACACAATTTGTAAAAAAACTTTTCGGCACGGGTTTTACGTACTTCTGTAACATGGCAAGTTTTAGATTCCCAAGCAAACATTCACCTCACAAGCACTCCATAGAGTATTCGGCTTTTATTCACATCTTATACGGACGTAAATAACAATTTCATTCTTTTAGATTCGCCGTACTAAAAGGAAGGGAACGAAATGGGGATTGGAAAAACTCGTAGTGATACGTACGAGGGGGCTGTATTTTGTTCGTAAAAGCTATAGCCTAGTCCGGAGTAAATTAAACGCAAAAGATACATTTATTTGTGCTTACAATTTACTTAGATAATTACTTAAGAGACATCGTTAGTTACGATTCTATTAGTCGATATTTGAAAAACCCTTTTTCCTTTTCATTAGACTGACTCGGCTTGAAATACTGTGAGAGAAGGACAAAACACACAGAAAACATCAAAATACACACCATCAAATGACGAAGAACTACATTTGAATCGCACCAGGGTTTATTGTTTTTATTAATTCCAATGGGTACTCGTTTCAATAATAAAAATTGAGACAGGATATTTTCAAAATAATGATACACATAATATCATGTACTAATTACCTAATTCAAATCCCATTCAATATGAGGTCATTGTTATTCAAGCTTTATTCCCCACTACGGTACGGAGAAGGTATTCGTTTGGGGTGAGAGGATGTTTGTGCAAACCAATGTTACCATTTATCTTAAAAACTACTAGTCCGATTTTGATGCAGTTTTTGTCATTTTCTTTTTTATTGGACCAATTTACATTGTATACCAAAGAATATTAAATATTTAATTGTCTCTAAAACTAAATAACGTATCATCATCATCATTTAGCCGAATGACGTCCAGATCATATAACGTACCTATGTATACAATTAATAAAAAGTTATTCAAGCTATATCTAATATATATAATATATAAAAATCTCGTGTCACGGTGTTTGTTACCGAACTCCTCCGAAACGGCTTGGCCGATTTGTATGAAACTTTTTTCTCTATATTCGGCAGGTCTGGGAATAGGTCGTAGGCTATTTTTTATACCCCTAGGTGATATGGCAAAACAACGTTTGCGGGGTCAGCTATATCTCTACATAACATATTTATGTTACAGCCAGTTCTATCCAATCGAGTCGCCAACAGAAGTAAGAGAGGTGTTCGGATAAGCGCATTTCCGTCGGTCTCAACTCACTCTAAGTTCCACATAAGGGGCGATGGCACGGGAGCTGTCGAACTGAAAACATTGTTAAAAAATGAAATTTCAATAAACTTAAAAATATTATCATTACATTTTTTTTGTTTTCAGGATCAATTTATTCTTCAACTCTTTATTTACTTATTGAGGTGTCATTTACTACGAATAGCAAATGACGTAATGCAACAACGGCGACATTATGCGGAAATGCATGTTATTTAGTGGCTCTGTTCACTATTTAATTTTTGTTGTTTAGCTAGTGAAACTATAAACTTGTAATTAAGTAGAAAATTAACAATGTAAGCAATATTAAATACTGTTAGCAATTTTTTTAATACACTCTGTATTTCGAAGCTACTAAAAATAATAAACCAATAGGCATTGTGGCGCCTTTTACAAAAAGCAATGAAATGTATTCATTGGTACGTTACTTTTAAATAATCTATAATATATGGAACTATAATCTACAAGACTTTTTAACACAGCAAAGCACAACGAATAGTTTTTACCATTATTAAACCCAAATAACAATAAGTATTATGAGTAAAATATCTAAACAAAGAAAATTAACAATGTATTTGAAAACAAACAATACAAATGTTGTCTAAAGAAAAATATAAAGAATAGATTTACGAGATATTGAAAAAAAAATCACTTCTCATGCAGACAGTGTTACTAGTCATAATTTCAGTAGCAGTATCTGAATTTAAAATGTTAATGTCTCCACGTGCAAAAGTATTATTTTGTTCTAGAAGAAGCTTGCTGTTTTCAATTGACTGTGTACGTGCTAGATGGCAAATAAGGTAATTTTGTGCAGGAATTCATTGCAAATAGAAAATACCACTTAGAACATTTACTATAACCCATAGCAAAATAAAGAATCGATGCAGTCTATTTAGTTCCGTTTTTTATCTCCGAACTAAATTCACATCATTGAATTTTAATAATGTTATAAATAGAAAATTATTAAAATGTATGGGTATGTTTAATGTGATAGTGGGCTTTTTCAAAAAAAGTGTGCTCCTCAGTTTTTCTAAAAAACAAACCTGCACATGTATTGTACACCTGCGAACAAATTCAATTGTGTGTGTGACGATCCCAATCCGCACAGGGTCTGCGTGGAAACTACGGTCCAAGCCCTCTTATTTTGAGACGAGACCTGTGCCTTGAAGTGGGACGTGTATAGACTGGGATGATATTGATGATGATGGCGTAGTATTTAGATTATTAAAAATTAAATACTTAAATGATAAAACAGTACAGCTAAATACTCAAAGTTACCTACGATTGTATGATTGTCCAGCATTTTCACGACTTTGTCCGCGTAATCGTCTCATGATTAGACCAAATAATGTATCTAATGCATTGCTTTAAATAATTTATTGAATCGGGCGTTACTTTGCGGAAGTCCACATTAATGAACTGACGCAATTAATTACTTTGCTCACCCGCGACTTTAAGCAAAGTAATCGCGGGCGAGAAAAGTAAGTACTTAATTGTTTCAGTGCATTTTTTTAGTAATCTAAAACCATCTTTACATTATTGCCTTTGAAATGAAATCAGTTTGGGGTAAATCGGCCTGATTTTTTATTATGCATAATAAAAAATAATTTCTTTGGAGCCCTGTTTTCAGCGCCACCTCCCGTTTCTGTCTCCACCAACTGTCATGTCGCGTAGCTATTTAATTAGTTCTCTTTGCGAACTAGTAGCTCGGTGCTTCGTGACCATGGTGCAGAATCTCAGAGATTTACAGATCAAGATGAACTTTATTTCTTTATAGCTATTATATAAAAGAGTAACGTGCTAGACTGACGGACAAAGCACAGCTTAAACCACCTGTATCTAGAGACTTGAGGCCGACCTTTTTCTCGAGGATTCGAAGCTTAGTTTACACCAACAAGAAAATAATTTGTTTAAATTGTGGCACTCAAATAACCACTTCAAGCTGTACAGCCTGGCATTCACTGTTTATTTGTTTTTTCTGTCTCTTGTCTTTCTGTGTAAGATTTTTTTTGATAAAAATTATTAAAGCTGCCCGTATCTTTGGAACCTTACCCATGGGGACCACTTTTCATAATATGTTTTAGTTATAATTATTGTTATGATATTATCGATGGCCCAAACGAATAAACGTGCAAAGGCCCTTACACAAAATTTTTTTTTTGCTTCTTATGCTTTTATATACCCAAAGGCACGTGAATGTTTTTTAAGCCAATCCGATTTACCGTTTATGAAAAATATGTTTTTTTTTTTTCGTTGGTAATTTTCCATATAAATTAACACGAATAAGATTCCAAGAGAGTGTTGCCGTTTTAACAATTTTGTTACTATACACGAATAAACGTGCAATGGTTTTCTACATTATCTTTTTTTATTTCAATTTTAGTAATACTACTTTGCACGTTTATTCGTATTAAACTTTGTTAGCAAGATTCGTGTAAACTAGCATTACACCTTTGATCGCCTTCCATCTCGTCAGCCAAAGGGTATAGCCGGGTTTGTATGGGGCATTGGCCCCAGAAGCCAAATTTATTGCCGTTTTGCTGATTTATAAGCCTAAGTATAAGATGCTTTTTCATAAAAAAAAAAACATTGAAAATGCTGCAGGTTTTTAAGAAAATTAAAAAAAAAAGAAAATTGGTTTTCATTTTTTTTTATCTAAACTACAGAACCGTTTTTTTTGTAACTTACACATATTATGTAAGTTATAAAGGTGCATTATTAAAAAAAAAATGGATTTCCAAACATCCTTATAAGTAGTAAAATTTTCACTTTTAAGTTTTCAATAATTTTTTTTTTATATTTTCGTGATAGGGACGTAGTAATGTAATGATCTTGGAGATTTTGAAAATAGTTTGCAGATAATCTCCTTTTTCTCCATTGCAAAATCAATATTAAACGGAACAGAACTCAGAGCCGCGTTTCCCGCCTTTTTAATTTTTTAATTTCGTGACGCCAACCAAGCCGCATACAGCCAATAATAATATAAGCATTCCTTTTTAACAATTTGTCACGTTCGAAATTCAAATTCGTAAAGAGCGCCGGTCGATACGGGACCGGGTGAGTTCTCCCGGTTGTGTCTGTTCACATACACACGGTATTTTTACCCTGTTGAGCCAAGCGTATGTTTTTGAAAAAAATATATGTTATAGAATAATAGTTTCTACATAATATAACGAAAATTGGTGGGTATCACGGAAATATAAAAAAAAAATTATTGAAAACTTAAAAGTGAAACTTTCACTACTTATAAGGATGTTTGGAAATCCATTTTTTTTTTAATAATGCATCTTTATTACTTACATAATATGTGTAAGTTTCAAAAAAAAACGGTTCTGTAGTTTAGATAAAAAAAAATGAAAACCAATTTTCTTTTTTTTTAATTTTCTCAAAAACCTGCAGCATTTTCGATGTTTTTTTTTTATGAAAAAGCATTTTACACTTAGGCTTACAAATCAGCAAAACGGCAATCGATTTGGCTTCTGGGGCCAATGCCCCATACAAACCCGGCTATACCCAATTTTAGTCATACTAGCTTTCACATACTACTCATTAACGTTTGAGTCAAGAATAAAAATCATTTTAATAAATTAACACGAACAAAATTGCAAACGCCGATTGCAAAATCAAATCAAATACAAAAATAGACGTTAATGTACATTGCGTTTAAAGCAATTACACTTTTTAACACGAATAACGGTGCAATGAGCCATAACACAAAATGACCTGAAGATTTATGATTCGTAAAAAAATAAAGAGGTTTTCACTATTTACGGGAAAATGGTTAAAAATAAGGGTTAAATATTTACGCAGTTTTGCAGGTAATTTTGTTATCTATCTAATGATATACATATTATAAGCATATATATTATTATAACGGCTGCCAGAACTGTCAGTTATCTTTGTTAAAGTTGATTTTATTTTTCCTGTAAAGTGGTCGTTTTACGATTACACGTTTATTCGTCTAGGCCATCGTTATGTGCATTTTGTTTTCTTTTTCTTATTGTATCTACTTTTAGTCTAGGACATTTGTATATAAATATTGTATAAGCATCATTATATTCATTATCATCATCATTTCAGCCGTAGGACGTCCACTGCTGGACAAAAGCCTTCCTCATTGACGCCCAATCATTACGGTGGAAGCGACTTGCATCCACCCTGAACCTGCGGCCTTCACCAAAACGGCCGTCCATCTCGTTATAAATTAATAAATCATCATCATTATATTAATAAATCCAAATATCGCTAAAAAAAAACCGACTCCATAAACTGAGTTAATCCCGATGGCTAAAGTTACACTTCAGGGCCAAAGTACCCGGAATTTAGGTTACATACATATTCACTATTTCTATTCACTATTTCTCCAATAAACATTACGAATAACGGTAACAAAGTCTTTACAAAGCCAATTCTGTGTACAAATCTATCCGACATCGGAAATTGAAGTCATTTTCCGCTCAGCGTAGACGCGAATTCACATATTTCACATTGGTATTCCCTACGTCGTCACGTCTGTCTGTGTATTGGATATCCAAATACAACCAACATTTCAACAACTACTCCCCAACCTAGATACTCACTCAGTTACGTTGTACCAAAAGTCGTGGTTTTAGCTAAATGGAGATGTGATATTCAGAAAGTAATGTTTCTTTTATATTTGTGTCTTTAGTCTTGTTAGTTTTAACGATAAACTGTACGTTTGTTACGTAAGTACGCGTTGTGCTACGAGGCTTGTCATCGCTTTCACCATCCCTTTCTGTCACCATCTTATACCGTTTGACAGAAAGAAATAGTGATTATGATAGCAAGCGCCCGCGCGTTAGACAATAGAACCTCCGGATTAAATAGTACGAGTTGTTGAAATTAAACTTACAATAAAAACATTCATTAAATGTGCTTCGTATGACCCGTCTTGTACGAAGAATGTTTTTTCTTTATTTAGATTACATCAACTCAATTACGTATGAATAACGAGTCGTTTTTCTATAATCAAATTAGTAATTTATAAGATGAAAAATAATTTGGTGCGTGTTTTTATAAAACCAAGTTCCTTTAACATAAATTCAGACCCGGTAACTACGGCTTCCATAATAGAATTTACAAGTTTCCAGAAAAACTTCCGAGTTTTAATTAAAGGATTAATTTTTCATATTTTTAAAGCAACTACGGTGGAAAAAGTTTGAAGTAACTTTATGCGACAATGCTCAGAAAAAAACTCTTTCTTTTCAAGACCGAGATAACTAGCGTGACTAATTGAATCTAAATAAGTAAATTGAAATTATTCATTTAACAGTAGTTACGTAGAGTTGGTAGACAGTGTAGGTAGATATGGCAACTTTTTAATGAACTTTCATAATCATAATCATATATTATTATTTATTCATAGTGAAATAATACGATTTACTCACGTCTCCAAACGAGCTTAACTAGACATGTTTCAGGCTAATACGTAGCCCTTCCTCTCGGAGCCAAACGTGCACTACGCGCCACTGATGGTGTTTTAATACATTACGGTACATATTTATATTATTTTATGTATGAATAATCGATTTCATTTGTTTAGGAAGTCCTTTATAGAGGTAAGTACGATAAAATCTTTTTAGTAGTAGGTAACCATTAAACATGAGATTTTACAACTTTATCATAAGTTAAATCAGCGATATCTATCTTTGTATGGCTTTACAAAATCAAGTGAAGTTTTACCCACAAATGATTTCGTTTGGTGAATATTTGAGCGTTTTGACCGCTCCGTTAAACCTCATTACCATTCAATGATTATTACGACCGATGGACGAGTGCACGAAATTTGATCAAACTAGATTCAGAATCGTTACTGTCTTAATCCTTTTTAATAATATTTGCTGAGATGGTAATGAGAAAATGACGCCGTAAAAACGGTGAATATTCACTTTGTTTGAGCGTTTCAACCACCTTACTTTAGTGGTCACGTTTTCTAAGAATTGGCTGTAGATTTTGATAGCTTTTTCGGTTATTTATTAGAAGACTTCAACTTCTACCACATAATTAAAAACTGTATCAGAATCTTTTGCCATTTCTACAACAAAGTGTCCACGAATTCGGAACAAACGCTCAAATAATGACCCCGGTACGACATCATCAGTGTGTCTCGAACAGATTGTAAACAAATCCTTTACAGCTCAGTACTCAATCAACATGTCAGCTCGACAAAGCGAAACGGCCAAACAGTTGACAGGATGCAACTACAAACTGCACGGGGATCGGTCAGGATACAAGTGGTTCGTAGAATACAAAATACTGCTTGATTTTCATCATACCGACAATTCTACTAGTCACTGTACTGATCCGACTTTACATAAGAGTAATTTGCATCTAAGTATGCAAACTCGTGGTAAGTAACTGGTTTATGACTGAAGTATGCCTTTTCAAGTAGAAAGCCGTTGGTTCGAAATGGGCTCGAACCTCTGAGTCTCATGGAATCTCTTTGACCTCATTCCAGCTGCGGGGTTTCATTACTGATCCACCCGTCGTAAGCGTTCATTTCATAGACATCATGTTGATGAATGGCAGTCTTCGACGGTGCGTTTTAAGCGGTCTTTTTTGCCACGAACTTGCAAAATCTGGAACGAGCTTCCCGCTGGGGTCTTCCCATCGAGTTACGACCTGGGTGCCTTTAAGAGGTGAGTGTACAATTTTCTGCAGGGCCGACAACGCACTGGTATCGCGTAAAGCGCTGCGAATGTCTATGAACAGTGGTGTTCATTTAACATCAGGTGACCCACTAGTTCGTTTGTCAGGCTTCACTAACATTAAAAAAAAAATCGCTGTTAATTCGTTTGATGGTGAACCACCCGAACAAAATGATATGTCTCTATAATAAATAATAAAGAAGTTATCATCATCATTATCATCTAAAGACGTCCACCACTAGACAAAAGCCTCCCCCAAAATGTCACACTGACAGATCCAGCTCTACCCGCATCCAAGAAGTTCCTGGGACCTGTACCACATGTCAAATGCCCCTAGGCCTTCCTATCACGTAAAATATGCCCTATTCAAATTCAAAATTATTTATTTTCAAGTAAAGCTCTTGTATTAGGAGGAATTCATTCCTTCATACAGGCACAGTATCTTATGCTAATAATTATAGCTAAAACATTATTCTATGACTCACATTCAAATGAAAGCGACTCTTGTTAAGGTGGAAGCGCACGCACTAGCCGCGAAATTCAAACTTTTTACAGTTTTTAATTTATTGTGGGTAAACGGTGTAACTGTTTAACTTCATATGGTATTTGCGCTTGTAAAACAGTGTCCTTTATTTTATTGTGTAAAGTTTTTTAAGAATAAAACTATTAGCTTGAAATAAAAGTTGTCAAAACGTTGAAAGTCCGAATTTCTATGTTTGACAACTTTTATATCAAGCTAACAGTTTTATTCTTAAAAAGCTTTACACAATAATATAAAGAACACTGTTTTACAACCGCAAGTACCATATGAAGTTAAACAGTTACACTGTTTACCCACAATAAATTAAAACCTGTAAAAATTTTGAATTTCGCGCCTAGAGCGTGCCGTTCCACCTTAAGTAATAATTATAACTAACTAGATTAATTAAGTGTCACTTGCGCAGTTTTGAATTGAAAAAAAAAGTTGTTACTTTGGTTAGGGTTGATAGTTCCATACGTTTTGACACTACTTAAACCTGGGCGAGTTTGCACCCCCACCACCCGCTTCTGGCTATGTGCACGACGGTGGCGCCGCGTAGCGTTGACAACATTTCCTCCTCATTTACTTCCAATCCAATTTTTGCCATGTTGTGCGCTGCGATCGTTTTCTGTACCCCCACCACCCGCTTCTGGCTACGTGCACGACGGTGGCGCCGCGTAGTGTTAACAACATTTCCTCCTCATTTACTTCCCATTTTTGCCATGTTGTGCGCTGCGATTGTTTTTTATACCCCACCAGCCGCTTCGCGCATAGCCAATAGCCCCACATGCTTAGGTGTATTTAGGTACCCGGTTTATTTGTGTAAATTCTCAGTCGACATACGTCCCACTGCAGGGCACAGGTCTTCTCTCAGGATGAGAGTGTTTGGGTAGTTTGGGAACTTCACGCACGGTACACCATTGAATTTTTTCACCGTTATGTGTAGATTTTGGCTCAGGGTGACTTCATCCACAGTCCCTCCTTCATCGTAAATCTCAAAAATAAATCTGAAATTGTCTTATGATGTTTATTTATTTAATCGTCATCCCAGCTTATATACGTCCCATTGATGGGCATAGGCCTCTTCTCAGAATGAGAGGGCTTGGGCCGTTAGTTCCCACGCGGGTCCAGTGCGGATTGGGAACTATTTATTTAATAACATAAGTTTTTCCACAGCCATTATTTTCTCTTAGGCCAAACGTGCCCAAACTTCCACTTGAAAAGAAAAGATTGTTCTTTATGATTATTCCGCTTTTATAATATTTATCACATCAAATAAAGTTTATGCATTTCATAAACTACCTGCATCAAACACTTAATATTCTTCTAAAATTATAAATGAGAAAGTTTGCGAATATGTTTGGATGTTTGTTAGTCAATCACATAACGGCCGAACGGATTTAGACGAAACTTGGCGTACAGTCAAAAGAAGAAGAATATTGAACTATAACAAGCAAAGCGTAAGGAACATAATGGTCTAATCGCTTTTTTGCACTTACTGCGTTTTAGGATCTGCAGGGCAGTACAGGAAACTGAGTCGCGTACCAGGGTGGAACCTTTTCACAACCAATTTCACGATGACTTCTTTGGCAGATGTACGGAATCATCATCATCATCATCATCGTCATCATCATCCCAACCTAGGTATATATACGTCCCACTACAGGGCACAGACCTCCTCTCAGAATGAGAGGGCTTGGGCCTTAGTTCCCACGCGGGCCCAGTGCGGATTGGGAACTTCACATACACCACTGAATTTCTTCGCAGATGTATGCAGGTTTCCTCACGATGTTTTCCAACACCGTAAAGCTCATGAATGGTATGGTTTTGCACATAGGTAAATTCCGAAAAACTCAGAGCTGCGAGCCGGGATTTGAACACACGACCCTCTGCTTGAGAGGCTAATGGGTCAAACCACTAGGCCACCACGGCTTAATAGCCGTAACCTTTTTTTCAAGCCAAACTGTTTTTGTTATAATGCAATAAAACTATCTAAAATACTCGTTCCTATGTCAAAAGAAAAACGACCCAAGAATTAAAAGATATTTTTTCTGTATCAAAAACGTTTCGCTAACAAACTAAACGAAGTGAGCAATTAAGCGGTTTTTTCCCATCCCTAGCGGAAAGTAGGGGCGTCCCAAAACAACCTAGAAACGTTTGTTCCTAATTTGAAATGCAAAAGCACGTTACTACCGTTTAGAAGCGTAGATTGACATCGATTTAGTAAAGGGGTTTGCAGACAGAATAGAAAAAAAAAAATTATAATAAAAGTATTATCTTTTTACATAATTACAAAAAAAAAGTCCTGACTGATTGACTTATAGCTATGATTACTAGAATCTTTAAACTTAAGGTATAAGTTGGCAGCCGACTCCACGCAGCAGCAGCAGACGACGTGTCGCTAGCTACGCGAACTTATACCTTATTTCTATGAAATTCCCTCCGTAGCTAGCGTAGCTAGCGACACGTCGTCTGCTGCTGCAGCGTGGAGTCGGCTGCCAACTTATACCTTTAGCAAACGAGCAGGTATAATAATTATAACAGCTAAAAACTAGTGTCATAAATTTTCAAAATTCCTACGGTATAAGGAAAAAACCGGCCAAGTGCGAGTCGGACTCGCGCACCGAGGGTTCCGTACAAATTTATATGTATCTATGAACATCCAGTCTTAGCAAACCCCTGCTCCTAAGCAAAATGTGCGCAGTGTGGGATCATTGTAGATTAGTTACTGATATAGACAGACAGACAAAAACAATTACGCTTTTCGCAATTTTTCCTTTATCTGTGCTATAAGACCTTGCTTCGTACCAAATTTCAAGGTTCTGAGTTCACGGGAAGTACCCTGTAGGTTTTGATTCCCTTGCGAGTGTCGAAAATGTGCGTTGTTTACTGATATAGACAGACAGACAAAAAAAATTATGCTTTTCGCAATTTTTGCTTTATCTGTGCTATAATACCTTGCTTCGTACCAAATTTCAAGGTTCTGAGTTCACGGGAAGTACCCTTTAGGTTTTGATTCCCTTGCGAGTTTCGAAAATATGCGGAAATTTGCGTCATAAACGGCTGTACTTTTGATTGCGTTGGCTTAGAAGTTTGATTTTTTCACAGCTCCAAGGGACAGCAGACTTGAGTATTTGATATAAATTTTAGCTTGATACCTCCACGCGTTCCTGAGAAAAAGGGTGTTGACAGACAGACGGACGGACGGACGGACGGACAACAAAGTGATCCTATAAGGGTTCCGTTTTTCCTTTTGAGCTACGGAACCCTAAAAATGAGATTTGTATTAACAAACGATGATGATGATGATGGATTTTTGAATGTTTCTTAACCGGATTTTTGGTTTATTCGTCAAAATGGATGAATAAACATTACTGCAAATTCGAATTCTTCGTGAATAAAGTCGCTGGCAATAGCTAGTTTAAGATAAAATTTTAATTAAAATAAAAATCTTAGAAAGCATCGTTAAGACAAAACGAATCAAATCACACAGCACTATAAACGTATGTTGATGTCTTTTGCATTATTTTCTGCGCTATGTCTACATAAAAACTTTTCTTTTAATTCCTAGAGAGATGAATCCAAAGTAACAACAATATTTCAGTGCCAAAATAATTTAATATTTTTCAGGTCAATGCAGTCAAATTGAACACATTTTTCATTTGTAAGCTTTGATCAATTATAACTGTAGATCCACAGTCGCGCGCCCGAAAATGTCCGAGCCAAATGAGCGCCACTTTGATAAAAGTGGCCTTCTTTTTTCTCAGAACGTTGCGTGAAATTATCAAGTTTAGCTGTCAAGTGGAGTTTTGCCGCTACCGAAATTCGACTGTAATGAAGTAAAGACTAGGTTCAAATTTCTGTGTAGGTGATGATTTTATTTGTTACGCAACCAAATAAAAAAGTTCGGACATTCTTTGAAGGGGATTTTGTTCGGCAATGTGTATCTACAATTATAATTGATCAAAGTTTGTAAGAACTAAATTGAGTCCTGAAATGTTGCACTCCGTCTTTCAAACACCCTTCCGTCACTTTTATTAACTTTTAGCATTGCTTCCTGCAGTTACAACCCCATATTTTGTCCACAGTGACTTCCAATGTTCTAATTTGAATTTGAAAGAATGAAGTACCAACACAAAAAGGTGTACCTATTAATAATGATTTTATACAAGAGCTTGTTTACTGACAGGTATGCTAGTGTGACGCCTCCTTAAGATCGCGGTCTCAACCATATTTGAGTTCGGTGAGTCCTTGTTTAGGAATTGGACGTTTTAAAACGTCCTTTACTTAGTTGTTTTGTTGAATATTTTAGAGAATATAGATTTAAAGCATTGTTAGGTTTTCTCACTTCAATAAAAATCACTTTTTCGAGAAATTATAACGTTATTGCCTTATTTTGGGTTAAATAAGGACTACTATTGCTTGAAACAATTTTATTCAATAAATAATAAGTTTTACACATTAAAATAAATTTGAATTATTTACAGTTAGTTAGGTAGGTGTAGTGAAACACTACCTACTTAAAAATATCGCACCTTCAGAATTAGGCCTCGTCCGCACAGCGATATTTCACCGCGCGGTTTTTTATTCGCAATTCTGTAACACATTGAATCTTATGGACGTAGACGCGGTATTAACCAATGCCAGTTACGCGGATTTTCCCTATGGATGTTGTGCAGATACGCATTATTTACCAGTGCTAGTTACGCGGTATTGCACTATCCCCGACGATATTAGTTTGAAGTTACCGTTTACATGACAAGCATTTCTGCTTCATCCGTCTAAAACACCAACGAATACTGAAATAAAGTATCAAAAGTGATGTAATTATTACAGCTAAGATCAACGCAACGAGGTCTAGGTAAGCTTTTTGGTACAAGGGTACCAGAAGGACTGGGGAGCGAAGATGTAATGCGCCTTGGGTTGTGATGACATGTTCCACCCAGTGCACCAGTTCCTTGGCTGGGGGGGCTGGTCGGTCGTGGTAGATGCGAGACACCCGTTTCATGCTGTCCTGGTACCTAGAACCCATAATTTAAAAGCTACATGGGTTGCATTATAAATCAAATTCAGATTTTTTGTCCTATTGTTTCTGTGTTGATTAAAATCGGGAAAAAACTCTGCTATGAAAATAAACTGCAGTAAAAAGTCATAGCGGAAAAAAATCATTTGAAAAACGTTTCTGGAAAATTTATCTAACCAGCTAACAGAAGCTTAACTCTTTTCCAGGCATAGCGCATATAGATACACATAAATCTGCACAAAGATTCGACCTTGCTCCTTTTACAATATGGTGGAAAATCAATTGAGTTTCTATAAAATATGCTTTGCTGTTAAATTAATCCTGCATAGGTAAACAGTACAACACAATGATTAGTTTAGTAGTAGCACATCTAAATAGACGTGGCCAAAAAAAGAGTTAAACATTCAGAAAAAAGTAGGAAACAACTTACGTTCTATCCGTGAACATTGCATTCAAAGCATTCCTTAGTTTGGCTGGTGCGTTCTGATTGTTCTCCAATCGTATAGCAATCCCCTTTTTTACTGCAACCTCTGCATTACTATACTGATCACCGCCATGAGGTATAGTTACCATGGGGACACCAAAGTGGATTGCTTCGATAAGAGATAACAAACCACCGTGAGTTATAAAAAGCTTCGTGTTTGGGTGATCTGGAGAATAGATATACATATGGTAGTTTATTTATTTAAGTATATCAATACATTTCACAGCACAACTACAAGCTGTGGTGGCCACTTGGCCTTTCAAGCAGAGGATCGTGGTTTCAAATCCCGGCTAGCACCTCTGAGATTTTCGGAATTTTTTGTGAAATTACATTTGAAGTTTACCATGAGCTTTACGGTGAAGGAAAACATCGTGAGGAAACCTGCTAATACCGGCGAAAAAATTCAATGGTGTGTGTGAAGTTCCCGATCAGCACTGGGCCGGCGTGGGAGCTACGGCCCACGCCCTCTCATTTTAAGAGGAGGCCTTTAATATACGCTTAATTACTAAAATATTACAGATATTATCCCTAGCAAAGCAGTTTTGATTTTAAAAGGAAAACCATTAATTTAATACAAAAGAAACTTATTTTGGATGCTCTAATCCCAGTGAATCTTGATTCAAACTAAACCCACGATTGCAATAAACTAGTCGAGACTTATACGATTAAAAAATTTTCATGGCCCCAAACATAAAACTTACTTAACACACTAGTTTGTGGAAACCACTCCATCAAATGCACATTGCTCGGCAAATTTTCCAAAGGCACTTCCATTTTCCAGAGAACTGTTTGGTTGATATTTCTGAACAACTCCAAATATTCCCTCCGCATCCTGTCTTCCATATCTTTGCCAGAGTTGGTTGTGCCGAAACTAAAGTAAATGACACCTTGCGGAGACGCATCCAATATGGATTTTAAATTCTGGAAATGTACGAAAAACATCATCATCAGGTAGAACACATCCGGACAAAGATAATACATACACCCGTGTAGCCAACGAACGAGTAATCTAACCTTCGATCAACAATACAATTGTTGATCGAAGAATCTAACAGATTTAAAACATTTTTTTTTGTTTTTTTTAAGCCAAAAATGTGGTATAAAGTCAGGTTGATTTGGCTTAGTCTGGGAGATAATTATTTTTTGCTAAAAATAATTTCGTAAAATTCTACAGTACAACACATCCTAATGATAGGCAACTTTTTTATATTTTTTTTATAACAGAAGTCGTAACAATTTAGAATGCGTTGCCAGTTAGTTCTAAGGCCTTGTTATCTTGAAGTTTGAAATTATTAATAACTTTGTTATAAAAAGAAAAGTTATAATTGATGATTAGACCCCAGGTTTGTATAGCGTTTTTTTACTTCTGACGGGCTCATAAGTCTGTTTCTGGTGAATTTTGACGTACCTACCAACAGTGTAATGATTACTAATGATTATGCGATTTTTTCCTGATTCGTCATATTCCTAATTGGTCATATACCTAGTTGACCACTTTCCTAACTGGTCATATTCCTAACTCATCATTGTACGTGCGTCGTAAATACTGTGTACTACGGTTATAAGACAATAATTTACCTAAGGCAGAGTCCAAAAGAAATGGCAAATAATGAAAAGTTTATGCAGGCAAATGTACATGATAGGAATATGACCAATTAGGATAAGACGACGAATAAGGAACACATCAATTATGATTCCTCCCCCAAAAAACACTTCTTTAGTGGCGACCACCTCTGATGTTTTTACATACCACGTCTAACTCTGGAACAGGTAGTTTGATATGATACCCAGCTATCTCCCTCACACTCGGAGGAACCCTCCACGGCGTTGCCACAGAAGGATGGGTGTTCACCAGCATCATGGAATAGTTGTTAGGTATGTCATAGTACGCTGGAAGCGCTTTGCCTGTAGTCATGGCTGCAGACTTGAAGACAGTGTCGTAAAGTTCCAGTTCCAGAGGTCGGATTGTGTGGCTGAAAGTTAAAAAAATTAGGAAGTCAGAGGTTACCAGTATTACTGTGGGGAGAGGCTACAATAGAGAGATCTCTCTCCAAGTAGGTGTTATCCCTTGGGACCGAAGTTCAAAGGAACAGAGTTGAAAGTTATATTTATGTAGCTAAGTCGAGAAACTTCGATAGCGCGATGCAGGATGTAGTAATTAGTTCCTCATTTGATGGCTAGATGGCGATAGGAATCGCTACATTGCTAAATCTTAGCATAGTGCATTTCGTGGTGGCCTAGTGGTTTGACCTATAGCCTATCAAACAAAGGGTTGTGAGTTCAAGCCCGGGCTCGCACCTCTGATTTTCGGAATTTATGGGTGAAATTACATTCGTGTGAAATCTGCACACATTTGCGAAGAAATCCAATGCGACCATTACGATGATGACACTTTTGAACTAAATCTAGGATGAATACAATAGCCAGTACCAAATTCCAACCTGCACAGAAATATTTCACTAGACCAACTCTAAATCCAACTCAGAATGCATTCCAATAGTTGTCAGTTCCGAAACAAGTTTTCATCGTAACGTATTTATCGTTATAGATAGTAGTTGAATGGGCTGGAAGTGGTCGAAGGTCGGAAGTCAGAGTTGCAATGGATAAGTTCGCAAGTCAACAACTGCGAATAGACGGGTATTTCCGAGTTATAGTTTGTTTGATAACTGGGCTAGCGTAATTAAGGAAGACCAAGTTTTCGGAATATCAAAAGTAAAGGAATTTAATGATAAAAAGTACGATTGTATAATTGACTGACATGGCCAAGCGGATTAGCTCGTTGAAATGGCAATAGGCAGGCCACATAGCACGCAGGACGGTGTACTTCCGTTTGGCAAATTATTTTTCCCAAACTGATTCATTTTAATTAGTGAAATTGCTGATAATTCACTACAGTAGCCAGAATAATCCTTGGCGTAATTTGTTGCGGTTTAATGGTTCAGATACGATTAAACTGTTCAAGTGTTGCCATACATACTTCCGGTTTGTTCCTATTTAGGTTTTGTTGCGAACTACTTTCCGCTGGCGTTCGTGTCATCACAGTGTTGTTTGTTTTTTTTTTTGTGTTTAGTTTTTAAATGGGTCCCACTGAAAAACAGCGTTGCGGCTTGCCGCAACATTATGCTGAGTGGGGCCCAATTTATACTATTCGATGATTTATATTAGTATCTTTTCCTGTCAACTGTATTTCCTGTGTATCGAATATGTGTAAATAAACATCTCTCTCTCTCTCTCTCTCTCTCTCTCATTTGGCAAATGTTTCATTTCCCAAATGTTTATTTTTTCTGAAACTGTAAACTATTCAGGATATATTTCAGGACTATTCTGTAGGTTAGGTTAGGTTTGTTTTATTATAACAATCCTGAAAAGTTCACAGTTTCGGAAAAAATAAATATTTGGGAAATAAAACATTTGCCAAATGAATCAGTTTGGGAAAAATAATTTGCGAAAAATTGGTAAACCCGAACCACTCAAAAATATGTTACTACGGCCTTATTGCGTCGGAATAAGAGTCTGTGGTACTTATTTTTGAAACTTTGTATAAGTTCATATTTTTACACTTGACTGTACATCAGTTACATGGTTTCAAAGTGTATAATGGACATAGGTAGAAAAATTATTATACGATTCTGATGGATGCATTGTGATAGCCAACTCTTAATTTAAATAAATAAATAAAAAAGTCATTAATATCAATCTATATATTTTGTTAATTTTCTGTTATAAGACACCTATCTTTGAGTTTTGTATAGATTTGTTGCGAATAAAGTTTGTAACTACCTATCTATTATCGCTTAATTAGATGACATGGTTTGTTTTCTTATTTTTTCCAGAATTGGTATAACTTAACTTTTGCCCCTGGTTTCTCGCTGAATTTAACACACTTTTATATACCTATAGATTTAAGCATTTTTTAAACGAGGTTAATAATTTTACAATAACATTAACTACTTAATAGGTAGGTACAGTTTGTAATCAGAACTCTGAATATTCTTGGTCTATTTATTCAGTTTGAAAGACGGAGTTGTTAAACTTCTGGGATACCTACTCTGACTGTCTAAATACGTATTCGGAATTTAGTTCTAGTTTCCAGTATTCCTCATGCTCTTAAATAAGTGACATGACATTAACATGACACATTTAGACATCGGTAACTCGTGGCAATTAGGTAGCACTAGTGATGAGACACGTTTTTCAAGTGTCTTTTCTGATAAGATAAAATAATTCTTTAAAATTGAAAGGTCACATTTATTACCGAGACAACATCCAAAAGGCAAACTTGTTTATCAAAAGCTAAAAATAGTATTATTAAAAAATCCAGGATATCTTACAATAGTAATTTTTAATAGCTTATTACAAAATAAAGAAGTTGAAATCAAAGAGAACACCAACAAACTTACGCAAGAATGCTTTTTACAAGCTTTTATTTAACTTGCAATGTATGTATGTATGTAGGTATGTACGGGTCAAATTTTGGAAGTCGATTTTGACCCACCTCCAGTGGTCGGATTGGCTCGAAATTGGTATACTTATGTAGTTTGGATGACAATGCAAGTACAGTTAACAAAAAAACTTGCAATAAAAATGAAATTTTTAACAAAAACTTTTTTTAACCGACACACTCAAATAGGAGACGTAGAATAACTTCTAAAACTTTTGAACAAATATTTATTGTCTATCACGAAACACAAATATTAAATGTTTGAAAAGATTTCTTGTAATTGGTTTCTTTGATCGAGTCGTACAGAGAAACATAGTCACTTCACTAGTCTGTCACAAACGTCAAATGCTACCTAAATGCCACGAGTTACCGATGTCTAACATTAAATACAAAGAGATTTTTGTCAAACATACACTTCTTTAACCTTTCTTTTTAACGAAATTTAAATAGTAAATATATTAGATATCATACTTACATTAAATTACAGTCACCGGCCATAGTGAAGTAAATTCTGACACATTGCACAGCTATGAAGTTTCTGAATATTGATAATGTGAACCATAGGAAAATAATACTACACTTACTTGTTGCGTGTGGTAGAATAATAAACTAAGTATAGCATTTTGTTCCTATGGTTCACATTGTCAATTTTAAACCCCCAACGCAATTACGTCACTCGTATGTTTGAACATTACACAAGTAAATGCCCATTACGCGTCTAAGATCCCTTACGCAGCTAACAAAAGAGCTGATAACTTTGAAACGGCCAAACCGATTTTGATGAAACATATCTAAGAACCATCGCCAAGAAACCTGCTTACTAATAAAAAAAAAACGCATCCAAATCGGATCACCCGTTTAAGAGCTATGATGCCACAGACAGACAGACACACAGAACGGTCAAACTTATAACACCCCTCTTTTTGTGTCGGCGGTTAAAAATCAAACACTTTAATATTGTGCAATGTCAGAGTTTACATAGAAAATGAAAAATTTAACCCCCGACACAAAAAGAGGAGTTTTATAAGATTGACGACAGGGGTTTAATATAATAGTTCTGTTATTGATTGGGTAGTGCTCGTTTGGCAGCGGACGCCGTGCTGTGGCCTGTGTGCTCCGAGAAGAGCTACGGATCAAGGTCGATCAACAGACACCAAGCGCGCCAGACACCGCCGAGGCAGACAATAGTACATTACTGCAGCGGCCGCGAAATAGGGGATTGCCGGCCGAGTAGTTATAGATGGCCGAGTGTTAACGAGGCCATCTAGAGATACGAGGCCGGCAATCCCTGTTCGTGGCCAAGGCTTGTATAGAGTTTTTCTCAAACATGCATCATCATCATCATCATCATCACCATCACCATCGTCGTCGTCGTCGTCATCATCACCATTATCATCATCATCATCACCATCATCATCAACATCATCATCTCATCATCACCACCATCAACATCATCATCACCCATCATTACCATCATCATCATCTCATCATCATCATCATCATCATCATCACATCATCATCATCATCATCATCATCACTCATAATCACCATCATCATCATCATCATCAACATCATCTCATCATCACCATCATCATCATTATCACCATCATCATCATCACCACCATCATCATCATCATCACACCATCATCATCATCTCATCATCACCATCATCATCATCAACTAATCATCACCATCATCATCATCATCACACCATCATCATCATCACCACCATCACCATCATCATCACCGCCATCATCAAAACCATCACCACCATCAACATCACCATCATCAAATAAGCGTAGTGGCAGAATGTCTTAATGAACCAAAACGCAAATATTGCTTATAGTTTTTTTTTAATGGCTAAATGCTATGATGCCATATACCTATAAACGCCATGGTATGAAACAATAGACGATCACTTTGCTGGCCAAGGCCAGAAATGTTGTATGAAATTCCATTATTGACCTCTCGTCCAGCCGCACACCACGCCGCACCTGCATTGTGACACTTCGTGGCGTATTATAAGGAACATAACGTCAATATTTCATAGCATGTTTGAGAAAAATAATATTCTTGTTATTATGTCTATTTTATTACCTATATGTTTATAAAAAAAAATCATATCTATCGTAGCACGACCACGTAGACACCGCCAGTCACGGGCAGTGCCCGGCCATGGCCTGTACGCTTAGTATAAGTTTTTACTTCACCAAATACTTCTCGATCGCGTTTACGTAAAAATTTCAATTCTATGGAAACAGACGCGCGCGCGCGGAGGCGCTGTCCATAATATGTTTCCCTAGTAATTGATTTTTTTACGTAAACGCGATCGAGAAGTATTGAAGTGAAGGAAAACTTATACTAAGCGTACAGTATGCGCGGAAAGAACAGAGGCCATATTGTCTAACGCTTTTGGCGCTTGCCTTCGCTTTCACTATCTCTTTCTGTCAACGTTTTATACCGTTTGACAGAAAGAGATAGCGATTGCGAAGGCAAGCGTCAAAAACGTTAGACAATAAGCCTACAGGTATTTTGTCGATGTCTGATATTTACGGCACTAGTCTGGCACGCTCAATGTCTGTAGATATGAATTGACCTTTAGCCCGAAACAAGTCGAGCTAAACTCGTTTCAAGACGCGAGTGATCCGTAGTTTTCACTGTCAGGATTTACTTTACAATAGTCGTTGAATGCAAGAAGTAATGCAGTAGGTAGCACGCATCACGTGTTAAATATAGTTGATTATGTTTTAAATGATACGATATTAGTGTTATTACGGAACCATCATTAACGAGAAGAATGCGCCACAAAAAACTTGGCAGAAATTCATTATTTCAAAACAAAATTAACTAAGTATACAAATAAAATAAATACATGACATAATAAAATTAACTTTAAATAAATCTATCTATCTATATCTATACATATAATAAATCTGTAACAAGTCGGTGTCTGTACATTGAAGATATTTGAGAAAAACTGTCACTAGGGCTATTTATTAGCGCAATAGAACCCAAAACAATAGTTTTTAGAATTATTGTTTGTTTGTCTGATTATCTGTTTGTCTGTGCGTTTGTGCGCGCTAATCTCAGAAACGGCTTAACCTAGAAGGATGCGGTTTTCACTGATATGTTGGTATTTTCTTGGATTAACATTTAGAGTTTGTTTCATTTGAATCGGCTATACATCATCACGCTGGGAGTACGGTGGTGAATGTGAACGCGGGTGTGCGGGGGGGAGGGGGGTGGTTTTGGGAGGGTTGGGGGGGTAATTTTTTTTTATATCGAGGAACTAAGGAAGGCCATAATTGATGAAAAAGCAAATTGGATAAAAAAGTAAGCTGCCCAAATTACTAATTCCACGCGGACGGAGTCGCGGGCAAAAGCTAGTTAACACTATAGTTAAAAATAAAATAAAACTAACTAAAATAAAATTAATAAATGGTTCCCCCCGCGGCATGGACCCGAATATACTGGCAGCGTTACCTATGTTTTTTTTAATCAGAAGTAAGTTGGCAGCTTCCTCGCTCAACGTAATCAGCATTGCTATACAGCGAGGTAATGTTGTCAGTATCTTCGGGTCCAAGCCGCGGGGGGACACCATTTATTAATTTAATTTAGTTTTTAGTTTAGTTAGTTTAATTTTATTTTTAATTTTAGTGTTATTTGACTTGAAAGTCTCCCTCAAAGTTAGCAAAAATAAAAAACCACGGTATAAGTATTTGGTGTTCCTCTTTTCAGTTTCAACTTACCGCAATACCCACTGCTTCTTAACCTGTGTTTTAAGTTCTTGCAGACGCCACACGAACTTGAGGGGCGGTATGTGTCCAGAGTTGACGTCTGCTGAATATGAAGGGTTGGGAACCTCGTCCATAAGACGTATGGGCTGCCAGTACAGCTGAGTCGAAACCGCCCAGATAAGCGGAATAGAGAAGTAGCCGGCAAAACTGAAAAGGTTACAGATTGTAATAAAAGATGTGATCAGAAGTTTCGTGATTGAACTGTATCACTGTGTAGACACTGATGTAAAAGGGGAATTTCAGAAAAAGGGTACAATACATTTTTTTTCTCAGATTTTTTTTTGCAGTATCATTAGGTATAGCATTATCGATTCTACATAGAGAAAAAAATTGATCCGTTGGTGTTAGAGGGTAACCAAACCGACACTTATTTTTGTGTGAAAAACTGGGGACATTTTTTTTACTCCATTATAATCGATAGTGCTATTGATTATGAGTAGATCCATGCAAAAATTTCTAAAATCGGAGAAAAAAATATAGTTGTACCTTATTTCTGGAAGTCCCCAAACAGCCGTGGGGACCTAGTAGTTTGACCTATGCACTCTCAAACAGACCTGCATTAGAAGACTGCAATAACTTTTGTAGCACTTGACCTCTGTTTTATGGGATCGTAGGGTGAACCGACAAGGACTTAATTTTGTAGTCACAATTATCATATCATTTATCATCGTATACCGAGTGCCTTTAATCGAATTGGGGCAGCTTTAATAGTTTTAAAATCGCTATAAAGGCGACATTGTCCATATGAGGTATATGGTTAACATGTAGACAATAACTTTATGGGAATTCCGGGAAAATATATGTATCTTATGTCACTCGCGGAATCGAGACGGATCTAATGACACCTCACATTTCCAAATCCATTGAGCCGTTTAGGCTGCAGGGCGTGCCAAAGAATGATACATAAATACATACGCTTGAAAACATAACTCTTCGACAGTCGGGTGAAAAGAAGATCGATGAAGACATCGACACGGAATATAATAGCAGATGCTAACAAAAATGCGTGAGTTGGTCGGCAAACTACTTATTGAAGTGACAATGTCTAATAAATCGATAAACGCCGGCTGCACGCACAAAAAAGGATGACGTACATGTAACGTACATGTACGGGGCATGTCCCGTACAGAGCAGTGAAGGCCAGGATGTAGGTACAAGAGAGCAGTGCGCGTCAGGATGCACAATCTTAGTTCTAGCGCTCGGGTAATTTTTAATGGGGGGGTGCGGGGGAGGGGGTGCGAATTTCATTGATTTTGCCGTAGGATGCGCCGTTTTCAAGTTATTTGACAAAACACCGGTTCTCGTCCCATCACCGAGGTTAAGCAACGTCGGGCGCGGTCAGTACTTGGATGGGTGACCGCCTGGTTTCATTTTTGTTTATTGAATGTTTTGTTGTGACGTTGTCACGTTAAACTATCGTCCGTAAATCGACTTTACAGAAAACCGGTTTTAAAGTCGACCCGCAGTTCAAAGTCACTCCGGTTTACGCATGTCCTCAAATCCGCAAATCAGCGAGGTATTTCGAATTATCACAGACACATCGCCTGTCACGTTCATAAAAGGCCTGAAAGTAAGTGATTACCTAGAATACATCTCAGAGTCTATCCACTCAGCGACCACGACGTCGAACCTCTGTCCAGGTTTCCGCAAGAACGCTTGTACAGCTGGATGGGTCACAACCAGGCGGCCCATGGTGTACGAGAGCATTTGCAAGAACGTATCTTGATTCGTATATTCTGCAGTTACGTTGTCCATGTACTCTGGAAAAGAAGACGTGAGGTATATGTTAGGTAGCTGCGTAAGGCTTAGTACGCCAAAAGGAAATAACCGCCCAAGTGCGAGTCGGACTCGCCCACAAAGGGTTCCGTACCATTATCTATAAAAACGCGGCAAAAAATCATGTATTTTATTTTAAAAGTGAATATATAGCTAAATATTCTGTGAATATTTCAAGCGTTTACCTGTTGCCGTTATCAATATCGAGCAAAAAATCACGTTTGTTGTATGGGAGCCCCCTAAAATATTTACAGTATGCGTGTCACGTCACGCACACGCACCAGTTGTAATAAAAATAAATGAAACTGTAAGAAGTAGGGCGCACTAGATGCGTGCACATGGTGTTCCATATTTCTTACAGTTTCATTCATTACAACTGGTGCGTGACACGCACACGCATCTAGTCTGTGCTGGCCTTTAGGGCTATGGAGTCATGCAACAGTAAAATACATAATTAAGTGTCTGCGTTCAAGCGATCAAAAGATACCACCTCACAAGCGGTGCTGAATCAGCGAATGTAGATATAGACCAGGTACTTTAAGAATCTAGCATGAACATTAGTAAAAACTAGTACAAATACCGCATCGTATATACGGTTCAATGTTCATCCCCGTATCTAATTCAGAAGAAACTATAAAAATTAAAACTAACTATTTTAAAATAAATTAGGGGCCGGATTTGGAATGGGACAGAAAGGACATGGAGGCGGGTGGATCTAACCGTAAAAGGGGGAGAGAATATATCTCGCCAGAGGAGGATGAGATGTTGTTGTCGCAAGGTTTCACGTTAGTGCAAGGTAAAAGTAAGAAAAGGGATCAACGTGACTCTCTAAGTCCTCGATCACAGAGGGGTTTTGCAGATAAAAATCAGGATGCTTTTGTAGAAGTATCTATTAGCAGCAAGGAGGTTCTACCGATGAAAATTGGAATGGCAAAAATACTGAAAAATCAAAATATTACTGGAATATTAAAAGTGTCATATAAGAGCCCATATAAAATATTACTACTATTCAAGGACAATGAGTCTGCTGACACACTTATTAATTGCACACAGATTACTTCCAGAGGCTGGATCTGTCGAAATGTTAATGTACTATCCTATGTTTATGGAGTAGTAAAAGATGTTGATTTGGACATTGAGGAAGAGAAGGTGAAAGATGAGTTAGAATCTGAGATAGAGATCATTGATGCAAAGAGGCTCAATAGAAGAGACAGGGATGGCAAATGGGCTAAAAGTGAAAAGGTGCGCTTACGGTTTAAAGGCTCAGATTTGCCTTCATATGTTTACTCATATGGGTTAAGGATGAAAGTCGAGCCATTTATATTTCCTGTGACACAGTGCAGTAGGTGTTGGAAGTTTGGGCACATTAAGAATTTTTGCCCATCTAAAAAACCGGTATGTCCAAAATGTGGTGCAGATCATGAAAATTGTGAGGCTAGCGTTTTCAAATGCGTCAATTGTAAGGGAAGTCACATGTCTGTAGTTAAAAGCCTTTGCCCAGCATTTCACAGGGAAAAAAAAGTTAGAGAAGTTATGGCCGAGTACAAATGCACTTATAAAACTGCACTATTGAAAATGCATGAGAGAATGCATACCCCTGAGTACACTGATGATAGAGTGGAAATTGAAGACATTTCTGATCATGAAGATATTGTTGTTGACTCCGTGCTACAGACGCCAACTCATACATATGTAGATGTTTTAAAGGGAGGTAGTTTAAATACTAATGGAAAGATAAGTAAGCCAAGATTAGTAAGACAACGCGAAAATAAAAGAGGAAAAGATAAATCGCAGGATCAAAGGAAAGAAAAACACCCCAATTTGAGCAAGGAGAGAGAAGAGAAGGAAGTGTCGGATTCTGAGTGCCGGAGACAGCAAAACTGCTATAATGATAAAAAAGGCATAGGGAGATTCATGAGGTTTATTACAAAAATGAAGGAGATTTTAATGTCTAGAAATAGCTGGGAAGAAAAATTGCATAAGGTGGTGACATATATATCAGAGGAAGTGAAATTATTATTAAAAGAATGTTGGAATTTGGATACATTGCTGAATCTTTTGGGTTTCTCTCTTAATGCCCAGACAAAATAAAGTTGAGTCTTTGAATATACTGCAATGGAATGCGCACAGTATCAAGGCTAAGTTGAAAGAATTAGAGAATATTTTCATACAAGACAAGGTTCATATAGGTTTTATCAGTGAGACCTGGCTATCTGAACACGATTACATTAATATAAGCAACTATAATGTGTTGAGGTTGGACAGGGAAGATGGTTATGGAGGGGTGTGTGTTTTTTCCCACAATTCTATTAAGTTGCTTTCCTATACATTTGATTCACTTAATACTAACCTTGAAATACAGATTGTGACAGTGGAAAATGTCTCTGGGTTAAAAAATATAATTTCTATATACTGTCCGAACGCCCAAAGTATTAGACAAAGCGATTGGGATAGTATTTTCGGAATTTTCGATAAAGAGACCATTATATTAGGAGATATGAATGCCCACCACTTGCTATGGTCGTATAAGACAGATACCAAGGGTGAAAAGTTGTATAAGGCAATGTTTGAGCACAACTACATTTGTCTGAACAACGGAGATTATACCAGAATCAGAATGGCAGATGGTCAGATACAGCAATCTTCTCCTGATGTAACATTTGCTTCAACTGATATCTCAATTAAATGTACATGGATGGTGTCAAATGAATCTTTGGGTAGTGACCACTTAATAATTAAATTAAAATTCGGCTACGAAAAATCGAAAATGCCTATTTTAAGAAGAAACTTTAAAAAGGCTAATTGGAAGGAATATAAAATGAAAACAAGCTCGTTTTTTGATAAGCAACAACTGTCATTAAATGTTCAGCAAAATTACGACATATTTGTAAATGGTGTCAATGCCGCAGCTGATACAACTATACCATGGATTAAGCAATCTCAAGATCCAACAAACAAATTCTCTCCTAAGTCATATTGGTGCTCAGAGATCTCGGAAGCAGTAGCACAAAGACGACTTGCATTAAAAAATTTCAGAAGAAATCCAACTCCTAGCAATTTTACTACCTTGCAAATAAAAATCTCGAGAGCTCAACAACTAATTAGGAAAAAAAGTTCAATGGCATGGAGAAAATTTTGTACAAATATTGACACGGAAACTTCGCCTTCAGAGATGTGGAAGCAAATGAGATGGATGAAAGGGAAGACTAGGGGAAATAGTACTGTTGATCCAGCTGAGGCGTCGGAATTGCTTCATTCATTGACACCAGATTCTTCCGAGGAGCCTCAACCTTTATTTGCTGATGGTTTTAATAGTATATTAGAAAAAAGGGTAGCTATGCCAGAGCTTGTTAACGTACTTAAACGTAAAGATACTGCTCCAGGTGCTGATAATATTTCATATACTATGATGTACAATTTATCAAGTTCTGGCAAAGTTATGCTTCTATATATTTATAATCTTATCCTAATAACCGGCGAAGTGCCTGTGCAGTGGCGAAATATTAGAGTGGTTCCGATACCAAAATCTGGTCAACCGTCATCGCTGAGGCCCATCTCTCTGATGTCTTGCCCTTGTAAGGTGTTTCATTATATATTAGTTAAAAGACTTGAGTGGTATGTTGAGAGTCAAGGACTTCTGTCACCTTCAACAATTGGCTTTAGAAGGTCAAAATCCTGTATTGATAATCTGGTACGTTTAGTTTCTACTATACAGATAGCATTTTCAAAGAAGACAGCGGTTGTTGCTTGTTTTCTCGATATAGAAAACGCGTATAATAAAGTTAACATAAGTTTTCTTGTGAAAATTTTAGAACGAATAGGAGTGGGAAGAAAGATATGCCAGTATTTGTGGAATTTTTTGTCTAATAGAAAGCTCCAAATCTTTGTTTTAAATAATAAAATTTTGGAAAGATGTACAAATCTAGGGCTAGCCCAAGGTGATCCATTATCGCCTTTACTTTTCAATATTGTCACAATGGATATTTGCAAAAAGGTAACTAATATTTCAATATCGCAATATGCAGATGATTTTGTTATGTACCAAATTGTGGAAGATGGCTTTGGATCTGTTGTTGCCAACATTAGCACAGGCCTGGAACTTGTCATAAAGCTGTTAAATGAGATGGGGTTGTCACTGTCCGACAGAAAGTCGAACATATGTATATTCAGCAGGTCTAGAAAACAGTATGATAATTTAGAAATAAGAATAAATAGCAATGTGGTAAATGTAGTTAAGGAAATTAAATATCTTGGTCTTTGGTTTGATTCTTCGCTTCGTTGGGGTTTGCACATTAAAGAAGTTTGTTTAAAAGCATATAAATATATAAATATATTAAGAATTTTGGCTGGTACCTCTTGGGGTGTTCACCCAACACACTTAAGACGCCTATATATATCTTTAATTAGAAGTAGAATTGATTATGGCGGTTTCTTGTATGGTTCATGTGCAAATACCCACTTGAACAAGTTAAATATTCTACAGAATCGTGCTTTGCGAATATGTGGAGGTTTCATCCGAAGCACTCCAATTCATGTGATGCAGAATGAACTTTGCTTGCCGCCTCTTTCGGTCCGTAGGCAATGGTTGGCATCAAGGTACTGGCTTAGAGTTGGTTCTGTATTACACGATGAAACTATTGAACTTTTACAACATTTGTCGGTACAGTGCGAACTTAGATACTGGAGCAACAAAACCAAGCCAATGCTTGTTACAGTGAACGATTTTTTTAAGAATGTAGATTTACATAAAAGTCAAGTATTGAATATGTATACAATCGGTATATGGGTATCATATATTGACATTCAGGCTTGTGTTAAATGTTTTATAGAGCTTATAAGTAAACCTAAAAGAAATATACCTATGGATAGCCTTAAGTATAGTGTTATTCAAATGATGGTTGAAAAATATGCTGGATTCTATAAATTGTATACTGATGGATCCAAGAGTGAGGGGGTTGGGGCTGCATTTTTTGATCCACAGTTAAACCACTCTAAACAGCTTAAATTGGATTCTAGAATTTGTATTATGAGAGCAGAGTTAATTGCCCTGTATGAAGCTCTTTTATATGCTCAGACTATTGCAAAGAACAAGGTGATTATACTTTCAGACTCAAGAAGTGCACTTCAACACCTGGCTCGTTGTGTCTCGGGTTGCAGAGGTATGCCGATAGCCTATGACATTTTGAAAATTATATACTCCTTGCAATGTAACCATGTCCAAATTGTTTTGCAGTGGATTCCATCTCATATTGGGGTAGCTGGTAATGAGCAAGCGGATAAATTAGCTGGTTTGGCTGTCACGGGAGGGATTGGCTGTTTGTCTAAGCCCTATGGTACAGAATTAATGCAATTAGCAAAAGAGGAGTGCTATTCGGAATGGCAAAAACTTTTCAGTACTGCATCTAGTGTGAAAGGGATTTGGTATAGCACCATACAGAACAAGGTTTTCAAGGTTCCCTGGTTTGATTGTGCCGGCCTTTCCAGGGACCTGCTTGTGTCAGCTTTACGTGTTCGATCTGGTCACATTCCACTGAATTGTTTTTTTAATTTAATGAGAGTCATGCAGTCACCCTTGTGTAGGGGTTGTAACAAAACCGAGGACCTCTTGCACTTCCTTCTGGAATGTGACCAGATTGGAGACGTTAGGAAGAAATATTTGGCTCATTTAAACTTGTATAATGGTGGTGTAAATGTAATTCTGAGTAAGCCGGTGTCGGATGATGCGGTACTGATATACAAATTCATCAGAAATGCTTTTATACAGAGACTTCATCTCTGAGTTAGGATACAATTAAGAGTGTTGTAGTTTTCTGTGGCTTCCCATGAGGCTGACATAGTCACATTAGGTGTACTCAAGCCTCGTTAAAATATTAGATTTAAAAAAAAAAAAAAAAAAAATAAATTAAACTAAAACTAAATTAAATCTAAAAATGGCCCCTGTGGCATGGTACCGAAGACGCTGGCAGCATTTCCTCGCTGGATCGTAAGACTGATGCGTTGAGCGAGGAAGCCGCCAGCTCTTCGGTCTCCTGTGGTATCTCTGAGTCTCTTTGACAAGTCTTTGAAGAGACTCAGAGCACCAGGGCCCCACGGACCAAGGGTCTCGACGCCAAAAGGTACAAAATTATATTCGGCGCCGAGACCACTGTATTTCCCAATTTCACCATTGTATTCTGAAGTAATATAAGAATACTGTACTTACCGCCAGATACTGCCAAATTGGAACTAATGTCCACCACTGTGAGATTGCTCGGGGTTTCCTTCCAGGGGAACGGTGTGATGTATGTTACCTGAAATTACAACTTTGTACTATTTGAATTCAAACATTATAAACCTATTATTCATCTTCTTTCTAATTTAATTTATTGAATCAGGCGTTACTTTGCGGAGGTCCATATTAATGAACTAAAACAATTACTTTGCTCACCCGCGACCTTACAATAGTTACGTTTATGCAAGAAATGTGTGTTCATGCTGTGCAGTTCCTCCACCTCCACACTGTACGAATACACACAAATCACATAAACCCAACCATCACCACCACCAAGCTACACTGACGCGTTTCGAACTTAACCAGAGCTCATCTTCAGAGTTACCACAACCGTATGCTATGCTACCAAATGTTAAACTCAAGTGATGTGAGTTTAACATTTGGTAGCATAGCATACGGTTGTGGTAACTCTGAAGATGAGCTCTGGTTGAGTTCGAAACGCGTCAGTGTAGCTTGGTGGTGGTGATGGTTGGGTTTATGTGATTTGTGTGTTCGTACAGTGTGGACGTAGAGGAACTGCATGAACACACATTTCTTGCATAAACGTAACTGTTGTAAGGTCGCGGGTGAGCAAAGTAATTGTTTTAGTTCATCTTCTTTCTTCTAAAATATAAAAATCTCATTTTATGATTTTTTTTCTACATTTGGTAGGTCTGAGAATAGATCGTAGGCTATTATTATACACGTAGTCTTCGCAGACGGTGTCGCGGGCAACAGCTATAGGTGTAAATAGGTATTGTATCATAGGTTGTTGTAACTGTTCATTATTTACCAGTATGTAAATCTAAAGAAAACTTGTTTCACAAGTACTTAGTAAGTTTATAGTTAGTTCCTAATATATTTTCTCGCAGTTTTCAGTGGATGAATGAGCTTAGCATTGAAATGTTCATGTGATAAAACATGACAGAATAAACAAACCGAAACATATTATACTATCCAGACAGAATGAAAAATGGTTATAAGCTTGGAAACTTCACTGCACAGTAATATATATTTATACCTGGAATAAAATTGCATATAAATAGGTAGCTGCTGTCTGTAACTTTGATCCCGTGGGAACTTTGCGCTTTCACGGGATAAAAAGTAGGTGATGGTTTATCAGGGATATTGTAGCTTTCTACAGGATGTAACTTTGTATCCGTAAATCTCCAAAGGATATGTTTTTACCCAATTATTCATCATTTTTTTTTAAATTTAGTCTCCTCTGAACTTTCCATTAAGTGAGATTACAGCCCATCATCAGTTTAAGTAAAAATGAATCTTATTTTAGTTTACCTACCTTGTGATTGGCTTCCAGCAGGAGTCGCACATACCCGTCGCCCAGGATCCCATGGCTCTTAGTAGGCTCAGGGAATATGACCAGGATATTATATCCCACGCAAACGTCGGTGAATGAACTTAGAATTATTAGAAGTTTGCAATACGTCACAGTCATTTTCCTAAAAACAAAAACAAAATTATTTAATGTATTGGATAAATAACTATAAATTAAAAATTTTAAAAAGCCCCGACGCAATTATGTCACTCATATGTTTGAACATTAACTCAATGCTCGTTATGCGTCTAAGATTCCTTCTGCAGCTAATAACTTTCATCATCATCATCATCATTTCAGCCGTAGGACGTCCACTGCTGGACATAGGCCTCCCTCATTGATGCCCAATCATTACGATTGGAAGCGATTTGCATCCACCCTGAACCTGCGGCCTTCACCAAATCGTCCGTCCATCTCGTTGGTGGACGTCCCACGCTGCGCTTGCCAGTCCGTGGTCTCCATTCCAAAACTTTTGGCCCCCAACGGCCATCTGTTCTACGTGCTATATGGCCTGCCCATTGCCATTTCAACGAGCTAATCCGCTAATAACTTTGATAGAGTAGCTTTCCTTGTTTTTCTTAATATTACTCAGTTCAAGCGAGGGCGTCCTTCTATTGTCATTATAGTACACGTACAAAACGTTACTAGTCAATCATTGTAATCATGACTATACGTCATCAAATCAATTCACTAGCACTAAGAGCGGTTTTTTTTTCGGTATTCATAATACTGTTTTCATTATTTTATAGATTTGATTTAAAAAATCATATCTGTTTGTAAATGACAGAGTTCTGAAGTAACAAACAATAATAAAACACAATCGATTTGATAACCTCTTTTTTGAAGTCTGTTTAAAATCTGAAGCAGCCTACGCAAATACCTGCCTACACCCATATATAAATACATAGAAAAAAAATCTTCCAATAAACTACCCCACTACAGTTTATATGACAAATGTGACATCATAACTTAGGATCCCCAACACCTTTGCTCATAAATATACAAAACATCAACTCCTAATTATGGCAACGGGCCAGAACACGACATTTATGTGCTGAAAATGGGAACTATCACACTCGGAAGCCATATTTTATTCTAAGCAGTTTATTTCGTGTCATAATTTCGCGAAGCGCCCGATAGCGATGAAATATGACTGTTATTCAGATGTGAAAACGTTTTGGAGGGATGGCTTGTACCGTAGAACTGATAAAGAAAATAGAAATGTGCATGTGCACTTCGTCAGCAATCCCATTTCGTCCGCAATCAATTCCTAATTCGTCCACATTCCCATTTCGTCCACATTCACATTTCGCCCGCATTCCCACTTCGTCAACATTCCCATTTCGTCCACATTTTCATTTCGTAACAAAATAGTAACGAAATTGGTGGTGTATCTGAATAGTATTGACCCACACCGTGCTTTGCAAGTATTTTTTCTTAACATGAATACCTAACACAAAATAAAATCTTCCCTGAGAATTAAGCTAAGTGATAGCGAAAACCGCATTGAAATCGGCTAGGACTGTGTTGACTAAGTGGGAATGTGGACGAAATGGGAATGTTGACTAAGTGGGAATTTGGACGAAGTGGGAAAAGGACGAAATGGAAATGTGGACGAAGTGGGAATGTGGACGAAATGAACCTAAACGGTATTTTTCTTAACATGAAACCTAAATCACAAAATAAAATCTTCCCTGAGAATTAAGCTAAGTGATAGCGAAAATTGCATTAAAATCAGCTAGGAATGTTGACTAAGTGGGAATGTGGACAAAATGGAAATGTTGACTAAGTGGGAATGTGGACGAAGTGGGAAAAGGACGAAATGGGAATGTGGACGAAATGGGACTGTGGACGAAGTGGGAATGTGGACGAAATGAAACTAAACGTGGCTAATAACTAAGCCATGATGTGAAACGCTTAGAAGAAACGGCAAACTGTATCTTAGAACTAGCAAGGAAAGGTTACCTACCCAACTCTCCGGCTCCGATTTGATTTATTTTGATATTATAATAGAGAGTACTTAGTCTAAAATAACAGACCCATATTTTTTTAGCTGCCCAAACTGAATTGAAATTGTCCTCTAAAGTACTGAAAAGTGACTAAACCTTAGGAGGCTCCTTTTTTCCTTTATAGGTTCAGAATCCTAGAAATAGTAAAAAATAAATTGTGTTCTTCACGCATTCGCTGCCAGCTGTCACGCTCGAGACTTCTTCAGTGCCACAAACGCACATGTGCGTTCAAATAACTGCCACATTATGACAGCGGCATTAGGCAAAAGTCACGAAAACGCATATATGCGTTCCGGGCAGTGAATGCATTAATTCACTACTTTGCAAATTAAAACCAATCATATTTTTACCATAGCCGTGGTGGCCTAATGGTATGACCTATGGCCTTTCAAGCAATGGTCGTGGGTTCAAATCCCGGCTCGCACCTCTGAGTTTTTCGGAATTTATGTGCGAAATTACGTTAAAAATTTACCATGAGGTTTACGGTGAAGGAAAACATCGTGGGGAAACTTGCATTACACCTGCTAAGAAAGTCCATGGTGTGTGTGAAATTCCCAATCCACACTGGGCCCTCTGCAGTGGAACGTATACATATGTATAGGCTGGGGTGATGATGATGATGATATTCGTACCTTTTATTTCCTTGACTATCAAAAGCACGTATTACAAATTAACTCACTCCACACGTTCCGTACACTCTAACAGTTTGACTGCAATTCCATTACTGAACGCAATTTGCGTTACATGTTGATGATTGCTCATTCTCTCGTCATCTTAACTGCTTGAACATGGAAATGTGTACTTTAAGTATCGAGCCAAAAGGTTAGATTTGTTTGAACTTTTAGGGCGTAAATAGAAAATTATCATGAATTTTAATTGGTGCTAATTGTTATCTCAGACAATCATCATCGTCGTCAGCCGAAAGATGTCCAAGGCTGTCCAAGGCCTATCCTATAGAACACCACAATGATCGGCACAGCGCTGTTCGCACCCAACGGACTCCTGCATCTTCACCGGGTCACCGGTTCCCGTTCTGTAAGTTCTATTTCCGTTTATTCTTTTTTTTTAAGTGAAAACTTCTTTAGCGGCGTTGTGCACTTTTTGGGATGGGTAGAAAATGTTAAACTCTCGTCAGGACACGTGACCCTGATCGAAAATTCGTAAGACGGGGGGTGAGGGGGAGGAGGGGGGAGAGGGTTGAGGGGGGTGAGGGAGGTTCGTAAGACAGAACAACGTTAAAGTTCAAGTTTTCACTTCTGCCGGCACTCCCGGAGTGCAACCCGTTGTTTTTTTTTTTGTTTTAAATATTTTGTCATGAATATAAAATGTTTTCCTTTCTTCTTTTTTTCAGTTTACTAGGTGGTTATCAGGGTCTGAAGATGGAGCTAGAATGTGGCCATAGGCACTCCATAATAAAATGACACAACCCCATCGAGTTTGGGCTCGTTTGCTTCGTGTTGACGAGTACGTTAGTCCTAGGGTCAGGGTCTGAAGTTGGAGCTGGAAGATGGGCACTAAAAAGTTAAAAATAATATTAAAAGAAAAAACTTTTTAAAAACAAGCTTTTATTAAGTAGATGTTAATAAAAATGAAAAATGTTTATTGGTAACAGTTTTAACAAAATAGGGTTGGGATCTCCTTTTAAGCAAAAACAATGCTTGTGCCAGGAGACCCCGCTCCTCCACTCAGAGTATTCATGAGTATAAACCAATAAAATTAACTAACTTAAATAAGATAACTTAAAATTATGCATGTGCGTGTGTGTGTGTGTGTGTGTGTGTGTGTGTTCGCATGCGTGCGTGCAAGTGTGTGTATATGTGTGCGTGTGCATTCGTGTGTGTAATAATTTACTAAAAACCATATACCCTCCATTTATTTTCTGTATTGTTTTCTTTGTGCTGGACAATAAAGAGTTATTGTATTGTATTATGTTGTATTTTTCTCAATAACACCTTTAACATTCACAGTTAAGTCTTAAAACAATAGCACTTCTATTTCCTCGTAATTTAGCTTTTTTAGCCATAACGTCACAGTTCTTTTACAGTCAGAGACTAGCATAGGAAAAATGTTTAGTTCCTTATTTACAATATTATAAAGCCTAGCGGACTGAGAGCCAAACTGTCTCCTAGCAAACTTTGAGTTTGTAGGGGGAAATGGGACAGCATTTCCTCTTCTCCTGCGGGTTACAGTGGTAGGTTCATACATTGTGGTCTTATGTACCAGACGACCAGACGACCAGATGGCCTAGTGGTTAGAGACCCTGACTATGAAGCTTGAGGTCCCGGGTTCGATTCCCGTGTCGGGGCAGATATTTGTATGAAAAATACGAATGTTTGTTCTCGGGTCTTGGATGTGTAATATGTATTTAAGTATGTATCTATCTATATAAGTATGTTTATCCGTTGCCTAGTACCCATAACACAAGCTTTGCTAAGCTTACTTTGGGACTAGGTCAATTGGTGTGAATTGTCCCGTGATATTTATTTTATTTATTTATTTATTTATGTAAAAGAATATACTATGTATAAAATTAGTAATAGGGTCCCGTTTAATCCTTTGGGTACGGAATCCTAAAAATCTCGATAACATCACAGCATATTAATTTCTCCCTCCCATTCTGATAGGAGGCCTGTGCCTTGCAGTGGGACGTTTATAGGCTGGGATGATGATGATGATAGTGATATTAATTTTTGTCTTGCATTTTTCGCTTATTTATTTATTTTATCTGTATAGTCTTATACAGGGAGCTAACAAATTAGTCACCAATATTTATATATGGCTTAATCTACTCATCAAAACAAGTCACTTTTATTCTAACAACATTTTAAAATTTAAAAATAACTCAAACTTTTCATACATATCCATCCAAACGGATTACGGCTTTAGTATGGAAAACCGAGATTTTTTTTTAAATTTTAAAAAGTTGGTAGAATAAAAGCGACTTGTTTTGATGAGTAGATTGAGACATAGAAATATTGGTAACTAATTTATTAGCACCCTATATAAAAAGTGACTCGTTATTTTTGATTTTTAGGGTCCGTACCTAAATTATAAAAACGGGTCCCTATTACAAAAATGGTATAAAAATGTGGAAGCTACAGGCATTTGTATTCCGGGCCTATCTCATGAACCGTGATAGCTAGACAGCTGAAACTTTCACAGATGATGTATTTCAGTTGAGGCTAAAATAATGTTCAGAATTAAAGGGGGTCGTCATAAAAGAAACGTGTTTTTTTCCAGTGTTTTTAACTCGATCTTTATAATGGCGTTAATTATACACTTGAAATTTTCACCGGTTATGTATTACTATAGCCGGCACAATAACAAATAACAAAATAGTTATTTGTTATACAAGGGGGGAAAGTTGTATTTTACCTGCGAGTGTCCATTTGAAACACAAGCTATCGAAAGGATTCTATGATTGACCACGAGCGAAGCGAGTGGTTCAAAAATAGAATCCTTTCGATAGCGAGTGTTTCAACACACGAGACGTAAAATAACTTTTCACCCGTGTATAACACAAAACTTTTCACCTCACTACAGCGAGGAAAATAAGAAAAAGGGTTTGTACTATCAATTATTATTTATTTATTCACTCAAAATAATTAATTGAAAAGTTTTGACTTAAGTTTTTTTTTAATTTTTCGGATGCGTTTTGTTCGCACATCGACTTACTTGGACTGTCAGAACATTTCATCCGTTTTCGCAACAAGAATGAAGGTTAATGTTGAATGCTGATATTTATGAATTAAAATAAAGTTGTAAGACTGTATTTAGTGTTTTTTACTCGATGCAATTCATTAATTGTGATGTTAAAAATTCAGCACTTTTAACGTTTTACGTTTTGTTAGCTGTCAAATATCACGTAAGCTGCCTTCAAATGTCAAAACTCTTTCTTCACATGTGGATAAAAAGCGATTTTCTCAATAGATGTCAAACAAACAAAAAGGGCTTTCCGAGCTAGTGAGGTGAAAATATAATTATGTTAAATATTAAGGGGGGTCCTGACTAACCAATATAAAATGATCTCACACTGCCTACATTTTGCTTAAAAGCACGGTTCTACTAACACTACTGTTAATGGCTTATATTTTGACATACCTACCTAAAAAATGTACGAAACCCTCGGTGTGCGAGTCCGATTCGCATTCGCATTCGATTAGCCGGTTTTTTTAGTGTATTAATATATTATAAGGTAGTCTGGTAAATATTCGAATACCCTCATTCAATTGTTGTGTAAAAAATGTATTTTTAACCATGTAAGTGATAAGCGATAAGCGGTTATATTTTAACTATTAAATAAAACTTTCTTTTCTTTCATTTTTTTACAGAAACTCTCAACTATTTTACTGTTCGAACGAAAGACGGAAGATGCAGCGAGTGATTTTTCAAGTAGTAATACACATTTTATTTTGATGTGAACATTCATAAATTAAGTTTTTACGTTTAAGGTTGTGTTTTCACCAGAGATGTGCAAAAAAACGGAACGCTGTGCGAGGAATAATACGGAGGCGCGGGCAACAGCTAGTATGCAATAAAGTACAGGAAAGGCGCATCAATAAATAACTGCTTCGAAAGTGATTATGATAGGTACTATGCGTAGAATAAATAGTTAGAAATCTTAATAATAATTCGATAGAATCATGAATCAAGATCATGTTTGTGTCGCATTTGCATGTCGTATATAATTCAACATTGAAATAAAATTAACACAACGTTTTATTCTTGTATAATAATATAGGTAACTGTAATAATTCTCTATAAAATCGCTACATCCTATCGCTTCCACCGATAACGGAACAATAGTTTCTATATCCACCGACGGTGGCGCTAGTGTGGCTAGTGAAGTGACGATGGACCTGCGCAAGAGTTCCTGATATTATTGACCGTTATTTATTTAATTTATTTAGTAGCAATTAGTTTGACAAAGGTCAGTGACATTATTTTTACCAACTTGTATAACGGCGGTTTCAAAGGAAACTTATTTTAATTATAATTTATAAACAAAGTGAAATTTTAAACGTGGTACAAAATAAGCGTTTCTTGCTCAGTTATTAATGAACAATATATTGCATTAATTCAATTGGCGAATAAGCCTAAGTACAAGGCAAATACGTCATCGAAAGACGTATCGACCCCAGAACTATCTAGCTATCCCCTAGCCTTTGAGCGAGATAAGCGCCAGCTTTGTGGTCCCCAGAAACCAGAACTAACCTCCTGGACAAGTTCTTCAGCATCCTTTTTGTGTCCGTTGACCACGGGCCCATCATTTCAAAAGCAAGCGCCGCAAACTCCTGGTAGTTAGTCTAACCTGAATATTTGCGACGCTTGCTTACCTGAGCCTGTAAAGCAGCCGTTCCGGCCCTGAGCGCAGTGCCCTGAACGTGGGACGCGGCAAAAGTGTCGACATAAGTCACGTCCCTCACCAAAGACCCCCAGCGTCCACAGCACCAAGGTGACACCATCTGTCGTCTTTCCGTCGTCCGTCAACAAGCGCATGGTTCCAGTGTAGCTGGGATTGATGCAGTGGTGAGGGCCCAACGGTTGAGGTCGTTAAGAGTACCGTGGTGAAATAGACGGATATATTGAGTTTGTGATTTAATTCCGACTAGATGCACCGACGATCTGGTAAAGATCGCAGAAATCACTTTTAAGAATGCGGGAAGAGCAGAACCGATCGTTGTGTGTATTGTGATCGAATAACTCTTTGGCGGGAGCTTTTGTCCAGCAATGGATGTGTTTGGGCTGATGTAATGGATGAACATGCTAAATTTTCTCAGACTAATTTCAACAATTGAGTTAATGCATTGTATTGTCTAGCATTAAATAAGTAAGAAGCATTGATTTTATATTACGTGTCGCGATCCAAAACAGACAGAAGAGACGAGGCTGAGACGCGGCCTGCGAACAAACGACGCAAACTGCGACGCGCCCCCGTCCCACGTCTCATCAGTAGCTTGGTCCTAGTAATGATTCTTCCGATCTCTTCTTACAGATGCAGCTCAAAAGCACTACCGCTGTGAGCTTGCTTCTGCTGGCTTCATGTGAGGCGCTGCGTATCCTTGTGGTATTCCCCATGCCAACGAAGAGCCACAATACATTGGGAAATGGCGTCGTTAACAGACTGCTAGAAGCTGGGCATGAGGTATGAGACATCTCCTTATAGCATAGGATCCGAGTATACAACGACGACGAAAAGTATTTTAAATATATTAAATTAAATATTATGTTATGGCAAGGTTGGTTGACAAAAAAAATTCAGTCCAGTTGAGTAGGTATGATTATTTTTTTTAAAAACATTTCACCGTTTCGGTTACATTAAACCGTTTACTATGCTACCAATAAATGTGTGTTAGTGTTGGTTCTAACATTTGGAGGTGGAGAAACTGCATGAACTCACATTTCTTACATAAACGTAACTATCGTAACCTTAAGGCCTATTTACATTATACAACTTTCTTGCACTTTCTATACAATAAAATTGAGGCACTAAAACATTGCTCAGTCTAAACCTAAGGTTTCTAAGGTTTAGACTGAGCAATGTTTTATTGCCTCAATTTTATTTTATGGAAAGTGCAAGAAAGTTGTATAATAAAAATGGGCCTTTATGGTCGCGGGTGAGCAAAGTAATTGTTTCAGTTCATTGATATGGACCTCCGCAAAGTAACGCCTGATTCGATAAATTATGTAAGGGTTTTCGGGAGTAAACAATTGAACTAGCCGTACGCTTATGCCTACTACACCTGTAACGATATATCGTAGCGATTAATCTGTGCAAATCAATTTGCGCAGATTTATCGATCGTGTGTATGACAAATCGTTGCTGATTATTGTCATACACACATTCGATAAATCTGCGCAAATCGGTTTGCACAGATTAATCGTTATGTGAGCTTTACTGTCTAATGCGTATGGGCATGCTAACGCTTTCAAAATAACTTTCTATTAAATGGTATAAGATGGAGACAGAACGAGTTCGTGAATCCGAGATCAAGCGTTTTCGCGTTTGACAATATTATGGCATTTAGTCTTATCTTTGGGAAAACGTGTGTTTCGAGTTTTAGCCTTTTAAGCTCGCTCGAATGGAATAAATACGTATATTTCAATTCAACTTGTTGCCAGAACAAGCGGAGTTTGGTGGATGCAACCGCAAACTATCTAATTAAAACTTTCTGCAGCAAGTTAATTTCCTGCTTTTAGTATTATAATACTAATACTATAGAGAACAAATACTTGTATATTACGAGTATACTTAATACTTCTCGAAAATCACTTGACTATAACAGAATTTAATTTAATTCAAACCTTTCGTAAAGTCTAAAGCGTAGATACTATAAAATTAATAATTATAGCATGGACACAGACGTTTAATATGAGACCTGGGGCCAATTGCATAACAAAGTACAACTTATAATTACAAGCTGAACTCCCTTTCTAGTTAATATAACTGAAGCGAGAGTTCCGCTTGTAATATTAGTTGTATTTTGTTATGCAATTGGGCCATGGACTTCAATTAATATCATCGTTCGGAATCTGTAGGTTTGCGCGCTTAAAGAACCAAACTTAAATCAACAAATATCAATAAAAATCTTATCAAACAACTGCATTGCGTGTACGAAGGTATTAATAATTATTAATCATAAATAATTGAGATACTTTTACTCAAGTAAATTTTAAAATATTTAATTGTTTGATGTATTTTTTTAAACGACAGTCAAAGTAATTGTATACTGTGTGTTTTGCGTACTGGACAAGTAGTTGAAGAGGATGAATATTTAGAGAGTAATGTGGTCTGTGTAGTGTGCAACCCTACTTGTGACATTAATAACCAAACCAACCAAAATTTGTGACAAATTTGTAAAACGCAATAAAATAAAATAAATAAATAATTGTGATGAAGATGAGGGTAGTTTTCCGTCGCCGCCGGCCGCGCCGATTAGCCGAGCTGCAAGAACGCTGGCGCACAGTTGTTGGCTTCCCGATGGAACCAACCTTGAATAAGAACATCATCTTGAAGGAAAACATCATGAGGAAACTTGCACACCTGAGAAAAAAACAATCGTGTGTGTGGTTTCCATCCGCACTGGGCCCGAGTGGAAGTGACAGCTCATGCACTCTCATTCTGAGAGGATGCCTGTTGTACCCCCTACCGGAAATACTTATATAGGCTGGGATGATGTTGGTGATGAGTTAGGTAGTTATAAGCTAAGCTGTTCACTCGCGTGGACTATGTGTGCAACAAGCTAAGATCCATTTTGTCGAAGCTAACTATACTTAAGAATAAGGTTCCCTTTAAGACATTGAGGCTTCTTTATATGTCGCTGGCAGATTCTGTGGTGAGCTATGGATTGGTCTGTTATGGAAGATCTTTTAAAACATATTTGAATAATATTTATAACTTACAAATACGATTGTTGAAAACCATAGTTCCCCTCAAAGTTAAATATAAATACAAAAAACAAGTCAGATATGAAGTATCTTTTTTATTTATTTTTTCAACTTCATTTTTTTTTATTACTTTTACGGTCATCCCATGAAACCATATATTTCAAACTAAATACAAACTGAAATATAGATGCACAGAAAAAACCCCAGAAAAAAGAAGAAAGAAGATCTTCTTTTTTCTGGGGTTTTTTCTGTGCATCTATATTTCAGTTTGTATTTAGTTTGAAATATATGGTTTCATGGGATGGGAGAAGAAAGAAGATCTTCTTTTTTCTGGGGTTTTTTCTGTGCATCTATATTTCAGTTTGTATTTAGTTTGAAATATATGGTTTCATGGGATGACCGTAAAAGTAATAAAAAAAAATGAAGTTGAAAAAATAAATATAAAAAAGATACTTCATATCTGACTTGTTTAAAGTTGCACAGTAGCGCCATCTCTTGGTCCTTGTGAGCGGGTAGCTCCGAAGGAGTGTTAAAGTCTCTCGGTAGAGGGCATAAACATAGATGAGTGCTTTATCACTGCATAACGTGATTATAACAGACTGAAATGTACGATGTATGGGAAAGATTCGTCGCTAACCTCTAGACCAGTGGTGGTGTAGGGGTAAAGCACACAGCACGGAACGCTGAGGACCTGGGTTCGATTCCCAGCATTGGTCTTTTTTCTGGGGTTTTTTCTGTGCATCTATATTTCAGTTTGTATTTAGTTTGAAATATATAAATACAAAGACAATTACAAACATTTATTTAGATACTGTAAAGTAATGAATATAATTTGAAAAGGTCGATTTAGCCATTATAACACAGTACTGGGGTACTGATGATTTGCTAAACAGTAAGTAGGTAACTAATGTTAATATTAACTTCAACAATCCTACAAATTAAGGATTAAGTAGTTATAGTTGTGTAAAGTGTATATTTTTCCGAAATAAACAGTTTAAACAGTTAAACAGTTAAATGAACCTCGTGATACTTACGCCAAGTAGCCGGTCCCAAAAACCCTTCGAACAGAATTGGTAGCATTTGGGTTATAGCTACTGCCAAACAAGAAGACATGAATTTGTCAAAATTAGACATTAATGACATAGCAAGAAGAACCTCGGCACGTGTCTCATGAATGACTCGATGACTCCTCAAACGCACCCCTGAAGTTCATAAAATAACAAGTTGTTTTCGTCCGAGTATTTGATCGAGAATAAATTCATCGTTTAGGGAACTTTGAAAAGAGGCGCAGAAAATCAACTTTTGTAAGTTAAGACCTTTGTTTGAGAGCCGTAGAATTTCAAAGTGATGTAGATTTGGCTGTTCGTTATGTTATTTGAGCAAAATTCAAATAGAATATGCTAAGTTTTCTTACACGGTAGCCGATCAGTAACCCCACAGATCTAAAACATAAGTTTCTCGGGTTATTTTAAAACAAAACTGTAGTATAAATTCAGATAAATCTGGCTTAAGTAGTTTCGGAGATACTTATTTTTTTGTAAAAATGATAGACAATCTCCTATTAGGCGGCTCCTCAACCATAAAAAGTATTTTCGGACAAGTTTTAGTTCTGAAATTCATGTGTAAGATATTTGAGAATTCACTCTAATGACCAGTGATTTTCGAAACACGATTACCTACTTGTAGTTTGTTCGATAGAATAAAATCCAAAGTTGTCTCTAAAAAATAAAATAAATCCTTAGCACGGCGTAAATACTGCACGGCAGGTCATGAGCTTTGAATCTAATACCTTTAAATGAGCAATTCTTGTATATATATATAATCAGAATCTCGGACACGGCTCCAATGATTTCGATGAAATTTGGTATGTGGGGGTTTTCGGGGAAGAAAATTTGATCTAGCTTGGTCTTATCTCTGGGAAAACGCGCGGAACCGAGTTTCAGCCCGAGCGGAGCTCGGTCGCCCAGGTACTGTTAATAAAACAAGATGTTTTCTAGGGCTTAGTGATGCTACATTTTTAAAATATGTATTTGTTTTAGTAATACGATGAAAATATCTAAATACACGCGTGATCTGACCAACTTATCTTGATCCGTCGTGCTTCCCCTTGTTCGTATAGTTATTTGCGTTAGATATCCTCTGGCCATCGGACGGGGAACTTGTGTCGCTTGCGTTTACTCACGGCTTTGATTTTAACCGCTCTCACGCACACATGTGCATAGCATACCTAAAATCGATTAGCGCAAGAAGCTCAATGCGGCCTTAATACTTCCACGGAAATTTACATTATATCAAGTGACCATTATCCTATTCAGCACGTTATGCTAATAAAAACTAACAAACAACTAACAAATAATGGATCCGAGTTATCTAAATAAATAAATTTATTATTATTATAAAAACAAAGAATCATCGTTTGAGCCATATTAAAAAAAGCCTATCAAGTGCGAGGGTTCCGTAAAAACTTGTATGTAAATAGTTCGTTAGTAATCGCAATTTTTTTTGCGATGGAATCACATACAATTAAAGATTTTTTTAATTTTTTTTACGTACCTACTTGTGCTGTAATTTAGCTTCCTAGTACCTTCCTCCATGCCAAATTTCATGATTCTAAGTACCCTACAGGTTTTGATTCCCCTGCGAATTATTAGAAAATAAGGCTCAAACTGCCGTGCTTTTGAATTGCGTTAACTTAGAAGCTTGATTTTTTTACAGCTTCAAGGGACCGCAGTAATAATTTTTTGATGTTAATTTCAATAATGTTCAACTTGATGCCACCACGCATTCCTAAGAAAAAGGTCGTGACGGACAGACGGTCAGACGGACAAAAAGTGATCCTATGAGGGTTCCGTTTTTCCTTTAGAGGTACGGAGCCCTAAAAAAATGTTTTGTTCCAATGTTGCAGGTGGTACACCTGACTGCGATACCACGTGGGAAACCAGAGGAAAAACTGAAGGAGATTATCGTTCCCGATATCATAGAAATACTCAGGAAAAGAGATCCCGGAAGATGTAAGTCTTGTGACATGTTTTATCTATGCCCGTAACGGTCCGTAACGGAGGATGCGTTGCGAGGGATGTGTTTGTCATGAACCAATAGAAACACTTCATTTAAAAGGTCCTAAGTGAATGAAGTGTTTCTATTGGTTCATGACAAACACATCCCTCGCAACGCATCCTCGCACATCTCTGGTGGAAACGCAGCCTAATTTTCATTTTTGAGCATTTCTAAGAACTTTATTCATTTAATTTTGTCCTCTGTAATGCATAATAAATTTACATGTAAGTAGCGCAAATAAATACAACTGAGCTTAACTTAAGCTGCTTCCCAAACTTCCATAAAAAATAATTTTTGGAGGGTTAATAATACGAGATGTAAGAACGTGGTGATATAGGTAACGCCACCAGAGTTGAGGCCACGCACACAACCACATCTCATGTAATGACAGCGGGATTTTGACGTTGTGTTGACGTTTAACGACAACACAACGTCAAAATCCCGCTGTCATTACATGAGATGTGGTTGTGTGCGCTATAATAACGCTCACTTTGTATAAAGTTCGTTCATAACGTTCAATGGGTATAATGAACGAAAGATATAATTTCAAAATATCTAATTTTGTAAGGTATAACGTCATGGTATAATAATATTTATTTAGGAGGAGGGCTGTCCCCAGCAGTGGGACGTAAATAGGCTGGGATGATGATAATAATAAATAATATTTAGTTGTTACAACCGCAACCGCAACCGTTTGTTTTCTATAGGGGTTGCAGTTCTAAACTACTAACCTACCTACTTCCCTGGGATTATTATAAAACCATTATTGTATATCCATCATTATACATTATGTCCATTACCTAACTATTACTCCTTATAAAAGTATTTTGTTGATATATCATATCTAACGTTCATTATATCTAATGAAATGAACGTTATCTAATAACGTCTTCGTGGGAGAGGTCTTGAACATCGCACTGGGTCGTTTCTGGTGCAAAGGTTGTCCATCGCGGTTCAGCGGGGCAATGCGGCTAGTGTGTTGGGCACCTTTGCGCATGGTACGATCCGGGGCGGTTTATTTGACTGATTTTTTGTTTTTATTTTTATTTTATTGTATTTTGTGTGTACTAATGTTTACTTTTTAATTATATTTAATTATTTTATTGTGGTCAGCGTTGTCCATACATGGAGTGAGTAGCGATCTGATACGAGCACTGAAATCTCTTTATGAAGATTCCAGTGCTTGCGTCAGAATTCACGGGGCTTACACGGAATGGTTTAGCATCCAAAAAGGTGTTAGGCAGCGTCTCCGTGGCTGTTCAATTTATTTATGGATAACTGTTTGACTGAGCTGAAAGAGAGTGATTGTGGACTAAGAATGAATGAGTTACTCGTCAAATGTCTCCTTTATGCTGATGATCAGGTCTTGCTCGCTTCGTCGGCCGAAGAGTTGCAGGCGATGGTAAATATTATGAATGGTGCTTTGGAAAGGAAAGGAATGAAAGTTAATGTAAGTAAGACAAAGGTTATGGTTTTTGAGAGAGAAGAATGCATGACAGATATTTGTGTACGGATAGGAATAAAAGAGTTAGAACAAGTGAAGTAATTTGTGTATTTGGGTACTTTGTTTTCTAGGGATGGGAAGTGTGATAGTGATATTGAAAGGAGAGTAAATGCAGGTAATATGGTAAATGGAGCGCTGCATGCCTTTATGAACAGCCAGAGGGTCTCTCAGAAGGCTCGTCTGGCTGTGCATAGGGGGGTGTTAGTTCCGACACTTATGTATGGAAGTGAAAGTTGGGTTTGGCAGAAAAAACATGAAAGTAGGATAAATGCTGTGGAAATGAGAGCATTAAGGAGTGTGATTGGTGTGAACTTGAGTGACCGAATGAGGAATAGTCTAATAAGGGAACGTTGTGGCATGAAAGATGATGTTGTGACTCGTATAGAGAAAGGGATGTCAAGTTGGTTTGGACATGTGGAGAAGATGGACGAAGGAAGAATAACGAAAGAGATATATAATGCGAGTGTAGATGGAAATATTGGAAGAGGGAGACCAAGAAGGACATTTCATGATCAGATTGGGGATGTCTTGAAGAAGGGTCAGGTCAAGAGTACCCGAAACCGGCGAGCATGTATGAAAAGACTAATGAGTGTTGCTGAAGCGAAAGATGTATGTCAGGATCGTAGCAGGTGGAAACAAATAGTCTCTGCCTATCCCCTTGCTGGGAAGAAGCCGTGATTGTATGTATGTATGTATGTGTGTATGTATATTTAATGTAAATGAAGGTTATTAACATGAAATTATATATTTCTTTGTTATATATGTATAAGTATCTGGTGAGGCGCCCCATTTTGGGAGGCGTTAGTTAGGTTCATTTGCATTCACGCTACTTGTAAATTTCTATGCAAGTCGGGATTCCAAAATTAAAATGTACAAAATTTTTGAGAAATGCTGTTAGGTATAGTCCGACGCTCGGCGGAACCTTGTCGCAGGGAGCCTGTGCTGTCCTTAACGAGATTGTTTTTATCAAGTGCGGCAAATGCTGACTGCGACAGGGTTCCGCGGAGAGCCGCGCACGAGCTTGTCGGCCTATACATACTTTCAACCTGTCAAACGTATAAGACCGCAAGACAATATGGTGACTACTATTAAAACGTTGAGAATCAAAATAAATTCCTTACCTCTATAATAAAATAAGCAATATATTTCTTTAGGCATTATTAATTGCTTGATCATAATATTATGGGACTTGTGATACGAAACCCTGCTTGTATGAATCCGGCTCACACTTTGCTGGTTTTTTACCCGACTGCCGAAGGAGGGTTATGTTTTTCGAGCGTATGTATTTGTGTATGTATTTACGCCCTGCAGCCTGAACGGCTCAATTGATTTTGAATTGTGAGGTGTCATTAGATTCGTCTCAGTCTCAAGAGTGACATAGGGTATATATTTTCCTGAATATCATCCCATGCGAACGAGAATTATACAGGCGGAGTTTTTTTCATCTAGTAGGTATTGAAATTAAAGTTATTATTATCAGTGCCTACCGATTTTACGAAAGTATAACCTTTTTCAGTTAACGCCGTTACTTTGAAGAATATGGTTGGCAATCCAGACTTGGGTGAGTCGTTGTTCTTCTTTGACTTTGCCTTCGACTTTCACGAACTATTTCTTAAAAACAGAGTCGTCGTGGAGTTTTTAAAGGACCCCAAAGAAAAGTTCGACGCGGTCGTTCTGGAGTGGTTCTTCTCAGATGTCATTGCTGGGTGAGTCAACCAAATCATTTTTTTTTTCTACAGAGATTATCTACTGCTTTTTAGGGTTTCGTATCCAAAGAAAGGGTAAAAACGGGACCCTATTACTGAGGCTCCGCTGTCCGTCTGTCTGTCCGTCTGTCACGAGGCTGTATCTCAAGAACCGTAATAGCTAGAAAGTTGAAATTTTCACAGATGGTGTATTTCGGTTGCCGCTATAACAACAAATACTAAAAATCAGAATAAAATAAATATTTAAGGGGGCTCTCATACAACATTGTAGGAAACGGGTTTGTAGAACACAAATAATAGGCATTTGAGACGACCAGATGGCCTAGTGGTTAGTGACCCTGACTATGAAGCTTGAGGTCCCGGGTTCGATTCCCGTGTCGGGGCAGATATTTGTATGAAAAATACGAATGTTTGTTCTCGGGTCTTGGGTGTTTAATATGTATTTAAGTATGTATCTGTCTATATAAGTATGTTTATCCGTTGCCTAGTACCCATAACACAAGCTTTGCTAAGCTTACTTTGAGACTAGGTCAATTGGTGTGAATTGTCCCGTGATATTTATTTATTTATTTATTTATTTTATTATAGGAAACATACATCGTAGGGATTAGACATCATAATAAGCGGACATTATTGGAAGCAGGACAATTTTAGAAAAGGACATAATAGGAATTTAAACGTTCATTCTAGGACAGTGACATCATAGGAAACCATTTGCTGACATTACAGGAAAGAGTCATTTCTTGGAAGCACACTTGTTTGAGAAGCAGACATTTTAGAAATCGGACTGAACGAGCTTGAGCCAACGAATTTTTAATGTAGTTAATTCTCATTTTCCAGGATCGCCCCCTTATTTGAATGCCCACTGATTTGGTTCGGGCTGACGGAAGCCCATTGGCAAGTAATAAAATTAGTAGACAACGTTCCAAGTCCGGCAGAAAATGTAGACTTATTTTCGACACATTCGTCCCCGCTCCACTTTTGGGACCGAATTACGGAGCTGTGGAAGATGGTCAAGAAAATTGCTATAACGTAGTAAGTAAATCAAAATCAAAACGTTTATTCTGCAAGTAGGCCGGAAAGGGCTCACTTTTTTAGGGTTCCGTAGTCAACTAGGAACCCTTATTGTCTACGCCCATCACTAGCGACATTTAACGCTGGCAACACCGGAGAGGATTACAAATTTGATTCTTGAGAGCAACGGACCTTCGCCCGATTTATTTAATTTTATACAAAAAAGTCTTGTAAATTGTACACCGATCTACATTAAAAAATAAGAAGAATAGCTGGATTTCAATTAAAACTCAAAAATCCCTTGAAGTATCGAACATTTTGGTGACCCCGACGTGATACGGCGACGCAACGGGAAGGCGAGATTTATCCCGAAGAAAGTGCTAAGACGGTTCCGAGGGAAGTAACGTCCAATTCCTTATTTTTCCACTCATTATTTCATCTAAAATTGTATCAATTTGTGTAAATAAGCGTTCGATTCTTCGAGCATAAAGTGTGTTAAAATTACCCTCTTTCGGTTTTTATTAAAAACCAAGTAATTTTTTACTTCTTAAATTTCTATAATCCTAGTTATTTGTGCTTAATATAGTTAATACAAGGTTCGGTTAAAGATAATTAACAATTTAAAGTTTAATTTTAATAGCAGTTACCGTAAGTAGTAAAAGAACTTCTTTGTATAACGTCTAAACATATTGCATAATTCGTTTATCTTTACATCGTAATTAAGTTTAATCGGCAGCGTTTCCACGTTTAGTGTTTGTGTAAACATATACTTAAGCCTATTGGCCGACTATTCCAGGGGCTACTCCGTGAATAAGTTGGCGAAACCAATAACTGAACACCGGCACGGCTTGGCGCGTTTCCTACAAGATCGCACCGCGGCCCCGTGTCGGGCAGTATCGCCGGCGCGTTATCAGCGATCAGCTGGTTTGTGCATCGGAAACAGGTTGGATTCATTACCTACTCATAACATTGACCTACTTTTATTTGAATAGTGTGCTATTGGTTGCGCTCACGTTATGGCTGATTTAAAGGAATTAAGTAAACAAAGAGGAGGTATTAGAAGTCGCCTCACGTTATTTGAGAAATATTTTACTCCAATTTTACAAATTAAAACTCTGGCAGAACGTAATCAAGCTATAAATAGCGAATTTAAGTTAAGATTAGCGAAATTGCAAGAGCTATGTTATAGTTTTGATGACATTCAGTCTAAAATTGAGCTAGTAGATCCCGACTTATCTCAACAAATTAAGGAAAGGGAAGAAACTGAAAATAGGTTTTATCATTTGATTGGAAAGGCTCAAGAGTTACTGGATGCGTTAAGTGAATTTAAATTAAGGCAAGGGGACGAGGCATCATGCAGTGGTAGTTCTCCAACATTCTCCAAACATAACATTAAACTACCACCGCTGAAGCTTCCTCCGTTTGACGGCGATTCTAATAAATGGCTCGAGTTTCGAGACATTTACCTATCTCTAATTCATAATAACGAGAATATTGATAACGTTAGTAAGTTCCATTATTTAAGAACATATTTAGAGGGTTCCGCTAAGGCAGTCATTAATAGTGTCACGGTATCCGCAAATAATTATGAAATCGCTTGGTCGTTGCTCTGCGATAGATATAACAATAAACGCCTATTAATTAACGAACATATTAAATGCCTATTTTCAATTGAAGCGCTCACCAGGGAATCCGACCGGGGCTTACGTAATTTAATAGATGCAATCTCGAAAAATTTATCTGCTTTAAATATATTAGGTGAACCTACCGATAGCTGGGACACTATTATTATATACATGGGCTCTGCAAAGTTGGATCCGGTAACGTCTAGAAAATGGGAGGAGTTTCGAAGCACATTAGAAACACCGAGTATAAAAGATTTTTTCGATTTTCTTCGTCAAAGGGCAACTGTATTAGAAACAGTCTATGCCGCGAAATCTGTAACTTCAAACAATAAAAATGAAAAACGCAATAGTTTTGTAAAATCGAAATCATTTATTTCTTCTTCACTCGATTCACCTTCTCATGGTAATTGTTTAGCTTGTAAACAAGACCACAAACTATACGATTGCAATAAATTTAAATCAATGTCTATTGAAGAGAGAAACTCAAAGGTCTTCCAGTGGAGAATATGTAGTAATTGTCTTCGTAGTGGCCATCAAGCTTTTCAGTGCCGGCTCGCAGGTTGCCGCATCTGTAAACGTAAACACAATACATTATTACACAAACAAATAACAAAGAACACAAATACACCAACACAACAAACTCAGCAGCCGGTTCATAATAGTGAAGAAGCGTCTACATCATTTACTACTACAACTAAGGCTTCGGATAGCGAACAAGCCGGTCATGCTGCCGCCATTGGTGTTTGTGGTTCGTCTAGTTTCACCCCTGTCGTTACAATGTCTGCTGGCGCTTCAAACTTGGCTCTTCTGTCTACGGCTTTAGTTGAGGTACATACCAATGGCAAATCGATCAGGTTGAGAGCGCTTTTGGATAGCGGTAGTCAATCATCGTTTGTAACGGAGGCGGCTCAAGCAAAGTTAGCGTGTATTAAAAAGCGCAACCAATGTAAATATGTGTCTGGTCTTAATAATGCAACATTAAGCATTGCCGAACATTGCAACTTACATATAAAATCGGTTCATAGTCAATTTAGTACTTCTGTCAAATGTTATGTCGTGCCAGTTATAACCGACAATCTTCCTCAGACAGAAATACATCTTCATGATTTAAATATACCTAACAATATTCAGTTAGCGGACCCAAACTTCTTTTACCCATCAGAGATTGAGCTTTTATTGGGAGCCGATGTCTTTTGGGACGTCATGGGATCCGCTCGTATAAAACTAGGGCCTAATAAACCGATTTTACAGGAAACCCACTTAGGATGGATCGTGGCAGGTCCCATTGGGGGGAAATATTATGAAAATTCAAATAAAATACGCTGTCAATTTAGCAAAGATATACAGCAACAACTTGTTAAATTCTGGGAATTGGAGGAAGTTCCCACAAGTAAACCTTATTCTAGTGGTGAAGATTATTGTGAGAAATTATTTAACGATACGACTATCCGCGATAAGAATGGCAGATTTGTCGTCCAGGTTCCCTTGAGTGAATCACCAGATGTTCTAGGCGATTCGTATAACATTGCTCACCATCGATTATTACAATTAGAAAGAAAGTTAAGAAACAAGGTTGAGTTCAAACAAGAATACGTTAAATTTATGCAGGAATATGAGCGCCTGGGGCATATGAGTGAGATATCTGTTAAGCCTAATCATGGATGTTTTTTGCCTCATCATGCGGTTATTAAGGAACAAAGTGAAACCACTAGATTGAGAGCCGTCTTTGACGCGTCAGCTAAGACATCCTCTGGAATTTCATTTAACGACATACAACATGTGGGTCCTGTCGTTCAAGACGACCTTTTTTCAATACTGTTACGATTCAGGCAACACAAATATGTCGTTACAGCTGACGTGGAGAAGATGTACCGCCAGATACTGGTCCAGCCTGAACAACGTCACCTACAGATGATTTTATGGCGAGAACACGAATCTCTACCTGTCAAAATATTTGAACTCAATACAGTGACCTATGGTACTGCTTCGGCGCCATTCTTAAGTACACGATGTTTAGTTCAGCTTGCTAAAGAATGTCCTAGTGAGAAAATTAGTAAAATAATCAAAGAAGATTTGAAGATTTTTTTATATCTATAGACGACTTGATTACCGGGAGTTATTGTAAAGACGATTTATGTCAAATTATTAACGCAGTTACTAAAACCCTTCAATCAGCTCATCTTCCTTTACGCAAATTTCGCACAAACGACTACTCAGTGTTTGAAGGAAATAATAACGTGTTCATACCTAAAGATTTAAATTTAAACTCGCAATCTAGTGCGCTAGGCCTTAAATGGAACCCGGTAACAGACACCTTGAATTTTCCTGTCAATTTTAACTGTCCGGCACAAGCTACAAAGCGGTCAATTTTATCCAATTCAGCCAAAGTCTTTGATCCTCTCGGATTATTAGGTCTGTGTACTATTATACCTAAGATTATCTTGCAAAAATTGTGGATGTCTAAACTGGATTGGGATGATCCGATTCCAACCGAATTGGAAACTATGTGGCAGGATTTCGTTTCAGGTTTGCAAACGTTATTGAATTTTCAAATCCCTAGATTCGTACTCTGTGATGATACTGATGTCACTATAGAAATGCATACATTTTGTGATGCATCACAGAATGCATATGCGACATGCGTTTACTTGCGTTCAATTAGCGGTTTAGGCAATGTAACAGTTAATTTATTGTGCGCCAAGACTAAGGTAGCTCCGGTAAAAACTCAAACAATACCTCGATTGGAGTTGTGTGGCGCATTATTGGCATCACGGTTGAGCGCCAAAGTAGTTAAGGCTCTTAGACTTAATATACGTAATATGTACTTCTGGACGGACTCTTCTGTAGTGCTTGGCTGGATACACACTAAATCTAACACTCTAAAGACTTTCGTAGCGAACCGGGTCGCGGAAATCCAAGAATTATCAGCTGCTGGATCGTGGAGACACGTACCAGGTATACAAAATCCGGCAGACTTAGCGTCCCGTGGCTTAAATCCGAACCAGGTTGACAAAGCCACACTGTGGTGGCATGGCCCTCCCTTCTTAGCTGAAGAACCTTCTAGTTGGCCTGAACTAATAAAATCTTCTGAACCGTTACCTGAAATAAAAACTTACACAACTAAACCTAAACCTATACTTATAACTAATACTACAGCTACTGATAACGTTACCACATGTACTACAACAATCATTGATGGCACTAGTAAAATTATAAAATTTGAAAATTATTCAAAATTCACAACGTTACAAAGGATTGTCGCTTATGTACTACGTTTTTTATACAACATACGAAACATTAAATCTAAACGTACAGGTTACCTAACTACTGACGAACTGGAACTTTCACTGCTATACATGGTCAAACAACACCAAACAGAATGCTTTGATGTTGAACTTAAACTACTAAAAAATAAAAAATACTTACCTTCCGGTTCTCGACTGTTGCCTCTGAGACCTTTTATTGATGTAAAGGGCATTCTCAGAGTTGGCGGTCGTATTCAAAATTCGTCTGAAACATATAACAAAAAACATCCTATAATTTTAGAATCAAAACACGATTTTACCAAATTGTTATTTGCTCATGAGCACATAAAACTTATACATGCAGGTCCACAGCTCCTTCTTACTAATTTGAGACAAAACTTCTGGCCTCTTACAGGTAGAAGACTCGCACGTTCTACAGTAAATAATTGTAGAACATGTAAAATATTAAAGGCTAAAACTATAAGTCCCATAATGGGTAACTTACCTTCATCGCGTGTAATTCATAACTTCCCATTTCAAATCACTGGCGTCGACTTTGCAGGTCCATTTCCAACACGAGACCGAAAGGGACGTGGTTGTAAAATTATTAAAAGTTATTTATGCTTATTTGTATGCTTTACGACTAAAGCACTTCACCTAGAGGTCGCATCTGATTTAAGTGCTGAAGGTTTTCTCATGTGCTTAAAGCGTTTTATTTCTCGCAGAGGAAAGCCAAGCGAAGTCCATTGCGACAACGGTCGAAATTTCGTGGGTGCAAACAATGACTTAGTAAAATTTCTAGAGTCCTGTAATGAGACGATCGCTTCCTTTGCCGCCGGTGAGGGTATTAAATTTAAGTTTTCGCCAGCTTATTCACCCCATTTCGGTGGGCTTTGGGAGGCAGGCATTAAGTCTGCAAAATACCACATGATTAGAATGCTAGGAAACACCAATATGACGTTCGAAGAGTTGACTACGTTGTTTGCACAGATTGAGGCAATTTTGAACTCCCGACCTCTAACTCCACTCTCATCAGATCCCTCTGACCTCTATCCTTTGTGTCCTGGACACTTCTTGATCGGTAGACCGCTCACTTCTTTACCAACACCAGCATTATTAGACGCTAACATGAGTGGACTCAACCGATATGAGCAATTGGAGAAGATTCGACAACAGTTTTGGGAAAGATGGCGCTACGAGTTCTTGAACGAATTACAACAGAGATCGAAGTGGCGCTCGGAGCGTGGACATCTCGAACAAGGCGATATGGTGGTTCTCAAGGAACCCAACTTACCTCCATTAAAATGGCGCCTTGGGCGCATTCAAACCCTGCATCCAGGACCAGATGGCGTTGCACGTGTGGCGGACATCAAGACAGCAAGAGGCGTCATTCGTCGAGCAATCATAAACCTCTGTCCTTTGCCTGACCCAGCACATGAAGACTTGGCTCGAAGGCCTGGGACCTTCGAGGGGGGGAACATGTCTACGCCCATCACTAGCGACATTTAACGCTGGCAACACCGGAGAGGATTACAAATTTGATTCTTGAGAGCAACGGACCTTCGCCCGATTTATTTAATTTTATACAAAAAAGTCTTGTAAATTGTACACCGATCTACATTAAAAAATAAGAAGAATAGCTGGATTTCAATTAAAACTCAAAAATCCCTTGAAGTATCGAACACTTATAGTTTCGCCATGTCTGTCCGTCTGTCTGTCTGTCTGTCCGCGGCTAAGCTCAGAGACTGTTAGTACTAGAAAACTGTGATTTGGCATGAATATATATATTAGTCACGACGACAAAGTGGTTAAATAAAAAAAACTAAAAAAATTTTTTTTAGGGTACCTCCGATAGACTTAAAGTGGGGGTGATTTATTTTTTCTCGACTAACCCTATAGTGTGGGGTATCGTTGGATAGGTCTTTTAAAACCGTTGGGGGGTTGCTTACATGATTTTTGTATTCAGTGATTTGTTTGCGAAATATTCAACTTTAAAGTGAAAAATTTCATTAAAATCGACCGTCCCCCCCCTCTAAAATCTAAACTATTGGGTGGAAAAATTTTAAAAAATTCAAAATGGTAGTATATTTACTAACAAACTTGGCAGAAATTCTTTTTTTAAAAAGAAAATTAATAAATTACATATTTCAAGAAAATAAATAGTTGGTAGTGACCCTGCCTACGAAGCAAGAGGTCCTGGGTTCAAATCCCGGTAAGGGCATTTATTTGTGTGATGAGCACGAAAATTTGTTCCTGAGTTATGGTTGTTTTCTATGTATTTAAGTATTTATTTATCTATATAAGTATGTTTATCGTCGTCTAGTACCCATAGTACAAGCTTTGCTTAGTTTGGGACTAGGTCGATTTGTGTAAGATTGTCCACTAATATTTATTTATTTATTTATTTATTACTTTTAAAAAAAACACAGGGATGTATGGGGTCCCTTTTACACAAAAGATCCCTAAGGGTCGAAGTGTATTCGCAAGGACCCCTAATACTAAGATAAGATAAGATGGGGTCCCTTAGTTAAGAAACTAAAACTAACATCTTAACTAATCTACATTCATTAAAAAAAAACAGGAAAATATATTGGAAATAGTCTTCCAATGTCAGAATTATTATTATGAGTTTAAAATATGCATTTTAAATACCCACATACCGGATAGGCCCCTGATAGGGGGGGATAGGTACCGGATTGGGTAGGCCCCATTTGTTCTATAGAACAGATATATTTTCGACTCTGTTATATCACGATTTTACATTTCTACATATAGGACAAATGGGACCTATCACGCAATTAGGGTTATTACAGACTGACTGTTTTTCAACTGCATCGTAACTGCCAATGCCGACTGCCTAAATATTTTCTTTTGCGGTTCCCTTGCGGGCAAACCTGTACGCTGACTGAATGTATGGGCAGTCGCCAATTGGTAGGTACGATGCCGTTGGAAACTTGGAATGCCGTCCTTAGAGTGAGTTGAATAAAGTTACTATAGCCAATTCCAAACCAGCTGTCCAGCCAAAGGGATTTGACGGCTGGTTTGACATTGGTTATAGTAACATGGTGCAACTTAAACAAAATATATATATATCACGGGACAATTCACACCAATTGACCCAGTCCCAAAGTAAGCTAAGCAAAGCTTGTGTTACGGGTACTAGGCAACGGATAAACATACTTATATAGATAGTTACATGCTTAAATACATATTAAACACCCAAGACCCGAGAACAAATATTCGTATTTTTATACAAATATCTGCCCCGACACGGGAATCGAACCAGGGACCTCAAGCTTCGTAGTCAGTACCTCTACCATGAGTTACACTACTTTACAGTGACCGTACTCGCTAGCGACGGCGTAAATGATTTGTATGGAGAATTGTGTACAGCGCCTCTAGCGGTCACTTACGGAAGTACAATTCTCCATACAAATTATTTACGCCGTTGCTAGCGAGTACGGTACGGTCACAAATAACCTCAAAATGACAACTGTGCAATAATATTATAAATAAAGATTTAATTTCGTGAAACATGATAAATGAGTGATTATGAATATTAATCTATTTAGTTAGTTATAAAGGATGAATTAATTTTTCTATGCAGACCTAGTCCAATTAGTTTTAAAATAGTTTTCTAATTTGAATCTGTTGGCTGAATTTGCAAGCATTTAAAGCGTCACTTTACAAAAAAAATATATAAAAGAAAAGAAAAAACCGCGGGACAGTGTTTTTTGCTATTTGCAGTATTTGAATTTAGAACAGATGCCTATTATTCGTATTGAGCGTTCGTTGTAAAAAAGTAATATTGTAATTTTGTAGAAGTAGAGTGTTTAACGCGAGACTAAACAATCATAATGACACGCGAATTATAGCCACCCTCGCTGTGCTCGGGTGGCTAAATATCTTGTATCATTATGATTTGTTTTAGTCCGTTGTTGAACAATCTACTATTACGAGAGTATTTTACTAAACTCATTTTCAATTTTCTGAAAAAAATACAAATTTTGTGTAGCCATATTTTTTTTATACATTCAGCTATAGTTACGTCTATAACCGTAATATTTGTAACTTTACAGCCTCTATTCTTACTGCAAAGAACAAGAATTATACGACAGCTATTTCCGAAGAATAGCAGCCAAAAGGAATATTAGAATGCCATCATATGAAACAGCGGTATACAACGGTTCTTTGCTACTCCTGAACTCCCATCCATCAATAGGACCACCAAGAAGTTTACCCCAGAGCGCCAAGTACGTCGGGGGATACCATATTGATCTTAAACCGAAACCTTTGCCAGAGGTAAGATTTTTTTTTAGTAATACCACGTGTCCAAGCCAACGAAGTCTGGATGCTTTTGTATCTCCAACAAATTTGGGCTCAGACACTAAGTTTTCAATCTCCCTAATATGATTCCTCACCCTCCAGCTTCCGTCTTCTCGCTGAATCAGCCCCAGCATCTTCCGTAGAATTTTCTACCAAAACTACAATACAATAGTTTGCAAAATAAAACAACTACATACAAACGTTATTAAGTAAAATCATGTAAAACATGTAACTTTATTTTTTGGAATATCCGATCCACAATCAGAGCAAAAGTAACGTCAGCAGATTCATTAGCGCATTCGAATTCGTCCCTGCCGAATTTCGTCCCAAATCATATTACAGGAAGAAATTACATTACTCATCTTCATACATTCCCAAAAAAAAACAGACTTGCATTCAAATTTCGGAAGCACATATTTCTTTCTGTCTGTCCGTACCACGATGAGATGACTTGTTTCTCAATATTCAATCAATATTATAAATGCAAAAGTCTTTGAAGTAGGTATACCATGTGCGTTCGTTAAATTATTTGTTTAAATTAAACTCTAGACTACGCAAGTGGCGCTTAAAACGAAACAAGAGAACAATTTTTTTGTAATTAGTGTCTATTATGTCATTTTTATATTTATTTATTTATTTTCAAAAAACATTGCACAGTATTACAGTTTCAAACTAATGCACTGTGCAATCATAATAAATTACAATGATAACTGAAAACATAAAATTTATATATACATATAAAAAGGAAAAGAAAAACAGGTAAAAAATAGCAATAACAATAAATACTTACACGTATGTTCATTGAACAGTGGACATACGCTCATACTTTCGCTCACAAAATCTCAGACACTCGGCACTCACACTGGTCCATCCACTTGCAAACACATCGCAGTCAGGGGCAGATGCGACTGCCTACGAGACACAGTATATCAATCTTTATTTGCTTTATTTGCTTTTAGACGACCAGATGGCCTAGTAGGTAAAGAACCTGACTACGAAGCTTGAGGTCCCGGGTTCGATTCCCGCGTCGGGGCAGATATTTGTATGAATAATACGAATATTTGTTCTCGGGTCTTGGGTGTTTAATTTGTATTTAAGTATGTATCTATCTATATACGTAAGTATGTATATCCGTTGCCTAACACAAGCTATGCTTAGCTTACTTTGGGACTAGGTCAATTGGTGTGAATTGTCCCGTGATATTTATTTTATCTATTTATTATTTTATCTATTAATATATGTATAGCCAAACGGATTAGCTCGTTGAAATGGCAATGGGCAGGCCATATAGCACGTAGAACAGATGGCCGTTGGGGCTAGGGTTACCATATGACAGGCGTTTGCCGCATTTGACAGACATTTTAAGGTTTAGACAGGCGTGCGGCCGGCATTGGTCTGAGACAGGCATTTTTAAAAATTTCACGCTTGCATAATGTCCTCTGACAAATATCAGTAATAAACATCCTTCTTCATTATTATCTGCTGGCTTTTACTTACTTATTACTTACAGCGTTTTGCTTTAGACAGGCATTTTTCTGAAAAATCAGGCATTTTAGGTACCATAGACAGGCATCCCTCTATTTACATATGGTAACCCTAGTTGGGGCCCAAAAGTTTTGGAATGGAGACCACGGACTGGCAAGTGCAGCGTGGGACGTCCACCAACGAGATGGACGGACGATTTGGTGAAGGCCGCAGGTTCGGGGTGGATGCAAATCGCTTCCAATCGTAATGATTGGGCATCAATGAGGGAGGCCTATGTCCAGCAGTGGACGTCCTACGGCTGATGATGATGATGATGATGATTATTTTATTTGCTGACTATACTACTTTACAATATGGCGGCAACGAGGTAGACCCAGGTAGGGTAGGGTAGGCCCAGGGGCCGTATTGTCTAACGCTTCTGACTCTTGCCTTCGCTTTCACCATCTCTTTCTGTCATCTTATACCGTTTGACAGAAATAAATAGGTAGTGATTGCGAAAGCAAGCGTCAGAAGCGTTACACAATTAAGCCTCCAGGAGTCTGGCGGGATGACCTAGACTTGTAGTATGGAGTGGAATTGTCATCCAAATTACATATTTCATCACCATCATTCAGTCACCATCATAAACATCGGATCAGTCAAGGTGCTCAAAATATCTGAACACGCACGTACAGTCACCGTAATAAACATCGGATCAGTCGAGGTGCTCAAAAATACCTGAACACGCACGCGATTGACAATAAAGTCGTGTTCAGATATTTTTGACCACCTCGAATGCTCCGATGTTTATCACTATACCAAATTTCAAGTTCTATTTACGATTTACAAGATTTGATCCGATCGATAGATTGAAGAAATTTCGAGCCTGACAGCCAGCGGCGAGTGCATTAAGCTCATCTTCTCAATAACTTATTTTTAAAACACCGAGAACAAACTGCGGAATAAAATGTTGAATTTTAAAGTACATTTACTCATTTAGTATGCTCCCTGAGGATATGTTCAGATCATTGCACTTAAGCTATTAACTTTGCAACGCAGGAGATTGAGGTAAAACTCCCCGAGGCATTGGACCTTGTTTATGGTAGGTAAATGTTATACCAATGAACATTAGCTGAAGAAACCGCTTTCAAAGTGGTTTTATTATTTGCGCTTCAGATACACGCGAAAACGATATTTTACAAGCTTTTATTTAATTTACAGAATCAGGCGTAGTTTGCGGAGGTCCATATTAATGAACTGAAATAATTACTTTGCTCACCCGCGACTTCAAGGTCAAGGTCCTAAGGTCGCGGGTGAGCAAAGTAATTGTTTCAGTTCATTAAGCTTTTATTTAACTTGCTATGTTTGTTTAGGTGGAATCTTGCAACTGAATTTGAAAGCAGTTATCCTCAACCGTTTGAGATGAAATTTTGCATACATAATGTAACAGCAACAGTTGAGGAGTTCCAATGGGACCAGTGGCGTGCCTAGGGTATCAGGCTATGGCAAGCCGAGAGATATGTTTTAGTATTTTTTTATAATTTAATGTAGGTAAATCCATCTTGTTGCCGCTTTACTCAGTTTGGGCAAGCTTACCAAAGCACACTTCATTCTATTACTAGACAGAATTTTAAATTTTACAGACTCGTTCTCACACGCAACGCACTAAAACAAGAATACCTATTTATTTTGTAATTACATAAATTCACGCATTTTACAACGCCTTGCATGGTATGGCCCACGATTCGATATAAACAATCGTGAAGTTATTCATCTCGCCCGCGCACCGCGTTCTAAACCAAACGCAGCAAACTTCACACCGTAAGCCAGATTCAAAATTGCAAAGAAAGCGCTATATATGCAGCTATACATAGATATTTGCAAAACTAACGTTTTCCTAAGTATGAAGAGAGCGTTTCGAAGCCCCGTAAAAGCCCACAAGAGCGAGCGAGATGTCATGCTATTTATAACGTCGCTACTATCGCCTTTCGCCGCGTCGGCCGCCGTACAGCGCCGCTGGGCCGCGCAGCGGATTTGTTATGCAATTCTTGGTATTTTACGTAAAATAAAGCGCGTTATTATGAAAGTGATTTTATTAGAACTTTTTTCGTTTGGACGAGGTTTGGCTTTTATTTTTAATCTTGATTTGAGATTTATAAGGCAAGCCCGGCTTTTGGGCTTCTATGTAAGGATCGCCACTGAATGGGACCTTCCGTCTTCATTATTAGTTTAGTTTAGTGCCATTGTACTACAAACTTACAATATTGTATTGCCTCCTGTCTTACATTTCCCATCTTGTTTGGGCTCGTTTCTTTGGTCTTGGTGAGTAGCTTAAGGGGGGTACCGAGTTTTTCGCGCTAATCGATTTTGGGTGGGCGGTTTCGGGCGTGGGGCCGCTTGGGGGAGGCACGGTGGCTCAAGATAGGTTGGTCGGACTGCCCGTGTTTTTGGGTATTTTCATCATATTACTAAAACAAATAACTACATATTTTAAAAATGTAGCAAGACTACGCCCTAGAAAACATCTTGTTTTATTAACATTCAAAAAGTCATGACCTTCCGTGCAGTATTAGCGTCGTACTACGAGTTTAATTTATTTTTTAGAGACGACTTTGGATTTTTTTGCCATCGAGCGAACTACAAGTAATCGTGTTTCGAAAAAACCTAGTCGCTAGAGTGAAACCTCAAATATCTTACATATGCATTTCAGGACTATAGCATTGCTAAAAATGATACAGCACGAGTTTAAATGAATGCAATAAATGCGCCAAAAACACGGTATCCCCTTAGGACTATGCAAAAAGTTTGTCACAAAAATGAAACTTTTGAAAAAATACTGTTTTACCGACGGATTAGATACCTACGGACAATGGATTAGGACGGATAGGATTTTCACCTCAGGAAAGTTACAGATGTATCATCATCATCATTTCAGCCGATTGACATCCATTGCTGAACATAGGCCTCCCCCAAGGCTTACCAAATAGATCGGTCCCGTGCCATCCGCATCCAACGCGATCCCACAACCTTAACCAGGTAGTCGCTCCATCTTGTTGGAGGCCTACCTATTGCGTCTTCCGGTCCGTGGACGCCACTCGAGAACCTTTTTGCCCCATCGGCCATCAGTTCTACGAGCGATGTGCCCTGCCCACTGCCACTTGAGTCTGGCGATTCTTCGAGCTATGTCGGTGACTTTATAAGTTCTTTAGACAGATAAATTAATCTAATCTTGGTAAATTAAATATTTTGTATTTACGTAATATTGTGAGCTCTGCCCTTCCCGTATTATTGCTGTGTTTAACGCGCCGCGGGAGGGCGCAGGCTGAAAATCAGCGCCGCCGGCTTCCTAACCGGCAGCATTTATGCTGAGCCTGAGCCTATTGCCACGAAGTTTTTTTTTTTGTTTTGTGTGTTTCTGTTCTTCTTCTTTTTTTTGTGTTTGTTTTTATTCAAATTTTGTAGTTTTTTAATGAAAACTAGCCTTGGAACTATTTCGTCAGACCAAGTAGCGTATAATTGCTAATTAGCTTAGCCAACGCTTATACTGACAAATTTATTGCATGACGTAATATTATTAATCAATATTTATATTTATTTTGTATGGTTATGGCAATAAATGGTTTTTTTTTTTTTAAAGTATAATTTGTATTAATTTTTACAGGACATACAATTTCTCATGGATACTGCGAAATATGGCATCGTATACTTCAGCATGGGATCGAGTTTAAAATGCTCTGACATGTCTGAAGAAATGAAGCAGTCAATATTAAGAATGTTTTCATATTTCGACCAAAGAATCTTATGGATGTATGAAGGTGCAATCGATAATGTGCCGCCTAACGTGTTTCTGATAAAGTGGACCCCGCAACAGAGCATTTTAGGTGAGTTAATTACTATGTTACGCAGAATAATTATTGTGAAGGTTCGTCGTAGGTACTTTTGTACCTTGTCACTTTAACGTCAGTACCTGGGCGACCGAGCTCTGCTCGGGCAGAAACTCGGTACCAAGCGTTTTCCCAGAGATAAGACCAAGCTAGATCAATTTTTCATCCCCGAAAACCCCCAAATACCAAATTTCATCGAAATCGTTGCAGCCGTTTTCGAGATCAAAACACCGGAGGGGGGGGGGGGGGTGAGAGGGGGGAGGGGATGCGGGGGAGGGAGCGCGAGGGTATTAAAGGGGGGATGAAAATTTCATTGATTTTGCCGTAGGATGCACCGTTTTCAAGATATTTGACAAAAACATCGGAGGGGGTTGGGGGTGAGTCACGTTAAACTATCGTCCGTAAACCGACTTTACAGACAACCGGCTTTTCCTGTTCTGTGCTCCCAATAGGGAACGTGCACATAGACGGTGCTGCCAACTGGTGCCATAAGGGTGCCATCAATTTGAATGTTTTACCTTGATAAGTTTGTTTTACTGTCCGCATAGTGTCTCTTCTGTCGCATTAGTGCTGCCGCCTATAGTTACTGCACGTTCCCTATTTATAATACTTTTTCTAACAAAAAAGTAACTTATTCTCACAAAAAAGTAACTTTTTCTCACAAAAGAAGAATCTTGACGTTTTCTCATGAAAAATAAACTTAAAAAAAAAACTAAAAATCTTGAAAAAAAAACGTGGAATCGAACCGAGGTCGGCTGGATCCGCGACCACCCGATTTCTAATGTGCCATTATGATCTGCTCGAAGTCGGCGAAATTTAGCTTCATATTCTAATGCAAACAAAAATAGCCGGAAAACACGAGTAACAGCGATTTTCTGAAAATGAAACATAGCTAGATCAGTTTTTCATCCCCGAAAACCCCCACATACCAAATTTCATCGAAATCGTTGGAGCCGTTTCCGAGATCCTGGTTATATATATATATATATATATATATACATATATACAAGAATTGCTCGTTTAAAGGTATTAGATAGATGTTTGAAAAGCCATACGAAATAGTGTAACTACTGAAAGCGACAAGATACAAAAGTGATCACTTATTGATTTTATTGTTTATTGTCTATTAATACTAAATTTCTCTTGTCTGCTATTTCTGCCACCTACATTAGTCTGTTGATATTTATTAATTTATGAGTAATTGGTTGTCTGGAAGAGATCGCTTTTTAGCGATAAGACCGCCTATTGTCTACCTGAATTTTTTATTTTTGTAATGTTACTGTACTGTTTTTGGTGATCAATAAAGAATATTTGTATTGTATTGTATTGTATTGTGATCACTTATTTCTGACGTTGACTGTACCTAAGTAATAATCATAAACATGAAACTACCGCGAGACTCACTCATAGTGAAAATAATACGGATTACTAGTGCGCGTTTGGCAGCAGCCGTGGCGTATTGCTCCGAGAAGAAGGGCTACGGATTAGCCCAAAACATGTCGAGTTAAACTCGTTTTGAAATGAGTGTAATCCGTACCTACATATATTTCACTCATTTATCAAAAAGCTTAATTTCATTTCTTCTACGTCTTTTAATACGTTTACTGGAAAAAGTCATGCCTTTGCTTTGGTCATCATCATCATCCCAGCTTGTAAACGTCCCACTTCTGGGCACGGGTCTCCTCTCTGAATGGTTAAATGGTAATGGCTGAATGGTATGGTTTGGTTTGGTTATTCGACCGCAATTTAGGGGTTCTGTTTTTCCCGCGTAATCTTGTATGTAATTTGTATGTATGTAATCTTATTTGTTACCTCAAAACTATCAAACCATTGGACGGATTATATAATGTTACCATAGGTATCATTAGACACGGCTTGACAGCCCAAGGTGCACTTGGACAATGTTACATTAAAAAAAACATGGCTACCTACTGTTAGTTAGATGCAATAGTCTGGCGTGAAAAAGTAGCAATAGAAATGATTACTTACACAATCTAGACCAGTCTATTTATTTAAATACGCTTTTAAAATAATGTTACCTACTGATACACTTGAAACGATAACAATACCTATGGCTAGGTACCTATGTCGCATAATATTTATATTTATATTTATTTATAATTTCAAAACTTAAATCTATCATTACAGACAGGACAATAATTTAGATATTTACTAGCTATCATTTTTATGAAAGTATTTTGCAATAAGAAGATTTGTCAATAATTGTGCAGTCATGTCATGTTTATTAACCACTCAAAAATCGAAATAAATAAGAAGCTGTAAAAACTCTAAGTTCGTAAGACTGGATAAAAGCGCCATCTAGCGAAATTATGCATAACTTGATACCGAACTAATAAAAAGGTTATGAGAACGGCAAAGATAGTAAAGCGTGACGAAACTGCGATTAGCGGTACGAGTTCTAAAGCACAGATGGCAGCACAGGTCTATTTTTTCGAAGGTATTATTTTTCAGTTAGAGCCTCATAACAAAAAGTAGAAAATAGGTGAGGATTAGAATAATACACGAACATAATTTCAACCAGATTTTTTTACTATAAACTAAAACAACGAGTTACGTATTAAGTAAGTACTAATGCTAAAAAATAACAAGTTTTTCATGCTTGTTAAGGAAGTAGGTAGGCAATTATTTACAAACATGTAAGACGAAAAATAGACGATAAAATAACTATACTTAAGTAACCTAAAAAATACCTGGTATCTAGCACTTGAACTGCTCCGGTAGATGACACTAGTTAAAGTGTACCACCCACCACACAGAAAATAATTAAAGAGGTTGCCGTGTCGTACGCATTTAAATAGATTTAGAAATTTGGCTGTGTGGGAGCCCTCAATTATAATCTGACTTCATCAACCAAAATAGTTTCAATAATTAATTTTTAAAAAAGTAGTGAACTAAATGAAAAATATTGAAATTAGTTTCTTAAAATTGACTTTTCTATACAAAAAAAAAATATAAACCATTGGTATTTTTTTTGACATTCCCAATTGTATGAAACCTGTACAATCATGCCACAACACGTCAGATAAATGTAAATGCAGCTTTACTTTTCCATTTCAGCACACCCTACTTTGAGACTTTTCATTACTCATGGAGACCAGCTCTCAATGACAGAAGCAATGCATTACGGAGTACCCATCATCGGAGTACCAGTAGTAGGAGACCAGTTTCTGAATGTGGATACAGCGGTCCGGAAAGGCTTGGGGATCAGAGTGGATCTAAACGTCTATAACTTTGTATTCGAACTGGAACATGCTATGAACAGAATATTGATAAATCAAAAGTAAGTCTTCATCTGCAAGTACCTCACTTACTAGTGAAGGTTGGGTATCAGCTTCTGGAATTGCTGTCTGTCCTTAGAAAGTCGAAACAATACGGATACTTTCACTAGTCCAGTCTACTCTCGGATGTTGCGGAGCCACTTCTTTGTCCAACCAAGTCGCCGTTTAGCGGGAACCTTGCCTATCATTATGAGTTGCAAAGGGTCATATCTATTGTGGCTAAGCACATGACCGAAATTCGCAGTTTTTCGTCTCCTAATGACAGCCAAACTTCCCGTTTCTGCTTAGAAATGATTCTGCAAAGTTCCTGAGCGTGTTGTTGAGTGTGTTGCGGGAGAGGTGCGGGCGGCGAGCGCGTCTCGTGTGCTTGCCGCCCGCACCTCTCCCGGCCCCCTTTGTCGTCAAACCCCCCCCAGCACCTGTACCGCGCAGGCGAGGACTCATTTAAACGGTTCAGCTATATATGAGTGAATGGTCTAATACTTACCAAAAATCTTACTATTGCGTTGATCCAGCGTTCATAATTTCAATCTTACTAATATTATAAACATTAAAGTTTGTAGTCCTACATGTAGATGGAAGTACGGATGTTTTTTGTTAATAGAAGTAACACTTAGGGGCTGTTTCACCACTTTTTTTAAAGTTCGGATTAGCTTGATCATAACCTTATTTGTCACATGAAATAAAAAATTCTGTTTCACCAGTCTTGATTAGCGCTAAGTGACGGACAAACTATTTCTTAATTTGACCATCAGATCAGGTGGCATTTAGCATTTTTATCCGTTACATATCTTTTTAATTAGTTAGTTTATTTTTTTTGTGGCCATGGTTGGAGAGCCCTTCAGCCGGTTTCAGAAAAATAAATCAAGTATTTTTTATTTTTTAAAGAAAGAAGTCATGCTAAATTGCAAACGAGAATTTAAATATCAAGATTTGTATAAAAAATATAGGTACGCTTTTAGTATTTAAAAATAAATCCAAAATTTCGTAATATTTTTTAATTACAGACTTTTTTTCAGTGGCACAATCGTTTGTTCTACCTGAACTTGTCTTGTACATCGCCATTAAAAAAAAAGTTAATCTGTCAAAGGGTTTGGCGCCACTTTTCGATTCGTTTTACGTCATTTTATTTTTCTTTGTTATTGTTAACCAAAGTATCGTAAATAAATACCGTTTTTGGATTAATTATAATGTTACACATTTGTTTATGCAAAAAAATACATAGTTTACGATTTATTTTGCTTTAATAATGAGCGACTCTTTGAACGAAAATATGCGAACAGGAACCCGTGGTCGTGAAATGGGACGTTGCTATTCCGACTTTTTGTTAAACCGACGATTAGTTAAGTGGTACTTAGTTTGCACAGGACCGGAGTGGTGAAACTGAAAAAAAAACTGGCCGACAGATTTGTGCAGTACTTAGTTTATTCATTGGTTACGTAACCAGTAGTTTGACAATAAGGTGGTGAAACAGCCCCTTAGACTTCTATGACGGTTGTTTTTTTTTCAGATTCAAACAGCGAGCTCGAGAATTATCTGAAGTGTACCACCACCGTCCTATGTCTCCTAGAAAAGAACTAGTTCATTGGGTGGAGCACGTGGTCAAAACGCAAGGAGCGCCGCATCTGCGCTCCCCATCTCTCATGATGCCCTGGTACAAGAAAACGTACCTCGACCTCTTCGCCATAGCCATTACGATACTATCAGCATTATTAAATTTAAGAATTCAAGTCACATATTACTATAGTTTAAGACAATACATGAAACAACAGAAATCCAAAACACAGAAGTCAATCTTGAATAAGAAAACTGATTAACGGACTCGCTGCTGGCTGCAAAATACAAGGCTCAAGGTGTAGTATACGTACAATGCGCGTTCAAATCGTGAAAGTCACGAACGCGCCTTTCGAGGGCTGAATGCGTAAAACCGATAATATTAGTATTTTATTTACTTACTAGTGTTAGTCAGTGAATTTGCCTGTTTTAAAAATACTGAGGAACATTTTTAATGTTAGAGTTTAGTCTGAAAAGTACTGTACTCGTGACATGTTTTTTTTTTCAATTTCCTAGTAGCCTGGATACGTTAGAACGTAAATTAATGAGCCGAAAACAAATGGAAATGTAAAAGACATGCGTTTGATTCTGATATGTCTAAAAACCAATCAGCGTCAATTGCTTCCATCACAAAATAAAAAAGTACAGAAGTCAATCAAGTGTATGTACTTCACTTTTCATACCTACGCTCGGCGGTCGCTCTAGGGTTGTCAATTATGGCATATGCACATAAAACTTATCGTGAAAGTGGCACTCGTTTCTAGTTGTTTGATTTATTGTTGATATTCAAACGGGAAGAATGGAAATATAAAATAATAATAATTAAAATACCTACCTACAAAATTTAGCGTTTGTCAATTTTCACTATCGAAAATCCCTAATAACTTCTAATCGGATTATCCTAGTTATACAATTTCCATTGTCCTATCGGTTTTAGACCTAAACCTATCTAATGACACTAAAAACAACACAATATCTATACAAACAAAAAAACATGTTTTCAACTTACGTAATATTAGTGGCATGAATTTACCTTACAAAAATGTAGTTAGGTATAAGTACCTAACCACATTATTGTAAGGTAACGTTTATTTATACTGATTCAAAATAGGAAACTATTATTAATTTGGGAGTCAGGGCGAGGTGCTTACCTATCTCTAACTATTCTATGTAACGTTAAAATGAACTATCGAAATACAAGCAGATACCTACTAAACTTACCTCTCTGAAACCACTGGTAGCTTAAAAAACGATCATTCACCGTTTAGGGTTGAATTTAAACAACCGTCCACTGAACAGTTACCTATAATAACCTTTTTTTGTTGCTCCATTATTGCACTCGAAAAATTCCACAGACGCGCGACACAAAATAAATAAGTACGCGCGACCACAGCGCGCGCCTCACGCGGATGGCAATCGCGCTCGGACTGATCCGACTGATCCGAGATATCGTGTCTGTGAACAGTGTCTATGTGTGCGTTGCTCGAGCGCACTTTGTATGTAGATTTATTTCTGTACTTTTCTATTTTGTGCTTCCATCCCGTCATATTTTTTAAGAGTTCCCTGGACAAACGTCCAAAGCCCATGGTAAAAACTTCCCTAGTCCCCCATTATACCAACAAAGAAAGGTACCAAACTGTCCGGCTTCGATTTCATTTATTTTGTTATACCTACATACAGGGCTGGGCAAAATACATGCTTTGCTTTAATTAAAATACAAATTACAAAATACTATCTCGCATGTATTTAAAATACGAAATACAAAATACTTTTAAGTCGAGTATTTGAAATATAAAATACAAAATACAGTATTTCAGGTATTTTTATTTAAAATACAAAATACAAATTACAAAATACTAAGTAGAATTAAAACGAATCCAACCCGGCATGGGCAAGCAGAGTAAAAGAAAATTACACACTTTAAACATGAAACTACCGTGAGGTCGTGAGACTCACTCATAGTGAAACAACACAGATTATGGTCCGAGAGCTGGCACCAATTTTTGGGTAGGTGTTTGAGGCAAGCTGAAAACTTGTCACATACTTCTCCTATTATACCCCAACACAAAACTGCAGACCTGGCTGGTGAGTAGCGGGGCTAAATGAAACAATGACTTTTTAATTTTTTTTTGGTTCCAAAAATATATTTAGGCAATATGCAATTTATATATGTTGTAGTTTAATGTTTAAAGAATAAAAAAAATAATAAGCCAGATGATTTAGTCGGGGCTTTAATATTGCCAGGCGCGTGCAAACATATTTTTCAAAAAAATATAAAAAATGTATTTGATGCAACTTGAAATTTTAATAGAGTATATTATTTATAACTAAAAAATAAGATTCTCAAAAAGACAGGTCATTTTGGTGGGACTTTCTACCTGCCAGGTGATCTAACAAATATACTCACTCGCACGGATATATCATTTGTTAGATCACCTGGCAGGTAGAAAGTCCCACCAAAATGACCTGTCTTTTTGAGAATCTTATTTTTTAGTTATAAATAATACCCTATTAAAATTTCAAGTTGCCTCAAAATAATTTTTTTATATTTTTTTGAAAAATCAAAATATGTTTGCACGCGCCTGGCAATATTAAAGCCCCGACTAAATCGTCTGGCTTATTTTTTTTTTATTCTTTAAACATTAAACTACAACATATAAAAATTGCATATTGCCTCAAATATATTTTTGGAACCAAAAAAAATAAAAATTAAAAATTCATAGGTTCATTTAGCCCCGCTACTCACCAGCCAGGTCTGTAGTCTTGTGTTGGGGTATAATAGGAGAAGTATGTGACAAGTTTTCAGCTTGCCTCAAACACCTACCCAAAAATTGATGCCAGCTCTCCTACTATTACTCACGTTTCAAAACGAGTCGAGTTTAACTCGACAGTTTCGGGCTAATCCGTAACCCTTCCTCTCGGAAGAGCACGCTACGGCTGTGCCAAACGTGCACTCAAGTACGCTACGGCCTGAAATACCTATGTCGACTTAAACTAGTTTTGAGACGTGGGTAATCATTATTATTTTACTAAAAATTACTCTCATTAAAGGAAACTAGGTACTTTTACTGATTAAAAGCAGAGTTTCCTTTCCTAAACACCAGACTTAAGTGTTATCTGCCTCTCATAGGGGAATGAATAAAGTCATGTCTACACCGGTACGTTTTCATGTTCAACTTAAGATCGCTAAATGAAATCTAAATGTATTTTGTTAAAATGTATTTTGAAGTCATAAGTATTTGAAATACTAACTACAAAATACCTTAGCGTCAGGTATTTGAAATACGAATTACAAATTACATTTTCAGCGAGTAATTGAAATACAAATACCAAATACGTATTTGTATTTCAATTACGTATTTCAATTACAAGTAATTCAAATACTGCCCAGCCCTGCCTACATAATGTTAGAGAGTAATTTAAAATAACAGTCCCACATTTTTTTTAGCTACCCAAACTCAACCTATTACAAGAAATTGTCCTCCAAAATACTAAAAAAAAAGTGACTATACCCTAGAAATTCAACTTATAGAATTTTTTTTTCAAGCAAGTTGCAAATTGTTACTCGTTTGTTTGAGAACATGAAAAATAATGAGCACGTGTTTTGTTATATTGGCTCAAATTCATATTTTCCTAAAAAAAACACCTATAAAACCTTGAAGTACCTAATGTTTTTTTTCACTAGCGAGTAATAATTTGCAATTTACTTGAAAATAAAATTTCTATAAATTAGAAGGTTTAGTCACTTTTCAGTACTTTGGAGGACAATTTCTCCAAATAGGTTGAGTTTGGGCAGCTAAAAAAAATATGGGTCTGTTATATTATTTTAGACTACCTAGTCTCTAATAAATATCAAAATAAATCAAATCGGAGCCGAACAGTTGCGTATAGGTAACGCCATCAGAGTTGAGGTCACGCACACAACAACACGTCATGTAATGACAGCGGGATTTTGACATTTATTCGTACCGAAAGCAAGTTCAACAGACTAAACATAGAATTATAATTTAACTAAAAATTTCTTCAACCTTTTTCTTTAATAATAATTTAGGAAAATACATCTAGTTCAAACAAAACAGAAAATAAAATATTTTGATCTATTTTGTATAGGTAAATCAGATAAGCATATTTTTCACTATTTATAAAATACCGATCTTTTTCTTGCGAATACTTATTTCTTATCAGTTTAAAATTGTTTTATTTCAAAAAATAGGTTATATGAAAAAAGAAAAATTATATTATGCATTATTATGCGTAGTACTTATTGCGTAAGTATTTCATCATAAGATCATTATAACTCACATTTTCATTCACTCAGTCATTTCATTCCTTCACTATCTTTTTTGCAATCAGTACTTTATGTAGCTGTGTGTGAAATCATTCGCCCCAACTCTCGTGGCGTTACCTATACCTTCCCTTGCATGCCAAGTTCATAGTAAATTCCTTAGTCTACTTTCCCACGTATTTACCCAAATGGAAAAAACAGAAACCGCACTGTTATCAAACATAATAATAATGTTGTAGATTCTAGTCGCTACTATGTAATGTAAACAAACCGTTGTATTTCTAGGTAATTTTATTATTGACTTCTCAATTTAGACCAATAAAATATATTATTTTTTATGTCAATTTATTAATTATTTTATGAAGTATTTATTTACGAATTGTTAATTATTTAATTATAAATCTGACTGAACTACGAGACTGAATGGAAAATACACTTTTATATTATTAAATTTGTTGCTTATTGATTTTTCGGCAGAATTCCGCTGTCTGTTTAACACCTCCCCAGTCCAGGTGCTCCGAAGTGGGGTCATGAAGCTTTTTATCAGTACTCCGTGCTACCACATTGGTTCACAACTTCAAAGTGGAAGTACACTTGGTCGTGTGACTTTGTCAGGTCATTTTATATGAGGACAGTGAACGTGAACACATTAAGGGCCTGTTTCACAATTATCTGCCAAGTATGTATTAATTTATGTGAAAGATATCTGTCATTGTAAGATAACATAAACTTAATAGAGAGTAAAACGGGGTGTCGTTTGATCTTTTACGTCTATAATGCAGTTAGGTATTACAAAGCTCCGTTCACCAAGGTTACGTATCAAAATATCTAAAATTAAAAAACCTAACGTAAAATAACCTACGTTCAAAATACCTAAAATCTAAATAGGTAGGTTATTTTTAGTTTATTTAATTTTAGACATTGCAAGACGTAGGCATTTTAAGCTTTCGGTATTTTGAATATGTGAAAAAATCATTAGGTATTTAGATTTTAGGTATTTTGAACGTAGGTTATTTTACGATAGGTATTATAATTTTAGATATTTTGATACTTCCACACGGTGTATTATTAAGGCGCATACAACGTGCGTTTCGTGTATGGCCGCGGAATGAAAGGTTTGTCACTTTCAACTCTATGTCAACGAGTGAAGGTCGAAAAGTGATAAACCTTTTCATTCCGCGTCTATACGTGCGTTTTCAACTCCGAAAATTGACATAACTCTAATACAAAAGTGACTGAATCTCGTTTTGGAGCGTGTCAACTGTACGTCGCGTCGCGCGCCATAAATACGCCGTGTGTTTACGCTCTTACTCGGTGCCCTTAACGGCCTGACCACAGCTACAGTCGAAGAAACCCTTGTGGACCCTTTTCATTACCAATGTCATATTGACATTCCATACATTTGCCAAAGAAATCATCGTGAAATTGGTTGTGAAAAGGTTCCTCCCTCGTACGCGATACAGTTTCCTTGATTGTACAAGCGACGAAGGCGCGGCGGGCATTTAATCTGTTCATTGCACACAGTGATTACCTCGCAGCACACGCAATGAACAGCACGCTTAGTATAAGTTTTACTTCACCAAAATACTTGTCGATCGCGTTTACGTAAAAATTTCAATTCTATGGAAACATGGACTGCGTCTCCGCGCACGCGCGTCCATATTTCCATAGAATTGAAATTTTTACGTAAACGCGATCGAGAAGTATTTTGGTGAAGTAAAACTTATACTAAGCGTAATGATACATTTCGCTACGTTCGCTTTCCATAACGGAACAACGTAGGTAATTTGGAGAGCGAACGTAGCGAGCGAGCAATACGGTTTGGAACAGAACCGACTTAGATGATTTAGATTTGAAAGCTATGGCATGCTGGGTGGTTATCGTCATTATCATTTGAAACCTAGTTGCTTGGTAAGTAACCTATTCATTGATTTTTATGGTTCCGTACCCAAAGGGTAAAAACGGGACCCTATTACTGAGCTCCGCTGTCCATCCGTCCGTTTGTCTGTCTGTCCGTCTGTCACCAGGCTGTATCTAATGAGCCGTGATGGCTAGACAGTTGAAATTTTCACAGATTATGTATTTTGATTGCCGCTATAACAAAAAATAGTAAAAAATAGAAACAAATAAATATTTATGGGGGCTCCCATACACCAAACGTGATTTTTTTGCTCGTTTTTGCTCGATGTTGATAACGGCAACAGGTAGACGGTTGAAATATTCACAGAATATTTAGTTATAAATTCACTTTAAAAATAAATCATTAAATTAAAATAAAACAAATATTTAAGGGAGGCTCCTATACAACAAACGTAATTTTTTTGCCGTTTTTATAGATAATGGTACGGAACCCTTCGTCCGCGCGTCTGACTCGCTCTTGGCCGGTTTTTTAAACGTTATGCCTAACACACACACAACACACACTAGGGCACATATCCGACACCAGCAAGGGAGGACAGAGAAACGAGGCTACATCGCGGGGCGGCCAGTCAGCATTACTTTATGGACCCATAACGCCTACGCTAAATGGCAACGAGGGAACTCGTGAGGTCTTTAGTGAGTATGCCCCTCGGGGGCGAGCCCATACTCTCTGTTTTCTCTCAAAGGACTGAATGCACAAGGCGCATTTCCTCCATAATAAATGACGGAGTTCTGAGGTAACACACATAAAAAAGTACATACAACCGAAATGAGAACCTCCTCCTTTTTTTGAAGTCTTTTAAAAAGGTCATCATCGCCATGATTATCTCATAACGCCCCACTGCTGTTCTGTAGCCTCCTTCATGCTTTCATGCTTTGCAACAAGCAAACAACAAAGATATACCATAGCAATAGCAATAGCATGTTGTCATAGCAACGAAATTTTATTGATTAGCACCAAGGATGATATATGTAGACAGGATTAGTAGTCGCCATAGTATGGATCGGCCGCGGTTTTTGTAGTTCGATTATTAAATCTAGATGACGCTGAAATATAGCCTGAGGCTTTGAAGGCAAAACAATAAGACTAAAGATGTTTCATATTACTACAAATGTATTATTTTTCAAAAATATTGCATAATAATACATTTGCAGTGATATGAAATATCTGTAGTCTTATTGTTTTGCCTTTAAGGCCTCAAGCTATATTTCAGCGCCATCTAGATTTAATAATCGAACTACAAAAACCGCGGCCGATCCGTACTATGGCGACTGCCAATCCAGTCTATCATCCTTGTTAGCACTCTCATATGAGTGTTATCTGGTGATATCACGGTCTATAACCAACAAGTGAAACTAAACGAACAATTATAATATTATTATTCTTACCTACAAAACTGCCTAAGTAATTACTTTACGCGATTAACAATATAGTCGAGTTCAGATATTTTTGAGCACATAACTAGACAATATCTATAATGGCGACTGTTGGTACATCTCATATGTATTTACTACAAGTAGTAAATAAATATGAGATGTACCAACATGTAAGTTTAGTTATCTATCATTACATTTCTACGTAGACGATAAAACTAATCGCGATTGTGTCAATGGTTATGAGTTATGACAGACAATATGAACAGACGACCGTCGTTCCTTAGAAAAAATCATTTAAGTTTATCTTTCACCCGACTACGCGGCTGTCGAAGGAGGGTTATGTTTTTTAACGGCTTCTACTACATAACCTACAATACTACTACTCGATGTACTACTACTACTCACAAGCTATAGGTACTAGTTTAAGGTAAGCTAGGTATCAGTTTAATGATTGTGTTAATTTCAAGGTTAAAATAATATTAGTAGAAACACAAAAAAATACAAAAAAAAATTTGTAGGATTGTAGTCAGTGTCGCCGTCATCCAATGGATGTTTTTTAACAAGTTTGATATGAAGTATCTTTTTGTATTTTTTATTTTTCAACTTCTTTTATTTTATTACTTTTACGGTCATCCCGTGAAATCCCTATATTTCAGTTTGTATTTAGTATGAAACATATGGATGTTTTTTATTTATTTTTTATTATAAGAGAGACAGCAACGAGCAAGTGGATCTTTTGATGAGAAATGATCACCACCGCTCATGAATATCAACAACTCAAGGAGAGTCATTGATCTGTTACCAGTATTTGAAGCATCTGTAAACCCTTTTCCTAAAAGCCCCGATATCATAATTCTCTGAAATCATTATTTTGTTCTGGCGGACTATTCAATTTAGAGGTCAAAGAGGATGCGCTTGCGGTCATTACTGGTTAAATGGAAATTGCCAATTGACGCGACATCTGGTGCAGTGTCGATGCCAAGGCTCAGAACGACACAATCCCATTTCGTCACTGAAATGAAACAATTACTTTGCTCATACAAAGCAAAAAAAAAGCAAAGTAAATAAATAAATATCACGGGACAATTCACACCAATTGACCTAGTCCCAAACTAAGCAAAGCTTGTAGGGTCGGTTATAGAAAAGTGGATACTTATGTTAGGGAACCGTCTACTATACTATGGGTACTAGACAACGGATAAACATACTTATATAGATACTTAAATACATATTAAGCATCGAAGCCTCAAGCACAAACATTCGTATTTTTCACACAAATATCTGCCCCGACTGGGAATCGAACCCAGGACCTCAAGCTTCGTAGTCAGGTTCTCTAACAACTAGGCTATCCGGTCGTCTAATAATTGTTTTAGTGCATTGGTATGGACCTCCGCAAAGTAACGCCTGATTCAATAAACCATTTCGTCATCTTTTTAAATCGACCACATTGTCATATGATCTACCTACTGTACTGATTCGCCAACATTCCTATATCGTCGCTTTCCTAACTTGTCCGCTTTCCTATGTGGGCCACAGTACCAACTCGTTAAAATTTCTATTTCGACCACCGTGCCAACTCGTCAACAGTCTTATTTCGACAACAGTGCTAACTCGTCAACATTCCTATATTTATATATTTCATTTATCTCTCAATGGGAAGTGTAACATTAAGTCACTTAAGGATGGATAACATCACATTTCCTTCGTCCAGAATTGTACAATTATGTATATAAATGTATTTGTTTTTAGTCAGCAGACTGTTTTTCGGCTCATATTTTCCCGTTTGTTTGTTCATACGTATAATTGTATTAATATCTGGTGGCAGCTTCATTGGTTAATGTGAATTGTAACTATGTTTAAGTTTAAGAATAATGTACCGTATGTGCCCAAATAAACATTAAAACATTAAAACATTCCTCTTTATACCAAGCAGCGCTGTGGTCGATAAAAGAAAGTAGACGAGTTGCCACTGTGGTCGAAATAGGAATGTACATAGTCAAAATGGGACATTGACGATATCTGAAAAGTCAGGAAGATGACGATTTCGGAATGGTAAGCTGACAACATGACACTGTGGATGACTTAAGGTGACGAAATGGGAATGAGCACGATGTTATTCTGAACCGATGCCAGTGCTAGATTGGAAGCATTAAGAAGACACCTTGTCCCCCTCTTGTCCTTGTTCTTAATTTCACAAGGACTAGGTATAAATCTGTTTTAGACGACCAGATGGCCTAGTGGTTAGAGAACCTGACTATGAAGCTTGAGGTCCCGGGTTCGATTCCCGTGTCGGGGCAGATATTTGTATGAAAAATACGAATGTTTGTTCTCGGGTCTTGGGTGTTTAATATGTATTTAAGTATGTATCTATAGGTATCTATATAAGTATGCATGACCCTTGGTCCGTGGGGTCCTAGCGCCATAAGGCTTTTTAAGGAAATTACAAAAAGGTTAGTCGACATCACAGGAGACCGAAGAGCTGGCAGCTACCTCGGACAAAGAATTAGTCTAGCTGTTCAAAGGGGGAACGCTGCCAGTATCTTCGGAACCTTGCCTAAAGGGACTCCTTTTAATAATGTATTTTAGTTATTTACTATATTATATTTTTAAGGTTTTTAGTTTTAGGTTAATTGTTCTAGTATATATCATTTTTTTTTTATTTCTGTATAATTAGTTAATTAATTTAACATGAAATGTTTACGCTTATTATATATTCCTAGTATGTTTATCCGTTGCCTAGTATCCATAACACAAGCTTTACCTAGCTTACTTTGGGACTAGGTCAATTGGTGTGAATTGTCCCGTGATATTTATTATTATTATTATTTTATTACTGACTAGCTATTGCCTGCGACTCCATCTCCAAATAATTATTTTATCACTATCCTGGGGAGCTATGGAATTGTGTGTACTTTCTTGTATTTGTGTGTATTGTAAAAGTGAATAAATATCTTCTTTCTTTCTTTCTTTCTTTCTTTCTATGCAATTTAATGGGATAAAATGTATCCCGTCCTTTTCAGGGTCTCTATCTCCATGCCAAATTTCATCTAAATGCAGTCAGACAGACACACTTTCGCATTAATACACACTTTCATATTAATTATTAGCTGGCAGTTACTTTCATCGGACAAAGAATTAGTTTAGCTATTCAAAGAGGAAACGCTGCCAGTATCTTCGGAACCTTGTCTAAGGGGACCACTTTTCATAATTATAATAATAATAAATAATAAATAAATAATATTTATTCAAAATACTTTCTTACACTACAATACAATTTATCTAGGAGACTTATAGGAAAAAGAAACACATATGCCTGAACTAGGATGATCCTGTGTTTCAGGCGTGAAAAATAAAAATTACATTAATATCCTTAAAAATTAACACTTGCATATAACATAACAAAACAAGACCTTAATACCTAAGGTGAATTATAAAATAATATAATTTTACCTTAATACAAAAAAAAAAAAAAAAAGAAAAACTTAATATTACATGTAAAACATTATGGTCTATGTCATTATAAGTACCTATCTATCTTGAAAAGAAAATAAAAATGTTCATTTAAAAACAGTCAATAATTTCTCTGTATCTTCGTAGGAAAACTTTTGGAGTTCTTCTTGGAGGGTTTTCTTAGCACGAGAGTAACTAAGTGAAAATATACCCCATTTGGCGTTTAATCTGTTGTAGAGAAAAGGCCCTAGGAATACGTAAAATCTAGAAGAGAAGGCATGTTTTTTCTTCCCCATATTACTTGGGCAAACTATATCTTTTCGTCTCTTGTTAGTAGTGTTAGTATTGTAGGGGAGTGCAGCATGCTGTTTAAGAACTGTGTGCATTATAAATATTTGTCTAACGGTTAATACATTACACGATTTATAAAGAAGGTTAGTGGAGTAGAGGAAAGGTCGAAAAGTAGAGACCTTTAGCACCGCACGCTGGGCTCTCTCTAGGGTAAGTAATGAGGTTTTTGCTGAGCCACCCCATGACGTAATGCAATAAGATAATATTGACTGACATAAGGCCAGATAGACTTGCCTGATTATTTTTAAATCCATTAAATTGCGTAGTTTTTTAAAGACGTACATTAATTTCCGAACTCGGCCACTTAAAGCTTCAATATGAGGCCTGAACGACAGAGTTTCGTCAATTATAACACCCAGATATTTTATTTTGTTAGTAAAAATAATATTTGGACACTTGCACTGCATAATAGCAGGGTCTTTACAGTGATGGGCGAAGAGATTTTGGTTAGGTGGAACCAAATTTGATTTACGCATTGCAAAATGGATGAAATTAGTTTTATCTGTGTTTAGAGTTAGTAGATGTTGCTGAAGCCAGTTATTTACGACATTAAAGCCTTTTTGTGCATAATAATAAACCTCTTGTTCTGAAGCTGCTGAAAACAACAGAGCAGTATCATCTGCATAGGATATGATTTCACCTGCATCCAACTTTAAGTTACAATATTTATATTTATATAATATTATATAATATTTGTTATGTTTTAGGTATAATTATACACTATTTATATAATATTTATTATGTTTTAGATATAATTATTTTTATTGTATAAACATTGATTCTATTAATTTTGTTTACTTTTTCGTATTGTTACTTACTTTTAGTCTAGGATAGTTTTATATAAATATTGCATATATACTTATTACTGTTATATTTGAGTAAATGTAATGTAAGTTAAGTATATTTAGCGCCGATTTTTCAATCCCCAGGTAAAAGTATCCGTCAGTTAAAACTAAATAGCTTTCCTGTTCTCAAGTCATAGGAAAAATAAGGACAGAGCTTACATCTATCTGGGTAATGAAAAATCGGCCCAAAGTCAATAATAAAGTCATTATAAGTGTAATTATAATATTAGTATGGATAAAAAGATGTAAACAAAGCGTTACCAAAATAGCAAATTGGACTTTGCGACGCCTCAGATTGTGTATACTTAGTAGATTGTACACTTTATTGTATATATTCATTCTACAACCTTGACTCAGTACCTTCCCAACCGTGATACAGATAAGGCTCGCGGCCGATTCCCAACGATAATTGTTACTGAATTAGTGTTCAACTAAAATGGACATAAAAATATTGATATTCTTATTCGTAATATGCTCTGCGGAAGCATTTAAAGTGTTGTTAGCGTACCCAATGCCATTACGAAGCTTGAACTCGTTAGGTGTTGGTTTCGTGAGATATTTACTTGAAGCTGGTCATGAAGTAAGTAATGTTTATTTCATTAATAAATATTGAACTGATTAGAAAGAAAGAAAGAAAGAAAGAAAGAAAAAAAGAAAGAAAAATAATTATTTGTGACAATCTTAAAGTTAAAGGTGAAAAAACGGTAACAGATACAACATTATCACAAAATCGTCCCAACTCAGCATGATGTTAGCTATGCAGCTGACGCTGGTCTTCCGTTGGAACCATTTTACCCACAATTCAAACGTTAACTAATCAGTGAAACCGACAACTAAAATTTTATCACTAAGCAATCCAAAAAATAAAAAGAAAATACATAAAACACAAAAGGCATCTATAATAAGCATACAAGAAAACAATACCAAAAATGGTGTCTGCACAGACCGAATACCTTTGCCCTTGCCATTTAATATATCCAAAACGAAAACATGGAAACATAGACTAATTTAGTTAGGTTAGGTTAGTTAGACACAAACACAAACAAACAATAGCGTGGTATCTGGCGTCGGTCGACCGAACCAAGCCCTTTCAATAAAGAAAGAAAATATAACATATAAATAAAATGGGAAGGGCAAATCATCCGTTTCAACCATAAATAACAACATTTTAGCGAGATAAACAATAAAAAAGACAATGGTGAAACACATGGCAGGCCGACAGGACGCAACAACAGGTATGCTTTGTTCAGTTATATTATATAATATATAACTAAGAAATAAAAATAAAATAAAAATAAAAACAAAATTAAATTCAATGCATCATACATTCTCAATATTCTCATAATTATTTACATCGAATGCGTGATTAATAAGTTCTTATTAAAAAAAATATTTTTAATGCAAGCTTTTTCGCGGACTGTACTTTTTGTTGACTGTACTTGTATCGTCATCCAACTTACATATTAAGTACATATACCAATACTATAAAAGCAAAGTATCACCTAGCCAGCCAGATACAGTTCAAAGGTAAACGCGACTACCTGTCCAAAACGTCGGATCTGAAGAAATTCCTGACGTCGTTCCAGACGAGATAATGCTCGCTTTAAAACACCTTAAAAATGGACGAGCCTCTGGGGAGGACGGCATACTACCAGAGATGATCAAAATCAACGATAAGATACTTAGTGAGGTGTTGGTGATTTTGTTCACGCATTGCATAGTGGAGGGTAGAGTGCCTGCATCATGGCATAATGCGGTAAACACCCTAATCCACAAAAAAGGAGACATCAAGAAGCTGGAGAATTACAGACCCATCAGTCTACTGTCGCATATTTATAAGCTCTTCTCTCGAGTTCTGGTTAACAGGCTTAACAAGAAACTAGAATTCTTCCAACCCAGGGAACAGGCAGGTTTTCGCTCGGGCTTCAGCACCAACGACCACCTCCAAACTCTCAAAACAATTGTGGAGAAGTGTAATGAGTACAGGAAGCCACTTATTCTGGCCTTCATTGACTACGAGAAAGCATTTGACTTCGTCGAATGGTGGGCCATAGAAGGAGCTTTAGTTAAATGCCGTGTCGATAAACGCTACATTCGGATCCTCAACCACCTTCATCGCAACGCTACTGCATGTGTCGCCCTACATAAGAAGACCAATAAATTTCGTCTGGAGAGAGGGGTCAAGCAGAGAGACACAATATCACCGAAGCTGTTTACCCTAGCACTAGAATGTATATTTCAACAGATGCAATGGTCAGAGAAAGGGCTGATGGTTGATGGAGAGGAGCTGACAAATCTGAGGTTTGCTGATGATCTGGTTCTGGTCTCGGAGAGCATTTGTGATATGCAAACGATGCTGGAGGACTTGAAACTGGAATCCGAGAAGACTGGCCTTAAAATGAATATGGGGAAAACTAAGATCATGACCAATATTCCCGAAGTCATGGACTACCAGCTTCCAGTGGAGAGAGTGACCGAGTATATATATTTGGGTCATAGGATCACACTAGGCTTTGAGAACCAGGTGGCTGAGGTGGAGAGACGGATTGCGCGGACGTGGGCTGCGTTCGGTGCCAATAAGAATATATTGCGGGGCAAAGTATCTCTGCATCTCAAAGTTAAAGTCTTCGAGCAGTGTGTCATGCCCGTGCTCGTTTACGGTACAGAGACTATGACTCTTACGCAAAGGTCTGCAGAGAAATTCCGAGTTGCGCAGAGGGGCATGGAGAGAGCGATGATCGGGATCACCCTTCGAGACCGGAAACGTAATGAATGGATCCGAAATAAGACCAAAGTGAAAGACGTCATGGCTGTCATATCAAAGAAAAAGTGGGCATGGGCAGGACACATTGCGAGGATGGACGAGAGTCGCTGGACGAGGCGAGTCCTTGAGTGGAGACCCAGAGCGGACACTAGGGGACGCGGCAGACCTCCGCAGCGCTGGGTGAACGACATTCGACGACACGGAGGTCAGGACTGGATGAGACGGGCACAGGATCGCCAAGAGTGGAGGAAAAGGGAAGAGGCCTACATCCAAGATTGGATCAACAAGAGGCCAACATGATGATGATGATGACATATACCAAATTTGAAATGAATCCGACCACTGAAAGTGGGTCGAATTCGACTTCCAAAGTTTGACCCGAACATACATACATTGCAAGTTAAAAAAAAGCCGCAGTGGCCTAGTACCTATGGCCTCTCAAGCAGATCTTGGGTTCGAGCCCGGATTCGCACTTCTGAGTTTTCAGAATTTATGTGCGAAATTTGTTTTGAAATTTACCATGAGCTTCACGATGAAGGAAAACCTCATGAAAAAACCTTCATTGACCTGCGAACAAATTCAATGGTGTGTGTGAAGTTACCAATCCGCACTGGGCCCGCGTGGGAACTACTGCCCAAGCCCTTTCATTTTGAGAGGAGGCCTATGCCCTGTAGTGGCACATAAATAGGCTAGCTAGGGTAAACCCCCACCACTAATTGAAAATGGTTTAATCACAACAATACACGCCAACGCACTCGTAACAGTAAAGTTGACCTAAAGTCATTCGTTCGTAACAAAATTGTTCCATTGTATTGAACAAAATCATTCATCCCATGACGAAACAGTACCTATTTAACAATAGTGCGCGTAGAACTATACTGGTGAGCAAAATAACACTGTTCTGTAGATCTATTTTAAAAATAATATTGTACAAATTTTTTTACAAAAAAAGCCGTTTAAGTTGTTGTTTCAATTCAATTCCGGTTTCCACGGGATTTTCGGAAAAATATTAATCTAGTGAGACGTGGATTAAGTAAAAATCATCTTATCGTTATCTATAAAGAATCTCGGTTTTTGTATGCCCCCCCCCCCCCCCTTAAAAATTAGTTTTAATTTAATTTAATTATTTATTTTTAAAGTGAATATTTAACTAAATATTCAGTGAATATCTCAAGCGTCTACCTGTTGCCGTTATCAATATCGAGCAAAAACGAGCAAAATAAAATCACGTTTGTTGTATGGGAGCCCCCTTAAATATTTATTTTATTCTTGTTTTTAGTATTTTTTGTTATAGCGGCAAACGAAACACATCATCTGTGAAAATTTCAACTGTCTAGCTATCACGGTTCATGAGATACAGCCTGGTGACAGACGGACGGACGGACAGATGGACGGACAGACGGACGGACAGCGGAACCTCAATAATAGGGTCCCGTTTTTACCCTTTTGGGTACGGAACCCTAAAAATAAACGTGATTCAAAATGAGAATGTTTAATGTTTATGTTTCTAATGTGTCTAGTCTAGCTCAGTAAATGGTGGATGATAATTTTGCATAATAAACTAATATTTTTTTCGTAGTGGTAGAGCCATGTTGTAGCTAGCCGCTGCATCACGAATGGGCCGGCTTATCCGGGGCAGTATCACACTCTCACACACAGAGAACACCGGCGTGAAGTAGCAGTACTCCTGCTGCGTTTCGTACGGTCAGTGAGAGCGCCGGGGGCCCTCCCCCTCCCCTATTCCCTCTCCTTTTTTAAAGGCCGGCAACAGATCAGCGACTCTCTTTGAATTGTTGATATGTATGGGCGGTGGTGATCATTTTCCATCAGATGACCCGCTTGCTCGTTTTCCTCCATTTCATAATAAAAAAAATCAGTTGTTAAAAATTGTCTGATAAAGTAAAGGATGTTCATACTTTTCCTCCATTCCATTTGTTCCTTTTCCTCCATTTCATAATTTTAAAAAATCAGTTGTTAAAAATTGTCTGATAAAGTAAAGAAAGAAAGAGGAAAGAAAGAAAAATATTTATTACACAAACTAAAAATTTACATGAAGCAGTATCCGGTGGACCCCAAACTAGGCTGAGCCTGTATCTTGGGATCCGTTGAGTTGGATAACATAGTACATTTTTATTTTTATAGTATGAAGTATGATACACATTAACCAGATAGATAGGTACACATGATTTACTACAAACTGAGCTAGGACAGGAATAAAAGGATGTTCATACTTTACTTTATCAGACAATTTTAAACAACTGATTTTTTTTTATTATGAAATGGAGGAAAACGAGCAAGCGATCTGATAGAAAATGATCACCACCGCCCATAGAATATATCAACAATTCAAAGAGAGTCACCGATCTGTTGCCGGCCTTTAAGAAAGGAGAGGGAATAGAGGGGGAGGGGTATTGGGGTATTGGATTGAAATTAAATCGCAATTTTAATGTATGGATTAAAACAATTAATTTAACCTTAACATGGGAACCCTGCCACAGACAGATCTTTTGGACGGGGTATTCTTTTTATAATTTCTATTTTTATAGTAACATGTACATATTTATTTAATTTTTCTTAGGTAAGTTATCTTTATCTTCTTTATAGCTGTTAATTTCATGTGTTTATGTTTTTTATTTTATTTAATATTCCATTATTATTGTAAGTAATTAAATAAATATACCTGTATGAATGAACAAAAAAAAAATTAATTTAATGCGTTGTTATTATCCAGCCAGCATGACTGAGATAGAAACACTAATTCTGTATTACATTTTTAAATTTCACTTAAATAATAAATAAAATAAATACCACGAGACAGTTCACACCAATTGACTTAGTCCCAAAGTAAGCTAAGCAAAGCTTGTGTTATGGGTACTAGGCAACGGAAAAACATACTTATATAGATAGGTACATACTTAAATACACATTAAACACCCAAGACCCGAGAACAAACATTCGTATTTTTCATACAAATCTGCCCCGACACGGGAATCGAACCCGGGACCTCAAGCTTCTTAGTCGGGTTCTCTAACCACTAGGCCATCTGGTCGTCTTAGTTTTAGGTACCTACCTAACTTACTAGTTAGGTAAGTACCTAACACCTGAATCAAACGGCAAACGTTGCGTGGGACGTCCTCAGACTCGGTGGAGCGATGATCTTTGCAAGGCGGCTGGCAAGAGCTGGATGTGAGTGGCCGAGGATCGTGCTCAGTGGCGTACCATGGGAGAGGCCTATGTCCAGCAGTGGACGAACATAGGCTGATGATGATGATGATGATGACCTGAATCAATGAATTCTTTTTCAGGTTACATTTATCACCACATTTCCTTTGAAGGAGAATCTTCCGAAGAACTACCGTGAGATCGATGTTAGTAGCAACGTACAAGCTTTATTAGGCAAGTCTTGAGAATTCTGATTAGTCCAATAGCATTGTGATTGACATTATCGTCGCTTAAGTTCTAACACCACATATTTCAAAAATAGTAACTTTCAAGAGAGTGAAAAACTGAATAATTTTGGACAGATGCTTAGCATGGCATCAAAATGTCAAAACCGCCAAAAAATTACTTACGTGGTGTTAGAACTTCAGCGACCATATTATGCTTTGTTCTTTGCACGGTTGAGACGCTTACCTCGCAGCCATCAACTGATAATGCACGCAATGTATGTGTGAAACTCGAAAGTTTAATTTCTCCTCGAAATCATACAGATAAAGTAAAATTGTAAATATATCTTAGTAAAATTGGCTACGCACGTAAAGGCGCAACCTGCAGGTTCAGACTGAATGACAAATTTAACTAAACAAATCGAAAAAAAAAGCTTGTATAAAGACGAATTAGAATCAAAATTTTGCGTATTTCGACAACAGTACATTAAAATTAAGAAAATATGCGAAAAGAATAGTGACTGTCGAAAGCTCTCACCTGCTGTGGTCAGAACAGTTTAGCTTTTACACTTTAAAGTTGAAAACGAATCACTATATCGAAAAATCACCTTCACAGCCCCGTAATAGGTAATACAAATGATTTTAAAAGACATATCCAACGATGCCCCACCCTATCAGGTATAAGGGTTCTGTTTTTGTCATTTTGCCTCCAGAACCCTAAAAAGGTGGAGGGAAGAGGATATGCGGATGTCCAAACGACGAAAATTAAGTGCGAATATTAACACGTTGAGTGCGGTACAAGTCATTTTTGACTTGCATTAGACTTTTGTTTGGTGCGGCGTTGAAAATAAGCGATCTCTGTCTGGTGCGGCGGTGATTTGACATTGAAATCCCTTGATTCAGAAAGAGACAAGTATACATTTAGGTTTGTTACTTCAAATTATATCCAATAGGTAGGTTCAAAGTATACAAGACAAATTCGACTTGTACCGCACCAGACGATAAAAAATTGTAATTGGTGCGGTACCAGCCAAAACTGTCTTGTAAAGTACCGCCTTGTAACGCACCATGGGAACTGGCCAGTGCAGGCTAGTGTTGTGATTAATAACGACTTTTTTGTACGTAGTTTCGTTCTCAATGAATGCACCGAGAAATAGGTCGTAGAAAACATTATTAAAAGTGTTTGAACTCACAGAAAAAAGTGACCAAAGTAGCTTTGCGAAAACTACAATACGATAATGATGGATTTATTGCCGCAAAAAAGGAAGTCAACAAGTTTCAAAAAGGTACCAGAAGTAAAATGTGCGTTGACTGTTATAAAAAAAAATAAGAAAAACAATAATGCTGCAAAAAATCGTATTTGAACATTTAGTTTTGTAATTTTTATTAAATAATTGTGAACATCGATAGCGATATTTTGTTTCATTATATTTCCCTTCTCTATAAAATTATCGACATAACAAACCTTGCCCTACCCCCGTGATGCGGTACAAGTCGAATTCGTCTTGTTATTTAAATGTCTTATAACTTCCAAATTAAAGTCTGTATTCTGTGGCGACAGCAAACTTATCTAATTAAACATGTCAACTTGCTATTGCAATCATAAAATTATATTTTTTTATAAAAAACAAAGAAATATTGGGAAAAACTTAATCTTCTGCTTACAAGTCACTATTGTCTTGTACCGCACTATTAGAAAAAATGTTACAAGTCAAAAATGGTATGTATAGCACTGAACGTCAGTTGTAGTAAAAAAGTCCCGCATTCAACGTGTTAATAGAGAATTCGTGATACCGACACATAATTATTATGGCAATAAACACTGAACAGTGTTAGGTATTTTCGAAGTAATTTCAAATTATTTAATAGGTGTTCTTTTTCAGATTCCTTCGACGTTGGTATGAACATAGCATTTATCATAGAAAACCCACAACGTACTAATGACATTCGCTACTTGCAAGATTCGGCGTACAAAGTAGCTAAATTTACATTCGAAAATACCGAGGTGCTGAAACTCTTGAACGATCCGAAGGAACATTTCGATGTTGTTATCGTTGATTTATACGAATCAGAATTATACGCAGCGTAAGTAGAGCCATTTGATGAGATGTCTAAAAGTTTTACGGACCGGCAACAACTATTTGCGGCGTTTTTCTATTTTCATTGCACGGCCGAGACGCTCGCCGCACAGCCATTACCTGGCAAGAAACGCTATGAACAGAAAAAACGTAAAACCTTTGTAGATAGGTATACGTAATCCGGAATATGGGTCATACATAGCGTAAAAAATAAAAGTTATCTCCTGTGGACATAAAATTAGCGAATCTGAGTCAGCAAACTTACGATTTATTTGGGTCTCATTCTAAATCCCTAACATCGTTTGTCCTAATGATCGTTTGTCCTAACACTTTTTTTCTCGGAAACCGTGAATTTTTCAGGAACTTTTTTGTGATTATCCTCTAGAACTCTCAAAGTCAAAGTCAAGTCAAAATTCTTTATTCAATTTAGGCATCAAATTGATGCTCCTATGAACGTCGAAAAATCTACCACCGGTTCGGAAAAAACCCTGTTGAGAAGAAACCGGCAAGAAACTCAACAAGGTATATTTTTTCCAATCAGATCTACATTGTTATTAAATGACATACATCTAAAGTATTTAATACAATTAAATTTTTTAACACAGTAGATACGCTATTTGAGACTAGAGATCGCCAATGCGGATCGGAATTATTTCCAAACATCCCTGTCCATGATATAGTCATTAATTTTATAGTACGCCTTAGATATTAATGTCTTCTTCACAATGGATTTGAATTTTGTATCAGTTTGTTCGGTTATTGTTTTCGGAATTTTATTATAAAAACGTATGCATCTTCCCAGAAACGACTTTTTAGTTTTAGCCAGTCTGTAAGATGGAAGTTTAAGCTTCCCTGTGTTTCTAGTAACCTTTGGCTTATCGACGTTAGTGGGAAAATCACATATGTTTTTTCTTACATACATGATTATTTCAAATATATACAACGACGGCAGGGTTAGGATACCTATTTCTTTAAAAAAAGATCTTAAAGAATCGCGTGTCCTTAAGTTATATATCGCTCTGATAGCCCTCTTTTGCAAAATAAAAATTGATTCCAAGTCTGCAGCAGATCCCCATAAAATAAGGCCGTATGAAATGATGCTATTGAAGTAGGAAAAATACACCAACCGTGCCGTCGCCACATCGGTTAGCTGCCGTATCTTTCTGACTGCAAACGCAGCAGAGCTCAACCTATTCGCAATTGCTGTGGTGTGCGATCCCCACTGCAATTTAGAGTCCAGTGTTATTCCTAAGAATACCGTAGATTTTACAAATTCAATACTTTGACCGTTAAGTTTAATATTTGAGACCGAATTTGAATGAGGCGGATTTAACAATGAAAATTTAATACATTTTGTTTTCTTAGGGTTTAGTAACAAGTTATTGGCAGCAAACCATGCGGATATCATGGACAGAGTTTCATTGGGTTCAGTGAAATCGGTGTCTTTTCTACTAACTTTGAACAGTAAAGAGGTGTCGTCAGCAAACATAACTATCCCTGATTTCTGACTCACGGTATAAATTAGGTCATTTACGTAAACCAAATACAAGAATGGCGCTAGAATAGATCCTTGAGGCACTCCCATTTCGACCACAGATCCCTCCGATACCGTTCCATTAACCGCTACCTTTTGTTTTCTCTGTGTGAGGTAAGATTTGATGAGTTCTAAAGCGAGGTCACGAATACCATAGAAATTTAATTTACGAATTAAAGTGTCATGATCCACACAATCAAAAGCTTTCGAAAGGTCGCAGAATACACCTATAGCATCATGTGATTCCTCCCAAGCTTGTAATATGAATTTAACTAAACTGTAGCCCGCATCTGTAGTAGATCTACCTTTCGTGAATCCGAACTGCTGTGGATGCATGATTTTATGTGAATTGAAATGTGACATTATTTGCGTTAGCATTATTTTTTCGAATATTTTGCTAAACGCTGATAGGATGGATACTGGGCGATAATCAGAAGGATTATCCCTATCACCTGATTTAAATATGGGCACTACTTTACTATATTTCATTAAATCGGGAAATACGCCTTCATCTATGCAATTATTAAATATAAAAGCCAAAGTTGGAGCAACGACATCTAAAACGGATTGAAGAACCTTAACTGAAACGCCCCACAAGTCTTCCGTTTTCTTTACTTTTATCAATTTAAAAGTCTTCATAATGTCAAAGGGAGAAACATGCGTAAATTTAAAATTACTTATGTTTGGAAAAGAAACTCTATAGGTTAGGTTAGGTTTGTTTCATAAAAATCCAGAACAATTAATAGATTTTAAACAAAAAGAGTTAGGACAAACGATCATTAGGACAAACATTACATTAGGACAAATAATCATTAGGGATTTAGATATAGAGCCGATTTTTGCCAAGAGAAATATTTCTCTATTGTAGCTTAATGCCACACGCCAATAATGTAGACTTCACTAAAAATATAGGCTGACTTTTAACTAACCCTTAACTTTTACCATGTCCACAGCAGGGACACGAACAAAAAAATATATATAACCCAGGCGTTGTTTTTTGTGGAAATAACGCTCGTAACTTTGCTCTGTCATGTTTTTTTAGTCTAAATGTATAGAAGCGTCGCGACCAAAGGCACAAGCCACACAGAAGAGACGTGGGACGGGACTGCGTCGCAGTTGCAGCGCTCCTTGAACCAGTTTTCATACTAAATGTATAGAAGCGGCGCGATCCAAAGCAGATAGAAAAGACGGGGCGGAGACGCGACCTGCAAACAAACGACGCGCCCCGTCCCACGTCTCTTCTGTGTGGCTCGCGCCTTGGGTCGCGATCGCGACGCGTCTATACATTTATAGTTGGAATTTTATAAGCTGGGGGTTTAGGACTGTAGAACTCATCTGGTAAAGATAACATGTTCTCGTTTGTTGAAGCCTACCGCTAATAACAAATCAGAACAAGTACCAAAAAATGCAAACAAATAGCTACCGTCTTCTCTAAGTTACAAGGTTGAAATTGCAAAACCTTAACTCATTAAGAAAGGCCTTTCGTCATTGTAAGCGGTACTCAGGTGGATCGTCGGCGTTGTAGTGCGTCCATAATAGAACAAACGAGAACAATGTTATCTTTACCAGATGAGGTTTGCAGTCCTAAACCCCCAGCTTATAAAATTCCAACTATAATATGAAAGCTGATTCAAGGGGCGCTGTGACTCCGATGGCCCCCGTCCACGTCTTTTCTGTGTGGCTTGCGGTTTATATCAATGCCATGCTATAACTATCGTTCATTTTCAAAGCATTATTGTATGTAGATTTTAGCTACTTGTTTAGACACACTGAAAAGTTTTTTCTTATCTTATAGCACAAATAAAGGAAAAATTGCGAAAATCATAAATTTTTTGTCTGCCTGTCTATATCGGTAACCAACCTATAATGATCCCACACTGCGCACATTTTGCTTAGGAGCAGGGGTCTGTCAAGACTGGATGTTCATAGATACATATAAATTTGTACGGAACCCTCGGTGCGCGAGTCCGATTCGCACTTGGCCGGGTTTTTTATCTTGATGGTCAAATTAACATTTTCTTTTACTTCTAGGTTTGCTGCGGCATTTAATTGCCCAATGATTTGGAGCTACTCTATAGGTCCACACTGGATGGCATTACGATTAGTAGACGAAGTTACCAACCCAGCGTTTGCTGGAGACTACCTGTCGGCTGATATACCCCCCTTTGATTTCTACCAAAGACTGAGCAAGCTGTGGCTGCAAATACAATGGAGCTATATTAAATGGTATGGAATTATAACATACGTGCGTCAATTATAAATTCCTTCTTGGTTTGAAGTTTTTCTTCGGCGCAAGGACAATGCGTCGACCGACGGTGGCCAACCTAGACATTTTTATGCTAATAAATGGTTTTGCCAACAACCTGAGGGAGGACAGTAATGTTTAAGCATCAAAAATATGAGCTCTGAGGCTTGATGTAAGACTTGTTCCAATGACACCGTTCTAGCAACAACCTGTGGAAGGACGCTATTGTTGAAGGTTCACGGAACTGTCCAAGACTGATCTGACGTTGTATGAAGCCAGCGTATATCTGATTTAAGTAGATGTATTGTGTGTGGGGATGTCTTGTCGATGACCAGTCGTCAACCAGCTGCCGCCTAGTCGTGAACGTGACATCACTCAGCCGTAATCGTGCTTACACCTCGAAAGTGATCAATGATCATCCAAGGCGAGATACTTAGGCATGTTGACACTTGGTTGACGGCTAGTGTCAGACCATGGAAAAAAGCGACGAATCAAATAAGGCGAGGCGATTTCAGCCCGTTTACCGCGCTAATATGTTTTCTATAACCACAAACCGACATAGTTCATCAATTAAGTATTTTAAATACTATTTGCAGGGCTGAGACCATGCCGAAAGAAAAGGAAATTTACAAGAAAACATTTGAACCAATATTTAAAAAGCGTGGGCAATCCCTTCCAGATTACGATGGCATTTTGTACAACGCTTCTTTGGTTCTGGCCAATGACTTCAGGGGCAATGGATTAATGCCTAGCACACCTCAAAATTTCCAGTTCATTGGAGGATTTCATATTGAATTACCTCTTAAGGCGCTACCTGATGTAAGATTAGTTTAAGTGACATCAGAAAATCGTCTTTTTCTACTCTTTACTTTAATCCGCGATTTATAATTTAAAAAAAAAATTAACAAACTTTTTGTTTGCTTGCACTTTTAGCTGACTGTACCTACAGCCATTTAAACTATATGTCCGTACCAATTTTGAGTTAAGAGAATCAATAAAAGTGAATGATATTCCATTTACACCATTTACAAGATTTAACCTAATATACACAGCAAATACACCTGTACAAATTGTAAAAACTTGTAAAAGAAAATCTTTAGTAGTCTCTCCAGTGCTAATTACCACTACTAGCTCATTTCCTCGGCCATTTCCATAAAAGAAAGACTACCTCTCTAACCCACTGGAATTTTTAAAAATCCCTTTACAGTATAATATGTAAGTTCAAAGGAGTAAGTTTTTTTTATAGTCAAAGTAATGTCTGCCAAATTTTAAGTCTCTAGTTTGGTTGGTAATCCCCAAAATATCACAATACATCCCAAACTATTTTGCCCAAATTTTCATTTGCCAAAAAAATATTTTTTAAAACAACTTATCGAAATTTGTCAGTTAGCAAAATCCTTTTCTGGCAAGTCATTGTTTAACAAAAAATTACTTGGTAGAGTATGTCACAACATACTCTTCCTAAAATATTACATTAGCATAGCAAAAATACCATTTACATTTAAATTTGAATAGCTAATGCAAATAAGTAATCTTTTCTGTGCTGTTACAAAAAAATAACATCTAAGCAACATTAGCCTTCTGAACCTAACCTATCCGAGTCGCTTCTACCCTGAAAGGTGGACATCAATTCTACGAGCGATTCAGTTGTACCTGTGATTACAATTAAATCACTTTCAATTTGACTTTGATGTGCCCTGCCGGCTGCCACTTGAGTCTGGCTGATAATAGTAAGATAAAGATAATGTTACGCTAGTTCTAAAACAATGTAATGGTACCTATTTCTTACAGAACATTCAAACTATTTTGGACAACGCACAACATGGTTTTATTTACTTCAGTATGGGGTCCATTTGGCAAAGTAAAGATTTACCGAAATCGATAGTAAACGGACTATTAAAAGTATTTGGTGAATTAAAACAGACGGTTATTTGGAAATTCGAAGAAGTATTACCAGATTTGCCGAAGAATGTCCATATTTTAAAATGGGCACCACAAACTTCTATTTTGGGTACGTAAGATTATGATAAAGCTTATAATAAGGAAATATAAAATTTTAATACGTATACTAGTATAAGTAAAGTTAGATAATTTTTACTTTTGAAAACCTTTTTCTATCCATGAAACAAAACTAATAACATTGTATGTAGATCTGTTTTGAAATGAAAAACTACATCGACCGACTACATAAAAATATTTTCTTATCTACTCCCAAAAGTCGCCCCCATGTCTAAAATTGTATTTATTTATATTACATGCCCGTCTTTGGGTCACCGTATTACGTAACGATAGTGGAAAGGTAATTTTTTTTACTTTAGTGATAAGATTTAAAATTTTATTATGATATATGGCGCTTTAGCGATTTTACCTTTCCACTGACGAATTAATAATTAATTATTACGAGTACTTGCCAGATTTCAACTAATAATATAATATAATGTTTGGGATGATAATCCCTGTCTAATTTTCATTGTGAGTATTAGTCGGGGTAAAAAAAGGTTCGTCACTTTTCGACCTTAATTCGTTGACATAGAGTCGAAAAGTGACGAACCTTTTCTTACCCCGACTATACATTAAATTTATGAAAAAAGCCGTGTGGAAATGAATAGCAATTAAGTAAAGAAGGAAATAAAAGCAATAACATTTCTAATCCATTTATTGTTGGACAAATGACTATCAACAATTACTATGTACAATTTACTTGAATTATTTTACAGCTCATCCAAAATGCCTGTTTTTTATCACACATGGTGGCCATTTGTCGTCAATCGAAAGTATCCATTTCGCGGTGCCCACAATTGGCGTCCCGATATATTTCGACCAATTCATCAACATCAACAAAGCTGTGAACAATGGATACGCGATCAAAGTAGACCTAAATCTCAATCTGCCAACCAACTTGAACAACGCTATAAACAAGATGCTCACAAGCACTACGTAAGTAAGATTTTAGGTTCCTATCGTTTATCTGAATTTATTTATTTATTTATTTATTATTAAGGATCACCAACAGATAATACATCATACAAAAACTTAAATAACTAGTAGGTATTCCTGGTAGATGCTTATCCAATTACAGGTAACCACAACTTAATCTTGTATCATGCCATTCGATAAATTAAGTAACAATATTCAGAATCGTGCTCTCGTACATACCTACTCGTAAAAGAAATATATAAAATTAACAAAAACCTATAGAGAAGTACTTTGTAATATACATGAATTAAAATTAAAAAACTAAAATATAAAATAAAATATACAATGCAATTAATAATATCAAGCAAAGCGGCAACTGTGCATGATCATTATGATCAGTAACCCACTAAATCCTGGGAGCTGTAGTGCCTCAAGATTTTTCTTTTAAAATTCAAGGGACTGTCATGAAGCATGTCCGCTCCCAAGGAGCCCGGAAGATGGTTGTGCAGTTGGACCATTCTCGAGAGCGCAGAGTTGCGACCCAGATTAGTTTTATTGAACCGATCGCTGAACAGCCTGTAGACACCCGGGCGTGGCAATCTAGCGGGCACCGCAATCCTAACTCTAGCCTACGGGAATTTCGAAAAATAATTTCTTTAGTAATGTCAAGTCTTTGGCACCAGTTGTTAAGGCTGTGCGTTGCCTGTCAGTCAGTCAGTTAGTCACGGTGCTGTTTTATAAGTAGGTATATGTTCGTGTAAAGAACCCTTCGATAGCTGGAGATCACTGGTCCTAGGTTTCTATTAGGATAGCCCCAGGGCCTTAGGCATTGTACTCTCTCAATATAAGGAAAGCCACTCACCTTGGTCTGCTCTCAGGCGCTGCTGTTATATTTACACAGAGTCCACAATGTCACACACACAATAATTTTCAAATGTAGTATTCCGATGACCGAAATAACCAGTTGTTTGGTTAAAAGAACAGTACACACCAAAACACATGTGATCCGTACGTTCGTTTACCTCTTAAAGCTCTTTTGCCGCCATCCGATCGTATTATTGTGACTTACCCTCATATTAAGAGATTACAATGCCCGAACAGTATAGAATAACGACGATAACTTTATTCATTGTGACCCAATTTTAATGAAACAAAGCCTATATGTTGCTCCAATTTATGTTTCATCTATCTGCCAAAGCCGCAAGAAAATCCGTTCAGTAGTTTCGGAGATTAGCGATTACATACAGACAGACAGAGCTCTACTTTTACTGTTTTATTATACGTATAGTATAGATAGATAGATAGATTTTTGGTTCTCGGTGCGTGTGCAGGAGTCATACTTGGTCGGATACTCCAGAATCTTGATTGCCATCAACTCACAATATTTTTTGTACTAGGTATAAAGAAAAAGCAAAGGAGTATTCCTTCATTTACCACAACCGGGTGCTTCCGCCGGGCAAGGAGCTGGTCCACTGGGTGGAGCACGTGGTCGCAACAGGCGGCGCGCCGCATCTGCGCTCCCCAGCGCTCATGTTACCCTGGTACCAGAAGATGTACCTCGACCTAGCTGCAATTATACTAACTATTTCTGTTATTGTTCTAATAACGTTGAGACGACTATGTACTTCAAGTAAAGTTAAATCTGATAAAAAGCAGAATTAAATATATATATTATTAATATTAATGGGAGTTTGTTCTTTAAATTACTAGTATATAAGAAGCGCCAAAGAATCTGCGAATCTTATCAATTGTTTCCCCTTGACAACGTTACCTACATTAATAAAACGGTCAATCTAAGATTTAGTTATCTGCTTTGCTGATACCTAATCAATTTTGTGACACCATTAAACTTAATGCAATGTCATTTGCTTAAATCAAGATGCCGCCTTTTGAATGATCGCAAGTCATCAAAGTACCTAAACCTATACAGGATGAGCATTCCAAACAGCAGGCTTATTGTCTAACGCTTCTCACGCTTGCCTTCACTTTCGCTATCTCTTTCTGACATCGTCTTATACTGTTAGACAGAAAGAAATGGTGATGGCGAAGGCAAGCGTCAGAAGCGTTAGAAAATACGGCATGAGGTCAGTGTAAAATTTTATCCAAAGTTTTATCTGTTATTATTTTTAAAATTGTCAACTTTTTACTTTCTTTTTAACTCTGATTCAGGACTATTTACTTTTGTCAAGAAATAAGTGTTTTGTATTTAAAACTCATTTTTGTAATACTTTTCCATGTGATTTATATTACCTATATGCCTCGTGGAAAAACAAACGCATATATAGTCAAGGAAACTGAAACGCATACCAGGGTGGAACCTTTTCACAACCAATTTCACGGTGATTTATATTTGGCAAATGTATGCAATGTCGACAATGACATTTGTAATGAAAAGGGTTCACCCTGGTACGTAATTCAATTTCGCCGACTGTACAAGACTTACTGACGTAAGTAACCAAAGCTGCCGACATATCTAGGAGAGTCGCCAGACTCTAAATGCTCGTAGAACCTGGGCATTTATATTTTTCGTTGTACCCAAAATTAATTAATTGTTAACAGGGAGTTAAAATTAGTCCGTTTGGTTACGCACTTTTTCAAGCCTTTTACAATAAAAAATAATAGTTTAAAAAACTAAAAAACACGCTTTAAAAAAATAAAAAAAAAAAATAAAAAAAAAAATAAATTTTAATTCACTATTCTTATAGTGCAGTAAAAAATCTTAATAAGCAATTATTATATTGTTATATCCAGATCAAAATTTGTAAACAATTCTAAATATTGATAAAATAAATAATAATAGTTTAAAATATTTCATTGTAAAAAAAGCGTGGGGTGCATGGTGGCAATTGTCAAGGATTATCATTTTGATAACATCTTAAAAAGCACCCCACGCTTTTTTTACAATAAAATATTTTAAACTATTATTATTTATTTTATCAATATTTAGAATTGTTTACAAATTTTGATCTGGATATAACAATATAATAATTGCTTATTAAGATTTTTTACTGCACTATAAGAATAGTGAATTGAAATTTATTATTTTTTTTTATTTTTATTTTTTAAAGCGTGTTTTTTAGTTTTTTTAAACTATTATTTATTTTCTATTTTTTAGATGCATTTTTTTTACAGTGAGAGTTTCCATGTGCTAAATAGAGACCCCCCAACCCCCTAAACCCAACCCCCCAACATCCCCCAACCCATTTCCCCAACCCCCCCCAAACACCTAACCCCAACCCCCACAACCTTACCCCCAACCCTCTAAACCCCCCTTACCCCCTCCTCATTTTTCAAACCCCCAACCACCTAAACCCAACCCCCTAAACCCGGACCCCCACCCCATTTCCTCAAACTTCCCCCAAACCCCTAACCCCAACCCCCTTACTCCCCAACCCCAACCCCCTAAAACCCCAACCCCAAACTCCCCTTACCCCCTCCCATTTTCCACAACCCCCAACCTCCCTAACCCCCTAACCCCCCAATACCCCACACCCTTAACCCCAACCCCCTAAACCCTGTAGTACAAATTACTACAACATAACCTTAAACTCAATACCGATTTTGACATGTCAATATTTACGTGAATAACATGTTTTGGAATAAGACATATGTACTCACGTGTAGCTAAACTCTCGATCTAACGAGTGACAGGCATATTCCAGGCCTTCAGTAGCTACAGGAGCTGAATTCACAACAGAAACTCCATGTGTTTTCGCAAACTTTCACAACCATTTTCCCACTAAACTATCTTACTTCCAATCACATGCGATACACCAATTTGATCAGAGGAACTTAAGCTACGCACTTATTATCACTGTTTTGCACATCGAAGCGTATTTCAGTAAATTTCAGACGCGGAACTGTCATAAATTTATTCTTTAAACTGCAAGGTACATTTTTATTAGAAAACTTAGACATCTGTCAAAAACCGTTCCATTTAGCGAAATATGCGTTCTCTAACGGCGCACATTGACAGCGGCGCGCCATACAAACTTAGGACCGTATCTCGCCCGTGTAGCGTGACAAGGAACTGGCGCAAGAGTTTCCCACTCTGTAACGAGTGAAACGTCAGTGTTGGCACGGCCCTCTCCGCGAGCTCACGTAACGCATTTTTATCGCGCGCATTAGACATTCCGAACTCGCACGTAAACAATCGGGCGAGGCATCGCGTCCCGCGTATATCGCGTTGGGTCCGGACATCTTGGCAGGCCGTTGCGATTGCTTTATAATGTACCGTGGAGTGTAGTATCGCCATGAATACAGTGTTAAACGCGAGTTGTGCCGCGTAGTGACGTTCGCGGTGGGAGGGCGCCGCCGCACTCATCCTTCGTAGGCCCCGGCTGAGAGGGCGGCCGGGTGCATTCGTGTGACGCCAAGAAGGCATCAATGCCCTTCATCACCCCAGCTACGCGCAGAATGCCGCGCTTTGTTTACAACGCGTGCCGCGCGTGACCGCGCTCGCTTTTTATTGCCCGAAGGCTCAGGCTTAGAGGCGGCCTGATGCGCTTGCGCGAAGCCAAGGGTGCGTCAACGCCTTGCTTCACCCCCGCCGCGCGCTGCGGCTGACCGCGCGCGCCTCGGTTCCCGTAGGCTCAGGATTCTGGCGGGCAGATCCTGCAGTACATAGTGCGATGCCAAGGGCTTCATGCCTGCCCGCGCACTGCACCTCGCACTAACCATCACCGTGGTCATCGGGCGCAGCCTCTGGTTTCCCCCCAGGCCTCACCTAGCTACTGGCTAGTTGGGTTCGACGGCCTGAGGGTCCCCGAACATACTCCGCAGGCTACGGCCCCCGTAGTCTAGCGTGACTTACCCGTCATCGTCGAGGTAGTCCCGAAGATCCCGTAAGTGCACTAACTTTTATTTATCCACTGGCCAGTGCGAGCGTGAATTTGCCCACGCTTTAAAATCAGTGCGCGTTACTAAACGTATCGTAATAAGAGGTTGTTCCCAACTCGACCATACCGTTCTTCGTCACACGGTCTATGTTACAAAATTGTTGCAATTTATAGAAATGTTTTTATCGTTGCATGTTGGTAAAACAATATACTGTTAATTTAAATTGGCCTTTGTATCATTTCGCTGTCTGCCCTAATCACCCCAACACAAGCATAACCGGCTACGGCCCTTGAAATAAAAGTCTTTTAGGAAGCCGCTGGATCTATCTGAGCAACTTCTAGCTTGTAACCAAAAGAAATGTAACCATCTGTCCGTGAAGTGAGGAGTGGGTAAGTACCTAATCCAATTATACCAGCCCGCTACACGACAACCCCCTTCCCCTCCCATTTCATTTCCCTTCAAACCCCCCCTACCCCTCCTCCTAACCCCCCTTCCAGCTCCATCATCAAACCCTTGTTACCATCTAGGCCTCTTACCCCCTCCCCATTTTCCACAACCCCCCAAAATCCCCAACCCCCGAACCCCCCAACACCCCCACCCTATTTCCCCCAAACCCCCCCACCCCCTAACCCCAACCGCCACACCCTTACCCCCAACCCTCTAAACCGCCGACCCCCTTACCCCCACCCCATTCCCCCCCCACCCCGCTACCTACCCCCCTTCCAGCTCCATCATCAGACCCTTGTTACCATCTAGGACCAAAGTACTCGTCAAAACAAATCAAACGAGCCCAAACTCGATGGGGTTGTTTCGTTTTATTGTGGAGTGCCTTTGGCCATCTTTCAGCTCCATCATCAGACCCTGGTTACCATATGGGATCAAAGTGCTCGTCAAGACGAATCAAACGAGCCCAAACTCGACGGGCTCGTGTCGTTTTATTGTGGAGTGCCTTTAGCCATCTTCCAGCTCCATCATCAGACCCTGGTTACCATCTGAGATCAAAGTGCTCGTCAAGACGAATCAAACGAGCCCAAACTCGACGGGATTGTGTTGTTTTATTACATAGTTCCTATGGCCACCATCCAGCTCCATCCTCAGATCAGCTCCATGTTACAATAATATTGCATTGTCATCCAATTTACACATATGTGCAAAATTTCAGCTCAATCGGAATCCGGAAAGTGGGTCAAAATCGCGCCCTAAGGAGTCGGTTACAAACATACAAACATACAAACATACATACAAACATACAGGTGAAGCTAATATAAAGCGTGTAATAACTGTATCTAACTAATACACAATGTCCTCTCTTTTAGTTTCGAAATTCGCACACTTCATTCTATAGGTAAAGCGTGTAAACAGACTACTTGTCATATCATAGAGATATCATTTTATAAACATCATGGCTAGATAAGTACGTACAGAAATATAATTATACATAAGCATTACTCGCTACAATGATCAGAAGTGAATCAGCCGTTGCCGAAGCTGGTTCCCATAAAGTGGCTTCTAATAATGGATTACAAAGTAATATTGCTGTTGTGTTCTGTGACTTTTTCGGAAGCATATAAGGTTCTAGTGATAGCTCACACTCCCGTAAGAAGCCTCAATATTTTGGGCGAAGGATATGTTAGACATTTATTGAACGCAGGACATGAGGTGAGTACCTATTATTTATTATTGAAAATATATGCGATTTGCGTTCTTCTAAGTACATGATATATTTTTCTTTCATCGAGTAGTCACTAGTTTTAAAATATATTTATATATAAAATACTTACATAATAATATTTGAAATTTTCACCAATTAAGTATGTTTTACTGTGGCCACTACAACGACAAAAAATAAAAAATAAAATAAAATTAAACATTAAAGGGGGTCCGAAATAAGCAATATAGAATGATCCCACACTGCGTACATTTTACTTTGAAGCAGGGCGTTTACGGCGTATATTTTAAATATGTATCTAAAAATTTTAACGGAACCCTATAGATGCTCGAGTACGACTCGCACTTGGTAAAAAAAAAAAAAAAAATTAAAATTTAAAACTGTTTATTTCAGAAAAAAAAAATACACTTTATACAATTACATATATTAACTTTAATCCTTAAATTGTAGGATTGTTGCAGTTAATAATAATAATATTAGTTACCTACTTAGTTACTTACAGTTTGGCAAATCATCACTACCTTTTACCCATTAATATCATAAACCTTTTTGTTAAGGAGGTTGGTCTAAGTGACGTACAAGGATACCCTTAATCTTGTTGGCTTTGTTATTCACAATTTCTTTAATAGTTTCTAGTGGAAATTTATTTAGTATGCAAGGCAGAATGGACGTCCATACTCTCCGGCCATATACATTATTAGATCTCGGCGTTATATAGTTTGGCAAGTTAGACAAATTTCGTAAGTTCCCTGGTCTACTCTTCCTTTTCAACTGGCTTATTTTCTCACAGTACTGTGTTATAATAGCTAAATCGACCTTTTCAAATATATTCATTACTTTACAGTATCTAAATAGATTCTTATAATTGTCTCTGTATTTATATTTAACTTTGAGGGGAACTATGGTTTTCAACAATCGTATTTGTAAGTTATAAATATTATTCAAATATGTTTTAAAAGTTCTTCCATAACAGGCCAATCCATAACTCACCACAGAGTCTGCCAGCGACATATAAAGAAGCCTTAATGTTTTATAGGGAACCTTATTCTTAAGTATAGTTAACTTCGACAAAATGGATCTTAGCTTGTTGCATACATAGTCCACATGAGGACCCCAGTTAAATTTATTATCTATTTTTAAACCAAGATAAGTATGCTCACTCACAACATCAAGATGCATACATTTGCAAGAAGCACTGCCCAAGTGCATGCAGTCATGCTCATGGGCCACGACTATAGGAATGTGTTTTGCTTTCATGTGCGGTGAGTGTATATACATTAATTTCGTTTTGCTGTAATTTATTGAGAGACCTAGGTCGTGGGCCCACTTACATAACAAGTCAAAATTTTCTTGCATCATGCTCTGTGCAGTCTCAAACTCCTCGTGTGCCGAAATCAAACAAGTATCATCAGCAAACTGATACACTGAGCCATGCCGAAAGATCCCGCACATGTCATTGACATACAATAAATATTCAGTCGGTCCCAGGATGGAGCCCTGCGCCGTGCCGTGTAGGGTGGGAATCAGATCACTCAGCTCGCCTGCTATGCTGACTGTATTAAAACGATTAGTATGATTATTTTTTAGTAGGTCAAGCATTGGTCCTTGTATACCATTCTGACTCATTTTTGAAAACAAAGTATTATAATTTAAGGTGTCAAAAGCTTTACTAAAATCCACCATAACGGCAAGCACATGGTCCCGCTGGTTCAAGTGAGCATTCACCTCGTCCGTGAACAGAGACAACAGTTGCGATGTACTCTTATTCTTTTGAAATCCAAACTGTTTCTCGTGTATGATACCATTGCTCGACAGAAAATTGTTAATTAAGTTTCCAAAATATCTTTCTATAATTTTGTCTATACATGAAAGGATAGTGATAGGTCTATAGTTATTTGTGTCAGTACGACAACCCTTCTTGTGTATAGGTCTGATAAGTCCTACTTTTAAGCTGTCCGGATACATAGACCGTGAAATACAAAGATTAATTAAATGTGTCAGGACAGGGTCGGTTCTCAAGACTGCTAACATCAGAATAAAATATTTATCAATAGCCGATTGATGTGGAATGTATTAGTTGGTTAGGGGCGCAACGACCAAGAAGATCTAGCTATAAAATATCAACGGAAAAGATACTAAAAACTCTTTTGAATAGGTTGACAAAATTGTGATCTATATTTTAAATAACTTAATTATTTTACAGGTCACCTATATGTCAGTTTACCCCTTAAAGGACAAACCCCAGAAAAATTACAGGCACATCGATCTTAGCAGCACCAACATGAATCTAATAAGTAGTAAGTACCAATAAATTATTTGGTCACACTAAGTAAGATATTACCCAAAAAAAAGACAGTGACCAGTGGTGGTGTAGGGGTTTAGCACGTGGCACGGAATGCCAAGGACCTGGGTTCGATTCCTAGCATTGGTCTTTTTTCTGGGGTTTTTTCTGTGCATCTATGTTTCAGTTTGTATTTAGTATGGAATATTTGTGTCATTATTTCCTGTTCTCTATCTAATTGTGCACTATTTTCTGCAAATAAATTACTTCCTTACTGACACAAAAATTATTTTTTTTTAGGCGCCGATCTATTAAACATTGGAGCTGTCATGCATCAAACACTGAGTGAGCAGGACGATGTAGCCTGGCTTCAAGACATGGGGTTAAGAGTAGCAGTTGCCACATTTAATAATGAGGACGTAAAAAAAGTGTTAGCAGACCCTAATGAAAAATTTGATGTCGTAATCAGTGAATTGCTGGAAAGTGAACTGTATGGAGCGTAAGTGCTTATTTACCCATTATTCTAGGATTAGATTAGATTTATAATTTCCCTGTAAAAATACATAATATTTGCCACTTCTGAAACTTAGAGCAATAATTATGAATTAATATAAAATAATAATCAGAACGTAATTACAATCTAATATATAAAAATCTCTTGACACGTTGAATGTTATCGACGTCTTTTAAAACGGCTTGACCGATTTTTATGAAGTTTTTTCTCCATATTTGGTAAGTCTGAGAATAGGTCGTTGGCCATTTATATGGCAAAACAACGTTTGCCAGGTCAGTTAGTTTCAAATTAAAATTCAATGTATAAAAATTAATACAATAATGACATGTAATCAAATGTTTAACAGTAATAATAAAGTAATAATAATACAGGGCGTCCCACGGCTATGCCACATGGAGGGAAAGTATAGTCGGGGTAAGAAAAGGTTCGTCACTTTTCGACTCTATGTCAACGAGTTAAGGTCGAAAAGTGACGAACCTTTTCTTACCCCGACTATACCTTGAATATTGTAGAATGAACATTTTATTGAAAGAATACATTATTTTAATTTAAAAAACAATTTAAACTGCATTCATAGATTTTCAAATAATTACATGGCTGAACCGGGAAGTTCAACCATTCATTTTTTTTTGAATTCATGTTCTTCCTTTTATTTCTGACACTATGTTATTTTTCAAACTAAATACAAACTGAAATATAGATGCACAGAAAAAAGAGAAAAAAGACCAATGCTGGGAATCGAACCCAGGTCCTCAGCGTTCCGTGCTGCGTGCTTACCCCTACACCATCACTGGTCTAGAGGTTAGCGACGAATCTTTCCCATACATCGTACATTTCAGTCTGTTATAATCACTTTATGCAGTGATAAAGCGCACATCTATGTTATGCCCTCTACCGAGAGACTTTAACACTCCTTCGGAACTAACCGGTCACCTGGACCAAGATATGGCGCTACTATGTATCTTTTTTATTTATTTTTCAACTACGTTTTTTATTTTTCAACTTAATTTTTTATTCAATAAAAAATGAAGTTGAAAAATAAATAAAAAAGATACTTCATACCTTACCTAACTTGTTTTAAGTTGCACAGTAGCGCCATCTCTTGGTCCAGGTGAGCGGTTAGTTCCGAAGGAGTGTTAAAGTCTCTCGGTAGAGGGCATAACATAGATGTGCGCTTTATCACTGCATAAAGTGACTATAACAGACTGAAATGTACGATGTATGGGAAAGATTCGTCGCTAACCTCTAGACCAGTGATGGTGTAGGGGTAAGCACGCAGCACGGAACGCTGAGGACCTGGGTTCGATACACATGTTTTTTTCTGTGCATCTATATTTCAGTTTGTATTTAGTTTGAAATATATGGTTTCACGGGATAACCGTAAAAGTAATAAAAAATGAAGTTGAAAAATAAATAAAAAAGATACTTCATACCTAACTATGCTATTTAGCAAAAAATAATCCTTATGATGAAGCCTTTCGATCGATATGACAAAGCTACAGAGTAACTTTTTTCTCATGTAACGGGTTCGATTCCCGGTTCAACCAAGTAATTATTTAAAAATCTATGAATGCAGTTTAATTTTTTTTTTAAATTAAAATAAAGTCTTCTTTCAGTAAAATGTTCAATCTACAATATTCAAGGTACTTTTCCTCCAAGTAGCATAGTCGTAGGACGCCCTGTATACTGTGTTTCACGCGTCACATTTTCTTTAGTTTAGTCGCATAATATGGAGTTTGTTTGCATTTGGTGGGGTACCTGAACCTTTAATAGTATAGCATCCATTCAAACTTCCGCTTTCATAATATTATACTGGTTTAGATTGGGTCATTCATGATGACGCGTGTCGTGGTTCTTATTGCAATATTAATAACGTCTGTTTTCGTCAATGGCACTAACAATAAGATATGTGTATATAGTCCGACAAGCTCGCGCGCGGCGCTCGGCGGAACCCTGTCGCAGGGAGTCTCTGCTGTCCTTAACGAGATTGTTTTTAACAAGTGCGGCAAATACTGACTGCGACAGGGTTCCGCGGAGAGCTTGTCGGACTATAGGAAGCAAAGCACTACGTATTGTACTATCAAGTGTATTTTGTAGGACAAGTTGTCTACTATTTATTAAATCCGTTGTTGTGTCACGTACATGCATTGTATTCGATTAAGGAAACTATAGGTCTATTTGTTAGTAACCCCTGACACAAAAAGAGGGGTGTTATAAGTTTGACCGCTATGTGTGTGTGTCAGTCTGTGGCATCATAGCTCTTAAACGGGTGAACCGATTTGGATGAGGTTTTTTTTTAATAGAAAGCAGATTTCTTGGCAATGGTTCCTAGATATGTTTCATCAAAATCGGTTCAGCCGTTTCAAAGTTATCAGCTCTTTTGTTAGCTGCGGAAGGGATCTTAGACGTATAACGGGCATTGACTTATAATGTCAAGCATACGAGTGACATAATTGCGTTGGGGGTTTTTAAAATTTTTAATTTATAGTTCTAACTCTTTGTGTAGTATTAACTACACTCTCTTTGTGTAGTTAATGGTACCTATATCATTATAGGTACAAAAACAACCACTACGCTGTTTGTTTCTTAAATAATTCAATGAAAAAAAATATATATGCCATGGTGGTCTAGTGGGTTGACCTAAGGCCTCTCAAGCAGAGGGTCGTGTGTTCAAATCCCGGGTCGCACCTCTGAGTTTTCGGAATGTATGTGCGAAATTACAATTGAAATTTGCCATGAGCTTTACGGTGAAGGAAAACATCGTGAGGAAATCCGCACTGGGCCTGCGAGGGAACTACGGCCCAACACCTCTCATTCGGAGAGGAGGCCTGTGCCCTGCAGTGGGACGTATAAAGGCTGGGATGATGATAATGATTTCAATGTAAAATGTAGCATGATCGTTCCACTTACAACACAGACATGTCGACTCACCTTAACACGCAAGAGAATGCTTAAGAGACCATAATAGGACCATTACAAAACTAACCTTTTTTGCATGATACTGATACGATACTGATCACGATATAGGTACCAACATTGGTATATTGGATATTGTACTTTGAATAGCCTAAAAAATTACAAATTTATCGTAATAGCTTTGGTAGGTATACGTTACATTGATAGTAAAATATTAATGAACTGTTATCTTACCTAGAAAAAGCTTTGATCTTTAATACAGAATATTACAAAAATATACATAGAGTGGTAACTGCCATAGGTTAGCTGGTTTTTTTTTTTCAAATTATATCATGTAGAATACGGTTTTAAGACATGTCGGACGTTATTCGGTAAAATAATTCAATACCTACACCTTCTCCCGTGTCTCGATTCGTTTGTACAGGCTGAAACGGAACCGCTTCGTCAATAAAGATTAAATATAATTGGACTATATTATAATGCGATTGATACAATGCGATTTTCTCAGAAATTGTCATATACAAAGGGTTGTTACAAGAAGTATTGAAAGTCATTATAGACGACCAGATGGCCTAGTGGTTAGAGAACCTGACTACGAAGCTTGAGGTCCCGGGTTCGATTCCCGAGTCGGGGCAGATATTTGTATGAAAAATACGAATGTTTGTTCTCGGGTCTTGGGTGTTTAATATGTATTTAAGTATGTATCTATCCTATATAAGTATTTGGGACCGGGTCAATTGGTGTGAATTGTCCCGTGATATTTATTTTATTTTTTATTTATAAATAAAAAAAAACTAACAAGTACTTTAATTCTTCTGGATTGTTATAAAATAAACCTAACCTAACCTATAGAGTTCTACAGCATGATCACTTCAAAGTTCTTGAAAATTTTACAGTTTCAGAGAAAAAGGGAGTTATGGCAAACATTACATTATGACTTACGATGTTATGGATCGAAAATGAGACCCTTTTGACACACTCCCATTATTACCTTTCTGTTAATAGTCTATGCGATACAATTTTTTTCTATGTTTTCCCCCTACAGAATTGCCGCTCTGTACGACTGCCCAATGATTTGGGCCTACTCCATGGGAGCCCACTGGTTTACCACCCGGCTCGTTGACGAAATCACCAACCCTGCGTATGCGACAGATTATCTCACAACTGACACTGCGCCGATCCATGGCGTATTCGCTCGGATCAAAAAAGCGTGGACGCAGATCAAGTGGCTGTTTTTAAAATGGTTAGTGAATACTAGTTTTTGAAATTTAAATTAAAATAAAAAAAAAAAAATATATATTAGGGGACAATCTTACACAAATCGACCTAGTCCCAAACTAAGCAAAGCTTGTACTATGGGTACTAGACGACGATAAACATACTTATATAGATAAATAAATACTTAAATACATAGAAAACATCCATAACTCGGGAACAAATATTCGTGCTCATCACACAAATAAATGCCCTTACCGGGATTCGAACCCAGGACCTCTTGCTTCGTAGGCAGGGTCACTACCAACTAGGCTAAAGAGGTCGTACTATTTGTTTACCATTTTTGTGCTAGGATATCACTATTTAATTTCCTGTAACAGAGGATTTCAATATAAGAGAGTACCTAACGTTAAAAATGATAGATGTCATATTATCTTGATTTAAGTCAAGCAAAAAAGAGCGTATCGTTCGCGCAAACGTGAACAACCACAAATACATTAAAAAAAAATTATTAAACTTATTTACCGCACACTTTCAGGGCCAACACGCAACCTCAAGAAGAAGCTGTTTATTACGAATATTTTAAGCCTCTATTTGAAAGTAGAAACAAACCTTTACCAGATTACGGAAAAATACTATACAACGCATCTCTTGTCTTGTCCAATGACTTCCCTGGAAATGGTTTGTTCCAGAGCCTTCCTTTAAATTTCAAGTTTATTGGAGGCTATCACATCGAGATACCGCCAAAACCTCTTTCTGATGTAAGTAATTATGTTGACTCATTTATTTTGTTTATAACAGTTGCGGTTGCTGAGTAGATTGGCCTATGGACTCTATGGACTCTAAAGGGGTTGGGTCCTGAAGGACTTACTTGCATTTAGCCTTGGCATTTAAAACGTCTCATTAGTACACTGACCAAGTATGCAAAATGACTTGTTTATCTAATGCCATGATTACAAAATTGTCTAAGTTTCAAGAAGACATTCTTAGCAAAACGTCTAGGACGTGAAATGCACAAGTAGGCAGAATGACTCAATATTGTATAAGGTCTTGATTGTATTATATTGGTAATGAAGGTTATCCAGACCATTTACTTATTGAAACATCATGCCATTAAGTCGTTTTACAGCCCAGTCATTCAGTCTACTATGTCTTATAGCAATGAGGGCGTTTTACAGACTGTAGGGGCCGCTACCGAGTTTCAGTAGGGCTCCTTGTTAAGGTTGTAGTTGAAGTAGATAGTTAAAGTTATGACTCTTCTAATAATTTATTGGTAAGTATGTATAAGTTAAACTAACAAACTAGTATATCGAGACCGTGTATCTTTGACGTTAGTTTCAGAGATTAAGAGTGAGAGAGAGTGAGCCGCGGAGTACGCGTTGAGATTAATTTATATTGTAGTTTTTAGGTAAATATTGCTGTGGTCGGCACTACCACGCAAATTAAAGTAGGGCGCGCGTTAAGCTAGAAATGACTGTGCGGTGCTGAACCGTACACAGACCAAGACATTTTGCAACGCGGACAAATATACAACTGAGGTGCTCTGCTCGCCAAGGCTAAATGCAAGTAAGGCCTTCAGGACCCAACCCCTCTAAAGCAGGGAATCATGGGTTAGACTAGACCATCGTTAGTATGAATTTTACGAAATTAATGTGTGAATTATTTAATTACTTCAAATGAACTTGGAATAGAGCTAGTGTAGGTGCAGCTTCTGAAGCTACGTAAAAAGCGAAAACTTACAAGCACAGGGGTTAAGGCACCGAATATGACTTTGCCGAGCGAGAGCTTTGGTCCGTGGGGTTTTAGCGCTATGTGACTATTACAAAAATAGCAAAGAGATTAGTTGACGTTACAGGAGATCGAAGAACTTGCAGTTACTTCGAACAAACAACTAGCTTAGGTATTCAAATAGAAAACGCTACCAGTATTTTTCCAACCTCGCCTAAGGGGACTCCTTTTCATAAACAATATAATAATGTTTTGGTTATTATTATTAATTTCGCAAATAAATACCAGTAAACTCAAGAGATGCGAGCTTTTGAAAACTTGCCAAATAGACAGCTCAAAACAAAAAAAAAACTGTTGAAATTAAATAATAATATGCGAACAAACGAATTTATGGATCGCTATAAATATGTTTTTCTTTCAGGATGTCAAAAAAATTTTGGATAATGCTAAACAAGGTTTCGTCTACTTCAGCATGGGTTCAACTTGGCAAAGTAAAGATATACCCACAGAAGTCACAAGGGGACTGCTCGAAATGTTCAGCAACTTGAAAGTTCCCGTGATATGGAAATATGAAGAAGACCTTAAAGATGTGCCCAAAAATGTGCATATTCTGAAATGGGCACCACAAACTAGTATTTTGGGTAAGTTATTTTTTCCTAACATTTGTTTATCAACCTTTTTTGTGTTAAAAAGGTGTGGTAGTCTAGTTGATAGACCTATGACCTCTCAAGCTGAGGGAGTAGGGTTCGAGTCCGGGCTCACCCCCCTGAGTTTATCGGAATTTACGTGGGAAAATACACTTGTAATTTACCATGAGCCATTAAGGTAAAGGAAAACATCAGCAATAACATTTGTTTTATAAATAAATTTCACATTAGGTACGTCAGCATAAAAAAAAATATTCTCTTGTAAGTACCTACATAATTTTGAACTTGATCATTGCGAATAATGATCTTATCATTAATATCACAGTTCTGCTCTTCTTTCTTTCTTCATGATCATGACCCTCGTTCATTTTGTCCATAACTTGCAATTACAAAATCAGTTTCATTATCTGTTTATTTATTATTTTCAGCACATCCCAACATCCTCTTCTTCATCACACACGGGGGTTTGCTGTCCTCACTCGAATCTGTACATTTTGGGGTGCCGCAGATCGGAATACCAATATTCTTTGATCAGTTCGTGAACATGAAGAGAGGAGTAGCTAGAGGCAGCGCATTGCAAGTGGATCTTACAGTCGACCTGCCCAAGACGTTGAAGGTCGCCGTAGAAAAAATGCTGAATGATCCTACGTAAGTAAACCATCTTCTAGACACTACACTCTTCACAGTAGTCGTGGCCGTCTGTGCAAAATGTACATCCTAGGACAGAGATGTTTAGTATTTGAATCCTCATCCTAGTTTCAAATAGCGTATCAACATTTAGTTGTGTATTATAGTTCTGCGTTTAATCTCTGAAATAAAATAATATTTCTGATCTATTTTCAAAAAATATACCTACCTTGTTGTATTTCTTGCCAGATTCTTCTCAACAGGGTTTTTCTGAACCGTTGGTAGATTTTTCATTAATAAGTGTTTGTTATGGCCTAAACTGACGGCCGATAGGGCCGAAAGGTTCTCGAGTGGCGTCCACGGACCGGAAGACGCAGTGTAGGTAGGCCTCCAACAAGATGGAGGGACGACCTGGTGAAGGTAGCGGAGGAAGCTGATGTTGGATGCGGATGGCGCAGGGCCGTTCTGTTTGGCGAGCCTTGGGAGAGGCCTATGTTCAACAGCGGACGTCTTTCGATGACGACTGCCTTGGTTTACACCGCAGTGCGAACCCGAAGTTCGAAGATGGCTAATAGAGAGCGCTGCTGCTCACTCTCACTCCAGGTTATACCTACTTAATTAGAAATAATAGTATTTTAATTCGGCCGTGGCTTTTCCCGTGTATAACTTCTAGTATCGTCAACACCAACAGTCATGAAAATATCTTATTTTTTGACACAAACCTATTTTTACAGGTTTAAGCAACGGGCAAGGGAGATCTCTGCGATTTACCACGACCGGCCAGTGACTCCCGGCCAGGAGTTGGTTCACTGGGTGGAGCACGTGGTCAAAACAGGCGGCGCGCCGCATCTCCGCTCCCCGGCATTCCTGATGCCCTGGTGGAAAAAACTATTCGCCGATGTCTTTGCGATTGTATTTATTGTAATATTTGTTTTTTTTAACTGTATTAAAAAACACCAGAAAGTTAGGAAATAATAACACAAACAGCAAAAAAAGAAATTAAATTTTATTACTGGCAGATACTACTGTTTTAATTAATAGAAAATAATATTCTCAGCAGTTTTAATAGGTTTGAACGAGATCTAGTTTGTCTGTCTGTCTATATCAGTAACCAATCAACAATGATCCCACACTGGGCACATTTTGCTTAGGAGCAGGGGTCTGCTAAGACTGGATGTTCATAGATACAATATAAATTTGTACGGAACCCTCGGTGCGCGAGTCCGACTCGCACTTGGCCAGTTTTTATTACTTTTACGGTCATCCCGTGAAACCATAATATTTTTCATACTAAATACAAACTGAAATATATGTAGATGCACAGAAAACAGGACGCATCCACAGCACGCATCCAAAGCACGCATCTTTCCCCACAAAGACATAGCTTAATTGAACCCGTTTCCACTATGCTATGCTATGTGGACCAACAACACACAACAACGCAACAACAGTAACAAAGCTTTATATTATTATCAAGTGGCGGTAATTCAAAAAACTCTCGCGGCCAAACGAGCGTTTATCACGGCCACTGCAATATGGCCCAAACGCCAAGGTATTTAAAACTATGTAAGTATTAAGGGGCTGTTTCACAACCCAATGATTAATTTTGACTGACGGATAAATGTGATGCCGTGTCCGTATATTCGAACAAAACTTACCTTACCTTACTTTTTTGCTTTTTTATAATCTACAAATTATTTATTTACGCATGTAGTCTTATGTAGCTATTAGTGTGCAGTTTATTTATTTATTTATTTATCTATCTATACTTACAGCGATCCGGGTGTCACCAACGGTGCTGGCTGAAAATCAGCGCTGGAGTGCTATAAACCTCAGCATTATGCTGAGCCAGTGTCCGATTTGCAACCGCAATGACACATTCTATCTTTAGCTTTCGTGTTGTCTTTTGTTTTGTAAAATATTGATGATGTGTCTTGTGTTGTTGTAAATAAATGTATTTCTTTCTTTCTTTCTTTCTTTTCAAAACAAACAGAGACGGCAACACATTTATCCGTCAAATAAATTTGATAAATGGATGGTGAAACAGGGAGTAAGTGTTATGAATAATGAACCTTGTTTTAATTGAAAGGTAAATCCCCCTTTCGTCGTATGCTCGAGTTTTCTTTCAGGCGTTTACAGAATGTTCATAAGCATAAGCATAAGCAATGCAATGTTCTAGGGGTAATATTTTGCTTATGAACATTCTGTAAACGCCTGAAAGAAAACTCGAGCATAGCGACATTGCTCCTAGAATCCACTGCGTTTATAAATCACAGTTCTTCGATACCTAATGTCGTTTTTTAAAGAACTTTAACAATATATGATGCTGGCCAGTTGCAAGATTCAAAAATATTTTTTAGGTAAGAAGCATGTCCGAATACAAAGCAACTTATATTTTTATTAACAATGTTCTCTTCGGTAACACAATATTTACGATTTTAAAACTCATCCTATTAATATCGCATTATTGCCTTCACGTGCTAACTCTTGCTAAACTCTAGTGGTTCCGTAAATGATACTAAACTTTTTTAAGGATTTGTACAAGACATTACTTCTATCTACATCGGAGGCAGGAACACTGTGTTTATATTTGAGCACATCCACTCTGTAGGTATCTAAAAATAGATAACTTCAGCCGAACTCAGCTAAGTAACAGATAGCACCAATCAGCTCTAGATTATTTTCATTAGCATATCAAACACGATTTGTTACAGGATTTACTATAAATTACGTAATTTACAGGCAATGCCAGTCGGTATCATAAGTCCAATGATATCAAACAAAACTATTGTTTAACAACAAATTTAATTCGTTTTCTGCTTATTTGTCAACTTAATTGAATTAAAGCACTTTGTGACAACGATTTGTATACATAACAAACTAACAGCAACAAGCACAGCTAGATCTAAATACATCTTCTGGTACCAGGGCAGCATCAGCACAGGGGAGCGCAAATGCGGTGCGCCGCCAGTTCTGACCACGTGCTCTACCCAGTGGAGCAGCTCCTTGCCCGGCTTCACTGGACGGTCGTGGTATAACTGTGAGAGCTGCTTCACTTTTTCTGTGTACCTGGTTTTCAAAAGAAAAACAACATTATTAAAGCATTCACTTGAAAGTTGAAATGACCACATACAAAATTCGATAACTCGTGGAACCCTTAACCGATTTAGAGCTACTTGCAGGTAAATACTAGAATTGAAAAATTGAATCGTTTACTGGGTTAAGGATGAAAGGTCCACACAAATTTTGCCACTACTTGATACAAGTCAGTAAATTCGGAGTTATACTCCTCCGTGCATATACTCTGACCGTTCTTCATTAATAGCATTTTCAAAAAAATGTGCCTTTTCGTAAAAAATATTCCTAATTTTCCATACAACTGTTTTGTGTCAGTTTCGTGACGAACCATATAAACTGTATGCAAAAATCGACACACAAGTGACAAAAAAATTTGGGACTTTTTTTTCATCATCAAAATCAGTAGTTCTCTTGATTCTGAGTAAGAAATCCCCCAAATTTCTTCATTTGAAAAAGTACATTTTTTTTAATATGCCCTAATGCGTTTGAAGCTGTTCACCAATCAGACATCCTTGAGTGGATAAGAAGTTAAAAGAAGAATACCAAAAATTTGAACGGTTATGTTAGACTCACTTGGGATTACCAAGGACTTCAACAATAGCCTCGTAAAGACTGTCGACCATATTGTAGGAAAGGTCAACTTTTAGCGCATATCCCTTGTCAACAGCTCGTGCTACGTTGATGAATTGATCACCAAAGACTGGGATGCCTATAGTGGGCACGCCGAAGTGAATGGTCTCAGTCGTAGAGAGAAGACCACCATGAGTGATAAAGAGAACGCAGTTCGGATGAGCTGAAAAAAAGTCACTTTTAGTTTTCGCTCTTTCAATAGCGTAATCGACGATCTCTGTAGAAAAATCACAGACTTTTCTACTAAAGTCACATTAGACACGCTAGGTGGCCTTTAGTTGTGATGAAAGTGGACTTAAGTCGTTCACTTTAATGCAGACCTATGTCGCTCTCTCATTGAACCGCGAAAGTCACTTCATGCCTGTTATAGAAGTACCTATACATGCTTGTGACTTACGGCATTTAAATCCTCAAACTTGGTAGGATAAAAAGTATTCAAATTAATTTACTACTGACCCAAAATACTTGGCTGTGGAGCCCATTTCAAAATGTGAACATTATCTGGTAGATCTGGCAAGACTTCTTCAAATTTCCAAAGCACTGTTTGTTTTAGTTTTCCGAACATCTTCAAAAGGCCTTTCTTGAGTACGTCTGGCAATTTTGAACTAGGTAAATTGGACCCCATGCTGAAGTATACTATACCATGTTTGGCGCCATCCATAAGTTTCTGTAAATCCTGCAATTATTTCAAGATAAGTAACTTTTTGCTAATTCTTGCGTGGTTTTTATCAAGCTTCTCCATAAACAAATTCCAAAATAATTGATATAGTCCTTCTTAGATTATTATAGTGAAAGGCATTGGATTCTAAGTTGTCGGTATTCTTTTACTATTAATATCGATCGTTCGTATTTTCATACACTTTTCATTATAATTATGCTGAAGTAACGAAATATGTATTCAGAAACTTCACAAAAGAATTATTGCCTCAATACCTAAAACGTCCATAAGAAAATCCTAGGTTAGTACTAAAACTAAACAATTGACTCTTATGCTTGAAGCTACCATGTTACTTCTAAAATACTTGCCTGTGGTAATAGAGCTACATCTTCATTTATGTGGTATCCCCCAACAGTCTTACAGTTCGCAGGTAATTTGATGGATTGACCGAGAGAGACGTCAGAATTTGCAATTAACAACGACGCATTGTACTTCAATTCATAAAAATTAGGTATAGGTATGCTTCTCTTAGCTATCGCAGGTGCTATAGCATTTTGGTAATTGTTTGTTTCATATACGTCTGCGGTACTGAAATTAAATCCCAAAATTTAGACAATAATGTTTTTCATGTCATATATTTCAATTTCTGGTTACCATGTCACTACATTTGCATTCAGATCCATCAATTAATGATAAATTAATGATAATATCATGGAAATAATATAAAAATTCGGAAATAATTACGATCCGCATTGGTGACCTCTACCTACTTTCAAATAGCGTATTTACCTACTATAGTAGGTAAAAAAATGTCTTAATAAAAATACTTTAGCCGTATGTAATTAAACATCGTAGATTTGTTTGAAGAAATATACTTCGTTGAATTTCTTGCCGGGTTTTTACTAACCGGTCGTAGATTCTTCGACATTTATAAGTGCTTAAGCTTAGCCTGAATTGAATAAAGATATTTTAACTGTGACATCGACTTTCAACTTTTTACTTACAAGTATCTCTTCACGTTGGTTGAAATCTGAGTCCAGAACTCTTCCACTCTCTGCTTAAAAGTAAATGGCGGTAAATTGGATGATTGCAAGTCCGGGTACACTGCTGGGCTGTTTGCTTCGTCTATCAGCCTCAAAACTAACCAGTGTGGTTCTATGGGGGACGACCAAATGAATGGGCATGCGAAGACAGCGCCAAATCTAAAACACGTAAGTATTTCAAGGCTATATTTGTGTTCCACTCTTAAGTAGTCTTTTCTCTCTCCCCTTGCTTTTCTGCTGGATTTCTACACAGTCAAAGAAACCAGTTGTAATGTGACCTGAATAAATAGAACTTATTCACAACAAATGATATCTTAATGAAGAAATAAACTGAAATAATTACTTTGCTCGCCCGCGACCTTAAGCGATTATTAAGGTCGCTGATGAGCAAATTAATTGTTTAAGTTCACTAATATATTAATATGGACCTCCGCAAAGTAACGCCTGATTAAATAAATTATCTTAAGGTAGAATAATCATTATTGTTATTAATGTATAATATGAATTATTGTACTTAATTATCTATTTTTTTTTCGATTAGTATTGCTTTCTTTTTACCGCACGTAATTTTGATTGATTGCATAGGTTTTTAAATTTTGTCTTATCCCATATACCCTTATTATCTGGCGGCACACGCAAAGAACTGATAAAACGCTCGCCGCTGCCGCCTGTCGTGCGATGTCGTGTCCAGGCCGTAAGGGCTTAAGACTTATCGAGATTTGAAAGTTTTCCGGTATGGCCAAATCGACGACACGACAAGGTTTTATTCATTGCGTGTGTTACACAGGAATCACTGAGCGGCGAGCGTCCTGGCCGCACAACGTAGGCTTGTTTTCCTCCTACGCTGACATCGGTCGCTGACGTCGGTCGCGTATGACAAACGCGCGGCCATCAGCGTCGCTGTGCGGTGCCCCATAGAATATTGTGTTTATTCGTACGCGCGACCGACGTCAGCGGTCAGCTTCGTACTGAGCGCGCGATAGTGGTGTATAGCGCGTCAGCTCCGTCAGCGCACTGACGCGCGCGGCGCTGACGAGCGAGACCGACGAGCGCCATCAGCGGCGCGTAGCAATAAATCTGCTGCGGACGTCAGCGTCGCTGTGCGGTGCCCCATAGAGTATTGTGTACGCGCGACTGACGTCAGCGACCGATGTCAGCGTAGGATGAAATCAAACCGTACTGAAAAGAAAAATCATAGCCGGAACGTTCGTTAGTTTCTACATAACTCATTGGTTCTTACCCAGTATATAGTTCACTGAACATCCACTCAGCGATGACGACATCGAACTTCTGTGACGGGTCATGAAGCAGTTTCTGCACATTTTCATTTTTGACGGTCAAGCTCGCCAAGTATGGGAAGAAGTTGAACACAAAATTAACATCACTGACTGTTCCTTTGCCATCCAATACGTTTTTCAAATCTAATAAATCAGCTATAAAAAAAAATATAAAAATTTAAACATGACTTTCCAGGGTTCAGCCTTCTCTATACCAAGTCTCGTCTACTCGTTTAACAGTTTAAGCGTGAAGTGAACAGACAGACGAGTGACCACGGTAGTCTAGTGGTTTGACCTATCTCATGCAGTAGTTGGTCATGGGACCAAGCCCAGAGATTTTCGGAATTTATGTACGATATTACATTAGAAATTTATCAACTTTACGGCGAAGAAGAACATCGTGAGGAAACCTTCCCACACCTGCTAAAAAATTCAATAGTGTGTAGTTTCCAATCCGCACTGGGCCCAACAACTACGGCCTAAGCCCTTGCATACTGAAAGGAGGTCTAAGCACTCAGTGAGACGTACCATCGCGTACCGGAACGCGACATATTGGTAGGCTTTTTACAAGGCGGATGGACAATCTGATAAAGACAGCGGGAAGCTAATGCCCAATTAATTATTGCTAAACAAAAATTATTATGACATTAAGGATTACTTTGAGCAGGACATTATGTAACTAGATTTAACATTATGTATATTTTTAATTTTGCATGCTAGTATTAAAGATACCAATAGCGGAATAAGCTACCTTAAGTCTCTGTAACACCCTATTGACTGTAAAATTTGTCTTATTCTATGCAAATAAATTGAATTGAATTGAATTTAATGACGGCAAGTAGCAACAAACCGATCCTTGTGGAGAGCCTTGGGGAAGGCTCATGTGCAGACGTCTTCCATCCAACTGATATGTAAGGCGCAAGCCACACAGAAGAGACATGGGACGGGAGCGCGTCGCAGTCCACGTCGCTTGTTCGCAGGCCGCGTCTCCGCCTCGTCTCTTTTGTCAGCTTTGGATCGCGACGCTTCTATACATTTAGTATGAAAACTGAATCCAGGGGCGCCGCGACTGCAACGCACCCAAGTCCCACGTCTCACCTGTGTGGCTTGCGCCTTACTGGGGGGTGCAGCCGTGAAGCGTTTCAACCGCCGTGTCCCGTGTGTTACGAAAATCGACTAAGAGTACCTACGTCCGTCAACTAAAAGTCCTAGTGACCACCACGACGTGTGATATGGTGTGTGGTCGCAGAATCGCAATTGGTTTCAGTTCCTTAAATTTTCATAACAGACGGAATACGGCGGTTAGGAACGCTCGTACCCATCCACTGATAATGGGATGAAATGACTTACTAGGTAGGGCTTTTATATTTTCACTGACGTCTACGAAAGTTAAATTCTTATGAGAATTATCCCCAGGGTAAGGCGTTATCAACGTAACCTGTAATTGAAATTGCAGAAATTAATAATAAACCACGGGACAACTTCCACTAATTAATTAACCTTCGCCCAGAATTAAGCGTACTTGGAACTCTAGATACCCGGCCAATAAACTTTCTTGTAGATAAATACATATCTTAACACATAGAACTAAGAACAAGCATAAAATAATCAGCTTTATATCATACTAAATGTTGCCCTCGACACTATCTGCGAAGAATCTGAGATGTTTGGAAATGATTCCGTTCTATTTTAGCGATCTCTGGTCTCAAATAGCGTATCTACTGTGTTAAAAAAATTAGTTGTACCTATACTTTAGAATCTAAAGATGTTATTTAATAACAATGCAGAATCTGTTTGAAAAAATATACCTTGTTGAGTTTCTTGCCGGATTCTTCTCAACAGGGTTTTTCCGAACCGGTTGTAGATTCTTCGACGTTCATAGGAGCATCACTTGATGCCTAAATTGAATAAAAAATTTTGACTTTGTCTTAAAAACTATCGTATGTCCTTTTCTGGGGTCTCAAACATACTCAGTAAAAAAATTAAAACTTTAATCTAATTTGGTTCAAATGTGGTTCTAATTTGGTTTGGTTGGTTTGGTTTTGGTTTGGTTTTGGTTTGGTTGGTTTTGGTTTGGTTTGGTTTTGGTTTGGTTTGATTTTGATTTGGTTATTTTGGTTTTTAGTTGGCGAGATCGCGTTGGATGCGGAGGGCACGGGACCGATCTGTTTGGCGAGCCTTGAGCCTATGATGTGTTTGAGGCCTATGTTCAGCAGTGGACGTCTTTCGGCCGAAATGATGATGATGATGGTTCAGCGGTTAAAGCTTGAAGTAGTAACAGACAGGCAGACAGAGTAACTTTTGCATTTATAATGTTAGAAAGGATTAGAGTCTGACCTTATCAAGATTCCAACCTGGAACCTCTAGCAACATAATCAGGGTCACTAACCATCCAGTCTATTCGATCGTCTAATACTACGGAGATTAATAAGTTTTTAGACGTTCAAATGAACTGATATTAAATTTAGCCTCGGACATTTTAAACTTCTTGAGTCTGTAGTAGAGTCATCTTATCTATTTAATAAATTAACGCATGGATTTTACACTAATGCATTATGACATTTGTGGGTAGACTACCTCAGATCTCTTTCAACAAACTTTTTTTTATTAGCCTGTATTAGTGGTCCAATGCAGGGCAAAGGTCTCTCCCCTGGACTTCCAAATCACCCTGTATGCACCTATTTTCGGCCAGGTCGCCCGAGATCGTCTCTAGGTCTTCCGCCATCTCTGCCTAGCCTTATCCATTAACAAACTATTATCTACAAAATAACAAAGGACGCTCACCTCATGTCCAGCGTTCAATAGGTGTCGAACATATCCATTACCAAGTATGCTGTGACTTTTTGCAGGCACAGGGAACACAACTAGTACTTTGAAACCGTCGGCAAAACAGAGAAGAGCGACAAGGCTCGCAAATTTAAGTAATGTGTTCATTGTAACTGCTCGTATAGCATTAGTTTCAAGGAAATAGACCTGCGGTTTAATAAGTCGTGGGATTTGGCCTAAAACATAGTTTTTATCTTATTTTATATCACGCAAGTATCGGTTATCGACTGATACGCAGCTTATAACGACGTTTGTGTAGACAGATAAAATCTAAAGCAAAGTGTCCCGTCAGTATGAGTATCGTAATCGTAATCAGTCATCATCCCATCATCCCAGCCTATATATGTCCCACTGCAAAAGAAATCAGGCATAAAACTTTTGATTTATTTCATTAAAGAATGGGGTCGCAACCCAGTTGCAGCTACCTCTAGGTAACATTCCGACCATTGCGACCGCGACGCGACAAGTGAACAGCGGCATGGTCGCCTGTCGCCTGGCCTGATATCAGCAACCGCAACCGACCGCTCCACTATTCCCGCAGTCATATTGTTTAGTACTGCATGGCGAGACCATTTATCCTTAATTAGCAAATGAGTTTTTCAGCATTATTATGTTATTATTTATGATTTCGGAAAAATGAGTGGAGATCAAACTCAACTTACACTTTTAAAATTTTACGTCATACAAAGGGTTTTATCAACTACTTACTCGTAATTCTATCAATATCTTGTTTCGGCACGAAATAAACAACGGCATATTGACATGCTTCTCGACTACGTCGCGCTACGGCCCTGCTCCCGGAGCGACGTCGCTTCCATCCTTCAGCACTTCTTCATATTAATTAATACTAAGCAGAAGATCGCCCATGCCGCAGTTGCGTTTCACGATCGCCAGTCGCGATCACTAACATCGGAATGCTACCTTTACAACGAATTAGTTTTGTCGAACAGTAGTCGACGGTGATGTATATAGTAAGTAGTCATACATTGATTTTGATTTTCTAAATTTATTAGGTAAACAATTTATAGCGAAGCACTTTAAAGGTCACTGACGAAATATTTTGGTTTAGGTTTGTTTTTATAAAGCTTCGATTTATTTTGTATTTGCACAATTGAAATAAATTTTCTATCGTTTTAGATTTAGTTTAGATTAATTAACTTGCTGACTTGTGGCGAGTGTGGCAGAACATTCGTTGCAAAAATCGGCTACGTCAGCCACCTGAGAGCGCATCAGCGACGCTCTAAATTATAGGAAACAGTCGCTGTGGCCGAATACGGGTAGGAGAGGATAATGAATAGGCCCCGTTATCTAATGCTCAGTTTGGGGGCAAGTGATGGGGTAGTTTCGATAATCTGAATCGATAAAAAATTAAGTTCATTTACTCACTCACTAACATGATTATCAAAAAGATCCATACTTACCAGAGCTCTTCTATAGTGTTTTTTTTAAATTATTATGAAAAGAAAGAAAAAAAATATTTTATTTTTGTAAGTGCCTATGTTTCATAATAAATTAACAATATTTTTTCCAAATTATATGAAGTCAAACTTCGTCGTCTGCTTGTAAAAATCCATTTTAAAAATGAAAATGGTTTTTCGACCTCTACAGATGTAACTGGCAAAAACTGTAATTTTTTGTAATGCTCTATGCAGCTTTTGTTTACAATACTTTTATCAATTTGAACTTCCTTATTTTTTTAAAACTGATTAATATTTTTTTCAGATTTAATGTCTGGATTTTTATTTAATACGTTTGTTAATTCAATAATTGTCGCCCTCCTATCCGATCAAATAGATGCAATGAATGAGTTATCGCAAGAACATTCACAAAAGAATAATTTAATTTTGACAAATAACTGTTTATAAGTAAATTTGAATCAAATAATTATGTGTCACTATTTAATGAACTAAAATAAAACACCCAACAAGCTAACCAGAAAACTGAGCTTGGCAAGTGTGTGGCAACAATTATAGGGAAGGAAGGGAAGGAATTTAAATTTGTTTGCGCTCACAAACAACGATATGCTAAAAAAAGAATACAATAAAATTTTCGAACGAAATAGAAATCAAAATTATTTCATCAGTGATCTTTATAGCTTGTAAAAAATATCACTTCAGTTAGTTTTTTTCTTAACATCTACAGGCCTTATTAATCTATAGAGCTTTTTAACAATAAACTTTAAAGCATATAATGATATCACTAACACTACAGCTAGGTCTAGGTACATCTTCTGGTACCAGGACAGCATAAGCGCCGGGGAGCGCAGATGTGGAGCGCCGCCTGTTCTGACCACGTGTTCTACCCAGTGGACCAGCTCCTTCGCTGGAGTCATAGGACGATCGTGGTATATCTCGGATAGCTCTTTAGCTCTCATGGCGTACCTGTTAAAACCAGAATACAATTCAATATTTTTGTCAATATCATATTATGAAATAATGACGCGGCCGTTCGAAGATCTATCAAATATTCTGTTGAAAAATTACCAGTCTCAGCTAAGTTTTACTATTTTATGTGACGAATATCTGAGACCCTGTTAAACTGTACTGTTTTTACAAGCTTTTTATTAACTTGCAAGGTATGTATGTACATAATGTACCTATGTATGTACGAGTCAAATCTTGGATGGAAGTTAAAGACCCACTTCCCGGTTTCCGATTGAGCTGAAATTTTGCACGCATGTATAAAACAGATGACAATGCAATATTATTATAATATGAACCTGATCTGATGATGGAGCTGGAAGGTGGCCATAGGAACTCTGTAATAAAACGATACGACCGCATAAAGTTTGGGCTCGTTTAATGTTGGTAAACTAGGGCCAAAAATAAAGTCAGCATTAAAAGCTTTTATTCAAAATGAAATTTTTAGCAAAAATTTTTAATTTGTTTTACATCAGATGTTACTATCTCGTCTATAACAATTCCAGAATCGCACCGCGCTGTTGGGATTTTTACTACTTTACTTTTTCTAGTGTAGTGGCGGCGCAGGACCAAAATTTTGTGTGGGTCTCTGTCCAGGCTATAATGGCGCACCACACGCATTACGGATGTTTTAATGAGCAAATAAATGAGAAACTTTCGATGCGCGTGGTTCCTCAGACCGTGAAGCCGTGGGCAGTGGCTTTACTAACTATACTAAATAACTATTCTTACCCAGGGTCACGGAGGACTTCTTCTAAAGCCAATTTCAGGTCCTCAGCCAAATTATAACTAAAAGACACGCTTCTGCCGTAGCCTTTAAGAACTGCCTTCTTCGCATTTACAAATTGATCAGCAAATACGGGGATGGTTATAACAGGCACTCCAAAGTGTATAGTCTCAATAGTGGATCCAAATCCGCCGTGGGTAATGAAGAGACGCGTGTTATTGTGAGCTGTAAGATGTTAATTTTTTGTTTTTATTAGCAGTACGTGTGTGAAGTTCCCAATCCGTACTGGGTCCGCGTGGGAACTGCGGCCCGAGATCTGTCATTCTGAGAAGTATATGACCTGCAGTGAGACGTATATATAGGTAGGCTGGGATGATGATGACGTTTGATCAATGAAATCTAAGACATTAAATCGAAAAAGTTTCCGGGTGCGCCAGACGGGATTCGAACCCTCATGTTCTGGCTATACGCGCCAAGTGTACAACCAACTGCAACACTAGGTTGCCCGATTCTCAAAAATTGCATCGTGGTTTTCATTCGCGTTGTATGACGAAAACTCGTGCAAAATTTCATATATCTTGCCTTCATCATCATCATCATTTCAGTCGAAAGACGCCCACTGCTGAACATAGACCTACCACAAGATTCACCAAACAGACCAGTTCTGCGTTATCCGCATCCAACACATTCCTGCAAGCTTAACTAGGTTATTGATCCATCTTGTTGGATGCCTACCTACACTACGTCGGCCTACTACACTACGTTGACTCCATCGCCCATCAGTTCTACGTGCAACCCTGCCCTCATGTAGAGTCTGGCGATTCTGGTTCTGGAATCTCTTGACTAAGCGGTTAAATTTTTGGTATTTCATTTAGTATGAATCCTGTAGGAATATCTGGATCCAAACTAGCCTTAGATGTGTTTACCTTCATACCTAATATGTTTTGTTGTGGAGCCCATTTCAAAATATGCACGTTCTTGGGTAAATTAGGCAATTCTTCTTCGAATTTCCATAGCACTGTTTGTTTAACTCCGCCGAGCACCTTTAGTATGTCTTGTTTTAAGACGTCTGGCAAGTCTTTGCTCCTCAAATTTGAACCCATGCTGAAGTAAATGACGCCATTTTTTGCGCTTTCCATAATTTGCTGCAAATCCTGAAAACAATTATTTAAATGATTGATATTTAGTACTTTAACGCTGCGATAATTATGGCGATCTGGATAAGGCCGCATTCATATTTCGCACGCTTAAAATTTATTTATTTATTTATTTATTAAGTAAAACAAAATTTACACAGTATTACAGCTGTAAGCCAATTCACTGGAAAATTCAATTTAAACATTTGAAATAAGGAAATAAAAGCATAATATTACACATTTAAGAAATAGATAACAATCCACTTCCATCCATCGCCTCAGAGAACCTCAGACATGAGCGACAGACTTCGGCCCATTGACTTGCAAAGAGGTCAGATTCGGGTGCTGATGACAGAAGCGAGTTGAGGCATGTTAGTGCACGAATTACAGGGGAATTACGGTGTGATACAGTACGAGTCCTTGGTACCGCCAGCAAACTATTGTTACGCGGTCTGAGAAATTTTTTTGGGGAGAATGGGACTTCCAACCTTACACGATCATTGCTACTAGATCAGGACAATCTGAATTGCCTCGCAAGATGTCACACACTGTCGTTAACAGAATGCAGTTACGTCTCGCTTCCAGAGAATTGAAGCCAATGTGACCAAGAAGAAATTTTGTAGGGTACATCAGAGGATAGTATCCATACATTTTTTTATATATGAACCTTAGGAAGACCTTTTACACCTTCTCAAGAAGCAAATCGTAACTACACTCATGAAAATGAAACTGACTCAATCAGAAATATTCTCATTTCAAAAAAAACTTTGTGTAAAAAATGGGTTAGTTTTGAAATGAGAATATTTCTGATTGAGTCAGTTTCATTTAAAGCGAGCAATTTATGTATGTATCTGACGTGTTGTTTGTAACGCATCAGAACAGTATCAGCTTAATACATTGAATATGGTTTCGTGTACCTCTGATGAGGCGTGTTGTGAGTGCTTCTATTGAACGTATGAAATGGTTACTGTTTCGATGCATCATGACACAAGTCAGACAACTCGCCAGATAAAAGTGAATGCGATTTATGAAGACAAGGAATATTAAATTTTACATTTCAACCGTTATCTATCATATTATGCCATTCTTCCATCCTTTCGCATTATATTGAAGAAATGAGCTACACTCATTGAAATAATTTCAAAAACCGGTCATTGTATGCATCGGGCCACAAGCAATGTATAATGTATGTCTCTAAGTCAAAATCAAAATCAAAGTAAAATCAAAGTCAACGCAAAGTCAAGTAATAGTCAATATGCGGATCACACAATGTCGATGAAATTCGCTAAAGGGGGTTTTTGGGGGCAAAGAAACGATCTTTAAGTAGCTAGGTCTCATCTCTGAAAAAACGCGTGTTTTCAAGTTTTATTTCGAGCGAAACTCAATCGTCCAGGTATGTAAGAACAGATACAGTTCTGACACGCCACAGCAATAGACTTTGTGTAAATAAAAATTAGGTTTACTTTTGAAATGAAAATATTTCGGATTGTGTCAGTTTCATTTTAAGCGTGCAAAATGCGTGCCCACTTTTACTTACTTTTTCCATCGGCTTCGTCTTAGTATCAATGTGATATCCTGCAATCGTTTTACAGTTCGGCGGTACACTAATAGGGTGTCCTAATGACTCATGATAATTTGACAGGACAAAAGAAGCGTTGTATATCATCTCTTCATATACTGGTGGGGTTCTGCCTTTATTTTTAATGTACGTTGCAAATGTTTCTTCATAAATACCTTTTTCTTTAGGTATAATGTAGCTGAAATGTCAAAAAAACCTTAGTTTAGGCAAGTTCCTTTTAAATTTATTACACATTGCAAACATGGATGTTATTATACAAAAGCAGTTTAGTAACTCTACGTCTTTCTTATTGATTCTCAGTGAGATTCTCAGAACTGGAGGTTGGCTATAATTAGTGCTATCCCTATCTTTGACACAGCAGCTCGGAACAAGGATCTCGTGCTAAGGTTGAACCACGTCCGGAGACTCTTAAGCCACGAAGTACGCTTTCTTCCGGGTGGTCGCTTTCCCTGGATTTTCCGTTAAACAGACATTAAGTATCTGTATTTTTTTAAACTTACAGTTCTTTATAAGCGGTGATAAAACCAGCCAATAGTAAGCTTTTAGCTCGTTGTACGAAGGTCAAGGGGGGTATATCTGTAGACAAACCCATGGGGTAGAATGCCGGGTTATTCATCTCGTGTATCATTTTAACCAGCATCGAGTCTGGGGCGACTGAAATCGCCCAGATATACGGACAGTTGTAATATGCAGCAAAACTGGAATAATAAAATGATAAAATAAAGTAAAAACTGAAGGCACAAAAATATATTGGTTTTGGCTCCGAATACACGTTTTTATTCGAGACTAGCTGACCCGACAGACGTCGTCCTGACGTGATGTGATTCAGTCTTCTTACGTTCTTTTCGTTAGAAATGATAAATTAATTATTTCAGTTTGTTTACATCCCATTTGACGATGACCCGACAGACGTCGTCCTGACGTGATGTGATTCAGTCTTCTTACGTTCTTTTCGTTAGAAATGATAAATTAATTATTTCAGTTTGTTTACATCCCATTTGACGATATTTGCAGCAAGCATTCTGTCAATTCTATGTCAAACATCAAAAAAGTTTACATTAAAAAAGTTTAATTATATTGTCCAAAGCGCTAAGGTTAGATTAGAAATAATTTTATATGGTGGTTAAGTATTCTTTAATTTTCTAATTTTCCGCGCAATTTTCTTAATTTTTTCTTTCATAAGAACCTTCTCCTGACAATGACGAACACAACAAAAAAAGAATTAGTGAAATCGGTCCAGCCGTTCATGCGTGATGCCGTGACCAAGGGAAATAGGGATTCATTTTTATATATATAGATTGAGACCTTAGGTCCGTAGGGTCCCAGCGCCCAAATTCTTTATAAAGAACTTGTAAACAGATACAACAGGAGACCAGTCTGAACTGGCAGCTTCCTCGCACATCGTGTCAGCATTGCCTGTACATCGAGGAAACACTGCCGGCAACTTAGTGATTTTTTCTAGTTTTTCCTTAGTTACTTTTCTTTTATTTTTAATTTAGTCTAGGACCTAGGCCTAGGGATGGCGAACCAATGGCACGCGTGCCAGTTGTGGCACGCGACGATATAATTCGGGCACGTCACTAATCATGCATCCAAGCAATCACCAAGTTTAGTACCTATCTTTGATGGCACGCCATAGCTGGAGATTATTGTTGTTTTTATTAATAAAATGACGCATTCACCAATAAAGGTGCGCCATCTCTGGTCAGGTTCTTGTATAATTTAATTATTTTTAGTTGCATTTATTTTTATAATTAAAATCAGAAAAGAAAAATAAAGCAAACAAATTACAATAAAAATACACCACAAAAAATTTTATATGGGAACAGTCACGAAATGGTCCCGATCCCCAATTAGTGTTAGAAATAAGTATTAGAAATAAGGATTACTTCATTTTTGGAAAAAAGAAAAGAACTAAAACATCTACTTACCCAGACAAAATATCAGTAAAAACATACTGTAAGATGGCTAGATCAAACTCTTGACTTGTATCTTTGATGAGATTCTGTACATTCTCATTTTCAATAGTCGATTTAGAAATGTCGCTTAATAAAGAGAAAAAACTCGTAAATTGAAAAAAGGTGATCTGATTTTCAACTACCTTTTTAAGGGACACCAAATTGCCTAAAAATAAAGAAACAATAAGTAGGTATGTTATTTTGGTATAATTATAATAACAATTAGAAACCAGCCCTGGATTTGTAATTGGTGTAATAGTTACGCATGAAGAAATAAAGAAATTCTACAGTTTAAAGTAGTAAGTAGTAGGAACTTCACTTTTTTGCCTCTTATTTTCAAAGTTAGTACAGCTATGCAAAGCCAGGGCGGGTCGCTAGTAATAATTATGTTATATCTATAAGCGTTCCCTGTAAAAATATCTAACTGATGGTAGAAACCACATCAAAATCCGTTGCATGGTTTAGGTAGAATTATCGGATACACAGACAGACATTATTATGTGGAAAGTGAGTTTATGGATATGTGTAGGTACCTATGTATTTTTGTAAATAAATTAAAGATAAATTTAATCACTATAAATAAATAAATAAATAAATAAACATCACGGGACAATTCACACCAATTACCCAAAAAAATTACCCAATTAATTGACCTAGTCCCAAAGTAAGCTAAGCAAGCATAGCTTGTGTTATGGGTACAAGGCAAAGTATAAACATACTTATATAGATAGATACATACTTAAATACATATTAAACACCCAAGACCCGAGAACAAATATTCGTATTATTCATACAAATATCTGCCCCGACGCGGGAATCGAACCCGGGACCTCAAGCTTCGTAGTCAGATTCTCTACCTACTAGGCCATCTGGTCGTCTATCATCATTGTCACTGCTAAATAAAACCAGTTAGGACAAAGGTGGCGGATGCGTGCGTGTCTATCCATACTAAAAATACTCGTAATAACCGAACTATATCTTTGTATGCTTTTTGTTAAGATCGGACCGATAGCCTTCCGATGGCTTTTACTGTGAACAGCAAGAACTGACAGCCGGCCAACGGGAAAATTGTCGATTCGACTTAATATGAATTAGTTCTCATAGCCAGATTTGAGTGGTTCCGCGTCCTGTTTTAGAATAAAAAGGACATAATATTTTCCCCCTCGATGTGGTAAAAGGCGACTGAGGAAACTCACGTGAGTTGACAGCAGCATTTTCGAAGATTAAAAGGATTAAAAATACTTACTTGGTGACCATTTTTGCAGTTCAGATACATCGATCACATGTAGTTTTGGATGAGCCTTCTGTTTTTTAGGGTATGGTGTGATATACGTGATCTGAAAAAGCAAATTAGGTACTAAATTACTTATATACAGTAAAATGGCGGAGAAAACCTACAATAAATTAAATCAACGCGAACTGTCTTCAATTATTTATTACACAAAAAAATATGACTAACATTACAATGACTAAAAATTGTATGCTACCAGATACGCTCCCGTCTACGAAATTGTCAGATGATTGTACTGAAATGGAGTTTGACGTAAAACATTAACATTTTTGTTTTCGCATACGACGACCCACATCGCACGCGACGAAAAAACTAAAAACAAAAGAACACTAACCCCACTTATTAAAACTACAAAAAACTGAACAGAGTTGGCTATGGTTGTTCCTGGACACTTCTCCAGAATCGTTTGTATGAGCGGGCTTACCTCGTGACCAGCTTCTAGCAGCAGCTTGACATAGCCATCGCCGAGGATGCTGTGGCTGGGACTTGGCATGGGAAACACTGCGAGGATCTTGAAGGCATCACAGAAGTGGAGCGATCCAAGGATCGCTATGATTAAAGCGTACTTCGCCATTGTTCACACCTGAAATGTATTTTTTTTATAATGGGCTGGTCACGTTCATGCAACTGTAACGCAGGACGCTTTGCGACTCGTTTAAGTGAATGAGTGTTACTCTTAAAAGGACTAATTGATTGACGCAAACGTTACTTTGCCCAGGTCCATACCAATTAACCTAAACTACACGCTCCGAGCAGGTTGTTTTGCTAGTGGGATATGTACAAGTGTCTCAAAAATATTGTCATGCGGACGTATTCAGGTACCCGAATCATTACAGTGCAGTAGTAGGTTGTACCTTGTTTTGCCTAACAACTGTTTGCCTATTATCAGTTTGCCTAATTTTAGATAAACTAATATTACTTAACCTAATGTTTCATTTTACCTAATTTTAATTTTAGTGAAAGTCATTTTACATACAACTTACTTTATATAATTTTGTTTCATCTAATTTTAAATGACCTAATTTTCATTTTGTATAAACTTATTTCGTATAATGTTTGACTGACATAATTATATTTTGCCTAACGTACATGTTGCATAATTTTCATTCTGTATAAACTTATTTCGTATAATGCTTGACTGACATAATTGTACTTTACCTAACGTACATTTTGCATAATTTCATTTTGTATAAACTTATTTGGTATGATGCTAGCGGGAGCGTAGATGATCGGGATGTCAATAATAAGTATAATTGGTGTTGTGAACTAAGAAATAAGGAAAAATGTACAATGTACATCCCGCGCTGCGCGCGGTCCCAAAGTCAAGCGTGCCTATAGAAGTTATAGTTCAAAAATAAACTAATTTTAATGATAATGATTTTCCGGGTGGTCATAAAAAAAATAACTAACACCAAAGGCTAATGCAGGAGCTGCGCTACGCTACGCTCCCGCATTAGCCTTTGAACCTAACCATACCGAGTCGCTTCCGCCCAGATAGGTCTTGCTTGCTCGCTTCGCTCGCTCGCTGACTCCAATGATAGCGATTGAAGCCAGCGAGCGAGCGAAGCGAGCGATCAAGATCTGTCGGAGCGGAAGCGACTCGGCATGGTTAGGTTCAAAGGCTAATGCGGGAGCGTAGCGCAGCGCATAGAAGTGAAGTGCCTCATTCTCAACGACAACGTTTTATATGATGATTAGTTAAAATAAGAAACGACAAAGTGAGTTATCGATAAAATAATATTAGACAAAACAAGGCTTATGCAAATGATGTTAGTTAAAACGTTATTCGGCTATAAGATGATTAGTTCAAATAAGAATCGACAAAGTGAGTTTTCGATAAAATAATATTAGACAAAGCAAGACATATGCAAATGATGTTAGTTAAAACGTTATTCGGCTATATGATGATTAGTTAAAATAAGAATCGACAAAGTGAGTTTTCGATAAAATAATATCTCGACAAAACAAGAGTTATGCATATGATCATTTAGTAAAATTGAAAATACGACAAAATAAAAATTATATATAATGAAATTATACAAATTGACTTTAGACAAACTATTCACTATAGTAAAAGTTGGTAGACAAAGTGAAATTAGGCAAAAAAAGTTTAGACGAGTCAAGGGAATACCGCAGTAGTAACCTCGAAATGTAAATAATAAACAAAAACGGTGATTTTTCACTTATCACTATGTATGGTTACGGCGGGTTAGGATCTTTCAGACTATGGTTTTAAGAATAGAATAGAATAGAGTAGAATATCTTTATTTGCATTGAATGGGTTACAATTAGGTGTTAGACATAAACATAATATAAAGCCCAACCATCCAGCCATTTCTGACATACAAATGATTCTTACAATCTAATTTAATTTAATTTAGTACATTAAATGAAGAAATCTATAACAATTTTACAAAGACAAAATAGAACCTGCGATCCATGAGCATAAAAATAATATCGGTTTTCAACTTTAAGCAAAAGAAAACAATACAACATACTTTACTTAAACAAACAATATGTATAAATAATAATTTTCAAATGACTTCAGCAGCGGCAATGAATGACTGTTTAAATTGGTGTATTTCCTATTCATCTCTTCATCTACGAGAGAGTCGTTTTATAGCCTTTGCATAGTGTTTGTAATATCTCAATGTTTATATCTTTAACATTAATTTTACATTAAGATATCTCTCTTCTCCGAACAAATCTGTTATTACCAGTCAGTGGAAACTGTTCTGGTCTTTGTAATAATAATTTGTATTATTGTACTTTGTAATATTTATGCTCTTTGTTTCCCAATTAAGAAAAACATAAAACAATTATAAAAAGAAACACCCGTCTAAAAGATCTGACTGCGACAGGGTCCCCATGATGTTGGCGGCATTACCCCTTCGGATTACAAGGACGATCCACTGAAATAGGTACGTGCCAGCTTTTGGGTTCCCTGAGGCGTCGATCAACCGGGACGATACAACCCATAGAAATGTATCAACAATTTTAACTTTTTGCTATTGACAATCACAAAACCGTTGTTACAACACATAAGTATATATAAAAAAAAAAGGTTTGGCATGTAAGTCAGTGTTGTCACATCTACCAACTTTTTGGTAGATCTACCTATTTTGCCTCCGGTCTACCTCTCTACCACCCGCGGCCTCTAATCTACCTCTTTTTCAAAACATTTCCGTTGCAAACAATTTCTTTGTTTCTGTCCACTTCATCATAGAAGTGTGAATGTTGAGAGACTGTTCTCGCCCATAAATAATCGCACACACAAAGTTTTTTTTTACAAGTGGTGTTCCTAACTCCAATCATTTGAAATTGTTTAACAAAAACATGTAAAAGCACCATCCATAAATAATTTCAAACATTTTCACTAATTTTCATTCATTAAAAAGGTACTGATTTAACTAAAGTGGTAGATCTACCTATTTTCATTTTCAATTCTACCTATTTCTATTAACTTTTGGATTTTATTCTACCAATTTTTCAAAATTGTATGTGACAACATTGATGTAAGTATTTAATAAGATTGCAGCACCAAGACCCGCACCCAAATTGCGCACGCCCGATTCACAAACCAAAGTTCAGGGTTGACTTCCAAAATATAAAAGTCATCAACCGTAGAGATTACTCACTATCGCTACTGAAGTTATTTTGCTTGCAAGTCATTGTGAAAGCGAAATTTTTAACTAAGAATCCTCGTTGAATCTGATACCTTATTAATTGTTTGTTACTTAATTCAAGAATAAACTTCACATTAAAAAAATCCAAAAACATCCAGCTATTGTCGCTTAAACTAGTTTAAGATAAAAAGAAAAATTATATACTGACCTTCCAATGTAGTCTAACACACCAGATTTTTTTTACAATTATAATAAATAAAAAAATAAAAAATAATGTATGTTGTCTTCTTCACCACGACTCAGAGTTAATTGAACCCACAAGAACGCACAGTGTTTAAAAACAACTAAAACATTCCACATCACTATGACTCTACAAAAGCAAGAAACAATATAGTTAATTGCTGAGGTATGGGCGACTATTTATTATATATTATTTTATCTTAAAGTTATCTGAATATTATGTTGTTACGAAGATAACAAACGCCTGACTTCTACTACGTTAAACCTGTTTAATGTACGCGTTGAATGACGACGTAGTCTGAGTCATTCTATGATAGATAGTCTAGTACATCCTTATAGTAATAAATCGAGTGAGTAAATCGTTAGCCAGTTATAAAAAGTCAATTATCCGATGTACCTAGATAAGTCTGGTGCTTTCAGAAAATATCTATTTACAAACAAAATGTTATAAGTACAAAATTAACAGAAAGGTTTGTAAAAAAACCGACTGAGTGCTACCTAGTCGGACTCATACATCACGGATTTCGTAGTTACGTGCGATGTTTTAATAATAGTGTAGTAAAAAAAATATACAAAGATCGAGTTAAAAAACACGTTTCTTGTTCGACGGTCCCCTTTAATTTTGTCTTTTTTTAGTATTTTATAGCGGCCACAGTAATGAATAATCGGTAAAATTCAAGTTTTAGACACTTTTTATTTTATGATTACGGTTCAAGAGATAGAGCCGTGTGACCGACGGACAGACAGACAGTTTGGGTACAGAACCCTAAGAAGTAATACAAAAACTTAAACCAAATTGATTTACAAAGATCACACAGATCGCTGGTGTTTTGCATTAATTAATTTATTTATTTATTTATTGGACCTTCAACAACAAGAATACTCAAACGTGTGTTATTTTACATAAGCAGCTTAAGACTAAGTACCTTATTAATTATAGAAGGACACCGCATGCACAAAATAACAGTAGTTTTAACTTAAAGCTAAAAAATTATTTAAAACAAAAAAATAAAATTTTTTGCTCCTAGACTCGAAACATAACTAAGCTAACAACTTAAAATAATTATAAGTATAACAGGTTTATTTCTTAGTAACAAAAATAGTTTTAATGAAAGGGAAGGTCGAAAAGTTTAGATCAATACAGTGCTCATATTCCTTATATATCGCAAAAATACGCGAGAGCGGAGAATGTTTTTTAAGATTAGTGCGACTATTAGTATAACCGAAAAGTTTAATATTACATGACCTGGGTGTTCTAGGAGGAGGTACAAAGAAATTGATTTTCTGCAATAAATCAGGACATTTCAGATTACCAGTGACAACTTTCTTTAGGAAAATTAAATCCAACATACGCCTTCTATTTTCGAGTGATGCTATTTTAAAATATTTAAGGCGCGCGTGATAGCTTCTAAGTTCTCTATTTTTCTTGCAAGAGTATGTTAGATTTGCAATAAACCTTTTCTGCACTTTTTCGATTCTATTTATGTGTACGTTATAACAGGGCGACCAAACTACGCTGCAATACTCCAAGTTACTTCTAACTAAGGCATTATACACAGGCATTATACTTTTGTGCTGATACTTCCAAAATTTCTGCATTCGCGCAATACTAAACCCAGAAGTCTTGAAGCGTTCAAGATGATCCCATCAATGTGCTCGTTAAACTTCAGCTTCCGATCGAAATTAACACCAAGATCCTTTATATTCGCTACCTCCTCTAATACTTGATTATTTAAGTTATACACAGTGGGCACAATATTAACATTCTTTGTAAATTTTATATGTTTTCATTTCTTTACATTAAGAGCCATTTTATTAGCAACACACCACTGTGATAATCTATTAAGGTCGTCTTGGAATGCCGCAGAATCCGATAACTCTCCTATTTGTGATATTATCTTTAAGTCATCTGCAAATAAATAGAATTTCGAGCTCAGAAAACATTCGCTAATATCGTTTAGAAAAATAATAAAGAGGTAAGGGCCAAGGTGGGAGCCCTGAGAAATTCCGGACGTAGCAGTGTAAGCATTAGACTTATGGCCGTCGACCACAACCCAAAGACTACGCCCACTAAGGTATGATACAAACCAACTCAGCAAGGGATTCGACACACCATATAACTCTAACTTTTTTAAAAGGATTTTATGATTTGCTGTATCGAATGCCTTGCTGAAATCTGTATAAACAGCATCAACCTGTACACGCTTATCAACTAAATCAACGAGCTCCTCGACGTATGTGACGAGGTTCGTTCTGCAGGATCTATTCTTTATAAAACCATGCTGGCTACTTAATAATGCTTGAGATACATTCCAAGTAAGGATAGGACAGATTAAAGCCTCGAAAACCTTGGCCAATGCTGGTAGGATGGCAATAGGTCTATAATTATTAACCAAGGGTCGAAAATAATAAGGAATACATAAACAGCTTATATTAAAGTTTAAAGTGATACACATTGTGTTGTTTGTTATGGTAACAAACACATTTGACATTGAGTTGGCATTGTGACCAATATAGTTGGCCTTGCGCATGCGCAGACCACAGTTGCATAACCGACGCGTAAATTAATCAATCAACGAGTTTATTAGTACCCACGACGTTAATATAATGTACAGTAGAAACACTTGATTTTTGACCTACCGTAGAACGTTTTCAAAGAAAGCGTCATTAAGATTTTCCTTGTCAAGCAATGCGATGTCATTGTGATATTTTCTGTGAAAGGGTTCCACAGTGAGTCACTATTCAGTTGGTTCGATTTTTTTTTAGTACACTTAAATTGAGACGGTATAGAGAGCAGCATCGACCGCAACAAAAGTTTCAAGACAACTGTATGTATGAAAATAGGTACTAATGAGTGTTGTGGAAGTGAAAGATGTAGGTACCTGTGTCAGGATGTTAGCAGGTGGAAACAAATAGTCTCTGCCTATCTCTTTGCTGGGAAGGAGGCGTGATTGTATGTAAACTATTGTACAAAAAAAATAAGAAAATGAAACAAAAGACTACAGAAAATCGTTGAAATATATGTACAATGGCGAACTTATCCCTTTAAGGGATCTCTACCAGTCAATCTTTACGTGGTTGAAATAACTGAACCGTATTTGGAGAAAACCAATCAAGTGCGAGTCAGGCACGCACATCGGGGTTCCGTACAAATTTGTAGGTATGTCAAAATATACGCTATAAACGGCCGTATCTGTAAAAATCCAGCGTTAGCAGAGCCCTGTTTTTAAACAAAATTTACGCATTTTATATTAGTTGGGAATCCCCCTATTTTTTTAATAAATTGAATTTTTATTATTCGTTGTTGTAGCGGCAACACTCATTATGTACAATTTTCAGCTGTCTATCTATTATGATGAAGCCGTGGTGGCCTAGTGGTTTGACCTGTTGCCTCCCAAGCAGAGGGTGTGGGTTCAAATCCCGGCTCGCACCTCTGAGTTTTTCGGAAATTATGTACGGTCGGTTCCCTAACTTAAGTATCCACTTTTTCATACAAGTTGTATAGAAAAGTTGGATAGGTACTTATGTTAGGGCACCGACTGTACCATCGACTTTACGGTGAAGGAAAACATGGTCAGGAAACCTGCATACACCTGTGAAGGAATTCGAACGTGTGTGTGAAGTTCCCAGTCCGCACTGGGCCCGCGTGGGAACTACGGCCCAACTCCTCTCATTCTAAGAGGAGGCCTGTGCCCTGCAGTGGGACGTATATAGGCTGGGATGATGATGATATCTATTATTGAGAATATTGAGATACAGCCCTGTGAGAGATTAAGAGATGAACGAACGCACAGACAGATAGTGTAGCGACAAATAGAGTTGTATTTGTCACTCTTCGGGTACGAAACCGTTATAAAATCGTCCTGTCAAATACGGCGCTTTAGTCAACAAAGTAGAGGGAATTTTCCTTCACCAGGAATTTAAAATGATTGTGCATGTTATACTTAACAACCGCCATTTATGTATGTGGGGTCATAGTTTGTTTACAACTTCTATACGACAAACAGGAAAACCTTCTTTACACCTCCCTAGCCAGGAACTTTTAATTTTCATAGTATTTATTAGATTTTAGTACATAAACATTCAATATTCATCATCATGGCCCTGCGCCATCGGCATCCAATGCGTTCCCGCTACCTTCACCAGGTCGTCGCTCCATCTTGTTGGAGGCCTACCTACACTGCGTCTTCCGGTCCGCGGACGCCACTCGTGAACCTTTCGGCCCCATCGGCCGTCAGTTCTACGGGCGATGTGCCCTGCCCACTGCCACTTAAGTCTAGCGATTCTTCGAGCTATGTCCGTGACTTTAGTTCTCGCGCGGATTTCATCATTTCTAATGCGATCCCGCAGAGAAACTCCAAGCATAGCCCTCTCCATCGCCCTCTGAGTGACCTTGAGCTTCCTTATAAGACCCATCGTTAGCGGCCACGTCTCAGTGCCATAAGTCATCACTGGCAACACACACTGGTCAAAGACTTTTGACTTGAGACACTGCGGTATATCGGATGACAAGATATTGCGGAGCTTCCCGAACGCTGCCCAGCCGAGTCTAATTCGTCGATTGACCTCTTTCTCGAAGTTGCACCTACCCAATTGGATTTTATGTCCCAGATAGATATAGTCGTCAACAACTTCGAGCAAAGTATCTCCGATTACGACGGGACATTCAATATTAATTCTACTTAATTAATTTATTAAAAAACCGCCCCGAGTCGGACTCGCGTGTGAAGGGCTCCGTACCATTATCTATAAAAACGGCAAAAAAAATCACGTTTGTTGTATGGGAGCCCCCTTAAATATTTATTTTATTTTTAGTATTTTTTAGTATTTATTATTATAGCGGCAACCGAAATAAATCATCTGTGAAAATTTCAACTTTCTAGCTATCACAGTTCATGAGATACAGCCTGGTGACAGACGGACGGACGGACGGACAGCGAAGTCTCAGTCATAGGGTCCCGTTTTTGGGTACGGAACCCTAAAAATACCTCTGCTAATATCACAGTATAATTTACCTAATGCAATAGTCGTATGAAGAACAAACCTGATTGCATAGTGAAAATAAACGTATCACTCACGTCTCAAAACGAGTTTAACTCGACATGTTTCGGGCTAATCCGTAGCCCTTCCTCTCGATTAGCCCGAAACATGTCGAGTTAAACTCGTTTTGAGACGTGAGTGATCCGTTTATTTTCACTATTAGTGAGTCTCACGGTAGTTTCATGTTTAAACCTGATTGCAAAAGATTATGATACTAATCATCATCATTTCAGCCGAAAGACATCCACTGCTGAACATAGGCCTCCCCATTGTTCCTCAAACAGACCGGTCCCGCGCCATCCGCATCCAACGCGTTCCCGCAACCTTGCCCAGATCGTTGCTCCATCTTATTGTAAGCCTACCTACACTGCGTGCGTCGTCCAGTCCGTGGACGTCTTTCGAGAAATTTCTGGCCCCATCAGCCATCGGCGCGTCTACTAAATTGAAGTGGTTAACAGGGCGCCGCAATGTAATGCAACTTACACGACATTTATCGCAAGACTAAATTAGACTTTATTTAACCTACACGGCTTAAAACTTCAAAGGCTATTTTCACTTACAAGTCAATGTGACGACCAGGGCCCAATCGCGGCCCTGAGCGGAACTCTCGCTTCAGTTATATTAACTAGAAAGGGAGTTCCGCTTGTAATATAAGTTGTACTTTGTTATGCAATTGGGCCCAGCCTTATTGTTTTATATCTGATGAAGGAACTGTAGTAAAGAAAGGTAAAGTACTTACTTGGTCGACTATACATTACGATGTATTTTTAATGAGAAGAAGCTCTACTTTAAGCATCTCTATTATCCTTAGTACTAAAAATTTAAATGAAATCTTTTACCTGCTTTATTAGCGGCTCGGATGGCTCTGAGTAAAAAGAAAATTAATAAATTCGAAAATGACTCAGTGTTCACTTTAATTCCTTTATTATAACAATGATTAATTCACATAATAATATATCAATATCAGATACTCATAAAAGTCAGCAATGAATTAGCCGACGAGTAAAATGCGTAACGCGTTCATCGCGTAGCTTTGCTTCCCAATAAAGAACCATTATTGGTAACATAATTTGAACCTGTAATGCTCCTTGCCTTATCACTAGCTAGGAATGGAATGAGATCAGCGATTTCCTCTGGTTCCCCTATTTTACCTAAGAGGATAGTGGACTCAGCTTGTTCCCAAAACTTGGCACCAGCACCAACAGGAACTATTCCAGAGTTTTCAGGTGCATCAGTTCTCACCGGACCAGGATTTACGCTATTTACTCTTACTCCAGAAGAAGCCAACTCCAAAGCGGCACCACGCGTGAAATATATACTATATAATAATATAAACTATATATAATATAATATACGTTAGTGGTTTTTGGTAGTAGATAAAAATACCTATAAAGAAGAAAAAAATAATTATACTAATAATTAAATTATATTTAGTATCACAGCAGCATGACTTAGCTTAATTTGTTTTCACTTTATACAATGGCGTTCTCGTGTAAAACAAAGATTTTGCTTTACTAAATAACTTTCTTAAAATGAATAAAATCAATACGATCACTGAAGCTAGATCGAGGTACATCTTCTGGTACCAGGGCAGCATGAGCGCCGGGGAGCGCAGATGCGGAGCGCCGCCGGTTTTGACAACGTGCTCCACCCAGTGGACCAGCTCCTTGCCCGGCGGTACCAGGCGATCATGGTAAATCTTTGACAGCTCCTTGACTCTTTCTGTGTACCTAAAACACAACACATTGTTATAACTCCTAATCAACTGTTATTTCTATTCACGGAAGAGAAACAGCAAGTGGAGATACATTAAGTTCCAGTTACTATTTCTTCTTTCACACATTTCTTCTTTGTTTTTTCTATTCAATGCTTCTTTTTTTCCAAAATTACTCACATAGGATTGTTTAGTATTTCGCTGGCAGCAACTTTTATATCTCTTGTCAATTCGTAAGACAAGTCAACCATAAGAGCGTAACCTTTTTTAACAGCTCTTACAGCGTTAAGATGTTGGTCGGCTCCATACGGTATAACTATAGTTGGTACTCCGAAGTATATGGTCTCAGTTGTCGATAGTAAACCTCCGTGAGTGATGAAGAGGCGGCAATTTCGATGGGCTAGAATAAAAGAAAGAAGAAGATGTAGAATGAATAAATTAAATTAGTGTTTATTAATAGTGAATAAGCGTCACCCTTCATAATGATTTCGCTCAGTACAACGTCGGGTAAAACAATCTTACCAAGAATGCTTTGTTGTGGTGCCCATTGCACAACGTGAATATTCTTAGGCTTGTTCGGCAAGTCTTCTTCGAATTTCCATATAACTGTTTGTTTGAATTCACCAAGAACCCTAAACAAGTCTTGTTTTAAAGACTCTGGAAAATCTTTGCTTTTAACATTACTTCCCATGCTGAAGTATATGACTCCGTGTTCTGCTTCATCCATAAGTTTCTGTAGATCCTGTTATCCAATATTAATTAATTCTCATAGTTACAAGATTACTCCAATAATGAAATAATGAAGGAATATTTTTTTCCCAGCCCTGTGGGAATATCGTTGACCTTATAAAAGTATTAGTCAAAATTTTAAACATAAACATAAGTCACTTTATTAGTAATGGTTTTGATATTCCTTAGACGAAAGCATAGCAGTAATAATACTTTACACAACTGGAAAAAAATACTACTTAGATGGTCCATGGATAAAACATGCCTTTGACTTTAAACTGTTACATCATTTTCAATCACAATTTACTTTCTGCATATGATTTAACGTTAGTCGGCTGTCATTAATACTTACTTCTGGGAGAGGTTTAACTTCAGGGTTGATGTGATATCCACCGATTTCTTTTACGTTCGGGGGTACGCTGATTGGCTGACTTAGTGCCGGGTGGGAGTTGGTCAGCATAAATGAGGCATTATACACAACCTTGTGAAAATTTGGCAGAACACGTCCCCTTTTAGCAATTGCTGGTCCAAAATATTCTTCATATAGCTTAAGCTCAGCTCCATCTAAATAGCTGTTGATGTTAAAAATTTAAAAATCGCGGAAAATTTGAAGGTCGCGGGTGAGCAAAGTAATTGTTTTAGTTCATTAATATGGACCTCCGCAAAGTAACGCCTGATTCAATAAATTATTTAAAAATGCTTAATGATAAGAAGACGTTGCATTCAGTTTCAGTAGTGATTGCATGATACTTACAAATATTTTACAGCACTTATAAGATTATGTCTAAACAGGCTACCAACTCGCTCAAGAAAAGAAAATGGAGTAGATGTTGTAGTTAAAATATCTGGGTTGAAAGCGGGGTTGGAAGACTCGTGAATTAGCCTGAGTGCCAACGCGTGAGGTTCTATAGAAGATGACCAGATCAACGGACAGTCGTACACCGCTGCGAATCTAAAATTGAATGAAATAGCAAATAAATTAAAGATGTTTATGAAGAGATTTACTTGAAAAAAATCCTAATTAAGTTGTAACACAAAATGCCAAAAAAAAAGCGTTTCTCGAAATCATTGAGAGTACATACTTAGACATTCGGTAACATTGTTATGGAAAGAGCTAAGTAGAATCCTGAATATATTAATATTCTTGTAATTCAACGGTAGTTAAAAATCAAATGCTTCGGTAGCATTTCCATACTAACTTAAATTAACTGGTTTGGCTTTACAAGAAATCTAACTGCTTTATACGGTGGATAGATTACAAAGATATGACCATTTTTGTCCATTTTATTTGTTTTAATGATTATTATAGAATGATCATTAATTTTATTTAACTTATAGTGATGATCTTACCCAGCATACAAATCGCTGAACAGCCATTCAGCTATGACAACATCGAAATTTTGCGTTGTGTCGCTAAGAAAATTTTGTAAGTTCTCAGTATTAACTGCCATTGTTATCATTTCAACAACTTTTGGGAGAACACCATTTATGTCAACAGAGGCTTCTTTATCCAATATTTGCTGTAGTGTAAACATAATATCTAAAAAACGATGGTTAAAATATTATCTAAATACTTTTTAATCATAATGCGATTTTAATAAAGATAAATTACCTTCAAATTTTGCTACGTTTATACTGAGATCAACTTCGTGATATTTTGCAGTGCTTTTATTCGTAGGGTAAGGAGTTACGTATGTGACCTGAAATAGTAACAATTATCATTTTCACAAAAAAAAAACACATCAAAAAAATAAATCTTCTCACGGCTTCGCTCCCGTGATAGAACAAAAAATTAGCTATAGAGATTTCGAAAAATCCCTTGTTAGTGCAACTTTATAATCCTAAAAATATGACTGCCAAATTTCAAACGTCTAGCTTGAGAAGTTTAGGCTGTATCCGTATGTCTAACAATCAGTCAGTCACGTTACTTTTTTATAGATAGATACCTCATGTCCTGCCTCCAACAGATGTCTGACGTATCCCTGTCCAAGAATGTTATGACTTTTCCCAGTAACCGGGAAAACCACCAAAATTTTGTACGCGCCGCACACTTGCGACAACGCTACAAACAAAAGTAGATGCAGGAATTTGACCATTTTGGTACCTGAATCTGAAATCATAACATACACTTTTAACTTTAAATAGGTCCAATCCCACGTCAATCCCCTGAGCCAGCTAAGTTTTTATCCTTTGTTGCACATTTTAATTATAATTGTACTTAAATAGAATAAACTATAATTATTGATCTGATATCAGCAGTTGTCATTATAATAGAAATCTGGGTTATGTGATAAGTTTTTGACGTTTTTAATATACTAGTATTTTGAAAAACTAAGGACGACTTACAATATTTATTGTGAAAAATTTTCACGTTTTTTTTCTAGCTATACTTTATTTTTAGTCGGTTACAAGTAAAGCAGTTACAGTGCTAAAAATTGAGTTTGGACAACTAGCATCCATTTTGAAACCACTGAATCGTGTTTTTATTTAAGTATCGTAAACCGCGGTGACTGTAAACTGCGGGGCGACTTCAATGCCTTCATCGATCTTGTTTTCGTCTAGGTACATGTCAACCATTTACTTCATATGGAAAATGTCTACTTTATAGCGATTTTAAACTATCAATGTTGCCCCAATTTGATCAGTAACACCAAAGGTTACCTATTTTTAAAGGTTACGGTACCTATTTTGTAAAATACCTAAGTCTTTTGAAAGTTTATAAAACAATTTCATTTGTAAACAAAACAAAGATAAAAATGAGACCGAGTCAATGAAGCCTCAGTTTAAGTAAATAGCTTAAACAATATTTTTGTTTTGACGCAACTCTCAACTAACCCATCGAAATAGGAACCCGACACTTTGTTGAGATTTTGCTTATCACTTAGCATATTTGATAATTTTATTTATTTTGTCTTTGAATACTTAACGGCTGATAATTTCAGATCTTGATTTTGATAATTGCCGATCAGTATTTTTTGTAGTAAGAATGCCTGGTGTCCCGAAACATTTTTTGTTGCTCAAATGAAAATAGTTTCGATTTTTGTATGACCAAGTCCTTTCAAAATAATCTCAGAAAAATTATCAACCTTTTCAAAAACCACAAAATTACTCACGTATTACTGCACAAAAACTTAAGTTTTTCCACTTTTCCGATTGAAGAATTGAGTTCTTATTACTTCTAATTTAGAATTGAAACTAAATGTGACCCTCGAATAATGATATTTATATTATTTGTCATTTTAAACTCACCATGACAGTGCAACATGCGCTAGCCCAAGGCTACCAAACGATAATATCATCTTATCAAATAAAATAATTGTAATTGAGTAGAAAATAAAATATCATAAACCAAGATTGGTAAGAAGTATCTTTTGTATTTTTATTTTTCAACTCCTTTTTTTTACTTTTACGGTTATCCCGTGAAATTCATATATTTCATACTAAATACGAACTGAAACACGGATGCACAGAAAAACACAGAAAAAGACCAGCTCCGGGTATCGAACCCGGGTCCTCAGCATACCGTGCTGCGTGCTTTTACCCCTACACCACAACTGGTCGGGATATAGACACGAATTTTTACTATGCATCACACGTCTCAGCTCGCTTAATCACTTATAGCAGTGATAAAGCAACACCTATGTTAATACTCTCAACGAGAGACGTCAACTCTCCTTCGGAACTAACCGCTCACCCGGACCAAGAGATGTCGCTACTGAGCCATTATTTTCATAAACCACACTGTAAAGCTGAGTACGGACTGCGTGCACTGTACGCGTACCCGGGCTTGCGTGTCCTGGAACGCCATGTCCGTACGACATGTACGCGTACAGTGTATGTGTATGTGTACAGTACGTGTACGTGTACAGTGTAAGCGTACATGGCGTACGGACATGGCGTTCCAGGACACGCAAGCTCGAGTACGCGAACCCGGGTACGCGTACAGTGCGCGCAGTCCGTACGCAGCATCAGAGACGTGCTATGCTATGCAACATTGCTATGAATGAGTTTGATGCCCACCAATCATATTTATTGGTCCACATCCACACAGCATAGCACTGGTGGTAACAATAACAACGGGTTCAACTAAGCTATATTCTTTATAGAAGCCGTGGTGGCTTAGTGGTTTGACTTATGGCCTCTCAAGCAGAGGGTCGTGGGTTCAGATCTCGGCTCGCACCTCTGAGTTTTTCAGAATTTATGTGCGAAATTAATTTGAAATTTACCAAGAGCTTTAAGGTGAAGGAAAACATCGTGAGGAAACCTGCATACTCCTGCGAAGAAATTCAATGGTAAGTAAACTTTATTGTACATAAAACACAAAAAATAATACAAAACAACAAAACAAAAATAGTACAATTTAGTATGGCGTGTGTGAAGTTCCCAATCAGCACTGGGCCTGCGTGGGAACTACGGCCCAACCCCCCTCTCATTTTGAGAGGAGGCATGTGCCCTGTAGTGGGACGTATATAGGCTGGGATGATGATGATTTTCTTTATCCTTACTCAATTTAAGCTACAATAAAGAAATATTTCTCTTAAGTGTCTTTGTGTTTTTAAGTGTCTTTGGGTCCATGCCGCGGATGGAACCTTTTGTTAATTTCATCTAGTTTTAGTTTAGTTAGTTTTATTTTATTTATAATTATAGTGTTAATTTATTTAAAAATATCATGTCCTGTATTTAATAAATAATTTCCTTCATACGTTACTTTATGGAGGCCCATTATAAAAATACCTATAATTGTTTCGGTTCATTAAATATGGGCCGCCCATATTTAATGAACCGAAACAATTATAGGTATTTTTATATAAACGTAGCTATCGTAAGGTCGCGGGTGAACAAATTAATTGTTTCAGTTCATTAATTGAAAAAAAAAGTTGAAACAATAAGTCGAAGCGAAGTTATGCTGGTGGCAGAGTGTGGACAATCTCAAACACCATTAAAAATGTAATAATTTTTTTTTATTACCTGAATAAATAATTTAATGTTTATTACCAAAAAAAACTCATGCCAAAGTCATTGAGTAAGCTCTGCCTATCTCATCATCTTTATCAATTACATAGTGTTTTTCTCCTCGCTTATCGGCTAAATAATATCGTCTATTTTAACCCACGATGGAAAATACCAATATCTTATGTAATATTTGATAATCCAAGAAAAAACACAATTAATATAAAATAACGTAGAGATAATGACATTAATTGATTTAACGTGATGAAACTGTAAGAAAGATGGCATACCATTTGCACGCATCTAGTGCGCCATCTTTCTTACAGTTTCATTTATTACAACTGGTGCGTGTGTGTAACGTTACACGCACACGCATCTAATCTGCGCCGGCCTTTCACAATAAAGTAGGTAGGTGTCTAATTTTCGTGATTATTTATAACATTATTCGAGCAAGTCAACGCTTTCGTGGTCACATTTTTTACGAAGTCGCTGTAGATTTTGATAGCGTTTTCGTTAATTTATCAGAGGTTCTGCATTTCTACCAGATAATTGGAAAATGTATCAAAATCTTTTGCCATTTTCTACAAAAGTCTGTCCACGGAAGTAATTCGGAACAAACACTTGAATAAAAAAAAAGCCCTCTCATTCTGAGACGAGGCTTGTGCCCTGCAGTGGGACGTATTAGGCTTGGATGATGATGATGATGACTTGAATAAAGACCGCGAAGTTAATGGAAATTAAACAACATGGTGTATGTATTAATTTAAAAATGGATAATTATCTATTTATTTAGTTTTCTTTTCCACATGCATCTTTTTACTACATATTGATATCATTTTACTAAATAACCTTTTTAAAACGTATAAAACTAATAAAACCGCAGCAGCTAGATCGAGATACATCTTCTGGTACCAGGGCAGCACGAGCGCCGGGGAGCGCAGATGCGGCGCGCCGCCTGTTGCGACCACGTGCTCCACCCAGTGGACCAGCTCCTTGCCCGGTGGTACCAGGCGATCACGGAAAAGCTTCGATAGCGACTTGACTCTCTCTGTGTATCTAAAACATGAAACATAGTTTTAATTTATAACTTCCGACTCTGATGAGCCTCAAGTATTTTAAGATCTTTTAGGAACACTCGACTATTTTTTAATGCATCTTGTCGTTTAACGTTTAACTCTTTATTCTTGAGTAACGTGACTAAAACTGACGACTAATTTAAGTCAGTTTTTTAAACGAAAGACTAAAAAGCTAAGACCTTACTTAAAGGGTTTAAAGGACTTGAAGAACTCAACTAGGAAGCTTATTCGGCTAGGGGTTTCGGGGTGTGACTGTAATATTTTCAGGATTTTTTTAATGTGGTTGGTGTGGTCCCTCAATTACGATGGAACACCTTTACAGAAGTGTTCAGTAAAAAAACTTAACCACTAGGCCTTATCCTACAAAATTAGATTTTAGAATTTCGTATTTTGCCGGTCCGTTCACGCTACTATAATAGCATTTGATACGACAGTGAAAGGGACGGCACAATACGAACTTCGAGTTCCGGATTTCGTAGTGGCCCTTCTGCTGAAATATTTCGGATTAATTTCTAGAAGCCTTACAGGTATAGCCCGCAGATGACGATGGCGACTCATCGTACACATTTACCTATTTTCTATCAAAAAATACTTACTTGGGATTACTGAGAATTTCATCCATAGCGAGTTTCATTTCATTAGCCATTTCATATGACAGGTCAACCCTCAGCGCGTAACCTTTATTGACAGCTCTTATGGCGTTTACATGTTGGTCGGCACCATACGGTATGACAATAGATGGTACGCCGAAGAAGATGGTTTCAGTAGTTGATAGGAGTCCGCCATGTGTGATAAATAAGCGACAATTTGGATGAACTGAAATCATGTTAAATAAATTAAAAATACTGGTTGTGTACCGTTTGCCCAAATTGTATGCACAATCGTTCCATAATTATCATTATTATTTGATTAATTCTTGTTGTTATTCGTCATTCATTACTTTAATTCATAATGAAGTGTTTGATTTCTGATAAAATTTGTTTATTTTTATTAAAGTAACCGACTTAATATTTCATACTAAATACAAACTGAAACATATATGGATGCAAAGAAAAAACCCCAGAAAAAAGACCAGCGCTGGGAATCAAACCCAGCATTCCATTCAAGCATTCCGTGCCGCATGCCATTCCCCTACACCACCACTGGTCAGGAGTTTAGACACAAATTTTTCCCATACATCGCACATCTCAATTCGTTAACTAATCACATTTAAGCCGTGATACAGCGCCATCTATGTTACACCCTCATCGAGAGACGTCAACACTCCTTCGGAACTACCCGCTCAGGCGCTCACCCGGACTAGAGATGTCGCCCACTAACTAAGCCCACTTTTAACAAGATTGCTATGAAGTATATTTTTGTATTTTTTACTTAACTTATTTTGTACTGCCATTTGGTATAAACTGTTGCTAGATTTACTTAACTTAACTTAACTTGTAGTCTTTATGACGACGTTTCAAGAAATCCTGAAAACTGCACGCTTCGGTTATATAACATAGCGATGACGTTTGGCGTCCAATTGCATGTTTGTTTTTGAGTCATCACAATGTCATAATCGGTATTGACAATGGTGAAATTATCATGTGATTTCAAAATGATTCATAATGACAAATTAAATTATGGGTAACGAATGTATCCGCAAACTACTGAAGGAATGATTTGATTTTTGTTTACAAAATTCTTATGAAATAATAAGTTAACTACTTTCTTTAAGTACTTTCTTCCGCAGTGTTAGGTCTTATTTAGGATAGTCTCTATTTCAATTGTACCCTTGTGAGCTTGAAATACCGCATAAATAGTTTTTTCTACAAAGTCTATTTCGTCTACTTTGAAAATATTTATTAATTTATATATTTTTTTTCTATTTTGTCTAATTTTCACTATTATTTCCTTTCAAGTTCAGTCATAAGAAAAGTCCATAAGGAAAAAGCTAGTTACGCGGTATTACACACTCACCGACGATACATATCCATTCTAATACTATCTTACCTAAAATACTTGTTTGCGGTGCCCATTTCACGATGTGAACATTCTTGGGTCTATTTGGCAAATCTTCTTCAAACTTCCATATCACCGTTTGTTTAACTTCACCCAGAACTTTTAAGATATTTTGTTTCAAGACATCTGGAAAATCTTTGCTTTTCGCATTACTTCCCATGCTAAAGTATATGACTCCATGTTCTGTTTCATCCATGAGTTTTTGGAGATCCTTCAATGAAACCAAACACCTTGATAAATAACAAATTATTACGGTAAAAAGAGACAAAGATAATAATGGTAACTACAGGTACAGTTAGTTCCGAGAGTCTCTTAAAAGCCATAAGATTGTCTGTCGTCAGATGTTTGTGAGGAGAATCTCATAAAGGCAGCTTGGCTCAAATATAGTTCTGCTGGAAAATTGAGTCTTGCTTGATCTGAAAAAGTGCCCACTGCCTGCCTGAGGCTTAGGTACCCTGAGGTTCGCATCGAAGCGAAATGTCACTACGGTTTCCAAGAGACTACTTTGTAAAAACCTGCTGTTGTTAACCAAATCTACGATTTATTATTATTATAATTAACTTACCGCTGGTAATGGTTTAGGGTTAGGATCAATGTGATATCCTCCAATTTCTTTGGTATTAGGGGGCATACTGATTGGCTGGCTCACTGCTAGGTAAGAGTTGGTTAGCAAAAATGAGCCATTGAATACAACATCGTGGTAAGCTGGCAGAACGCGACCCCTTTTTGCAACTATGGGTCCAAAAAACTCCTCATAGAGCTCCTTCTCTAATGAATCGAAGTAGCTGCAAAAAAACAGTTTTTTTTATTTAAAGCAGTTTATTAGTTTAAAAAATCACAGTGACGCATCGTAAACGTCACGACTTTACAATACAATACAAATATTCTTTATTGATCACCAAAAGCAGTACAGCGAAATTACAAAATTAAAAATTCAGGGAGACAATATGCGGTCTTAACGCTAAAATAATAATAATAATAATAAAAACTTTATTGCCATCGTACATTTACAAAAAATAATAATAATAAGAAAAACAACTTAAAAACTAATAGCTACGCTTGGCAATAGGTACCGGACTCAGCACTTGCTGGAGATAATGACAATTTCCAGCGCTGGTTTTCAGCCCGGTCCTTCTGGCAAGGGTGGCCGCAACTATAGCTAAGATAAACAAAACAAAACAAAGAACAAAAAATTAAATAACAAAAAAAAAAGAAAAGAAGAATAGGCAAACATTTGTGTATGTGTATCTTGTGACGTGCTATGTTAGTCGTAGTTTTTTTGTGTGTTAGTAGTAGTTTGTGTTGTTTCTGTGACTTAGTGGTTGTGTGTAGTGTATTTATTTATTTAAATTATTTAAAAAAAGCGATCTCTTCCAGACAACCAATTTGAAAATGGAGAGGATGCGGTAAAGTCTGACGTTTACGGCACGTCACTACGATTTCGTGCCGTCGTTGTATTTTATCCAGCGGGATGGGTGAGCCTTTACACTTACAATAATTTCACAGCGTTGATGACAACCTGTCTCACTAGACTTATTCCTCGTTCAACGAATGAAAACGGAGGTACTGAAGTCGTCAGGGCATCAGAATTGAAAGCTGGGTTGGACGACTCGTGGACTAATCTCAAGATCAGACCATGAGGTTCAATCGACGATAGCCAGATTAGAGGGCAGTTGAACACCGCTGCGTATCTGAAAGGAACCAGTATAAATGGAGTATGCACTTTCACGTTTTCCTTTAAACTACCTTTTGTATCATTTTCTTAAACGATAAGTGGCTTAAAACTTTAAGTAACAACTATTGTGTGATGTCAAACAATCATGAGTAATCATGACATGAGAGATCACGCACAATGCCAAAAATGTTTATGCAATATTTCATCCAGTAACGTCTTTTCTTTCTCAGGTAGTATCCATTGCTGTTAGTTAATCTTAATTTAGGTTAGTACTGTATAGAAAAAAGGGATTTGGTGCAGTCGGTAAGTACTTTTCGTCAAGGGACAATCAAACTAGCCAGCTAGCATTTTCAGGATGCTGTTAGTTACTACTCCCACGCATTCCATTCAGGAGGGAGTCAATCTTTTTGCGCCAGACAGACCTGCAGAAGCACGGCAGGTGCAACAGCGCCCTGAAGGCATTATCAAATTAAATGCGCCGAGCATTGTTGACTTACCCAGCATAGATATCGCTGAAGAGCCACTCTACTATAACAGCATCAAAATTCTGCGTAGTGTCGCCAAGAAAGTTTTGAAGATTTTCATCTTTCATTGATATCGTCATCATCTTGACGAGTCTTGTAAAAGCACCGTTCAAATCAATAGCTACTTCTTTGTCCAATATTTTTTTAAGAGTAAATTTGCTGTCTGTAATAATATAATAACATAGGTTATCCTTTATGTCACAAACGTCATCATAATCATCGTCAGCCTGTACGTACAAGGTGTTCCAATACGCAACGATAACCTGGGTTAACGTTATAAATAAGACAAGTGATCACTGTTGTAACTTGTCGCTTTAACGTCATGTTTGAAACCCATACGAAATTATGTAATAACTGAAAGAAAAAATGGTGCAAAAGTGATCACTTATACCAGTTCTGGAAAATATAAGGAAAAAATCCGAGTAACTAAGTGAAGCGATATTTTTTTAATCTGATAAAATGTCTATAATAGCTTCTGAAATTTTAAGTTCCACCTCAGGCCCAGACCATGCAAGGCTTCCCGCTGTAGATAGGAAAGAATCTGGTGAGTGGCTTCAAACCTATCCTTCTTTTAATATTAGAACCTTCCCGGAGCCTGAAACCTTGCGAAATGCAGTTGGGCTGAGGTCAATGCAGATTAGCTGATGTGACAAATTTAAGTATAAATTCCATTGCGTGTTTTTTTTTTTTTTTTATGTGAGTAAGGCCAGACAAACGAACTAGTGGGTCACCTGATGTTAAATGATCACCACTGTCCATAGACACCTGCAGCGCTTTACGCGATGCCAGTGCGTTGTCGGCCCTTAAGGAGAGGGAATAGGGGAAGGGGGAGAGGGAGGGGAAGAGGGAAGGGGTGAGGTATTGGGCCCCCGGCACTCTCACTGACCGTACGAAACGCAAGCAGGATTACTGCTGCTTCACGCCGGTTTTCTGTGAGAGGGTGGTACTGCCCCGGACGAGCCGGCCCATTCGTGATGCAGCGGCTAGCTACAACATGGCTCTACCACTACTAAAACGTGTAAACGTGTACGCGTTTTGTCCGGTCAGTTTTTAGCTCTTTGGGCTAATGTGAAAGATTGTACGATGCCTCAGGTGTCAGGTGTCCTCAGATCTTTTGGCAGTCAGGTGTTGACACTCGCGTATTAACGAAATTCCCAGGTTTTAAAAATGAATGATAGTGTAGAGATACTCACCGAAGTCTCCAAATTTTTTTAACACGTCACTGATATCAATTTCATGATATTTTAATGTAGTTTTGTTACTTGGGAATGGTGTTACGAATGTGATCTAAAATGTTTCAAAACATATTTCACAAATGTACCTACAGTCGAGGAAACTGAACGTACCAGAGTAGAACGTTTTTACAATCAGTTTTAAGATAAATTCTTTGGTAGATGTATGAAATGTCAACATGACATTTCTAACGAGAAGGTTCTAACCCTGGTACGCAATTTAGTTTCTTCGACTGTACCTAACAGAACCAAACAAAACATTAATTTGTGACAACATTGACAAAAACAATATTTTTTTTAATAAAACAAGAATGAAATAAAAAATGCACATTCTACAATATTTTAAAATAAGGAGAGACCAGTTGCAAATCGAACCGAATAATAATTGGTGACGGTGAAAAGGCGACTTGATTCAAGCGCCATGTTAGGTCATATTGAATCATACAACGTGTCTCTAGTCTACCCTCTGGACATGGACGAATAGCTACGTGTTGACTAAGGTTGTAAGCTGTGTACAAAGCAATGACCGATTTACGATTTAATACTTTGGAACAACCTGTATGTAATTACATGGTAATTTAATTAAAGAGTGTTTCAACTTCATCAATATCTGAACCGAAAAACTCGTTCTGAAAACTGATATAGTATATGCTCCTACTTATTGTTGATTTGTATGTGGATATTAATTGTATTTTGAAAAAAAAAATATCTAATCTAATGATTTTACAAAAGTAGAACATTCCTGACAAGGAACTCTACTCAGGTTTTCGGTCTTTGTCCAGAGAGTAGAGACACGTTGTATACTTACGCCAATTCCAATTACTTAGGTATAACTTCAATATATCGCCCAGTACGACGCTTGAATCAAGTCACCTTTTAACCGTCGAATTATTATAAATTCAAAATTTAACTAAACTACATGAATGCATTGTGAGGTATCGACGTTTATACCTCGTGGCCTGCCTCCAGCAGGTGACGAGCGATGCCTTGCCCTTGAATGTTGTGACTTCGCCCCGGCAAGGGGAATATCACCAATATCTTGTACATATCACAAACTTGTGACAGTGCTACGAGTAGCAGCAGAAACAGACAGTTAGCCATTTTTTATACCTGAAATCAAAACACTCTTGTTAGATTTGCCATTTTTTTATCGTGAGGAAACTTGCACACACCTGAGAAGAAATTCAGTTGTGTGTGTGAAGTTTCCAATCCGCACTGGGCCCTCGTAGGAACTACGGACCAAGTCCTTTCATTCTGAGAGGAGGCTTGTCCCCTGCAGTGGGGCGTATATTGGCGGTATGATGGTGATGATGATGATGATCAACAAGATACGCTGTCAAATGTTTTTAATATCATAATTTTCTAAACTGAATAGTTTGCGCGAGAGACACTTCCAAAGTGGTAAAATGTGTGTCCCCCTGTAACTTCTAAAATAAGAGACTGATAAAACTAAAAAAATATATTGATGTACATTACCATGTAAACTTCCACCGAAAATTGGTTTGAACGAGATCTAGTAAGTAGTTTTTTTTTTAATACTTCATAAATCGTAAACCGCAATTTTTTATAGATAATGGTACGAAACCCTTCGTGCGCGAGTCCGACTCGCACTTGGCCGTTTTTTTTAGTGTATTGCGCCCTAAAACTATGTCGATTGTCCCAGCCTGTCTAGTTAGTCATCTTAATAATAACTATACCAAATGGTAGGATCACCCATACATTTCTGCACATCATTCTTTTCCCAATTCCCACGAATTATTTGGAAACGAATGTCGACTTATCTACTTAGACCTTACCTTATTTAGTTTGGGACGTAAACACTACATGACTGTTCGCCACAAAGAAGAACAATTATGTCTTACTCTACTACTGTAACTTATACTTTACACAGCTGTGCTTGGCTAATAAGGCAGTTGACAACATTAAACAAATGTCCATGACACAACTCTGAAAAAAATATTATTTTAGCCGAGAAGAAATCCAATTCATATTCCGCTTCGATTGACTGTTAAATTTGCTTTTTAACCCACGACGCAAAAAAGGGCGTTATAAGTTTTACCGCTATGTTTATGTGTGTGCGTCTGTCTGTGACATCATAGCTCTCAAAAGGTGAAACAATTTGGATGCGTTTTTTATTTTTATTTTAAAGTAAGTTTCTTAGCAATGGTTCCTAGACATGTTTCATCAAAATTGGTTCAGCTGTTTTAAAGCTATCAGCTCTTTTGTTAGATGCGGAAGGGATGTTAGACGCGTATGGGTATTTACTTGATTTTAAAATATTTATGTGAACAAATTGCGTAGGGGCTTTTAAATTTTGTAATTTATAGGTATTTATTTAATTTTCATCACACTTGCTCGTCAATGGTGTTATTCCATGTCTGTATACTAAACGTCAAAGGCCTTAATTGTTCTTAAGGGAGTTATGGATTTACGTACAATTTTTCTACCCAAGGGAGTTCTAACTTTAGTTTTAAAATTTGCAAACAAGTAATTTCAGACTAAGGAGGTTTCAAGTCAGCCAACGTTTTATTTATTATCTTTAAAACTTAGCTATAACCCAAATTTTACAACACAAAACTTATCTACGCTTCATGAAAATTCGTTATTTTTATATTTTAAATTTATAACAAATAGTTTTGCAATAATTTTAGTAATATTTTTTAAAATGTTGGTAGAATCTGGCCGTATGACATTTCGAATTCTAAACTAAACACAGTTTACATTATCTATGGTAGATGACTCGAAAAAGTGACAATCTGTATTGGCGGGTAGCTATTATTTTATTCAATTTAAGTGTTTAGAGACAAAATAATTTTATTTTTGGATTTTTTTTTCTCGCAATGTGATGAAAATCATTGTGTGTATCACGGGCAGTAAGGGGATTACAAACCCGAGTCATTAAAAGCCCTCCGCCTTTGCGTCGGGCTTCTAATAGACCCTCGTTAGTAATCCCCTACTTACGGCCCTAGATGCACAATGTACTATTATTGGCATCTAAGTACTGACAATCTTTCTTAAAGCGTTCGATGATAGAATCAAAATTGACATCTAAAAGAGCCTAAAAGAATATTTGAATTAATTAAATTAGTTATGATGAGTTGGACGACTAATGTCACTATTGAAAAATGACGAGGTATAAAAATGACGACATGAAAAAATTACTAAGTTTTTTCCCGACTTTAATCGACACAGAAACAGTGTCGACGGAGCTCCGCTCGCGCGGAGTTCCTTCTTCTGTGTGCTTTTGGCTCTTCGGGCCGATGCAAACTTAACATAACCTAAACCTACCTATGTTTCTGTGTCGATAAAGTTGGGAAAAAACTTAGTAATTTTTTCATGTCGTCATTTTTATACTTCGTAATTTTTCAATAAAGACATTACATTACATTATGTCAAATTTCCTAATGTACCACAAAGTACTTATGATCGGAGATGGTCAGGCGCGTAGAATCAGTTGAGAAATGCCGTACAGGGGAAAGATACTAACGAGGTTTGAACTCTACCCTTTTAAGACCGACGTCAAATTCAGAATTTGAAGCTTAATGTCATTTTAGAAAAGTAGATTTTTTTTTTTGTTTTTAGAGTTCCGCACCTCGAAAGGAAAAAGCGGAACCCTTATAGGATCACTCTGTTGTCCGTCCGTCCGTCCGTCTGTCACCGTTTTTCTCAGAAACGCGTGGAGGTATCAAGCTGAAATTTATATCAAATACTCAAGTCTACTGTCCCTTGGAGCTGTGAAAAAATTAAACTTCTAAGCTAACGCAATCAAAAGATATAGCTATTTATGCCGCAAATTTTCGACACTCGCAAGGGAATCAAAACCTACAGGGTACTTTCCGTGAACTCAGAATCTTGAAATTTGGTACGACGTAAGGTCTTAAAGTACAGATAAAGAAAAAATTGCGAAAAGTATATATTTTTTTGTCTGTCTGTCTATATCAGTAACCAATCTACAATGATCCGACACTGCGCACATTTTGCTTAGGAACAGGGGTCTACTAAGCCTGGATGTTCATAGATACATATAAATTTATACGGAACCCTCGGTGCGCGAGTCCAACTCGCACTTGGCCGGTTTTTTTATAAAAACATTAAAATTTAGTTCACAAGCAAGCCAAAGGCAATTCCGGTCAAAAGTACTGTATGACTAATTAATTACTATGCAAATTATTGTAGTAGCATGACATACCACACTTGATATACATTAAAATTTCATAAAGTTTACCACTGACAGATGGTTTGCCTTCATTTCATATTCAACTTTAACGAACTACAAATAAAGCCAATTTTAGAATACTGTTACCCACGTTTGCAGATTTTGTAATAGCTACATTATTTGTATGGTGTTAAAGTTGGAAATGAAATGAAGGCAAGCCATCTGTCAGTGATAAACTAAAAGTAAACGTATTGTAGCTATAATGTACACAATCAAAATCGTTGTAATTACTTTTCATAGTGGATCCCACGTCGTCATCATCATCAGCCTGCACCACTCCACTGCTAGTTAGACATAAGCCTCTCCCGTGGCACGCCATTGAACTCGATTTTCAGCATACCAATTCCTCAATTTCATTCAAATCTGTCCAGCTATTTTGGCATAAAAAGTAATAAACACACTCGTACATATTCACACCTCTCTACCCGCCAGTCAACCTTTTTTCCGTCTGTCAGTCTATCCGTCACGCGGCTCAGGAACCGACTACGGATTATTTATTAAAATAGACAGCTGAAATTTGTACATTTATAAGCATAGATAATATAATTTATAAGTAATGTCTATAACTATAATTGTAGCTAAAAACCATAAAAATAACTAATAATCTATAAAAATCTCACACCACGTACATTTTTAGCTCAGAACACTGGATTTATATAGATACGACCGTTTATGGCGTAAATTTTGACATCTATTTATAAATTTCTATAAATCCCACAACGCGCGATTTAGATTTAATTTAAATAAAATAAATAAATATTAGGGGACAATCTTACACAAATCGACCTAGTCCCAAACTAAGCAAAGCTTGTACTATGGGTACTAGACGACGATAAACATACTTATATAGATAAATAAATACTTAAATACATAGAAAACATCCATAACTCAGGAACAAATATTCGTGCTCATCACACAAATAAATGCCCTTATCGGGATTTGAACCCAGGACCTCTTGCTTCGTAGGCAGGGTCACTACCAACTAGGCTAAAGCGGTCGTTAGGTTTGTAATCACTTTTTATTCTAGTTTTAATTAACTATGATCATTTTGTTTACTAATAACTTTTAATAAATACCTATACACTAGTAAACATGTAATAAGATAAGTACTATGTTTTGTACCTATATATGAACTATGAGCGCGTTGAGCGAGGTTCCTTTTCTGCTTGATATTATACAGGGTAAAATCTAAATGGTGATACAATAACTATAAATTGAAAATTTCAAAAACCCCAAACGCAATTATGTTACACGTATGTTTGAACATAAAGCAAATGCCCATTGTGTGTCTAAGATCCCTTCCGCAGCTTACAAAAGAGCTGATAACTTTGAAATGGCTGAACCGATTTTGATGAAACATATCTAAGAACCATTGCCAAGAAACCTGCTTTCTAATAAAAAAAACCGCATTCAAATTGGTTCACCCGTTTAAGAGCTGTGATGCCACAGACAAACATGTGTGTACATCGCGGTCAAAAAAAAATTACCTATTTAAATTTACATAACCATAAATACTCCAAGTGCGTATAGGTGCTTATATGTTTTATTCAGGCGTTTGTTACCAATTAATTGATTATTTTCTCTCGCTGCGCATCGCTCTAGTCCCTTCTAACCTATGTATTATGTCCGAACCGTTTCTGCCCCCAACAGGTCATGCTCGCTCGCTCGATTCGCTCGGCTGGCGATTATCAACTTAAATTATGGTAAATGTCGTTAATTGTTATAGACTATGAATATTATGATGATTAAAAATATGGAGAACACTCAAGAATTATGGCATCTAATATGTACTATGGCAAATGAAGGATAAGAACTAAAAACACTACTTTTTTTTCTTTTTTGCGAGTCGTAACCTAATTGTTTTTGTAAAATTGTATGTATAAATGATAAAAAAAATAAAAAGACATCTTTTCCATTTTTTATTATTTTAACATGCACTTTATTAAATTATAATAATTGAGCAAATTAAATAACCTTATCGAAATTAATTATGAAAAGACAATTATTCCGTTAGGTCCTTTCCACAGTTAAAGGTAGTATATAGGTGTAGGTTTATCATCAGTTCATAATTCGATAATTACACAAAACAGGGACTTATCACGCAAACAATATTTACCTCGACGTTCCGGCCACATTGCAGCGACGGCGGTGACCACGGTGACCACGGTCGCTGCAACATGGCCGACAAGTCGTGGTGGTGCGTGATAAGTCCCGTTTATCGTAATTAGGTAGTTATGAGGGAAATCACAAAAGTTTAAAACAATATATTTAATTGAGTTCAAAAATCCAGTGTTATTCAATAATCACAACACACACCACAATATCATATAATATAATTTATTTTTTCTTCTTTTTATTCATTGTGACATTTTTACTAAACAATAATTTCACTGAACTAAATAATTTCTTTATAATAAGTTTGAGCGCGTAGATTACAACTAACACTAGTACAACTAGATCTAGATACATCTTTTGGTACCAGGGCACCATGAGCGCCGGGGAGCGCAGATGCGGCGCGCCGCCTGTTCTGACCACGTGTTCCACCCAGTGGACCAGCTCCTTGCCCGGCGGTACCAGGCGATCATGATAAATCTTCGACAGCTCCTTTGCTCTCTCCATGTATCTAAAATAAAGATAGCAATAAATCACATGGAGCTGTACTCAAAATGTCACAATAGATTTTTCACAAACTGTATCGTAAACTATGGTATTAAATATAATGATAAAAATTTTGCAGCAAGAAATAACCCGATAGTAAATGTAGGTACGTAGTTGCTGAACGTCCGAGAATGATGAGAATCTTGAATGCCGCCGAACTCTACATTATCAAGAACAAAGCGAAAGCGCAGCATCACAAGAAAAAGAAAAGGTATAGTAATACATTATAATCTATGTATACAGTCAGGGTGTACATGCAATTTTATTCAGTATTCCGAAAGATGACGATTCGATTCCAAATGATGGTTTAAATCAAACAGATATTTCATGAATAAATTTTGAAGGTGCAAGATGTTGGCTCTTACTTAGGATTGCCAATGATTTCATCGATGGCAAGTTTCATTTCTCCAGCCATTTCGTAGGACAGTTCAACTTTCCGAGCATAGCCTTTTTGGACGGCTCTTATGGCGTTAAGGTGTTGGTCTGCTCCATACGGCATAACAATAGTCGGTACTCCGAAGTAAATGGCTTCTGTAGTCGATAGGAGACCTCCATGCGTAATGAAGAGGTGGCAGTTGGGATGGGCTGTAATTAAAACATTTTTTTTTGGTATTACATTCAGTTAAATATTCGTCTACTAATGGTATCAGTATCAGGTCTTCTGTCTTCTATTACCAAGAATACTCTGTTGCGGTGCCCACTGAATGATATGAACATTCTTCGGTCTATTTGGCAAGTCTTCTTCAAATTTCCATATCACTGTTTGTTTGACTCCGCCGAGAACTTTCAAAAAATCTTGTTTTAAGGAGTCTGGAAAATCTTTGCTTTTTGCGTTACTTCCCATGCTGAAGTATATAACTCCATGCGTTGCTTCATCCATAAGTTTTTGAAGATCCTGTAACCATTTTTAATGTGTAATGTTCATTGCGTTTTCATATAAGAAAAACATCTAAAAATCATATTATTAAATTCTAGGGGGAGATCATGTAGAGATCTCAGAGAGGGATAGCCCTATAGAGCTACTTATGATAATATAAGCTTATTTAGTAAAAAGATCCTACTTACTATTTTAATTTAAAATTTAGGTTAATCCAACGGTTCTTTAACATTGAACAGTGAAAATACACACATCAGAGTCAGAACAAATTGAAGGAAACATGCTTGTTATTATTCAGAAAGAATCCATAGACATTACAACTTACCGCTGGTAGAGGTTTAAGATTAGGGTCGATATGGTATCCACCAATTTCTTTGCTGTTTGGGGGTACGCTGATTGGCTGACTAAGCGATGAATGAGAGTTGGTCAGCAAAAATGATCCATTAAATATAGCCTCTTCGTAAGGAGGTAGAGCACGTCCCCTTTTTGCAACTGCAGGTCCAAATATCTCTTCATAAAGTTCCTTTTCTTTTGCATCGAGATAACTATTAAAAGAAGTTAAATAATTATTAAAAACGTTAATCGGTACCTTATCAAATTAAAAATAGCGACTGTTTGTTGCACATAGTGGATTAATCGTCAGTGATACGGTACTATCTAGTTATTATTACTCTTCGTTAGTAGCGGCTTCGATGGGTTTGTTCCAATCATCATCATCATCATCATCCTAGCCTATATACGACCCACTGTAGGGCACAGGCCTCTGGGCCTCTCAGATTAGTTCCCACGCGGGTCCAGTGTGGATTGGAAACTTCACACACACCATTTAATTTCTTCGCAGGTGTGTGCAGGTTTCCTCACGATGTTTTCCTTCGCCGTAAAGCTCATGGTAAATTTCAAATGTAATTTCGCACATAAATTCCGAAAAACTCAGAGGTACGAGCCGGGATTTGAACCCACGACCCTCTGCTTGAGAGGCTATAGCTCAAACCGCTGGGCCACTCCGACTTTTTTACAAAAACCATTAGCAAAAAAACCGTTGTTCCAATGCCACTAGATTAACCTTAACTGCAAATCAATCATAAATTTTAGTCATGAAATAATTGACCGATGCCCAAAGTACACTGGCTCGTTCACTGCTCTTCTACCCTGGACGGGTCCAGAAGGGAACCGCAGTTCTTGAGCTCATGAAGAAGTAATCCAACATGCTCTACTACAGTAGTTCAGGGAGAGAGTGGAGTGACACTTCTACATCTTCTTCTACAAAGCATTCATCACAGCTTTCAACCCAACTTGCAGAGTTTTGGAATGCCATACATAGGATTTATGTTATGTCAAAATTAGTGTGGAAGCCACAGGTAACCACTGACCTAGGTCCAATGAAAAAACTTCTGTTGGAGCGTCGGAACTATTAATTAGTGTGAATATACAAAATTCATCAATACACCTATCTTACACACAGTAGCGTCGTCAACTTGTATATGATTTCGAACAATATACATCTTACTGCTGTGCAAAGGCCTCCTCTCATGTTGATCGCTTGGGCTGTACTTCCTACGCGGCCCCAGTGCAAATTGGAAACTTCACACGCCTTATTGAATTTCTTTGCAGGTGTGTGTTTTCCTTTACCGTAAAGCTCATAGTAAAATGTAATTGTGATTCCACACTCAGATTCCGAAAAATATATGGTCTCCCCAGTACGGTCTACGATGATTGAAAGTTGAAAGAAACTTACAAAATCTTCGCTGCCTTAATAAAGACCTGGCTAAACAGGCTTTGAAGTCGCTCGACGAATAAAAACGGGGGTGTTGCCACAGAGAGTGCATCGGGGTTGAACGCAGGGTTGGAGGATTCGTGGATCAGCCTGAGAATCAGCCAGTGGGGCTCGAGGGAAGATGACCAGATTAACGGGCAGTCGAACACCGCTGCAAATCTGAAAGATACGACAAGCACCCTTAGAAAACAATAGCGTTTTACAAACTTTACTTCGTGTATTTTCTTTGTTTGCTTCAAACCTTGCAAGTAAATTATGACCAACGTACAGAGGTCGGATTGAATTGTTTAATATATAAATATGTGTACCTATCTAAGTATATAAACTCCGATTACAAAACAGTATTGTCAGCAAAAAAACTTGTGTTAAAAATTAATCTTTTAGAAGAAAGCCTTTTTGGAGAAAAACTACATGATTATACATTTTTCTTTACAAAAAAATTAATAGTGAGTGACCCCTCACTGATGAGGATTACAGGTGATTACAAAGAAAAAACTCACTGATTCAGCAACAGCATATTCACTCAAGCCTTAAAGATAGACTGGAGGTAGTATCTAATTATGATTACGATCTTACCCAGCATAAGCATCGCTGTAGAGCCATTCGACTATGACTGCGTCAAAATGTTGTGTGGGATCGTTCAGGAGTTTCAACAGATTCTCATTTTCCATTGACGTTCTCATCATTTCCACGAGTTTTGGTATAAAGCCACTAAAGTCAAAACTGACTTCCTTGTCCATCAGTTTTTTTAGTGAAAACTTATTTTCTGCAATGCGACAATTTAAATACATAATTACTTTGGCTTTTTCGTTCACACGTTGCATAAAAGAGTAATGAAATTTATCGCAGAATATTAGGCCTGGTCGCGTGATCTTATTGCAATGTCATTAATGCCTAATTTAGCCAATTCACGCGTCGTCGTGATTTCGGTAAATGTGCTTCAAAATTGCATGACCTCATTCCACCTACTCCTTTCTTTCACAGGTCGACCAGAAGTAGACAGTGTCTCCACCCTTATGTTGTCATCATTCCGAAAACCAACACGTAGCGTTTTCCTTCTTCGGACGAAGAATGAATGAAGATCAACAGTTCAACTATAGAGTGGTACCTATCCCCTTCACTGTTTTCCCTTAACACTACAATCTAGAGGTACAATCTGGCCGTTTTTAACACCCGACACAAAAAGTGGGGTGTTATAAGTTTCATCGCTATGTGTGTGTGTGTGTGTGTGTGTGTGTGTGTGTGTGTGTGTGTGTGTGTGTGTGTGTGTATCAGTCTGTCTTTCTGTCTGTGGCATCATAGCTCTTAAACGGGTGAACCGATTTGGTTGCGATTTAGTTTTATTTGAAAGCGGGTTTCTTGGCGATGGTTCTTAGACATGTTTCATCAAAATTGGTTCAGCCGTTTCAAAGCTATCAGCTCTTTTGTTAGCTGCGGAAGGGATCTTGGACGCATAGTGGGCATTTACTTAATTTTGAAACATATGTGTGACCTAATGCGTAGGGGGTTTTAAAATTTTTAATATATAGTTATTAAGTCTAAGGTGAATCAGCATTTACTAGGCAAGCATGTTCCATCGTAGGGCTTCATTTTTGCTTTCCATGGGGCGTGATTGGGGCGTGATTGAGATATTGTATAAAAATAAAATAAATACTTACGATCAAATGTTTCTACACTCTTACTGAGATCAACTTCATGGTATTTTTCAGCGGTCTTATGCGTTGGGAATGGCGTAACGTACGTTACCTGAAAAATACATTACAGGAATTTAAAATTTACACCGTCTTATCAAACACCAACTCACTTTTAAAATTGATTAAAGACCAGAAAATTAAAATAATACGTTTGAGACGAATCAGAGTAAAATGAGTTTCAATGAAATATGACCGAAGTTGACAGCTGTTGATGAAATAATTTTGTAAATATTTTCATGCGAGAAAAGCAAATCAATGTTGAAATCGTGATAGCCCAGTGACTACGAAGCTTGGGGTCCCGGGTTCGATTCTCGGTCGGGGCAGATATTTCTGAGAAAAATACGAAGGTTTGTGCTCGATTCTTGGATGTTTGATATCTATATTAGTATGTTGATCCTTTGCCTTATGTCCATAACACAAGCTTTGCTTACTTTGGGGCTAGGTCGATTCGTGTGAATAGTCCCGTGATATTTATTTAAAATAAAATTTGAAATTCACCATGAGTTTACACCTGTGAAGGAATTCAATAGTGTGTGTGAAGTTCCCAATCCACACTTACACGACCCAAGCCCTATAATTCTGAAACGAAGCCTGTGCTCTGCAGCGGAACCTCAATAGGAACGACTGTATTATAATACGTTTATTTTTAGTTTACCACCGACAGATGGCTTGCCTTCATTTCATTACCAACTTTAACACCATACAAATAAAGTAGCTATTACAAAATCTGCAAACGTGGGTAACAGTATTCTAAAATTGGCTTTATTCGTAGGTCGTTAAAGTTGAATATGAAATGAAGGCAAACCATCTGTCAGTGGTAAACTTTATGTAATTCTACTGTATAAAGCTTTCATGGTTGATAATAATTATATCTACCTCGTGTCCAGCCTCTAATAGGTTCTTGACGTAACCTTGGCCTAGAATGTTGTGACTTTTTCCTGCCAAAGGAAATATCACTAGTATGTGGTAAGCGCTTGCTTGAGACAAAGCAATCAGCAGGAGCAGAGCCGCCGATTTGGCCATTTTTATCTGAAATCAAAATGGTTATGGCTCATAAACACTTTTTTTTTTGTGCCTCTCCTGTGGACATTGTAAAAGTTAAGGGTCTATTGCCAATGTTTTTTACTCAAGTCTACATCGAAGAGTGGAACGTCTGGCTAACATTCGTTCCATTTAAATAAATCTTAAGTTTCCTTACTCAGAGTCGATAATTTTGTTATTTTTTTATTAAATAATGTAAAGTTGGTGTAGAAAAATTTACATGATATGACAAATCAGAAATATTACGAGTTAGGTATATGACCAGGGGGCTTACCATGATCTTTCAATAAACGATCCAAACGCAGAGCAGTTCAATTTAGGCACCTAAACTGAATCGTGAAATTGGTACCACAACGTCTATGTCTCAGAGTCAGCTGTCTCAATCGCTTACAAGTGAATGAAAGACAGATATTGTCTCTGGTCCGAAACTGAAACGCTAAGTCGCGAAAGGGATGCTGCTATATGCAAACCAAATATATATATCTCTTTTAGTCTCGACTGACGTTTGGACGTTCGAAACCCAAAGTACTTTTAAAGTTAGCTTACGGTTTGATTTTTTCTTCATTTTTAAAGTACTGAAAACTTTAAAAAAAAACTCATTTTCTTGAATAATATTTCTTTGTCATAAAATATGGCTTTTTTTAGAACCAAATATAATTTTTAACACAGTGGTTGTGAAACCTTTGTACAAAATGTACTGGTTATAATCTGCAGCTAAGATTCGGAACGCGAGGGCTATCGCGTATGAATTTGCCGCTGGAGGCGCTAATGTAGCTTGTTGCTACTGATTGATCCTGAGAGGAGAAAAAATTTAATTGTAATTGTTTTATTGTTATTTATTATTTTACTCAAATTTAACATTTTGTGACATCCATTTGATTCATTGATTTAATTTAATTTGTGTGCTTTTGACGACTTCAATATAAATTCGCGTGACTTGACTTCGTACAATTTATGATGTAATGTTATATTGAAGGAATAAATAATCTAATCTAATCTAATCTTTGTGATATTAGCTTGGGTTTTAATTATAAAAAAATCTTGTAAAACACATTATTAGATTTGTTCCTGATTCGTCATATTCCTAATTAACTTGAGTGGGAATTGAATAGCTTCAGTGTCAAATTTAGCGATTCATTATAAGTTACTCATTACGCCTGTCAAAGTTTGTTATTACGGGTGCCAAAAAAAATTTACATTTAATATTTAACTATTAATTTCATATTTAATACTATAGAAACGTATTGGCCATGCCACAGTGTTGCGCAGTCCCGTTTTGCTCGGAAAAGGAAGGCGGACATAAGTTTCCGAAAGATAAAAGTGTCTCAAAGCAGTGGATGTAGCGATTCGCAGGGTCAACTATGTTCCTACAAAACATTCACGTGTTTGTAAAAAACATTTAAACCTTGACGATTATGCATTAGGTACCTAAAGAATCAAATACAGAAAATCGTAAGTACCTAATGATTTTTCTTATTCCTAAATACCGTGCTTGCATCAGACATTTGATTTACCCCTACCTTGAAACAGCAAATTTTGCATACCTTCATCTTGTTAAAAATTTTCAGCTATTCCTACTAAAACCAAAAGCGGTGCCTAGTCGATTTTCCTGGAACCATGAAAAGTGAAGAGAGAAAGGAAATTAAAAGAAAACGTACCGAGAGAGCTCTTCAACGTCTATAGAAACGTGAAACTGCAACACTTGCTTCAAATAAAGAAGAAAATCAATGTGAACAACATTTTGTAAGTAAATGAAAAACTTTCTTCATACACATTTATCACAGCAGCTTTTGTCGACATAAACTGCGTATCGTATCTTAATAATAATAGTGTTGTTAGGAGTACCTATTTCAATGTAACAAATAAACAATTTTTTTAATTTCCAGTTTTTTGAAGAAACATTTGAAGAAATAAGTATAGAAAATTCAAGTAAAGATGTCTCAGTACAATGTTCTTTATGCAAATGTGAATAGAGCTTAACTAATACTGCTAAGTTGTCAGAACATGGAAGTAATAGAAAAATCACATCAAACATGTTTCGAATTGTAAATCTTAAAGAGAAGCCTGATGTGATGTCATACAATTTTACACTGGTTTTGAGAATTATAACCATTTAATGTTCGTGTTCAACCTTTCTGGTGATGAAGTAAACAATTTAAAGGATCCATCAATGCAGCCAGCTCGAGTAAAACATGCAGTGACATCAACAGATCAGTTTTATTTAACACTATTAAAATTGCGAAAAAATATGTGTAACCAAGAGCTATCTTTCCATTTTGAAATAAGCAAAACTTCTGTGAGCAAGTACTTCATAACAGGGATTAATTATCTTTACTGTAAGTTCAAGGATCTGAATGTATGGGTACCGAAGGAAACAATTGATCAAAATGTATTGTATCAAAGGAAGATTAATAATAACTGTACAAGTAATAAAATAATAGATTGCACAGAAACAAAAATTGAAAAACCACAAAACCCAGTATCACAACTAGCTACATATTCTAAATACAAATCAGTGAACACATTAAAAGTATTGGTAGGAATTTCTGGCTCTTGATGTGTATCCTTTGTTTCAGATGCATATGGTGGATCTGTCAGTGACAAAGACTTATTCGAAAAGTGTGGCATAATAAATCTACTTCAAAAATGGGACAAAGGGGGCATTATTCTTGGTGATCGTGGCTTTAATATTCAAGATCTTGTTTCACATATGGATGTTACAGTTAACATGCCACAGTTTCTGAAAAAAGGGTGTAATCAGTTTGAAGCACACCAACTCAGACAATCAAATAAATTGTCATCTGAACCTATCGATGTTCAGCATGTCATTGGTTTAGGAAAACATTTAAGATTCTTAGTAATAAGTTATCATCTAATTTAGTACCACTTGGAGAAACAATCATATTTGTATGCTTTATGCTCACTAATTTCAGGAAAAATATAATGTAAATAAGTATTTTGGACAGTTAATTATAGGTGCTTAAATAAAAGTAAAAATAAATCAATCATCTAAACTTTTTATTTAACCTTTCAATACATAATCATCCCTATTATCTACTATAATAATTAACTATACTTGAAAGGTTTAGGTAATTAACTAAATGTAAATATGTGTGATAATATAATATGTCTTAAATACTGTAACTCTCCCATTAAACTATATAAACATTTACATTTCTGTATTAAAATACGTTAGTCTAGTTTGTATTACAATGATAGATAAATAAAATGTTTTGAATCCTTGAATGTGCCAAATTTGGAAACTGAAGTTTGTTTACATTTAGTTAACTACCTAAACCTTTCAAGTATAAATAACACATGAAATAGACACATATAACATAGTAGAAGAAGAGTACGTAGGGTTTCATTGTACTAATTTAAGGTAATTATGGTCATTAGATATTCCATGCAGGGAAGCAACTTCAAACACACCACTTTATGCCCAGCCGTATTTTCTCTAAAGAGCAATAGTTTATTACATTGTTCCTAACATAATCATACCATTGTACAGTGCTGCAAGTGTTATCAGGATGTGGATCAAAACACATATTATTTCGTTTTGGTTTGGTGACATTATATTTTTGTATTTCAAATGTAAGATTTTCAGCTTTTTTAGGAGACAAGTTCATTTTATTTTTTTTCGGCTCATGCCATATCTGTTTGTTTTCTGTTGGTGTTTTCTTAATACGCCATTCAGACTACTTTGCTTTTTGCTTTGCCTTTGGTCCCATACCAGCAGCACACTCACACATGGATTGAACAATTTTTCCATCTTTTTCAAAGGCAATGCTCATAAAATATGATAACTCAGGTGATAAGTACACTTCTCGATGTTACACTGCTGTACGAACTGTTTGAAGGCCTTAAAACAGTATGTACGCCAAGTCGGTTTTTAGTATTTCATCTCCTATGTTTCCAACAAAATTATTATTCCTATCATAGTCTTGAAGCCTGCAAAAAGAAAAAAACAGCTGTAATCTAGGTAAACAAGCAAATTTTAGACAAAAAAATAGTTTGTTTATAATAGTAAAAAACTAACCTCAGAATTGCTGTTCTTTCAGACCGTTTAATTTTGAACCTCTTTTTCTTAACTCCGCTTTTAAAGCAATCACATTCATTGATCCGTAACTTATGTTTGCCATAATTGGGATGTCCCAATTTTTGACAACGTATAATAAATCGAAAACCGTTTGGAGAAATAGGCTCTGTGAAGCGTTCTCAGAAATCAGATTCCAAAAATATGATAAACTGAATTAAATAAACAAAATTTAAGTAATGACCTTCATTTGACCCCTGCAGTGAATCGTCACAAAGGCAGATATAAAGCAGGTCTACACTCTAAAGCAAATTGACAGTTTGAAATGTTGCTGTCCTGCTTATAATAGCAAAGAGTGACAAAGACAGAACTTTAATCACATGATGCGCACCTGGCTTTAAACAGTTGTCATTTATCGTAAAGTCCGAAATGTATTACGAGTATTTCCAATGTATTTTTACAAATTTAATTATTAAATTACTACGTTACAAGTAAATATAAAATAATTTAAATATCAGATTTTAATAAAAAATATCTATTTACTATCACACCATTTAACAAACAGGAATAATCGAAGCTAAAAGAAGAGAAATAAATAAAACTATATTTTGTCATGGTTCATTTAGGACCCTAAGCCGTACTAACTTGTATTATTGACAGTGACAAGACAAATCAGAGGCCCTACCACGAAGTGCATAATTCGAGCTTCGTTTCGTGCCGTCCCGCTCACGCTATTATGATTTGACACCAGAGTGAGAGGGATAATACGATACGAACTTCGATTTTCGAATTTCGTAGTAGCCCCTCAGCAGTGCCACAGATTATGTTATGTACGACTTGATTTTTTTCTAGGTAATGGAACGTGGCTCTCTCACTGTGACGTCACCCAACGTATTTCTTAAAAAAATTATAAAAAATTAAATACTCAACCAAATTCAAAATCGATGAAAATAGTATCTTAAAATATCCTATTCTTTCCAAAAAAAATATAAAAACTATAGGTTATTTTTTTTGGTGCATCCCAATTAATCTAACGTATTGCTAAACATCGAAATATTAATATAAATAGAAATAAACCCGCGAAGCCAAACCGTAAACAGTGACATATGACATTTCGAAGACCTCAGTATAGTTTTATCAAAGATTTTGATAAAACTATAATTATCAAAGAGTAGTAAGTAGTTTTGCGATAAAATATTAATAACTATCTTATAATATATAGGTGAAGGTAATTTCTAGACATGTATTTAACGATAGTAAAAATTAATAATCTAGGTATAGAAAAAAAGAGGAAACAAAATAAATAAAAACTACACAAATATACCTAACTATAAAAAGAAAACGCCATCAACAAGGCCCTAAATATTAATTGACAATAAACAATGACACTTTATAACATTGTACACCACAAAGAAAACAATACAAAAAAAACAAGTAAGTGTATGTAAAAATATAAGGTATGGTAACGTTAGGTAACTTTCTTATCGCCTTATGCAATCTCTTCCAGGCAACCTTTTACAATAGAAAGAAAGCAAGGAATGGATTTCAGCAGCTACAGACATTATATTAAAACAACCAAACATACAATACACGACATAAAACACACATAGATAGATGATACACAGCAACGTACTTGTAAATAAACAGACTATAATTCTCATGGACAAGATAATAGCTGATAGTGGTAGAGTTGCACATCTGAATAGCCTGAGTTAATTATCAATGTTAAATAAAATAATTAATAATTTCTAAATTGAAAAAACCCAAAAAAACTTACCGCCGTGCATGAAATGCCGTGCGTGATTGAAACTAAATGGAATTTATTAATGTCCCAAATATAAAAATATACAAAGCTCTAGCTTACTATCTTTAACGAAAGTATCGCATATGTTATTATTTACGAAATAAAAATCATGTGCCATATCAAACACCTTGACCTTGTTTTTGTACGCTTTTATAAATTATTACGAGTAAGTATAATTTAAACAAACCTGTGTAACCTGTATTGTCGTCACATTAAAATACTGTCTTCATTTTTCTTTGTTGACGTCTTATCGAAACTAAAACTAATTCTCACAATGGCTGGGAATTATTAATAATCTTATTTGTCTGTAGTACGCAACACGTGCAATTGATAGCTATAAGAACACTGTCTGACGCTTCTAACTATAGTTGTCTGTTATCAAACTTCTTATCTAAGTTAAGCAGACTATGCGTTGTTGCCAGACGGAAACCAAACTCACGTCTTTATAAAATTATTTTTCTCAAACATGCTATGTAATGTTTACGTTGTGTTCGTTAAAACAGGCTTCAAAATACACCGTTGCAGGCCTAGGCCGGCAATGCGATCGTCTATTGTTTCATGTCACACAGCACCATGATGTTTATAGGTCTATGGCATCATAGCATTCAGCCATTTAAAAAAAAACTATAAGCAATATTTGCGTTTTGGTTCATTATGACATTCTGCCACTACGCTTATTTAAGGTAAGGTAAGATGGTGATGGTGATGGTAATGGTGATCTGCCTAGAGAAATATTTCACCATCAACATCATCATCACTATCATCACCATTATCATCATCATCATCATCATCATCATCATCATCATCATCATCATCATCATCGTCATCATCATCATCATCATCATCATCATCATCATTCATCACCATCATCATCATCATCATCACCATCATCACCATCATCATCATCATCATCATTCATCACCATAATCATCACCATCACCATCATCATCATCACCATCATCATCATCATCATCATCATCATTCATCACCATCATCATCATCATCATTCATCACCATCATCATCATTAGACCCCGGTATCGGAGGTGCAAAATGGTAGCTGTCAAGTTCTAGGGATGGGTAATCATATTTTTGATGTTGATATCGATACACGATTTTTCTATACATTAGGTTGTACACAGTTAATTTTTTTTAGATCTATGATAATCATTGACAGTAAAAATATAAAAAGTTATTAGTACAACAAAAGATATATCTATGGTTGCTATTACTTTTCTTATGTTTCGAGTTGCAGGGCAGTGCATGGACACTCTTGTGATAAACCTTTTCAATAGAGATTAATACTGGCCACTTATACTGATAATAAATTATTTACGTCAATAGATAATCAATGTCACTTTACAACAATTTCTTCGATTATTTAGCTGTTTACGAGTTTATTTACTAATAACTTTTTATATTTTTATTGTCAATGATTATCATAGATCTAAAAAAAATTAACTGTGTACAACCTAATGTATAGAAAAATCGTGTATCGATATCAACATCAAAAATATGATTACCCATCCCTAGAACTTGACAGCTACCATTTTGCACCTCCGATACCGGGGTCTAATCATCATCACCATCATCATCATCATCATTCATCACCACCATCATCATCATTATCATCATCATCATCATCATTCATCATTATCATTCATCACCATCATCATCATCGTCATCATCATTCATCACCATCATCATCAATCACCATCATCATCATCACCATCATCATCATTCATCACCATCATCATCATCATCATCACCACCATCATCATCATCATCATTCATCACCATCATCATCATCATCATCATCATAATTCATCACCATCATCATCATCATCATCATCATCATCACCACCACCATCATAATCATCATCATCATCACCATCATCATCGTCACCATCATCACCATCTCCATCATCATCATCATCATTCATCACCATCATCATCATCATCATCATCATCATCATTCATCACCATCATCATCATCATCATCATCATCATTTATCATCATCATTCATCACCATCACCATCATCATCATCATCATCATTCATCACCATCATCATCAATCACCATCACCATCATCATCATCATCATCATCATTCATCACCATCATCATCATCATCATTCATCATAAATTTAACTTACTTTCGAAATCACAATTTGGCTTCAGGCATGGCTTGTCAACAGAGGATGCGGTACTTGGCCTATCTCAAATTATCAATAAGGAAGTGGATAAAGGTGATAAATGTGTAGCAGTTTTCCTCGATTTAAAAAAAGCGTTTGATACCGTTTCGATTCCGCTGCTTCTTCTCAAGTTGGAGCGCTTAGGGATCAGAGGAAAGCCTCTTGAGCTCTTTTACGACTACCTAAATAATCGTAGTCAGAGAGTTAGGATTGGTAGCTATTTCAGTGATGAATCGGAGGTCTCTTTTGGTGTACCGCAGGGGAGCATTCTCGGTCCGACTCTCTTTCTGATCTACATCAATGATCTTGCCAATGTCTGTTCCCTTGAGGGGCACATCTTCCTATACGCTGACGACACTGTGGCTCTCTTTAGTGGCGAAAGCTGGGATTTAGTGTTGGGTGCTGCTGAAAGGGGACTGTGTAGTATCAACACATGGCTTATCTCCAACTTACTTACCCTTAATACTGCCAAGTCCAACTTCATATGTTTTTCTAAAAACTCTAGTGGTCAACCCTCGGGCAATTTTAAGCTTAAACTCCACACCTGTAACTTCGCTGTTGCCTGCAATTGCACACAACTTGAAAGAGTGAGCTCCACCAAATACCTGGGTGTATTGTTTGACCAACGTCTCTCTTGGTACCCGCATCTTGACTTTATCAATAATCGTATACGCAAATTAATTTGGATCTTTAAAGCACTTAGACATATCGCCTCCCCCTCCCTCTTAAATAAGATCTATATAGCTCTTGCGCAATCCATCATGACATATTGTATTCCAGTTTGGGGCGGGGCAAATAAAACTAAATTTTTGGAAGTGGAAAGGGCACAAAGATGCTTATTGAAAATAATGTATTTTAAGCCTTATAGATATCCAACAACTGAACTTTATTCCCACTGTAATCTCCTTAGCATGCGTAAACTTTACATAGTATCTGTTGTGACGAAACTTCATAAGGGTTTGGTTTTTGACCCGTCATATAGCACATACAGAAGAATAAAATCTGTAGCACCTATACCCGGCTATAAATCCACTTTTGCTAAAAGACAATATGATGCTCTCTCGTCTCACCTGTATAATAAGTTGAATAAGAGTCTCAATTTTTATCCGCTGAAACTGTTTGACTGTAAAGCGGTCTTGACTGACTGGCTTTCTAAACTTGACTACCTTAAAACTGAAAACCTCTTACTACCAGCAGAGTGAGATCTCGTAGTATATTGTATACTGACTCTTGCCCGTGATTTTGACTGCGAAGGGCTCTTTTATTGCTATCCTAACGGTACTTTGCAATCTTTCTGGTTTATAATGTCCTGTGTCTTTTCTCGGGACTCAGGCTGTCTCCGTGCTGAGTTTCATCTTAATCGCTTCAGCTGTTTAAGTGTGTGAAGGTAACTGACAGACAGACAGTAGGACGAGTCGGACAGAATGACAGACAGACACATATTTAATATTAGTATGAATACGGATTTTTGTTTTGGGGTACTCTCTGATAAGAGCAATCTTTATGTACAAGTTTTATTTATGTACTTGGTTGTTTTGTGAAATCGGACCTCTTACGCAGCCACTCACATAGTACAATCGCTCACTCACACACACAGACACTCGCATACACACACACACACACACACACACACACACACACACACACACACACACACATACTCACACACCCTCACGCGCGCACACATAAATAATATGTTTAGATTAAGTAAAATAGTTTAGTTTTAGTAAAACTGTTTTAAATGTATGTAGTTTTTAGAAGAGCGAGGCCTCCTGACACAAGTTTATAACTTAATAGGAGGTCTCAACCTTATTGTATGCTAAGCACTTTTGTTTAAGGAAAATAAACTATTATTATTATTATTATTATTATTATTATTTTATTCATCATCATCATTCATCACCATCATCATCATCACCATCACCATCATGATGACGACGACGATGATGATGATGATGGTGATGGTGCATGTTTGAGAAAAGCACTATACAAGCCTCGGCCGGAACAGGGGTTGCCGGCCTCGTATCATGCCGGCCTCGTGTACCACTCGGCCGTCAACTTAGATACTCAGCCGGCAACCCCTTAAGTCCCGGCCTCTGCAGTAATGTACTATAACTCGACATCTATCTATTCTATCTACAGCCATTATCCGTCCACTTCTGGACGTAGGTCTCCTTCATATTGCGCCAACACTCGTGATCCTGGGCTTCCCAAACTCCTAACCCCCTAACTCTACTAGTTTACATTTTGCGGGATAATCTATAGCCCTTCTTCCCTGAGCACATAGTGCCACCGCTCTGCTTGCTGCTCAACGAAACTGATACACAACTACTACCCACTACCCACGTTTTCATCGTCATTTTATAACACTAACAATATCGGCCTGTAAAAGGCACGTTCATACTCACCGTTGACGCAGTATGAACATTCAACACTGGTTTCCAACTCAGGGGTACCGACCAACCACTGTTCAGGTTGAAATTCGGATGATGGCTAAACTCAATGGCTTTACACACTTTTCTCTTCTTTTTCTAAAAATATAAATCATAGGATAATTGACCTCCAATTGACCTAGTCCCAAACTAAGCAAAGCTTATACTGTGGGTTAGAACGGATAAACATAATGTACATACAGTTTTTTTTAATAGTAATGTGTCTCTTAGAGGACAATTTCGCCATTGTCAAGTAGAAAAAGTGCTAAAACATGTCAGCCGTTGTTTCAAGTATTCTACACCCCCTCCCGTGTCGGGCTATTAGGCATCGGCCAATGAATACCCATAATTGGCCAGGAAATCTGACCGATGCCCTGGTTGCACTGGCCCATTCACTGCTCTTCCCCTGGGCGGATCCAGAAGTGAACCGCAGTTCTCGGGCATACAAGGAGATTACCCGACACGCGCCCCTACTTAAATACATCTCTTCATCTGAATCGTTGCCTCACTGCCGAGGATCTGACTCTTAATCTTAAAGCTGTCGCCATCGGCTGCGTTCCGTCGCTTGATGAAGTACTGTGACAGTTAATTCCACTTAAATACATATTAAATATCCGAAATTCGAGCACAAAATATTCGTATTTCTTTACCCGGGACCTCAAGTTTTGTAGTTAGACTCTCTAACTACTAGGCTATCCTGTCGATGTCAAAGTGCTCCTAAACATTTGAAAATGACTAATATTGTCGATCGCATAGGCCAGGTGCGTTTTTCTTTGATTATGGCGCTTGTACGCGGTAAATGGTACACAATAAAATTAAATAAGGGCGCACTTTTTTGTATCTTTTATTTTTTTTACGTTAAATGCATGGACACAGCAACTACCCATTCTTCTTTCTTCTGTTTTCTACTTTACACTATAGTGCAGAAGAGCGAAGCTAAGCGTTTAAAAATATCGAAACACGACCGTATTGTTAATCGCGTAAGTGCGTACATATTTAGGTATTTTGGAGCACCTAGGTAGCTCTGATTTTATGATAGCGACAATGTTATCTATCAGTTATACTTATTATAATTTATTTATATTACCTGCAGGTTGAAGTGAATAAGGCAATTTTCTGTAATCTTTTTAATAAAAAAAATCTTACAAAACTTAAATACTTACATTAGGTACTAATCGACACAATTAATATTCAGCGAAGCTATTACCTACTTACACAATCATACTCTTAATAAAAACTTAAAACAGTTCTTATTACTTGTTTAATTTTTCTTTTTTTTGCTCACTGCTGCGTTTTTGTTAAACAGTGATTTCACTTTATTAAATAACTTTTTCAAAACAAATTTTAATGTCCATAGAACTAAAATTACTATTGCTGCGAGATCGAGGTACATCTTCTGGTACCAGGGCAGCATGAGCGCCGGGGAGCGCAGATGCGGCGCGCCGCCTGTTCGGACCACGTGCTCCACCCAGTGGATCAGTTCCTTGCCCGGCAGTACCAGGCGATCATGATAAAGCTTCGAAAGTTCTTTGACTCTCTCTTTATATCTGCAAAAAGAGAAAATAGTTAATAATAAAACCTTTCGAACACCTTCATATTTACCTTTTTTCACCAGCAACTCACATAGGATTTCCCAGCATTTCATCCATAGCAATTTTCATTTCGCCAGCCATTTCGTATGACAGTTCAACTTTCTGAGCATAGCCTTTTTGAACAGCTCTTACAGCATTTAGAAATTGATCAGCTCCATACGGCATGACGATGGTTGGTACTCCGAAGTAAACGGCTTCTGTGGTTGACAACAGACCGCCATGTGTGATAAAAAGTTTACAATTTGGATGAGCTGAAACAAAATAAACAAACGTTCTTGATGTTTTCTGATGTTTCCTTGAACTATTTAGAATTTCACATACTTGTTATCGACAAATAAATAAGAAAAGAGAAAAAATTACCAAGAATACTTGTTTGAGGTGCCCATTGCACAATGTGAACATTCTTAGGTCTATTTGGCAAGTCTTCTTCAAACTTCCAAATGACAGTTTGTTTGATTTCACCAAGAACTTTCAAAAAGTCTTGTTTTAAGACATCTGGAAAATCTTTACTTTTGGCATTACTTCCCATACTGAAGTATACGACTCCGTGCTCTGCTTCATCTAGAAGCTTCTGGAGATTCTGTAAAAAAAAAAGAAACATTATGTAGGTACATATTTTATCAACTGTCACTAGACCTCAGCAAGAAATAATCTAAACATATTCGTAATAAACTCTTCTAAATCCTCGTGGTCTCTCGTAATGACAACAATACTTCAAGGGCAAGAGAGAGCTACTCGTATACATGTATCATCTTTGCGTGATCGAATTAAAAATAACGACAGCAGCAAAATAACTAAATCAGTAATAAACTTTAGAAATTGTACTTTCCGATTTTTGTAATTTTACGTTTGAGAAATTGCACCGTGTATCCGTTAGGTTAGTGTATAATATGGTAAGCACGTGACATGGATTCACGAAAACCCATAGAAATTCCTGGATCCAGCATTTCTTTTCTGGTTTTTCCTTTTTAGGGTTCCATACCTCAAAAGGAATAAACGGAACCTTATAGGATCACTTTGTTGTTCGTCTGTCTGTCTGTCAAGACCCTTTTTCTCAGGAACGCGTGGAGGTATCAAGCTGAAATTCATATCAAATACTCAGGTCTACTGTCCCTTGAAGCTGTGAAAAAATCAAACTTCTAAGCCAACGCAATCAAAAGATACAGCCGCTTAAGCCACAAATTTTCGACACTTAAAACCTACAGGGTACTTCCCGTGAACTCAGAATCTTGAAATTTGGTACGAACCAACGTGTTATAGCACTGATAAAGGAAAAATTGCGAAAAGCATAAATTTTTAGTTACATCATACAATCCCAACAACCAATCTAAAATGATCCCACATTGCGTACATTTTATTTGGAAGCAGGGCTCTGCTAACACTGGATAATTATAGTTACAGCTGTTTAACTAAAAATTTGTATGGAACCCTCAGTGCGCGAGCCCGACTCGAACTTGGCCGGTTTTTGGGTATATTTAAATTAAATAAAGACACAGCTCAGCAAATTGTGAAACTTAAGATATTCGTAGAACTAATTCCTGTTGACGCCCCAAGATTCAATGTAGAATAACGATCGCGTACTGGAAGACGAAGCATTAGTTAGTATACCTTCCGCAAGGTATACGGACAATCTTCTAAATATTGTGGGAAGCCAATGGGTAAGGATAACATGAACCCGATTACATTACACTATCCAGCAGTTGACGTCTTCTGGTTGAATGATTATGAAGATAATGATGAACAAAGTACACAATTAGATAGAAAATTAGAACTTACTGCTGGCAAAGGTTTAACATTAGGGTCTATATGATATCCACCGATCTCTCTACTGTTCGGAGGTACGCTAATCGGCTGACTGAGCGAGGAGTGAGAGTTAGTCAGCATAAATGACCCATTAAATTGAACGTCCTCATAGGGGGGCAAAACGCGGCCCCTTTTCACCACTGGAGGTCCAAAAATCTCTTTATAAAGAACTTCTTCTGCTGCATCCAGGTAACTAAAACAACATTCATCATTTGTAATTTACAAAAAGCAAAAACTTTTGAGTAACCTACAATAACTGTTTGACTTATAAAACAAAAAAGAACAAAATATTGAATTGAGAAGTGTAGTATACCCAATGGTCTCCACTCGGCAATGCCAATCACATTTTTATTTTCAAAGGAACTAGCAATATTTTATGCATTATACAAATACTAGGTACATTACAGTTGCCAGTAACGTTGATAGATTATTGAAACTTACAAATATTTTACAGATTTGATCAACAGCTGACTGAACAGACTCCCGACTCGTTCAACAAATGAAAACGGAGGTGTAGCCGCGGACAGTGCGTCAGGGTTGAACGCAGGGTTGGAGGACTCGTGAATCAGACGGAGGATCAACCAATGAGGCTCAATCGAAGATGACCAGATCAATGGGCAATTGAACACCGTTGCAAAACTGAAAAAGAGAACACATTTTTTGTCAGTTACAGCATCATTATACACCGTGAAATTTTAGTGGTGGTTTTCCCGAAACGAGGTGATTTAGTATCGATTGTACAATCGATTTATAATTACTATTTTGACAAGAGTCAAAAATCCAATTGTGAAAAACGAAAGTCGAAAATGCCCGCTAACCAATAGTAACGCTTCGTTGGTACAAGTAGCGTACGATCGTACGATAGGCTAGGTACCAACGAAGGAACATTTTGATTTAGAGTTGAGTACTATTTATCAGATAGCGATCTCAAATGGTTATAGAAAATCAATGGTAGATAGTTTAGTTCAAAAGAAGCAGGCACGGTTAGTAAATAGCATGCTTTACGCTGCGTTACCTTCTCAGTCTACTAACAAATATAGATCTAGCATCTCTTACGTTGGGGGTTTGTCTGATAAGATTTATGGCATTTTAAAATCAAACAATATTAATGTTGCCTTTAAGACTAACAACTCTTTGTACTCTAGGCTATGTAACCACAAAGAACAGGTAGATAAGGGAACTCGATCGTGGGTATACAAGCTTACTTGTAATGACTGCAATGGGATATACGTAGGACAGACAGGCCGAAGTTTTAACTACTAGATTTAAAGAGCATGTTTCGGCATATAGGAATGAGAATCCAGATAGATCGAATTTTGCAAAACATTTGTTGGAATCAAATCATTCATTGTTAGATTCAGATTCTTATGAAGTGTTACATTATTGCGGCAAGGGGTTGCGTCTGGATGCTCTGGAATGCATGGAAATAATTAGGTACAACACTATGGGGTCTATTATTAATGAACAGGTAAATTTAGTATCTTCTCCTTTACTGCGGCTTGGGTCTAATTTGAACAGTTAGTATTAATAAAATATGCCTTATAAATAAATAAACAAAAATTCAAGGTAGTTTTATAATATGTCAATAAAAGTTAATTTTTGTGGGGTAGTTTGAGAATAAGAAAAATAAAGTGGGTACTTGTGAAGTTACAGTGACAAGTTAAAACATTTGTTTTGGTTTGTTAGTTTAACATTTGGTAGCATAGCATACGGTTGTGGTAACTCCGAAGATGAGCTCTGGTTGAGTTCGAAACGCGTCAGTGTAGCTTGGTGGTGGTGATAGTTGTGTTTATGTGATTTGTGTGTGTTCGTACAGTGTGGAGGTGGAGGAACTGCATGAACACACATTTCTTGCATAAACATAGCTATTGTAAGGTCGCGGGTGAGCAAAGTAATTGTTTCAGTTTACCAACGAAGCGTTACTATTATTGGTTTGCGGTCATTTTCGACTTTCGTTTTTCACAATTGGATTTTTGACTCTAGTCAAAATAGTAATTATAAATCGATTGGACAATCGAAACGAAATCACCTCGTTTCGGGAAAACAACCACTAAAATTTCACGGTGTATATGATGTATGGGATGAGTGAACGTAAATGAATTCATTCTCCAGATCCTATTTTGTGAAGCCATCGTATGTCACCTGTAATAAAGATCTTCTGTAGATGTTTATTCTAACTTTTTCGCGTGTACGTTATACACACCTGCTTTTCCTCTCTTTTCTTATTAGCTTTTCTACGTGGGATTTAAAAGAAATTACTCGTCCATGTTAACATTTGAAAACATGAAGTCTCATTTAAGCAAATTTATTCCAAAATCTTGCTATATTTCACATACGAACAAGGTTTTTACATCAAGAAACAACTTGTGGGCAGCTGGAATGGTTCTATCAAGCTGCTGGCTCGAAAACGGTCGGGAATAATTGCCATCATCGTTTTGGCCTATACACGTCCCACTGCAGGGCACAGATCTCCTCTCAGAATCGGCTTGCGCCGTAGTTCCCAGTTTTCCTTCACTGTAATGCTTATGGTAAATTCAAACGTAATTTTGCACATCAATTTTGATAAAGTCAGTGGTGCGAGCGGAGCTCAAACCCACGACCCTCTGCTTGAGAGGCCATAGCTCAAACCATTAAGCTACAACAAAGGGAAGAACATTAATTTACTTTATTCTTACCTGGCGTAAATATCGCTGTAAAGCCATTCAACTATAGCGACGTCAAATTGTTGTGTTGTGTCACCAAGAAAGCTTTTTAGGTTGTCATTTTGCAAAACCTGTTCCATCATTTCAAACAGTTTCGGTATGAAACCAATGAAATCAAAAGCGACTTCCTTGTCCAACAGTTTCTTCAGTGTGAACATTTCCTCTGTAAACCAAACGTTTGTTAATTAGTCAAGTTATACGTTCCTAATATTGAATCGAAATTTATTTTACTTTCGGGGGTCGAAATCGCTCGCGTCCGTAGGTTTACCCTCGAGACCCTACACATGACCCCCTGGGTGGTGTTAAACGAGAAATACAACTCCGGTGGTAGGCTTCGGCCGTGGCTGGTCACACTATAGGTTGAGCCAGGCCGCCAAGCGACTCGTCGTGTTTCGGCCTGTTGCCTATAGTAGCCACTCTGGAGGAAGGGTCTGAGAAATTGTGTAGCGCACGCATACCGGTTACAGTGCCTCGTATTTGTTGTGCTGTTGCGGTACGGTATGCTCTGCTTGGGGGCGCGCGCAACACCTCGCTCAACTGCCTTCTTTTTGCTTATTCCCATAAATCAAGTCTAGGGTGAATGAGCATTTACCTACAAGCAGGGCTGGGCAGTATTTGAATTACTTGTAATTGAAATACGTAATTGAAATACAAATACGTATTTGGTATTTGTATTTCAATTACTCGCTGAAAATGTAATTTGTAATTCGTATTTCAAATACCTGACGCCAAGGTATTTTGTAATTAGTATTTCAAATACTTATGAATTCAAAATACATTTTCTCATAAATACATTTAGATTTCATTTAGCGATCTTAAGTTGAACATGAAAACGCACCAGTATAGACATGACTTCATTCATTACCCTACGAGAGGCAGATAACACTTTTAAAAACCTGGTGTAAAGGAAACTCTGCTATTAATAAGTTAAAGTAGAGTTTCCCTTCATGAGAGTAATTTTTAGTAAAATTATATGGATTACCCACGTCTCAAAACGAGTTTAAGTCGACATAGGTATTTCAGGCTGATCCGTAGCGTACTTGAGTGCATGTTTGGCACAGCCGTAGCATGTTCCTCCGAGAGGAAGGGTTACGGATTAGCCCGAAACTGTTGAGTTAAAGTCGTTTTGAAACGTGAGTAATCAGTATTGTTTCACTATGATATGAGTGAGTCTTAACTCACGGTAGTTTCATGTTTAAAGAGAGTAATTTTATTTTACTTTGCTTGCCCATGCCGGTTGGATTCGTTTTAATTGCCTTTGGTTAGAAAAAAATTTATTTTTTTTATATTTTTTTTCTTACAGATTAGGCCAATTTGAGAAACTAATTTAAATATTTTAAAATTTTGTCGCGTATTTTTTTTTTAAATTTAATTTGTTCTATACCGGATGGTTGACCGGATATATACGTCATCAGTGGCACGAAACTCTTGATTTCCTTTGCCCATCTGCTTAGAGAAAAAATACTGTCATCTGTCATTCGTACGTCGTTATGTCGTCAATAAGTTTCTAACCTTCTGGTTAAGAATTCATTTTTGTATACAGCTCAGATTTTAAATCCAATATGAGCTTATAAGTGTGGGGAATGAGATAATAGGTCCATTTACTTACATCAATATGGTCTTCGCAGCAGTACAAGAGAGATATCCTAAAATATTCGACATTTGCAAGACGACACCAGTTCTCACGTAGATCTTTCCTAACACGGACGAATATTTTGCCGGGGCTATTCATGGAGTCATTTGAACAAATAAAACACTTTCTATAGTCCATTTTTTAGATTCAAAAATGAAAATAGCCTTTTTGTTTTGTTTCCTATTCTATTGACATCAGTTAAATTTAAATGACATTATGACAGACATTGACATTGTTTTTTTAAGTGAAGCGTGAGAGCAAATGTAAAAGAAAAATGCCTTTGAACCTTTGATGACGTCATTTGAAGATCAAATGAAAGACATCAGTTTATTTGGAATGTCTCCGCTATTAGCTGTTTTGTTTTAAGTCCGACTACAGAAAATGGTTGTATAACATTATTCATCAAATCAATGATAAAAATATAAAAAAAAAATACGAAAAAATATTTAACCAAAGGGAATTCTAAGTAGTATTTTGTAATTAGTATTTTAAAAAAAAATGTCTGAAATACTGTATTTTGTATTTTATATTTCAAATACCCGACTTAAAAGTAATTTATATTTCGTATTTTAAATACATGCGAGAAAGTATTTTGTAATTTGTATTTTAATTAAAGCAAAGCATGTATTTTGCCCAGCCCTGCCTACAAGGCAAGCGTGTGTTTCCATTAGGCGTGATCGTGGTCAAATGCAAACCTGTATTGTATAAAAAAAACATGTTCGCGATTGAGATAATAATATGTACAATGCTGTCAATGCTTCATGTATACGTGTTTCAAACAAGAGGCCTTTTTGTCTTACGCACTCGGAATCATAATCCACCACTTCCTTCTGTGGAGCCATAGGATGAGAGTAGAAATAAATGGTAAATGGAACTTCTTGAAGCTCCTCTACTTCTCAAAGGTTTCCGGCAGTAGCTTAAACATTTTGTTTTGTTTCAACTCTATGAATGTATTACAAAACAAAAATAATAAAACGAACTCTTTTTCAGGGACGTTTTGTAAGAAAAAACATGTATAAGGTAAGGGGGTTTTCAGAAAAACATGTACCCGTTTGCCTTAATTATCCTTAATTTTTCCATACAAAATTTATTAGTCAGTTTTGTGACGGTCCATTCAACATGTATGGTTAACTGCGTCACAAAACTGACAATTATGAGAGGGACACTTTTTTTTATTGGTTAAATCGATAGTGCTTGTGATTCTGAATAGAAATAACCCAAAATTTGTTAGGTTTTAAAAAAAGTACAGGGTACACTTTTTTCTGAAAATGCCCATAATCGTAAAGAACCTAGTTCCACTAGAATCTAGTGGAGTAACTAGATTAAGTTTTGTTACTCAATGAGGAGTAGTATTTTCTTAAATTTACTCACCATCAAATTTTTTTAAATTCTCACTGAGATCGACTTCATGGTATTTATCGGTGGTTTTATTTGTCGGGAATGGTGTGACATATGTGACCTGAAATAGCAGATTTGGGGTTTTATAACTCAACATACTACACAAAATTGTAAGACTTAGCTTTGGCACCTGGAAGCCAATTCATAGTTCAAGAATAATCAAATAATATTTTTTTGTTAAAAAAAGGAAAGGATAACTAGAATCCGGAACTCCAACGTTGGGAAAAAGACTACTAAGCTAACTGGGCACTGGGCTGGACACGTCTGTCGCATGACCCACAAAGATGAGCTCACACAGTCAGTTGGTTAGTGCCGGAGAGTGTCCAGCGATGATAAGACAGACGAAGACCCAACCACCACCACAAAGAAGAAGAAGGTACAGGTGTCCTCACGAGGTTTTTTTTTTCAAAATTTACGGTAAATGTTAATGTCAAATGCAATTTCACATCGTGGCCTTGTGGTTTGGCCTGTGACTTTTCTAGCAGGGAGTCGCATATTCGAGCCTAGGCTTGCACTTCTGATATTTTTCGGAATTAATGTGCGAAATTAAATTTGAAATCGACCAAGATTTATGCGGTAAAGGAAAACATAGTAGACGACCAAATGGCCAAGAGGTGTACCTGACTACAAAGCTTGAAGGCCCGGGTTCGAGTCCCGCGACGGGACAGATATTTGTATGAAAAATACGTATGTATCTATCTATATAAGTATGTTTATCCGTTGCCTAGTACTCATAACACAAGCCTTGCTTACAATACAATACAACACAAATATTCTTTATTGATCACCAAAAGCAGAGCAGTTCAGTGACATTACAATAAATAATAGTTTAAAAAAAACTAAAAAACACGCTTTAAAAAAACAACTAAAAATTAAAAAATAATTTTTTTATAAATTTGAATCCACTATTCTTATAGTGCTTATTTTCTATTTTTTAGTTGCACTTTTTTCACAGTGAGAGTTTCCATGTGCTAAAAAGAGACACAAAACGGTTTTTTGCTCGTCTTAAATAGAATCGGTCCATCTTATACTTGGTCTTTGGTGCGCGTGCACTGCTCTACACTACTAATCGTAAACCTCTCTCTTTCTAACTTTAACCCCTTACCTACAACTCCCCAACCCCCTAAACCCAACCCCCCAACATCCTCCATTCCATTTCCCCAATCTCCCCCCAAACCCCTAACCCCAACCCCCACACCCTTACTCCCAACCCCCCAACCACCGTAACCCGACCCCCTTAACCCCGGACCCCCACCCCATTTCCTTAAACTTCCCCCCAAACCCAAACTCCCCACACCCATACCCCCAACCCCCTGAAACCCCGACCCCCAACCCCCTTACCCCTCTCCGCATTTCCCCCCAAACCCCATCACCCCATTTCCCCCCAACCCCTCACCCCACCACCTACCCCCCATCCAGCTCCATCATCAGACCCTTGTTACCATCTAGGCCCCTTACCCTCTCCCCATTTCCCACAGCCCCCCCAACCTCCCTAACACCCAACACCCCCACCCTATTTCCCCTAAACCCCCCAACCCCCTAACCCCAACCCCCCTTACCCCCGCATTTCCCCCACACCTACCCTCCACCCCTCACCCCCATTTCCCCCATTTCCCCACCCCACCCCGCCACCTACTCCCCCTTCCAGCTCCATCATCAGACCCTGGTTAACATATGGGATCAAAGTACTCGTCAAGACCAATCAAACGAGCCCAAACTCGATGGGGTTGCGTCGTTTTATTGTGGAGTGCCTTTGGCCATCTTCCAGCTCCATCATCAGACCCTGGTTAATGACTGTGATCAAAGTACTCGTCAAGACCAATCAAATGAGCCCAAACTCGACGGGGTTGTGTTGTTTTATTATGGAGTGCCTTTGGCCATCTTCCAGCTCCATCATCAGACCCTGGTTACCATGTGGAATCAAAGTACTCGTCAAGACGAATCAAACGAACCCAAACTCGACGGGATTGTGTTGTTTTATTACAGAGTTCCTATGGCCACCATCCAGCTCCATCATCAGATCAGCTCCATGTTACAATAATATTGCATTGTCATCCAATTTACGCATATGTGCAAAATTTCAGCTCAATCGGAAACCGGGAAGTGGGTCAAAATCGCGCCCTAAGGAGTCGGTTACGAACATGTAAAAACAAGGTGTATGTAAAGTTCCCAGTCCGCACTGGGCCTGCGTGGGAATTACGGCCTAAGCCCTCTCATCCTACGTATATAAGCTGAGAGGGGATGAATGTATCACGCGAGCCAAATTGCAGGTACAGACTAATGTAAAATAATACGAACCTCATGCCCAGCATTCAGCAGATGCCTGACGTATCCTTGGCCAAGAATGTTGTGGCTTTTGCCCGCCAGAGGGAACACCACCAATATCTTGTACGCGTCACTAACTTGTGACAGCGCGACTAGGAATAGCAAGTACGCGACTTTCGCCATCTTTATATCTGAAACCAAAATTATTTAATTAAAAACTAGATCATAAATCATTTATTTGCATAAAACATGGTACATATTTTGTGGCATGGAAGAAAGAAAGTTTCACATGTTTTGTCACTATATAACGTACAAATTTAAAAAGAAAGAAAGAAAGAAAAGAAAGAAAGAAAAACATTTATTCGTGACAAAGAAAAAACAAATACAAAAAGAGGAATTGGAAACAGATAATACTTAATAAATATTGTCACGAAATGGTCCCAACTCAGCATGATGTCGGCCTTGCAGCCGACGCTGGTCTTCCGTTGGAACCAATCCGACAATTAAAATAGGCAACAACACACATACATACATCTGAAAATTTACAAATAAGTATATATTTTAATCTTAATAATATTAATTAATCTAATTATTTAAGTTACACTGTAAGTAGGCACAATTATGTTGTTATGTTCTAATCTAAATAAATAGTCAACTACGTATAAATTATATTGTGCATGTCAAAATAGTAAAATAATTAAACAACAAATTTCATCAGACAATAAATTAAAAATTTTACAATTCTAGTAACCACGTCCAATTTGGTTACGTTTTAAAAATTCATATAACGAGTAAAAACATTCATTTTGGAGCTAGTGAGAGAGCTTACGTTTAAACTCCTTTGTGGGCAGACCTTTAAAATCTTGTGGAAGAGCATTATAGTACATTGTGCATCAAGGGCCGTAAGTAGGGGATTACTAACGAGAGCCTATTAGAAGCCCGACGCCGGAGGCGGAGGGCTTTTAATGACTCGAGTTTGTAATCCCCTTACTGCCCGTGATACACACAATGATTTTCATCACACTGCGAGGAAAAAAAATCCAAAAATGAAATTATTTTGTCTCTAAGCGCTTAAATTAAATAAATAATGGCTATAGATTGTCACTTTTTTCAAGTCATCTACCATAGATAATGTAAACTGTGTTTAGAATTCGAATGGCCATACGGCCACATTCTGCCAACATGTTACAAAAATACTTACTAAAATTATTGCAAAACTATTTGATATAAATTTAAAACATAAAAATAACGAAGTTTCATGAAGCGTAGACAAGTTTTGTGTAGTAAAACTGGGTTAAGTATAGCTAAATTTTAAACATATAAATAAAACGTTGGCTGACTTGAAACTTCCTTAGTCTGTTTGAAAATTTTAAAACTAAAGTTAGAACTCCCTTGGGAAGGAAAACTGTACGTATATCCATAACTCCCTTAAGAACAAAGTAGGCCTTTGACATTTAGTATACAGGCATGGAATAACACCATTGACGAGCAAGTGTGATGAAAAACATTTTGATGGCCATTGGATAACAACTACTATAGTCCGACAAGGTCGTGCGCGGCTCTCCGCGGAACCTTGTCGCAGTCAGCATTTGCCGCACTTATTAAAAACAGTCTTGTTAAGGACAGCAGAGGCTCCCTGCGACAGGGTTCCGCCGACCGCCGCGCACGAGCTTGTCAAGGTATAGTTACCCGCGACTCCGTCCTCGAACTACGGATAAAAACTACCCTATGTCTCAAACTATCTCCATAACCTAACTCGAACATATCCAATCGATCGAGAATCCATACAATTCATTTACGTAGTCGCTATCGAGCACGGTCACTGCAAACTCATGGTAGTGGTACCGGTTATCCTAATGTCATTAATATGTATAACTTGATATTGCTTCTCTTGTTTAATATCTGTTTATATTTGTGTTATGGAGAAAATAAAGTTTTGATTAATCATTTATTGACAACGGTTTTGATTGGCAACGGATAAACATACTTATATGTATAGATAGATATAAAACGCCCAAGACCCGAGAAAAAAACATTCGTATTTTTCATACAAATATCTGCCCCGACACGGGAATCGAACCCGGGACCTGAAGCTTCATATATCATATATATATACTAGCTTTTGTCCGCGGCTTCGCTCAGGTGTACTAGGTATGAGTATTACAAAGAACCAAGATATCAAGCAAGCAAGCATACAGGCAAGCAAGCAAGCAGGTCCACAATTGACCGAGAAATCGGTGAACATAAATACATAAAAAAAAAGTGGAATGAATAACCTCCTCCTTTTTTAGAAGTCGGTTAAAGAGCCCTTTGAAGCCTACTTACAGTATAAACTTATGAATTTTGAAATTTTAGCTTTCTACAACCAGTAAAACGCAAAATCCCGGTTTTTCCCGTTCCCGTAAGAATTTCGAGAAATGTTTTCTTAATGCTCCCCTACACGCCCCAAGGAACCCACTAGCCAAATTTCAGCTTTCTATGACCAGTAAAACGAAAAATCCCGTTTTTCCCGATCCCGTGGGAATTTTGGAAAGTCCTCTCTCAATGCTCCTCTACACTCCCCAAACAACCTACATGCCGAATTTCAGCTTTCTACGACCAGTAAAACGAAAAATCCCGTTTTTTCCCGTTCCCGTGGGAATTTGGGAAAGTCCTCTCTCAATGCTCCTCTACACTCTCAAAGCAACCTACATGCCGAATTTCAGCTTTCTATGACCAGTAAAACGAAAAATCCCGTTTTTCCCGTTCCCGTGGTAATTTTGGAAAGTCCTCTCTCAATGCTCCTCTACACTCCCCAAGCAACCTACATGCAGAATTTCAGCTTTCTACGACCAGTAAAACGAAAAATCCCGTTTTTTCCCGTTCCCGTGGGAATTTGGGAAAGTCTTCTCTCAATGCTCCTCTACACTCCCCAAGCAACCTACATGCCGAATTTCAGCTTTCTACGACCAGTAAAACGAAAAATCCTGTTTTTTTTCCCGTTCCCGTGGGAATTTTGGAAAGTCCTCTCTCAATCCAGCTCTACACTCTCCATGCAACCTACATGCCGAATTTCAGCTTTCTACGACCAGTAAAACGAAAAATCCCGTTTTTTCCTTATCCCGTGGTAATTGTGAAAAATCCTGAAATTAATGTTTTAACTAATGTAATACCTACTTGTGTATCAAATTTGAAGAGTCTAGTTATTATAGTTACTGAGATAGGGTCACTCGGAATCGAATATATAAATCCCCTTTTTTACCGTTCCCGAAGGAATTCCCAAAAATCCTTCCTTAGTGGATGCCTACATTGTATAAAGTATCTATGTGCAAAACTTCAAGTCTCTAGTCCCAGTGGTTTGGGCTGTGCGTTGATATGTCAGTCAGTCAGTTTCTTCTTTTATATATATAGATATAGTCCTCCTCATCGGTTTCGCTGACGGCGACCCCACTATTCTATAAATTAAGACGCCTATCATGGGCTCTGATATGGCTGGCTAGGCCGAATTTACTCTCCTACACGCGTGACAGCACAGTTGCCCAGTACGCTTAGTATAAGTTTTTCTTCACTTCAATACTTCTCGATCGCGTTTACGTAAAAAAATCAATTACTAGGGAAACATGGACAGCGTCTCCGCGCGCGCGCGTCCATGTTTCCATAGAATTGATTTTTTTACGTAAACGCGATCGAGAAGTATTGAAGTGAAGGAAAACTTATACTAAGCGTACAGTACGCTTAGTATACGTTTTACCTCACCAAAATACTTCTCGATCGCGTTTACGTAAAAAATTCAATTACTAGGGAAACATGGACAGCGTCTCCGCGCGCACGCTTCCATGTTTCCATAGAATTGATTTTTTTACGAAAACGCGATCGAGAAGTATTTTGGTGAAGTTAAACTTACAGATGCGTTGTATGTATACGTGTAGGAGAACTTAGGTCTCTCTTTACGTAATTGCAAGCTTCATAGTCAGGTTCTATAACCACTATCACCTGTGGACATAAAATTAGCGACTCTGAGTCAGGAAACTTAAGATTTATTTTATATGGGCTGAAAGTTGGCTGAAAGTCCCACACGCTGATTTAGACTCCACTGAAAAATATTGGCTATGGGCCCTTAACCTTTATCATGTCCCGGGAATCGAAGAAGCTAAAAATTCAAAAAATAAACATTCGCTATTTTAATCAGGTTATTTTGGTGCACATTCACGAAGGACACCTGAATACGGCAGAATACAATGAGATGTTAGAGCTTTACAAAATGAATTAAACCTTCTACCGGAATAGGAACGAAATAATGTAACATAATAAGCTGCGGATAAAAGCTAGTATAGTATACACATAATATAATTTTATTATAGCTACAAGTACATATGTCTGCGACGGCACTTAAACTGATTTGTTGATAAAAATGAATTACTATGATAAGTCCGGACGTGCTTATCACGTATCATCGTCTAATCAATTAACTGAATTAGGTATTATATAAATGTCGCGACATATAGGACAGGGTAGAAAAAATCTATGGGCCCTGGAAAGGAACTAAAGGTAGCTCATTTTACGTAAAAAAAAATTAGCTGGTTCGATTCCCGGGTGAGGCAAGCGAACTCCAGAAAATCTTTGAATGCGGTTTTGTGTATTTTAAAAATTAAAACAATATTTATTAAAATGAGCTATCTAAAGTATTCAAGGTAATTAAAAAAAATTCAGCCTCCTGGTATTAACAGGCTCTAAGCAAAACTACGGACGGACAGAGATGGGCATGGTGAAATAATAAGGTTTCCTTGTAGAGCTACGCAACTCTAAAAAGTGACAAAAATAAATATTTAAAAGTCCTTGCGGCAAGATTGAAATCACATTTTGATCAAAGAACAATTATATTAGGCGCAGACTTTTACGTGGGAATCTTCTCTTATGATTAAGTTCCGAAAAAATACGTACTTATTTTAATTCCCAGTATACTATCCTTGTTCTCTGCCTAAGCAATACTGAAACTCAAACTCATACTGACTAGAATATATAATAGTTTATTATATACTGAAAATTAGCATCGTGATTGTGCAATAGCTGTTTTAATATCTGTTATCCGTTATCGCCACTGTTTCAAAAAAGCTCGTATCTCAAATCGATGTACATGCCAAATTGATCCTTAAAGAAAACTGTGTAGAATTCACTTAGAAAGATTACCTATTTTGAGATACGAGCTTTTTTAAAAGTAGTTACGATATTGTCTGTAGATAGGTTTGCCTTATCTAAACTTTTGTATTTGAGTAAGTACTCACGTTAATTGCTGTCATATCTTATTACTATCAAGAAAACTATACTTAATTTTTGAGCTGAGCTTGCGTGACTTTTAATTTCACCATGTCCACCAGTTCTGTCAACGGCTTAGCATAGAGGTTCTTAGTGCTAGAAAGCTGTAATATGGCATGGGTTTACAGAATCAGAATCAGAATCGGAATCAGAATCAGAATCGGCATCAAAATCAGAATCAGAATTTTTATTCGCATTTTTTTTTTATTATTTTATATTTATTTAATTGACGTTTATGATATGCGATTTTTAAATTATTAATTGACATTCTATTATTATTATTATTGTAATTTATTGTAATGTAAAAATATAAAAATGTATAAAATTTAATTAATTGTAACTGCAATTGTAACTTGTCATAATGGGATCATTGCCTAAATAAATAATTTATTATTATTATTATTAAACACGCTTATTAGCCTTATAATGAAGTGGAAATTTTATATTAGGTACGATCCACATAATTGTCTTTTTTAAGATGTCATAAAACAATAAAGATGAAAAGAAAAATCATTTGAAATTTAGGGTTAGTACCTACATTTAGTTAATCAACAATCACACGACTCTATTACATATAATCATCATACACACGTCTTAACTGCAATTTCAATGTAGCGACGGTGGATAGACACGTATAGGGGAAAATGGGTTTAATGTTGAGTTTTACACTCTGCTTTTCACTTCGAAAGCAAATTAAACAGCAACATTGGAAATAAAATGTAAAAGCTCTTATTTTTCATTAATTGCAATTTCTACAATAATATACTAGATTTGCCTAATTTTATTAATTTAGTAATATAAAACACCAGTTACATAAAAAAAAACAATAAACTTATATTTTATAAAATTCTACTGTTTCTTGATCTTAGACGAAGATTTTATTATACCTATGCACTAGCTAGAGCATAAAAAGCCATTTTATGCAGCATTCTCTCGACATAAAGAACAACTTTACGACCATGAGAAGTGATAAATATATTTCAAAAAGAAGCCTATACCTATATTTGGGATTTTCAAACCGTTTCATCATATTATTATGAACGCAGATTAGAAGCTTAATGCCAACGATGATAAGTGAATCAACGTCCATAAATAGTAACAAAAATATTTCATAACATGTAAAGTGATTGCTAATGAATTATCCTATGGTATAAAAATATTCTGTGAAGAATGGGAATCCAACCAGGGGTCCGATTTTAGATATCACATCCCTCGAAAATTCCATTCGATAATTTTTAAACTGGTGACAAATTGTGCTGAATTTGAAATGGCAATCATTGAACTAGTCGATTAAATTTAAGCTGTTAAATAATTTTATATTTATTTAAATTATGACATGGGAGCCGGGATTTGAACCCACGACCCGCGAACCTCTGCTTTAGAGGCCATAGGTCAAATCAATAGGCCACCACGGCTTTCTCTTAGTCTTATTTAATTCGGAGTGACCATATACTGAGTTTGTGATTTAAATATAAACATCCTAGATTTTATCAGACTAATTTTGAAAATTGAGTTAATTTTATAATTTACTGAGCTAGAAATACTAATTTTATATCACGATTTATATTTCTTATAGAAAACACCGCTGAATACGAAATTGCCACTTCTTAGTATAAATATTCTCAGACCCAAAATATTATTTTAATTGCCTCTCTCTTCTAATACAGAAACAAGAATTTTATCATTTTATCGGAAAATGATGCAACTCGGCTTAAAACTAAATCACTCATAAGTATACCTCACAAAGCACTTCCTACCGGGAGTTGACTTTGGCTTATCTCTGCGCGAAAATTTCTTTGCTTGATTTGTGGTGGCTCGGCCAAGGTATACATGAATATTTCACTACATTACAGTAAAATTACATAAAGTTTACCACTGACAGATGGTTTGCCTTCATTTCATATTCAACCTACAAATAAAGCCAATTTTAGAATACTGTCATTACCCACGTTTGCAGATTTTGTAATAACTACTTTATTTGTATGGTGTTAAAGTTGGAAATGAAATGAAGGCAAGCAATCTGTAAGTGGTAAACTAAAAGTAAACGTATTGTAAATATTTTCTTTTACGTTAGTAGTGAAAACAGCAGCCAGAAGATCCAAATTTACTCTGTAATTAGTTTTATTTATATTTAATTATTTATCTACTTCGTCTTCTTATATGTTCCACAGAGGTGACTCTACGGGTTCTGGCAGAATACCAGCGTTGCGGTTTCCGCAGCTTTATGCTGAGTCAGCACCCTTCTTTCAGAACACATGGCATTCAGATTAAGTTTAATAGTTTTACTCTTGTTCTTTTATTTCTTTCACTTTTTTTTGTTGCTAGAGCTGTTTTATTTCTTGTATTTTTTATTCCACTCTTTTTTATTCTGTTAACGTCTAGTATTTAATATTTTATGGTCCTTGATGTTACTATGTATTTTTGTCTGTGTGTGCCTGTGTTTTGAAAAATAAAGTCTTATCTTATCTTATCTTATCTTAAAGAAGCACGGAAACCTTTTTTTAGTAATTTCAATATAACTGATGGCCGTTGGGGCCAATAGGTTCTCGGGTGGCGTCCACAGACCGAAGAACGCGGTGTAGGTAGGCCTCCAACAATTTTCTCTCTTGACAGCTCTTCTGCCGCCAACCGACCGTAGTATTGTGACTTACCCTCATATTAAAAGATTACAATGCCCGAACAGTATAGATTAAACGACGATAACTTTTTTAATTGTGACCCAATTTTAATGAAACAAAGCTCAAATGTTGCTCCAATTTAAGCTTTAACTATCTGCGAAAGCCGCAAGAAAATCCGTTCAGTACTTTTAGAGATTAGGGTGTACATACAGACAGACAGAGCTCTACTTTTACTGTTTTATTATAGTACAGATACACTCTTACGAAGATGTTTATTTGAACAGGTTATTAAAAGAAAATGATGTTGATATGAAAGTAGATATTGGTCAGAGGTGTACACTTTTTTGACCCTTGTTATCATAACAAAGTCAAAGTCAAAGACAAAATTCTTTATTCAATTTAGGCATCAATTGATGCTCCTATGAACGTCGAAGAATCTACCACCGGTTTCGGTAACATGTACCGAAGTATTATTTTATATATTCTATACTTAGTAAGTACTTTGGTTTCGAAAGGTACAGTCAGCATCAAATAGTTCGTGACACCCAAAGTGGTCAAATAGTGGTCAAATAGTTAGCAACACGTCTGGAATAAGGCCGTGTTGCTAACTTTTTGGCCACTTTGGGTGTCACGAACTATTTGACGCTGACTGTACTAAGAGTCTATGACTTTATAAAGTAATTAATTTAATAACTGGCGAAGGTTTTTGTACCCCGACTGTACAGCTATTAACTTACCAAATTCCATCTAAATCCGTCCAGCCGGTTTAGTGTAAAGGAATAACAAACACAGACAGACGCACATATACACACACGCACATTCTGGCAATCTTTCGCTTTTATAATATTAAGATCGAACTATTGCTAAGTGGCTGCCGACTAGTGCAAGCCTTCTCACGACTGTGTAATAAATGTGTTTTCGGTCCTTAAAACTATGTCTGTACTCTACGCAGTTGACGACCATAAATTGGTTAAGTACCTACCTATGGCACTGGTCCCACCGCCGCTGAGTAAGCGATCGGCGATTTTCTCGCCCAAGAAACGAACAAAAGAGAATCGCTCCCGTGTTAATAAAAGAGAGAAAAAAATAAAATAAAAAAAAAATAAAAATAAAAAATAGAAAATAAATTTTAATAGTCTCAGAGGTTTGAACATTCACAAATCAAAAGTACATAAATGCCTAAGTCAAAATGCCCTTTGTACCTAAATCCAGTCACCCCCCTCAACAATAGTAATCCTACTAATACAACTGTTTTGTCATTTCATCATCATTTGAGCCTATTAAAAAATAATGTTCATGTGGTGAAAAGAATCCCCCGTGGCACCCGGATCTCCGTCGCTACTCATCTTACACATCTTTTAGTAAAATGCTTAGACAGCAATAGTATTACAGACTGGCATAACCTTTTACTTTTTCCTTATAGCATTCTCCAAGCCAAAAATGACGACTTTTCTCTTTCTCTGACCCAAAAAATTAAAAATAATTGCTCAAATCCCACTGCTCCTTGTCATTTCAATAATAGAATTAATAATAATATTAAAACGTATAATCTTAAAAATAAAGTTGAAGGTAAAGTTACCGACGGAGATTTGAAATGCGCTGCGCGATTACTTTTCTCCAGTGACGTATTATCTCCGGATACAAGTGACACTCTCTCGGCCCTACAGAGTAAACATCCCCCAGCTCCATCATCTGCAATTTTCTTAGACCCGCCTATTTCGCCTGATACTTGTTTGTGTGTAAATGAGAAAGACATAGTGAATGCGATTATTTCATTTAAAGTCGGTTCTGCAGCAGGCCTTGACGGACTCTCACCCCAACACCTCAAGGACCTAACCTCTCACTGTGTAGGCGATGCAGGCAAAAACTTAGTTCTGGCTTTGACAAAATTTGTAAACCTCATGCTCTCAGGTAATGTTAATCCTGAAATAATCCCCGTTCTTTATGGAGCCAACCTGATTACTCTTACCAAGAAAGACGGTGGAGTCAGACCTATCGCAGTTGGTTCTACTTTTCGGCGCTTAACGTCTAAAATTTCAGTTCGGCACATTCTATCTAAATTACAAAATCAATTTGAACCTATACAATTAGGATTTGGAACCAAAGGTGGATGCGAAGCGGCAGTTCACGCTTTACGCACCTGCCTTAATAATGGTCAGTGTGAGGTTTTACTCAAAATTGATGTAAAAAACGCTTTTAATTCGGTAAACAGGGACACCCTGTTGAATGTAATTAGAAATAATATACCGGAAATTTATAACTACCTACTTAATTGCTATCATGAACCTTCAAAATTAATGTACAAAAGTCACGAGTTATCTTCAGAAGTGGGTTGCCAACAGGGTGATCCCCTCGGACCTGCCATTTTCAGTTTAGCTATTAACCCTATAATTCAAAATCTAAATTTAATGTGTGGTATCTTGATGATGGAACTCTTGGAGGTGACGCAAATACAGTACTTACAGATCTTTCAGAAATTTTAACTAAATTTAAAGCGATTGGTTTAGATTTAAATTTTAATAAATGTGAACTTTACATAGATAACATTAATAACACCTCAAATCTTTGCCAACATTTTAATATGCTTTGTCCAAATATTAAAATTGTTAACAAGCAAAGCCTTAGCCTTCTGGGGTCACCAATCTTCGAAGATGCATTCCAGACATAATCGCCAAAAGTATATCAAAATTTCAAAATTGTACCGACCGGTTACTTGAAATCAGTGCTCACCCCGGTATTACTATTTTAAAATTCTGTTTTTTTTGTACCTAATTTCACATATTTGCTTCGCTGTTGTCCCTTCTGGAAACATCAAAATTTATTAACTCCTATTGATTCTCTCATTAAAAATTCTTTAGAATCCATTGTTAATATACAACTCAGTGAGCATTCTTGGACCCAGGCATCCCTTCCTATCAGATATGGTGGGCTTGGGATCCGCAAAATTTCTAGTGTGGCACTGCCAGCTTTCTTATCATCAGACCACAGCACGTCCAATCTCGTAGGTAAAATTCTAAAGGATTGTCCTTCAAACTACGAGACGACGGGTTTGGTCGATGCTAGGAATGCTTAGCTTATGGCTTGTCCGGGTCAAAATCTTCCCTCCCATCCAAATTATCAACGGAGCTGGGACGACGTACTTTGCAAATTAACTTATTCTGAAATTTTAAGTTCCAGCTCAGGCCCAGATCATGCAAGGCTTCTCGCTGTAGGAAAGAAAGAATGTGGTGAGTGGCTTCAAGCCTATCCTTCTTTTAATACTGGAACCTTCCTGGAGCCTGAAACCTAGCGAATTGCAGTTGGGCTGAGGTTGGGCGCTGCTTTGTGTTCTCCACACCGCTGCCCCTGTGGTGCCAATGTCGACCAAATGGGCCACCATGGGCTTTCCTGCCAAAAAAGTGCTGGCCGCTTTTCCCGACACGCTGCGCTGAATGATATTATCCGCCGGTCTCTTGCCACCATAAACGTGCCGTCAATATTAGAACCAAATGGCATTGCGCGGGATGATGGCAAAAGGCCGGACGGTATGTCTCTGATTCCCTGGAGGATGGGTCGGGTTTTAGTTTGGGACGCAACCTGCTGGATACCCTAGCCCCTTCACACCTTCAGGGTACAACAAAAAAAGCTGGCGCAGCGGCTGAAGCAGCCGAGAGCAGGAAAGTATTAAAATACCAGGGTCTCGGTTCAGCTTACAATTTTGTTGCTGTCGGTTTTGAGACCCTGGATCCTTGGGGTCCTGGCGCACACAAATTAATCAAGGAAATACAAAAGCGTCTGGTCGACACCACTGGAGACCAAAGGGCTGGCAGCTATCTCTCTCAACGAAGCGCCATCGCCATTCGACGAGGGAATGCTGCCAGCCTTTTGGGTACGATGCCACGGGGGCCTTTTTTAGACTTAGTCTAGTAGTTTTTAAGTTAGATATTTAGTTTATAGTTTTAATTATTGTTAAGTAGGTATTGTTTATTATTATTAAAAATAAAAATAGTTTATTAAAAGAAGATGTCTTTACAAAAACGATTACCGTTGGTCCCACACTAGACAATGCCTGTCACGTGGCAACCAGGATTCGGGGTACAAACACATTAAAATTTTAAAAATAAGAAATAAAGTTATAAACCAAAACAAAATCAAGGTAGAAATTACACAATATAACAAAAAGCTTTAATTTAAACTACAATAAGAAAGAGCGGGTTGGTTAGAAGACCGAAGCAAAATGAGTGTGTGACTGAGTGTGTGAAGTTTTGTGCGAGTGTGTGAGTGTACGTGAGAGAGTGGGTGTGTAAGCAGCCACCTAGGCAACGACCCTGAGCAGACTCTCAGTCTCTCCATAATTGAGTCCACCTAGCCAGTTCCTAACCATGATCTTCGCCTCGTGCGGGGAGGCTCTAGATATATCTAGATATATCGCAAGATTTCATGACCGTGTTATAAATGAATGGGTGTAGAAAGGCCGGCAGTCTTCTCGAAAAGGCAGTTCTAACACGAGGAGTAGGAATCCTGAAGACCCGCTTCCGGATCAAGGTTTGGTATAGCTCAGATCGAATGACTTTATGATGCTTTATGAGAGATATATATTTATAGTTGCTCGCTCGCTGTTCACACTGCCGGCAAGGACTCTGTCTTCACTAGTTGATCGCAGCGATAAAGCCATCAACGATAAAACTCGCTCAGCGGTACTCGGGGATGAACGCTTGCCGATCATAGCGATCATTCTACCGTAAAATCGCCCATCTACTACACTAAACTACACACTCACTTCTCGCCGCTCGCCCCCTCGTTTCTAGTTTCTAGTTCTACTCGTTTATCGCTCGTCGTCGGCGCTGGGACCAGTGCCTATAGACCGGAAAACGGGTTGAATGATGTCATGGCCTTGACGCGTACTAACTAATTTGAAATTTGATGATGTCTCACATCGTATCCATATCGTACTTTATTATGTCCAAACATTGATCTTGGCGCTGGTAAATCTAGGAAACATGTGACAGTCAATAAATTTTAAATAGAAGAATGAATGAAATAGGTACATAAAAGTCACTTGATATAAAAACTGTTAATTATACGCACTTCCTTATCGTGTAATCCGCAGATTTGTTTAGAGCAGGTAACGTTTATTTCACTTATTTATCCTGTAAAGTTGAGAATTTCCAAGAAAATGGCATTATCAAATGAGCATAATGTATTCTGTTCATTTCAAATTGTATGCAAATACATGCGTACCCATAAATGTATATTAAAATTGTAATTCTTGTTTGACCGAATTTACTAAGCCATGTTGTATCATTTATCATAAAATCATTTATTAACGAAACAGTATTTTCTTAAGGGTTGTTATTAAACCAATCAAACCTTCTGCATAATGTAACATAAAAAAACCAGCACGGTTCTGGCAAATGAAATCACATAAAATAAAGTGGGGTTAAATATAATTGTATACGGATTTAACATTTTAATTAGTCTTCTTTTGAGAATTATTTTTCTTCTTGCCGAATAAGTTCTTAATCTTAATAAATACGAATTTGATAGCATATAGAACTACAACGATCACAATTAATAGATCGAGATACATCTTCTGGTACCAGGACACAATGAGCGCCGGGGAGCGCAGATGCGGCGCTCCGCCTGTTCTGACCACGTGCTCCACCCAGTGGACCAGCTCCTTACCCGGTGGCACCAAGCGATCATGGTAAATCTTCGATAGCTCTTTCACCCTTGCAGTATACCTAGAATAAAGCCAAATTAAACAACTGAAAGTGAAAATACAATAGAGCACTTTCCTAGCGCTTGGTGATTTTATTTTCTTTTTGGCAAAGATCTTTTTGAGAAAGATCTCAAATGTTTTCTGTGTGTATTGCTTCCACCGTCGACGGTAGGTTGTCATACGCGAATGTAACATCAGTTACGTATAGTCGGGGTAAGAAAAGGTTCGTCACTTTTCGACTCTATGTCAACGAGTTAAGGTCGAAAAGTGACGAACCTTTTCTTACCCCGACTATACTTAGCTTGTTATTATTTACTGTGTGGCTTTACGTCAAAAATACGTTAAATACGAAGTGAGTGGTAGAACTACCACCCATCTTATTCGCTAACTGCCGCAGAAGAGCTGCGCTTACGCTGCTGTGGTCCGGGGTAAAACTATCTTAATCCTCGAAGATGACATCAAAATACTCTAATCGTGTGTCTGTGGGTGGTTTACACTCGTTTGTCGTCTCCGCATTATTTCATGAAAATAAAGCGCCTGTCACTATATTTCTACTATTTGTCTGTTGCCAAACATTTTGTCCACAAGTGTTTTGAATAGGTACATATTTTACAAGTTTAATTGTTCAGTCGCCCGCCACTTTAAAAATGTTTTTGAGTAATTTTTATTGAAATTAACTGATGTTTTCATACATCAGACTATTCTCAAAGTATTTATACCGTACCGTTGTAGTAAGAAAAGTAATGAGGAAGTTTTAAATATACTTAACGAAAAAAGATCTTGGTTGAAAATAATTGAGAACAGGAAAGGGAAAATGTTACGTCATCTCTTACAATTACATTAAGACTATAATAGAAGGAAAGATAGAACGGAAAAGGAAAAGGGGAAGACCAAGAAAGACACATATTATGGAGCAAATAAAAGAAGAAATAAATGTGTAATTTTATAAAGAAGTGAAGGAAAGAGCGGAATGTAGAATAGGCTGGATATTACTCCACCGACATGAGCCTAACTCTTAAATATATGATGACCATACCCCATCAAAGGCGTGACTACATTTTGAATCTGAAATTCCGATAAAAGTCCCATAGAGGAGTTATCATCATCATATCAGCCAAAAGACGTCCACTGCTGGACAAAAACCTCCCCTAAAGAGTTCCACAACGATCAGTCCGTCTCATGCTTTCTTGCATCCAAGTGGTCCTCCGACCTTACCTGCTACCTGCTACCAGATCGTCGCTTCAGCTTGCTGGGACCTTCCCACGCCACGTCTCCTGGTCACACGGTCGCTAATCTAGAACCCTACTTCCTCCTTACTTCCCCATTGACCAGTGTAACAGTAGTTACAGGAGGAGGAGTACTTATGTAATGCCGAACTATCCGCTAACGTCTAGTTATATAGATAATGTCTAGTGCTCACTTGGGATTGTTAAGAACTTCAGCGATAGCGTTTTTCAGGTCGTCGGCCATTTCGTAAGATAGGTCGACCTTTACAGCGAAGCCTTTATTGGCAGCTCTGCCAGCGTTGATATATTGGTCACCAGCCATTGGTATGACCACAGTTGGGACTCCAAAGTACATGGTTTCAGTGGTTGATAGAAGACCGCCATGAGTGATGAAGAGCCGGCAATTTGGATGACCTTAAATGTAACAAAAATGTAGAGCCAGGTCACCTTTTCTTGCAATACAGAATTTAATCCAATTATTCAAAAGTAATAGATAATAGCGGGTGTTTTCCGTAACAGGAATAATAAATTTAGTTCAGCATCATTATCCCAGCTATATGCGTTCCACTGCAGTGCATAGGCCTCCTCTCAGATGAGAGGGCTTGGATCGTAGTCCCCACGCGGGCCCCGTGCGGATTGAGAACTTCACACACACCATTGAATATCTTCACAGGTGTGTGCGATGTTTTCCTTAACCGTAAAGCTCATAGTAAATTTCAAATGCAATTTCACACGCAAATTCTTATAAACTTAGAGGTGCGAGCCCGTCTTGAACCAACGATCCTCTGCTTAAGAGGCCATAGGCCAAACCAGTAAAATACCACGGCTTTTTTTAACTTATGGATAATTTATTTATTTATTTTTTTAGTAGTGGTAGAGCCATGTTGTAGCTAGCCGCTGCATCACGAATGGGCCGGCTCGTCCGGGGCAGTACCACCCTCTCACAGAACACCGGCGGGAAGCAGCAGTACTCCTGCTGCGTTTCGTACGGTCAGTGAGAGCGCCGGGGGCCCAATATTTCCTTTCCTTTTTCCTCTCCCTTCTAGGGCCGACAACGCACTGGCTGCGGGTGTCTATGGACAGTGGTGATCATTTAACATCAGGTGACCCACTAGTTCGTTTGTCTGGCCTCTCTAACATAAAAAAAAAATTGATGAAAATAACGGTAATTTTTTAGTGTTCGTAAACGAAGAAGTTCTACCGTATAAATATTTGTGTAATTACCAAGAATACTTAATTGTGGTGCCCACTGCACAATATGAACGTTTTTGGGCTTGTTCGGCAAGTCTTCTTCAAACTTCCATATAACAGTTTGTTTGAGATCTCCTAGAATTTTAAGGATGTCTCTTTTGATGGCATCTGGAAAATCTTTGCTCTTCGCGATGCTTCCCATACTAAAATATATGACGCCATGTTTTGCTTCATCCATAAGTTTCTGCAGATCCTGTAACAAACATACTATTAAATTTGACAGTTTATCAACCAAATTGTTCATTTACTTGTTTATCTAACACCTAGAATACCGGCGTGAAGCAGCAGTAATCCTGCTTGCGTTTCGTACGGTCAGTGAGAGTGCCGGGGGCCCAATACCTCACCCCTTCCCTCTCCCCCTTCCCCTATTCCCTCTCCTTTAGGGCCGACAACGCACTGGCATCGTGAAAAGCGCTGAGGGTGTCTATGTACAGTGGTGTTCATTTAACATCAGGTGACCCACTAGTTCGTTTGTCTGGCCTATCTAACATAAAAAAAAGAAAAAAAAACCTTTGAACGAGCAATTATTATACTTATGTTTGTTTACTAGCTGTTGCCCGCGACTCCGTCTGTGAAGAATATAAAAAATAGCCTTAGACCTATTCTCAGACCAACCAAATATACCTAGACAAAAATTTCATAAAAATCGGTCAAGCCCATTTGGAGGATTTCGATAACAAAACACTGACACGAAATTTTTATACATTAGAAGATATAAGATTTCTATTGCTGCGATAACAACATAATTCATAAAAATGAAATAAAATTCTATCAACAATGTTTTTTTATAGATACGGCTTATTGTTTATATTTCGATATACCTACAAATTTGTACGGAATTCTCGGTGCGCGAGTTCGACTCAAACATTTCCAGTTTTTTCCAGTAAGTATCGTCTTTCATATAATATGTCTATGATGTTTCATGTTTTAACTGTTGTTAACAAAGATTTCGTCGAAACCAAGGAGCTTACCAATGGCAATGGTTTAATATTAGTGTCGATATGATAGCCCCCAACTTCTTTACTATTCGGAGGGACACTAATAGGCTGGCCTAAAGAAGTGTGCGAGTTGCTAAGCATCATTGAGGCGTTGTAAATGACGTCTTCGTAGGGGGGTAGCTCTCTACTTCTCTTTGCAACTATTGGTCCGAACAATTCCTCATAAAGCTTCGTTTCTTTTGGCAGAATGTAACTGAAAATACATAAAATTGGAATGGTTAAAGATGTGAAGACACATTTTAATACAAACGTAATATAAAGGAGGACAGCTGGCTGGAAGAGGAAAGCCCATGATTACGAGTTTTGTCGCAATATGAAGAAGGCCTACGGCCAGTAGTAGACGGACAAATGGCTGTAGATAGTTAGATAGTATTAAAAATACAGAGGTTTTAATTGTTTAACGAACTCGGAATCACGATCGTTATCATTATCACCAATTCTTTCTGTCAGACAATATAGGATGAGGGGAGAAAGAGATGGTGAATACAATAGCTAGCGCTCGCGCGTTAGGCAATGCAGCATCATGACTTCAGTTTATTCTGGGGGCAATAAAGCCATCTTCTTTACATCTCGTTCCTTTACTGAATATATACCTAATGTCAAATTTGTCTTCTTTATGTTCTTTGTAATTGAAAATGTAAAGTCTTAAACAAATTAACTTACAACTTTTGTAACCCAGTGATGAACAACTGAAGAAGTATTCCTCTGACTCGCTGTAAGAAGTTGAAGGGTGGAACTGCCACAGAAAAGGCATCAGGGTTGAACGCTGGGTTGGAGGGCTCATGGATCAACTTGAGAACCATCCAATGGGGCTCCACAGAGGAAGACCAGATGAACGGGCAATTGAAGACCACGGAGAAACTGCAGACAAGTTTTTTTTTAACTAACTTTTACACAGGATTTCCCTCGCGTAAACTATTAGATGTGACAGTTAAATAAATTCGGAGTTTGGCTAAGTTCCCAAGAAAATTCCCATGAATTATATTGTGGTCTCCATTTACATTGCATGAAGAACACCCGTGCAAAATTGTGTGAATCTAAGAAGTTCAATTACCATGCAGATCGGTATAATGTAGATATTCTCGGCTTAAATGCGCCGATTACATATTAAAAAATTCACACGCTCAGTCAAGGAAACTGAATCGCGTACCAAACTGATGAAACCTTGGAACAAACCATTTCATGATGATTTCTTTGCCATATATTTATAAAAATAAAGTATAGAATGATATTAATAGCAAAAAATGCCACACTGGTGCGCAATCCAATTCCTTTCACTGTCCAAAATATGTCATCCCTTCAATATGTGGTGCATAGGCTGCAGAAAATTTTACTACTACACGACCCACCCTTTTGGTTTTTTCTTTGATTCTTCATTTAGTTTAGTTAAAAAAAAGTCTTCTTACCCAGCATACATCTCGCTCAATATCCACTCTCCAATAACTACGTCGAACTTTTGCTCCGGATCATTCAGAAGTTTCTGTACATTGTCGTTCTGAATCGTTAATCGTGATAATGACAATATTCTAGGTAACATGCTGCTCATATCAAGTTTATCCTCCTTGTCCAAGATTTGTTTTATTGTGAACACATCAGCTGAAAATAAAGTATGTCCCATAAAAATGCCAGCCGTTCTTGAACCTCGCGATTTAGTTAGGGACGACGCCAAGAAGCCTGAAGTTCTGATACTGGTTCCTTGTAAGACGAGTTCGTGTTGCGTAAATGCCTTGGACCGCGAAGCAGTTCAACCACCACATCTTCTGCACTATCGAAATCGTCGAATTTATCCAGGTATTATAATCAATTTATTCATTTATTTTTATTTACTATAAACTTGTATTGATCATCACCGTCGCATCAGTCAAAAGACTTACACTACTGGACAAAAGCCACGCCCAATGAGTTCCATAACGATCGGTCCTGCGCTGTCCGCATCCAAGTGGTTCTTGCAACCTTCACCAGATGGTCGGTCCATCTTATTGAGAGCCTTTTTACGCCACGTCACGTCATCCGTTTCGGTTAAACCTATTATTCGTCGATTTTGATAGCACAAAAGATACGGCGAACAAAATATTTTGCCTCCTTACCCAGCTAACATTGCACCAATCCATTTTTGCACCAAAGTATTGCTGGTACTTTGTGACTATAAAACCGACCGATGCTGCACTTCACTCAGCGAATCATCATTGCCATGAAACTTGGTAATGCTGCCAGTCTTCTGGGCACCCTCCCTATTAGTGGTGATTGCGGACATAATGTACTCATATTTTGTTTTATTTACATTTAAGTAAAAGACATAAGTCTTATAAACAAAATTACTTACTCGGAAACTCTTCAATGTTTTTACTGACATCTACCTGGTGCAACTTCGGACCAGGATTCTTTATGGGGAACGGTGTAATGTACGTAACCTGAGAAAATAGATTTTTAAATAGGTCATCACCATCACTCCAGCCTACAAGCCTCCTCACAAAGGAGAGGGCGTGGGCTGTAGTTTCTACGTGGGCCCAGTGCGGATTGGAAACTGCACACACACATCATTGAATAGATAGAGGTATCTTTGCAGGTGTATATAGATTTCCTCAAGATTTTTTCCTTCATCATAAAGATCATGATAAACTTCAAATGTAATTTCATACGTAAACCCTGAAAAACTCAGAGCTCAGGCTCGAACAGTCGACCCTCTGTTTGAGAGGCCATAAGTCAAACCACTAAAATCAATGTCACTTAGTTAATCGATAATTAAATAGTATTTTTTGACATATCTACTTTCATAGATAGTATGTTATAATAATATAGTCTTATTATTAGTTAACAAAGTGACATGGATTATTTCTCTTATTTTTTTCCAGAACTGCTACAACTTGACTCACCCGGTACCAGGATATCGTTGAGTTTTGGGACACCCTGTATAGTATGGTTTACACATGGGCCAAAGTTACCCTACTTTGGCTCAAAGTACCTTGACCTTTCGGTAATTTATTCGAAAGGGTGAAGTACACAGTAGTCACCTAGGCACCGGTAGTCACTAGTCAGCCGTATTATGAGTGCGAGGAGTACCTACGAAAGATATTTTTCGTGTTCTTCCCACTCGTACGAAAGATTGACAGAGGCCGACTGCTGGTCCCTGGCTGACTACTGGGTATTTTTGCAGTAAATATTTTGTTTATTTTTATGCATAATATTTCTTGTTTATTTGTGTCACGTGCGTGAACGATTAAATCTTAGATTACGATTAGTTATTTGCTAATTTGCCAAGGCACGTACTTTAAGGAATATTATTGAGATAAAACTCTGTGAATTCCCCTGTACGTATAGTTTGTTTAGCACTGACAATGAGTAATGAATGCAATGCGGTCATACGTGTATCCTAGAACAGAGCGTGCGTGTTAGACGCATCAAATGTTTTATTTTTAAGTTCTGCGGTAAATCTAAGCCTTCGGTGCTTCCCCTTTATATGATACTATCTGTTGCCCGCCACTGCGTCAGCGAAAAATTCGTTTATTGCTATCCCTCGGGTACTATGCAATTTTCCGGGATAAAAGTATTATATTTGAATCCAGGTTAGAAGCTATCTATGTGCCAAATGTCATCAGAATCCTTCAAACCGTTTTAGCGTGAAAGGTAATAATAATAAATATCACGGGACAATTCACACCAATTGATCTAGTTCCAAACTAAGCAAAGCTTGTACAATGGTTACTAGACAACGGATAAACATACTTATAATATGTATAGATAGATACATACTTAAATACATATTAAACACCCAAGACTCGAGTACAAACATTCGTATTATTCACACAAATGTCTGCCCCGACCCCCGAAACTCGGGACCTCAAGCTTCGTAGTCAAGGTTCTTTATCAACTAGGCTATCCGGTCGTCCATACATCCATCCATAAAAACTCTCGCGTTTCTAATATTAGTAAGAAGGTTGACGAGGCAGAGGAAGACCGAGACGGCCATTTATTGATAAAAGAAAAAGTCAATGTCAATGTCATGTCGTATCAGGAGCTAAAAACGATGACAGAGAACCGAACAGAGTGGAGATTACTCCACTCCACCGACAAGAACTTGTCTCTTAATTTAATGATGACGATGAACAATAATTTATTGAATCAGGCGTTACTTTGCGGAGGTCCATGAACTAAACAATTTGCTCACCCGCGACCTACAATTTTGCTTAGAATGTCGAAGGGTATATCGGCAACAAATCAAACGAGCCTTCTTAAAAAAAGCTGAGTTACTTGTCCAAGATTCCAAATGTATTCATTTAATATAGTATTTCTATTTGTCTGAATCCGGCTTACCCGACCCTAAGCGTTTCAATTGTTTACCGAATTGTAAACATAAACTCGATTTGGCTAACGAGAACTAGAATGATCGATAGAAAGCTACTAAATATGACAACTGCTCATTTGATTAATTACCTGATTATCTGGTTATCGAATCGAATTGTAACGATCGGGGTCGATGTGCCCAATCTTAATCCGTGATAAGTAGTGATAACTCTCACCTGCATCATTCATTTTTGCATTCCTCAATTTTAAAATGTTATTCATACCGAGATCCTGTCCTGATGGTCATATAAAGTAACTAACTATTGACCGCGACTCCGTCTGCGCAGAATAGAGGTATAAAAATAGCCTATGACCTATTCTCAGACCTACCAAATATAGACAAAAAAGTTCATAAAAATCGTTCAAGCCGTTACGGAGGAGTTCAATAACAAACACCGTGACACGAGATTTTTTATATTAGAAGATTATTGACACCTAATAGTTTCGTATGAGTAACTGAATTGAGCTTTCCAGTTTTCCTAATATGAAATCAATGCTATCTCAGTTTTATACTTCCTAAATAAAAAAAAATTGCCTTCAGACAAAAATCGGATGGATTTAAAGAATTAAATAGTAGAATTATTAATTAGGATTTATTTAGCCCGTTTAAGTTCCACTACCTATAGCGCAACCAAAGCGAAGAATCGTCAGACTTAAGTGGCAGTGGGCAGGGCACGTCGCCCGTAGAACTGATGGCCGATGGGGCAAAAAGGTTCTCGAGTGGCTCGGACCGGAAGACGCAGTGTAGGTAGGCCTCCAACAAGATGGAGTGACGACCAAGGTTGTGGGATCGCGTTGGATGCGGATGGCACGGGATCGATCTGTTTGGCGAGCCTTGGGAGGCCTATGTTCAGCAGTGGACGTCTTTCGGCTGAAATGATGATGATGAAGATAGCGCAAAGGCCTCCTATTTTTTCTAACACTCCTTCCTGTTAAGGGTTTTTTTCCACTAGATACGTTGCTATGGACTTAGTGTTTAATATCCACCAATCATGATTGATTGGTCCACATAGCATAACACTGACAAAAACGGGTTCAACTGCTTTTTTATACAAAAAGATGAATGCTCTCGATTCTTGGAAACGGTTACGTATTTTGGGAACTTCACACACACCATTGAATTTCCTCGCAGATGTGTGCAGATTTCCTCTCGATAAAATAAATAAATAAATATTAGGGGACAATCTTACACAAATCGACCTAGTCCCAAACTAAGCAAAGCTTGTACTATGGGTACTAGACGACGATAAACATACTTATATAGATAAATAAATACTTAAATACATAGAAAACATCCATAACTCAGGAACAAATATTCGTGCTCATCACACAAGTAAATGCCCTTACCGGGACTTGAACTCAGGACCTCTTGCTTCGTAGGCAGGGTCACTACCAACTAGGCTAAAGCGGTCGCTAGCTCGATGTTTGCCTTCACCGTATGTAAAGCTCATGGTAAATTTCAAATGTATTTTCGCACATAAATTTCGAAAATCTCTGATTTGCGCGCCAGGATTATTGGAACCCACGACCATAGGTCAAACCACTAGGCCACCACGGTTTACTAGTACTAGGGAGTACCTATCACTTTTAATAGTATCCAAAAAAAATATTTTTACTAACTTATCGCTGGCCAAGGTTTACAATTAGGATTAATCTGATAACCTCCAATTTCTTTAGTATTAGGGGTCTTACTGGTCGGCCCCTTTTTGCAACTATGGGTCCAAAAAGTCCAAGTATATTGAATGTTTTCTCACCTCGTGCCCAGCCTCCAGCAGATGTCTGACGTAACCCTCGCCCAGGATCCCGTGACTTCTGGTAGGCAGCGGGAACACCAGCAAGATCTTATAAGCTTCACATACTTGCGATACTGCTACTAAGAGAATAAGGTATCTGATCGTAGCCATGCTTGCCTGGAATGGGAAAATTTTACAACATTTACCCGCGGCTTCACGTGAGTCTTTAGGTCTGACAGCTATAGCTAAACCGTTAAAGTGAGCTCGCCGCCCGCACCTCTCCCGGCCCCCTTTGTCGTCATACCCCCCACCCCTGTACCGCGCGGGTGAGGACTCATTAACGGTCAAGCTATAAATAGGGATTTCGGGATTTTGCAGAATCCACATACAGTAAAATTACATAAAGTTCACCACTGACAGATGGTTTGCCTTCATTTCATATTCAACTTTAACGACCTACAAATAAAGTCAATTTTAGAACACTGTTACCCACGTTTGCAGATTTTGTAATAGCTACTTTATTTGTACGGTGTTAAAGTTGGAAATGAAATGAAGGCAAGCCAGCAAGTAAACGTATTGTACACAAATTTTGGGGCGCGTCTCTCTTGTGGATATGGAAAAAGTCCACAGGAGAGACAACTTTTGTTTCTTAGCTGCGTATGACATGACTCCTACACTGTACTTTTTCTGCGGCAATTTTGCCGCGTACAGTGAAAATGTGGAATCAACTTATGTGTTTCTTAATAAAGAAAAATAAAAAAAATTGCACACGGAGACTAGTGAGCAAATGCCATAGAGTGGAGGGTTAGGAATACAGATGCGAAGCCGGTTATTAACGATTTTAACCAAGCGGTTAAAAACGCATTTTTCGTTATTAACGGTTATTTAACCGCATTTTATTACGGTTAAATACTCGCACAGCGTGGTATGGACAACCAAAAAATAATCAGTCAGTATACTTTATGTTCTTTAAATATGATTTATAAAACCTAAAATAAAATCTTTATCCTTCGGATACCTATTTTTCACTTCACCTAGGAGTTGACTGCACAATAAAAAAACATTACCCTTTTTCGTTGTCGCAGTCGGATAATTAACCGTTAATAACTGCATTTTATCGGTAGCTAACCATAAATTTGGTTAATTAACGGTAGCTAACGGATTTTTTACAACTATAGTTAGGAATGCTTGAATGAATCTAAATGACACACTTTTTAATTAATTTATTGCGATCTTATCTAAAAGCGCTATCATTTAACTTTTTAATAAAATTGTTAGCCCTTGATTTGGCAAAATTTCTCAAAGTTGGTTATTGAAATTCAAATTATAACTCCTGAATAAAAAAATAGAAAAATATGGTATTAAATAATTTGCCTTGTGGAGTATATTATCAAAAAGGGTTGGTTGGTTCATTATTTGACCTTTTCTTCGGAATCACTTCTGTGGACACATTTTTGTAGAAACGACAGAAGATTCTGTTATAATTTTGTAGTACAGGACCTCTAATAAATAACCGAAAACACCATCGAAATCTACAGACAGACAGAGATGTGAAAATTGCACTTACATTAATCCCCAGAAAAAAATCCATACGACAATACTTTACGAAACACAAAACACATACGACTTGAATCCCTATTAGAGCACTGAACAATTTTTTTTCTGTATGTCAACAGTTAAAGACATAATTAGACATATCTCAGTTATTAGCATGATAATAATAAGAGTTATCTTATCAGCGATTTTGGACCGTAATCTTAGTTACCGGTTCAGCTGTTGAATGAAAACAACAAATATACAAGTGATAACTATAAATTAAAAATTTTAAAAACCCCAACGCAATTATGTCATACGTATGTTTGAACATAAAGTAAATGCCCAATTTGCGTCTAAGATCCCTTCCGCAGCTAACAAAAGAGCTAACTTTGAAACGGATGAACCGATTTTGATGAAACATATCTAAGAACCATCGCCAAGAAACCTGCTTTCTAATAAAAAAACTAAAAAAACTAACAGACACACACACACACACACACACACACACACACACACACACACACACACACACACACACACACACACACACACACACACACACACACACACACACACACACACACACACACACACATAGTGGTCAAACTTATAACACCCCTCTTTTCATGTCGGGGGTTAAAAATAAGGAAAGTGATAGCTTGGTGCAAAAATTAAGGTGTCTTTACACCAAAGATGTGCTATGTTACGTAGCTATAGATTTAGACGACCAGATGGCCTAGTGGTTAGAGAACCTGACTACGAAGCTTGAGGTCCCGGGTTCAATTCCCGTGTCGGGGCAGATATTTGTATATTAATACGAATGTTTGATCTCGAGTCGGGTGTTTATTATGTAATTAAGTATTTATCTATCTATATAAGTATGTATGTTTATCCGTTGCCTAGTAGGTACCTATAACACAAGCTTTGCTTAGCTTACTTTGAAATAGAAATAGAAATAGAAATATTTATTGCATAAACTGTGAGGAGTGTACAAAGTCGACATGTAGTACAAAGTATCAACAGCTACCCGTTACGGGCATACAATATGTTCAGATATACTTATAATAATCTAAACTGCAATATGACTATAACATGTAGGTACAAATAATAATTACAACAACAATGATAACATAATAATTACTGATCCCTATAAAACTCATTCAAATACTACGTTTGGGACTAGATCAATTGGTGTGAATTGGCCTATGATATTTATTTATTTATTTTATTTATGGATGCGTTTGATATACGAGTACCTACATTTAGCAAGCGCAGAACTAACATTACAGATGTGATCTGAGAGAGGATAAAGTACCCTGTAATTCCTTAGTCCATTATTTTGTCCATTAATTGACACGCAACTATAAATTACAAGGCTAACGACTCAGGTAACGTACCTACAGTTAGCAAGGTCAGCGGTACTAAGTTTAGGCACTTTATGACAATTACACTACATCTTCGATAAAACTCGTAAAGCCCACGGGTGTTTTCAATAAACAGGTGCCCCTTTTTTTTAAATGAGGAAATTTTGAATTTTTCTTACTCAGAATCAAGAGGCTATTTAAATGATTTAAAAAAATGACCCTAATTTTCCATACGATTTTTTGTGTCAGTTTTATGATGACCCATATAGGTACAGTACCTATGGAAAAATAAGTCGAGCCCTGGAGGGAAACTACCTTAAATCCTTAAGTTGGCTCATTTTGCTTAAAGGAGACATTCCTTTATTTTTAAAAGAAACAAAACTGCATTCAAAGACTTTCTAAAACTCGCTTGCCTCGCCCGGGACTCGAACCAACAAAATTAAAAAACAAACACTCGACCCTGAATAATAATCCTACCGATACTACGTAATCGATAGGATTATTATATTATATCATGCGGCGAAGACATGCCGAGAGGTTGCTAACACCTGCGGTCATTGCGGTGAAATAGGTCATATGTTGAAGGAGTGTGCGAAGAAGTCTGATCCACCTAAGTGTGCTACTTGCCTGCACTTTAAGAAGCCGTGTAATCACACAACTGGCGATTCCGACTGTCCCGCTAAGAAATCTGCAGAATTACGGTACATTAATTCAATAGACTATGAAGACGCCTAAGAACGCCATTTCCAAGTTTACTTTCAGAACTTTTCTTTTACTTATTTTATGTTCGATTTATTTGTATGAATGATAACTTAATCGATGACCTAGATCTTTTCTGTGTATCTGAGTCAGTAATATGTGAGGTTGAAAATTTACTCCTACGCTATAATTATTCTTAAGTTTAGACTTTACAGTTCGCAATTTTTGATGACACTGATACTTGATTGTCGTACCTAATAAAAAAATGTATAACAAGCAATATTGGAAAACACATCATACACGGATTTATAAGTATCTAATATATGTTTAAATTATTGACCTGGTTTAAATAAATTGTTTTGATAATAGGTACTTTTTATGTTATTGTTAATAATGTTTCCTAATTTACCTTAGTACTAAGATTACCTACATAGCGGTTTATTTTTTCTGCATGTGTTAATTTAATTAAATTTAACTTAATTCATATAGTTATGTCTAGTTGTGTAAGTCCTTTTTTCGCCTGAGACACAGGATCTTCCTAGTTCAGGCATGTGTCATTCTTCACTTTTAATTTGTTTAGACTTAAGTTTTATATCGTAAAAACCTATTTTGAATAAAGATTTATTATTATTATTATTATTATTCAGGATAAAATTTCTCTAACAAACATTTGGTCTTAAAAATAAAATATCACGTTCCCAATCCGCACTGGACCCGCGTGGGAACTACGGCCCAAGCCCTCTCACTCTGAGAGGAGGCCTGTGCCCAGTAGTGGAACGTATATGGGCTGGGATGATGAGGATGATGATGATGATACAATAAGCCGTGGTAGTACAAAAGCCATGGTAGCCTAGTGGCTTGTCCTATGCCCTCTCAAGCAGAAGGTCGTGGGTTCAAGGTCGGGCTCGCACCTCTGAGTTTTCGGAATTTAGGTACGTGCGAAATTACGTTTGAATTTTCCACGAACTTCGCGGTGAAAGAAAACATCACGAGGAAACCTGCACATGCACACACCTACAAAAAATCTTTCTGAGAGGAGGCCTGTTCTCTGCAGTTGGACGTAGGTCAAATAGCCTGGGATGATGATGATGATGATCCATAAGCATTTCGACTAAACTATACGCAAAATCAACTCAACTGCAAACCAATACAAAAACTTGAGTCATTCAAATACATAGCTACATACATACATCAAACATCACTAAATTAAAACATGCTAGAACTTCGTGATGTCTGTATTTGTGCTAGCAATCAGTCAAATTAATGCTTGTCATGGTTCGTCTTATGAATAGATGGCGTAACATTACTCCCATTATTTTTTCATTGCTAAACAGTAGGTACGGTAGTAAAGTAACTGACTCGACGATTGACATTATTTATTTATTTATTTTATTTTATTTATTTGGGGCATCAACAGCAATACAATACATTATAATGAGACTTAAGTACTAGACAAAAAGCCAATAACAGATGTCCACAGGCATACAGTTAAGCGAAACATACTTTATACTAACACAGATACAACAAGTTTACAAATCAAGCTATCAAGCTAAAATATATATAAGTACATAGATTTATATATATATATTTTTTTTTTTGAATCCACATAAATGAGTTAATGAGTATGAGAATGGTATGGATATGTGTAAGGTAAGTGTGTTAGAGTGTGAGTGCGCTCGTCCGCACGCATGTGTGTGTGTGTGTGTGTGTGTGTGTGTGAGTTTGTGTGTGTGAAAGAGAGGTAGAGAGTGTACGTGTAAATTTATTGTACTCCAGAAATTATAATAAAATAATTATTTTATTTTTCCTTATTACTTATTTACGTAACCACTGTTTGTCCTGTCAACAATAACATCATATTAAGTAAACTAACTTTTTTTTGTTAGGAATAAGCGTATACGATTTTTTAGTGTCGCTTTACTACAATCAAAGAGGTCAATACTGTTAAAACGTTTGTTGTAATCTCTAAGGATACGTATAAGAGGCGCATTTTGGGCGTACCTTGTATGTACTAGAGGAACACTGAACAGAGTACGATACGTGTGACGGGTTCTATACGTGGGTGTGAAGAACTTCACTTCAGAGAGCAGCGCAGGACTATCAATACGTCCCGACAAAATGTCGTGCAGCACAGAAACATCTAGTAGCAAACGCCGATCCTCAAGACTTAACATAGAGTGCCGAGTACACGATAAATCGTAGGACGCATCACCTCCTCGAGTGCGGTAATTCAAATACCGCAAAAAACGCCTTTGTATTTTTTCTATTTGATCCTTGTATTTCGCGAAATGGGGAGACCAGACGATGCTGGCGTACTCCAATAAACTTCGAACGTAAGCGTAGTATACAACCTTGATGCACTTGATGTCATTGAAGTCCCGGCAAACACGAAATACAAAGCCCAAGTTTTTATAAGCTCGGCTTGTAATATCATCAATGTGATTTTCGAACGTCAACTTAGAATCTAGGGTGACTCCTAAGTCGCGCATCAAATTCACACGTTGCATGGGCTCTCCAGAAATGTAATATTGATGCACGATCGGGTGAGAACTACGTGCGAAAGTTATTTGGATGCATTTACTTGCATTAACATTAATTCGGTTGACAGTATAATAATCAGATAAACGATTCAGATCACCCTGCATTTTCTCGCAATCATCAGAGCTAGTCACATCCATATAAATTTTTTTGTCATCTGCGTACATTAAAAATTGAGAACTATTAAATACAGCATAAATATCATACAAATAAGCATTGTAAAATAATGGACCCAGATGCGATCCCTGTGGCACGCCTGATGGTATGCCTACAAAATCGGACCTGCAACCACCAAGGACAACAGCCTGACGCCTGTTGACAACGTATGAGGAAACCCATCGAAACACATCGCCACGAAGACCAAGCCAGTGAAGTTTACGAAGTAAAATTACGTGGTCAACGCGATCAAATGCCTTCTCAAAATCCGTATATACTACATCAACTTGCTTACCCCTCTCCAAACTCCGGAGGGTAAAGTTTAAAAATTCAGTTAGATTCGATACTGTGGAACGGCCTCGCAAAAAACCATGCTGTTGAGGTGGAATACCTTTATTGAGTACGTTATAAATGTTACTTAGAATATATTTTTCTAGTACTTTGCCAAACTGATTCAAAATTGAAATAGGTCTATAATTACTAATTATAGTTTTAGATCCTTTTTTGTAGATAGGTACAATTAAAGCTTCCTTCCACATTTGGGGAAATATACCATCTTTTAAAGAACGTTTAAACAATACTGTAAGTGGAGTAGTTAAACTTGGTGCACACTCTCTAATAAAAAACGCAGGAATGCCGTCACTGCCTGCTCCACCATTTGGGTCTAATTGTAATAAAATTTTATTAATTTGTTGCGGACAGATATCAATTGAAGATATAAAATCACCGTCATCGCAGAAAGGTGGTGCCAAGGGGTTATTAATATATTTATCTGCGGGTTTGCAAAATACAGAACTAAAGAAATCACTAAACTTTTCACAAATATCATGGTTATTATCAATTACCTCATCTTGATATACAAAAGATTGAGGATAAGCTGAGCCACCTCGACGAGCCTTAATAAATGACCATAGCTGTTTAGGGTTAAATTTAATATTCTCCTGAACGCTGCAGATATACTCAGCCCAACACGCGTCCTGGACTCTTTTTTGTCTCTTGCGTAGGAGTGAGAACTCGTCAAGATCCAACGGATTTCCAAACCTCTTCCATCTTTTATGAACCTTTTCCTTCTCTTTGATTATTTTTATTAGACTAGCCTTAAACCAGACTGGATAACTTTTTCTGCGGCTACGCAGATCCATTGGAACATACTTAGCGATAACCTCGTTAAGGGCCTCATAAAATTTCGCGAGGGCCTCGTCCAAGGAGTCCGCAGTAAGATAAGAATCCCAATCCACATCATTAAGATGTTCATTAATTGCACCATAATTACCTTTACGAAATCTAAACCTAGGTTTTGAAATTTCAGTTAATGGAGCCGAAAATATGTCACTAATCGAAATCTCAAGCGAAGGATGATATGCGTCTTCTTTAACTAAAGGAAAATCAGATTTTGTTACTTCTAAATTAAAATTAGCAAATATCAAGTCCAAAACATTATTACTACAATTTTTTATAAAGTTGAGTTGCTCAAGATTGGAAATATTCATGTTATTAATTAATTTTATGGCTGAATTTTGCAGCTCAACTGCGCCACGGCGTTCGAGTACGGGATCGGAATCACTATACCACTGAACCTGTGGAAGGTTAAAATCTCCAGCTATGAAAATATTGGCATCATTTGCTTCCGTCACAACTGTTTCAAATAACGAGGCAAGAGAAGAAATATCAGTTGCCAAAGAAGGACCAGGGGGAGCGTAAACCGAACACAAATGCAAATCGCGAGTTTGTGGTACCGCAGAACTGAGAGCGCAATGTTCATGAAGTTTAGCAGCGGGAATTGTTATCCACAAGCACTCAATACCCGGGCGTGACCATTCAGAACGCGCCCGTGCACCCAGCGATCGAAGCACTAGAATCAGAACTCCACCCCCGTCAGATTTACCGCTAAGCACTCTGTTCCTGTCCAACCTGAATACGTCATACCTATCATCACATAATTCCGCATCCAGTACACCATCGCAAAGCCAACTCTCGGATATAACTATGACATCATAATTATTATTTAATATATTTTGATAAAATTGCAGTGTTTTTGTTCGTAAGCCGCGAGTGTTTTGATAAAAAAAATTTAAATTTTTTAAAGCGAATATAATCTGCTATAAAAATATTGTGAAAACGAGAGCAAATAGTGGTTAAATATGTTATTGACAGGCGATGTAATAATTTTCATATTCATATTTATATTAACAAGATCAAAAGTAGTTTTGTTTAATTTAAATCGGAGTAACAGTGTTTTGATTATATGTGAAATAGTAATAATATTAAGTTTAGGAGTATGTAATGTTTCTGTATAAAATTTTGTGTGGTGTGTGTTGTATTGTGTGTTATAATTATAAGGTTGTGGTGACTTTATGGCAAAAAAAATAAAGAAAATGAATGTTAAAAGTATAACCAAGCAAAGCTCAAGCAATCTTGCGAAAGTCCAGGGCAGATCGAACATGAATGTATGGCTGCTTATCAGCCTTCCGTGCATAGATGTTGCAGTTTTTCACCCAAACATACTCATAACCCTTTTCTGAACAGATTTTTTTGCAGTTCTTTAATAGGAATTTATTTGCTGGGGTCAGATGATCATGTACAAAAATTTTCTTTGAGTCGCCACGAAAGCCGATGTCCACAGTATTCACCCCACGACTTTTTTTTAGACCGGACAGTATCTTATCTTTCAGGGTGCGCTGCTTCAACTTAACTATGATATTTTTAGGTCTGTCAGATTGCGACTGCGCGGGTTGAACACGATGAGCAAATTCGATATCATTTGGTTGAAGCGTAACACCCGCATGCTTGGCTATCTGGATAGTGATATCGCTAGGGGATTCGTTTGACAATTCCGGCACGCCGGACACCTCCAAGTTATTCAAGCGCAACCACTGCTGGTGCGAGCCGAAATCTCTTTCCAGCTGCAGAATGCGATCCTGTGACACTGTAAGCATTTCTTCCAGCTCCTGGATCCGTTCCGATTTCTCCTCTAAAAGTACAATTTTTTGACTTAATTCCTCCGCAACAACGGCAGTATGCTTGGCTATCTCTGACATACCTACGCTATAACAACTCGTGCAAGATAAATCGCGTTATATTGCTGGCTCGCGGAGCTAAGTCGTTATAAGTAATTAATCTAGCGATGCAATGTAACGGTTTCTGTTACTTACTAATAAATGATTTTTCTCGCGTATGTCGTTGATCAGGTGAAACTTAAGTGCCGTTAGTTGAGGACGGTCCATCGGGGTGTTGAGTTGCATTTGTTTTGTGCGTGCATAATAAATAAAAACAAGTGAGTGCTATTTGTTGTGGCTATAAGGAAGTCATCTGTATCGAAAAATAGGAAATAGTTTCGAATTTACCTTGTGCCTTATACAGTGATGTTTTAGTTACATTATACTGACTAGGGACACCCACGCTTTTTAGTTTAAATTTTAGAACACTGTGTAACTTCAAAAAGCGTATAAGTAGGTTGTGTTTTATAAAGTATGTTTTGAACATTTTAAAGAAAAAGGTAGAAAGAAAGAAATATTTTATTTGTGACACCAAACGGTTAACAAAGATAACATAGACAAAAAAATATAAAACTAAAAATAACACGATGAAAAATAACATGCTTGTGTCACAAAATTTTTCAATTTAAAGTAAATAAATAAATAAATAAATATTAGGGGACAATCTTACACGAATCGACCTAGTCCCAAACTAAGCAAAGCTTGTACTATGGGTACTAGACGACGATAAACATACTTATATAGATAAATATATACTTAAATACATAGAAAACATCCATAACTCAGGAACAAATATTCGTGCTCATCACACAAATAAATGCCCTTACCGGGATTTGAACCCAGGACCTCTTGCTTCGTAGGCAGGGTCACTACCAACTAGGCTAAAGCGGTCGTTAAAAGTGTATCATTTACTTTTTTAATGAGGAAATTTTGGGGTTTTCTCATTTAAATCTGCGTGGTTTTGAAACTACGCGAACTATTTACATTAAATTTTCATAAAGAAACAAAGCGTCTTTATTTTTCAAGTCAGTTTTGTGACTTTTTATACAGGATGTCGCGTAAATAATACGACAAACTGTATGGAGATTTTTTTTTCCTGTAAATATTTTTTGATTTCTTATTTATAATTTTTGAATGTCCATTAAATGGGCATGTTTTTTAGCTAGTAAGCCAGACAGTGGTCATGTAATTTTTTTCCCCAGTGATAGATCAAATCTTGACCAAAATTTAGAAGAGGCAAAATTTAAATTGAAATAATAATAAATTAAAACTGCAATAGTTTTTTAAAATGGCTTTTTGCATTGTGATAACACAACTATTCAAGATAAATAATTAATTACGAATATTTCAACTCAAAATCTTAGTGCGGGTGTACATTTTTCAAAAAATCAGAAAAGTTGAAATTTCTCGACAACGGCGAGTTTTTGCTAAGGTAATTTTTAGATATTTGGTAGATGACCTGCCCACCTAACTCCCATTTGAGTTTGTCGTACTACTTACGGGACACCCTGTATACAGTTCATATAGCTCGACACAAAACTGACACAAATAACTTGTATGGAAAATAAGGGTAATTTTTATAAACCCCTAAACTGCCTGATTTTGATAAAAAATATCACGTAGGTGCAGAGAAACGTGACCCCCACTGCATACAAACTTTGGATGCAGGGGGTCACGTTAATCTGCAGCCAACTGTACATTTTAAATTAAAAGGGCCCTTTTATTCTATTCGCAGAATGAAAAAAATCTTTTTGCCGGTATTTGCGCTATTGCTATTATCGTATATTTGTGATGCGTTCAAGATTTTGCTGGTTTTCCCTATGCCGGGGAAGAGTCACAATATTTTGGGAGAGGGCTACGTGAGGCACCTACTGAATGCTGGACATGAGGTATTTTGTAATTATATTACTTAAACTTGGTGGAACGTATAAATATTTAGAGGAATTAACTAGACTAGAAGAAATGGAAATTTCAAAACAAAAGTCAAACGGAACACTAAATTTAAGCTGTGGCTTAATAGTATTTTATGCAACTGTATCGTAATAGCGGTCCTTAAAATACGAGTGCTTCATAAAGAGTCACACAAGTGTTTAAGGCCTAATTACGAGTACTTACAGTTGCATCCAATATTTTATCTACATCAATATATTAAATCCTCTATCATGTGTTCAAGAACCTTTGAGAAATGACCTATGCATTAACGAGAGCTATGTCTGCCCCACGACTTACTGGTATGCAAATGAATTAATAGTAACAAATGGATCTAGGATAATTCTTATAGCTATAATTGATTTAGTCTATTTAGTTAGAGGATATAACCTAAGACACATTTAATAAATAAATAAATAAAATAAATATTAGGGGACAATCTTACACAAATCGACCTAGTCCCAAACTAAGCAAAGCTTGTACTATGGGTACTAGACGACGATAAACATACTTATATAAATAAATAAATACTTAAATACATAGAAAACATCCATAACTTTAATGTCTTATGATGAGGACTAAAGTCACTGAGTCACGCAAGGACACATAAGAAAATTAGCAAATGCCTACATATTGTTATCTATGTTATTTTAATGTTTTAATAAACAAATTTCTGCTGTATTTTTATGATTTTTGTGAGTTCACAGGTCACTTACATGACTCCGTTTCCGAAGAAGAAAACACATAAAAACCTTACACAGATCGATGTTTCCGATAACCTGAAAGGGTTGCCAAGTACGTATAATTTTACACTGTTTTACATAATGTATGAAAAAAGTTTACACAATTTATGAATGTAGCCATGGTGGTGGCCTAGTGTTAAGACTTATATGTGCGAAATTCCAAATGTAAATTTATTGTGAGCTTTAAGGTGAAGGAAAACATCGCGAGGAAACCTGTACACACCTGAGAAGAAATTAAATGGTATGTGTTAAGTTCCCAATCCGCAGGAGGCTAAATGGGAACTATGGCCCAAGCCCTCTCATTCGGAGAGGAGGCTTGTGCCCTGCAGGGAGACGTATGTAGGATGAGGCGATGATGATAATATGAAAAAATAACAGCGCCCGTATTTTGTCAGGCATCCTGGCCAGTTTTTATTAATACGATTTTGGTTTCATCATCAACATTATAGCCAAAAGTCGTCCACTGCTGAACATAGGCCTCCTCCAAGGCTCGCCAAACAGATCGGTCCTGCGCTGGCTTTGGTTTAACAACTTTAAAAAAGAAAATATTATTACTTTTCACTTTGTGGATGACCCAATTTAAATTTTTTCCAGACGAGTTGCTAAGTATTCAGTCGATCATGGATAAAAAGGTGGACTTCGGCGACATTGACATGATGTTCTACTTATTCACCAACATAGCACAATCAACAATCAAGAACGAGAATGTGATAAAGCTTATTAATGATCCGACACAACAGTTCGATGTGGTCATTAGCGAGTGGATGTACAGCGAGTTGTATGCTGGGTATGTTACTTAGCGATAAGATAATCAACACATACAGTGTATTTATTGTGCAGGTTGGGAACTTCAAGTATAGTCCGTTTTGGCCTACCATTCAGACCTACTCGTACTAATAGGACTAAACAGACGAAATAATCCATTTAGTCCTACTACTTCTGGCACGAATTTTAATAGGACTCAACGGACGAAATAATCCGTTTAGTCAAAATACTTCTGGCTCGAAATAGGGCTGGTTAGATAATTTTTACACATTACCTAATAGGTAGGTTAGGTTAGGTTTATTCCTACTAATAGGACTAAAACTATCGATGGGAGCGGAAACGAAAAGAGGGCAGCGCTAGGAGACAAGCGCAAAAAAAAGAACACAAGGCATAAAGGGTAGCTCCACCCAAAAGATGGCATCCAAAGCCACACAATGGGTCCAAAAGATCTCCGACCCACCCTTCCATCGCAGGGCAAAAGAAAGGAAGCCCGTAGTTATAAATATGTACAGAAACGGGCGAGGGTCGGTCAAGGAAGAAACAAATGGGTAAAAACATAAAAGACCGACCTAAGCACCCCCCAGTGCCCAACGGGCGAATGCATGCTCCTCTCCCGGCCTTCCAGCAAATGGCTGAGGCAGGACACTGTGGGTAGATTAAGTCCACTCCCTACCCCTCCCCTTCCTAAAATTAAAAGCACAAGTTTTTAGGGTTCCGTACCCAAAGGGTAAAAACGGGACCCTATTACTGAGGCTCCGCTGTCCGTCCGTCCATCCGTCTGTCCGTCTGTCACCAGGCTGTATCTCGGGAACCGTGATAGCTAGAGAGTTGAAATTTTCAAAGATGATGTATTTCGGTTGCCGCTATAACATCAAATACTAAAAAATGGAATAAAATAAATATTTAAGGAGGCTCCCATACAACAAACGTGATTTTTTTGCTCGTTTTTGCTCGATATTTATAACGGCAACAGGTAGAAGCTTGAAATATTCACAGAATATTTAATTATGTATTGACTTTAAAAAAATCATTAAATTAAAATAAAAAAAATATTTAAGGGGGCTCCCATACAACAAACGTGATTTTTATAGATAATTGTACGGAACCCTTCGTGCGCGAGTCCGACTCGCACTTGGCTGGTTTTTTCTTTTTTGATAATCAACTGAGAAGGGGACTTGTGACCGGGTTTTTTAGTCCGTGCAAGTCGGACACTGTCTGGGCCCTCCATTCCCAGTTCGTCCGAAGGGATTTTTCTCGAACACAAGTCACCCTTCCTACTCTAAAGTAAAAAACAGCAAGGACTTCGCATCTTTGGCCCCTCTGGCGACTTATTAAAAAAAAAAAAAAACAAAAATAGGACTAAACAGAATTTTCTATCCGTTTATTCCTATTAATAGGACTGAATGGTAGACCAAAAAGGACAATATCGGAACTTCATACACACCATTGAATTTCTTCTGAGGTGTGTGCAGTCCTTACAATGTTGTCCTTCACCGTAAAGGCCGACGCAGACCAGATGTCACGTGTCACATCACGCACACGCATCAGTTGTAATGAATGAAACTGTAAGAAAGATGGCACACTAGATGCGTCTACATGGTTTGCCTTCTATCTTACAGGTTCGTTACAACTGGTGCGTGACACGCACAAGCATCTGGTCCGCACCGGCGTTAAAGCTCATGGTAAATTTTAAATGTAATTTCTGGTCGACACTACTGCAGACCAAAGGGCTTGGCAGCTATCTCTCTCAACGAATCGCCATCGCCATTCAACAAGGGAATGCTGCCATCCTTTTGGGCACGGTGCCACGGGGGTCTTTTTTAGACTTAATCTAGTAGTTTTTATTATTCATTGTTATTTTCTCTTAATATTCGTATTCTTACTTAGTTAAATAAATGTATATATTTCGCACATAAATTTCTAAGAACCCAGAGGTGCGAGCCGAAGCTCGAACCCACGACCCACTGCTTGCGAGGCCACAGCTCAAACCACTAGGCCACCACAGCTTCAGCCAGTGTTTGGGTTCGTAACTGGATACCCTTGATTTTTTTTTCGTTGTCATGTAGAGCTAGTCTAATTTAAAATGACGCGCGCCCAACCACCGCACTTACGCACATCTGCCAAGAGAAATATTTCTCTATTGTAGCTTCAATGACAAATTCTAAAAAAAATTAAATGTATCGACACTACTAAAGAGGCAGGTCCTGACAAAATTAGCCCAGTCTTTATAAAAAACTGTGCCCAAGTATTAGTTGAACCATTATATATTATATTTAATAAATGTATGAGAGAAGGTATTTTTCCCAATCAGTGGAAAATATCCCATGTAACCCCAGTTCATAAAAGTGGTTCAAGAGCCCAAGTCACAAATTACAGACCGATTTCTGTTCAGCCTTGTATTCCCAAGCTACTTGAAAGCTTGGTTCATGATTCAATATACCCCTCCCTAGAATCTAATATTCTACCGGAGCAGCATGGGTTCATGATGGGAAAGTCCACAGTTACAAACCTCTTGTTTTACACAAACTCTCTCTTCGAGGTTATGGATAAGAGACTCCAGGTAGACGTTATATATACTGATTTTCATAAAGCCTTTGATAAGGTAGATCACCTATACCTTATTAAAAAGCTGGCGTATAATGGGATAAGTGGAAACCTTTTGCGGTGGTTCGCATCATATCTTATCAATAGGACGCATATTATCGTGCTGAATGAGTACAAGTCAAATATTAACACAAATGTTACCTCCGGAGTAATTCAAGGATCGATACTGGGTCCGCTGCTGTATACTTTGTTTGTAAATGATATAAAATCTTGTTTTGTAAATTGTAGTTTCCTGTTGTTTGCAGACGATTTAAAAATTTACAAAATTGTCAAAAACAATGATGACTGCGTTAGGATCCAAAACGACTTGAATCAGTTTTTTGCATATTGTCAGATGAACAAGCTGCTGCAGTTGGCATGTGACAAGTGCATGCAAATATCTTATACAAAAAATAAAAGGAATTATATTAGTTTTGAATATATGATTGATGCTTCATCAATTAAAAAAGTGGCGGCTACTAGAGATTTGGGCGTTGTATTTGACGATTGGATTTCAGATTACATGTCGAAAGTATTTTGTCCAGGGGCCACCGGATGTCAGGTTTTGTTTTGAGAACCGCAAAAGTTTTTAAAAGGGTTTCCTCATATTTATTATTATACAAGGCGTTGGTTAGGCCGCATCTAGAGTACGCATCTGTGATTTGGAATCCATACCACGCTAAATATTGTAAATCTATCGAAATGGTCCAAAAAACGTTTCTACGAGCCATGCATAAACGCTTGACAGGGAAAAAATGAGCTAGTGTAACTTATTGAAGTATTATAAAATATCATCCCTCGAAACCAGGCGTAAAGCGTCGGATATCTAAGGCGTACCTACTATAAAATTAATGACTATATTATCATGGACAGGGATGTTTGGAAATAATTCCGATCCGCATTGGCGATCCCTAGTCTCAAATAGCGTATCTACTGTGTTAAAAATTTTTAATTGTATTAAATACTTTTTCACGACACTGCTCGAAAATGTGGCCATAGATAACCTAAATCCAGTACTCCAAACTGCCTATATATGTACATTTAACAGCTGACTCATTTATAGCGCGCAAACACGACAACAATGTTACATTAATCGAAAACAAGACGTATCAGTATATGTATTTCATAATAAGATACGACTTTTTGAAAGATAATTTCTGAATTTCATTCCTGGCGTGCTGAAACGACACTATTGGACCAATCAAAAGTAATCGACTGTTGCATGTGATGGATGGATGGATGGATGGACGGACGAACGGACGGACGGACGGACTAGATGGACGGATGGACGGATGAACGGACGGACGGACTGGATAGACGGGATGGACGGATGGACGGGATGGACGGATGGACGGAATGGACGGATGGACGGATGGACGGGATGGACGGATGGACGGGATGGACGGGATGGACGGGATGGATGGGATGGACTGGATGGACGGGATGGACGGGATGGACGGATGGACAGAATGGACGGGATGGACAGGATGGACGGGATGAACGGAATGGACGGGATGGACGGGATGGACGGATGGAAAGATGGACGGATGGACGGGATGGACGGATGGACGGAATGGACGGGATGGACGGGATGGACGGGATGGACGGATGGACGGAATGGACGGGATGGACGGGATGGACGGATGGAAAGATGGACGGGATGGACGGATGAACGGGATGGACGGGATGGGTGATGATGATGATGATTTCCTCGCATTAGTCGTGAAAAGCACAATGTTTAGTCTCGGCCAAAAGTGCAATAGATGGACTCGTACTTTCGAGGGCCTCCGCTACGCGTCGGCCCTCAAACAAACTCGTCCATCTATTGCTTACTTTCCAGCCTCTACAACAATGTACTATAGATGTATGTAATTTAATAACAATGTAGATCTGATTGAAAAAAATATACCTTGTTGAGTTTCTTGCCGCTTTCTTCTCAACAGGGTTTTTCCCAACCCGTGGTAGATTCTTCGACGTTCATAGGAGCATCAATTGATGCCTAAATTGAATAAAGAGTTTGACTTTGACTTTGATGCGGTAACATTGTTTAACATATGTAGAGGATCAATTTTAGAGTTCCTTCGCGTTTCAGTTCTCGATCCGCCGCCTTGTTCGCTGTCCCGATCTCCTCCAGCAACGTTGGTTATCGCGCACCTTTGCGACGCTTGTGTAACTCTTACAATAAATTATTTCTGTCAGCAGATATGTTTAATACGACGAGACAAAAGTACAAAAACAAAATTTATGAAACTTTAATGTAATACAGTGTATAGTGTAAGTCTACTTAATCATATTACCCATGTGTTTTAGTGGGAGCTAGTTAGTGAGTAAGTGCATGTAATTTTTGTATCTAATTTATAAGTACATGTTGTATACATTTGCTTCTGCTTGCTCTCCTTGAAATAAATAAATTGAGTTTCAAATCCTGTGCGTAAATGCGGTGGTGGGGCGCGTCATTTTAAATTTGTCAAGCTCTAATTGCAGTCAACATTGTTCCAGTATAATTAATCGATATTCAAAGTAGCACGTCAAGGACGTAGTATAATCATAGATTAAGTTTACCGTTGAAAAATTTTAAAGAGGTGTTCGTTTGGCCTTGCTAAATAAACCGCTGCACGAAATGTTGTCATCATTATCATCATCATCATCCTAGCCTTTATTATATCTTACTAGCTATTGTGCGCGACTCTGTCTGCGAAGAACAAAAGATTTCATAAAAGTTGGTCATGCCGTTTAGAAAAATTTTGATTAACAAACACTGTGACACGAGATTTTTATATATTAGAAGATATATGTTGAGTTTTTCGACGTTTATGTGCGAAATTACACTAAAATTTTACCGTAAACTTGCAACACCAGCGACAAAAATCGAACGTGTGTGTGAAGTTATAATCCGCATTGGACCCGCATGTGAACTACAGGCCGAGCCGGTGTACAGGTTTTCCCAAAACTCAACGATAAATTGGTACCAGGCGAGATGGTAAGTGATACCAAAAAATAAATCCAGGTCACTTATTTAAATCACATAACATTATCATTTTCAGTATTAGCTATTTTCAAGAAAAAATCTATTATCGCTTAACAACAGGTTCGGCCATACGGCTGCTTAAAATACGGAAACGTTACGGAATTGCAAGTGACGTGTCGTAAGCGTCAGAACCGCATGCTCTCCATAGTAGGTAAAGTTGTGACGTTTACGGTGCGTCACTGCGATTCCGTAACGTCACCTTTTTTTAAGCGGCGGTTTGGTCGCACCTTTATGGTGGGATTTCTCATTTCATTCCAGTACTGTTATAACTTCGCCTCTTGCTCGGTACCAGAATATCGTCGAGTTTTGGGACACTGTATTGAATAAACAAACATAATTATGTTTAATTTAGTTGAGTAAATCAAACGACTTACCTTACTTACCTTGAAGATTCAAATTTTGATGAAGCAAAAGATTTCTGAGCTACAAAAAAGTCGTCAAAATTTACCGTTTCATTTAAATGTTCCCGCTTATTTGTTCTTAACTTTTTTCCAGTTTCGCCCCCATATTCGACTGTCCCTACATCTGGTTCTCCTCGATGGCCCCTCACTGGCTGGTGACGAGGCTGGTGGACGAGCACACCAACCCAGCCATCGTGCCGGACTGTCAGACCGCCAACTTCCCACCGTTCACCTTCACACAGAGGCTCCAGGAACTATGGATACAAGTGTCCAAGACGTTTAAGAAAATCACGTAAGATTTTTTACTAAAAAATATATTTTGAGACTAGTTACCTGACATAACTACTCGCCTCAACCTTTATATGTCCCACTGCAGAGTAGCAGGCAGTACAACGCCCTGCGTGTACAATATAACAATGCATTTAGGAGGCTGATGGGGCTGCCTCGATTCCGCAGAGCTTCGGGTATGTTCGCAAAGGCTAGAGTGAACTGCTTTTATACCACCATGAGAAAACGCTGCACATCCCTGGTGCGCAGGGTGCGGGACATCTCCAACGGCATCCTAATTACATTCGCGCAGAGGATTATTCAGTGTCTTCCGGTCCGTGGACGCCACTCGAGAACCTTTTTGCCCATCGGCCATCAGTTCTACGAGCGATGCCACTTGAGTCTGGGGATTCATCGAGCTATGTCCGTGACATTAGTTCTTGCGCGGGAAACTCCGAGCATAGCTCTCTCCATCGCCCTCTGAGTGACTATGAGCTTTTTTATGAGGCCCATCGTTAGCGGCCACGTCTCAGTGCCATAAGTAACCCATAAGTCATTACTTGCAACACACACTGGTCAGTGTAGGTCGGCCTCCAACAAGATGGAGCGACGACCTGGTTAAGGTTGCGGGATCGCGTTGGATGCAGATGGCGCGGGGCCGATCTGTTTGGCGAGCCTTGGGCGTGGCCTGTGTTCAGCAGTTGACGTCTTTCCGCTGAAATGATGATGATGATGATGAGAGGATTATTGCAGTATGGTTCATGTACTGACTCAGGGTGTAGCGTCACTAACACTAGACCCAGTATCGGACGGCAGCATGGTAAGTGTGATCCACTCCACATAATAAGTGACTAATAGGGACTGATACTATAACGTATAGCTTATTTATTATGCGAACAAAATAACCAAGTAAAATTAGTTCTAGTTCTGAAAGGGCATAAACATTACAAATAATTATCATGCTTCTAACCTAAATAAACAAAAGTAACAGTTTGCTTCAAGTAAACTGTACTCAAATTCTTTGTTTAGTTTTCCTAAATGAAGTAAAAACTGCTCTAGTTCTAACGTTCGAGATAGTAGGTAATATCTAATCTTAGTTGTTGTTGACCGGTGACAAGAACAGATAATGATAATATTACAGTTAATTATTAACCTGTCTAATATAAAAAAAATCTCGTGTCGCTGTGTTTGTTATCAAACTCCTCCGATACGCCTTGACCGAATTTTTTTGTCTGTATTGGTAGGTCTGAGAATAGATCGTAGGTTATTTTTATACCCCTATTGTTCACAGACGGAGTCGCGAGCAACAGCTAGTTAATAATAATAATATTAAATATAATATTAGGGGACAATCTCACACAAATCGACCTAGTCCCAAACTAAGCCAAACTTGTACTATGGGTACTAGACGACGATAAACATACATATATAGATAAATATAAATACTTAAATACATAGAAAACATCCATAACTCAGGAACAAATATTCGTGCTCATCACACAAATAAATGCCCTTACCGGTAGGCTTATTGTCTAACGTTTTTGACGCTTGCCTTTGCAATTGCTATCTCTTTCTGTCAAACGGTATAAAACGTTGACAGAAAGAGATAGTGAAAGCGAAGGCAAGCGCCAAAAGCGTTAGACAATACGGCCTCGGGATTCGAACCCAGAACCTCTTGCTTCGTAGTTAGGGTCACTACCAACTAGGCTAAAGCGGTCGTTGTAGTTATGTTATATTATTAGTTTATTGTATTCAATATTATATTAGTTTGTACTTATGTGTATTCTTTACATGTATAAGTATTTTTGCTATTTGTTTGGGTTAATTTCAGTTTTCGGTTCTCTTTACTTTCCATTGCATGCCTGTATTCTTTCTGATGTCCTGTGAATCGTTCAAAGGTTAACTAGAAGGGATCCCTGTAAGGAATAAGTTTGCCTTTGCACATTTGTTACGCTTGTGAACTATTAATTCCATATTTTTATGATGCTATATTTACAAGAGTTTTACATACCTACATAATACAACACCTGCCTAATTTCATTTGCAATTAATGACGATTCGCTGATTTTTTACATTATCCCAGGCGCATTCGAACTTTTATACCCATGCTTGATACATACGTCATCTTCTTTTTTGTAGCGTTTTCGACAAAATGGAACAAAACACGTACAATACTGATATGGCACCAGTAATAACCAAGAAAGGTCGCCCAGTTCCCGACTTCGACGAGGTGAAATTCAATGCATCATTGCTGATTGCCAACACGCACGTGTCTCTTGGCCAAGCAATGACGCTTCCCCAAAATTGTATATCTGTTGGAGGATATCACATCGATGACGACGTGCAACCATTACCTAAGGTAAATATTTTCATATCCAAATAGAAAAGGTAGTTATCTTAATACTTTACTATACTAGGTATAACATAAAACTCATAGGTAACTCCAGAAGTATGTAATTAGTCAAATTCTCATTGATACTAGTTCTTTAGATAATATAAAAGACAAGTAACACATTTAATAAGGTAGGTAATTGTATTTTATGCAACTGTATCGTAATAGGGATCCTTAAAATACGAGTGTGGTTTCATGAAACGAGGCGTAGCCGAGTTTCATAAAGGGTCACATGAGTGTTTTAAGGCCTAATTGGCATTGATCACTTTTTTACAATGTGGTCTAATTCCAAAACCATTTCGAGGAATAGGTTTATTAAATCATTTTATAACATTGTAGTAAAAAAATATAAAATGATCGTGTGTATTTTTGCAAAATAATGTTTGACCTTTCTTTCTAGTGGGCATTAACTTTGAAATTCTTTGCAACAAGAAAAAAAAAAGCCGTCCGTCTAGTTTCTCTATACTATTCTCTGTCACTTCGACGTAGTTATCATCTGTCAGTTTAAAGATACTACATATTTTGAAAAACATTCTTCGCGTTTTTCATATTTTAATAATGGATTTATACAGGAAGTGTTTCATTCCTACTTGTGGAAATGATTCTGTCAATAGCCCAAACAAATTAATTGTTCGCATTAGAGAAGATTTACAAGAGAAGTGGTGCCGCGAAATTAATTCAAAGTTTACCAATGATATTATAATACAAAAAGAGGTAGATACGCCACCAACGCACCAAAACGTGTGCCGCGAAATGGTCCTAATTATGACCAATTGGAATCAGTCGGATTGTGACGTTTGCTTACACTTGCGCGCAAGTGATAAACTATCTGTCTTTTTCTTCATATCGTCTTAATGAAGCCATCTCTCTTATACCGTCTCTGTCAATGTAATAAAATGTAAGTAAAATGAAACGTGTATGTGTGTGTGTGCCTACCGCCGCGTGCGGAGCATATTTTTTGGGCATTATGTGAGCATATAACGTATCTACACTTAAAATATCATTGAAGTTTACACGATGTACTTATTTTTGTGAGGATCATTTTAATGTAAGTATGGATTAAACCTGCCAAAGAACTTTCAAGTGTTCCTGACCATTTTATTTTATACGTACAAAAAATACTATAGCCGTAAATCGTTTTTTGTACCTTTTGTCTTGGAAGACAAAAGACTAAGTCTTTTGTTTTGTCTTGACTTTAGTGATATTGTTATTGTAATGTAAAGTGACATTGTCAGATGACAACTAACCATCGATTGTGATTGTGACACATTTTATTTGTCATTATGTGTGTGGTTTATACACAGATTCAGCCGCGGCATGTAATTTACGAGAAGTCGTATCTCAAATTTTCAATAAATTATAAAAAAATATTGGAGTGATGAATTTCTGAAATATTCAAATTAGTTTCTTAAAATTCTCTATATTTTCGATAAAAAAAATAAAAAGGGGAGGTTAGAAAAAATTAACAATCCTAATTACCTACAGTTGCATACAATATTTTATCTACATCCATATATTAAATCCTCTATCATGCGTTTAAGAACCATTGAGAAATGACCTACATTAACGAGAACTAGGTAGGTATGTCTGCCCCACGACCTGCACCCGGTGCGCGCCCCAGGACCTGCGCGACGTGTACCTATGCTGCGCTCCTTCTGCACCGGTACTGTAATGTAATGATGTATGAAATCTCAATACGATACAGATTTCCAAGTGGAGGATTTACTATATGGGTGTAGATAAAACAATAATTTCAATGCGATTCTAATAAAAACTTTATTTTAACCATGGAGACTTGATTAATTTTTAATTAAGTCTGATTTACATTTTTAGCTGCTTTAGAACAAACAAATAGTTGGTCGATTGAGTTGGCATACAAGTGACGTTGTAACGAGCAATTGCCATACAAAATCTATAGGAGAAGCATTATGGTGAATGATTAACTTTTTTATTTTTATTTTAAAACATTATACCGCAGGATTTACAACAAATTATGGACAACTCGAAACACGGCGTCATTTACTTCAGCATGGGATCAAACTTGCAAGCCTCAAAAATTCCAGAAGAATTAAAGAAAGGCTTTCTCAAGATGTTTGGTGAACTCAAACAAACAGTCTTATGGAAATTTGAGGAGGAACTGCCTGGTACACCAGCCAATGTTCATATTCTGAATTGGGCACCGCAACAAAGCATATTGTGTAAGTTTCTATGAAGATGTAAAGTCATTCCTTGAAACTTTGTCACTTTTCCATTCTTGTCTACTGGTTTACATAAATGGTGCTTTTAGAATTTTCATTTTTGACACAATTTTTTTACTGGTGTTCTTTTTGTTCACTGTACTGGCATTGTCATCGAAACTACATATTCTTACCAAATTTTGAGTCAACCTGATTTCTAAAAGCGGCTAATAATCGACTTGCAAGATTTGACCGTAACGAAGGTCCAAACATTGCAAGTGATATAAAAGCTTGTAAAAAAATAGTCATACTCATCATTTTATTGGTGTGTTCCATTTCAGCACATCCCAACTGCATCCTCTTCATCACGCACGGTGGCTATCTCTCGACAACTGAGACTGTTCACTTCGGAGTACCCATCATTGGTATCCCGGTCTTCGCTGATCAGTTCATCAACGTAGAGAGAGCTGTATCTATGGGTTTTGCGCAAAGAGTTGACCTGGCATATGACATGGTTGGCAAACTTAAGGCTGCTATTAACGAAGCAGTCAGAAATCCTGGGTAAGATAACTCTTATATTATTATTCTTTGGGATTTTTTCTCAACCTTGAAATTGATGTTTTCACTCGTTGATTAAGAGGTGTACACGGTGAAAGTACACTTTCTTCGAAATCTACACTCTTAAAACGTACACTGTACACTTGCCTGATAAAAACAGTTTCTCGAAAAACATCAACAAAAGATTTTGGAGAAAAACGGAAATACCCAATAAAAATAATATGGTGAAATTAGCTTCATACTAAAAGAAAAAATACGTATTTTTTATAAAATGCGGTTTCTGAAAAAATCCCGTTCCCGGAAGCCCGCTTGAAAAAGTACACCCGATGGGAGGCACACTTTTTATACGGCGCATCTTTGAAGAAAGTGATCCTTCTTAAAAGTGCACCTTTTTAGACGTTTTGCAAGTGTATTTTTCCCAAGCCGATTAAGCAATGTTAACTTTTGCCATTTCTCATACAGATACAAGCAGAAGGTAAAGGAATTGTCGCGTATCTACCATGACCGTCCTATCTCACCGGGCAAGGAGCTGGTCCACTGGGTCGAGCACGTGATCAGAACTAGCGGAGCGCCGCATCTACGCTCCCCGGCTCTGATGCTGCCCTGGTACAAGAAGATGTACTTGGACTTACTAGCTCTAATTATTACAAGTGTTATTGTACTGGCAATCATAGTAAAACGAATTTTTGTATCAAGCAAGAAGGTTGTAAAGCAAAAAACTAAATAGATTAATAAAAAATATACCAGATCAAAATGATTTTTTAATTCAACTTACGTGCACATTTTTGTCGCTTATAGGTGGTTATAAATATGTAAAATAAAATACTGCTATCGCTGACTAGATATGTGAAGCATCATGTTATACTTGTACTTGACTAGCCTTTATCCGTAGCTTCGGTCGAGCATCCTATCTAAAAAGAACTATATTTTATCCGCAAATTCGGTAGTTTAATTACGACGTGGTCTTCATTTATGTTGTATGGCGAGCACCCGTGCAAAATTTCACGCCTCTAAGTTTAGCGGCTAAAATTTTGACGAAATTTCACTTGAGGGACTATCGAGATAAAAATTAAAAAAATAGGATTAAAAAACGAACATTTTTGGTAATTGGATCAATCTTACTCTCCGTTATTTGGCGGTAATTAGGATTAATTAGTTAAAATGACTTATGTAAACTTTGATCAATTATAACTGAAGATACACATTGCCGAACAAAATTCCCTTCAAAGGGTGTGGCATGAAGGTTTACTCTTCAAGTTAAAAAACGCTCTACCGGATTACCTATATGGAGTACTGAAATCATTTCTGCTGCAGCGCCATTTCATCGTACAGAGTGGGGAAGCACTGTCTGATCTATGTGCAATCAAGGCGGGAGTTCCCCAGGGCAGTGTTCTGGGCCCGATATTGTATCTTCTTTTCACTGCAGATTTGCCAACTTCTGAATCTTTGACTACTGGTACATTTGCCGATGATACTGCTATACTGGCTGCTCACAGTGATCCAGAAACGGCCTCAAAAATACTACAAACAGGTCTAAACGATATATCCAACTGGCTTAAAAAGTGGCGAATAAAGGCAAACGAAACTAAATCAGTCAATGTTACATTTACTTTGAGGAGAGGATCTTGTCCTCCAGTTACAATGAACAACATACAAGTTCCGCAGGCAGACCATGTGAGATATCTTGGCTTACATTTGGACAGAAGGCTTACCTGGCAAAAACATATCTTCACTAAAAGAAAGCAACTTGGTATTCAGACAAGAAGACTCTACTGGCTTATTGGTCGAAAGTCACAACTTTCTCTTGAAAACAAGATACTTTTGTACAAGGCTATACTGAAGCCCATCTGGACGTATGGGATCCAACTATGGGGTACAGCCTCCCACTCAAACATAGAGATCATACAGAGATTCCAAAACAAAGCTCTGCGTATGATAACCAATGCTCCCCCGTTCGTGCCGAACGAACTACTACATCGAGACCTGCAGATGTTCACTGTGAGGCAGGAAATTGCACGACATACTAAGTCCTACAAAGAACGGATCGAACACCATCCAAACACTCTAGCTCAATCACTAATGGAGAACCATAACCGATCTAGACGATTGAAACGTAAAATACCCCAAGACTTGGTCCAGCCACAGCAGTCATGTCTACTGTCTAGATGATGAGGATGTGACACAGGTCACATACTGAGCACGCCAGCATTAGCACCAACCAACATACTGCTGAATGTCCCAAGGAGGGAGACAGATTGTAGTAGCTCCAAAAGACAAAAAAAAAAAAAAAAAAAAAAAAAAGAATGTCCGAACTTTTTTATTTGGTTGCGTAACAAATAAAATCATCACATACACAGAAATTTGAACCTAGTCTTTACTTCATTACAGTCGAATTTCGGTAGCGGCAAAACTCCACTTGACAGCTAAACTTGACAATTTCACGCAACGTTCTGAGAAAAAAAGAAGGCCACATTTATCAAAGTGGCGCTCATTTGGCTCGGACATTTTCGGGCGCGCGACTGTGGATCTACAGTTATAATTGATCAAAGTATGTAAACGAAAAGGTGTTTAATGAATCCTGGAAAATATTTATTAAAAAGCACGGAAGCAATAATAAAGTAGTATCAACTTTATTTGTTTCCTTCCACTTTCACTTTTTGTCTCAACTTAAATTTTGATACTTAGCTTGTTTTTTGATCGTGATGGCCACGATGTCTCCAGAATTTTGTAAGTCATTATCTCTATAAATGGACTGGTGTTGTCATGGTTCCTATAATGAATTACATGATTAAAAAATGAGGTAGCAGAGTTGAAATAATTACTTTATTTTTTATTTAAATCGTGTTTTTATTGATACCTACTAAAAAAAATAAAAATTCAGGCATTAACCATAAGAATAAATAATAACAGAGTAGAAGGGCTCTCGCTCCGGCCGGACTCAAGGTCACGATATTAGAGTACTATCTAAGAGAGAAATCAGTCAGGGTGTCACGGCCGGCGTCGCCGCACGCGCGTTTGGCTGTGTACTGTTTGCGCGTTCGTTTTATAGGAAACAAATAACAACATAATGGTGTCAAGTTATTGTGGTATATTTGGGTGTGTAAATAATGGAAAAACGATGCCACACTTAAGTTTTTTTTAGTTTTCCCAAATAAATAATAAGTGGGTAAGGCCGCGGATTTTGACCAATTCGGTCGTTTCAAATTTACCTAGCTTATTATAAAATACTGGTGACACCTAGAGGTTTGAAAATAATTTTAGTATATAAAGCGACAAAAACTGTCAAGGTCGCAATTGCAATAATTGACTTAAACTTCTTCAAAAAATTTATAAAAATATATTTGTGGCTAAAACGTAACGAAAGTCGTCTCATTTTTTCGACACCGAGTTATTAAAACCATTTTTTTTCATAATATTTAACTTGTTATGATTTTATGTATGTTTTAAAACAAAATAATATGACATTACAACCATAGTTCAAGCGGTTACGGAATTATTGTAATGAAATAATTTATTGTTTTCTTTGTTTCTTTTATCATATATGAATTCCACGTTTACGTTACGAATACTTATGTGACACTTTATAACGCTTGTTCTAAAACCAATTTGGGTAGAAATTGGTTTTTCGTATACCGGCAACTCATGTTTTAAGTAGGGTAACACCAGTGACAGATATCTCGCTAGTCTGATGATAAATCGCAGTCGAAGTAGACGCTGCAAAAGTTATGCCAAAAAACTAAAAAAATGCCTATGTGATTTTAAAGGTAAGTAATGTTTATTTTAAAACGTCTGTTTTTTTATATGATAGAGTAGTGTTTTTTAGGTAGGTGACATGTATTATTGTATTTAAATTGTCTTAATTTCACCATGAAAACAAATGTTTATTAAAAAATACGTTACACTTTCGTTACGATTACGTTACGTTTTTATAAAAGATAACGTATTTTTTATAAAACGTAACGAAAACATGTAGTAAAGGGAAGTGCACACAGGAAAATACTAACGGAAATGATTTTTTTTAGATTTTTGTATGAAAAAACACAATTTGGTGGGTATATTCAATAAGATAAACAAATTTGAAATACAGTGCATACAGGAGGTACCGAAATCGGCCCACAACAATTGAGGCAGCATAAAAGACAAAGTAACGTTAATTTAAAATTAGTTAAAGAGCATAAAACTTTCTGCAACTACTTGTGCGTAAAATTTATTTAAGTACCGTAGTTTCGGAGTTAATGATCTCTTATTCTTGCGCCTTCCTACAAAAATGCGGTTGGCACATGTTTTCTTCTTCCAATTTCCTCGGTCTTCCGTCAAACTTAAAGATAAGATATAAAAGATCAGATAGATCAGATACTTAATTTCATCACCGTTCATCAGGATGCTAAACTTATTAATTGTGCAATACCTATTGCGTTCAGTTCATGTGCATAGTTGTTACGATTACACAAGTACGTATTATGAGTATCCGAACGTTCAATCGTTCGTTTATTTTTTAAGCCTACTAGGTATAGAATTTGAAATCGAACTTAGAATCGATTTAATCTGAAAGTGACAGATTGTAACAGTACAGACATCCATCTGTAATGTTCCATCTTATGTAAACATAGTTTTAGGTATATTAGTTAATAATATATAATCAAAATAGCTAATGAAATTGTTTCATACGCCAATAGGGCGATGTTATTTTTAATTCATTGATCACAAACTACCTATTTGCATACTGAACCTTTTATTGTAAGAATAGGCCTGTATGAAGCTTATTTGGGAATGTGGGACTGACGACAACGATGTTAATAAGGCTAATTAACAATTACATTCGGAAAATCCTCATTTGTAACCTTTTTACTTGAGGAAAGGCCTGAGATGATGATGATGATGATGAAGATGATGCAACACTTTCGCTTACTAGACGGCATACCTGTAATTTTGCCAACAAACTGGCTGACCCAATTTGGAGGTAAAACAGGCAAATCTGCACCTTAAGTGAAAAGCTTAGAAGCTATTTCAGTATCGAGTTCGGAATGAGAATTGTCGGGTAGACTGGAGGCACGCGCTCGAGATACGACCTTTCCACAGTTATTCGGGCCCCTTTTGCACCTAGTGCTCCGTGTGCACCATATGGTTTGAATGGACCAAGTGCTCCAAATGCTCCAATGGGATTGCTTGGGCTAAGTGCGCTTAGTTCGCTATTGGGACGGTAGATGGCGTATAAAAGGCAACGCGCGGACAGAGAACGGGTTCTTCGTCTTTGCCACGGGCTCGGAAACGGTTCTCCCAGTGTGTTTGAGGTATCATTTTTATCGTGACTTTTACCGTATTTTCTCTTACTTTATTGTTTCTCTTGTGTTTTCTTTTATCGTGTTTCTTTTATTGGGTGTTTAAATGTTTCTAGTGTTAGTTAATGGGGGTTTGTGTGATTGCCCGGCTTTGTGTATTTATTGCCAAATATGGTGATGGAATATTCATTGTCGGATAATTACATAGTTGCTGATAGTTAAGATGGGGTAGCGGGATTTTGCGGGAATTTCGTATGGGAGTTTATTTGTTAGTTTCTTGTGATAGTTAATGGGGAGGGGTTTTATGTGGTTATCTGGCTTTGCGTATTTATTGCCAAAACGTGGCGATGGAATGCTCATCGTTTGGATAATTACATAGTTGGGTGATAGTTAAATTGGGGTTTAGTGGATTTTGTGGGGTCAGTGTAGGGGCTAGGTTGTGTTAGTGTTGGAGAACCTATTCGAGCATCAGCTGAAGTAATAGCTGGACTCTGAGAAGGGATAGTCGGGTTACCTTGCGGTGTTAACTTACAGATTAGCCCATCTCGGAGGCGTTTTAGTGTAAATTTACCACCTCTTGGAGAAGGGTGGGGGTCTGTATTATAACTCAAGAGTCGGACCTAAGTTCTCCCTGGGTGTTGAAGGGTTTGGAGCGCCATAACCGGTGTTTCAAACTCATCATCTACCTAGTCCGCTTATCTATTTATATATATATTACACACTGGTATTCTTCTATCCCAATCCCCTCAGAAGGGTACCAGTAGCACACGGTTATAGAAAGTAGGACTTGAGCCAACCCACTCAACGTAGGCATTAGCTCAGGATAGGCCCTCTCTTATCAGTTGGAGAGGGGCCCCGCGGTAGTTGTAAATGTGGAATCCGGATTCCTAGCTTTTCAATTTCGTGTAGAATAGATGGATAGTTTAGCTGTTAGGATAGGTTCATCGGGGTTAGGTGTTATTACCATTAACTATCTTCAGTTCTTCATTATACTATAGTGTGTCGGAGGGCTGAGATATGCCACCTGACATACTTGATATTATTATCATTAACTATCTTCAGTTCTTCATTATACTGTAGTGTGTCGGAGGGCTGAGATATGCCACCTGACATACTTAATGTTATTACCATTAACTATCTTCAGTTCTTCATTATACTGTAGTGTGTCGGAGGGCTGAGATATGCCACCTGACATACTTAATGTTATTACCATTAACTATCTTCAGTTCTTCATTATACTATAGTGTGTCGGAGGGCTGAAATATGCCACCTGACATACTTGAAATTATTATCATTAACTATCTTCAGTTCTTCATTATACTGTAGTGTGTTGGAGGGCTGAGATATGCCATCTGACATACTTAATACTATTACCATTAACTAAATACTACCTGCTGTTCGTCATTATACCAATTGATGTAGGAGGGCATTACTATGCCTCCTGACTTACTTAATACTACTACCTTAACAAGACAGTTCTTCATTGAGCTATTTTGTGTTGTGGGAAAGGGCTACATTTGATGACATAACTACTAATGCCTGACGCATTGACTGACTTTGACTATGACGCTCTAGACTTCCGACGGATGAAAGATTTCAGGGTTTCCCTTTCATCCATATGTCCTATCTAGTAAACCCTAGTAGACTCAATTAAGTGAGTAAAAATAAAACTCAACAAACTCACTATGAATATTTATTTGCTGAAAAGTAGAATCTCCTTTGAAGTCGGCGGTCGTCCCTGGTGAAATAACCTCGGATTATCTGGTCCTGTGGTGGCTGGTTATACTTACTGAATCTAAATGGTAAAAGCTTACCAAATTAACTAACTTAACCTTTGTTCAAATTTGCTGAAATTATTTGCATGTGTTTAATCTGCTCCCGCTTTGACTGTCAATTTTATTTTTTAAATCTGTTTTTATAATTTTTTTGTCTAAATTAATACCTACTTTTCTTTATAAATCAACTGTTATCACTTTTATTATGATGTGTACACATAGTTTTGGATTGTAAATAATCATTTGTATTAATATTTATATTACTGTATCTTATGTTTACAATTTGTTTTGTGTGCCAAACTTAATAAATAAATAAATAAATACTTGTTTTACAATCCGTCATTCTGACTATAACTGAGGCAGATGCAAGTTAGTGGCTTACTGGTACCAAAGGATCTGGTAGCTACTCAATAGTCATTATGATCATTCTTCGAAGTCTACAATTACTACCGAAGTTTCGGCTAGCTATTGCAGAGACAATATGATCACGGGTTGGACCCAAGAACGGCCACAGACTGTAACTAATATCCCTTTGAAATGTCCTCTCATTTACTTAAGGTAATGCATTCATTACCTAAACAAGGAAAAGGTATATGCTTCTTCAAAGCAGTGGAAGGGTCCTCTCCAAGTCAGGGACGCATGGTCATTTCCTAGGGCGGAGGCGGAGCCCTAGGACTCTGCCACATAAATAATACCCTTTCCTCACGAATATGACGCAGACTATGGACATATGACATTAATAAAACTACAGACAATTATCTTTCTTCAGCCATTCTTCTTTTGATATCTCTACAGGTTTTATTAACTATATGCGATCACTTAAAACTATATACGATTACTTAAAACTATATACAATTACTTGAAACTACAAACAGCTTAATTATCCTACTTCAACTATTCATCTTTCTCAATAACTTTTATTAACTATAGGCAATTACTTTCTTTAAAATTATCCATCCTAACCATATCTTCATTATAAACTTGAATTATATAGCAGTTAACTACTACTACCCATACATACAAAAAAAGAACTGTCGGGTTATTCTTCGGACTCAATGTAGGATCCTTATTACGTAGACCGCTAACGATCACTGGCCAATTTTGTGACTTAAACAAGGTAAATCAGCTTGAGTTAGGAGCTAGACATCTCTCGGTTATCTTCAGAAAAAATTAGGTGCTATAGGTTCGCTTATATAGGTAGGTTTCCTAGGTAGGTCTTCTTAGAGTTATATAGGTAGATATATATAAAGTAATGTAAGGATATAGGTAGAAGTAAATAGGAGATATAGATTTATCTAGGTAGGTAGCTTTAGTATATAGCATAGTATATATAAGAAGGGGTAGGTAGCGTTGGGGGGGGGGGGCGGTACAAGATCAAACTGAAGTTGAAATCTTACGAATTCAGTGAGTAGACCCATCATTATCCTCGACATTTAAAAAAAATAATTAAACAGCTACTTTGTCTCACGCAGTGAGCAAAATCGGATTTTGCTCACTGTTTTTTTTTAGTAGCAATATCTGCCTGTTTGAGGTGCTGAGGTGAAAAGGTAATTTTATTTCCTATACTCTACTCTTCACCTTCCTTATTCTAAAGACTTACCTATTCAATACATAATATTGTTATAGATTTTTTTTTTATTTTTTTTTTATTTTCCAAATTTAAAACAATAATATTTTACAATTAAGTAGCATCGTTAAACCTGAATCAGGTTTGTCTCGATGCTAATATACAATTACATACAATTATATAATAATATACCTACAATTTTAACTATTAAATAGATAGATCATTAAAAAATTAAAAAAAACATCGATGTTTCGATACATCGATGTTTTTGGGCGATGTTTTTTTAACATCGACGTTTGTTCTGAAACATCGATGTATCGATACATCGGAGTTCTTGCTTTCGATATTTGCATCCCTACTTTTGTCTAGTCTCTATTAAAAAAAAGTGATGACGTAATTCTGACGTTAAGGATGTTATCAAATTTAAAATTATTACATCTCTTTTTTCTGGTGAAAAAGGCAAAGGTAACATATAACTGTTCTGTAGTAGTGTTGGTAAATTCAGATATATTTTTGGAATTTCTTGTATTTTTTTAAATATGGAGAAATAAATTATAATAAATATTCTTCCGTGTTTAGAAGGCAAAACTCTTTCGATTCTTGTAGTAATTTTTGGATTTAAAAAAAAAAACAAATCTCGTCAATTAGATAGTAGGTATGTAGGTAAGTTAATTACTACTGAGGTATTTATTAAACAACGAACAATAAAGAGGGTACAATTTCAATAAATACTAGGTATCCTAAAAATAAGTATTTATGAAAAATTTGATTTTGAATGCAAGCTTGTCATTGGATTGTCATCCAGCCTACATACCTAAGTATGCCAAATTTTAAGTCAATCCGATCACTGGAAGTGAGTTCAATTCGACGTCCGAGATTTGACCCAAACAAACAAGTCAAGTTAACAAAAGCTTGTAAGAACATAACTATGTAGGTATGTGCACACTAACTTCGGCTTAGTCGTGTCCTAGCGGTAGAGTGCCCATAAGGCTGGCAAAAAATGCTCTAGATCAAAATTTGTTTCTTTTTATAATTCATAACCTTTTACAATACAATAACTCTTTATTGTATATTATTATCACGTAAGAAACAGCATTTACTACTTTTATTTATCTGCATTTACTGTGAGAAGGTAAAATAAAAATTAACTACCGATAAAAAATGTATTTACAAATGAAGTACAAAACATAACAAACATAGTACTTAAGTAATTACCTACCTACTTCAACATCGACAAGCATGTCAATTGTTCTTTTTATTCAGATCTGGTTTTCTTCTAAAAATAGTTCTTAAAATTAAACAAATAGTTACAAAACACAATAAAACTAGTGCTGCTAAGTCGAGATACATCTTCTGGTACCAGGAGTGGTAGAACGCAGGAGTTCGTAAATGTAAGGCCTCTTGTGTCTCGACCACGTGCTCTACCCAGTGCACCAACTCCTTAAATGAACGATAGCTCTTTAGCCTTCGTTTTGTATCTGCAGAAGAGAAACGACAATAACAAATAAATAAATATCACGGGACAATTGAAAAGAGCTTACGGGTACAAGACAACGGGAAAATATACTTATACAGATAGATACATACTTAAGTAAATATTAATCAACCAAGAATCGAGCACAAACATTCGTATTTTTCATACAAATATCTGCTCCGGCCGCGAATGGAACCCGGGACCTCAAGCTTCATAGTCAGGTTCTTTAACGACTAGGTTATCCGGTGATCGAATTATAATAACTGTAAGATCTGCTCCCTTTAAACCAGACATGATAAAATGCTTCAACTGATGAATAAATTTAGTGTCAAAACTCCTACCATCGGTAGTCTGCTAGGCTCGTACTCAAGATCAAACCATTCATTCTGAACCCACCGTATCCGTAGAACGTTTTCAGAATAAGTTGCTTTGAATTCCTTGTCTAGCAATGCGAAGTCACTATTAAATTTTCAGTGAAAAAGTTCCACAGTGGCTCACGATTCAGCTGGGTCTAATGCACGTTTACACAAGGCTCTATACTACGAAGCGCGAAATTCGAACTTCGTTTCATGCCGTTCCGCTCACGCTAAAGGTATTTATTACGAGAGTGAGAGGGACCACACGATCCGAACTTCGAACTTCGAATTTCGTAGTAACCCCCCAGGGCTAAATTCAGGAACGGCCCAACACGGTTTGCGAGCGGTAATACAATCGTTTGCGAGAGGATAGGGATGAACTGCTATTCAGGAACGCCAAAAATCACTGGTTTGCGAGAGGTTTGGGCTGAGATTGGGATGAGCCTTATTTATTTATTTATTCAATTATTTATTTACAAAACGGATTAACAGGAAAATAAGGCTCATCCCAAGCTCAGCCCATTCCTATCCTCCCGCAAACAATTGCCTTTGGTTAGAAAAAAAATGTCTTTTTTTTATTTTTTTTTCTTACAGATTAGGCCAATTTAAGAAACTAATTTGAATATTTTAAAATTTGGTCGCGTATTTTTTTTTAAATTTAATTTGTTAAATACCGGATATGGTTGACCGGATATACGTCATCCAGTAGCTCGAAACTCTTGATTTCCTTTGCCCATCTGCTTAGAGAAAAAATACTGTTATCTGTCATTTGTACGTCGTCATGTCGTCAATAAGTTTCTAACCTTCTGGTTCTGAAAGTCTATTTTCCACGATAATTTTTGAAAAAATGCTTACCAGTGGAAACTCCGGTGAAAAATTTGTCAAGGCTGACACGCTCAATCTACCCAAAATGCGAAATAGGTCCATTTACATACATCAATATGATCTTCGTAGCAGTACAAGAGAGATATCCTAAAATATTCGACATTTGCTAGACGACACCAGTTCTCACGTAGATCTTCCCTGACACGGACGAATATTTTGCCGGGGCTATATTCATGGAGTCATTTGAACAAATAAAACACTTTCTATAGTCCATTTTTTAGTTTCATAAATGAAAATAGCCTTTTTGTTTTGTTTCCTATCCTATTGACATCAGTTAAATTTAAATGACATTTTGACAGCCTTTGACACCTACAGATATTTGGTTGAAACTGTTTTTCAGAAGAAAAGTTCATATTACAGTGGTAATACTTCAGGTTTAAACAACATTTGGATACTATTAATGTTATAATTTGCGTACCTATATACTATTTACAAATATTTTTGATATGCATTTAGAAATGTTGACAACAAATCACGTATGTCAAACTTTATGGTAAACATGGCGACCACAGGGCCACCATGACATCTCCAATTGTCACTTCATTCGGCATCTGACGTTTGGATTGATCGAATACTTTCTGTACTCGTAATAATTTTCGTTGTTGAGTTTTTGTTTCCTGTTAAGTTTTGTTATTATGTTTTGTTCGTGGGTTTTGCATTTACGCAAGTAACATGGAACCGGTATTGCAGGCTTATTGTCTAACGCTTCTGACGCTTGCCTTCGCAATCACTATTTCTTTCTGTCAAACGGTATAAGTTGGTGACAGAAAGAGATGCTGAAAGCGAAGGCAAGCGTCAGAAGCGTTAGACAATAGGGCCTCAGGTCCCTCTCACAGGGACGAGAATCTTCCTCCTTCTCCACCAAGGAAGCGTCCTAGAAGTCATATCAGTGTCAATTCAAGTCAATTTTACTTATAGTTTAAGTTTTATTATGTTTGTGATTATTTTTTAAATGTTATCTATGAAATAAATATTATATTATATTATATTATATTATATTATATTATATTATATTATATTATATTATATTATATTATATTATATTATATTATATTATATTATATTATATTATATTATATTATATTATATTATATTTAGAGTTCTCGCGGAGCCCCCCTTTCCCTTTCCCCTTTCCCTTCTACTTATGTTCTTATTTATTCTTATGCTCATGGTAAATTACAAATGTAACTTCGCACATAAATTCCGAAAAATTCAGAGGTGCAAGCTCAGATTTGAACCCACGACCCTCTGCTTGAACCCAGGACCTCTTGCTTCGTAGGCAGGGTCACCACCAACTAGGCTAAAGCGGTCGTCAACACGTAATAAAAGAAAAAAAATGTAATGTCGAACGAACTCGCCTCAATAATCTCCTTGTAGCGAATAGCTATGAATGGAAAACTCTTTACTGACGAAATTTAAAAGATAAATAATAATAGGAGTGACCTTTTACACTGGTTTAGCCATTCAATTTAATTATTGAATATCTTAGAAATAGTAAGAGTTAAAACACTAGTTTCTTCGACAAATCAACTCTGTTTGACCTGAGTAATCTTCCCTGAAAATTAACGGAAATGAAAACAAACACGGGGTATAATGTTCGACTCAGAGCAGTTATGTCATGACATTATCCACATTGTCGTCATCGTCAATCAGTTCTACGCTTTGCTTTTTGTTTGGATGTATATTATTTTTTTTGTTGTATGTTATACCCTATTCAACGCGAGCTCCTGCCATCCCACGTGATAAACATCTAGGTCGTCCCTCCACCTCCGCTTTGGTCTGCCTCTATTACGATATCCATTGCTAGGATCCATTCCGCGACAAGTTTAGCCCAACGTTCCGAGTTCATTCGACATACATGTCCAGCCCAGTCCCACTTCAACTTGGCCGTATTTACGCCCACAATAGGAATAAGCAAGATTGGAGCAAGAGAGGACAGGCCTATGCCCAGCAGTGGGACACCAAACAAGCTAAAAAAAAATTTTATACCCACCTAATTATCACGGACACACACACATTGTCACTAATTAGGTACATTACCAAAATACATACCTAATTTCTTTCAGCAAACGACAGGTAAATTGTAGAAGAAATCTAGTACCTAATAGAATAGTATTTATTTCATGATGGCTTTCACCGAATCAGGAACAGACTTTTACCTGATTAATATATATGAGTCGTTTGCACAGTTGCACTCGGATTAACTTAAAATTATAGTTAGACAATGAAGCAATAATGCAGTCGGTAACTTCTTCAAAAAAATTAATATTAAAAACTTTTTATTTTAATTTAAAGCAACAGAGACAACTATAACGAATGGGATCATTAACACCACTGACGTTTAAGTGTAAGTGCTATGGCTTAAATTGTCTGTAGACGTATTTTACCAGTCTGAAAACAAAGCCGTCATTATGCGATGAACGATTAAATTATCATCATCATCCATCATCTCAGCATATGTATGTCCCACTGCTGGACACAGGCCTCTTCTCAGAATAAGAGGGTTTGGGCTGTAGTTCCCACGCGGCTGGCCCAGTGCGGATTGAAGTGACCATTGAGTTGCTTCGAAAGTGTCCGATGTGGGTCCATCACCGTAAAGCTTTTGGTAAATTTCAAATGTAATTTCAAAATGACCGTGTCTTGTTTATAGTGGCTTCATATTGTATAGTCTCAGAGGGCCTGGTATACTCAGAGTTATCCTCTCAGTACGGTCAATTACGCGTCCAGTCTAGACACTGCTTAAGGGCCTCCATAGACGGACTGCTTAGAGCAGTTGAGACCAACGGCACGAGAGCAGTCGTGTAGCAGTTGGAGTCGACTTCAACCCAAATGCTCAGAATTTTGTATTGAAACTGCAGATCACCCAAGAGCTTCAAGCGGTCGACCGCTGGCACTGACTACTCTAAGCAGTCCGTTTATAAACGGGCTAGCGTGTCTTGGTGTCCCACATATCTTCAGTTCCCGCCCGTGAGTTAGGGAGACATTATACAGATATTATGGAACATAATAGGTACTCTGAGCCTGACACCAGCTGGGCTACGGGGCCATCCTTCAACCCCTTCAGGCCCGATCCCTTGCCTGTATGTTTCCGATACATACACTTAGAAGGCTCAGGATACCCAGCTCAACGTCCCTGCGGGATACAAAGTGGACTCCGCTAGAATGGAATATTTCGATGGCCGTCAGTTGACTCATTGTTCCACGCTCATGTACCTAGCTAGTTAATCTAGTTATGTCGATTGTAAAAGCACATGAGCATGAGCAGCTACCAAGTGTATCTCTCAGACAGGTATACGATAGTAGTCTCATCTACACATCTTTCATTCCACTACTCAAGTAGGCATATACAAAGCATGGATGTGAGGCCTGGACCCTGACCCTCAGAGAGGAGAACAAGCTGTTGGTTGCCAAAAGGAAGATCCTAAGAAAGATTTTTGGCCCTCGGCAAAGACCAGATAGAAGCTGGAGAGCCCTGAAAAACTCTGAACTCGAAGAGCTCATGGCCGAACCTAATATCATTGGAGAGAGCAAAGCTCATAGACTCCGATGGCTCGGTCATTTGGAAAGAATGGGTGAAGATCGTGGCGCGAAGAGAGCATATGAGGGTCGTATGACTGGCCGTCGTCCGGTGGGCCGCCCTAGGTATCGCTGGAGTGACGCCGTGGAGTCCGACCTTGATGGACTGCAAATTGGCGGAATACTGTGCAAGATCGACAGATATGGCGCTGTCTCGTATCGGAGGCCAAGATTCACTTTGGGTCGCTGCGCCAACGGAGTAAGTAAGTACTTAAGTATTTACAAAGCGGAGGTTACCTCATCGGATAATAGATTGATGTAATTACTTTGCTCACCCGCGATCTTAAGCTTGCTTGTTTGTTTGTTTGGTGAGCAAAGTAATTGTTTCAATTCATTGATATGGACCTCCGCAAAATAACGCTTGATTCAATAAATTATTTTTAAAATATATTCACCGAACATTTACGGCAACAATAACAACTTAGTGATTTTAGATGTACAGAAAAAAATAGCTCTCCAATATGATTAAACATTAATTTAATTGTCAATTCTGAATGTAATACCTAGAAATATAACTTAAAGAATTTATTGAAAATAAGAAAACACATATTAAGAAAACATAACAATGAATAAAACTTAAGTAGGTATAAACTAAATACCTAACTTTATACAAATTAAAACTATGATTAAAAATAAAACAAAACTAACAAAACTACAGCTAGGTAAAATTAACAAAAGGTTCCCCCCGCGGCATGGATCCAAAGACAGTGGCAGCATTACCTCGATTTATAGCAATGCTGATACGTTAAACATAAACAATGGCTAACATTTATTAACAACTTAATTAGTCTTCCTTTTACCCACAGTCTTTTCTTTACAGAACATTGACTTTAGTATCCTTAATATATTTTCAAACATATATGAGATAGCGAATAAAACCACTACAACTACTATAATGAAGTCCAGGTACATCTTCTGGTACCAGGCCAGCAGGAGCGCTGGGGAGCGGAGATGCGGCGCGCCGCCTGTTCTGATCACGTGCTCCACCCAGTGGACCAGCTCCTTACCGGGTGACACCAGGCGGTCATGGTAAATATACGAAAGCTCTTTAACTCTCTTACGATACCTTAAACAAAATTAAAGCTCAAAATACTTTCGTATCCAAAAAGTGAAAATAAGTAAAACTGATAGACAATGTCGAGGGTTTAAGCCAGCCAAGTCAAACATGCGGTCCATTGAGCATCTTCCTGTGGCTCAAATCAATTTTGAAAATAGACAGCTTCAACACAAAATGTAAAATATCTGGCAAAAGAAGTTAGGTACTGTTTGTAGGTACCTACTTTTTGCAATGTCCAAATTTAAATACATAAATAGAGTACATGTCATAATACCTATGTAAGTGTGAGGCCACCCACACGAGCGTAATTTTGTGAGTCGTTAACGGCAGAATTTCGGTCCGCGCCATACAATATGCGCGCCATCACGTGACACTCACGTGACACAATGTATGGCACAACCGAAATTCTGCCGCTCACAACTCACAAAATTACGCTCGTGTGGCCTCACCCATGTAAATGGTACTTTTTTGAGTAAAGATTTTCAGTAGTTTGTCTTCGTTGAGATTATGTTTTGCGGGCTACTTAGTACAGTCCATATGCTTTTGGACCATCATTGACTTTCGAGAACATTTTGGCCCCATCGGCCATCAATACTACGAGCAATGCGCCCTGCCTGCTGCCAATTGAGTCTGGCGATTCTTCGAGCTATGTTGGTCGTGACTTTGTTCTTTTGTGGAAAATTTATAATTTCTAATGTTAACAAAATAATTCAAGTCCTTATGTTATTATAAGTACTGTTTTAAACTTTCGTGATTTTCACTCATAATTACTATACACACCCTACACCCCATACACACACACACACACACATACACACACACACACACACACTTCAGTCAGTTAACTCGTGACCACGGCTGCTGCAATGTGGCCCGTTTAGTATAGTCCTTATGTTATTGCTATAAGAGTTTAAATAATCAGCTCGTGCATTCTTTTGGGTCGTATTAACCGCACTCATCATATCAACCAAAAACGTCGGAAGGTAAAATCGGCCGTATAGAGTGCTCAGATACTACATTAGATCACATTAAAACAACATTTCACCTTGGATTTCCCAGCATATCGTCAATAGCAGCTTTCAGATGGACTGGGGTATCATAACCTAAGGGGACGACTTTTGCAAAGCCCTTATGGACAGCTCGGTTGACGTTTATGAACTGGTCGCCGTAGGCCGGTATACCAATAATTGGAACGCCGTAATGAAGAGTTTCAATAGTCGACAATAGACCGCCGTGGGTGATGAAGAGTATGCAATTTGGATGTGCTGAAAAATACAAAATAAAATAAATATTTCGGTCGAACCTTCGATTCAAGTAAAAGACCGAAACATAGTCTTTGGGCGCTTGTAAAATTTTATATTTTAAAGAGATAGATTTTAGAATTAGCTACTTTAGGCGCAAGCCACAGAAGAGACGTGGGACGGGGGTACTTCGCAGTCGCGGCACCCCTTGAATCAGTTTTCATACTAAATGTATAAAAGCGTCACGATCCAAAGCAGACAGAAGAGACGGGGCGGAGACGCGGCCTGCGAACAAACGACGCGGACTGCGACGCGCCCCGTCCCACGTCTCTTCTGTGTGGCTTGCGCCTTAGAGCCTTTCAGATGTAGACAGCATGTCCACTGCAGTGGAGCAGGGGAACGAAGCGGAGCGAGGAGGTAATGCAGAGTGGAGTTGCGGATTGTGTCTGTCCACAGCCGCAGAGTAAGGATGAAGTCACATCTATCAGCATCGAATCGCATTTTGTAATACAAAAACGCAATATTATATGAAGAATGAAGATACGTCCGCATCGATTCAGCTTCAGCATTAAATGCGTATAAGTGCAGCTATCCTTTTAACATACTGAAGAATGCTTATTCAAGATAAAGCATGAGAATGGCTGCTTAAGACGTCAGACTAGATGCTTGCGAATGAGAATAGTTGATTACACGTGAGACATAACGCTTGCTCGCTTGCTTGAGCCGGGATGCTTGCGAATGAGAAAGGCTTCTTACGCAATATACGAAAATAACTTTTAAATTGGGAAGGATATTTCTTTCAATCTGCCACAAGTGTTACAAAACTTTCATTGATAAAACTTAGTTTTCCATAGTGGATTTACCCACGTCCTTCGTCTTTCGCGTTTTTTCCTTTTAATTGCTTCTAGAATACACGCTAGGACAATAACGTTTATAGTTGACCTATCCATAACGGTTTCCAACTTCAACTGCGGCGTAACGTATAAGCGTATTGGCATCCTTTATTAGTGGATAAAAGCATGAGATAGCACCCTTTAGCAGCTGAAAACAAGTAACAGCATACTTTAACTTGCGATGCGTATTAGTGTGTCAAAAACCATCCAGCTAAATGCGATTCGATGCTGATAGATGTGACTTCACCCTAAAGGGGGTGATCCATTGGCCAGCAAAACCGCCGGTACGCCAACGAACTCGCGAGCCAAAGGTCTAAACCGCCAATGGAGCACTTAAAAGTCTGCGGACTTTAGAATTTCAAGTATGCATAAAGAGCCAGCGAGCAAATCCGACGGTGTTTAAGTCCGCAAATGGATCACCCCCTTTATAGACAGCGGAGCGGTGTTGCGGACTGTATTTTCCCATACGCAGAGCAAGCCCGCGCCCGTGCTCGTTTCTCCGCCCCGCTTCCCCGCTTCTCTTCCTCGCTCCGCTTCCCAGTTTTACATGAATCTTTAAACTACTTTTGTAATTTTCTGTCCACTGAGGAAGAGCGGAAATTTTGCGCAATTCTATTACTAGATTTTTATCTTCTCGCCGCTGTGCTACCTCGCTCTGCTCCAGTGGACAGCTTCTGTATGCAGCTGGTATAAAAAACTATTGAATTATAACCATTTTTTTTTACTTTTAATGCTACGACCCGCCTGCTCTTTTCCTTTAACATGTTTCCTGACAATAATGAAGTGGCACTACAATAAGAAGAAGAAGACGTATTAAGCAGGATAGAGAATATTTAACACACCTAAAATGCTCTGCTGCGGTGCAAAATTCACGATATGAACATTTTTCGGAATTTCCCCAGGGGCTTCTTCAATTTTCCAAATAACAGTGTATTTTAATCCACCCAGAATATTCAGGAGTCCTGTCTTAAGCTCATTTGGCATTGTATTGGTTAGTAACATTGAACCCATACTGAAGTAAATGACTCCATTCTTTGCGTTGTCCATTATTTTTTGCAAGTCCTAGCAACATTAAGGAAATTATAATAGAAATTATGCAATAAACTAAATATAATATATGTGTACTCCGTTTCTATTCAAGCTGTTCAAAGACTCAACGATATCCTGGAACCGGGGGAGTGGTAAAATTTAGTTATACCATTTCTAAAAAAATAAGAAAAGCAATCCATGTAATTAACCGTCCTCTCGCCTGGTACCAGGGTATCGTTGAGTTAGTAGAAAATACAGTACACGCTCGTAGACGCTCGCCGCACAGTGGTTACCTGGTGGCATACGCAATAAACTGATAAAATTCTCAACGAGCCGCCGTTGGCGAGAAGTCGTGGCCTGGCCACGGTGCAACGTCGTAAACACGTAAAATGCACGGCGAGGCGACATCGCCAAATCCTTTAAAATATAGGATTTTGCGACGTTTGCTTTGCCGTGCATTTTACGCGACGCGGCACCGCACTATCAAGACGACACGGCAACGTATATCTGCACGGTGCGGTAACGTGTCGCGCACAGACGCCACGAAACGAAAAGTTTACGACGCCGCCCCGTGAACATGACAATGACATGGTGGCCAGGCCCATAGGCGCCAGCTAGCAAAGAGCCCCTGAGCTGAATTTTGTGGCAAGGAGCGAGGAAAGCAATTTGATGGCAGTTTTTGAAAGGCGCGTTGCTAGAGGGAGTTAGTACAAAACTTGCGCCAAAAGATATCCTCACTCTAGTCCAGCGATGGGCAAAGTGCGGCCCGCGGGCCAGTTCCGGCCCGTGAAAGGAAATGGCCCATCGCCGGTCCTTCGAAATAATCAGTATATGGCCCGCGATAATTATATTTTAACGATCCAGATGTTGAAAGTAAAATAATAGCACAAGCCAGCTTTACTAGCCGCGTAGTTCATGTGTCGCTGGATTAAACGTTTTCAAATAAATAATGTTTATACTTTTATCTGATTACATGACGGTTTTAAATCAAAATATTTTTGCTGCAATTCTGGCCCCCCTTTGAAATCTCTTAAACTTTCTGGTCACCTATGAAGGAAGTTTGCTCACCACTATTCTAGGCCGATCAAAGGATCATTCAATTTTGTCAAAAACCTTTCAGGGTTAGGCCGCTGCACTAAAAAACTTACCTCCGGCAGAGGCGTGACTGTATCCTGGATATGGTAGCCAGCTATAGAAGCATAGTTCTGGGGCAATCTCGTTGCTTGGCCAGCAGATACGTGAGAATTTCCCAAGGTAAAAGATGCATTGTATATGACTTCTTGGTATGGAGGCAATGTTCTGCCTCTCTTGGCCACCGCTGAGGCAAAAGCTCGCTCGTAAGCTGATTCCTCTTCAAAACGCAATTCCCTATTGTTAATAAAGGTTTTAATAGTCTCTGCCTATCCCTGTGCTGGGGAGGAGGCGTGAATATATGTATGTGAGCATTTCTCAAACAAAATGCCATTTCTATTTTTTTTTGTATTTTAATAATTTTATGTTATTCCTGCTCAGAATCACGAGCTCTTTCAATCTTAAGGTGGAACGGCACGCTCTAGGCGCGAAATTCAAAATGTTTACAGGTTTATTTTATTTTGGGTAAACGGTGTAACTGTTTAACTTTATATGGTACTTGCGGTTGTAAAACAGTGTTCTTTATATTATTGTGTAAAGCTTTTTAAGAATAAAACTCTTAGCTTGATATAAAAGTTGTCAAACATAGAAATTCGGTCTTTCTCAACGTTTTGACAACTTGTATTTCAAGCTAATAGCTTAATTCTTAAAAAACTTTACACAATAATATAAAGAACACTGTTTTACAAGCGCAAATGTCATATGAAGTTAAACAGTTACACCGTTTACCCACAATAAATTAAAAACTGTAAAAAGTTTGAATTTCGCGCCTAGAGCGTGCGCTTCCACCTTAATATAGCAAAAAAAAAATCCCTAAGTTATAGTTAGTCGCTTTGTATAGCGTAACGAAAAGGAAGAACATAAAAATGTCTGACATTTCCGGGACATTTTTTCTCTCCTACAGGGATGGAAAGAGCTCGTGATTCTGAGTAGGAATAATATAAAATTGTTGCGAATATAATAAGTTTTTGTTAAAAATCTCAATGCAAGCTTTTTCACTGACTGTACTTTTTGTTGACTTTACTTGCATTGTCATCCAACTTCGTAAGTATAGCAAATTTCAAGTTTATCCGACCACTGGAAGTGGGTCAAATTCGACTTCCAATATTTGACCCGTACATACATATATAAGTTATGGACCAAATGATAAATCGGGCATTTTTCATAATGACCAGACACTATGAAAAATGTCCAATATGAGAGGGCAATTTGATAATAATTATTCAAATAATCAAATTGACTGGGTATTATACATAATGTCCATCACCTTTTGGGCAGAGTATTACAAACATATTTAATTACTATTTTTTTATTATTGCAGTCATTTGACTTAAAATAAACTAAATATTGAGCAATTTAAATGAATTTTCAATTTATTTATTAAATAATTGTATATTTTCCGGGTGGTCATAAAAAATAACTAAGACCAAATGCTAATGCGGGAACTTCGCTCCGCTACGCTCCCGCATTAGTTTTTGAACCTAACCATTCCGAGCCGCTTCCGCCCCCGTACCGCCTTGCTAGCTCGCTTCGCTTGATCGCACCGCGTCAAACTTAGCTTTATTATCAAATTGGCCAATATTATATTATTTGGGCAATATGATAAATATATTTTTTTTTTTTATGTTAGAGAGGCCAGACAAACGAACTAGTGGGTCACCTGATGTTAAATGAACACCACTGTCCATAGACACCCGCAGCGCTTTACACGATGCCAGTGCGTTGTCGGCCCTAAAGGAGAGGGAATAGGGGAAGGGGGAGAGGGAGGTGGAGAGGGAAGGGGTGAGGTATTGGGGCCCCGGCACTCTCACTGACCATACGAAACGCAAGCAGGATTACTGCTGCTTCACGCCGGTGTTCTGTGAAAGGGTGATACTGCCCCGGACGAGCCGGCCCATTCGTGATGCAGCGGCTAGCTACAACATGGCTCTACCACTACAAAAAAGACTAATGAAGTTTAGATAGTAATTAATTACTTTTCCCGATAGAGCTAGACATTATTAATAATGCCTGCATTAATCACTTGATCCATAACATATTAAAAGTAAATAAAAGTGGCTTTTTTTGAGAAATGCTCAAGTATGTATGTGCATTTACACACTTGCGGAGCTTCGACAACCCTTCACTAGCACAAGCTTGTGGACAGGGGTGTTCGGCTTGGCCTGCGCTAGCTTGCAAGAGCTTGTCGCCGATCCGGGCCAGTGCCGGTTTTTCAACACAGTTCAAGGGAACCTAAAAAGCCTGCAATACATGTTGGTCGAGCTCAGGCCAACGCGAGCGTAGGCAAATTAATACAAGGCAAGTGCTACTGCCTACACGTTCGGCCAGCCGCGTAATGGCGCGCTGACAAACATGTGGACACTATTGGCCGAGTGCGCGCGAGCGCCTTTGATTTGTGGAAAAAAACCCGTTTGTTAGTCGTATACCTCGAAATCAAAAAATCCTTGTAGCTTTTCACCTATTCGCGTTTCGCCGCAATCTCAAAATTTCTGAACAGATTTTTTTTCTTGTAGTATAATTACTTGTCGCCAATTACAATGGTGTATAAAATTCATAGTATATTTACTTTCCTGCCTTCCTTCACTGTAGTCGCTTTTCACCTCGATAGGTATTAGTTTGTAATGCGTTATTACATATCGCGATATTTCCTTTAAGCACTATATCTCTATAGTTTTGTTTTGTAAACGCATTTCGCACTTGTAGTTTATCTCCTGAGTATCTGATGAGTGTGATATATGTAACAACAAATTCTCCAAAGCTAGGTAGTTAATGTATGGCTGTAACAATGAGGTCAATAAGCGACCGTATTTTTAATATATCCCAGTGATATAGCCAATTTTTTTTTACGATTACTTAATACCTACAACAATATATGCGACCCAGGTAAAATGCGACTAAAAATATTTGCGGCTAACAAAATAGGCTATTGATAATACATGCTACATCAAAATTTGCTACTGGTGTAAACAAAACATCTATTGAAAATATATGCGGCTAACTAAATAGGCTATTGATAATACCTGCTACATCAAAATTTGCTACTGTTGTAAAAATCTATTAAAAATATATGCGAGTAACAAAACATACCACCGATATAACACGCTACAACAAAATACGCTATTACGGCGAAACGCGAATAGGTGAAAAGCTACAAGGATTTTTTGATTTCGAGGTATACGACTAACAAACGCCCCTGTGTTACATTTGATTGTGTTGTTAACGGATAGTAGTGAATAACACTCTTTACCATGCTATGTATTTGCCCTTTATCATTTTCCATAGCTCTTGGACTCTCTGGGCGAAACTAAATGGTGGCAGGATCTCGGACAGAATGTCGGGTACATAGGCTGGGTTGGGATCGTCGTCGATAAGAGATAGCACTTTGCCATGTGGTTGCATAGAAGACGACCAGATTAGAGGACAGTTGAACACCGAAGCCAGCCTGGAAGTGAAGATGACGATATAAATTGAGTCTGCGTTCAATCTAAGTCCATTAAATGACATGTTTTAAGCAAATGGGCTAACCAGCGGCTATACTATTTTTTTGTATCACGAAAGATCAAAACTTGACTAAAGTTAAATAGAAGGGGCAAAATTTAAATTTATGTATATCTTTCCATAAGTCTTTAGGTTTTTTTTTGCCGTGCTTACCTGCTGGCTTATTATCTAACGCTTTTGGCGCTTGCCTTCGCAATCACTGTTTCTTTCTGTTAAACGGTATAAGATGATGACAGAAAGAGATGGTGAAAACGAAGGCAAGCGTTAGAAGCGTTAGACAATACGGCCTCGGGTCTCTATCGTAGGTACGCTTCATTTTTTTAAGGAAGTCTAAATCCTATATCTTTCTAAGTCTAACTCCTATATCTTTCATACGTAATCTTTAATACTTTCTTTACGCTATAAGGATCTAGCCGCAGTTATCTCTGCGTATTTGGGAGTTATTTTTAGGTGTCTAGTATTAAAACCCTTACCCAGCATAAAGTTCGGTATACAGCCACTGCGCGATTACAACATCAAATCGTTCCTTAGAATCGTGAATCAATCTTTGTACTCCCTCATGCGTAATGGTACTGTTTGCTACGCGGAAACACAGTTTCGCAATGTACCTGTTGTACGTTAATTTTTCTGCTTCGGTCAACAAATTTGTGAAGTTTAGATGCCGGCCTGTAATTGCAGAAGATCACAATCCGTATAGGTAACGCCACGAGAATTGAGGCGAATGATTACACACACAGATACAACAACAACAACAATGACTCTTTATTGTACACCACAAATAATACAATACAGTAAAACAAGTACATGAAAAAAAAAGAAATAAGGTAAGCAATGGCCGGCCTTATCGTTTCGAAGCGATCTCTTCCAGGCAACCTTTAAAAAAAAAGAAAGAAAGCAAGGAATGCATTTCAGCAGGTGGTGCAATATAAAATTCAAAAAATAATAATAATAAACAAACATTTTAATAAAACAACTGAAAACATCCAATAATACACATCATAAAACATACATAGATAAGTGATATACAATATACTTGTAAATAAAAGGACTATAATACAATTTTCAAGCACAGGATAATAAATAGTGTTGCTTAAGCATAGATTTAAAAATAGGCAAAGATTTAGCACGCCGTAGGTCTATACAAAAAGTATTGATTGCAAAAAAATTAGTGAATGAATGAAATGAATGAAAATGTGAGTTATATGATCTTATGATGAAATACCTACACAATACTATGCATATTATTATATATTTTCTTTTTTTACTATTACTATTTTTGAAATAAAAGAATTTGAACTGATAAGAAATATTCGTAACAAAAATCGGTATTTTATAAATAGCGAAAAATATGCTTATCTGATTTTTTTAAATAAAATAGATCAAAGAAGAATTAGATCATATGAGCAAAGTAGTAATTGTTTTAGTTCATTGATACTAACAGAACTTAATACCTACCTTGAATTACAGCTAAATTAGTTGTAACGTCTATCTGTCTTAATCTCGGAGAGGTAATTGTAGTAAGGATTCCTGCTATATACGTCACCTGAAATAAAAATAAATTTTTGTTACGATTAAGTTATTTTAATTTATTATTGTAAATCACTTTAATAAGAAATTATAGTATCAGATTATCTTACATTAGTTAATAAGGTAAACAAGAATAAGTTTAATGAAAATAATTGTAAATAATTTTATTAAAACAGGAAATAAAATATGTAACTAGGTCACAACGTTACAACAAACGCTTCCTATCCGACACCCACTTGGTCGGTTTTTGGTATCCTCACATAACTTACTTCGTGGCCAGCATCCAGAAGTCTCCTCACGTGCCCCTCCCCGAGTATGCCGTGGCTTTTACCCAGTGCGAAGGGAAATACCACTAATACTTTGTACGCATAGATGCAGGATGACAGAAGGATACTTAGCAACAGTGTTGCTACTAGCTTCATGATTGCTGAAATAATGAAATTAAATTATTATTAATACAATATTATTATTAATTATTATTATTATTAATACAATAGTGTCGGCAGCTATACAGTCTCTACCCTCTGGACCTAGAGTATTTCTAAGCCTTGTACAAAGCCTCGCACCAAACGGCACCGCATTTAACGGAGAGATGACTGATTTACAATTTAATACATTGGAACAACCTGTATGTAGATTCATGGTCATTAAAGAGTATTTCAACTTGATCAACCTCTGAACCGCAAAACTCATTGCAAACAACTGATATGTACTGTTCATACTTATTGTTGATTTGTTTGTGGGTATTAATTGTATTTTTTTTTATCTAATTTAAGAATTTTACGAAATTAGAACATTCCTGAGAAGGAACTCTACTTACTCAGGATTTCAGTCTTTGTCCAGAGAGTAGAGAAGAGACACGTTGTATACAGAGTGTAACAAAACTGAACGATTTCACTATTTCTTTCTGTCATAATCACTACATAGTATAAAGGTGCGACCAAACCGCCGCTTAAAAGACGGTGACGTTACGGAATCGCAGTGACGCACCGTAAACGTCACAACTTTATTATGGAGAGCATGCGGTAAATTCTGACGTTTACGGCACGTCACTGCGATTCTGTAACGTTTCCGTATTTTAAGCAGCGGTATGGCCGAACCTTAAAACAAAGTCGCTTCCCGCTGTCTGTCTGTCCCTATGTATGCTTAGATCTTTAAAACTACGCAACGAATTTTGATGCGGTTTTTTAATAGATAGAGTGATTCAAGAGGAAGGTTTATATGTATAATACATGCATAATTGCGCCCGTGCGAAGCCGGGGCGGGTCGCTAGTTATCATACTAAACGGGACTTATCACGCAAACAATATTTTCCTCGACGTTTCGGCCATATTGCTGCAGCCGTGGTCAAGTCACATGACCAATATGAGTGAAAATCACGAAAGTTTAAAACAGTTCTCTCTGTCATCACGTTTGTTGTATGGGAGCCCCTTAAATATTTATTTTATTCTGTTTTTAGGGTTCCGTAGTCAACTAGGAACCCTTATAGTTTCGCCATGTCTGTCCGTCTGTCTGTCCGCGGCTAAGCTCAGAGACTGTTAGTACTAGAAAACTGTAATTTGGCATGAATATATATATTAGTCACGCCGACAAAGTGGTTAAATAAAAAAAACTAAAAAAATTTTTTTTAGGGTACCTCCCATAGACGTAAAGTGGGGGTGATTTTATTTTTCTCGACTAACCCTATAGTATGGGGTATCGTTGGATAGGTCTTTTAAAACCATTGAGGGGTTGCTTACATTATTTTTGTATTCAGTGATTTGTTTGCGAAATATTCAACTTTAAAGTGAAAAATTTCATTAAAATCGACCGTCCCCCCCCCCTCTAAAATATAAACTGTTGGGTGGAAAAATTTGAAAAAATTCAAAATAGTAGTAAATATATTAAATTTACTAGGAAAATTATTGCGGCTAAGATTGCTTGGGAATTGTTTAAGTTTAAGAGTAAATAGTAGCCTAAGGTATTAAACATACCGTCACTACTTTGAAAAACTCGTATCTCAAATCAGCATGTAAACAAAACTGAACCTTGATATGCGCGTAATAAAGTTCACTTTGCCAGATTAACGATTTTGAGATACGAGCTTTTTTTAAAGTATTGACGATACCTAACTTGGAAGATTCCGTACACATACGAAATCCTTAGAAAAATATTACTTGATTTTTTCGTAATGGCTACGGAACCCTATCTTGGGCGTGTCCGACACGCCCTTGGCCGGTTGTTATAACGGCAACCAAATACATCATCGATTATCTGTACGTCTATTTTATTAGTAGAACTCTTCAACATCAACATCTCAGCCTCTATACATCCCCTGCAAGGTACAGTCCTCCTCTCAGAATGAGAGGGCTTGGGCCGTAGTTGTCACGCGGGCCCAGTGCGGATTGGGAACTTCACACAAATTAAAAATGTAATTTCGCACATAAATTCCGAAAAACGCAGCGCAGAGGTGCGAGCCCGGACTCGAACCCACGACCCTCTGCCAGAGATACTGCAGATCAAACCTATTGGTTTGATTGGTTATTGGTGGCCAACACGACTTTTATAGGTAGGTATACTGTTAAAATCATAGTTCCTTTTAACTTTGCTTTACGAAAGCAAAAGAAACTTCCATGTACGACCGATTCGATTTAGACGACCAGATAGCCTAGTGGTTAGAGACCCTGACTATGAAGCTTGAGGTCCCGGGTTCGATTCCCGTGTTGGGGCAGATATTTGTATGAAGAATACGAATGTTTGTTCTCGGGTCTTGGGTGTTTAATTATTAATATGTATTTAATTATGTATCTATCTATATAAGTATGTTTATCCGTTGCCTAATATACAAGCTTTGCCTAGCTTACTTTGGGACTAGGTAAATTGGTGTGAATTGTCCCGTGATATTTTTTTTTATGTACAAAATGCAGCATTCAAAACCCATCAATGTCAATGTTTAGTTGAGAAACGTGGCTGTGGTATCTACTCAATTTATTTTACTACGTGAAACCATCACGTTACAGTTAAAACTGGATGGCGATAAAAAGTATGTCATGACTAGAGAGCGGATTTGACGTAGCGATTACAAGTTTAATATGGATATGACTAGTGCGATTGGTTAGATAGATAGATTTATTTATTATTAAAGATCTGTTGTTTATTGGTCTTACAGTTATCTTATTACTTACTTACTTACTTACCGCAATGCAATCTTATAGATAATTATATTCAATAACTGTTATTCTTGCAACGAACTATATATGTAAAGAAAAATTATTTTATTCTAATTAAAGGAGTTTTATACAGCTCAAACATAATAGCGTAGCATAGCAGCGTCGTTGTGTTTGATTTTTGATTGACAAATAAGTACCTAGCAACATAACACAATAGGTATTAATTGATTTGATTAAAATCGAACACTTAACGGATTTGGCATTCTCAACGACGAAGATCCTATTTATTATGCACCTTTATCATAGTTCCTGTCAACAATGTCACTGTAATAAATTGAATGCACGCACACGTGTATGCAGCGAACTTTTTTCGTTCGCTGCGTGTATGACTCATTGTTTATTTATCGGGTTAATTTGCAACATTATTGTCATAATTTCATAATGCCTCAACCAAGCAGTGTAAAACGATGGATTCAAGACTTTTCTGAATTAACATCTAATAAGCGTCACAAATATAAAAATGAAAACCTAGAAAAATATTTGACTATCCATTATCATTATGTATCATCATAAATCCTTTGTGTCGATATAAAAAATAAAAATTTACTTGTAAGTTACTACTCTTATCCATATTAAACTTGTAATCGCTACTTCAAATTCGCTCTCTAGTCATGACATACTTTTTATCGCCATCCAGTTTTAACTGTAACGTGATGGTTTCACGTAGTAAAATAAATTGAGTAGATACCACAGCCACGTTTCTCCCAAAGGGTGTCAACGGGACCCTGTTACTGAGACTCCGCTGTCTGTCTGTCTATCTGTCCGTCCGTCCGTCTGTCACAAGGCTCTCTCTATTGAACCGTAATGTAATAGACACTTGAAATTTTCACCGATTATGTAGTATTGCTGTGGCAGCTGTAACAACAAATACAAAATAAAATAAAGTTAAAAATTAAAAGGGTTCGTCATACGACAAACGTGTTTTTTCAGCGTATTTATCTACGGCGACGGTTGCTAGACGACAGCCGGCAATTGCTATAATCCTTTTTTCATATAGCTTGGGTACGGTGACATTTGGTTTTTTTCCATTCCACGCCTTGAATGTTTCAGGCCAATTATTTATAAAAAAAATACACTTGAATTCCGAAAGAATAAAAAAATATATATATCTCCACAGCTTAAAATATTTCGTAATAATAAACACATATCACTTCAAAATAAATTATTATGGTATAAAACTAAAACGTTAAATAACCTCATCAACTATCATCGTGTAAAACGGAACTTGACTTTTGCTCATCGACCGAATCGATTCTGATCTGACACCTTGTCAAATCGTTTGACTCGCGTGCGTCATCCATATAACATAAAATATGATTAGATTACCTTTTTATTAAATTTAATGACATGAATATTAATTACCAAGGAAATAGTATAGCAACTGTAGGAGTTCCAAAGTTCTTAGGATTTAATTAATAGTCAAATGACCTGGAACCATCAAATAAATGCATGCAATATGTAAAAAGCTAAGTAAAACAGCTTTTACTCTACATAAACTGTCAAAAACAGTAAATAAAGATGCTTTACGCGTTTCATATCATGGGCTTGCTGCATCTATACTGAGGTATGGCGTCATATTTTGGGGCAATTCAGTTGATAGGGAAGCAGTATTCAAAGCCCAATAAAGGTGCATTAGAGCCATGTGTAGCTTGAAAATGACTGACAGCTGTAAACCGCACTTCAAAACACTGAAAATTCTTACTCTACCATGCTTTTATACATTCGAAGTAGCAGTTTTAGACTCACGTAGGCTTCCTACTCGATCTCAATACCAAAATATGTTGCGCAATACTGCATGTAACACAGCATTGATGAGAAAAATCGTTTTAGGAATGGCACCAAAAATATTCAAAAAAATTCCAGATGGTATAAAAAATCTTAATACCAACCAATTCAAAAAGAAATTGACATATTTACTAATTGAAATGCTACTATAATATTAATAGCTATTCAAAGGGGGAACGCTGCCAGTATCTTCGGAACCTTGCCTAAAGGGACTCCTTTTAATAATGTATTTTAGTTATTTACTATATTATAAGTTGAACAAGTGAAGTCGTTTAGATACCTAGGCAGCATTATTACAGAAGACTCTAGATGTACACCAGATATTATTATCAGGATAGCCATGGCGAAAAAGGTGTTCAACACTAAAAGAAGCCTACTTTCAGCTAAAATATCAAGCTCCGTCAGGAAGAAACTGGTGAAAGTCTACATCTGGAGTATAGCTCTCTACGGCTGCGAAACGTGGACCATGACCCAAAGAGACAGAGAGAGATTGGAAGCGTTCGAAATGTGGTGTTGGAGGAGGATGGAAAAGATCAGCTGGACAGAAAAGAAAAGTAATGAGGAAGTTTTAAATATGGTTAGCGAAAAAAGATCGTTGTTGAAAATAATTGAGAACAGGAGAGGGAAGATGTTGGGTCATCTATTACGGCACGATAATTACATTAAGACTATAATAGAAGGAAAGATAGAAGGGAAAAGGAAAAGGGGAAGACCAAGAAGGACATATATGGAGCAAATAAAAGAAAAAATAAATGTTTCATTATATAAAGAAGTGAAGGAAAGAGCGGAATGTAGAATAAGCTGGAAATTACTCCACCTACAAGAGCCTAGCTCTTAAATATATGATGATGATGACTATATTATATTTTTTAAGGTTTTTAGTTTTAGGTTAATTGTTCTAGTATATTATATATATTTTTTTACTTCTGTAGAATTAGTTAATTACTTTAATGTTATGTTATTAATAATAACTTCATGGTTGAATAAAATAAATATTTAGATATTGATGAATATCTTAATGACGCGAATTTATAATTTTATGCATCTTAATGACATTAATTTTTAGTTTTATATATATTGTGCCAGATATTGATAATATTATTGACATTCATTAAATAAAAATCCTTGCTAAAATAGTTATTTGAAATGAATAATATTAACGCACATACTTTAGTTATTTTTGATTTTGTTGTTTTTATTACTGCTGTGAATAATAATAATTGTATCTAGACTTAGATTAATGAATTGTTAAAGGAAAACAGAAATATTTGTACGCTTACTGGCAAAACAGAAATTCCTGAATGTTATACTTTTAAGACCGATTATGTACACCTATGTTCCACAAATAAACGTATTCTATTCCATTCTATTCCTTTAAATTGCACGATTCCCTAGATTCCGATAGACTAGCAAAAACATTTGCTACACGGGTGAAGCCGGAGACAAAAACTAGTTAAAATATAATCTAACACTAATAAAATCGTTTAGGTACACACCCTTAGCATATTTAATCGAAAATCGCAATAAATCGATTCGAATTTGCATTGTCTCAAACCTGTAATTGCTCAATGACATTGTGTCACCGTACCCAAGCTATATGAAAAGGATTATAGGCAACGCGAACGACCCTATACTGTTTGGATTTTAGTGCTTAGGTACATTTCGGCAATTTTTTACTGAAGCGTTTTTAAAACATTGTAGGTACAGAACCCTTATGGACGAGTCCGAGGCCGGTTTTATTTAATACTAGCTTTTGCCCGCGACTCCGTCCGCGTGGAATTAGTAATTTGGGCAGCTTATTTTTTTTATCCAATTTGCTTTTTCATCAATTATGGCTCTCCTTAGTTCCTCGATATAAAAAAAATTACCCCCCCCGCCCCCCCCCCTCACCGACCCCCCCCACCGAACCCCCCCCGCACACCCGCGTTCACATTCACCACCGTACCTACTCCCAAGTCACTACTTCTAAAAACTGTTCTATAAATTCTTAAAATAGACGTATCTTTCTTATTTGTGAACCGATTCAAATGAAACAAACACTAAATGTTAATCCAAGAAAATACCAACCTAACAGTGAAAACCGCATCCTTCTAGGTTAAGCTGTTTCTGAGATTAGCGCGCACAAACGCACAGACAAACAGACAGACAGACAAACAGATAAACAGACAAACAGACAATAATTCTAAAAAACATTGTTTTGGGTTCTATTGCGCTAGTAAATAGCCCTAGTGACAGTTTTTCTCAAATATCTTCAATGTCCAGACACCGACTTGTTACAGATTTATTATATGTATACAGGGTTATTTGTAATTCACTAGCATCCTTTTAACCCTAAACTTCCACCACTTAAACAAATGTTTTTTGTTTTACGGCTTTTGTCATAACTTAATATTTTTGGTGTAATAACGTTTTGAAAATTTGAGATTTCCTCTTATTTTTACGATACTCTGTGTATTTGTATGGGAAAAAAAGTGCTTCATTTTAAAAAGTCATAAAACAAAAAACATTTGTTTGAGTGATAGGAATTCAGGGTTAAGAGGATGTCAGTGAATTAAAAAAAACCCTGTAGACTAGCTGTTGATGTCGTGTTGCCATGACCAGGGGAAATGAGCATTAATTTTGCGGGTTCCGTACCCTCCGTCCGACTCCGCTGTCCGTCCGTCCGTCCGTCTGTCTGTCTGTCCGTATCTCATGAACCGTGATAGTTAAACAGTTGAAATTTTCACAGATGATGTATTTTTGTTGCCGCTATAACAACAAAAAAAAAAACAAAAAAAAAAAAATATTTAAGGGGTTCCCATACAACAAACGTGATTTTTTTGCTCGTTTTCCTCGATATTGATAACGGCATCAGATAGACGCTTGAAATAGTCACAGAGAATTTAGTTATATATTCACATTAAAAATAAATAATTAAATTAGAATAATAATTAGTATGAAAAAGTTCCGTCGTAACACGAAATTCCCACTAATATTATAAACGTGAAAGTTTTTATTGATGGACGTATGTGTGGATGTATGTTACTCTTTCACGCTAAAACGGTTTGACGGAGTATGATAAAATTTGGCGCAGTTTATAGCCTGGATTAACATAAATATAGGAAACATTATATCCTGGAAAATTGCGTAGTTCCCGGAGGATACGGAGTCGCGGGCAACAGCTAGTTATAATTAAAACCATACAATTTCGTTTCTCAACGGAACTTTTTGCATCCATGCGGTTAGTGTGGCTGCCTTTCCACCAGAGATTTGCTACGCTACGTTGCTATGGATGTGTCCGATATCCACCAATCATGTTAATTGGCTACTTTCCTAACTAGTCAGTCTTTTAGATTATCAAAAAATATTGGACACGTATTTTTTATTTTGTCAATTAAGATATGGCGCGTTGAAGTTTCGCGTGACGTCACTTGTTCCTACACTTTGTATGAGCGTTTTAGGAACAAGTGACGTCACGCGGAACTTCAACGCGCCATATCATTGTCAAAAGAAAAATTACGTGTCTAATATTTTTTGATAATGTAAAATACGGACTAAATAGAATTATTATTTTTTTACCTAGGAAACATCACTACCTACATGTTTGTTTTAAGACATTAATTTCGGACGAACTCAGCCCCTAAGGCACGGGTCCAAACCTAGTTTAGGGGTCGAAAGCTCGACCACTTATTTAAGATTTTGTGTGTACAAACTTAAGCCTATGTTACTTGTAACACTTGTTTTTGAGTACAATAAACATTTTTTATTTATTATTATTTTATTATTGGGCCAAATAGCATAGCACTGGTGGAAACGGGTTCATCTAAGCTAAGAGATGGCGCTACTGTGCAACTTTAAACAAGTTAGGTTTTCAACTTCATTTTTTATTACTTTTACGGTCATCCCGTGAAACCATATATTTCAAACTAAATACAAACTGAAATATAGATGCACAGAAAAAACCCCAGAAAAAAGACCAATCCAGGTCCAGGTGAGCGGTTAGTTCCGAAGGAGTGTTAAGTCTCACGGTAGAGGGCATAACATAGATGCGCGCTTTATCACTGCATAAGGTGATTATAACAGACTGGAATGTACGATGTATGGGAAAAATTCGTCGCTAACCTCTAGACCAGTGATGGTGTAGGGGTAAGCACGCAGCACGGAACGCTGAGGACCTGGGTTCGATTCCCAGCATTGGTCTTTTTTCTGGGGTTTTTTCCTGTGCATCTATATTTCAGTTTATATTTCGTTTGAAATATATGGTTTCACGGGTTGACCGTAAAAGTAATAAAAAATGAAGTTGTAAAACCTAACTTGTTCAACTAAGCTATAATCTTTATATGGAAAGATGCGAGCCCTGGATGTGTGCTACGGATGCGTGCTATGGATGGTTGCGAGTCGTGTAGCAATGTCCCTCCTCACCGCGCTGAAGCTCCGCGCGCCCCTGTCGACACATCGCATAGCTCGAGCTGCGCATCTTCGCATAGCAGCCTCGTGGCTGCTCATCTACATAGCGCATCTTCCTCGTACAGCTACATAGCTTAGCATTGGTGGAAACGGTCACACAGTTTCGTAGCGTAGCTTTCACATCTTCGCAGCATAGCTGCATACCACATCTCTTGTGGAAATGCACCCTTACACCCATTAAACGGTGGTCCAATTTGTAACTATCACTACATTTCAAAAATACCTGATTTCTTTATGCAAAAGACAGGTAAATTGTAGTAGAAAATGTAGTTACTTCTAGAAACAGTATTTATTCTACGACATTTTTCACCAAGTAGGTACTTACCTAATTAATATTTCTGAGTCGTTGTTATTGTTAATGCACAGTTGCACTTTGTTTATTCACTTCAGAACCGAGTAGCTTCTCTATAAACATCAGTAAATATTTAAATCTTTTTGATTTTATTTTATACCAGCCGACACATGTATAAAGAATGGGATCATAAGCACCACTGACGTTTAAAATGAAATGATTCCGTATAGTAGGTATGTAGTTATTATGGTTAGGTTATACTAAGACGTTATTTTCCAGTCTGAAATCGAGGCCATCACGATGCGATGGTGAACCGGGTGAACGTTTAATTGATAAGAAAACGTCATATAAAATGAATATACTTACTTGAAGCATACTTACACCGATGGTGAACCGGGTGAACGTTTAATTGATAAGAAAACGTCATATAAAATGAATACACTTACTTGAAGCATACTTACACCGATGGTGAACCGGGTGAACGTTTAATTGATAAGAAAACGTCATATAAAATGAATATACTTACTTGAAGCAAAATTACATTATCTGACTAGAAAAACGGCTGGCTACCACGAAGCTTGCGGTTGTTTAGCGACCGGGGACGTATTTAGGGGGCGGGAGCACCAACTACCTATTTAATGTGAAATAAGTTTTATTAAAAATTTCATTTTAAATGCAAGCTTTTTCGCTGACTGTACTTTTGGTTGACTTTACTTACATTGTCATCCAACTTACATAAGAATACCAAATGTCAAGTTAATCCGACAACTGCAAGTGGGTCAAATTCGACCTCCAACATTTGATCCGTACATACATAGGTACATAGATAAATTGCAAAATAAAAAGCCTGCAAAATCTGCGTCACTGAAGGATTTTCTTCGGATTAGAGCCGCTAGATATATGTTAAAAGGTGCATTGTGTCCTGGCCAGACTGAATATATTAAGTAATCTAGGTATAAACATAAATGAATGCCAATTTCCTTTGGTCACGGCATCACGTGTGAACTGCTGGACCAATTTCGCTAATTCTTTTTTTGTTGCCTTTGTTAATGTCAGGAGAAGGTACTTATGCAACAAAATAAAATAAAAAACCGGCCAAGAGCGTGTCGGACACGCCCAAGATAGGGTTCCGTAGCCATTACGAAAAAATCAAGTAATATTTTTCTAAGGATTTCGTATGTGTACGGAATCTTCCAAGTTAGGTATCGTCAATACTTTGAAAAAAGCTCGTATCTCAAAATCGTTAATCTGGCAAAGTGAACTTTATTACGCGCATATCAAGGTTCAGTTTTGTTTACATGCTGATTTGAGATACGAGTTTTTCAAAGTAGTGACGGTATGTTTAATACCTTAGGCTACTATTTACTCTTAAACTACAAATAATTCCCAAGCAATCTTAGCCGCTATAATTTTCCTTGTAAATTTAATATATTTACTACTATTTTGAATTTTTTCAAATTTTTCCACCCAACAGTTTAGATTTTAGAGGGGGCGGGGAGGCGATCGATTTTAATGAAATTTTTCACTTTAAAGTTGAATATTTCGCAAACAAATCACTGAATGCAAAAATCATGTAAGCAACCCCTCAATGGTTTTAAAAGACCTATCCAACGATACCCCATACTATAGGGTTAGTCGAGAAAAATAAAATCACCCCCACTTTACGTCTATGGGAGGTACCCTAAAAAAAATTTTTTTAGTTTTTTTTATTTAACCACTTTGTCGGCGTAACTAATATATATATTCAAGCCAAATTACAGTTTTCTAGTACTAACAGTCTCTGAGCTTAGCCGCGGACAGACAGACAGACGGACAGACATGGCGAAACTATAAGGGTTCCTAGTTGACTACGGAACCCTAAAAACCGGCCAAGTGCGAGTCGGACTCGCGCACGAAGAGTTCCGTACAATTATCTACAGGGTTATTTGTAATTCACTAGCATCCTTTTAACCCTAAACTCCTACCACTTAAACAAATGTTTTTTGTTTTACGGCTTTTGTCATAACTTAATATTTTTGGTGTTATAACGTTTTGAAAATTTGAAATTTCCTCTTATTTTTACGGTACTCTGTGTATTTGTATGGGAAAAAAAGTGCTTCATTTTAAAAAGTCGTAAAACAAAAAACATTTGTTTGAGTGATTGGAATTCAGGGTTAAGAGGATGTCAGTGAATTAAAAATAACCCTGTATAAAAATCACGTTTGTTGTAATGGGAGCCCCCATTTTAATACTTATTTTTGGGAGCTTATAATTCGAAGCCGATTGCTCGGGAATAGACAGACATACTCTCAAACCTTAATTTATATACATAACTATATACTAGCGCCACCACAAAATGTGTGCAAAATTAGAACTACTGAGGTGATTGGTTGTCAACCGTCGAATGTTAGTTAATTAGCAAGCCATCTAGTTCGGCAAATACATTGTAGATGGCGCTGTAATAAACAAATCATGTTTGTTGTATGGGAGCCCCCTTAAATATTTATTTAATTCCATTTTTTAGTATTTGTTGTTATAGCGGCAACCAAAATACATCATCTGTGAAAATTTCAACTCTCTAGCTATCACGGTTCCCGAGATACAGCCTGGTGACGGACGGACGGACGGACGGACAGCGGAGCCTCAGCGATAGGGTTTCCGTTTTTACCCTTTGGGTACGGAACCCTAAAATACAACGATGGCGAAGCCGCGAGCAAGAGCTAGTTTTTAAGAAGATTTAATAATAACCAGAATTGTAAATCGGCAGCTACAGGCTCTAAATTTCAAGATAACTGTAAGTACTGTACTTATCTGTATGCGCTAGACCAAAGGCCGTATTGCCTTCGCTTTCACCGTCTCTTTCTGTCATCTTTATATACCGTTTGACAGAAAGAAATTTATAGTGATTGCGAAGGCAAGCTTCAGAAACGTTAGACATTAAGCCTGCTGTACGCTTATTGTCTAACGCGCTGACTATTTCTTTCTGTAAAACGGTGTAAGATGGTGACAGATAGGGATGGTGAAAGCGAAGGCAAGCCCCGCGCGCTTAATAAATACGGCCTCTGGTTCACGCCATGAAAATTAAACTGAAGAATGAAAGAGACATAACTTTTGCATGTAGCCAGTTAACACATTCAATGCCAGTGACTTCTGTGATCAAAAATTCTTACTCCTATGCGCAGTGATCAGATAACGCATGCGTGTCAACAGAATTCGTACCTACTCCTGTGCCAGTGACACTCATTCGTGACTAGGATCATTTTAGCCAGCATAGCGTAAGGAGCAAGCCACACAGCAGAGACGTGGGACGGGGGCGCGTCGCAATCGCACACACACTACACACACGCACGCACACACATAGCGGTCAAACTTATAACACCCCTCTTTTTTTGTCGGGGATTATAACTACCTATAAATTAAAAAATTTAAAAACCCCCAACGCAATTATGTCACATGTGTGTTTGAACATAAAGTAGGTAAATGCCCCTGTTTTCTAGTGGTCCCATTGATTTGTCCCATGAATGGGACCACAAAGGAGACTTATTTCTCGTAGTCCCATTAATAAAATATCACTTCCTATATATAATATCATAGCATTAATTTATTCTTCAATCAATATATAAAGAGGTTTGAAGTGCTAATTGATCGCTTTCAGAGTATTTATAAAATACTACTAGATATCGTCAGGTTTTTCTGCGGAAAGTAAGTGTTAGAATGTGAAATTAAAATACAGGAACACAATGTAAGCAACGGTTGAAAATCCACCTATGATTTTTTTTTACGCTTAAATTCCACTGCAACTAAATAAGGCATTCGCAAAATATATCCAACATGAAATTGATTTGTTCCATCAATGGGACCACAAGGAAGACTTATTTCTCGTGGTCCCATTCTGTATAGTAGGTATGCATTTTATACAGGAGGTTGAAGATAACTCCAATTGAACTAAATGGGACCACGAGTAATAAGTCTCCCTCGTGGTCCCATTGATGGGACAAATCAATGGGACCACGAGAAAACAGGGGTAAATGTCCATTATGCGTCTAAGATTCCTTCCGCAACTAACAAAACAGCTGATAACTTTTAAACGGCTGAACCGATTTCGATAAAACATCTAACAACCATTGCCAAGAAACCTGCTTTCTAATAAAAAAAACTGCATCCAAAGCGGTTCACCCCTTTAAGAGCTATGATGCCACAGACAGACAGACAGACACACACACACAGCGGTCAAACTTATAACACCTCTCTTTTTTTGTCGGGGGTTAAAAAACGGTGACTGTAAGGGGAGGTTAGAGGTCACTCGCGGGGTACATACCAGAAACCACGCACATAAGGTTTGTCACTGAACGATACCTAGTTGATGGAAAGGTGAAGTATGATGGATAGCATAAGTACGGCGAGGGTGAATCGACACGTCGAAGGGAAAATGGGTTTAATGATAAATTGGTTACACTCTGTTTTTCACTTCGATTGCAAGGAAATTAAACAATAATTCTTTAATAATAATAGTGTACTACATTTACCTAGTTTTATCGATTTCGAAATATAAAACACCAGTTATATAAAAAAATAAACTTATCACTATCACTACATAGATCTCTTAGGGATAACCAACAATAACCATTTTTTATCCTTTACTTTTTACGAGAAATAATGGCAATACAGCATTAATCCTTATACAATTAAGTACCTTTACCTAATACATTTTACATGTAATATTAGATCAATATGGCCTTTTACAGCATGTAATTTAAATGAATATTTTCGAAGATATTACAGATTTAAAATGCAGGGACATAGCGGTTGCGGTGGCACCGGCCGGGGGGGGGGGGGGGTGTCTAATGACAAAAAAAGATGTGAACGTTGTAATAAAGACATTCTGTAGTATCTTATAAATTACTACCGTATTTTATAAATTACTACCGTTTTGGCTGTTTGCGCCTCATTTCCTTGGTCTTTGACGAAGATTATACTTTATGCACAAAAGCATAGCCTTCTCTTGACATAAAGAAAACTTTACGAGCATGAGAAGTGAAATAAAAAAACCGGCCAAGTGCGAGTCGGACTCGCGCACGAAGGGTTCCGTACAATTATCTATAAAAATCACGTTTGTTGTATGGGAGCCCCCTTAAATATTTATTTTATTCCATTTTTTAGTATTTGTTGTTATAGCGGCAACCGAAATACATCATCTGTGAAAATTTCAACTCTCTAGCTATCACGGTTCCCGAGATACAGCCTGGTGACAGACGGACGGACGGAGTGACGGACGGACAGCGGAGCCTCAGTAATAGGGTTTCCGTTTTTACCCTTTGGGTACGGAACCCTAAAAAGTACCTATTAATACGTAAGTTAAGCTACATTAGTTATTGTGCGTTCGAATGACTGCCAAACTACGACAGCGGCACTAGGCGAAAGCGCGAAACGCATTACCTATATATGCGTTCCCGGAAGTGAACGCGTTAAGGCCCTACCGATCTTTTGGCGCTAATCGATTTTAGGTATTCTATGCACTCGTGTATGTGTGCGTGAGAGCGGCTAGAATCAAAGCCGCACGTAAGCGCAAGCGACACAAGCTCCCCGTCCGATGGCCGAAGGAGAACTAACACAACTAACTATACGGACAAGGGGGAAGCACGACGGCTCATGATAGTTAGTCAGACCGCGCGTGTATTTAGGTATTTTATCGTATTACAAAAACAAATATATATTTTAAAAATGCAGCAACACTAGGTCCTAGACAACATCTTGTTTTATTAACATTCAAAAAGTAATGACTTTATTTTATTTTTAGAGACTACTTTGGATTTTTTTCTATCAACAAACTACAAGTACGTAACCGAGTTGCGAAAAACACTGGTCACTTGAGTGAATCCTCAAATATCTTAAACATGAATTTCAGAACTAAAGCTTTGCTAGTAATGATGCAACAAGGGATTAAATGAATGCAATTCAAGCGGGCTCGGTAGGGCCTTAACTGAACTTCATTTTTGCACCAGTCGTCTTTGGCAATGTACACCACATTATTAATAAGACACATACAAAAATTATGGTTAAAATCACTACTAATAAGTCGAGATACATCTTCTGGTACCAGAACAGCATGAGCGCTGGGGAGCGCAGATGCGGCGCGCCGCCTGTTGCGACCACGTGCTCCACCCAGTGGACCAGCTCCTTGCCCGGAGGTATTGGCCGATGGTGGTAAACAAAAGAAAGCTCTTTAACTCTTTCACGATACCTGCAAATAACAACAATGCTTACAATTAGAATCAGTTCTGCAGAAACTGTAAGAAACCAAAGCTACTGGAAGAAACGATTAGCTTGTGACGGAGGAAGCGTAGCTTTTATAAAAATATGAATGTTTATATTACCGGGGATTCCCAAGTATCTCAGCAACAGCTACTTTCAAATTTTCTGGGGTATCATAATCAAGGTCAACTCTCTTTGCAAATCCCTTCTGGACTGCTTTGTCTACATTGAGGAACTGGTCTGCGAAAACTGGTATGCCGATGATAGGGACCCCGTAATGTATGGCTTCTATTTTAGAGAGTAATCCGCCGTGAGTTATGAAGAGGATACAATTGGGATGAGCTGGAAAGATGTAATACGAAAATCATAGGCATCTCTTAAAAAAAATGCATGGGAAAATTGCATGGAAAGTATATTTTCAACGCAAACGCAGCTGTTTTGCAAGACTAACGTGTTTCACCATCCATTGATCAAATTTATTTGACGGATAAATGTGATGCCGTCTCTGTTTGTTTTGTTCGAATAGACGGAGACGGCATCACATTTATCCGTCAGTTAAAATTAATCAATGGGTGGTGATATAGCCCCTTAACCTGACTACTTTGCGGAGGAGCAAAATAAGTAGGTATTCAATTTATTTTAAACATGGAACTCCGCAAAGTAACGCCAGCAGTGACGTAGCTAGAGGTGGTTGAAGCGGGCCGTCGCACACGGCCACGCGGTCTGAGGGGCCTCGGGCCTCGAATGGTTCTCGTTTTTTTGCTCAATCAAAATTCCGTACTTAAATGTGTGGTGCGCCAGCATAGGGCCACACAAAATTGAGGTCCTGCATCGCCACTGGGTAGATTTTAGGAACGAAGGAAATTGGCCTCGCTGATGAGACTTCGCCCACGTCTATATTAGTCCAAGCTACGCCACTGAACGCCAGAATCTATAGGTACAGTATCTATTATCATTATCACACTCAGAAGCTGTCAAATGAGCATATGTATTCGTAGTATTTAATCTTAAACCATGACCATATATATGCGCTGGTAATATAAACCAAGATCTCTAAAAAGTGGAATTTAAATTTATTATAAAAGACTCCTATCTTTCTCTGTTCATTTAACAGCAAGATGATCTTCAGCCGTTTCAAAACTTCGTTAACACGTTGAGTGCGGTACAAGTCATTTTTGACTTGCATTAGACTTTTGTTTGGTGCGGCGTTGAAAATAGGCGATCTCTGTCTGGTGCGGCGGTGATTTGACATTGAAATCCCTTGATTCAGAAAGAGACAAGTATACATTTAGGTTTGTTACTTCAAATTATATCCAATAGGTAGGTTCAAAGTATACAAGACAAATTCGACTTGTACCGCACCAGACGATAAAAAATTGTAATTGGTGCGGTACCAGCCAAAACTGTCTTGTAAAGTACCGCCTTGTATCGCACCATGGGAACTGGCCAGTGCAGGCTAGTGTTGTGATTAATAACGACTTTTTTGTACGTAGTTTCGTTCTCAATGAATGCACCGAGAAATAGGCCGTAGAAAACATATTAAAAGTGTTTGAACTCACAGAAAAAAGTGACCAAAGTAGCTTTGCGAAAACTACAATACGATAATGATGGAATTATTGCCGCAAAAAAGGAAGTCAACAAGTTTCAAAAAGGTACCAGAAGTAAAATGTGCGTTGACTGTTATAAAAAAAAATAAGAAAAACAATAATGCTACAAAAAATCGTATTTGAACATTTAGTTTTGTAATTTTTATTAAATAATTGTGAACATCGATAGCGATATTTTGTTTCATTATATTTCCCTTCTCTATAAAATTATCGACATAACAAACCTTGCCTTACCCCCGTGATGCGGTACAAGTCGAATTCGTCTTGTTATTTAAATGTCTTATAACTTCCAAATTAAAGTCTGTATTCTGTGGCGACAGCAAACTTATCTAATTAAACATGTCAACTTGCTATTGCAATCATAAAATTATATTTTTTTATAAAAAACAAAGAAATATTGGGAAAAACTTAATCTTCTGCTTACAAGTCACTATCGTCTTGTACCGCACTATTAGAAAAAATGTTACAAGTCAAAAATGGTATGTATAGCACTGAACGTCAGTTGTAGTAAAAAAGTCCCGCATTCAACGTGTTAACACCCCATAAAGGGACGCTATGTGCGTGACAATCCATTCGCCTGAACTCTAGTTGCGACATCTACACATAGGCACAGCGATCTTACAAAATCATTATACAATTAAGTACCTACTACTTATTGCTTGCGCAATGGAAAATCTTGTCCATTGTGCAAGTCACCTGCATCATAATTAACAAAACTAATGACTGTGTTTTTCCTCTGCTTTTTCCCACGCTTACCTAAAATGCTCTGCTGTGGCGCAAAATCGACCACATGGACGTTTTTGTATGAGTTATCTGGCAATTCTTCTTCTAACTTCCAAATGATGGTTTGTTTCAATCCCCCGAACAGGTCGAGAAGGCCTCTCTTTAACTTTAGGGGCATAGTCTTACTTCGTAGTACAGAACCCAAACTGAAGTAGATTACGCCGTATTTTGCATTGTCCATAATCTCTTGAAGATTCTGCAAAACGAACATAAAGTCGATTAGACTTTCTGTTAATAACGGGTATGTATTACAATACCGAAGTACGAAAGACCGAATGTATTAAAACATCGAATGGGTCAAAAGACAGACACGATTTTTTTCTGAAACCGTAAACTTCTCAGAATTTATTAAAACGGCATCATACAGAACCCATTAGGTTAGGTTAGGTTTGTTTTATAACAATCTTAAAAAGTTAACGGTTTTAGAAAAAAATCGTGTCGGTCTTTTGACCCATTCGATGTTTTAATACATTCGGTCTTTCGTACTTCGGTATTGTAATACATACCCGTTAATAACAATATTACATTTATAACCAAGAGGTCCGCTCATAGAAATATTTTCGTGGCATGTGGAACTTTTCCCAGTCGTCGTTTTGTATGGCTAACTATGATTCAACGTGGTCCAACTTAATGGTCTTCACCCATTTTAGTGTAACTACTATTAGCGAGAGTTTTTGGAAGTGATGGAATAATAAAAATAAGACTCATGTTTTTAAAATTATGCCTATTATTATAAATAGGTATTATAATATCTACATGATCTATCTACATTATGTTATTATGACACTGTTGTTTACTTATTAATTTGTATGCTTAATTTACATAATTTAGTTAGTGCTTGTATTGTATCCTACTTGATCCTACTAATATTATAAGTGTGAAAGTTTGTGAAGAGGTTTGGATTTTTGGATATTTGGATGTTTGTTACTCAATATATAGATAGTTTGAGACCTTAGAAATAACAAAGGATAGTTTGTATCCCGGAAAATTGCATAGTTCCCGCGGGATAGCGATTAACGAATTCTTAACGGACGAAGTCGCGGGCAACAGCTAGTAGATTATAAATTTCACGAAGTACCTGATTTAATCTGCTCCTTTCTTTTCCTGTTGGTCAGATTGCCTGGGAGATATTGCATTGGAGCGAGCAGTCTATTATTACCATGACATTTTCTATAGATCTTTTTATCAACTAAAATTAGAGTCCGCAAAGAAGTTTGTATTTCTTTTTAACAGAGACATGTTACTATTATTCTTGTTATGTGCAATTAAGAGTCATTTTACTGTTTTGTATGTACACTAACCTTCGGGAGAGGTGGCACTGTATCCTCTATGTGGTACCCACCGATGGCAACATAGCTCTGCGGCAGACTGATGGTGACCCCAGCAGACACATGAGAGTTGCCCAGCATGAGGGAAGCATTGTACTTGGCCACTAACAGGGGAGGCAGAGTACGACCTCTAGCAGCCATGGCTGAAGAGTACGCTTGCTCGTATAACTTGTTATCCACAGATGTGTATAACCTAAATAAGCAAAGCTTGTGTTATGGGTACTAGGCAACAGATAAAAATATTTATATAGATAGATACATCATCATCATCATTTCAGCCGAAGACATCCACTCCTGAACAAAGGCCTCCCCCAAGGCTCGTTAATCAGATTGGTCCTGCGCCATCCGCATACAATTCCCGCATCCTTAACCAGGTCGTCGTCGCTCCATGTTTAAAACCTACACGCGTCTTCTGGTTCGAGGACGCCACTCCACTTCTGTCACGAGAACCTTACCTACCCGCATAGATACATACTTAAATACATAAACACCAGAAACCCGAGAACAAACATTTGTATTTTTCATACAAATATCTGCCCCTACGTGGGACTCGAACCCGTGACCTCAAGCTTCATAGTCAGGTTCTCTAACCACTAGGCCATTTGGTCGTCAAAGGTCGCGAGAACCACTTGATGTAGGTAAGCAGCGCAGGACCTCTTTGTGGAACTCTTCGGGTAAGGCTTTTGGCCAGCAGATGATGTCTTTTGGATGATATGATGATGATGAACTGATAAGTGGTACAGATTCTTACCATTTATTGTATTTAACATAGAAAAACGTCCAGAGTTCTTCAGCTCGCTGCGCGAAAGTCATAGGAGCTATGTTGGTGGAAGTACAGTCTGGAACATACGCGGGATTGGGAGCCTCGTCCATAAGAGACAGCACTAGCGCATGAGGCTCCATAGATGAAGACCAGATCAGTGGACAGTTGAAAAGAGGAGCTAACCTAGAAGAGTAAATAATTTAGTGAAACGACTTCAAAAACAGTTTTTTAATCCAGTGATTTGCAATTTATAGATTTGTTCGAAAAAGTATTATTATCTCGCCTCATTCGTTTTTCGTTCAATTCTTATTTCGTCTCATTCTGTGGTGGTCTTCGTCTTGTTGGCTATCCGTCATTATCTTTTTTGGTCAGATATTCGCCGTAATGATTTCGATACGTTCGGTGCTGGTAAATAAATGTTCGTAAGCATACGTAAATGAGACAAAAAACGAAAGGGAAGAACGACGAATTAGTCCAAAGAAGGCCGTGACGAAAAACGAATAAGACTTATTAAGTAGTTCCAATCATTTATTTTCTCGATGACAGCTCCCGTAGAATGTCACTGCGTTTAGTTACGCAAAAATAAACTTTTAAATGCGAGATATAAAAAATACGACAGCTGCCTAATTTTGTTCCTTGATCCCATATGAGATTCATCTAAGACACATTAAGTCCATATATTATGCAGTATTTTTTTTTAAAGTACGATAAATAATAAATAAAGGTTTTAATAAAGTTACATTCTATGGCAATACAAATGTCATGTTATGATTGCCATAGAATGTAACTTTATTAAAACGTTGATTCCCAAACTGGTCCAGGTGGACCCTCAGGGGTCCACGGGAGACTCGACGGGGGTCTACGTTGGCGTGAAAAAAAAATGAGGGTTCACAATTCGTATTCATTGTATCATTCTTTGGCGCGCCCTGCAGCCTAAACGGCTCAATGGATTTTGAAGTATGAGGTGTCATTAGATTCGTCTCAGTTCCGCGATCGACATAGAATATACATTTGCCGGAATTCCCATGGGAATGGGAATTATACAGGCGGGTTTTTTTCATCTAGTATTGAAATTAAAGTTATTCTATTTTCACTAAGGGGAGTTTTCTAAATAAAATAAGAGAGAATTGATTGGTTCCTTGAGCTGTGAGCAGCTGTCAAAAAAATAAAGTAATTGGTTGGCCAACTGTACTTTTTTGATATCCACTCATCCACCCACAGCACAATCAATTATGTAATTAATTAACCAATCAATTCTCACTTTTTTTGGAACTCAACAGCCGCAATGCAAATTTCCATAGTTAGATCTAATCTTCGTCACATTTTTTGTCGAGTTTTGGGAATATGGTTGAAACGTAGCTGCAGGGGTCCACCGGAACAAGCTAAATTTTGAAAATGGTCTATGAGAAAAAACCGGCCAAGCGCGAGTCGGACTCGCGCACGAAGGGTTCCGTACCATTATGTATAAAAAATTGCGGTTTACGATTTATGACGTATTAAAAAAACTACTTACTAGATCTCGTTCAAACCAATTTTTGGTGGAAGTTTACATGGTAATGTACATCATATATACATATATATTTTTTTTCTGTGGCCCGGCGGAAGACCAGTGCTGGTTTTAACTAGCGACATGCTGAGTCGGGTCCCTTTTGTGACAGCATTAATATGTACATATGATGTATGGGGCCGCCTCGCTGAGCCAGGCGGGCTGTCGACTGTTTTGCACAGTCATTCAGCCCCAATATGTACATAACTATCTGTGTCTATGTCTATGTTTGTCCTGTTATTTTCGCCTGTGTACGTGTTATTGTTGTTATAAATAAATGATTTTCTTTCTTTTTTTTTCTTTATTATATTTTTTTTAGTTTTATCATTCTTTTATTTTAGAAGTTACGGGGGAACACACATTTTACCGCTTTGGAAGTGTCTCTCGCGCAAACTATTCAGTTTAGAAAAAAATGATATTAGTAACCTCAATATCATTTTTGAAGACCTATCCATAGATATCCAACACGTATGGGTTTGATGAAAAAAAAAATTTTTGAGTTTCAGTTCTAAGTATGGGGAACCCCCAAAATTTATTGTTTTTTTTTTTCTATTTTTATATGAAAATCTTAATGCGGTTCACTGAATACATTCTACATACCAAGTTTCAACAGCATAGTTCTTATAGTTTCGGAAAAAAGTGGCTGTGACATACGGACGGACAGACAAACAGACAGACAGACAGGCAGACATGGCGAATCCATAAGGGTTCCGTTTTTTGCCATTTGGCAACGGAACCCTAAAAAAAGTTTGGGAACCTCTGGACTAAGCTATGTTTTTTATGTGGACAGATGCGTGCCCTGGATCTTCTTCGAATGGCTACATTATAGCTTAGCATTAGTGGAAACAGTCACATAGTTTCGTAGCGTAGCTTTCACATCCTCGTAGTGTAGCTGTATAGGTAGTATAGCACATCTCTGGTGGAAAAAGCACCCTTATCCACAAACCACAAAGACAACTTTTATATCACTGTTTCTATTTTCGTGTTCCCATACATAAAGCCGTGGCGGCCTAGCGGTTTGCCCTATGGCGCCGTGGGTTCAAATCCCAGCTCGCATCTCTGAGTTATTAGGAATTTATGTGCGAAATCACATTTGAAATTTACCATGAGCTAAACATAAACATCGCGAGGAAACCTGCATACACCTGCGAAGAAATTCAATGGGGTGTGTGAAGTTCCCAATCCGCACTGGGCCCGCGTGGGAACTGCGGCCCAAGCCCTCTCATTCTGAGAGGAGGCCTGTGCCCTGCAGTAGGACGATGATGATGATGATGATGAGGACCTACCCGGAGTACAGTTCATTGTACAACCATTCTGCAATAACTGCATCAAATTGTTCGTTCTGATTGTGTATCAGTTCCTGTACTTTATCGTGTAGGAGCGTGCCGTTGGCAAACCGGAACATAAGCTGCATTATCCCCGTAATATGAGCAGTGTTTAGTTCTTTGCGGATCATCATTGTTAAATTCAGGACATCAGCTAAAAATAAATAAGTTTAGATTAGGATTTCCACTGCCTGCCGGGTAGATAGCTAAACCGTCCTAGTCCTTGCCCGCAGGATACAGAGGCGCGGGGATCGACAACAAAGCGGGCCGAGAGAGGTGCGGGCGGCAGGCACACGAGGCGCGCTCGCCGCCCGCACCTCTCCCGGCCCCCTTTGTCGTCATAACCCCCATCCCTGTACCGCGCGGGCGAAGAATCATTTAAACGGTCTAGCTATACGTAAGAATTGTTGAGCCTAGTTTAGACCAGCAAGAAAAATCTGCAAGTTGCTTTACATTGCGGCCAGGACCGGATTTAGGGGAGGGCATACGAGGCCATAGCCCCGGGGTCTCCTCAATAGAGACTTTGAAAACTTGTTTAAGGCCCTGCCGAGCGTCTTGCGCTAATCGATTAGTATTATACAGGGTTATTTGTAATTCACTAGCACCCTTTTAACCCTAAACTCCTACCACTTAAGCAAATGTTTTTTTTGTTTTACGACTTTTGTCATAACTTAATATTTTTGGTGTAATAACGTTTTGAAAATTTGAGATTTCCTCTTATTTTTACGATACTCTGTGTATTTGTATGGGAAAAAAGTGCTTCATTTTAAAAAGTCGTAAAACAAAAAACATTTGTTTGAGTGATAGGAATTCAGGGTTAAGAGGATGTCAGTGAATTAAAAATAACCCTGTATGCACTCGTGGCCTCAACTCTGGTGGCGTTACCTTTATGTGTACGTGAGAGCGGCTAGAATCAAACCCGTGTGTAAGCGCAAGCGACACAAGTTCCCCGTCCGATGGCCGAAAGAGAACTAACGCAAGTAACTATACAGACACTCTTGTCCGTATAGTTAGGAAGCACGACGGATCAAGATAGGTTGGTCAGACCGCGCGTGTATTTAGGTATTTTCATCGTATTACTAAAACAAATACATATTTTTAAGATGTGTATGCCCTAGAAAACATCTTGTTTTATTATCATTCAAAAGTCATGACTTGCCATGCAGTATTTGCGAAAGATTTATTTTATTTTTTAGAGACGACTTTTGATTTTTTTCTATCGACCAAACCACAAGTAGGTAATCGTGTTTTGAAAAACACAGGTCACTAGAGTGAATCCTCAAATATCTTACACATGAATTTCAGGACTAAAGCTTTGCTAGTAATGATACAACAAGGGATTAAAATGAATGCAATAAATGCGCCAAAAGCTTGGTAAGTCGACTTTAAAAAACCGGCCAAGTGCGAGTCGGACTCGCGCACCGAGGGTTCCGTACAAATTTATATGTATCTATGAACATCCAGTCTTAGCAGACCCCTGCTCCTAAGCAAAATGTCCGCAGTGTGGGATCATTGTAGATTGGTTACTGATATAGACAGACAGACAAAAAAATTATGATTTTCGCAATTTTTCCTTTATCTGTGCTATAAGACCTTGCTTCGTACCAAATTTCAAGATTCTGAGTTCATGGGAAGTACCCTGTAGGTTTTGATTCCTTTGCGAGTGTCGACAATTTGCGGAAATTTGCGGCATAAAAGGCTTTATCTTTTGATTGCGTTAAAAATTTATGCTTTTCGCAATTTTTCCTTTATCTGTGCTATAAGACCTAGCTTCGTACCAAATTTCAAGATTCTGAGTTCACGGGAAGTAGGTACCCTGTAGGTTTTGATTCCCTTGCGAGTTTCGAAAATATGCGGAAATTCTTTTGATTGCAGAAGATTGATTTTTTCACAGCTCCAAGGGACAGTAGACCTGAGTATTTGATATAAATTTCAGCTTGATACCTCCACGCGTTTCTGAGAAAAAGGGTCTTGACAGACGGACGGACGGACGGACGGACGGACAACAAAGTGATCCTATAAGGGTTCCGTTTTTTCCTTTCGAGGTACGGAACCCTAAAATTTTTTTTTTTTTAATGTTAGAGAGGCCAGACAAACGAACTAGTGGGTCACCTGATGTTAAATGATCACCACTGTCCATAGACACCCGCAGCACTTGACGCGATGCCTGTGCGTTGTCGGCCCTAAAAAGGAGAGGAAAAAGGAAAGGGAATAGAGGAGGGGGAGAGGTATTGGGCCCCCGGCGCTCTCACTGACCGTACGAAACGCAGCAGGAGTACTGCTGCTTCACGCCGGTGTTCTGTGAGAGGGTGGTACTGCCCCGGACGAGCCGGCCCATTCGTGATGCAGCGGCTAGCTACAGCATGGCTCTACCACTACAGCTCTACTACTGGCCAAGGGGCCTCCACTCCTTTTATGTCCCGAGGCCTCCAGACCTCTAAATCCGGCCCTGATTGCGGCGCTCGATTGACCAATCCAAACTCATCCGCTGGCTAATGCGCTAAGAGCGCGAAACTATGAAAAAAAACTCTTTCGCTTTACGGCCACGCAATGCAACTTGAACTTTTTTTTCAGATCTAAACTCGACTTTGAATACGTTACAACTTACTTGCCGGGAATAGCTTAAAGTTTGTCGAGACATCGATTTGACGCAAATTTTTTGGTGGATTCTTAAAAGGAATCGCAGTAATGTATGTCACCTGAAATATCAAAACAACGCCAAGTGTAATAAGCAGGTATCGGATGGAGTTGCGTTATTGTTCGCAATAATGTGGACAGGACTTCAAAATTAATTAATTTCTTACCTATGATTTCATTTTCATTCCTAGTAGGTATTATATTAAAGAAATAAAACAATATTTTAAAAATAATTGCAAATTTTCTGCGTTCAGTTTTATGTCAAAAATATACTTAAATTAAATGGTTTAAATGGTTAGAGCACTGCCCAGCAGTGGGACACTATTATAGGCTAGTAAAAAAAATGGTTCTAAGGTCCTCCAGGTCTCACCCTAATCAGTACGCGATTCGACTGTACCTACCAACGCTGGCGAAGCCGCGGATAATTGAACTATATTAATTTTTATTTATTTATTTACAACAACTAAATAAAGCATGACAGTAAAATACAAAAAAAAACACAAAATATAAAGAATTACAAGGGAAAAAAATGAAATAGTTTAAGACAGGCGTGCATCTATCGCCTCACAGAACCTAATACATTCAACACAATACTCCTCCAACGACCAAACCCATCACATTCTGGACCTGATGCTAGAAGAGCATTGGCATAGTGCAGCGCTTGAGCCAGCGGTACAGTATTACCACTTATATAACTTACGCCGATGTATAGTCGGGGTAAGAAAAGGTTCGTCACTTTTCGACCTTAACTAGTTGACATAGAGTCGAAAAGTGACGAACCTTTTCTTACCCCGACTATACCTGCGCAGAAAACTTATTTTGATGTGGAGCGAAAAATTTTCAGCCAATCATAGCACACCACGCGTACGTGCGTCACGTAACTGTCCACTATTGGATGTTTCCCTGTCATCTATGGTTTTCTAGTGGTTAGCAACCAAGCTTGTTTATGCTGTCATGTCATAACAAAGATTGAGTAAATTCGGTAAAGATTCCATGGATATTTTATTGTGCTATTTTATACAATAAATTCGATGCCTTACGTTAGAAAAACCTCACATGTACAGCATGAGTCCGTGTTGTTCTTGTATTTGAAGCCATAAGGTAAAATAATAAGGTGTTAATGTCATTGGTATGATCACGTTCGGTTTCAGTCGGTGTTAGGTTGCACTATTCTGCGCAAACGATTATTGCCGATGTAACTTATATAAGTGGTAATACTGTAGCTAACGAGCAACAGTTCGCGAAGATGGAACTGCCGTAAACGGCGGTGACGAGGCCTAAGGCGCAAGCCACACAGAAGAGACGTGGGACCGTAGGACGGGGGCGCGTCGCAGTTGCGGTGCCCCTTGACTCAGTTTTCAAAAACTGAAGCGCGGGGCGCTGACGGAGCGTGACACAGGGATCCGCAAAATTTTAAAAGTATCGAAACTTTACGCGATACCCTTGTGATACCGAATAAAGATATCGAATCAAAAGTATCGATACCTACAGGTATCGAGTACTTTCTAATATAGAGTGAAATTAATTTACTGAGTGATTCTTATCAATGATGTAGCATCTACTGTATGTAACAACTTTCCCAAAGAAAGAAATATGGATGGCAAAAAGTTTGGATGTCAAAAACCTAAATAAACATTATTTTTTATATTTTTTTTTATGGGAAAGTTGTTTCTTGTCACGAGTAAGTAGATGCTAAAATCTTAATGACTTATTTCACCCTGTATAGTTATAGACCACATATGGACTGCCGAAAAAAAAGAAAAGAAGTATCAATACCTTCGAAAAGTATCGATGCCTCATAAGTATCGATACCAAAAGTACTCGGTATCGGAACAAAAGTATCGATACCTCAAGGTATCGATACTTTTTGCGTATCCCTAGATACACACCGCCGGCGGGCCGCGCGCGCTTAACTTTCTGCGCTGCGGTTTGTGGTAGCCTTAAATGTATAGAAAGCGACCCGATCCAAAACAGACAGAGGAGACGGCGGAGACGTGGACTGCGACTGCGACCCGCTCCCGTCTCACGTCTCTTCTATGTGACTCGCGCCTAAAACTGAATTAAGTACCTCATGCCCTGCTTTCAGCAAATGCCTGACGTATCCATCACCTAGAAGACTATGACTTCTAGTTGGAATAGGAAACACTACCAGGATCTTGTATCCATCGCATGCCGCGAGAAGCAACAAAACTGCCAACAACTTCATGTTTGCTGAAACAATGTTATTTTACAAGTTTTTGTATAGCAATGTTTGTATGTAAACTGTCTTCACAGCTTGCTGAATTTTACCAACTTCTAGTAAATCCGTGGTAGCAGTTTGCTTTGACCTATCCTCGTATACTCCTAATTCAGTCAGTACATACATGTAATATATTTACTTACATATAAGTAGTTACTTGACTGACTTGCATACATCGTACAGCCTAAGAAGGGATTTACCGGAATTCCCACGGGATAAAGTTAGCTATTTTTTATTACTTCACGGGAGCGATACCGCGGCATAAAGCTTGTAATCTAGGTTTTGTCAAATTAATTATTTGACTGATTAATTTCACTTATGTAATTAAGACTGAGTTCCCTGACCTTGAGAATTTATTTTTCGTACGCACATTGACAGTTTTCACTTACACAGAACCATTTTGCGTGATACGCTATACAGCCGTCAGCTAAGGGTGGAGTCCCAGTGTAAGTGCTTACAAGGGAACATTAAAGAGTCGCCTTCCGATTTTGTACAAATGTAATCTACATTATTTTGATGAGTTTCGATATTCAAACTTGGTGTAAGTACAAATAAAACGATTTTACATTATTAAAGGATCTTTTTATTAATAATCACCACTTTAATAACATCAAAAAAATATAAACATCGAAAATGTCTTTATTCAAAATTACTATTATTGTTGACCTAAAATGAACTGAAAGAATCACATTGCTGACCCGCGACCTTAAGATACTTACGTTTATGCAAGAAAAGCAAAATAAATGTATATGCTTATGCAGCTTAGTAAACGGTTGCGATACTTACTCTGAAGATGAGCTCTGGTTGAGTTCGAAACTCAACCAGAGCTCGTGTAGTTTAGTGGTGGTGATAGTTGGGTTTATGTGATTTGTGTGTGTTCGTACAGTGTGGAGGTGGAAAAACTGCATGAACACGTATTTTTTGCATAAACGTAATTATTATAAGGTCGCGGGTGAGCAAAGAAGTTGTTTCAATTCATTGATATGGACCTCCGAAAGGTAACGCCTGATTCAATAAATTATTGTTGACCTGTCCGTGTATTTACAATTCCAATTCCAAATCTCGTAGATGAGATCTAGTGCGCAGTTATTGCCAAGTCATCATCATCATCATCATTTCAGCCGAAAAACGTCCACTGCTAAACATAGGCCTCCCCAAGGTTCGCTAAACAGATTGGTCCCGTGCCATCCGCATCCAACGCGATCCCACAACCTTAACCAGGTCGTCTTCCATCTTGTTGGAGGCCTACCTCACTGCGTCTTCCGGTCCGTGGACGCCACTTCAGAAACTTTTTTGTCCCATCGGCCATCAGTTCTACGAGTGATGTGCCCTGCCCATTGCCACTTGAGTCTGGAGATTCTTCGAGCTACGGTGACTTTAGTAATTATAATTTCTAATGCGATCCCGCAGAGAAACTCCGAGCATAGCCCTCTCCATCGCCCTCTGAGTGACTTTGAGCTTTCTTATGAGGCCCATCATTAGCGGCCACGTCTCAGTGCTATAAGTCAGCACTGGCAACACAGACTGGTCAAAGACTTTTGACTTGAGACATTGCGGTATATTAGCTGACAAGATATTGCGAAGCTTCCCTAACGCTGCCCAGCCGAGTCTAATTCGTCGATTGACCTCTTTCTCGAAGTTAAACCCACTAATTGGATTGTACTTATATACCAAGTAGTTATAGTCGTCAACAACTTCGAGCGTAGAGTCTTCAATTATGACAGGAAATGGTACAACATGGGCGTTCGACATGGCATTCGTCTTGTCTATGTTCAATTAAAGTCCAACTCGCTCGGAGAACGTCCCGAGGTTAGAAAGCATCGCACTTAGGGCGAACGTGAGTGATGTATTTCGCCATTTACATTGATGCCTCGCCCTTCCCAGTCAGGAGTCTTGAAAGCATCCTTCAGCTCCAGTGCAGCGGTGAACAGTTTTGGAAAAATAACATCTCCTCTCCTTGTCTGACTCCCCGCTGCAATAAAATAGGCTTCGACATCTGGTCCTGAAGTCGGACGGACATTGTGGCGCTATTATAATATAGACACTTCAACACTTCGATGTAATGTAGTGTATCAGTAGTCTACTTGGCACCGTTGGAGGACTGCAGTGCAGCCCAAGTCTCGATCGAACCGAAGGTTTTCTCATAGTCTATAAATGTCAGGCAAAGGGGGCGTTTATACTCCTCGGTTTTCTGTATAACCTGCTGCAACGCATGTATGTGGTCTACGGTGCTAAAGCCCTTTCAGAATCCTGCTTGTTCATCATCATCATCATCAGCCTATGTTCGTCCACTGCTGGACATAAGCCTCTCCCATGGCACGCCACTGAGCACGATCCTCGGCCACTCTCATCCAGCTCTTGCCAGCCGCCTTGCGAAGATCATCGCTCCACCGAGTCTGAGGACGTCCCACGCTACGTTTGCCGATCCGTGGTCTCCACTCAAGAACTCGTCTGCCCCAACTGTACTGCTTGTTCAGGAGGCTGGAAGTCGTCTAACCTGCGTGCGAGACGATTCGATTGTTTAAATAAATAAAATAAAAAATAAATATCACGGGACAATTCACACCAATTGACCTAGTCCCAAAGTAAGCTAAGGAAAGCTTGTGTTATGGGTACTAGGCAACGGATAAACACACTTATATTGATGGATACATACTTAAATAAATATTAAACACCCAAGACCGTCGTCTAGTCGTCTGGTGTTTATAAAGTACAACACGCATTTAATTAAAAAGTTGACATTGTCTTGATACAGACATCAAATAAATAGTATAAAGATATAAGATTTAACAATATTCTTATAATCCATCAGGTGCAATGTGAGTTTGACAAAGACGAAAGAACTTTCCTATCGACAAAAAGGACATTAGTAAAGAAGATGGCACAAGATATTCTGTTACAAACTTATTTTTAATTTTTCGTTTTTTTACACATACCAAATTTCAAGTCGATCCGATCACAAGAAGCGGGTTAAATAAAGCTTGCAAGATTTGACCTAAGCTAACAGGGCAATTTAAATAAAAGCTTGTAAAAAAGTGTTAAAAACACACATAATTATATACGACGATTGCAATAATTACAAATAAAAGCTTGTAATTATTAAGAAAACTTACTTACCTTAGTAAAAGTCTGTCCTCTTTGACAGCTGAAATCGAACAGTTGGGATCCACCCTTACCCTACCACAGGAGTAGTATTTTGTGCGAGTGTGTGCGTGCGCGGCTACAAACGGAGCGTGCTCTCTCGTTGGATTCCTTGACAACACTGAATATTTTTCGGCCGCGATCGTTATTTAAAAATCGAATTACGGGAAATGTTCGCTCCATAGTAAAAAGTATGTAAAACGGCAAACATTTTTGCGTAAAAAATTGATAATGTTTAGATGCATATCATCATTATAGAGATTATATTTAGCCTAAAATGAAACGGTGATAATATTTTTCATACTTTTGTGTTACGATTCAACCAAAGAGATTTTCATGAATTTGTTTCATTATTATCTAAAAAGCGTAAATAGAAAATGACGATTTCGATGTTTTTGAAAGAATTTGGGATTTTATTTCTCGGAAATTAATTATTATTTTACAAATGTAGCGCGGTGAAGCTTTCTAAAATATTTTTTGTAGTATTAATATGCGGTGAATTTCGTTTCATTATTGCAAACCGCAAACATCTTTCAAGCGTTTTTTGGGGACTCGCCCCTTAACTAATTATCTGTATTTGCCTCCTCGTAGATTGCCAAGTGCAATTAACTCAGTAGAAAATTTCCTTCACTTCTTGTTAAAGTTATCTTATCTTATCAGATTGATATTACACTAAGTGTAAGTGCTCTTTAACTAGCCTCGTGTAAATACGATTTATTTTTAGTCTATATGTGGACTAAAAGCCAGCGACGATCAGACCTTCGCTATTTTATAAAGCCTGAAATTTTCTCTGTGTATGTCCTTAACACAAACGATGCCCAAATATAATGTAAAGTCTAGATCTTTGTTGTTTTGCAAAATAACAGTTTCGATAAAGTTGAAAGCTTAGTTTCTATATATTTTATTTGGAATAATAATAAAACCGGCCAAGTGCGAGTCGGACTCACGCACGAAGGGTTCCGTACCATCTATACCTATAAAACAGTACCGTGACTGGCTGACTGACTGACTGAATGACTGACTGACTGACAGGCAACGCACAGCCTAAAACACTGGGGCTAGAGACTTGAAATTTGGCACACATGTGCCTTGAGTATTGTAGAGGTGCACTAAGGAAGGATTTTTCGAAATTCCCCCGGGATAGGGAAATATCTCAATTTTCTTTGTTTATTTTGTTTGTACCGGAATCTCTGAAACTATTGAGCCGATTTTAAAAAATTCTTTCAGAATTAGAAAGCTACACTATTCTTGATTGACATAGATTACTTTTATCCGGGAAAATGCAAAATTCCCACGGGATAGAAATAAATTAACTCAATTTCGGGACTGATTTTAAAAATTCTTACACACTATGTGATATGACTATCCCCAATTGACAAAAGCTACTTTTTATTCGGGAAAATTCAAAATTCCCACGGGATAGAAAAATTTGAAATCAACTTTGGGGGCTGATTTTAAAAATTCTTTCACCAATAGTAATTGACATAGGCTACATTTTCTTTGGGAAAATACAAAATTCCCACGGGATAGAAAAAACTGAATTCGACTTTGGGGCTGATTTTGAACATTCTTTCACCAATAGTAAGCTACAGTATCCCTCATTGACATTAAGTACTTTTTCCGGGAAAATACAAAATTCCCGCAGGATAGAAATAAGTAAATTCAACTTAGGGGCTGATTTTTAAAAATATTTTACAATTTGAAAGCTACAATATCCCTGATTGACATAGGCTACTTTTGTACGGGAAAACGCAAATTTCCTGCGGGATCGAAATAAGTAAATTCAACTTTGGGGCTGATTTTAAAAAATATTTTACAATTTGAAAGCTACAATATCCCTGATTGGCATAGGCTACATTTCTACGGGAAAATGCAAAATTCTCACGGGATAAAAATAAGTAAATTCAACTTTGGCACTGATTTTAAAAAAAAAATCATATAACTATCCCCAATTGACATAGGCTACATTTTCTTTGGGAAAATACAAAATTCCCACGGGATAGAAAAAACTGAATTCAACTTTGGAGCTGATTTTGAACATTCTTTCACCAATAGTAAGTTACAGTATCCCTCATTGACATAAAGTACTTTTTCCGGGAAAATACAAAATTCCCGCAGGATAGAAATAAGTAAATTCAACTTAGGGGCTGATTTTTAAAAACATTTTACAATTTAAAAGCTACAATATCCCTGATTGACATAGGCTACTTTTGTACGGGAAAACGCAAATTTCCTGCGGGATCGAAATAAGTAAATTCAACTTTGGGGCTGATTTTAAAAAATATTTTACAATTTGAAAGCTACAATATCCCTGATTGACATAGGCTACATTTCTACGGGAAAATGCAAAATTCCCACGGGATAGAAATAAGTGAACTGAACGTGGGGGCTGATTTTTAAAATTATTTCACTAATAAAAAGCTACACTGTCTCTGATTTTCAAAATGTTTTGACAGTTATTTCTATCCCGCGGTATGCTGTACACTTTCCCGGGCACTTGATATGCCAACCTGTTGTTTTACAGGGTTATGTTTTCGCAGTTTACTTTTTCTTTATTGTATTTATTTATTTACATATTATGCTACGCAATAATAAATCTAAATTATTTGTTAATTCATTATCATTTTATTAATTTATCTTTTTATTAAGTAGTTTTTATAGTATATTTGTGTATCGTTCCGTGAGTCACAGACGGTTCTGGCAGAAAATCAGCGCTGCAGGCGTCTAACGCCTCAGCATAATGCTGAGTCAGCGACCGTTTCACTTTTGCATGGACACACATGCAGATCTGTGTATTTATTACTTCGTTGTTTTGTGAACTTTGTTTATTTGTATGAATTTGTGTGTACTTTCTTGTATTTGTGTGTCTTGTAAAAGTGAATAAATGTCTTCTTTCTTTCTTTCTTTCTTTCTTTCTAGAATGTTGTTGTTTCAATTAGGCCTCCTCCCAGAACGAGAACACTTGGGCCTTAGTTCCCACTTGGGCCCAGTGCGATTTGTACAGTGCGGGTGTATACCATTGAATTTCTTCTCAGGTGTGTGCAGCTTTTCTCGCGATGTTTCCCTTACAGCTCATGGTAAACTTCAAACGTAATTTAGCACAAGAATTCGGAATAACTCAAGAGGTCCATGCCCGGGCTCAAACCCATGACCCTTTGCTTAAGAGACCATAGGTCAAACCACTAGGCCACCGCGGCTTACCGGCTTTAGAATTCACTTATTCAAATTCCGCGGGAACTTTACATTTTCCTGGCATTACCCTATGTTTTAATCCATGTAATAAACTACCTCTGTGCCAAATTTTATGCAAACAACTCTAACGTTATTGTCTACGCGTACGAAGTCGCGGGCAAAAGCTAGTTATTTATAAAAACGTCAATAAAATCAGGTTTTTTGTAGGAGAGCCCCCTTAAATATTTGTTTTATGTTAATTAAATTATTTATTTTTAAAGTGAATATCTAACTAAATATTCTGTGAATATTTTAAGCGTCTACCTGTTGCCGTTATCAATATCGAGCAAAAAAAATCACGTTTGTTGTATGGGAGCCCCTTAACTATTTATTTTATTGTAGTTTTTTATTTTAGCGACAACCGAAATACATCTCTCTGTGAAAATTTTAACTGTCTAGCTATCACAGTTCATGAGATACAGCCTGGTGACGGACGGACGGACGGACAGACGGACGGACAGCGGAGCCTCAGTAATTTTACTCAGTGCAGGCCCATTTTGAGCTACCTTTTTTGAGAAATCCAATGGAAATTGTTCTTAAAATATGTAAACTTATTTAAGCGATTCCTAGTCTTAAAAACGAACCTACCTGGTGATTTCAATGCCACTTAAAGTAAATTTACTTAAATATTATAATACTTGAACGTTTTCAATCACTCTTCTTGTCTAGTTCGTGGGCCTTCGACTATAGAACTGAAATAAATATGTATGTACGCAACAAAGACCAATTAAGTACTGTAACTGCCATTACATGTTTGCAAGCTAATTATGTAAGTATTCGCTGTCACAAAGTACTTATAAACAGGAGGAGACAACATAAACACGGCTTAAGGTAATTATATAACAACTAGCTGACCTGGCGCACGTTGTTTTGCCATATAAATTATAGTCTACGACCTATTCTCAGACCTACCAAATAAGGAGAAAAAAGTTTAATAATAACCGGCCGATTTTTATGAAAATTTTCACTTTAAAGTTGAATATTTCGCAAACAGAACACTGAATACAAAAATCATGTTAGCAACCCCCAATGGCTTTAAAAGACCAATCCAACGATATCCCACACTATAGGGTTAGTCGAGAAAAAAATATCACCCCCACTTTACGTCAATGGGAGGTACCCTAAAAAAAATATTTTTTTATTTTTTATTTTACCACTTTTTAATACTAACAGTATCTGAGCTTAGCCGCGGACGGACAGACATGGCGAAACTATAAGGGTTCCTAGTTGACTACGGAACCCTAAAAATCGGTCAAGCCGTTTCAGAGGAGTTTGATAACAAACACCGTGACACGAGATTTTTATATATTAGTTAGATAATAAATATCACGGGATAATTCACACCAATTGACCTAGTCCCAAAGTAAGCTAAGCAAAGCTTGTGTTATGGGTACTAGGCAACGGATAAACATACTTGTATAGATACATACTTAAATCTAATACCTTTAAACGAGCAATTCTTGTATATATGTATATATATATATAATCTAATACCTTTAAACGAGCAATTCTTGTAAATATGTATATATATATATATATATAATCAGGATCTCGGAAACGGCTCCAACGATTTCGATGAAATTTGGTATGTGGGGGTTTTCGGGGATGAAAAACTGATCTAGCTATGTTTCATTTTCAGAAAATCGCTTTTACTCGTGTTTTCCGGCTATTTTTGTTTGGATTAGAATATAAAGCTAAATTTCGCCGATTTCGAGCAGATCATAATGGCACATTAGAAATCGGGTGGTCGCGGATCCAGCCGACCTCGGTTCGATACCACGTTTTTTTTCAAGATTTTAGTTTTTTTTTTTGTTTATTTTTTATGAGAAAACGTCAAGTTTCTTCTTTTGTGAGAAAAAGTTACTTTTTTGTGAGAAAAAGTTATTTTTTTGTTAGAAAAATTATTATAGGGAACGTGCAGTAACTATAGGCGGCAGCACTAATGCGACAGAAGAGACACTATGCGGACAGTAAAACAAACTTATCTTATTAAACATTCAAATTGATGGCACCCTTATGGCACCAGTTGGCAGCACCGTCTATGTGCACGTTCCCTATTGGGAGCACAGAACAGGAAAAGCCGGTTGTCTGTAAAGTCGGTTTACGGACGATAGTTTAACGTAACTCACCCCCCCCCCTCCGGTGTTTTTGTCAAATATCTTGAAAACGGTGCATCCTACGGCAAAATCAATGAAATTTTCATCCCCCCTTTAATACCCCCGCGCTCCCTCCCCCGCATCCCCTCCCCCCCCCCTCTCACCCCCCCACCCCCCACCCCTTCGGTGTATATAATCAGGATCTCGGAAACGGTTCCAACGATTTCGATGAAATTTGGTATTTGGGGGTTTTCGGGGATGAAAAATTGATCTAGCTTGGTCTTATCTCTGAGAAAACGCTTGGTACCGAGTTTCTGCCCGAGCAGAGCTCGGTCGCCCAGGTACTACGTATTAAACATCCAATCCAAGACCCAAGAACAATCATTAAATATCTGCCCCGACACGGGAATCGTCAGTCAGGTTCTCTAACCACTAGGCCATCTGGTCGTCAAAATTCCCGAGATGAATGCTTAAAGTAATTTGCTTCGTTTTCTTGCGCTGTATTTAATCTCTTCTCTTGAAGAACTACAACGTTTTACCTTGCTGCTCTATTACCACACAGGAAGGATAGCACGACTTTGCAACACATACCCGTTTTTATACAGAACTCAGCCCTTCTTTCCATCATATCATATCAGCCAAAAGGCGTCGATTACTGTCCAAAGGCCTCCCTCAAAGAGTTACACAACGGTCGGTCCTGCAGTGTTGTTACGATAGCGATATTCTAAGCTAACGATAGTATCGTGATCGCTAGACTTAAGTGGCAGTGGGCAGGGCACATCGCCCGTAGAACTGACGGCCGATGGGGCCGAAAGGTTCTCGAGTGGCGTCCGCGGACCGGAAGACGCAGTGTAGGTAGGCCAACAAGATGGAGCGACGACCTGGTGAAGGTGGCACGGGAACGCATTGGATGCGGATGGCTCAGGGCCGATCTGTTTGGCGAGCCTTGGGGGAGGCCTAAGTTCAGCAGTGGACGTCTTTCGACTGAAATGATGATGATGAGTATCGTGATACTATCGTGGCCTTGAAAATCATAGTCATACTATCGATAGTCCTATCGAAACTATCGACCCTTGACGATACAATCGATAGGATCGATAGTGAAAATTAGGCGATACTATTGAACTTCGTCGATACTATCGATAGTATCAATAAATTGATGAAAATAAGTAATACTATTGCTTAAGTTCAATAATATCGATACTATCGATAGTTTTGCGCTATCGATAGTCGAAAATTTCACTATATTGTAGCAAAATTATCGATACTATCGATAGTATCGACTTTTGTAACGCGATACTATCGATAGTATCGACCAAGTTCAATAGTATCGCCTAATGTTCACTATCGATACTATTGCTATTGCATTTACTATTTTCATTGCCGATATTTTCGATAGACTATATGGACGCTATTGTGAAACTATCGCTATCGTAACAACACTCCTGCATCTAAGTGGTACTTTAACTTTACCAAATCGTCGGACCATCTTATTGGTGACCTTCCGGCCTCTAGACCTTACTGCCCCATTGGCCGTACCTTCTACGAGTAATGTGACCTGCCGACTCTCCGAGATATGTCGGCGACTTTAGTTTTTGTTCTTTATATCCAAAATATAAAAAAAAATTAAGGTCAAGTTTTAGTTGTTGATACGTGTAGGTACTAAATATTTGCAATATTCATACTATACAGCGTGTATAGGATCTAAGCTGGCACATAAAAACAACGTTCTTTTGTATTCTTCATGACGAGTTTATAGTTAGTTATTATTGTCCCCAGTGTATTTAATACGTAGGTATTGCCTGTTTCTATCAGGCTATAATACCTGCAATATTTGTTATCCATATTCCCACGAAACCCCCTAATTTGATCCGTTTTATGTTTGTTTCCTTAATTACGTAATTTATTTTTTGCTGCGGGTAATTTTAACACAAAATAATTATGGCACTGGCACGTATTACGGCGTCAGCATGACTAGAGCACCAAAACCATAACGACATGATCCCGTGACATGTATTTATTTTATTTGATGTAGGGTAAATTGCCAATAATTGGCCACCCTTCAATAACTTGGTCCCGGCATAGTGAAAATGAAATCTGTTCCCCTACAAACAGAATTCAATTTAGTATAACGTGGCCAGTTATTGAAGGTTGGCCAGTATTTAACACCTTATACTAAAAATTAATTCTATTGTAAGTGAATAGAGTTCATTTTTATTATGAGGTGGCCAGTTATTGGCGATTTACCCTGTATACACTTTCTATAATGTATACTACAATGAAAGGCCAACACTGCATTGCCTTTGCACGCCACAGTCCAGCCCTATGGGGCAATTTGACAATTTCCGCCATCACGCGCCATTGCCCCTGTACTGTACATAATGGGTCACAGTGGCCTACTTTACCCCAAGGTCCTTGCTCACTACAATGGGCCATGGGCGACCATCGCTGCTCGCCATTAGGTACGCGCCACGGTCCATTGCCACCTGGCAATTGTGCGCCATTATGCGCAATAGCCCCCTTATATACGACCGGACGACCGGATGGCCGGATGGTTAGAGAACCTGACTACGAAGCTTGAGGTCCCGGGTTCGATTCCCGGTCAGATATTTGTTTGACAAATACGAATGTTTGTGCTTGGTTCTTAGATGTTTATTAAAGTATGTTTTTATCTATATAAGTATGTTTAACCGTTGTCTAGTAGGTACCCTAGTACAAGCTTTGCTTAGTTTGGGACTAGGTAAATTCTTAGGTGTCAATCGTTCCACGATTTATTTTATTTTATTTACCTATTTATTTATATGGCTCACAGTGGCCCATTGCCCATTATAGCCCAAAGCCCAAGGTACACTATAATGGGCCAGGAAGGACCTTGGCTACATCGCCATTGCGCGCTACTATCCTTTGCCCCATAGCAATTAAATTGTCCGCCATCACGTGGCATTGTACATAATGGCCATGGCTAATTGAGTGCAGTAGCAATAACGACCTACTGTACCAGCTTTGCCATTCGAGATAGGGTGTGCTCCCGGTACTGGATTTCCATACAAAACCGGTACCGGAACCGGGAATTCCCGGTTGTCGCCATAGGTACAAACTCGGTGCCGGGAGCTTGCCCTGCATTCGAGCCTTGACTTCAGACACAAAACTCCGCCACTAGCTGATGTCCCATATCGGTCCGTCCGCTCAAGGCAAAAGTACCTGAAACTAAGAAGGTAATATGTAACGCACCTAACCGGAAAAAACGTGTTTGTAATAAATAATGCCTTTAACCTTTTCCTTAGGCCGTTTCCCGCGACAGTGAATGCGTGAACCATTAATCTGGCGTTAAAAAAAATGTTATCTTTAATTAACGTTAAAAAATTAGCATGCTAGGCCTTCTATCTAATATTAACTCACGTCATAAAACCAAAAATATTGACAAAAACCACAGATATGAATCAGTAAGTGTATTTAATCCTAATCAAATTAACTGAGATTATTTCACTCCCCTGCGTAATATTATTAACCCATAACCAGATTATTTCAAGAGCTTACTCATAAAGATAAATTCTAATTAATATATCCCGGCATATAAAAGGATGGAATTGAGCGAAATATATTATTGCATAGCTTTCAATACCTAGTCCTGTTTGATTCAGAATACTTAGAAATCACAATGAAAACCATTCTGGTGCTCCTTAGTGTGATTTGCTTGGTCTATGGAAGAAACTTGGGGAATCAGCTAGCTCTAAAAAACCATCATAGATGTAAGTATCTACTTTAAGGTTCGAAAATAATAATACTATAGGTACGTTGAAATGTGGGGTAAGAATTATTATTGGATCGGATGGCCGAATGTGTTTGCCTAATCTTAGCCGTCAACTTTTAGGGTATGCCCCTACTTCCTTGGAGATAACCATGGCCAGATGGTTACCTATCTGTGAAGATTTTTTTCCTCTCAGATAATTAGTTATATGTACATTTAATTGATTGTATATGTAATAGATTGTTCTTCGCAGATAACAGTTAGTTAGATAGCTAGCAATCTTACATATTTATTTTCACACCACCTGCTCGACAATGCCTTATTATATATATCATGCAAACCTCTCTCAAAGTAAATCATTATAGCCCTTGGCATTCGCCGGGGCGTAATGTTGTACTGAATTTCATTATAACCCGCCGGGCAGTAATGTGATTCTCACTTCTCGTAGTTCTTATTGGTATGCACTTAAAGTCTAATTTCAAAATCGCCCGGCGTGCAGGCCAGCGCGCAGCTCGTGCTGGTGCTGGTGCTCAACGTGGCCAGCTCCGCGGGGGCCGCGCCGCGCCTCATTTATTTGCAGTTCCGCGGCCGAACGAAAACAATGTCAAATACTTAAACAAAAGCCGCGAGTGTTTCAATACGCTACAATTTTAAGTATCAAAACTACAAAAGAAGATAAAACATTAAGAAAATATCGAGTGACGAAAGTGATTTGACTCCTGATTCCATTAAATTAGACGCCTTAGGACCACTTGCACAGTTCAGGGTAAAAAAATTAAATCGGTAACCCTGGGTCTTAACCCTCCTGGGTCCTGGGTCTGGGTCTGGGTCAGGGTCATTCTTAAATGACAGTTCCATACATTTTGACACTTGTTAACCCTGGGTTAGCAGTTACCTCGCTCGGAGTTAAGTAGCTAACCCAGGTCTGCGCAAGCCAGCCTTAGAAATTGTTAATAATGTACTCCCAGAGAAGTCGAAGGAAAAATACTTAAAAGCTTACACAGATTTCGACAAATGGAAAACTGCGAAAGGCGCAAAGTCAGTGTCAGAATCAGTGCTTCTGGGTCTATTTCGAGTATTTTTCTAGTAGCCTTGGTTTTTATTGTCTCGCAAAAGGTGAGAAAAGTAGAGTATACTCCTCGGGGATAAAACTGATTTTGCCTTGGGCGCACTTAAATCCTTCACTGCTCTCAGGACTCCATCTTAATTCCCTCGCTTCGCTCGGGAATCAACTAAAGACCCCCTCGCTACGCTCGGGAGTTAAATCTGGAGTCCCTCGATACGGTCAGGATTCAATATCGCGCCCGTGACATAATGCAGTGCTTTATCCCCTTGGTGTACAATCTACTATTATCTAACAGTTATCTAACAGTTATGTATTTCGAACACAAATGGACTAAAAATACCTACATGTACATTTATTAGCGGTATTTATTATGTTTTCATTATAGAAGTTAACTGTTTAGGATTGTACCCTTATTTTCTTAATGATTTCGCCTGGCAACATTTCATATCGAATTTGAAAAAAAAAAAAATCGCTTGTCATTCTCTCGTTTTCGAAGTTTGAACAGTCGTGTCGTTTGTCGGCGTCTTACCGCGCAAATTATTTCGAAAGTAAATTTTCGTATTGTTTCTCGCCTATATTATATCCATTTTTTTACGTCAACTGCGTGTACAAGTGTGAGGAAGGCTGATCCACTGGAGGAAGCACTGTCCTAGCTGTATCCTAGTAGTTGTGCTGGTTAACGGTAACCTTGTCAGAGGTAAGTTCGGACGAGCCAAAGATCGAGGAAACCTGCGCCAGCCACTACGGCTAGGATCTGCACCACCATCTGCAGACGTCGAGGTGAGTGCTTCCAACCACAAGTCTCAGCCTTTATCCCAAATCAGTTGCCGTATATATATTATATTTATTAATTATCATTTCTCGTCTACAGTCCACTTAAAACCCCAGACATTTTGGTCCATCGACCCGCATCATTTGTAAAGTGATCGTGGATATTTTCGTATTTAAATTGCAATTTTCGTAATAATATTTCGTTATAAAATCATTAAAATCATTTGAGGGTAAGAATCGAACACACTTGGCTTGGGCGTTTTTCAATTTGTTAAACCAACGTTTAGTTTCATAGACTAAGATTTGTGTCGAAGTAGTTGGTTTCGGAACGTAATTTGTCACAGCAGTTTTTTTTTACTCTGCGGTTATTTATACGTAGTGGAGTGATAACATACTCTGTGAATGTGATTTTCATAGTTGTCAAATTGTCAATGTCAGATTGAATTATAACCTCTCATTTGTTCGAAGCGTTTATTGTTATTGAGTTTAAATTTTATTGAATAAACATGGGAGGCAATGATAATGCTGACGAAGGAGGCGACAAGAACCGTGTTGGTCGGGATTATGCGTTTGCAAGAATCGAATATATACAGAACTCCGACCTACAGGGTTATTGTCTGCAAGATGTAAACAGAATCGAGAATGACTTTCATGCTTTCCAGATTGAATTGCTCTCTTCGCTATCGAGTGCGGAAAGGTCAAGTGAATTAAGTGTTTCGTCACAATTTGAGGGAATAGTTAAATCCATTAAATTACGTTTAACAAAACAACATGAAGAACGAAAGTCCGTGTTGCCTAGTGCTAGTAGTTCGTCTAGTACAAGTGTTAAGTTACCTAAAATAAACATTGTTCCCTTTGATTCAAAAATTGAACATTGGGTATCGTTCATACAAATATTTGACTCACTGATTCATAGCAAAAGTATCCCGGCAGTGGAAAAGCTTCATTATCTTTTGTCGAGTGTTAGTGGACATGCTTTTGACTTAATTAAAAATTATCCGTTGTGTGATGAAAATTACTTAACTGCTTATAACACGTTAAAAGCCCACTATGACAAGAAAAGAGTTATCGCTACTATCTTTTATGAGAAACTTTTAAACTGTGAATCTGTGAAATCAAAAAATGCTTCGGATTTGAATAAAGTTTGTCGAATATTTAAAGAAAATTTAGAAATTTTGTCGAAATATCAGTTACCTGATAAGAACTTCATGTTATTTTATTTGTTGTGGTCCAAGTTAGATGTAGCTACAAAAGAAGCTTTTGAATTGCAATTAGAGTTCAATGCTGAAATACCCAGTTATGAAAATTTAATTTTGTTTATTGAAAAGCGAGGTCAAGCGTTAGAAAACTCAATGGTTAAGTTAAATATTGTAAACAACAAGCCCGTACCTAAGTCTAGACCGTCTTTTATCGTACCACCTGTAAGCAATTGTGCCGCATGTGCAGCTTCAGGCCATAAATTGGAAAATTGCTCCAAATTTTTGGAAATGTCTCCTTTTGAGAGGTTTACTCGGGTAAAAGAGAAAAAACTTTGTATACTTTGCTGTCGTCCATCTCATACTGTTAAAAATTGTAAATCAACTGTGAATTGTAACAAGTGTAACCACAGACACCATACATTACTGCATTTTGATAAACAGAATGAGACGGAGCCTCCCGTTGAACCACCTCAGGTGACTTTGACTGTTCCAAATTTAAATACACAAGTTTTGTTCTCGACTGCGGTTGTGTTAATTAAAAATAAATTTAATAAGTTAGTACCTGTTCGAATGCTGATAGATAGTGCTTCTGCTTGTAATTTTGTGACTTTGAAATGTGCACAAAAGCTTGGACTACCAATCAAACGGAGTTTACAGTCAGTGAATGGTATTGGCCATACATCGACTGGTACTCTGGGAGTTGTCGCTTGTGAGATAGTCCCTTCGAATGGTGACTCCTCATGTAAATTTTCGTTTGAAGCATTTGTGCTTCCCAAGATTTGCTCTGATATGCCGTCAGAACCTATCGATGTCTCTTCGTGGAGACATATTAAGGATTTAGATCTTGCTGATCCAACATTTTTCAAACCGGGACCTATTGATATGCTGGTTAATGTCAACCTGCTCGCTTCAGCACTTCAGCCTGGCATTGTCAAGGGCAACGCAGGTCAGCCTATTGCTATCCGCACTGTATTCGGCTGGGTAGTGATGGGTGAGTGCTCTGTAGATGTTGCCTGCTCTCATTCTCGTTGTCGTAAAGGTTCCAGTGTTGAAACCGAGAAGTGCCTTCTTGTGTCGAGTGTTTCATTAGAAAACCATATTAAGCGCTTCTGGGAGTTGGAAAGTGTAGATCCACCTAAAAATGTCGTTTTGTCGAAATTAGAATTGTCGTGTGAAAACCAAATGGAAACTTCATACTGTCGCAATCCCGAGGGTAGGATGGTAGTACCATTGACTTTCGCTGACCCTCAGGAAAAACCCAGGTTTTCAAATTCTCGCGAGATTGCCCTCAAGCGTCTCTTAAATTTAGAAAGGAAATTTAAATTGAATCCTCAGTTTCGAACAGCTTATGTAGATTTCATGGATGACTATTTAAAGTCTGGTCATATGATAGAAGTTGATCGTCCTTTGTCGTCTGAAGGTCACTTTTATTATATTCCTCACCACGGAATTCTGCGTCCTGACTCTGTCACCACTCCTTTGCGTACTGTTTTTGACGCAAGTGCCCAGGATCTTGCAGGGAAGTCTCTGAACGATACACTGCTGCCTGGCCCTAAACTGCAAAAAAATATATTTGATTTATTAGTTCGTTTTCGATGGCATGCAGTAGTGTTCGCTGGAGACATTAAACAAATGTACCGTCAGTTCCTTGTCGACCCGCAGGACTGCGATTATCAGCGCATTTTGTGGCGTCCGTCACCTGATGACCCGGTGAAAGATTATCGTTTGCTCACAGTGACTTATGGTGTTTCCTGCGCTCCCTATCAGGCGCTCTGGTGCGTATCCAAATTGGCAAAGGAATTCTCGTCTTGTGCTTCTCAAGGTGCTGCTGTGCTGGCCAGAGATACTTATGTCGATGACGTGGTCTCAGGTGCAGATTCGGTCGAGGATGCGTTACTTTTGCGTAGGCAGTTGGTAGAAATTTTATCGTCTGCTCAACTTCACTTGCGCAAATGGACTTCTAACAGCCCCGAATTCTTAGAAAGCTTGCCTGGCTCGGAGCTTTATTCGGAGAAACTTCGTAACTTCGAAGACGTTCATGATTTGTCGTTAAAAATTCTCGGTTTGTCGTGGCTTCCAAAGGAAGATAATTTCACGTTTAAGACGTCCTTGAACGATTGTCGTTGTACGAAGCGATCGATCCTCTCGGACATCGCTCGTATTTTCGATCCTCTTGGTCTATTATCGCCTGTCGTATTTTTCGCTAAATATTTAATACAGCTTCTATGGGTGTCTGGTGTCGACTGGGATGGGGAAGTCCACATCACCATCGCTCAAGAATGGCAGAGATTCAAAATGCAACTGTCGGAGCTGAGTTCTTTGTCCATTCCCCGTAGAATGATTGTGTCTTTCGTGTCGTTACAGCTTCACGGATACTGTGACGCTTCGGAGAAGGGTTTTTGTGCTGTCACTTATTGTCGTGTCGTTCAGAGTGACGGCTCTATTGTCGTGCGTTTGTGTTGCGCTAAATCAAAGGTGGCCCCACTTCGTAAGTGTTCCGTTCCGAGGTTGGAATTGTTGGCTGCTGTTTTGCTGTCAGACTTGGTCGTCTCGGTTAAGGAAGCATTAAAAGATTTCCACACTTTCGATGAGATCCACGCCTGGTCAGACTCCAGTGTCGCTCTGACTTGGATTCGTTCGTGTCCATCGAAGTGGAAGACCTTCGTGGCTAACAGGGTTGCCCACATACAGGAAAATATTCCCCCGGAAAGTTGGCACCACGTTTCTGGTTCGGATAATCCAGCGGATTGCGGTTCCCGCGGTTTGTTACCCGCTGACTTAATCCAGAACACGCTATGGTGGGCGGGGCCTACCTGGCTGTCCAATCCTCAGGAGTCTTGGCCGCAATCTGAGTCCTTTTCTGACCAAGCTGCTTCGAATGAACAAAAAATTTATAGCCTATTTACAGCCTCAAATTCGTCCTTTGTCGATAATATCTTAAATAGGTTCTCGTCTCTGCAACGTATATTGCGTATTCTCGCTTATTGTTTTCGTTACCTGCATAATTTGCAAAACCCATCTTCGAAAAATATAAACCCAAATTTGTCGTCTGAAGAAATCAATAAGGTTCTCCACTTTCTCGTAAAACATGTTCAAGAGCGAGTCTTCGCTTCAGAGCTTCGTTATTTGTCGAAGGAAAAGTCACCCCACTCGCTACCAAAACCCATGCGAAAATTGTCCCCGTTTCTGGATGAGCTCGGAAGGTTAAGGGTGGGCGGTCGCCTTTCCAAAGGAAATTTATCGTTCGATGTTAAACACCCGTTGTTATTGCCTCGTGATCATAGGTTAACGGCGCTGATCATTGAGGATTATCATAACCGGTTTATGCATCCTGGATTGCAAACATTGCAAAATTTATTAGCCCAAGAATTTTGGATTTTGTCGTCGAAAAGGGCTATAAATTCAGTCATTTCATCTTGCATGAAATGTTTTCGTGCTCACCCCAAGGTGGCTTCACCTCCTATTATGGGCAATTTGCCATCGTTTCGAATAAATCAAGTTAAATCGTTCTCGTCTTCCGCAGTAGACTTCGCGGGTCCTTTCGATATTAGTTTGGCTCGTGGCCGTGGCTTACGCACTTGTAAGTCTTATATTTGTGTTTTCGTGTGTACTGCCACTAAGGCAGTGCACTTTGAGCTTGTGTCCGAGCTGACGTCGGAAGCTTATCTAGCAGCTCTACGCCGCTTCATCTCGCGTCGAGGTCGTTGCTCCAGGTTGATTTCAGACCAAGGTCGGAACTTTATTGGTGCATCTAATATGTTGCATGATTTAATGACTAAGGCCTCTCGTGCGGAGCAAATCGATTTCGTTTTCAACCCTCCTGGTAGCCCGCACTTTTCTGGGCTAGCCGAGGCCGGTGTGAAGTCTATTAAGACCCATCTTTCGCGTGTAATTGGTTCACAGCGTCTTACCTTTGAGGAGTTTTACACTGTCCTAACACAAATAGAGGCGATGTTAAACTCAAGGCCTCTGTCTCCTGTCAGTACGGACCCAAACGACTTGTCGGTTTTAACCCCCGGCCACTTTCTCACTCTGGAACCGCTCACCATACTACCAGAAGGTAGTATGGTCGATGCAACGTTAGGCCCTCTTCAGAGATGGAAGTTGTTGCAAAAGATCCATCAAGATTTTTGGCGCAAGTGGCACTTGGAATACTTGCACACTTTGCAACAACGCCATAAATGGTTCGACCACCAGGAAAATATTGTCGTTGGGATGCTCGTGCTCATTGTCAATGAGCAATGTAGCCCCATGAAGTGGAAAATTGGTCGTGTGGTACAACTCCATCCAGGGAGTGATGGAATTTGTCGCGTTGTAACCATTCGCACAGAATCTGGTGAACTTAGGAGACCAGTAGTTAAGCTGTGTCCTCTACCTTTGAAAAACTAAAAACTTAGTAATTTATACTTGTCGTCTTATCCATTAGAACTATCGTAGATTATATACTATATTAGAATTAGTTGATAATTAAACTGTCCCTAGCCATAGTGAGTTCTATCTTGTCCTCGTATGATAGAAACTCTAGAATTTTTTAAAGAAAATACCTTGTATTTTGGTGGGCGGAAATGTTTAGGATTGTACCCTTATTTTCTTAATGATTTCGCCTGGCAACATTTCATATCGAATTTGAAAAAAAAAAAAATCGCTTGTCATTCTCTCGTTTTCGAAGTTTGAACAGTCGTGTCGTTTGTCGGCGTCTTACCGCGCAAATTATTTCGAAAGTAAATTTTCGTATTGTTTCTCGCCTATATTATATCCATTTTTTTACGTCAACTGCGTGTACAAGTGTGAGGAAGGCTGATCCACTGGAGGAAGCACTGTCCTAGCTGTATCCTAGTAGTTGTGCTGGTTAACGGTAACCTTGTCAGAGGTAAGTTCGGACGAGCCAAAGATCGAGGAAACCTGCGCCAGCCACTACGGCTAGGATCTGCACCACCATCTGCAGACGTCGAGGTGAGTGCTTCCAACCACAAGTCTCAGCCTTTATCCCAAATCAGTTGCCGTATATATATTATATTTATTAATTATCATTTCTCGTCTACAGTCCACTTAAAACCCCAGACATAATAATACTATAGGTACGTTGAAATGTGGGGTAAGAATTATTATTGGATCGGATGGCCGAATGTGTTTGCCTAATCTTAGCCGTCAACTTTTAGGGTATGCCCCTACTTCCTTGGAGATAACCATGGCCAGATGGTTACCTATCTGTGAAGATTTTTTTCCTCTCAGATAATTAGTTATATGTACATTTAATTGATTGTATATGTAATAGATTGTTCTTCGCAGATAACAGTTAGTTAGATAGCTAGCAATCTTACATATTTATTTTCACACCACCTGCTCGACAATGCCTTATTATATATATCATGCAAACCTCTCTCAAAGTAAATCATTATAGCCCTTGGCATTCGCCGGGGCGTAATGTTGTACTGAATTTCATTATAACCCGCCGGGCAGTAATGTGATTCTCACTTCTCGTAGTTCTTATTGGTATGCACTTAAAGTCTAATTTCAAAATCGCCCGGCGTGCAGGCCAGCGCGCAGCTCGTGCTGGTGCTGGTGCTCAACGTGGCCAGCTCCGCGGGGGCCGCGCCGCGCCTCATTTATTTGCAGTTCCGCGGCCGAACGAAAACAATGTCAAATACTTAAACAAAAGCCGCGAGTGTTTCAATACGCTACAATTTTAAGTATCAAAACTACAAAAGAAGATAAAACATTAAGAAAATATCGAGTGACGAAAGTGATTTGACTCCTGATTCCATTAAATTAGACGCCTTAGGACCACTTGCACAGTTCAGGGTAAAAAAATTAAATCGGTAACCCTGGGTCTTAACCCTCCTGGGTCCTGGGTCTGGGTCTGGGTCAGGGTCATTCTTAAATGACAGTTCCATACATTTTGACACTTGTTAACCCTGGGTTAGCAGTTACCTCGCTCGGAGTTTAGTAGCTAACCCAGGTCTGCGCAAGCCAGCCTTAGAAATTGTTAATAATGTACTCCCAGAGAAGTCGAAGGAAAAATACTTAAAAGCTTACACAGATTTCGACAAATGGAAAACTGCGAAAGGCGCAAAGTCAGTGTCAGAATCAGTGCTTCTGGGTCTATTTCGAGTATTTTTCTAGTAGCCTTGGTTTTTATTGTCTCGCAAAAGGTGAGAAAAGTAGAGTATACTCCTCGGGGATAAAACTGATTTTGCCTTGGGCGCACTTAAATCCTTCACTGCTCTCAGGACTCCATCTTAATTCCCTCGCTTCGCTCGGGAATCAACTAAAGACCCCCTCGCTACGCTCGGGAGTTAAATCTGGAATCCCTCGATACGGTCAGGATTCAATATCGCGCCCGTGACATAATGCAGTGCTTTATCCCCTTGGTGTACAATCTACTATTATCTAACAGTTATCTAACAGTTATGTATTTCGAACACAAATGGACTAAAAATACCTACATGTACATTTATTAGCGGTATTTATTATGTTTTCATTATAGAAGTTAACACAATTTAAAATAGTTTCGTTGTTTCATTTAAAAACGTGCGACAATTTTACCGTTAAGTTTCAAATGTTAAAATAAATGGAGTAGGTATATATACGTCCCACTGCAGGGCACAGGCCTCCTTTCAGAATGAGAGGGGTTGGGCCGTAGTGCCCACGCGAGTCCAGTGCGGATTGGGATAACTATATCTGTGAGGAAAAAAAATCTTGATGAGGGGGGCATGCGGGGCCCTTGGGCACCAAACAATATAGAGTCTCGTCAGTATGTTAAATAGGGGAAGTCACTGAGAACAAAACCTCATTATTTTCGTATAAGCGGTCGCCGACTTTCAGGGCCCAGTCAGTACTGGTTCTAATGTATTTACTCGAATGATTCCATCCATCCCAGCCTATATAAGTTCCACTGCAGGGCACAGGCCTCCTCTCAGAATGGAATGGTTTGTATTATTTAAATGGGAATTATCGACTTCTCAGTAAAATTACGAAATCAACGTACTTAATATTCTTAAAAAGTAGGTAATATATTTTCTAAAACATATAATTGATTTTCAGCTTGAGAAAATTTAACTATAACAAACAATTATTCGACCAAACTTTGTGGATTATTCCGCTCGTATTTCGAAAAGAGCTCCGCTTTGCAAAAACATAAGGTAAACGTCACTGTGCTCGACACTGATCCAATACATGGTACCTTCAATCTTATGTCATAGTAAGAGAGGTGACAGATGGGTGTCATCTACTAGGCGTTAAGATGTTTAGCATTGGTACGTTTACCTTAAGGCTGGTTTTAGTGTCACGCGGACGGTCAGTATACGGATTGCTACGCAAGGAAATAAAGAAATTTGAATTTGAATTTGGACCAATATTGTATTAAGCTTAGGAAGCGTTTTAGAGTAAAGCGGGCGGCTCCGTATTTAAGACCGTCCGCGCGGACAGCAGTTTAATACATATTGGTCCGTGCGTAGAGTCTGTCAAGTGAGTAGTGTCCATTGAAAACAAGCGGCATTTTCAAAAATATTTTATATTTCAACACAAATAATACTGAAAACTATGATTGATACTCGAATTTATGTAGCGGTAAGTAGTTAAAAAGGCAGCTACATAAATACAAGTATAAATCATAGTTTTCAAAGTCTGGATAGTGTTGATATATAAAATATTTTTGAAAATGCCGCCTGTTTTCAATGGACACGACTCGCTTGACAGACTCTAGCAATCCGTAGCGACGGTCCGCGTGACACTAAGGCCGGCCGCATACATGCGGAATTTTTCTTCGGTTTCCGTACGGAATGACGCGTGCAATCGAGACAGAGCTACGAAAGTATATAGCGTTGTCTCGCTCGCACACGTCATTCCGTACGGAAACCGAAGAAAAATTCCGCGTGTATGTGGCCGGCCTAAAACCAGCCTAAGAAATATTATTTTCTAATCAGATGGATTTGGACTAAAGCGCTGCGTCAACATGTGGGACGACGGCTGTACCAACGGGCAACTTGGAGGAGCAGGTAAAACATCAAAAACCATTAATATAAACCGGCAGTTCACCTACCCTTCCTTCCCCTTTCTCCTCCTGACCTATTCTGCTGTCGTTTGACTTAAAAGATTGTCCATACGAGTGTGTCTCAATTCAACTAATTCGCTGACCAAATTGAAATCAGAGCTAGGCACAAAACCGTTAATTGACAAAGTTAACAGTTCGCTTACCGGATTAACTTACAAGTTAGTTTGAAAAATGTCAAGATTTTCCGCTGCGGAGAACGCCGCTAAACTCAAGCACGCCAAGTATGTGGCTCTGGCTTCAGCATGAGTTCGTACCTGTAGCGGTGAAAACAGGTGGACCTTGGGGTGCGGAGGCGCGTCATTTTGTGGGCAAGGTTGGCCGCAGGCTGAGGGATAGAGGTGTGATCCCCGTTCAGGTTCGTACCTGGTGCAAAGGATTTCCTTGACTAAGTATTCAGCGGGGCAACGCTGCCAGCGTCATGGGAATCTTTGGGCCGGGCGCGGTTCGTGACGGGGATTATTTATAATTTTTATTTCTCTGTTATTTTATTATTGTTATTTTCTTTAAGTCCGTTAATCTTTTTTCCAGTAAATACTAGTCCTTAGGCGGACTTGCGCGAACCAATGTTAACTGTATGGTATGCGTCCCAAAACTCTACGATAACCTGGTACTGGGTGAGATGCCAAGTTATAACAAATAATATAACAAACAAATCGATCCTGCGCCGTCCGTACCTATCCAACGCGTTCCCGCAACCAGGTCGTCGCTCCATCTTTGACACACCGTATTTGATTCAGTGTTATTGATGTTTGTTGTGGCCTTTATTGTGCTTATAGTTCGTTTCAATTGGATCTAGGGTTGCCAGATAGAATGACCCTATTATCGGGTCGGGAGAAAAAAACTATTTTGAAATTATTGTAGAAGCGTCGCGATCCAAAGCAGACAAAAGGATAGGGGCGGAGACAAGACCTGTGAACAAACGACGCGGACTGCGACGCGCCTCCGCCCCACGTCTCTTCTGTATGGCTTGCGCCTCAATGGTACGACGCATAAAACTTCTAATCTCTGTCACGCGGCGGACACGACGTACAAATACGCGTTCTTGAATCTACATAAGCACGACGACGTCTGTACACGCGTACGCCTACATACATCGCGCGCGCACTCTTCTGGTTTCTGGCGGTTTCCGGCTATCTGCGCCTTGAGGGGTGGGGTAATTCGAATCGGTGCGGGGCGGACCGTTTCCATTCTGTACGTCAGTACTATTATATATTCTGTGTCTGTGTTCTAGGCAGCGACGACTATTATCTTGGGGGCAGTTTCAACCCCGGCAAACGGTGCGTCAACATGTGGGATGACGGTTGTACCAACGGGCAGCTGGGGGGATCAGGCGAGTCATAATATTATTACTAGTTTGAGATACCCTTAATAGATAAGCCTAGGTTCATCATCATCATCATTTCAGCCGAAAGACGTCCACTGCTGAACATAGGCCTCCCCAAGGCTCGCCAAACAGTTCGTCCCTGCGCCATCCGCATCCAATGCGTTCCCGCCACCTTCACCAGGTCGTCGCTCCATTTTGCTGGAGGCCTACCTACACTGCGTCTTCCGGTGCACGGACGCCACTCGAGAACCTTTCTTTGATAAGTAGGTTATATTCACCTAAACCCTGTTCTTAATTTCCAGGTGGTGATGACTATTACCTAAACGGTGGCTTCAACCCAGGAAAACGCTGCGTCAACATGTGGGACGACGGCTGCACCAACGGACAACTCGGCGGATCAGGTAAAGAAAATGGGGAAAACTTATGAATAAATTTTCCATCTCTATACTGGGTAGGTAATTGTGATTAAAAACTGTCCAGATAAGGGAGATACAGGTTACATCCAACTTGCCATTGCCCTCGACTCAATCTGCAAAGAATTCGTTTATCGCTGTCCCGCGGGAACTATGCAATTTTCCGGGATAAAAGTACCCTATATGTTAATCCAGGACATAAACTACCTATAGGTATACCAAATTTCATCAGAATCTGCCTCTCAGTTTCTTCAGTTTCGGGTGCGAAATCACATTTGGAATTAACCATGAACTTTACGGTAAAGGAAAACGTCGTGAAGAACCTTATATTATACACCTGAGAATAAATTCAATAGTGTGCGAATTTCCCATCCGCGCTACTACGGCCCAAACCCTGATGATGATGACTTGACATTTACAAAGCTCTTTTAGAATTCAATTGACATCCCATAATTCAAATCGTGTTGCGGAGAATGGTTGATTATGTTAGGTAGGTATTTCGTGGCCTCCTTTTCCAGTCACTAACTACAGACTTTGCTTTCAGGAGGCGACGACTACTACCTAAATGGAGGATTTAATCCTGGTCGCCTTTAACCGATCTACTAACATCGCTTTCGTCGTTCATTGCTTTTTAAACAGTCTTCAAAAACTACCTACATTTTTGTTTATTTTTTAGAATCTGTAAAATGTCGCAATTTCATAAACTTTGTCTGATTAAATTATAATTTGCAGATATTGACGCGTTATTTATTAACCAAGAAAAAATAATACAAAAAGGAAACAGTAAAAAAAGTACTAAAATGTATAATTAAAATTTATTAGTTACACATCCGTGCCTTGAGCACAATTTACTTACAATAAACAACATATAAAAATATCTAAATTGTCTTCATGTCTCGTAGCTCATTCGCAATTTCATTGCTACAATATCCAATTTAATATAAAACTAAATCTAAGTTACTCTAAATAGTAATTCTAAAATGTTTTATATGAAAGTCAGAATGTTAAAATGCTTGGCAAGTTTGAAACAGGCTGATTCTCAGTGTATGTTGAGTTGTGAAAAAAGGGGATCCCTTGGTTTCGCATAATTTAATAAGTCATAATGCGTCATTGCTCATAATCAACGTTAGTCATACAGTGATTTATTTCTGAAACAGTATTTTTTCAGGACTTTTTTAAATGCCATCTTATTGAAGGCAGTAAGTTAGGTTAGGTTAGGTTTGTTTATAAAAATTCCGAAAAAAAAACTGTTTCAGGAATAAATCACTTTATGACTAACGATGATTATGAAGAATTATGACTTGTTAAATTATGCGAAACCATAGAGACCCGAAAGAAAGAGACATTTGAGATTTCTAAGATTAAAAAGATTAAAATTTAAAGCTATCAAGGCGAAGGGTACACAGGAATTAAAACTGGGAATTAAAACAATCACAATTCTACAGCAAGATGATAATGTTATTGATAAATTTATCGTTATCACATGTTAAGGCAATTTTAGTTATACTGTCAATATTATGCGTAAGCGGTGGGCTTCGGCATTGCACTTAAAATTAGGATATGACCTTACAATAATTGTGAAGTAATAAATTATTTATTACGATATGAATCCATTATCTAATCGAATTTATTGTCATTGATCAACAATTTACATATTAAATTCAGTCTGCGTTCCAATAACAATAGACTGATAAAAATGCAAATCTTTTGTACACAATGTCTTCAGTCTCATTCGCGTGATAAGAACAATGATATATCACAAGGCTTCCTTATCTACATTTCTCATATACAAGATGTTTTAAAATCAATCTGGTATATTTCTTCGGGTGTATGAGGTAGTTTGACTACCTAAATGCCGAGCCACTCAAAGGTTGACTGGTAAAAATCCCTTTTTTACATAAAACTGACCCGTGATTACTGATGTGCCAAAATAAACTTTCCAAAATTGCGGAATTTTTCATATAGGAAAATTTCGGAAACTTCTCATAATTTTGTATGGGAATTGAAACTTTCCGTTTCTTAAACTTAAAATTTCCTATATTTCTTGTGAAAATTTCCAGAAATTTCCGAGAACTTTTTCAACTTTTTTGAAACTTTCCGCAACTTGCACATCTGTACCCGTGATTAACTCCTATCTTAGGTACCTGAAGAAAAGTGCAGATGAGGCCAAAGGTGTATCTCACTGGTTTAGTAACAGCCTATTCACTCTAGCCTTGAAGAGCCCTAGGTTATCTATCTGGAAATACAGACGCTGGGGGCGAATTCCAATCCTTAGCAGTTTGTATTAGGAAAGATGAAGCGGACCTTCATTATCATTTTCAGCCGAAAGACGTCCAATGCTGAACATAGGCCTCCCCCAAGGCTCGATGTTTGCCAATTGTGATTGTTACTTTATTTTCTGTGCAATAAAGAGTTTACATACATACATATGTACCACTGGAAATGTTTTTCAGAGTTTTATACTCTAGCTGTCAAATGTTTCCATACATCGATGTTCAACACATTGGGAACCGTACACGACGGTGGCGCCGCGTAGCGTTGACAACATTTCTTCCTCATTTACTTCCAATTTTTGCCATGTTGTGCGCTGCGATCGTTTTCTGTACCCCCACCCACCACCCGCTTCTGGCTACGTGCAGTGTGCACGACAGTGGCGCCGCGTAGCGTTGACAACATTTCCTCCTCATTTACTTCCAATTTTTGCCATGTTGTGCGCTGCGATCGTTTTCTGTACCCCACCACCCGCTTCGCACATAGCCAATACCGCGTCAAAGGCGTGTCTACATTTAGAATTAAAAATCCCAAAGAAAACCTTTCCAACCTGCTGAAATATTCTAGATAAATTTTCAAACACCTTGTACATGATAGGTTAAAGATTTATGACGAGAGCAAGCCTGATATTATTTCAAATCATTCATGTGACATACATGCTTATCAAAAATGATTGTTTTCAACAGAAAATCCGAAGGGGCATGCTAGGCACTAAACGCTTTGCAACGCGCTTGAATGGCTTGACTTTAAAGAACAGTTTGACTATAGCTAAACCGTTTAAATGAGTCCTCGCCCGCTCTGTACAGGGGCTGGGGGGTATGACGACAAAGGGCGGCCAAAGACAAACAAAAACACACAAACAAAACAAAGGGAAAGTGGGGAGAGGTGCGAGCGGCGAGCGCACCTCATGTGTCTGCTGCCCGCACCTCTCCCTCCCCCCCTCGCCCCCTTTGTCGTCATACCCCCCAGCCCCTGTACCGCGCGGGTGAAGACTCATTTAAACGGTCTAGCGATTTTAACGGGCGATGGCGATACGGCACATTTTGTGACCATCCACATAAACCGCCCAAGTTATACTCTTTGGAACAAAGCACTCGCGCAGGAGCTGCCTTTAAGGCATTTGCTGCCGGCTGTCAGACTCGAGATTGCTTCAGGTGCCACAAACGCACATGTGCGTTCAAATGACTGCCAAACTATGATAGCGGCATTAGGCGAAAGTCACGAAAACGCGTATATGCGTTCCCGGCAGTGAATGCGTATTATCCTTTAGCTGCCACTTTTTGGAGACGGTTACACACACCTACAGTCATACCAAAACAAAACCGTTACACATGTGAGAAGCACGCACACAACTAACTAAAAATTTCCCTTTACCAATGTGGTTATTGCCCATCATATTTTTCGACAGAGGAGAAAGCGGGTTACCAACATGACTCCTGGAGTACAATTGAATATAACATTTAAGAATTGTCCCCCAATTCCCTCTTTATGAGTATTATTTGGGTGAATCAATTTTTTGTGTTGTTTACTGTCTTTGGTTGTCGAAGTGACATCATCATACTGTTTCATAGAAAAACGCTTAGGTTGTCTATTCTATAAAGGTCCAAACTCCATATTATGCGACTAAATTATAGATTACGTCGAAAATGTGACGCGTGAAAGTGAATTACCAATATTGCATTTGGCTGGTTAACCCGGCACCATAACTGTGGTCATGTTGCCAGCTGATGTTTGTTTACATTTAGTAAAGTACCTAAACCTTTATAGTATAGGAGACAAAATTTGTGTAAGCATAGCAATGGGTGCCAAGAAAAAGTTGATTCACCCATGTTTAGGGGTACAACTGAGGTAAGAACAATTTGGGAGAAGCTTGTGACAGACTATGCGCTTTGAATTATGATGTGTCATTGTTCCTTCAAGCATGCCATCTTCGGTGTAACCTAAATGGCAATTACATTGAGCGAGTTAGTTGGCAAGTAGCACTACAGTGAGACTACAAAAAATTGTAATTAGTTTTTTCATAGCATAGTAGACAAAAGCTTTGGGTTACTCGGACAGTTACCAATGACTTCCAATATGGAACAGATTACTTTTCATAGGCTTTTACTCACTCAATGTAAATCTGTTTCAGCTTCAGCTACCTAAATTCATAGAGATCTGGATTTGTTACCTGAATGGCATTATCTTTACATCTATCGTAAGTACATACTAAAAAACTAAAACTATATCCCATTGAGTGAACACATTTCCATTCTTTAACAAAATTGTTTCATTACATAGAGTAAAAGTTTAAAATTATGACAATATTATTTCATCTAGATGCCAATTAATCAATAAAATAAATAAGGTTAGTAAACTGCTGATTATTATGTTGATTTAATAAAGATACTCTTCTCTGCCATACTGCTTTTAGATTGCTTAATGGCAGTGCCTCCATAGAAATTACTTAGTATGATAATTGGACAAGACTTAGATACTGCTAAAAAATCATCTGCTGTGGGAATCATACCGCCCCTTTCTCACACAATTTAGCATCAAAAGGTAACAACAATGGCAAAATCAAATTTATCTCCTGGGCTAGATCTTGGCAAAGCCTGGTATCCACCCCGGGCGCCAGTTATAAGGGAGCTCCAAATGACAAGTTGTGAACACCTAGCTTTAATTTTGACGAGGCTGCCCAAATCCACTTTTGGCCCTGTTTTGATAAGTATGTAGATCTGACACTGCCTATCTAGTGTAGTTTAATAAGTTTGTGTTTATCAGTTACTCTGCCCTTGCCAATGCTCCTGGGCATAGTGTGGTAACTCCATTGGCAATTTATTGTACCCCGTATGCATCGGAGCCGGCTGCGTTTTTGGAGGCCCGGCTTGTCTAAACTTAGTAGAGTACTTATAAAAATCTGACATTTCAAAGGGCTTAGTTTCCTCTCTGTATGGTATACACTTACCCTGTTCAATGACAGTTAAATTCTTGGGAGATTCCAAATTTGAAGATGCCGGCGACAATACAGAGGGGCTGTGAGATTGATTAGGGCTTTGCATAGCGGAATGGCGGCCTGAAGACATCATGATCTCATAAGTTTGAGAATTGCCTATACTTGAAGTCCGTTTCAAACTTGAACTCTTCTTCAATAATGGTGCTTCTGCTCTTGTTGGTGAATCTAATGAAGTTTCATACCATTGTTTCTCACGAACTTTAGAATCCTGAGACACAGGAGAGAATTTATTCATGCTTACAGAGTCAAAATTGCCTTGTGAATACCCTGATAACTGGCTGACAGGGCTCAAGGCATCAGGATATCCCCTTCTGTCATGTATATAATCATCTGTTGATACTTGTAAAGGCATGTTCATTGGTCTTGCATTGTTACGTTCCCGCAGTGGTAGAGTATTTGGAACAGTTGCAACTCGTTCCATAGGTACATGTACTCTGTCCATTGGCTGCTCTTGAATATCAGTTTGAGATCTATGTTGGTATGCGGGTAGTGGAGGTCTATGATCCGTGATATTCTCTAAATGTTGATTGTAATCACTGTGAGAAGTTAAGTGGTAGGTTTGAGTTCTTTGTAAAGTATTTCTACGGGTGCTTTCAGGTCTTCTCTTGGATTGAAGTTGCATTTGATGGTGATGTGACATTCCGCCTAGATGCTGACTTTGTGCTTTTAGATGTGAAGCATACTGGTATAAGAGAGCATTGTTTCGCATCCCATTTTGTGGTTGCATCTGTTGTGGAGTAATTGTGCTGTGAGTATAATGGGAGGTAATATCAGGGTGGCTCGAACTGAAATGGGTCTCCCGCAGACGAGTCACGTTATGAGCCTCTGGAGCATTGTTATAGTAAATTTTATTCATATACTCAGTGGTCATTGTGTGATGTCTGTAGACAGGCTGACTCATATCACCGTGTATATTTTCACTGACTGGCTCATGACGACCTGCTAGTGCAGGATAAGTGTGAGATGTGTGTATGGAAAAAGTTTCCGGATTTCTCTCTTGCGGTGGGGATGGAAAGAAGTTTGAACAACTAGTCTCCGGGCGCCGTATATGTCTTGGATGAGCACTTTTTGTGGACATACCGGAGATTGAAGGCGTTGACAATCTGTGAGTCAGATTTTTACGTAAATTTTGTTCTGATTCGTGTAGACGCTCGCCTGGAGCCATCCTGAGGCGCCTCGATCCGTTATCAGAACCGTCTTGAACGTCATTGCCATCGGTTGACCTGTCGACGCTTCTTATGCTATTTAATCTTTCCCTCGGAACTTCAGGACTTAGTGGCGCCTCGGGTGGCATAATACCCGTCAACTGAACTTCTTGAACACATAATTTATACAACTCCTCGTTCTTTGTGGCTAGAAGTTGCTCCAATTCCTTCTTCCTGGCTTGCAGTTTCAACAACTTGTCTTGCTTATCAGAGTGTAGGTCGCTACCCATCGTGCTCGTACCCATATTCAAAATGTTAACTCAAACACAAAACACATCAGTGGACTGATATTTCAACATAGAAATAAACAAAAATCACTGATTAAAGTAAAATAAACAAAGAAAAACGTAAATTCTACGGCAATGACACAACACGCGCGGCCATGTTTACCACAGATTGACTAAGAAAAAAAAAGTTAAAATTTAAGAAAGAAAGAGGCTAGATGGTGGAATCGAATTGGAATCATGTTTATCGAGTCTCAAGTAACTGAAAAACTTAAGAATAATTTTTGATTACCTAATTCAACAAAATCAGGTTAAGTTTACATGATAGTAAATATTTCTCCGCAAACAAGACAGTGTTAGTAGATTCGAAACACATTGTGAAGCAAATAATTGAAGCTGAGCATTTTATTCTAGGAAACTAAACGCACTCGATTGACATGAACTGAAGTGACATGTCAGATGACAGCGATCACGAAACGTCATGCTTATCAATTTCGATTCAAGGTTGCTCCACGACCGATTGGAGTGATCATGTAAATTTCCTCCCAGTGCAAAATAGGACGTAATTTCCCGACCCCGTACCCTCCACTTGTACCTCAACCTACTATAAATTTATTTATTTTAAATAAACAACCACAAAAAAATGTCTAAAGTATACAAAACAGTTATTACTGCGTGCGATAGATTCGTCCCAACATCACTACGTCCGCTATGGAACCACGACGCTGGTAAGCTTTAAATTAACATATTTCTACGCGATTTAGTATATTCTTTCAGGAGACGATTCAGCATGTTTTTTTTGTCATTTTAGGACCGAAAACTATATTCTTCTGGGCTCCTGCCTTCAAATGGGTAAGTCAATGCGGATATATTGAAGGTTGATCTATTATTATGCCGTAACCTTGCATAGGGGCAGCAATACATAAAGCCATCATATCTATATGACTACTTTGTTTATCTATGAACTAATTACTTGGTTCTCGAAATTCCCAATTTTGATAAAGTGTCAAGGGGTATTTATAAATAGAATGCAACATGCTATTCTAAGATGCTATTATGTTATTTCTGAAGTACCTATATATTTTTGATATGTCTTTTTATTATGTAACATTTCTCTTATTTGTCATTGAGAACTCATTGGAATCTTTTAATGAATCATTATAATGATTAATTTCTCAGTTTCCTGTTACATTATGTTTATATTATCCTGTTTATTTGACCTTTCTTTTACTCCCCTTATTTTTATTTATTATTCTTTTACCATTATTAATATTTTTACTCAAATAGCATCTTGTGAAACATGCCTGATAAGGAGAACTTATGCATGAGAAAATCATTTAATTTTAAAAATATACATAAATTCAGTCTTACTACAATTTCAGTAAAAAAAATCATAAAGTTGTCTCATACTTATTACTTTTCATTTTTGCCTGTTCATTCTACCTACATATTGTCCATACTACTTACTAACATGCTACAAAACAATTTAAATATTTTAATTGTTTTTCTTATTATAAATTTTCTATTAAAAAGTTTATTAAAGCTCTATCATGTTAATTTTGAAAAATATTCTCTTCATATTTATTTTGAAACAATAAGTACGAGGCTACATTGCATTAATCCTTTGTATGCTGGAAGTAAAAAAAAAAATTTTAGTGTCCACTGTCACAAATAAAAAGAAGCATACAAAAGGTTAAGTTTGTTATATTTATTCCTGCAAACAGTTAGAAGTCAGAGAAATATCTCTCTACAGTTTTGATAAGTCTAGTTGTTACACTTATGTTACAGTATAACTGTAACATTTGAAATTAATTAATTTTCTTTTTTCAATTCTTTTGTTTTGTATCAATTGTTGTATGTTTATCCTCATAAGTTCTAGCATATTTTATACAACATGAATGGTGAGAATAACTGCCAAACATACAGTCAAGTGTATAAATATGGGTGCATGCATACAACTTGCACATAAATATGTCCCATTGCTCTAATGTTGTCACATTAAGTTATTAGTACACAATTGAGACAATTAAATCTATACATATTTTTGCACTTGACCATACTATGTGATGTGGAGTGTAAGAACTTTGAATATGTTAAAATTATTACCAATATCACAAAACTGAGCATTCTCAGCTGGGTCTGAAGTGCTACAGCTTTTACAAAAAGTTGGAACTTATGAGGTTTTTCCATGACACCACATATAATAACACATTCACATGTGTCACAACTAACTCATCTATTGTGTCACAGTCTTGTCTCATGTCTAATCATCCTTTCAGGGCTTGGTGCTGGCTGGTTTGGGTGACCTCAATCGGCCCGTGGAGACCCTTTCCATTCCCCAATCTGTATCCTTAGCCGCCACCGGGATTATATGGTCCCGGTACTCCCTTGTAATCATCCCTAAGAATTACAGTTTGTTTGCTGTGAATGTCTTCGTAGCATGTACAAGCTTGTATCAAATAAGTAGGGCGATTAAATATGCTCAGGCACAGAAAGAGAAAGCTGATAAATAATGATTATGGGTATTATGCATAGTTATGGCACCGGTCATTCCTGACACAACCTTCAAACAAACAAATAGTACCTTATAGGTGACGGCAACAATGATGGACATGTTAAGCACAGTAGTACCCAGTAATGGACGGCAAAGATTCAATGCCTTAAAGCCCACCATTCATGGACCATCAGATTATCTGAGCATAGTGTTGATAATTTACAAATGTAGCATCCATTCCTTAAAATTTGGGTTTACAGGAAAAAAAATATAATTAGTGGTGCTGCCACCCTACTACATTCATTGTGTGTGAAGATGAGACTTAGCACTACAATATTTGAGTGTAAATACGATAAAACGTAGCGCTAGCTCGGGCATTATAAATGTGTTATGCCAAGAGGAAAGTCACTTGTGAGACAAGGTCTTTGTGAAAATAAGACTTGAAATATAATTGTCTTACTAAAGGCTTGAAAGGTATAATCTATCGCCGTCTCAACAAAGAATGATGAAGCATACAATGCTGCTTTTATGAGTTTAAAAATATGCATAACACCTTAGTATCTGTACAACATTATCTTAACGCTAAAGCAAATAAGATAGCCAGCTTAACTAATATAAAATAGTCAGGAGTGACAGATGTTTCTAGTGAATTTATATAACAAATCTCATTGGGTTACAATTTATAAATAAGCTATTTATTTATTTTACTAAGTAATCATGAAACATAAACACGCGTCTGGTTAATTTTTGTATAGCTAAAAAATTCTTAAACATGTAAGAACCATTGTGACCTTATTTACGGGTGCTTTTGCCTGCGAAAATGTTAAAAATAGAAATATACAAATGTCTCAAACAAATGTTAGGGTTTTACTTGAGAATCCGTCAAGGTCTTGAAGTTTTAAATACTGATTGCCAACATTGAGAATGAGAAATAGTTGACCCCTTGTTACGTCAGCACATATTAACGTTATCACCTACCATTACATGCTGTGATTCTGTGGATGTATGTTATGGTTATGACCCCAATATCTCTGTCTAACCTATGTAGTTCAATTGTAAAATACTTAATCGATTAAAGTAGCAAATTATGGAAAAAAATATAAGTATTACAAGTACTAGGTTCTAACAAATTCAAAGAGGTTGTACTCTTCTCTATAAAACGTAAATTTAGAGCAGGTAAGCACTTGTTAGAAAAAAAAAACATTTTACGTTAGGGGTAATGGGGTAGCCAAAAGGGGTAATACGAGCTTGTGATATATCCTGTGTTTAGGGTTACCAAACCTACGAAATTTAGGAATAAAACCGGGACTTTAGATTTTTAAAAACGAAGATCTTAGGGTTGCGCGCAATTCAAAGCCGTACCCAGCCGAGCGAGGACGAAATCTTAAATTTCGTCGACCAAACGTTCTGTAAATAAATAAAAAAATGCTTAAGAAAATCGGGATTTAGTGCTTGCTTATTTCAAAATAAATCCTGGATTTTAAGAGCTAGTAGCGCAAAACTCTACTTTTATTTTAACAATGACCAGAGGCCGTATTGACTTACCCGCAGGGTTCACGATCGCACTCGCTGTTTCGTTAAATAAATAAATATTTCGGGACAATTCACACCAATTGACCTAGTCCCAAAAAGTAACCAAACCTTGTGTATGGGCACTATTGGGCACTAGGCAACGGATAAACATACTTATTTAGTTAGATACATACTTAAATACATATTTAAACACCCAAGACCCGTGAACAAACATTCGTATTTTTCATACAAATATCTGCCCCGACGCGGGAATCGAACCCGGGACCTCAAGCTCCATAGTTAGGTTCTCTTAACCACTAGGCCATTCTACCCTCATCTCATTTCTGTCTGTCACACGGTGTAGGATGAAGATAGAAAGATGTGAATGCGATTGCTAGCGTTCGAGCGTTAGACAATACGGCCTCAGGAATCGTCCGGTTATTATAAGGCCACAACAAACGGGAGTACGGGGCGGCGACGGAGCGTGTCCAGAGCGGTCAATAACACTGAATCAAATACGGTGTGCCGAGCTGCCGTTGTGTGTCAGCGTATATTTGTTTCAATGTTATAGAGCGCGCTAGGCACGCTCCGTCGGCGCCCCGCGCTCCCGGTTTGTTGTGGCCTTTAATGTTCCGGTAAGTGTAATCCTGCCCCTTTACACATCTTATACAATGTTGCGATACATATCATTATATGTGTAAACTGTTGTGAATCATTAAATCGATGTTTTTGTAAAACGTTGTGTATTTTTGTAATGCCTTTACTGGAATATACTATTGTTTTGTTTCAATTGTTATTTTCTTATTTCTTTGCCTTATTGTATTACTAACATTGTAATTCATGCCTTCTTTCTTTTAAAGCAGGATTCTTTCCCGAGCATTCACATACCTACTACTTGTCATATGATACGAGAATATTCGTAGTAAGTCGTCTTCGCAAAATTGTGTGACAGCAAAGCTTAGGTATTCTAAAATGTATCGGAATTTAAACACTGTAATTGACTAGGTATCAGGCGTTTTTATTTCGTTATCATTCTTCCATATACTCAGGTAGGTACCGTGGTAGGCAATAATTATGTTAAATAAAAGCTTGTTATATGAAATTTCATATCTTGACGTGAATCCTAACATGTTTTATGAAAAGAAAATCAAAATAATTTCCAAAGTTACAAAACTTATGACTCTTCTAGGTTTTTTTTTTGGGGACTATCTTACACAAATCGACCTAGTCCCAAACTAAGCAAAGCTTGTACTATTGGTACTAGAAGACGATAAACATACTTATATAGATAAATAAATACTTAAATACATAGAAAACATCCATAACTCAGGAACAAATATTCCTGCTCATCACACAAATAAATGCCCTTACCGGGATTTGGACCTCTTGCTTCGTAGGCAGGGTCACTACCAACTAGGCTAAAGCGGTCGTAAGCGGTTTTAAGTACTTACCTAGGTACTTACTAAGTACCTACATCAGTTAACCTGCTGAGCTGGCAACGTTGCATTATTGTTAGTTTTTCTCGATTATTCCATAAAAATTGAATGAAAATTAAAAATGTTTTAAATACAAATTGTTCTAATATGTAAGTTAATGTGTCTACTGCAATAATAATTCGTGATAGACTTTTATTTTCTTTAAAAACGAACAAATTATTACCTAACGGTTTTTAAAGAAAATAAAAGTCTTATCACGAATTATTATTGCAGTAGACACATTAACTTATATATTAGAACAATTTGTATTTAAAACATTTTTAATTTTCATTCAATTTTTATGGAATAATCGAGTAAAACTAACAAAAATGCAACGTTGCCAGCTCAGCAGGTATAAACCCTCTTAAAGTCAGGATTCAGGAGGTCAAATAATTCATTGACCATGACAAAATTAGGTAGGTATTATAACTAAGCAGGTTTTAAAATATAAGAAAGAAACAGAAGATATGATGAAATAGTAAGTAAACCATATTTCTTAGCATGCTTGTATCATGTATGATTTGCATGAAGGGTTTTGCACGTAGCTAACTAAGGGCGGCTTATGAATTATAATTGATGTAATATATGTATCATGTATATGTATTTTTTTTACAAATGTAAATACCTAGCAACATGTGTAGTTTTAGTTTAAAAGGGAACAACATATGAGGGGTATAGAATCAAAGTCCGCTAAATCCATTTTGGTTTTGTATGTAAATCCATACCAAACCAAAATGGATTTAGCGGACTTTGATTCTATACCCCTCATATAAAAATGGTACATCTCAGTTTTAACGCTTAGTAGAATTACCTAAGTAGTAAAATCGATTTTGTTTGTTACTAATATTGGTTTAGTAAAAATGTAGTGTCACCACTGTACCTACTCAGAAACGTTCATTAACTCCTATATAATACCTATATAAATTATTCAATTTAATATAGTCACTACTTTGATTAAAGTTTGTATCTCAAATCAATATGTAAACTAAACTGAACCTTGATGCACACTTAGTAAAGTTCACTTTGCCAGGTCATCGATTTTGAGATACGAACTTTTTTCAAAGTAGTATCGATATTTCGCTTTCAGCTTTTTTTTCTCAATGTATGTTGCGTGTGGTAATCGTTACTATTGGCGTTTCTGAGTACCTACCTAAAGTGCCTTACACACAGGCTAGCACTAGCTACACATTAGCTAATGCTTAGTACTTGTCACTTACACTTGTCAGAAGTGTGTAAACATATTGTACAAGTGCTTAGTATTGTAAAATACACGCATCTGACATGTGTAAGTGACAAGTACTAAGCATTAGCCACTAAGCTCGTGTAAACTCAGCATAATACTGTAGCGGTGTAGTGCAGTGGCGTAGTGAAAACGTGCTGGGCCCATAACCTAAACGATTAAGGCCACCACAAACCGAAACGTGGGGCGTGCGCTGTATAACACTGAAATCGCGCGGCGCTTTTAGCACGCGGCCCGCCGGCGGTGTGTGTCAGCGTATATCGTTCAGTGTTGTACAGCGCGCTGGGCCCGCTCCGTCGGCGTCGAGCGCACGCCCCGCGCTGCTGTCTGTAGTGGCCTTAAATCAAAAGGACTGGCAATCTCTACACAATGACGCATTCTTTTAAAATAATATGCCTGCTGTAGTTCTGTACCATTCACTTTCTATGTTACTAACACCGTTTTGCACAATATCGCCATCTCTTTTTAGTTTCTTCATTAAGTTCATAGATGGCGCTATTGTGTTAAACATAGGTCAAAATATTATACGAAATTAATGATAATGGTACAGAGACCTACTACAAGTAAGTAGGTATTAAAAGTAGCTACAGCTATAGCTAAACCCTTTAAATGAGTCCTCGCGCGCGGGGTAGATGACAAGGGGGGCCGAGAGAGGTGCGGACGGCAGGCACACGAGGCGCGCTCGCCGCCCGCACCTCTCCTGGTCCCCTTTGTCGTCATACCCCCCAACCCCTCTACCGCGCGGGCGAGGACTTATTTAAAGGGTATAGGTACCGTAGGTATTGTTCATTATTTTAAAGGAACGCGATTGGGCTAAAACCAACTTTATGGCCAAGGTTCGGATTTTTCATCGCACGGTAAGATGAAAGAAAACTATGGAGTCGATATTAAAGTTAAAATTTAACTCATACTCATACTTACTTATTTTCTTAGTCTCGTAATACTTTTATCCCTTTATCAGGCTGACAGATCGAAAATGTCAATTGAAAGTTAATCTTACTTACTTAATGTAATTCAAATGAATTTTTGTAGTACGATGCGGGAAGTCTAGAATATACTACCAACCAATGTAAAACCTCTTTTATTCTAGAAAATATGAAAAACGTGGCCATGATATTATATTCATTTTACGATTGTAATTTTGAAATAGACAATACACACATTTATTTAAAGTATTTAAAGCATACTAGTGCCTACCTAGTTCATCATCATTTCAGCCGAAAGACGTCCACTGTTGAACATATGCCTCCCCCATGATTGGCTCGCCAATCAGATCGGTCTTGCGCCATCCGCATCCAACGCTTATGTACCTACCTAGTTACTATCATATTGTAGGTAAATAAGCGTTTATCAGTTCCAAAGAGTAATTATGTCATTCAGACTATTAAATAATATGGCGTAATCGAAACTAAATCTCTGACATTGGAGATAATATGGAGCAATGTTTTGAATCAATTATACAACACAACTTGATTAGGTAGCGGCGCTACTAATTTAACTACTTTTTTGTCGTTTTAACTAATTGTTACTTTTAAGTGGGTACGGTTAATATAGGTACGTCCCGGTAAGTGTTGCCCCGGGATTTACGACCTACCTGATAATTCGTGTCCCCCGTACTGGCCCATACGGTAAAAAGGATGGTATAGACTGGATTGGCAGTCGCCATAGTACGGATCGGCCGCGGTTTTTGTAGTTCGATTATTAAATCTAGATGGCGCTGAAATATAGCCAGAGGCTTTGAAGGCAAAACAATAAGACTACAGATATTTCATATCACTGCAAATGTATTATTATGCAATATTTTTGAAAAATTATACATATGTAGTAATATGAAACGTCTGTAGTCTTATTGTTTTGCCTTCATAGCCTCTGGCTATATTTCAGCGCCATCTAGATTTAATAATCGAACTACAAAAACCGCGGCCGATCAGTACTATGGCGACTGCCAATCCAGTCTATATCATCCTTGGTATAGTCGACTAAGAAATTCTTTTACATCTTAGGGTTTAATGTTAGTTGTACGATTTAAAACATCAAAGGCTATTTTCATTTACCAGTCAATTTGACAATCAGCCTTATTGTTTTTAAGGCCACAACAAACCGGGTACGCGGGGCGCCGACGGAGCGTGCCCAGCGTGGTCAATAACACTGACTCAAATACGGTGTGCCGCACTGCCGGTGTGTCACCGTATATTTGATTCAGTGTTATAGAGCGCGCTGGGCACGCTCCGTCGGCGTCCCGTGCTCCCGTTGGCCTTAATTCTGTAACAGGAACTATCATAAAAAAAGGCAAAGCACTTACTTGGTCCACTATACACAGAAAACGAATTAAGGTTTCCTCACACCTATTATTGACGCAGAATCGGCTGAAGCAGATAAAAAAAGGTTTATCGGTCCGCTTCTTTAGCACTTATTGCGTGGACCTAAAGCTTATGATCTGTTTCAACCTATTCCGCGTTGATGTGGAGACATCCTTTACTAGGCGTATATTACGAGGTCGTACATTCCAGGCCGTACTTTCAGGGGCGTGCATTACCGGACCGCTCTTAATATAAACGTACAATGTTTCAGGCTCTAGTAATGACATCTATCGACGAGTTCCGTCGCCCAATCGAGAGGGTTTCGCCAACGCAATCAGGATCGCTCGCAGCCACTGGCTTCATATGGACCCGATACTGTCTCATCATAAAGCCAATTAACTACTCTTTGTCCGTATGCAACTTCTGCTTGGGTCTGGCTAATGGGGTACAGTGTTTTAGAGCTTATAGTTACCAGAAAAATAAACCGGTTGAGGAAGCCGTGGAGATTACTGAAGCGGTTGAGGTACAAAATTAGTAATTATACAATGATGTTGACCGGATAGCCGAATGAATACAGAACCTAACGCCTTCGGCTGAAAATGGGCGACACGCAAAACGAATTACACGCAAAATGTGCAAAGAAGCAAGGCGTACATACGCAAAATGTACTTGTACGTTTTATAGTTTTAATTTTAAGTTTTTATTGTTACTAACTTATTCAAGACCTATGGATTTAATCTGAAATAAATAATTTCAATTGTATACGAGCAAAATGTACAAACAAGTAAAACGTACATTCCTGAAAAATAGCAATACGCAAAATGTACCCAAGTAGATTGTACGCTTCTCTGAGCGGGTACAGCACACCCGCCATTCTGACTCACCGAAGTATGTACAGTCGCGGAATGAAAAGGTTCGTCACTTTTCGACTCTATGTCAACGAGTTAAGGTCGAAAAGTGACGGACCTTTTCGTTCCGCTACTATACATTTTGGGTGAAGCCAGACGAGCGTAATTTTGTGAGTCGTGAGCGGCAGAATTTCAGTCGCGCCATACAATATGCAGGTCATCACGTGACACAATGTATGGCGCAACCGAAATTCTGCCGCTCACGACTCACAAAATTAGGCTCGTCTAGCTTCACCCTTACCCTTAGTGCATTGTTATTTTTCAGTAACATACCTACAATTTGCGTGTTAATCAAGCTTTTACAATTTGCGTAGTGTTCACTTCACAATACAACTAACATTGGTCGGATTCTGCACGCCTCTGCTCCGCTCCGTTTCAATTGAACCCTTAAAAGCATTTTTTTTTATTTTCACGACACAATTACTAATAACTAGTTTTTTTTTAAATATATAAACAGTCTTCTATATACTTAAAATAAAAAAAAAACCGTTGTAAATAGATGTAACAGTCATATATACAAGATAAGTTGTAGTATATCAAACTATCTTGCAATAAGATATGCAGCCCCATAAAACATAATTTAATTAGAAACATAAAAGCAGGAGATAAGATACCCACCGTATCGGCACTAAAGAAGCTTGATATAATAAAGATTTGACGTTGAAAAGAACAAAGTCTATCAACCAAAATATAGGTGCCAAATTTTTATTCTTACTATACCTACTTACTTTTTTTGCACAAAAATAAAGACTTGAGTGAATGCACAATACTGACCTATTGGAAAATGTACTCCACTAAATCGAATTTATTTTTAGAAATGTTGTTTGTTATTCTTTACCTACTTAATTAATATACATTAAAACCTATTTGTTAATTTTACAAAGTACATCGAATCTATTTCTTAAGTTGTTGATTGGATGATCTTGCAATGGGGGAAAAAAACTTTTAAATCAATTAATATTTCTACCTCGAATATTGTACTTACTTAAACAATTAATACGATCAAACATAAGCCATTTTTGTCACAATTAGATAACGTTGACTTCCCTTAATGCAAGCCAAATTTTTTAACGAATTTATTTTTATTAGTTTATTGAATACTTAATCAAATGTTACTTAATTAGTTTTACAATCCTAAATGTTTGTTATTTTATTTTTGAGTTCAGGTGTTTGTTTACCATTAAATATTTTATTGCAGAGTTTTTACTCATTTTTACCGCATTTCGTTTTACTTATGCCCAGCAGGAGTGTAGTTAAGGTAGCCCAGGACCCTTGTCCAAATAAAATAATATAAAGACCTAGTTTATAATCTGATCATTATCGTACGCTGCATACATGCAGGGCACAGAAAATAAAGCTACTGACATAATCTAAAAAAATAGATATGTATTGAATATTGGGCAATAAAAGAAGTAAATTAAGGGGTTTATGAAAACGTCTGGCTGGAGAGAGACATTGACGCCTATATCCACATTAATCTACTGCACTTACTACTTGTCGTCACTTAATTAAAAAAAAAAAAAAATTAAAATAACGTTAGGTAGGTTTTTTTTGTGTTGGACCACCTAACCCTCCAAAAGACACGCTACTATGTCAAACTTAAAAGAAAAACCGTACTAGTTGCATTACATTGCGGTGCTGGATTGAGCACTTCAAACTAGTTCGCTTCACGGCCTCGCAATATAAAGCTACTTGCACGATTTTTCTCGCAGGTGTAAACTGGGCTAGACTTTAAGTTATCAAGTAAGTATTTCCTCAAACCAAATATGTACAAAGTAAACACGAGAAACAATAAAACATTAAAATGTTCGTACATGTTTATTCATATTAACCTAAAATTATCACTTAATATAAGTTGAAATCACGGTTCCACTTGAGATGTTGGAATTTCATGAGTGCCTTTCTTAATGCACACAAACAAAGTATATTTGTAAACATCATTTGATTCACAAGCAACCAATATTTGGAGCATTATTCATTGACACACTTTTGAAAGTTCGGACAGCATTTTCTAAAAAGAGGTTAACTTCATCAAAAGCGTTTTCCAAAGTTAACCTAGTTTAGAAACTATCAATTAACAGAATCTACAGTCAATAGGGATGGTGACGCCATTAAAAAATAATTCGAAGACACGAGTCCAGTAAAACGCTTTATTTTAGGATTTTTAGCTCTGAAAACCAGATTAATTTTCGATTAACTGCAAAATTAGATTCTTTGTTGATTTAAAACAAATAAATAGTTGATTGAGTTGGCGAACAAGTGATGTCATAAGTTGCTATTGCCATTCAAACTCTATGGGAGAATTGTTTTGACAGCTCATAAAAAGTACGCCAGTTGATTGGTGGTGTCAAAATGTCATCACAAAAGTGAAGCGTTGGAACGCTCAAATAATGACCCAAATTGGGGATGTCTAAAAAAAAATACCCATGGTTTTTATATTTTTTTTTGTATAGAAAAGTCAATTATAAGAAACTAATTTCAATATTTTGTCATTTAGTTCTCTACTTTTTTCAATTATTGAAACTATTTTAGTTGATGACGTCAGATTATAATTGAGGGCTCCCACAATGCCAAATTTCTAAATCTATCTAAATGCGTACGATAAGGCAACCCCTTTAATTATTTTTTGCGTAGTGGTACACTATACACTGTGTCACTTTACTGACACTGTCAAAGTGCTGGATGTCAGACAGCGGGTCCAAATCAAACTCCGTAGTATAATCCACGCGTAAATTGTGAAGAATTCTAACCACACAGAACCGTACGAATTGAACCGGTCACGCAATTTACACCAATGTCAAATGAAGGTCATTGCTTATTTGTTATATTATAAATTAATTACATAATATTAAAATTAAATAACTACAGACAACGAGTTAAAAATCATTTATCTCGAAATGGTTTTCGATTTACTATACATTGCAAAAAAATAGACATCCCCAATTGTGTGTGTGTTCGTCAAATTAGAAACTTGGCAGCATCGATAATACGATGCACAGCACGAATGATTCTAATCGATAATCAAACAAGCCATTTCTAAAATATTACTCCTCGGCCTTCCCTAGAAGCCTGTCCAAACCAACAGGCTCAAAAGTCCTACCGCTGTCCTGAGAATACATAATAACATTCCTTATAACATAGCACTGCATATCCGCCCCAATTTTGTACAAAGGTCGCCCTTCTCTCGTCTTACCCGCTAAAGGCACGAAAGTGATCCCTCTCTCAATACACCGGGATTCTAGTAATTCCGAGAACGATTTTTGTTGTGTTGTTGAAGCGAGAACGTCTGCTATTTTGGATGTCTCCTTCTTTTCTACGGGGATGTTGAAGCGGGGTGGTGGAGGCGGTTCTACGGAGTCGATGTCTGCGCTTCGGTTCATCATGTCGAGGGCTTTCCTGAAGGCGTCTCGGACGCCCGGCTCTTTTAAGAGTTCTTCGGAGAACATTTTCTGTGGAAAGAAACTTTTTGTTAGAAATACATCATAATACAGGGTAATTTTTTAATCAGTGCACAAATTTTGATACGTGATTCAGTATCGTTGACAGATCACGATTATCTGTTCAAGATTTTTTTCTTTAAATATTGAAATTTGGGTTCATAGTAATTCATCCAATAATTGGTCGAGTTACTATGAAAAACAAAAAAAAAAAGATTAATATTATAACGAAAAATACTGAAATTTGTTATTTTAACGACACTGAATCTCATATTAAAATTTGTGCACTATTTAATAAATTATCCTGTATATGTATAAAAAAATACAAAAAGATACTTCAAATCAAACTTGTTAAACACATCTGTTTCAACCGCCGTATCCCGTTATGATACTTATGGCCGATGGGGCCAAAAGGTCGAATGGCGTCCACGGACCGGAAGATGCAGTGTAGGTAGCCTCCTACAAAATGGAGCGACAACCTGGATAAGGTGGCGGGAAAGCGTTGGATGCGGATGGCGCAGGACGTTTGGGGGGGGGGGGGGGTTTGTTTGGCGAACGTTGGGGGAGGCCTTTTTTCAGCAGTGGACGTTTTTCTGCTGAAATGATGATTGATGATGATGATCCCGTTATGAAAATCAACCAATATGGCCGTCAATTAAAAATACTAATGACCCACCACGCGTGGTGAGGTGTGTGGTTGCAGAATAGGGTAACCCCATAAAAGAATAATTCCAAGAAGCGACTTTAGTAAAAAAATAGCACATTACTGCAGCGGCCGCGAAATAGGGGGTTGCAGGCCGAGTAGTTATAGATATTTAGAGATACGAGGCCGGCAATCTCTGTTCGTGGCCAAGGCTTGTATAGAGTTTTTCTCAAACATGCATCATCATCACCATCATCATAATCATCATCACCATCATCATTGTCGTCGTCATCATCACCACCACCATCACCATCGCCAGCCAGCGGGCCGTCCCTAGAGCTGCGTGTGGCCAGCGCGGCAGCAGCGCCCGCGCCGCTGTGCCGCCAGCCAGCGGGCCGTACCTTGAGCTGCGTGTAGCTGGTGAGCACGGCGCGGTGCGGCGGCTGCGTGTTGAGCCAGGCGGCGAGCGCGGCCAGCCAGCGCGGCAGCAGCGCCCGCGCCGCTGTGCCGCCAGCCAGCGGGCCGTACCTTGAGCTGCGTGTAGCTGGTGAGCACGGCGCGGTGCGGCGGCTGCGTGTTGAGCCAGGCGGCGAGCGCGGCCAGCCAGCGCGGCAGCAGCGCCCGCGCCGCTGTGCCGCCAGCCAGCGGGCCGTACCTTGAGCTGCGTGTAGCTGGTGAGCACGGCGCGGTGCGGCGGCTGCGTGTTGAGCCAGGCGGCGAGCGCGGCCAGCCAGCGCGGCAGCAGCGCCCGCGCCGCTGTGCCGCCAGCCAGCGGGCCGTACCTTGAGCTGCGTGTAGCTGGTGAGCACGGCGCGGTGCGGCGGCTGCGTGTTGAGCCAGGCGGCGAGCGCGGCCAGCCAGCGCGGCAGCAGCGCCCGCGCCGCTGTGCCGCCAGCCAGCGGGCCGTACCTTGAGCTGCGTGTAGCTGGTGAGCACGGCGCGGTGCGGCGGCTGCGTGTTGAGCCAGGCGGCGAGCGCGGCCAGCCAGCGCGGCAGCAGCGCCCGCGCCGCGATGGCCGCCAGCGTCGGCGCGCCCAGGAGCTCCTGCCACTCCGCGCACCAGCCCCATGCCGCTGTTGACATAAGTACATTGCACAACAAGACCATAAGAGCTCACTTCAGCCGAGCCACCCGAGTCACTGGAGGTTAGACGCGATCGCTAGTGGTTAAATGCGGTCACTAATGGTCAAGCGAGGTCGCTAGTTCTGAGACGCGGTCGCTAACGGTTGGTCGCGGTTGCTAGTGGTTAAATGCGGTCGCTAGTGGTTAAGTATGGTCGTTAGGTAGCAGCCGCTAGTGGTTGAACGAGGCCACTGGTATTATGCGCAGTCACTAGTGGTTAGGCGCGATTGCTAGTGGTTAAACGGAATCGCTAATAATTTGACGTGGTCGCTAGTGATCAGACGCGGTCGCTAGTGGTTAAACGCGGTCGCTAGTGATCAGACGCGGTCGCTAGTGGTTAAACGCGGTCGCTAGTGATCAGACGCGGTCGCTAGTGGTTAAACGCGGTCGTAAGTAGTCAGACACGGTCGCTAGTGGTTAAACGCGGTCGCTAGTGATCAGACGCGGTCGCTAGTGGTTAAACGCGGTCGCTAGTGGTTAAACGCGGTCGTTAGTAGTCAGACACGGTCGCTAGTGGTTAAACGCGGTCGCTAGTGATCAGACGCGGTCGCTAGTGATCAGACGCGGTCGTTAGTAGTTAAACACGGTCGTTAGTAGTCAGACGCGGTGGCTAGTTGTTAAACGCGGTCGCTAATAGTTAATCGCGGTCGCTAGTGGTTAACTGCGGTTCGTAGTGTTTGAACGCGGTCGCTAGTGTTTAAACGCCGTCGCGAGTGGTAAGATGCGGTCGCTAACGGTTAGTCGCGATCGCTAATGGTGAGACGCTGTCGCTAGTGTGTTTAAGGGATCTCTACCGATGAACCTGCCTGTAAATGAATCGCACTCACTGTTCTCCCTGCCCACGAGGTGCACGGGCGCGTGCTGCAGACAGTGCTCCAGCTTGGGCACGATGTGCTGGTGCAGCATGGCGGGCAGCGCGGCGCCCCAGGCCTCGCGCCAGGCGCCCAGCAGCGGCCGCGCCGACCCGTCCGCCGGGTGCCACGCCGACAGCGCCGCCGCCAGCCGCGACCGGATCAGCGGGTACACTGACGTTGATAGCGCTTCGCCTGGAGAGGAGTACAGTAAAATTACATAAAGTTCACCACTGACAGATGGTTTGCCTTCATTTCATATTCAACTTTAACGACCTACAAATAAAGCCAATTTTAGAATACTGTTACCCACGTTTGCAGATTTTGTAATAGCTACTTTATTTGTATGGTGTTAAAGATGGAAATGAAATGAAGGCAAGCCATCTGTCAGTGGTAAACTAAAAGTCAACGTATTGTAAGATGGTTGTTTCGTGGGTCCAAGGCATCAAAATCGAGTTGGCTGTTCGTTCAATCAATATGCTGAGGTGTTTTGGCTAAAACGGGAATTAATACCAATGAATCCATACTGACATTTTAAATGCGAAAGTGTGTCTGTCCGTATCTCTGTCACCTCTCCGCCGCTGAACCGATTTAGATGAAACTTGGTATGGAGATAGTTTAAGACCCCATGATGGACCTTTTATCCGGGAAAATTACATAGTTCTCACGAGATAGCAATAAAGCAATTCTTTGCAGACGGATTCGCGGGACAATCAACACTTTTTCTTTCTTTCTTTCAATCAACCTAGTCCCAAAATGGGCAAATTTTTTGTAGGTACCTACTAGATACCGTATAAATTTACTTTTGTAGATAAACCAGCTGTTGCCCGTGACTCCGTCTGCAAAGAATTTGCACCATCTAAATAGTTAACAGCGAACAGCTCAAACATCCACTGTTCTTTTGCTCCTATGACTAACCAAATCATCGGTCTGGAAAAATGTTTTGAACTTCGCACCATTTAGATAAGGATATCATGGTGGCGAAGCTTTTAGAACCTGCCAGCGGGTGCCACGGCAGCACCCAGTGGTGCAGCGGCTGCGTGTCGCCCGTGGGGTCCCAGCCGCGCACGGCTTCCAGGAGCCTGGGCGCCACCACGTGGCCGGGGCGCCGCGCTGCAGTCAACACTACTGACCTGCCAGCGGGTGCCACGGCAGCACCCAGTGGTGCAGCGGCTGCGTGTCGCCCGTGGGGTCCCAGCCGCGCACGGCTTCCAGGAGCCTGGGCGCCACCACGTGGCCGGGGCGCCGCGCTGCAGTCAACACTACTGACCTGCCAGCGGGTGCCACGGCAGCACCCAGTGGTGCAGCGGCTGCGTGTCGCCCGTGGGGTCCCAGCCGCGCACGGCTTCCAGGAGCCTGGGCGCCACCACGTGGCCGGGGCGCCGCGCTGCAGTCAACACTACTGACCTGCCAGCGGGTGCCACGGCAGCACCCAGTGGTGCAGCGGCTGCGTGTCGCCCGTGGGGTCCCAGCCGCGCACGGCTTCCAGGAGCCTGGGCGCCACCACGTGGCCGGGGCGCCGCGCTGCAGTCAACACTACTGACCTGCCAGCGGGTGCCACGGCAGCACCCAGTGGTGCAGCGGCTGCGTGTCGCCCGTGGGGTCCCAGCCGCGCACGGCTTCCAGGAGCCTGGGCGCCACCACGTGGCCGGGGCGCCGCGCTGCAGTCAACACTACTGACCTGCCAGCGGGTGCCACGGCAGCACCCAGTGGTGCAGCGGCTGCGTGTCGCCCGTGGGGTCCCAGCCGCGCACGGCTTCCAGGAGCCTGGGCGCCACCACGTGGCCGGGGCGCCGCGCTGCAGTCAACACTACTGACCTGCCAGCGGGTGCCACGGCAGCACCCAGTGGTGCAGCGGCTGCGTGTCGCCCGTGGGGTCCCAGCCGCGCACGGCTTCCAGGAGCCTGGGCGCCACCACGTGGCCGGGGCGCCGCGCTGCAGTCAACACTACTGACCTGCCAGCGGGTGCCACGGCAGCACCCAGTGGTGCAGCGGCTGCGTGTCGCCCGTGGGGTCCCAGCCGCGCACGGCTTCCAGGAGCCTGGGCGCCACCACGTGGCCGGGGCGCCGCGCTGCAGTCAACACTACTGACCTGCCAGCGGGTGCCACGGCAGCACCCAGTGGTGCAGCGGCTGCGTGTCGCCCGTGGGGTCCCAGCCGCGCACGGCTTCCAGGAGCCTGGGCGCCACCACGTGGCCGGGGCGCCGCGCTGCAGTCAACACTACTGACCTGCCAGCGGGTGCCACGGCAGCACCCAGTGGTGCAGCGGCTGCGTGTCGCCCGTGGGGTCCCAGCCGCGCACGGCTTCCAGGAGCCTGGGCGCCACCACGTTGGACAGGAGCGCCGCGGCCAGCCACGGCGGCCAGGCCACAGTCCACGCCGTCACCACCGCCAGCATCGGCTCGGGGATGCGGGGGTTCCACACCCTGGAACACAAATGGGATTTAAATGACATTGCGTCAATGATACTGCAATACCTTTTTTTTCCATAAGGCTCAACTTGAAACGAAATAACAGGGAAAATTTGATAAATGAACTAAAACAATTACTTTGCTCACCCGCGAAGTAATTGTTTTAGTTCATTAATATGGACCTCCGCAAAGTAACGCCTGATTCAATAAATTTGATAAAATAAACCTTATGGGTAAAGCTAGTTACGCGGTATTGAAATCTCAGCGACGATTGATGATCTGTTTTAAAAAAAGAAAACTCTTTGATCCAAATATCAACAGAGAGCCAAATTTCAAGAAATTATATCAAATCAACTGGTCAAAATAGCAATAATACTTATTTTCATTGTGGATACAAATTTTCCCGCTTTTATGTTGAAATTTTTCCTGAATTTTCTTTGCTATAAACCTCACGGAGCCCAAGACCTTTCCAACGAATGCAAAACCGTGGAAATCGGTTCGTGCGTTCTGGAGTTATAGCGTCAGGAAGGAAAACCCGACTTATTTTTATATAGCAGATAGCGTGAAGTAATCAGTACTCACGCGGCAGCAGACTTCAGTTTGGGTGCGACGTGTTGCCACAGCAGACTGTTGTAGGACTCCTCAGTGAGTAGCGGCCTCCACTTGACGAACGCCGGAACGGGCTCCGCTGCGGCGGTCAGGGGCTCCCAAGCCGCCATCATGGCGCTGAACAGAGGACTCACGATGTTCCCAGCGATGGAACCGATCCCGAACATGTCGTATTCTTGAGGGTGGGCGTCCTGCGACATAAAATAATCTGGTAACTCATCATTTTATCGAAAAACGTTTCACAACTGATTCGTTTCGCAAAATTATCGTTTCAACGAATGCATTTTTTTCTGAAACTGTAAATATTTCAGGATTTATTTCAAGACCATCGTGTAGAACCCTAAAGGTTAGGTTAGGTTTGTTTTATAAAAATCCTGAAATATATACAGTTTCAGAAAGAAATGCATTCGTTGAAACGATAATTTTGCGAAACGAATTAGTTGTGAAACGTTTTTCGATAAAATGATAGCTATCCAAATAATCTTCATATATAATAAGTTTTGTTAAAAATTTAATATTTAAAGCAACCTTTTTAGCTGACTGTACTTTTTGTTGACTGTACTTGCATTGTCATCCAACCTACATAAGTATACCAAATTTCAGGTGAATCCAACCACTGGAAGTGGGTCAAATTCGACTTTTAAGATTTGACCCAAGAATAAAACAAACGGGGTGAGCTAAATAAAAGCTTGTAAAAAGAACTCCTAACTGATTGAATGACTGACTCATCAACGCCCAACCCAAACGTTTGGTCCTGAAGGCTAAAATTTCGTAACGAGGTTGCCTTTATGATGCAAGGAATAAGGACGGATTTGTTGAAAATTCGCACGGGATGGGGAATAAACGAGATGGACGAACGATTTGGTAAAGGCCGCAGGTTCAAGATGGATGCAAGCCGCTTCCAACCGTAGTGAATGGACATCAATGAGAGAGGCCTATTATATGTCCACTAATGTACAGCAGTGTACGTCCTACGGTTGAAATGATGAATGAAGACGAAGGAATAAGGCTGCGTTTCCACCAGAGATGTGCGAGGTAGCTAAGCGGTGCGAGGCTGTGTAACGAGGATGTGTAACGGTGTGAATGTTTCCACCAGAGATGTGCGAGGTAGCTGAGCGGTGCGAGGATGCGTAGCGAGGATGTGTAACGGTGTGAATGTTTCCACCAGAGATGTGCGAGGTAGCTAAGCGGTGAGTGGATGCGTAGCGAGGATGTGTAGCGGGCTCTTTTCAAATAACCGGGCGGGGTGCGGTGAGGCGGGAGCGGAGCAACGCCGCCTAGCAACACATCCCTCGCAACACATTCCTCGCACACTTCTTTCCCTTCTTTTGTTTTGTATGTACAAAAACCTCGCTCATAGGTAAATGAAGTGTTTCTATTGGTTCATGACAAACACATCTCTCGCAACGCATCCTCGCACAGCTCCGGTGGATACGCAGCCTTAACCGGTTTTATATGTTCAATTTGGACTGATCCTATCTCTTACACTATTATTATTAAACTTTTCAAATTTAGCATGCAAGTAGGTAATTATAACAGCTAAAAACTTTTGAAATGGATTTTTGTAAATTTCCACGAAAAAACTGGATTTACTTATTCACTAACTGGCACCGATGATGATAATGGATGATTGAAGGTTTAAATAAATAAATATAAATAAATATTAAATATTAGTGGACAATCTTACACAAATCGACCTAGCCCCAAACTAAGCAAAGCTTGTACTATGGGTACTAGACGACGATAAACATACTTATATAGATTAATAAATACTTAAATACATAGAAAACATCCATAACTCAGGAACAAATATTCGTGCTCATCACACAAATAAATGCCCTTACCGGGATTTGAACCCAGGACCTCTTGCTTCGTAGGCAGGGTCACTACCAACTAGGCTAAAGCGGTCGTTATTAGGGGTCGTCGTTAGGGGTTTCCGTTGCCGAATGTTCGTTTTATACAATGAAAGAGATGAATAAGCTTTACTACTGATTTAAACGATCGCGTGTCAACTATAAATAACTTAATACTATAGACATGTAAGTATTTAAAGAAAAAACAGACAAAAGTACAACTAGGACACAATATAGAAATAGATTATTATTACCAAAATCAAATATAAAAATGTTTAAAAATGGTCCTCAATATAAATCTATTCAAATAACCAATAAAATCCCAGAATCCATTAGACAAGAGACCCGTAACAATATCTTCAAAAATAAATTCAAGACATTTTTAATTAATAAATGTTATTACTCTGTTAATGAGTTCTTGAATGACGAAACTGGAATTTAATTTCTATTAATATTAATTGGGAAAATTATTATTTTAATAAATATTGACAATTTGAGTAATTACAATTTAAATTAGATATGCGTATTATTTCAAAATGACATTTTCAATAACTCATTGACATAAAATACTTATAACGGCTATTAATATTAAATGCATGATTATAGTAATAATGTAATTTTATATAATTTCTAACATAAGCTAATCTTAAGTTTGGTTATAATTATTATTATTATGTGCCCTTACAGGGTGTCATGGACTGACTTAAATATTATAACACCTTGTTTCTATATGTACATAACTTAATAAATAAGTTGAAATTTCATCAAAAATCTTTGGTCGATCGACTTTCGTCGGTTGTGGATTCAATGAATTGGAATCAGCAAAGTAATCAAACCTAACTTGCGAGATTTGATCACTGACACCGGGGCTGGAGTAACTAAATAAAAGCTTGTGTACAAGTCTTCATAATGGCAATAGGGATGTTAACGCCAATAAAAAATACAACAAAGTCACGACTCCAGTAAAAAAACGCTTTATCTTAGCCCTGAAAACCAGATTAACTTTCGATCAACTGCAAAATTAGATTTTTGTTGCTTTAAAACAAATAAATAGTTAGTTGATTGAGTTGGCGAACATGTGACGTCATAAGTTGCTGTTGCCATTCAAACTCTATGGGAGAATTGTGTTTTGACAGCTCATAAAAAGTACGTCAGTAACAGTAAAATTACATAAAGTTTACCACTGACAGATGGTTTGCCTTCATTTCATATTCAACTTTAACGACCTACAAATAAAGCCAATTTTAGAATACTCTTACCCACGTTTGCAGATTTTGTAATAGCTACTTTATTTGTATGGTATTAAAGTTGGAAATGAAATGAAGGCAAGCCATCTGTCAGTAGTAAACTAAAAATTATCGTATTGTACGGTGGTGTTGTAGTGTACCCTATGATAAAAACTAATAACTAACTTAATCTAAACCTAAATCTAAGAAGCAGTTATTTGAAAACCTGAAACTAAACCTTAATTCTAAAACTAAACTTAATTCTAAAACTTATTGTTATATAAATAAAACTATAATTAAGTCCATCAAAATTGTAATTAATCAAAACTAATTACAATTACAATTCCATCATTAATTATTTTGTACGTACAGCGGACAAGCGAACCGCGTTTTCGTCTTAGATATCGCGCATCAAGCAATCGGTACGTGTGAGGTAGTTGCATCGCCTAGCGACACGGACCGAGCGCCTGCGCCAGCACTTATGACCTTTCGCCGCGGAGCGCAGGTCGCCCGTATACGTTTATTGTAGCAACGATTAACGCCTTATTATTTACTGTTCCAAAACTTTATATTGTGTTTGTGTTTGTCGGATTTTCATAGTTGTGTATCTGGACTGGAGTGGCTAAATTATAACTTTCTCCTTCTAATATTTTACCGTGTTTCGTGTACTGATTAAATTGTTGTGTGTTCGTTATCCGTTATTTTATTGATGCCCACATCAGATAAACAATGTAAGCCCAACAGTGTCAACATCCCTATTGTACGGTTTACGCAGTGGTGAACCCTTCGTATTTTTTGGGATTTGGTCGGTTTTTAACTCACCTTCAAATCCGCCACGATCTCATAGGCAGTTTCGAGTGAGATCTCCGGCTGAATTAGGCGAGCGACCCGCGCCTTGATGTCCCTGACTTTGTCTATCACCACGTCCTGTTCGGCGAGCTTGTCGTCGCACTCTCGGATGTCTCGCTCTAACACCACTATCTCGTCTTCTGCGTGCTGGAGTTCGCGGGCGTTTTGGATTATATCCTGAAAATTAAATTTATGTATTATCCAGAGTTCACACGGCGATTTTCGAGTGTTCTGTGGCTATTTTTGTAAGAAAAGACGACCGGATAGCGTAGTGGTTAGAGCACCTGACTACGAAGCTTGAGGTCCCGGGTTCGATTAGTTCGGGCAGATAGTGTGCTCTGTATTTTTAAGTATGTATAACTATGTTTATCCGTAGTCTAGTACCCATAGTACAATTTTTATACTTAGTGTGGGACTAGGTCAATAGGTGTCAATTATTGTCCCATGATTTTTTTTAACTTATTTTTTGTTTAAAACTTAATTAGTCAACAAAATTAGGGCATGCCAAGGACTAATGTAATTCATCTATTGGATAATAATCAATTTCTTATTCGGTTTTTCTTTGTGTGCCCTTATATTCTATTCTATTCTAATTTCTAACAGCCCTTAAGACGTGGCAGCCGCTTAACACGCGTTTCTCTTTCTTAAACACACGTCCAACGCCTGTCTAAGCAATTTTGGTTTAAAGTATCTTTTTGTATTTTTATTTTTTCAACTTCAATTTTTTTACTTTTACGGTCATCCCGTGAAATCCATATATTTCATACTAAATACAAACTGAAACATACTTAAGATGCATAGAAAAAACCCCAGAAAAAAGAAAGAAGATAGAAGAAAAATAGTTTCTTCAAAAAAAGATAATTCAAACCAAACTTGTTAAAAGTATGGCCCACGGTGCTTTCACTTCCAACAATGTCTATTTTTAGTTCCGTCAATTTGCGCTAGATGGCGATATTATTTATCAAATTATGTAGAAAATAGATGAAAACCACTTTAAATTATAGTTTCAAAAAAGCTGTGGCTGTGGCCCATGGGCAGTGGCACAGCAGGGCTGGTATTGGTACGTGTGACTATTGGTCCTTGATATTATAGGTACGTTCCTAATAGTAGTTACGGGAACTTGCGTTAGATGGCGTTGTGCCGTTGAATAGAGTGATATCTCTATCCTCCTATATATAATGTACTCTGTGGTATGGCCTAGTAGCGACATCTCTTGTCCGGGTGAGCGGTTATTTCCGAAGGAGTGTTGATGTTTTTCGATAAGAACTGAACATAGATGGCACTGTATCACTGCAAAATGGAATGTATGATGCATAGGAAAAATTTGTGTCTAAACTCCTGACCAATGACTGTGGTGGTGTAGGGGAATAGCACGCGGCACGGAATGCCGAGGACCTGGGTTCCATTCTCAGCATTGGTCTTTTTTCTGTGCATCTATGTTTCAGTTTGTATTTAGTATGAAATATATGCCTGTCTAAGCATCGTGTTACCTGTTCGCAGCACTCCACCATGACCTCCAAGTTGTGTAACAGCTGTGGTGCTTCAAAGTTGGTGCAGCGGCTCGCAAGGCATGTCAGCCGCTCCACACACGCTTCTCTCCGTTAAACACACGTCGAACGGCTGTCTAAGCATCGTGTTACCTGTTCGCAGCACTCCACCATGACCTCCAAGTTGTGTAACAGCTGTGGTGCTTCAAAGTTGGTGCAGCGGCTCGCAAGGCATGTCAGCCGCTCCACACGCGTTTCTGTTCGTTAAACACACGTCCAACGCCTGTCTAAGCATCGTGTTACCTGTTCGCAGCACTCCACCATGACCTCCAAGTTGTGTAACAGCTGTGGTGCTTCAAAGTTGGTGCAGCGGCTCGCAAGGCATGTCAGCCGCTCCACACGCGTTTCTGTTCGTTAAACACACGTCCAACGCCTGTCTAAGCATCGTGTTACCTGTTCGCAGCACTCCACCATGACCTCCAAGTTGTGTAACAGCTGTGGTGCTTCAAAGTTGGTGCAGCGGCGCCGCGGCTCGTGCTCGAAGCGTGGCGCCGCGGCCCTCAAGGCGTGGTATCCGCTCAACACGCGCTTTTCTTTGCCCGTCATATCGATCACCGGCACGCGAGACAACTCCGAACTGCAATCAACATCGCACTATTTGAATCTATACTAATATACTAAAATTTACCTCTTTACAGTCCAGCAAATAGGGTATTTGATGTTTTAACTAATAAATAATTCTAATCCAAGATAATAGTTCTAATAAAAAAGCCACATTAAGATCATTGTCAAATAACAGTAAAAGAAAACGAAGAAACGTGGAAGAAAAAGGAGAAGGTTTCAAAGTTGGCTAACACGTCACAGTCCAGTATTATCAAAAATCATGGGGAATCTGGGTTTGACCGTTTATAAAGAGTATGCCAAGTGATTGGTAATGTCAAATAACTCATACTGCAAATATTACAAGGACAATTAATGTCATTAATCTAGCAAACTTTCATTTCAGCTTTAGGAATCAGAGCCCGTATTGTGTAATGCGAAGGCGCACGCGATAGCATTCGCGAGGGGGGGGTTTGGGGGTTCAAACCCCCCGGAAATATTCAAAATATTTAAATAACGACCGCTTTAGCCTAGTTGGTAGTGACCCTGCCTACGAAGCAAGAGGTCCTGGGTTCAAATCCCGGTAAGGGCATTTATTTGTGTGATGAGCACGAATATTTGTTCCTGAGTTATGGATTTTTTCTGTGTATTTAAATATTTATCTATCTATGTAATTATGTTTATCGTCGTCTAGTACCCATAGTACAAGCTTTGCTTAGTTTGGGACTAGGTCGATTTGTGTAAGATTGTCCCCTAATATTTATTTATTTATTTATTTTATTTATTTATTTCTTTAATCCGTTAACAATTGTTAATTTTAAAAAAAATCACAATATTACCCATTATTTCATTCACATTTGCTGTTATATTTTCTGAAATAAGGTGCTTCGGTAATAAGGTCCTTTTTTGGACATCGCCAATTTTGACACAGGTAATTCTAATTTATTCTCATGTTGCCGTCTTTGCGACTTGACCAACCTTTGCGTAAATAAGTGTGAATTTTCCAGACGAAAAGTGCTACTTCCATTATGTACATTGAGGGTAGCGTGAGAATTTTAAGTCGAGTAAAATGACTAGCTTATGCCCCAGGCTTTGGCCTACACTGTGGGAATTTTGAAAAATCTCTTTGCACCTTTATAAGAAATATGTCTGTCAAATTTGAAATCTCTACAGTTTAGGTTTTGCGTTGTCTATCAGCCAGTCAGTTACATTACTTTTTTATACATATAGAGTTAAATTATAGCTAGACCGTTTGAATGAGTCCTCGCCCGCACGGGCCAAGACAGATGTGGGCAACGAGCGCGCCTCGTGTGCCTGCCGCCCGCACCTCTCCCGGCCCCCTTTGTCGTCATACCCCCAGGCCCTGTACCGCGTGGGCGAGGACTCATTTAAACGGTTTAGCTATAGTATTTGTTGTGATAGTGACTGTGGCGATGCGATATACACTGAAAATTTAAAGTATCCACCAAACTTATATGGTTCAAAATATACAAAGTCATAGTCCTATGACAGACAGACAAACAGACAACGGAGCCTTAGTGCAATTTATTCAAGCTATCAAATTATCAAAATTCGACCCTTTTAAGTACAAGTATGGTGTTCGTATTTTTTTTATATGATTGAAATCTATCTTGAATACCTGCTGATAGAGTGCATGGTAGGTTTACCCTCTTGTATGACGTCGGCGGAGTCGCGGTAGAAGTAGCGGCCCTTGTGCGATTTCTTCCAGTGGTAAGACTTTTCTGGGCCCTTCTCTTCATCTTGTTTTTCTTTCAAACGCCGCTCCTCTTCTTTTTTCGCTTTTATCTGTAATCAAACAACAACAATAATAAGTGTTTAGTAATCTTTTTGGCTGTGGGCAGGGCACATCACTCGTAGAACTGACGGCCGGTGGGGCCGAAAGGTTCTCGAGTGGCGTCCGCGGACCGGAAGACGCAGTGTCGGTAGGCCTACAACAAGATGGAGCGACGACCTGGATTTGGATGCGGATGCTGATGCAACAGATTGGGGAGGCCTGTTCAGCAGTG